>JABWDB010000012.1:6828595-8194314 GCA_019614645.1 Stratiolaelaps scimitus
TGCGCGGTGTGATTCCTGTGAGGAGAGATAGCACCTCGCAACACAGTTGATCTGTGGAACGCGCTATTTAACACGGTGTTTCTCAAAAATGAAAGTGCCGGATTTCAGAGGAAATTGATGCGACGAAAATTCGCACCACTCAAATCTGATTAAGTTACCTTCGAAGTCAGTGACCGCACAAACAAACAATACCCGACCGATGATTGTTACTACGTAGCGTAGTGCTATCTGTTGCTGCCCGCTTTGCTTCAGCCGGCCCATCGTCGTCGATGTTCTTCCGCGCGGACGCAGGGGTCAACGTCCCGGCACGATGCCCTGCCGGCCAAGAACGATGCTCTGTGCACTGTGTACTCGCTGTGGTGTATGTTAGCGTAGACCCCTTCTCACGACCGGCTGCTGGATGAGCGCGCGAATGTTGGCAGTAAATATACTGTTACTCGCTTTCACATTAGCCCTCGCCTGCTTTGCGACGATCTCTCCTCGTTCCGTCGTCATCGTGTTCGTGCGCTTATTATGCTCTAGGGGCTTGCTAGGAAGAGGGTCCGAACGAGAACGAAGAGGCCTCACCCTGGCTGCCCTGCAGCCGTCAGGGAGGGATCAGGGGAGAGCCCGGCCGTGCGGAGCCGCGCTTAGACGGGACGCAGCAGCGAGAATGAGTGGGGAACGGTTAGTTGGTTAACAGCAGAAGCAGCGCTCGCTCGCGGCAGTGGTGGCGCCAGTCGCTGCTGCGGAGGACGCTGGAAACTCGGGCGGAAACGAACCCGCCGAGGGAAGCCACTCGCGCCACTTAGAATGAACATTTATTAAATCTCTTCTTGTATCTCCTGCACCGGTGCCCAGGCGTTGCTCGCGCCTGCCGTATACAGCCGGCTATACGATACAAGAGTAGAAGCTAGCACCCTCTCGTAGGCAAGCTCACATACGGTGGCTGTGCCTACGTGTCTCTCTCTCTCTCTCTATATGCCTACTTCTCGTTTCAAGCAGAGTTTGCAACGCGGAGAACAGATTTTACCTCGCAAGCTGCGGCATTTCCTGTCGGGGCCGCTTCCAGCGGGCCAACTTCGTTGTTGTTCTAGGGACGCATCGCCACCCCGGGGAAAAGCACTGCCGACGATACTCCGATGGCGCCTGGTGCTACATGCGCCAGCGTCTAGCCCAGTGATAGCGGTAGGTCATTCATAGGGGGGCGAGGGTCTACAGACATGACCACATGACCACCCTACAACACGACGGCGGGTGAGTCGCCGAGGCGAGAATGTGCTGGTGGCTGTGGGCCTAGAGGCGGGGAGCGAGTTAGTAGGTGCTAAATCCTCACCGGCCCGGATGAGGACTGGTCGTCACCGCGTATAGCGCAGCGGGCTCGGTGAGTAATAACGGCTCGCCAACGACGGCCGCTACTGTTAGTTAGTGTTTTCACGAGGGGACTGCCCGAAGTGCCCGTTGAGCAGGACCATCTGGCAGGTACAATATAATGGTGAGATAAGTGTGCGTCCGTGTTAGCTGGTCCATTGCTCTCTCGCTGTCCTCGGCCTTTCTTCCATTCTCGTCCGTTCGTAACGAAGCTGTTCCCTAAAGGCGGGCCGATCTCCAGCGCGGGTAAACACACGGAATGCCGCAGGTCTACGCAGGACGTCCACTTCGTTATGAAACGCCCGTCACGGGACTCCATCAGGTCGAAACTCTTGCTAACTAGTGCTCACGGACAGAGCCGGAAGAACTGTCTGCCCACCAACGCTACGTACACGATCGCATAAAAACGTACCAATGTAAGCCGAGGTCGCTGCAGGACGGCGGGAGCGTGTAACGCGATGACGCGATGGGATACAACGCAGAGCTTTAGTCAACGCTAGGCAGCCTGACGCGCTCGCTAATTTACGAGTCTCTGTTCAAGATGTGTGGGTAGCGGCTGGTGTAAGAGAAGGACAAGCGAGGAGTGTACCTGGAGGGTCGACATGAGCTTATAGCCGCCATTCAGCCGGGATGGCGCATAAGCTGTGTCATATGAATCGCATGTTCAAGCAAAACAAGCCATCTTTTTGGTACACAAACGGTTCAAGTAGTTGTAATCTAGGAGAAGGGCGTATGTGGCCGCACTGCCCACTGAAGATATGCCCGTGATATGGCCCATGGTGATGTTATTGTGTCCCCAAAGGCCAGTGGTTGTTGATAGATGTAAGGGGACTTGGAACGTACTGAACGCATGCCCAGAACAGGTACCGACTTGGTAGGCTATACGTGTCTACAACCTAACCTTTTTCGTCGTTGGCCGAAGGCTCCTCAGGTCAGCCCTTGTGCGTTCAAACGCTAGTCGGCGGTTATCCCTATGTTATTACTACAAGACATAATATTCTTGTATTTTTTTTATTCGAACTACTGTTCTCTCATTAATGCTTTAATTGTTTTAAATGGTCTCACCACTTTCACTAAAGAAGTTGGTGCATGTCAGGTTAAGGCGCCAAGGGGTCCATCTTATAAAGAAATGCCGAAAACAGTTGTACCGTGGACGTTAAATTTTTAAGGGTATGAGTCAGCCGGAAAAATGTGAAGGTTATGGCAATAATTTGCTAAAAATTTATCGAATCCGCGTAATGTCATACAGTTTCCGAAAGCTTTTGCTGTTACATAATCAAAGTGACGTACATGGTTCTACTAATACTGTATATTGTACTGTTATATATTCCTGTCGCATCTCATTGACAGCCCTTTAACCCTCGCGACCGTAAGGGTGATATGACAATTCCAAAGATGCATTTGACAGCCTATGTGTAGTTGCTAGAACGGCGTGGTGTCAACGAAAATCTGCGGTCCCGCTAGCGCAATAGACAGCGTTTTCTAACAAACTGAAAAGTTGAAAAAACATGGCCGACTTTAAAGCGTTCCACCTCGCCGATAACCTCGCACAACTTATGCAGTCTCCCATCATAGGGGGCCAATATACGATGTGTATTATTATAGCATAACTCCCATCTTTGTCGTAACGGTCCCTAACTACAAAGTTTAGAATACTGTCATAGGACCGCACCGTTCGAGACCAAATCATCATAGTTCATTGGAAGCGTTTCACGAGACCAGGTTTTGTCATCCTCCGCACACCCATCGAAACGCCAGGTTTCTAACGTAAATTTTCAAAACGGTACGCCACATCTCATTTTGTCCATAAGCGCAGCGGCGCTTAGCGAACGGTCATGCACGGAATACCTTGCTACACTTCGATCATTTTATAGCTCTCCAGCAACATTATGCTATTGTATATATATATATATATATATATATATATATATATATATATATATATATATATATATATATATATATTGCGGATAGGTAGGATCGAACGGACCAACATAATCCATAACCTGCTTCGCGAACAGGGGCTCGATGGGAGGGATAAATAAAGACGGGTGACGGCCCCACACAATGGGGACTATACATCTTCATGCGAAATCTATACGTCAACAAGGCCTCCACAGCGAGTAGCGCAGATACACCATTGACGACAGTCCCTTGACCATAAATTCATTCTGTGTATCGCGCCGATCAGCGAGAGCTGAATGATGGAACAACCTGAGGAGGTGCAGTGAATACGGACGGCGCCGTATCGTTCCACGTACCGGAACGCCTTGTCGTACTCACCTGCCAGCGACAGCAAAACTGCATCGAGCCAAAAGTCCCAAAACGACGACTGGTGTTCTCCACGAAAATGCATCCATCTCGACATGGCCGACACTGGCAGATTCCGGCGGCTCGCCTCTGAATGAGCTCATTGTTCTCGCTCTGAGCGAGCTAGCAGTATTTCTATGATATTTTCTACCTTTTTGTCGTCTCGCGCTTGGTATATGGTCTTATCATCGTATTCGATCGCGTGGGCAATCGAGCGATTTGGCCTAACGTAGCCTCGTAGGGTGGGGACCCCTGTTCGGGAGGACGTTTATGCTGTAATAAATTCTTCGGAGACGACTTTGAAGTTGGGTCACGTTCCGGGTTGGACGCGGGGAAACTCGATCGCGTCGCCCGCCATCGATAAGGACGACGCTCAACATATGATCGTCGCATGGTCAACTCCGCTGATGATTTAAACATATGCCACAGACCCGATTAGTCTACAGAATATCCGGGCCATGGGGTGTATGCGGCACGCGGCCCGTCCCAATTTTCAATACGCTGACAAGTTCGTCGGCTGCCAATAGGTGGCAAGCATTGGCGCGACGGAGGGGCCTCTGGGGGCGGAACAAGTTGTTATACTGAATACTGTATTATAGAAGGGAACGTTGGCGGATCAACTACTCAACCCGGAGGCGATTTCGTCGGCTCGTAAGCATCAAACGTGATGTTGCTGTTAACCAGACGACGACGGGCTACTTTCCGCTTGTTGATTTGGTGGCTACGCCGACCCAAAAAAAATGTCATTTCACTGGCTTCCATACAGCTGAGTGGTGAAAGGCGGAGATTGCGTGATTTGTATGAGCAGAAAGCTCTGATGTGAATTCGATATCGTGTAGTGACACGCTTCTGTTCAAACTTCCTACGCGTGTGGAACCCGAACGGTCAGTTGGTTTTAATGGACAATGAGTTAAATCACTTTCTCTACGAAACGTAGTTGCTAAAAGTAACGACCATATAGCAAGCACAATCATAAAATCCCTCTCATTATATGTATACGCGTTGAGGACGCTTATACATGCCTCGCTTCAGCCGGAGAATTGGAGCACACTGAGTGATATACGTCTGCCTGCATACTAACTGCATTGGTTGGCGGTTCGTACGGCTCCGCTCAGTCGGGCATTTGATTAGCTCTCGGGGGTTGAATGAGCAGACGGTTGACTTCCCGAAAGAATTGAGCTCAATCCACGACTGAGTCCCTTCACTTGTCATCGCAGTAAGACCTGGTACCGACTCCACGGTCATGGGATGAACGAGCAGAACGGGTTTTGCGTAATTCCCAGTTCGACTCGCTTGCCCCATGTCTATTGGCAAATGGACATCCTTAAAGAGTTGTATGGATTCGATTTGTTGAGCCCGCTCGTTGTTATGCGCGGAAACAGAGACACGTCTCATCACCGGTTAGAGGCCCGCGATTTTGCTCCGGCAGCACTCCGTAAAGGTGGTGTCGTCCATCCAGCCAATGTTTCTTTCTCTACCGAGCTCCTGTTTCGGGTGCATGCCTTGTTACCAAACATGTTACATTATACGCATTTGATATATGCTCTATTCTTTTGCATCAAATCGAATTGCGATATTCCCACCTTCATCTGACTGACCACGTTCGAGCAAGTTTGTTTGACTGCATTGCCCTTTTGTAAATCATTCCTGTGAAATGTCTATGTAGCCATGCGACGAGGAGAGCGACGGCCGTGGGAGAAGGGGCTACATAATAAAGGCAAAACTGATGCATATAAATGACCCTATACCGGTATCGATATGGTCCCCAGTCATTCCAGTCCATACGATCGTGTTCTGGGCATGGACCGCCTCAGCGACTGCCTCCATTCCATCATACGCGTATATATGCGAGCATCTGTCAGTGTTGATATTTGCCCCTATCGACAGATAGAGCATTCATCTCGTTACAGAGCGTACAGCCGACTCGACAGTCAGAGCATATTAGAAGCGGCTGTGAGGAAAGGCTAGCCCCGCGGAGAACATCAGCGGTGGGCCCTTCTTTATACGTAACCCGATGAGTGAGGCCGAATCCCCCTCGTCGCCTAGACCCTCGTCGCCCATGCGCGCTCTCCAGTGCACACGTTATTCGCCGTCCGACTTAGCCTTGTTGAGCGTATCGTGTCATGTTCGCGGAAATGGCAGTAACAGCAGGAACAGCAGCAGCGTTAGCGCCGGCAGCAACATTAGCAACAACACCTGCTGGTGGCGGACTCGTGGTTTCGATGCCGCTTCGAGCAGACGGGATCCGATCCGCTCGCTCGTTTTGGCAGGAAGTATTCACCCACGCTCGGGTTCTGAGCGGCACAGCCCCGAGACGCCGTTCCTGGCCTGCGTTCCACAGATATGCGAGCTGGCCGCCGCTGGCGCACTGATGAATTGCGACTGGATATAAGTAGTAGCGAGGTATTGTATACTTGCATACCTCGCGGGTGTATGGGAAGAAGCGCTTGTTTCGTCTACGCAAACGAAGAGACGAAGCAGAACAAACGCACCCAACATAACGGAACTCTCTCTCTCTATATATATATATATATATATATATATATCCATAACACTAGTACAGTCAAGCTCATGAGGAGGAACATGTGCATGTGTTTGTAGTGCCTAGTGGTCACACGTGGAACGGGATGGCATAGGGTTACTTTACAGGCATCATTATATCATCGACATTGATAATGACGTTGTTCATAATGATGTGTGTCAACGAGGCGCATACGGCGCGTAACTCTACCCTGAGTGAACAGCAGGAAGAGGTCTAGATGGAGAGAATGTTATATAGAAGGGCATTGCATATCTCCGTTTCGAGGATATCGATAGAGTAGGTGGTCGCTTGTCGAAAGCCCCGTCTCCCTTGGGTAAACTCGTTTAGACAGATGTAGTTAGTTACGGGTGCAAAGTACCCATTATTATACATTTTCGTCAGGGCACGACTTTGTTATTGGATATTTTCATGTATTGATACCAGGGTTGCTCAGGGAGACAGGCTTACTCGCATTTTACACAGACCTGGTTTCACTGGTTTCTTGCCCAGTGATTAATTACTCGACTGAGCTGTAGTTCGATATAGGCTTCGAGCATATACACACGTGGAAAAACGTTTAGATTGCTGTATTCGTCTGGCCGCGAGACATTCGCGTTCATGCGGCACAATTCGACGGCCCTGATATGGAATATTTTGAAAAATGGAACGCGTCATAGTAAAGCAACATAATTCATACTTGGACTTAAAAACCTCGTCGTTCGGGCCAATGGCCCCTAACTGTATTTACATAACAACGTTAATCTTGGAAACGCCGGGCAAGCGCATTCGCGTAGTTCGTGGTCGAATTCTGTTCGGCGTACGAAACATTCTATTCGTTGAAAGCTGGGCGTCCTTGCCTGTTGAAGCAGATAAATTGGCACACGTGGAAATTCATTCTTAAAAATCTATTGCCCGACAGAGCAACCAGTGGGAGCGTGCTGCGGCTGACGGCGAAGATGAACGAGTTCCTCGGCCGGTCCGGTGCCTGCTACTGCTCCTCCGGCGGGCTGGCTGGATCCTGCCTCCTGAAAGCTGGGGCCGCTGTTTTAAGTTTTGCAGCGTGCGTACATCGTGGGTAGACTTTTCCCAACGATGTTTCGCGAACGCGGGCCCGGCCAGATTTGGAGTACTGCCTCGGGTCGGGGGCATTGCCACTGGTTCGTCTTTGCACAACCAATCACTGGCAGAAACTAAGCCAGAACAAAATTGGGGGCCGCTGTGTCGGAGACGTCCTAGCAGACAGACCTACAAGAAGGAGGTTCTTTGCTTCGGACGCCTATTGCCTACGGTTAGCACAAAATAGACTATACAGTGGAGCAATCCTATGAAGCAATGACGAAAGCAGTACCGTGGGCGTTAAATGTTGGCTGTGAGTCAGTGTGGAAAATATACATAGACAGAATATTGGAACATATTATTGAGCTGCTTCTCTTGGTTTGCCTTGTCTTCGTGGTGGTTTGCACGTAAGCAGACGATAGAGATCGATTAACAGCCGTTTTCCAATTATATGTGTGGATTCTTGAAGACGTTCGCAGAATTTTTAGGTCGTTCTTCCTTAAATCACCCTAGCTTACTCTGGTTTCGACTCGTGTGGCGTTGTTGTATAATCACCATCTTAGGCTCAAATCGCTCGCAAAATTTGACTGGGCAGCCCAGAATGCCCTCCTCTGAATCCTTTCCCTGACTCAGCTTAAAGCTACGAAAACTCATAAGCAGCAACATTGGACATAACCAACCGCCGAATCCTTTTCCGTCGAGATTACCGGCATCGGCACTTTCACCTTTTGTCTCTTTGACGCGACACAGGTACCGCAAACCACCATGGTTGGCCGGTGGCGGGATATCAAAAAAGAGCTCGGGAACCTTGTATGGCTGGCTCCCTTGTGCAAGCTTTCTTTTTTAATGGCTGAGAGGACCCCAAGCAGTGCTTGGGGGCGCAGGGACACAAAGAGAACGAAGTGCAGAGGATCAATGCAACGCGTCGACTGTTTGCCGCAGGCGGAGACTCGCGCAGATACACTGCCACCACTACCAGGAACTGAACCATATGTCTGGCCGGTCCCACAGCCGTCGGGACAGCCCGGTCGGCGTTCGGGGTGTGGACGATCTAGGGAGCCACTGCCGTCTGAACGGGCGTCGTTCCATTAGAATCCACCAAGGAGCCATTGGCAAGCGAGGAACTGACTTTCTCCATCTCTTCCTCTCGCTGATGGAGGCGCAAGCTTTTCGTCGCCGCCACCGCAGGAGCACCAGTGCTAGCGAAGTTGTGTGCAGCGTACGCGCGGCGTCTCGCCGCCCGGCTTCTTGCATGAAGCCTTGCAAGACCCAGAGTGTGCTTGTAAACCGAGCTGAGTCTTACAAGACTCAGTTCGGGCGATGCCGATGGCCGGAGTTGGGGTTAGTGTGGAGTGGAGTGGGTGGCTGTTGACGATAGCCGAAGGAATAAGAGGGAAAACACAGCAGACAGGAGACCAGGGGAAACGAGGTTCGATTCGAAGGCTCAGTGAAGGCGTTACCTCCGAAGTCGGAAGTCTAAAGCTAGGAGAATGTGTCTCTATGCCTTCGATGCATGTGCTGCTGTAGTTCGCGGTGTCTCGTGACGATGCCTCGATTCAGACATGCGGACTTACGCTCTATCTCAACTTTGTCTAAGCCGGTAGAGCCTACCGTCTCGAACTACTCATCGAAACGTATAGGCATAACGAACGACCTAATGGCGATATGTAGAATCTCTCTGACATGCATGCGAGTGTGCATGCATGTGCTTTGATTGTGGTTAGCCGTGGAAGCAATAAAAAAAAACTGTCGCAGCCAGCCCGATTCTTCCGCGTCACTGTTTTTTTTACAGTATTATTGCGATGAGCTTGCAGAGTGGAGATGCTATCTTTCTTAACCACGATACTTCTTACCTTGATTGCACTTTGTTGAACTAATTCGGTGGCAATATTGAAGTGCCCTAAGTGCCCAGCTAATTTCTAAGAATGACTCTGCCAGCGACGATTGTAGTTATTCTCAAATGGCTACACTAATATATGAGCATAACATACTTGTTTTATAGACCTCACTTGCCGGCTACCACGCCCGTTACAAAGAACTTCGCGTAATGAACTACTAAATTATTATAGTTATCAACGAAACAATCCAATGTCGGCTACCTTACGACGAGCAGTTCCTCTCCTCCGAAGGCATCCCGCCAGTGAGGAGGAGCGCTCAACATTCGATAGCGGTAATACCGCCCTTGGTCCGAACTGTACGCAGGGCAGAGTTCACTTCAGATGGCTGTGTGTCGAAGTGGCCATCTCCATGTTTCGGTTTCAGTTCTCTCGCCATTCGATGGACTCCATTTCGATATTGTAGCAGAAAGGACAGCGTCCGCCTACGCTGTTTGTGGTCAAAGGAAATTCGGTTATATAGAGATAGCGGAGCGGTCGCGATGAAGCACGTCCCTGCGATTGAAAGCTGCCCGCAGCAACCACTATCGACGGCGAGCGTAAAGACACTTTGCAGCTGTATAAGGTCGGCGGGACGAGTTGGGACTGACTTTTCGGGGGAGATCTCCTCTCGACGCGGTGTCGATTACAGCCGTACACAAATCGCTGTGGACTTATATGCGATGGAGCGCAGTAGGGGGAACAGGAAGTGATGCGTGGTGGTTGATACGAAAAGAGCCAACGTCTGGAGGAATGGAGGCTGGATGTGGTTCGTGGTGGAACAGTAACAGATATTGGATATGGTGGAAACCGTACAGACAATGACGAGGTATTCGCCAATGAAATTTGGGAGGAATAGACCGCTTCGTTGTTGCTGTCGTGTCCTATTTCGTAAAGGCCTTAATACTCTAGGATGACATTTGGTTAAACTCCGGATCCGGACTCAATGTTCACACTCTTGTATTTTTCGGGTGGATACATTTCGTCGATTTTTCATTTGTGTTTGCTAAACGTTTCACATTTCTATTTAGGTGAGCAATAATGCTAAATATTTATATGTTTAACAATAATATTATATGTATGCGAAATAGAACAGATTACAGAAGGCTATCTTAGCGAAATTGAAAACCTCAGCAGATCGACCTCGTATGATTGTGCCACTGTACGAGTGTCCAACATGTGAGACATGATGTATTGGTCATTTTCTATGATTTTCCATTTTAAAATAAGCGCGATGAAGCTAAGAAAAGCCGCATGATTAAGCCTCTTGTAGCAAACGTTACACAATAAAAGTGGCGATTATGAAATTCAAGGCTATTAATACCTTCAAACAATTGTTATAAAATAGTGAGCACAATAAAATAACACGGAAGAAATGCGAAAAGACGACGCAAAACATAAATTTCCCACAAAGAAATGATTGCGGGATCGAAGACCACATGATTTGCGTGCAGCCAGCTCAGTGGCTGCACGCAAATCATGTCGCCATCGATCTCGACGTAAACTGCGCCATTTGCAGGGATAATTGCTAAAAAAAAAGCGCCAAGTGCGTGCCACGGGGGGTACAGCCGAGAAAATCACACGTCATATCAATATATTTGTCCATAGCAATCGTGTACATTAATTACCCCGTTGAACCCTGTAGAGCAAGGAGGTTATAGAGAAGTTCTATCCACAGTTATACCTTGAAATACGGACAGCATATGGCACGATATTTATTTGGTGTCACGTAGCAGACCTCCAATCCCATTTGCACGCGTATTTCATACTATCCACGATTCCGTGCACCCTCAATACGAAGTGGTCTGCCACCCTTACCCTTAGCATTATCCATCAAGCGGCCCGATTGTACAATATATTCGCTCACTCGCCAGCACGATTGAATGTGCTCTTAAATGTCAGCGGCACGTTGAAGCAGGAGGTGTGGTGTCTGAATGCCGCTTAAGTCCGACCGACAGCGTGGGCCATCGGCACTTCAGCCGGCCGCCCAGTGCGGTCCGGCGCTGTCCATAGCGTTTTACGGAGGGGTGGAGGGTAGATTCAGGAGGCTTCACTCGGCCAGGTGTACAGTAAGCCCCATAGCAGGCTATGATATGCGTAGGTACAGTGGGACTGACTCACAGCTGTGTTGAGCTCCTGGACATACCTCCCCCGGCGTTCACAGTCTACAAGCGTTGTTCACAGTCGGCAAGCTTGTCCTGTTCTACATTAGCTTCAATCAGCAGCGGGAGACGGTCCTCAGACCGCCTCATTCAACTCTGACGGGCGGAGACGCCCCCCGGAGGGGTCCCCTGCGCGGGGGTTTGGCCACACTCAACACGACGGCGCTGATATTCAATTGAGTTCAAACACATTTTGGCAGTGCGGCTGAAATGGTGGTTGCGCCAACGCCCACTGGCTCATCCGACCCGCACTTACCTGCCAATAGAAGGCTGCTTACACCACATCGTCCAGACCCCGACCGGGGCTCTCCGGCTCCTCGAGCTGCGTAGCCCTACGCTTGGCCGTCGTCGAAAACGCCGCCACCGGCGCCACCGCGGCAGCCAACTACAGCAGCAGCGGCGGCGGCGCTGTGAATTGAAATCCATCAATGCTACGATCCCGCTCGCCGAACGAATGGCTCAGCTCTATTCAGTACTTGTCCAGTGCAGGACGTTTGCGTTCGTAACTCCCCAACGCTACCCGCGCATCCCTCCGAGCTCTCACCGTCTCGATCGCGGCGACACATAGCTAATGCTATAGCCGCTTGAAGAACGCCCGTCAACCTATAGGGCCGTCATTTAGCGAGCAGTTTCCCGCAAGAGGATCCGTCCGTTCGGCGGGACAGCCAATTACAGTATTCCGTCTGCGGGTGGCGTCCACAGCCACGAGTGCCGAGAGTGTGTTCGACTGTATTCGCGATTCGTGGTGGAAGAAGCTAGCCAGGGCGGATGTGGACGGACCTTGCTTCCCCGAAGGCCTGCGGCGTGAACTGCCCTCAGTGCACTTAGGCTGGTCGACAGACATCCTACCGTCTCGTCTGTCAGTCGGCGATCCACGTTGGGCTCTTACGCCGGTAGCGACGAGGTGTTTTGTGGGCTGTTCCGCAGAAGCGGGACACCTGCTGATCAAATTGAGACTCTGCGAGAATGCACTATAGTGGGTGCCAGTTCACACGTTATATAAACACTTGCTTCATGTGCAGTCTAGTTAATCAGCTACTAGTGTATATAAGTTTGTATGATATATAATATATATATATATATATATATATGTTAATACATGACAAGATAGCAAGTGGTTGCCTACCGTCGTTCTTACTCCGGTTGCACCCCGATAACTTATCAGTCGACGACAAAATGCCTTACAGCATCGGTCGGTATATATATATATATATACATTGGAAGGCACCAATGCAATTTAGCTTTATCGATAAAAAGCACAAGGTATATCCGCAAAATTCATCTATTCCTTAAGGAAGGCGTCAGATATGCAAACAGCTTCGTCCACCATGGCAGCTGTTTATATCGTTCGAACCATTTTCACTTCTGGCTAACTCCGTGCACTGCACAACTCAGTTTGCACGTTAACAAATCCATATATGCATGTATAATAAGGGCAGGCCTTCGGCTTCAACTAACAGCTCCATTGAATCCATCGGTAGAACCTAGGCCAGTCTAGGTTTCGCGCCAGATTTTCGTTGACACACACACACACACACGCACGCAATGCTTTTTGGTACGCTGGTAAAAATCACTGCTGCTCATTCTTCTGCACAGATCCGGAATGGTAGGTCTCACTTTCCTGGTGTGTTCTCGGTGGTCCGCTGCTTCGGAGAATCGACGCTTTCGACAGAGTCTTGCACGACATTTGCGGCTTCCGACGCCGAGATCTCCGAGGACACATGGGGCGGTTCACATTCTGAGACTCTGATCTGGACAACGGAATGAGCGCCAGCTGCTCCGCCTGATCCCGTCGGTGTAACCCTGCTGTCCTTAAAAGGCATCCTCGAAAGTATGGATTTGAAAACGGCCCGGAGGCAGATGACGACATTTTCGTAAATCTTCGAAACATGTTGCCTAATTTCCCTCGAGCTGACCATGGTCACAAGCTGGTATTTGCCTGCTGAAGGAAGATGTACACGACTCAAAGCAAGCTGACCCGACACGAGTCCAAGGTCACGGTTGGTGATCGTGCGATACAGGTAACTTGCCGTCTAGCCTTGGTAATCTCCTACATATTCTATTCTCCAATGTTATATAACAACATATCCATCCTGACAGTTTAGGAAACTTCTTTCACTGGTCAGTTCCTGAGCCAGTATGGCATATTATGCTGTGCTACTGCAAAAACATAAGGGAAATGTCGACGCACTCTCCTGTCTTTGAAGGAAACCTTCCTATTCTGGAGAGGTCTTGTTGTTACGTTGACACTTTTGACTTAATGATCGGTATGAGCTGATTGGCGATTCCCAAAGGTGTGCTACATGACATTGAAATAGGCGAATGGGTTCGAGCGAGCAAACGATAGCACTCCCGTCCTCGGAGATAATAGAACGACAGCAGAAGCGATACTATGGCAACCTCTTCAAAACATGTGCCCTGGCTCGCGACCCGATACGAGAGAGCCCAACGAACTACAAAAACAACACAAAGACAATTTAATATATTATCAAAAGCGGAGATCAGTGGAGATCACACACACACATTTGAGAGAGACAACGCCCAGCACGACTCGCTGAGATCGATAGTAGACGCTTGGGCGCACATATCAAAAGACACGCTCACTGGACGCTAGCTAACGTAAAGTATGATAGTATAGGGGCATTCCTATAGGTGAAGGATTACTGTCCGCGAGGAATTCTGTATCCTTGAATAAAAGGTGGTATTTGATTGTATCAAATACTTTGCCCCACAGACAAATCGAATTGTGTTGCATTCAACATATATATACACACACACACACACATTTGCATTTCAAGGGGTTGACCGTCCATTCGGGTTATCCGTTGTCCAAATGTGGTTGGACATTGCGCTACGATGATCTTGCATTGGCTGCGCGCGAGGTCCCACCATAGGGAATACACTCCCTGTCACCACTTGTAATTGCACTAACTTTTTGAGAAGTTCAAATTTTACACAAAAGCAAACAGCTTTCAGCGATCAACAAAACGAAATTGACCCCAAAAGAAAGAAAGCTTCTCACTGTCGTCAGCCATGCAACATCAACTATGATAGTATAAACAGTTCTCGGAGTCATGCCTAAAGGTCTGTCATGCCTAAAGTCATGCCGAGATCTGTCTCGTAAGGGAACTGCTGAGAGGTAGCTCAAATAATGAAGTATACACAGTTATATAATAACAATAATCAGTAAATGATACAATTAATAGTTTAATAATCAGTAAATGATATGGTTAATAATATAATAATCTGTAAATGATATCATTAATAATATAATAATCTGTAAATGATATCATTAATAATATAATAATCAGTTCGTTCATTATCATATCAATCACACATTTCCCTTACCACCTTTCGTACAAACAGCAAGCCTTGGATAGAGAAATAAGCAACTCAGACATCTTGTGTACTTGAACCGGTGCATGAGCCTTTTTCCGCGAAAAGATCCATCGCGCCCTCATCGTTCCCTTGCTCGCCTCTTATACGTCTGTTTACTACGATAGAACCAGCGCTCACACTCACCGTCAACGTTTCTCTCTGCGCGTCAAATGTAGCTGTTCGTAAACAGATGCCCTTTCTCGACCTCGATTTGACAAGGGGGCTAACATTCCCAATGCAGCGCAACCGGTAGCCCGGCGAAAAAACGAGCTTTGTATCCGCTCAACGGTTCGTGCAGGGCCTTCCTCTCTCGGGGTCTCTCTCTCTCTCTCTCTCTCTCTTTCTCTGTCTCTCTTCTTCTTCTTGTCCCCTCTTCCTTCTTTCCAGATCTCGGGAAAGCTTTCGACGACGTAACCTCGCGCCAACGCTCAACGGTTCGACAAACCATCCCACTCGGATGTGTAGCCTGCGAGCTCGCCTGTCACGCGGGTCCGTTTGCCAAATTTCTTTTATATAGAATATATATATATATACATATATGCTACGTTCTCATAGACATAGGTGGCTGTGCGGGTCTCGCTGTACACTGCGGTCACGCGGTAGGCAAATGCTCTACGCTCAAGTCCTTCTATCAGCACCAGTCGTAAGCAATCGCCGCCGCAACATCGCCGCGAGTTCAGGGTGTCGACGGTCGTTTTCCATCGTCGCAAACTTGGCGCTTTCTTCCGCCCGTTGATCCAACCCGTTTAGCTTCTTCGGTGTCTCGTATATCAGACAATACCCGCTTATCGTAGGCGTTTCGTGGTTCCGCAGGCCTTATGAAAGCTGAAAGCCTTAACGGAGAGATTGTTCAAAGAGGAAGACGAGGTGAGCAGGAGGGTTAGAGACTTGTGTCAGAGAGATTTGGACGCGTCAAATGCTATCCGATTGGATAGCAGATGGCTACAGCGTCTGAACGCATACGTCCAGCAGAGAGAAATATGTTCCAGTTCAACAAAAATAAGCAAAATGTCTGCTACATGTCAGCTGGCGTGCGGCAGTGCCCGCCACCCTTCTAACTAATTGCTATTGTGCATCCACCGTCGAGCAATCTCGAAGAATGGCAGCGCGATTGGCTGTTCTCAGTTAAGAAGGTTACCCATCCTAATATGTGATGGGGCGGGGCGGGATTCGAGTAATTACAGAAAGAATATGAAAACGCTTGCGATTTGTACACGTATACGCCGAAGGGCGCAATAGACAGAGGTACAGTTGTAATAGCATGACAGTGCTCAGCGTCGGCTGCAGACGGCCCGTTCTTCATAAGTTTTTATCATTGATCTAGACCTCCTTACAAGGATGGCCTTATATTTGACTGCTGCCTCTGGCTTGAGACGGGTGGTAACGGCTGGCACCATGAGGGTTTCATGAGTTCCATCCAAAGCTGAGATTTGGTGGGATTTTTTTGCAGCTCTTTATCTGAGTTCTTCATGCCAGCACGGCGCGCCGTTACGTTTGGCCAGCGTGAACATGATTGTGCTTCCTGCCCGAGGATTGGATTTTTATTCGAGACTTGGCTCCCACGGCGCAATAGCCAATAAGCTCACTGAAAGGGTATATGTGCAAGGCTGAATTTTTTATTTTTGTAAAACATCCAATGAAATATATATATTTCGGACGATTTGCTCAATTTAACATTATTATTTGAACAACTTTCGCAATGGGCCGCGCGACCTGTGGCGCAAATAACTAGGAATGGCGGAACAGTCCCTTGCTAAGGCTCATAGAGAGTGGTTCATCGTTTCAAATAGTAGTTGTCTTTAGGCCAGCAGTGGGGTACCGCCATACAATTGACCAGTATTACTTAAGGGTTGTCGAAGACAGTGACTGTCGCACCACAATTTGCACGATCCTGCAAGCAGATGGCCTTCAGATTAACAACGATATTCCCTGCACCGTACCGGCAACCCATCACCCTTGTTAGGTTCATCTTAGCTTCTGCTTGGCTATGCCATGTCTTCTGTGTTCGCTAAATGTGTCTGTCGTTCTTGCTCCGCCATCGTCGATCGACGTATATATATTGTTCGGCGATATTTACGAACTCGTCTGCTCTAACTCCGGCTAACCCCAAGCGCTTGACTGCCAGCGGGTGGCCTAATCAGGAAAAACGGAGGACGAGACTCAGACGAGACCCAAAAGGCGAGGGCTGACACATCTATTTTGGCCCTACGCGTTTTTTGCCACCCCACCCACGAGGAGCGAGGAGGGCGTCCCGAGAGCCTATCCGCTATGGCAATTCCTCCGTCGATGTCACCGTCTGCCGCCAAACTTAGCCGTGGCAGACACGACGATGTCTTTTCCCTTCTAGACTAATCGTCCCGATACTCTCATACATCGTAGCGTACCACGAGTCAACTCCGAGATTTGAAACCATCCAAACTGCGCTCAAACCGAGAATATGGTAGAGCTCGTTCCCATAACATGAAAGCCGGCCGCGGTAGTCCACTCTAGTCTCGATATATATATTATGATATACTGCTAAGCAAAGCAAGCTCGTTCTAGAGCCCGGAGAGGACCGGCCCCTCGGCGGATGTCACGACTCCCATCTCATGTCGTGGTTTCGAGCACGTTTCGCGCATCGTAATCACCTCATGATCCCGATGTTCGCCGGGGTCAATGAGGAAGCACAACGGGAAGATGGAAGAGGTGGAAAGAGGAAGCCGAACTTAAAGCTGCTCGGCTGGGTATTGCTGGTGGCGCTCGTGTTGTGGTAGTACCTATTTTGCGCAGGGACACGTCGCAAGCAGGCAGAGAGTCAGCCAGGAGATGTCGCTTCAGTGGGGTTAGACTCAGGACTGAAGCAGCTTACCCACCCGAACCCGTCCCCGTGGCCCCCGGGCGACCGCTTCGCTAACTCCTTTTTGCTGCCGAATGCTGACGCAGCTCCTCTCCCTGGCTGCCGGCATCGTCCTCCTCCCATTGGCTCTCCTTCTTTTATTCTCTCCGGGTTCGGCTCCTTGCGAAGGGCCTGCCAAGGACTGCAACGAAATTGCCCGCGAAGGATAACCCCGGCGCCGCTCCGCCAAGAGCTGGCCACTATCGAGCGTCTTTACTCCGCCAATGTGAAGAAGAGGACGAAATGCCGCAAGATGGTGGGAATACTGCCAACCCAGAATCTGCTATAATATCATTATAATGATCTGCTTCAGCCGAGACACCAACCTGCTCCGACTCAACCCATCAGTATGGCCAGGCCTTCGACAACTTGATATAGTGATTTCCCACTTAACAGCATTCATTGCCCGGACTGTGCAAGGTCGAGTGATTTACATTGATGTGTGGCTAACACTTGTAAGCTATGGTATAGTGGTGTTGAGGGTAGTGGTGTTGCAGGGTCCTGGACGGCTTCAATCTTCCCGAAGTTGTATCCGATTGCTGGTCGACACTGTGAATACATTCAACGATCTGTATCTATCAGCAATGAATGGTGTTGTTCTGGCTCCCATTGGTAAGGCAACATCCAGTATTAATAAGGGAATATCCTATCAACATAGAAAAAATTCTCATAAGAAAAGGAATATATATATATATATGTATACCGATATCGACCAAACTTGCGTACGCGTTTGCAGAGAGCACTTGGCTTTCGAAGCACCATTACTGTAACACAACCACCCACCTACCTGTCTAGGTCTTGAATCTCTGTGATTACGATAAAGCTGATCAGAGAGAATTAATTGGGAGGTCATATGAGGGATGTGCTCCGCGCGCGCCTGTGCTCCAAATTTAGTCGCTGCAGTAAGCCGATCAACAGCAACTTTCACCTATTGATTTGTTCTAAGACCCAGAGAGAGGGCACAAGTATGGCACGTATGGATCTAGAAAGAAGTTAAATATGATCATTATTACAAGTATCACCCACTTTTGTAGTCACATAAATCGATATATTTGTTCAGATAAACTAGGCTAATCGACTTCCTTGGTTAACAGATGCTCGGTGCGCTACTCATTAGCGATCTTTAGGTACATTTCAATCTCAGCACTAACCGGATTCGAGTTACGAAGGCAGCGCACTTGCTAAGTTTTTACTTGCTTCACCAGCGTTAAAATCGAGAATGTGCACAATGTAAACCTTGGTCTATTGACGGCACTGTGGTGTAGTTGACGCTTAAATTCTTGTTAAAAGAAAATAGGATAAAGGAGAGTCATATTGTACTGAATAATGAGAGAACATCAGTGAGAGGGTTCCCAGCGGCTCTCACCAGGGGCGATGATGTTGTTCTCATAGGTTACTCCCACAACTCGACCCCTTAAGCTTCAACCTCTGCCGGCCCGGATTTTCAGGTTATCTATATCTTGCTGCTATAATTATTATTATTATTATTATTATCGTTCACCGCAAATGTTATGTTATGTTATAGGTAGTTAGGGAAATGCGTGCCAGCGCAATCACGAAAATCCCTACGTAATCACCCTTAACTGCTTGGCTGATCTTATTACTATTCATGTTTGCATTGCATTGCTTGTTCCCCTGCTTCGACACGTCAGGAGATCAGACAATGTGAAACGATCATGGCTCAGGCATGTTGAATCCTCTCTGTTCGGCTGAAACATTGCCATCTTGAAGCGATCGTCAACCTATCTAGCCCAGACTCTCCCTCAGTAGGTCCTCAGTATCAGCTGGCCAGCACTTCGGTCAGAGCGCACGTTCACACTCCGCTCTCCGTTTGACTTCAGCGTTTGTTTGGCACCCCGTCTTTCGATCGACAAATCAAACCGAGCAAAGTGGCGATGTCGTCGCCGAGATGACGCCCGAGTCTCCGGCTTCCTCTGCAGCTCGGGCGGAGAGCCACGACGTTTCTCTGTCCTTGCTCTGCTACCCCCCCTCGCCCCCCCCCCCCCCCACCTCACGCGTTTGGGGGCGATCCAAGGGGGTTGCGAAGCTATCCACCAACACAGCCACCACTCAAGCGGGCGGGCGCGCACAGTTTTCCGAGAAATGAGATAGCCGACGAAATCTCGAGATTTCGATTAAAATGGCGGCGTCAGCTGTCGCCACTTCCGTTTCCTTCTGAGACGAGCAAGGTTCTCCCTTTATCCCGGGCAGCTCTTCGGTAGGAAGAAGTGACGGCCATGCTCGCTCGCTCTGCCTCTGGATTTTGTCGGTCAGCCGTTTCGACGGTTCACAGCGAGCGAACGAACTCAGAGAGAGAGAGAGATCGAGAGAACGACGGTGATGGGAGGTGGGCGTAGAGACGACGCAACAGAGTTCATTTTCCCTGCAGCAGCAGCAGCAGCGAACTACGGTTGGCTGTTCGCTTAACGGGTCAGTATTAGCTGCAGGCCAGCGCCGAAGTGCCGATTCATCCCGTTATGACGGGAGAGCCTAGTAAATTTTCCTGGCCTGGATAGAGTGAACTGGTCGTTGATGGACCGAGACCCGAATGCAACCGCGTGAGAGATTACGCTAGAAGGAGTGCCCACTTCGAAGTCATTATATATATATATATATGTGAGGAGTTTGTAATTGAAAATAAATCAATTTTCTTCAAAATATTGTAATCTACCAATAAAAAATCTTATATTATCACAACCACGAATATAAATATATATATATATATATATATATATATGTAATATCTCAACATACAGCATTTAAGCGACTCTGGGAACGTGTCGCTTGCCATCATCTCTGCTTTTTTTTAAGTAGCTTAATATATCTTAGTAATGGATTGCACCACTCGGTAGCAATATATATATATATATATATATATTACTTTGATATTGATGGCAACCATACATTACTAAGCCTGAGGTTATCTCGAGCTGGCACCGAATTGTGGGTCGAGGCCATAGTTTAATTTTTGTTCACTACAACATCACAAATTTGACACGCATGCTTCCATCGTAACTAGAGTCAAATGATGAGATCTGTAATTTTCGTCAAATTTCATCTTATCCGGTATGTTGCCATCATAATCATTAAAAAGTTGGTAATCCGAGGCGTGCCAATTTTAGCCGATAGATACATGGTTCCAATTTTAATTCGAAAATGTTGCCGACCCACGCGTCCGTTGTAGAGGCTAAGGTGGGATCCTCTCGCCGCGGTCTGCTTTTCTCGATCTGATCGCCTTTGTAAATTCGTTCTGCGAAATCCACCTTATCAATCGAAGCGCAATATAATCGAATGATAGGTTGAAAGCGAAGTGTTTGCGCTCATCTGCCCGTCAACAATGGTTAGCCAGTGGTGGTGTGTACGCTTGGAGGTACTAGGGTTTCGGGGCGAGAAGATTTGATTACGACAACCTAATTGTTTTGCTACCCTGGCACCGGTTACGACTGTCATATATATATATATATATATATATATATATATATATATGACAATGATATATATGAAAAAAAGTTCCTCTATTCCTATTGCGCAGAGTTTTCCTGACGGAAATGTACTATGTGCTACTTGATATGGTGTTGCCATATCCTTCTAATATCACTCAGATAGATATTCGCAGTTACCAGTCAGCGGGGCTTTTCACCAGCCCCCTCTGCTTACTTGCCGAGTCATTGTTGGTTTTGGACGATAACCATCTACGATTTCGATTCGGACGCCATACGTATTGGCTTTTAACCCGTGCAGCACTTCGGCCTATGACGTCCAATATAAGTTCGAGCTTCGATTCACTAAATTCATCTACATATGAGGTATACTTCAGCAGCTGTACTTTAGCCTATATTATTTTTCACTGTGCGCGGCAGGCGCCAAATCAACAAGCAGCGATCAACATTCGTACTGCGGATCTCTTTACGGATTTCTTCTTCTATCACGCGTCGAATATTCCTAATTACTTCATGGCCTTTGTCTTACAGTCCACTTAGGGTTACACTTACCATACTGGCAGGCTACTTACTTTGATCGCGTCGAGGACGAGATTTCACCATCTCTACACATTGTGTATATATATATAATATTAAATAGATAGATACCGATGGATGTATATATATATATATATATTTATAATATAGATACCAATGAATGTATATATATACATCCATTAGTGTCATGTATCATACACATCGCACATTCGTGACGCCACAGCCAAGTATATATTTTCCCGTTTACACGAGCTTCTAGCTTTACTCTCATTCGTTTTCAGCTGATCGCGATACAATGAACGAAACGGTAATCAAATACCACTGCACCCTCTGCGCACCCTGCCAAAGGCCTCTAGCGTGTCTGACGGTCCCCAGTCCCAGATCCTGCCTCCGTCCGCCGCCTGCTCAACAGTCGGAATTGTGGCTCGCGTATTGAACCGTCGAAGAAAGTCACGTTCCTCTGCTCAAGGGTCTTTTCTGTCTCGACTGTGCGCCCTCTGTACAAATGTCGTCGCTGGGACCAGTGTGCAACGGCGCGTTCGGGTGTTTCTTCCAGGTCTCCGTCAAGCGAACCCTCTTCCAGAGTTCCTCATATATGCCTGCCATATATAGAACGGCTCCGTCGAGCCTCAGCTTCGCCCCTACTAACCCTGCTTGTTTGCTGGCTCTTTCGCCGTCTGTGAAAATGTGAACAGAGGTGATTCTTTTTCTCTAGAGTATCAACGAGTTCCTTCGAACGAGGGGTTGTATGACAAGGCACGACCTCTGTCTGCCGATCTTGCAGAGCGGGTTCACTGATCCAGTGGGTGCAAACGGAGAGAGGTGCTGAATGCACAGCGTCCTCCCTTCGACTTGCTATTCTACCGATGCAAATGATGGTTATGGAGAGAGAAATAGTTCCTTTCACAGTGGCATACTTGTACACGTAATCCAC
The DNA here is from genome assembly GCA_019614645.1 of Stratiolaelaps scimitus. Classification (NCBI taxonomy): domain Eukaryota; kingdom Metazoa; phylum Arthropoda; class Arachnida; order Mesostigmata; family Laelapidae; genus Stratiolaelaps; species Stratiolaelaps scimitus. The sequence continues at coordinate 6,851,033 of JABWDB010000012.1, forward strand.
GTCACTCTGGAAGGGACGTGAGTTTGAGGGCGACAGGTGAAACTCACCGTTTGGCTGGACGATGCGAGTTGCCGCTGAAGTTGTTCCTTAGCGGGTGTGACGTCTAATTGCTGCAGATCTGTAACAGATCTGCATCCATTGGTCATGAGCTAATATTGACGTGGGGGACATCGGTTAACCAACCACGAGCGGTATGTGTTCTTTGCGCAAAACGAGTTCTTATGTTGCGTGGAGACTAAGTCATCGCTAATGAGTTTTGTGACGATACAATATTCAAACAAGCGGCGCGAACGCTTAGCAGCAGTTAGCTGTAGCTATAATAGAGGACTAGAGAATCCGGGTGGGTTTTCCCTCTGTATAGTCATCAGTCATTGATATAACCATAGCTATTAACATATAGCATCAATATTGAATACGAGCTCCATTGCAAACTTTATCCTCGATTTCATCTCCTCACCAGATAAACAACGATACCTGCGTTGAGGCGCGCACCGCAGAATGCAGCTTGGCAGATCACATTTCGAAAACAGATCTTCAAAATAAACAAAGCTGTCGTCCAACGCTATTGGTCACTATTGCATAGAGCGAAATGAACGTCCATTTTAATGAGACAGCGATATTTGTTCGCACGTTTTCAGCAAACTACGCAGAATCGTATTTGAAATCCACCCAAAAAATCCCTGCGATTGAAACGTCAGAAGCAGGAGCCCCTCGCAGATAATTCCTTCTTTCGACCACTGTCAGTGTTTCGAGACTGATCATTATTCGGATTGGGATCTGGTCGTCATCTCCATTTCGGTCGACATCTTATACGAAAGCTGATAGATCTGCAGTCACCAGCAACAACTGGAGACGCGGTAGATGTATTTACATTTTTTTTGCTTCAATCATATCCTCATCCAAATCTAAGTCGCCATTTACAGCCTATACATGTAAGCACCATTCACTCCTACCCCGGTTGGGATTGCCGTAAGCAATATTCTACACCATCATAAAGAACTGTTACCTGCGTACGCTGCGGCTGCCGCCGCCACGGCGCCCGCCGCCAATAACGCCTACCTATTCTACCAAGTACTTCAACCATCGGTACTAGACATTGCTTCGGGTGTCTGACAGTGTTAACCGGCGGGGGAGCTGCGGATTTCCAGCCGGTAGGAACACATCCAGACGTAGGAGGCTTGTCCTGCGGCCGCCTCGGCCTTCTCGTCCTATCGCCGTGGCCCAGTCGTAGCGGGGCCTTACGTACGACGGCGGGCGACACCGGCGCTCGGTTTCCACTGCTCGTCTCGAGGCCACTACCACTGCCGCCTGCCTGTAGCCTCCAGCATCCAGCCAGGACCCAACAATCGAAGGGGTTAGGCTTGCCATCTCTTGACTGCCTTTCCAGTTAGAGCAAATTATCCCGCCAGCTGTGACCGCCGACTCTTTGTTTTTGTCCCGCAGCGAACAAGCAGCCGTTAGTGGATACCGTTTGCCTTCACAACAACGCCCGTGCGGCGGTGGCCGCTCGGCGGGACGTGCTTCGCTCAGCGGTGGCGAACCAGAAGTAATCGAGCGTTTTCGCTGTGGTATCGTGGCTATCGTCTTCGTGTGGCTTCGCTGTGTCGCTGCGGCTTTCCAGCGCGGGTCCAGACCCGCGGATGGGTCCAGCTAGATCGACGGAGCGACGATTCTATAATGTTATATTAGAACACTTGGGGGCAACGAACGCCAGCCCATACCCGTTTCACTAGATACGGAACAATGTATGTATACAATGATGGCGATGAGTCTCCTGTGTCTATAGGTAAGCGCGATAAGGGTTGATGCGTTGTGTTCCATTCGTACTACTTAGAGGTTTTTACCTACAGGTCTAAGCGAAATAGGTCATCATATAATAACTCGGAAACGGAAACTATAGCCGACCGCTATATAACGTGTATGCAGCGCTTCTTTACTGCACTATAAGGCATTTTGAATTGAAATACGGCAGAGACAGGGACGGTTCCAGCCTCATCAGCAGTTCGTAATGTAATCGGGGGGTATTTAGTTACTGTAAGTGCATGTACTTCAGCAGCCAGCATGAAGTTACTGCCAAATTTATAACTCACTAGTATGTCTACCACACAGAGCGCTTGACGTCATCATAGTGTCCGCAGTACGAGGAAGAGCTAGAAGTAAATATGAAAAAACCTTTTATCCGAAGTGCACTTTTACAGCGAACTGACGAATCACCAGTGACCAACGGGAGCACTGCAGCCACTACAACGTAGCTAACATCAGCCTCAAAAGCTTCCCATTTCAACAAGCGCTGGACTCGACACTCGGTCTTGGTGTGATCTCGGAAGGGCGTAGTGCTCACTATAAAACGCCCACCCTTGTGCGCGCAAGCCCAGAAGATCTTCCGGAACAACCAGTTACGGTTGTTGCGGGTCCGCTCCGTAGTAAACGTCCTTGCGATCGTGGCCTGGCCCTGTGTTCGACCGTGAGAGGGCACCCTTCGCCTACGGACAAAGCTGGACGTTCATTGCGTGCAGATTAAATACAGATTATATAACTGTTATGCGTAAGGCAATTAACTAGAACGGTCATCCATTCATGACAAGGAGAAATTGTACAACCGGTTCCAGCAACTTTCATTTCGCCACTTATGACTCAATCATTAGAGAGGTATTCCTCCAGCACACTCGAAACTCGCAGATTTTAATACAACGGCCCATCCGCCTCGTCGGAAAGACGAAATGACACAGGGGCAGAAGCAGTGAAATAATTGCCTCATTACCCATAACAAACCGTCCCCTCAACTGTGATCACTCATCTGGCGCTTTTGCCCTCGCTGTGGTCAACTGCGGCGCAGGCCTCGAGACAGCGGGTGGCGGCGTTCTGCCTGAGGCACTGTGGTCTTCCAAGCCATCACTGCGCGGCCAGCTTGTCCAGCCTCTCGTAACTACCTAATTCAATAACGCCTTCCGCACGATTCCTTCCTGGGGCGCATCCCGAGAACGCCCCCCCCCCTTTCGAGCGCCCCTCAAGCGCGCGCTGAGTGTAGTTCCAGCCAAAAACTCGAGCGTAGGTTTATCGCTTTTCGCTCCCGTTGGCACCCCGTTCAAAAGTGAGCAACTTGTTCTGCTAGACGCTGCCATTCGTCTAGCCGCAATTGCCTCCGGGGGCTCGTCTACCCCCGGGGGGTAATAGCGAGAAAAGCGGGCGGTGACGACGAGAGAAGGCTGAAACGAGACGCGAGCGAAGAGCGCTGCTATTACATTATGTCATTAATACGACGCCCACCGCCTTCAATGTCGTGCTTCGCTGGCCAGCGCCGCGTTAGCAGTTTCGGTCACGTGGTGCAAACCCATCGGTGGCGACTGGTGCGAAAATAGCTACGAACAGCAAAGGTTAACCAATTGTATCGAGACATATGGTCGTTCGTTGGACGTAAAGCGTAAAGATGACTCTGTTGAGACACAGACAAGTGGACCACAGCTCTTCATGATCTGAGTCTCAACCGAGTCGTCTTCGGTTAAAAAACGTATGCTTATGCTAACACTGAATTTTCGCTCCGCTGGCTCTGTTAAAGGCAGTGAGTGATGCCGATGTTCGTTCGGTTCTCGAAAGTTTGGAAAAAGATCAAAATAATGTAGTATATTCCGCAATTATAGGAAGGATGGACTGAACGGACTCGGACAACATCGAACATCAACACAAACGATACATGATTGTTAGGTAAAAAAAAACGCCACTACTTGTTAAGGTGTTTTAGATTGAAAAACCCTAAAAAGGGAGCCTTCTTCAACTTATTGAGGAACGTTCGGAAAGGTTAGAGAAACCGGAATACAATCAATAGAAAAACATCACAGTTGTGTGAACGCTCATACTCAGTAGACCCTTTCGTGTTTCGTGCGCTAGTGGTTATATCTTAGTAGTTCACGAATGTGTTTACAATGTTCCTCCACTGTTTCAGTAAAAAAATAAACTGTATATTTCCCGTTCTAGGTTTGCAGTTGAGGAGGGAGTCCGAATTCTTTTTCAGCAGTATTTACCCTCTGGAAGGCAGCCCCATTCGATATCTGGCACCCGGCTGACTCGCGCGCTGTCTTAGCCGACACAAACAAGATTGCCGTATTCTCAAGAAGTGATGACAAGCTATGGAGTGTCTGATACCGGATCCAAAGTGTTAAGTGTTTTTCAACGTATCTCCGTTTCATTACGCAACCAAATAGATGAGAGGAGCTACAGCACGCCTTCGTCGACGAGGTCAGCGTCCATCGGAGTGATAACGCTTCGCTACGAGGTAACACCGTTGCCCGTCATTTCCAAGAACAGGCAACTTTACAGCTGTGCCCGGGGCCCTGAAACAAGGAAGGCTCGAATCGGCAACATCTGCACGGGCGCATTTTAATCGAACGCCGTTCGTTCGCCGTTGTCGATGCGCTATTGAACGCGTTGTTCCCCATGTTCAGACGCGCGCTGCCTTCTCTACACAGACTACGACATCCGGCGACAACTAGTGCAGGCACAATTCCCGCCTCTATCCCGTCACCGCTCGCGCCAGACAATGATATCGCCGTCAAGGCGGTTCAGAGTCTGGTCTAGTAGCTTGCGTTCCTTCGCGCTTCGGGTCCGTCTCATGGGATAAACATGGTCGATGCCGAGAAGACCATGTTCGGGGCCCTCGAGAGAATGAACGCTGTGGCGAAGTCGAAAATGAAATTTCGACTCTGGAAATCACGAGCGAGAAAAGCGAGGAAAAGCTGTGAGAAAAAACGCGTCCTTGAGCTTGAATGTCTCATGTTTGCCCCTTGTGTTGCTTACGAAGAGATACCTGCCGCCGGCGACAGCAGGCTAACTCATTGCTCATAGGATATATGCACATGGAACACCCGCAAATGCTACTTTGTTTGGTTTCGTTATGCCCGTCTATATTCGTTCACTCTACGGCAGAAGCCAGCTATCACTCGCAATGGATTATGTGGTACGTTGCCGCATTTCAGACACACATTTCCACCTTCTGCTCGTAATGAGGAGTAAGCGAGCATCCTAGATTTTCGGAGGCAGTTCCTTGATCACCAACCGCCGCTCACGTAGGCAACATCCTGGGTCGCATTCACATTAACTGGTCACCGTAACATTAAGCCTGCAGCTTCGCATATCATCTATAAGCAATCATGGGTAGCTTCATTTACGTCACATTACATACTGCGAATGCCTGCCGATACTGCATGAACTGAATACAACATCCAGGCTAGACTTCGTAATCTAACCGAAATGTGGTGATACGGTTCGTATTCGGTGAACAACTAACAATTACCAGTACAGTGCCAATAGCTACGGCGGCCACAGCCATCCAATCCAAGGTGAGCCGCCTCCTACCTACCGGTATTCCTATAATGATCTTATCTCAATGTCGTCTGAAGATATTGTGTCCGATACCGTATCTGCCCATGCAGCGTGCTCGTAAAGGAATGATATTCCTAGAGCACGCAAGCTGCTGCACAGCTAGAAGAAGATGAAGATCACTTGGAGTTGCGGTATAATTAAGGGAAATCCTCGCGGTGAGACCAGCAACCGCCAGCCGATTAGATGCGAACCACCCGAACAAGGCGGCCGGTCCGGAATACACGGAGACACTCCATACGGCGAGAAGGTAACCGACACCTTGAGCGCGATCGAATGCCGCCAGCTCGAGCCGGTGGGTATCTGCATACCCATGGACCTATATATATATATATATATATATATTCAGAGGAGGCAATGGACACTTTGTTGGCGGATGAGGAGGACAATATTCACGTTGTAATAGGATTCGCCTGATTCACGTGGCCACGCGTGCACTCGATCACATTTCCCGATCACTTATGGCCCTCCGAGCTCGCCGCATCAGCCGAGTATTTGGCGGGATACTATTAATGATCGGCGGTAAACGAATTCAGAGTGAAATTTGAGTACAAGCTAAACTGAAAGCGACGTTTTTCTTCGGTAGCCGTATATGAAGTGTGTCACTTCGGCAGATGCATACAACAGAATGCCGCGAAGTATTCTTCAATAGAAAATCGAAGATCTCAAAGCATATTGGCCAGAACGACCTTTCCTGACTACATCCGATAATGCAGTGCACTCGAGCGTCGAGCAGCCCGTACAGTAGGACGCCGAATCGGAGAGGGGCACAGCTGGAGACCAGTTAACCAAACAAGGTCCCTGGCAGGAACAGATGAAGAATTATAATTAGCATATAATCTAAGATGAATTGATTCCTAGGCTTGATCGGCCGTTCCACCACAACAATATTCTAAGGCTAACAAAACACATGTAACTGTTGGGAAATGACCTGGCCAGCACTTCTCTCTCTCTCTCTATCTCTCTCTCTGTTTTCTCGTTGTCGTTTGTCCTTTAGTAAGCGTTACGTGAGAACGAGCATGAAATGTATTCCGCTGCATTGCCTATTTTCGATCGATCGCCCGCTCCGCCCGCCCCGACTCCTCTCGGTCAGTCGACTCTCTGCGGCTGTTGTCGTGGCAAAGAAACCGCACGTGATATGCGCGCCCCGGCGGTTAAATTAGCCTGACGAATTGGCTACTTACTACTCTGCTATGCCGCCAGCCTCCATCGGTTAGGCAAATGTGGCGCTTTGTCTTTTGCCTGGCCTCGCCTACCGGCCGGCTAGCTCTTGCGTCCCTTCGTTCATTGTGGAGACCGGGTGCGGGAGCTATTTCCACCCGTACGAAACGTTCTTCCCACCTCAATCCCCTTTTTGCTCGCTTCTGGAAGCGTCAGCACGCGCGCGCTATTCGTTCGCGCAGAGGTTTCAGAGACGAGGGTGGGGGGGAGGGTCTGTCCCAGAGTTGGCCCTCGGAGTTTCCCGCCGTTGTCGTCGGCGTCAATGCAGCAGCGATGGCTGGCCGAGCCTCCCAAATAGCGGGGCAAGCGAGGTCCACCAGCGCGACCCAGCCATGCGAGAAAGCTTATGACGCGGCAGTGTCTAATGGGCCATGTGAATAAGCAATAACTGGCCGAGGAAGCCAGGAAGGACGGGATTTCTGGCACAGAGTGGGGACACAAAGCGAATCGGGGAAGGGCAGCTGCTTCAATAAGGGTGGCATCAGTAGCGGCCAGCCAGCAAGACTGGATTGCGAATAATATTCGATCCAGAAAAAAAAAAAAAATAGGCAAGCTTAGCAGAGTCGCGGCGTAGTGTCAGGTGTGTGAGCTCGCGCCCCGCCGGGCAAGGACTAGCCACCGAACGAGCCCGGGGGTCGTGAACACACCCAGTGCCATCCGAGAGGATTTTCGCAGGCGGGCCACTACAGTCTCAGCGTTACCGGCCGAACTTTGCATTCACACGACACTACTGCGGTCTCCTGCGGTGGTCTGTCAGATTCAGAGGGCGTTCTGAAGTAACCGTACAGCAGTACCTACCAGATTTGTTTTACAGGCAGGCACCACCGCAGTACCTATCGTTTTACAGGCACGCACCACCGAGTTCTACGAAACACACTGTTAGTGAACGTTGGAACATGCAGCTGCGAACACGAACGTCGTTCGCAGCTGCAAGAGCCGCACCTCACACGGAAATACACCACCACGCATCCATCCAATTACCGTTGGCTAAGAGTTTTTATTTGTTAGCAATTATTCACGACGATACGACGACAACGCCTGCCGACGACTGACTCCACTCTTCTCTTCTCTTCTCCCACCAGCAGCTAGCTCACCCGCCGAACCATCCACAGCCGATCACCACCTCACGACTTTAAGCCTTGCCCTTACCCTTCGGGGCGGTCGATTTGCCCTTGGACTCTTTCTCTTTCCCAGCAGCAGTCTTCGCCGTGGCGGCTCCTTTGGCTGCGCCTTTCGTAGTGCCCTTGGCCGCGCCCCCTTCTTTAGCGCCCTTAGTTTTCGCCGGCGGGACCGAGGCCTTAGCCTTCGCGCCGGCAGTCTTTCCGCCTGCGGCAGCCTTGCTGGCCTTTGCCGGGGGCGCAGCACTCTTTGCCGGTGGTGCCGGCGGAGGTGGCGGTGGCTGAGCCTGTTGCGCCGCTTGCTGCGGCTGACCCGGTTGAGGTTGTGGGCCTCCAACCATCGATAGCATGATGGGCTGTTGCTGCTGCTGCTGCTGGCCGCCACCGGCCCCTTCCATTTGGACGTTCTGCGCAGCTTGGGCGATCGCATTGAGGTCAATCATCATGCTGATCTGTTGTGGCTGACCTTCAGAACCGCCCTGCTGTTGTTGCTGTTGTTGGTACGCGGCCATTGCACTCTCCACATCAATGGCCACCGCCATCGGCTGGCCATCTTGGCCCTGCTGCACAACCTGCACAATGTAGCCCCCACCCTGTTGCTGCTGCTGTTGTGCCGGATCCTGATATGGCGGGTATCCGGATGCATCGGGATAGACCGGCATGACGTAGTTGCCTACGACGTTGCCGTTTTCGTCGACGGGAATCTGCTCCGGAGGAGAGGCCACCTCGAGCGACGCGCCACCACGAAGTGCCCACGATACGCAGTTCGGGTCGGCTGCGCCATCAAGCGCGTAATCCGCGCAATAGTCCGCATCGGCAACGTTCTCCTCAGCCGAGTCGGCTGCTGTCGCGTACTCATCCGCATCCTCGGCCGATGTACCAGCGCCGCCACGGAGTGCGCCAGCATCCTCGAAACCTTCTTCAGCTTCGTTTCCGTAAGCGTAGGCATCGTAACTATTTTGGCCGGCATCGTAGCTATTTTGCCCAGCATCGTAGCTATTTTGCCCAGCATCGTAGCTATTTTGCCCAGCATCGTAGCTATTTTGCCCAGCATCGTAGCTATTTTGCCCAGCATCGTAGCTATTTTGCCCAGCATCGTAGCTATTTTGCCCAGCATCGTAGCTATTTTGCCCAGCATCGTAGCTATTTTGCCCAGCTCCGTACCCGCTAGCATACGCGCCACCTCTCAAACCTTCATAGCTGTTTTGCTCAGCTCCGGCAGCGTCCTCCTCGGCGTACTCTTCGGCCTCGGCCTCATACCCAGCGCCACCTCTCAAACCATCATAGCTATTTTGCTCAGCTCCGGTAGGGGCGTACTCTTCGGCGTACTCCTCGGCCTCCGCATACTCCTCGGCCTCGGCCGCAGCGCTGGCGCCGCCCCTCAGTCCTCCATAGCTATTTTGCTCAGCTCCGGCAGGGGCGTACTCTTCGGCGTACTCCTCAGCCTCTGCATACTCCTCGGCCTCGGCCGCAGCGGCGCTAGAGCCGCCCCGCAGTCCTCCATAATAGCTCTGCCCAGCTGCGGCGGGAGCGTATTCCTCGGCGCCAGCATCCCTGCTCGTGGCATACGCGTCAGCTGCAGACGAATCCGCATCAGCGGCCTCTGCGTCATATGCAGCAGCGTCGTACTCCTCAGCGTAGGCGCCACCGCGAAGCGCGCCTCGTCCCGCAGGGGCATAGCCGGCGTCGGCTGCCTCTGCGTACGCTCGACTACCGTACGCTTCTGCATCATAGGCTTCAGCGCCTGCGTCGGCTGCGCCCGCATCGGCGTAGTACTCGACGGCCTCGTCTTCGGCGTCGGCGCCGTAATAATCAGCGCTAGCAGTAGCGCTGCCCGCGCCTCCTCCGCGGAGCGTTGCGGCAGTGCTATATGCCTCCTCTCCGTACTCCTCCTGGGCTTCGTCGTAGGCGTCGGCTTCGGCATCGGCGTACGCTTCCTGACCAGCGGCGTTGCCATCACACGCCTGCATGTTCGCGCTCGCATAGCCGGCGCTCCCCCCGCGCAAGAAGTAGTCTTCTACATTTTGAGGGTGTATCCCTTCCCGTTCAAAGAACGACTGTGTAGAAATAGCCGCCATTAGGTACTTTGCGCTGCTGCTGCTGCAGCTCCTCCTGCCTCTCGTGTTGTGGTGTGTTGGTAGTGTGGTGTGGTATCCTGTCGTGTACTCCGTCAGATGGGTCGACGCGGCGGCGCGAATTCGATACGACTCCGTACGTAGAACTCTCCTCGACTGACTGGGGGTCTTGCCGCTCAAGCCTACGACGCTAAACTACCAGCTGCCTTATATGGACTAGTAGATAAATTCGGTAGACGAGCGGTATTTTTCTCGCTGAGATCGGCGACTCGCATTTGAGTTTCGCTTAAATTAATAGCGGCTCATGAGGATATTGTAGTCCTACGTTATATTGCAGGTGTAGCAATTATCGTGCAGTCGAACGGGATAGTTGAAAATTAATGTACCTTCGTGTCGATAGCGATTGGTGGCTGCCAGGCCGCTAAACAGCTGTGTGGACAAAATCGCCAGTTTTCCCCTACTGACTCCAAATGCCGGTTGGATCGACCAGCAGCCGATCAACGATTCCGGTGAAATAATGATGTAGCTTCAATGAAGTCGTCCAAGACTGAGATTTTGGCCTTGCAGCCGATTCGTGGTCGCGGCCGGCACGATGTACGGGACGTCCGAAGAGCGTTGCAGAAGCATGCTGCCAGCTTAACATGGACTATCCCTGTGACTCCCTTCTCACATGACCTTATATTGACCGTCTATTGATCACGTCGTTATAGCCATAGCTACGGTCTTTGCTGATATCCAGCGGCTTGCTCCCGTAATCCCGTCGACAAGACGAAGTGTTCACGCGTGAATGCCCTTGGCAGGCCGTTGACAATGACAACGCACCTAGAGGACTCGCAATGCATCCAAACCAGTCTTGGTTTCATCTCGTGAGTGGAACGTTATGCAGTGTAGATGTTCGGCGACACCAGCAGCTTCTCTATTTGTCGGAACGTAAATAGTAATGGAATCGATATGGACAAAGCAGGACGGAATCAACAATGGAAGCAATACCCGCCCCCATCATAACCTCGGTCATGACCTTGTTCTTGTTGGTCGGAAGGCGACATGGCTGGAAATAACGCCGCATTTATTTTAAGGCGAGAGACAGCTAACACTTTACTGTAAGACTGATCCACTCTGTCGCGCAGCATTAGTGTGTGTGTGTGGTGTTGGTACATTAATGTTGTTCGATCGGGTGACTCAGGACATTCGTTGTGAAAACCCCTCAGGCATTCGTAGAGAAACGTTGCTTTGCACTTTCTCAATCTCTATACGAGCGCAATCAACTTCCGATGCATTATTGTATCGAATAGTTCACGGTTCGCATCTGAACAAAACATCGGCGGTTATTTTGACACAGTAACGCCGTTATTCACTGATGAGACTATACGGAGATTCTTGTCATTGTCGACATCTCTATCAAAAATTATCTCTCTGTACCAGTCGTGTTATGTTCGTACGCCGCCAAGCGTTGGTGCTTCGCGAAACGCTGGCTTGTGTGGCTTGCACGTGCTTGTGTGTAGGTTTGTGACAATGAACCGCTATTTTCCGACGGTCCTATAGTCCCCTATCTTTGTCTATAGATGCTGCGGTAGATGGCTTCCGTCTTCAAGGAGACTATCCACCCAGGCTGTGACCAAAGCGGAAGGATTATCTGAGTAAGGACTTAGTCACTATCTCATGCTATGGAAGCCAGAGGTTGCGAGTTCAAATCCTGTAGCGGAAGCCTGCCTTTGACAGCAGCAGTTTTCTCTAATGCTTTGTATCGGGACCTTGATAGTTGTCCACCACTTGATCAGCCAGCATACAGGTCGCCTACATTCGTTACAATACAATCATAATACTTTCCTTTTAATTTTTCGATACCCCGGCCAAGCACCGAAACGCTGCCAACGTGACCCGGTGCGTGCCAACACGCTAGTGCACACGCACACACACACGGACATAACATCGTTCTCCTCCATAGCTCAAAATTGCCCTTCAAAATCTGTATTCAAACCAGTCATTTGGCGCGTCAGTTCGCCTCTAAACTGTTTTACGAGCTGACCCTCAGCTGTTCCCCTATCTGACAGGCCTCAGCTCTTAACCTTTAGGTATTACTATGAGGACCTGTCGGGTTCGAGTTCGCCTCTAGGCAGCGCTTACATCGATATGTCATAAATATCCCCAGCTGCGAAAGATTGACAGGGAGAATCAGATTCCGGTCTTTGCCCACAGATGTTCCCGGCTAGAAGAACACTAAAGCATCAAACGTCAACGTTTACCTTTATTGCATTTTCTTCAATAATCCAAGAAAGCTTTACCTTTACGCGGTGAGTCGTGCTGAAACAGAAACCTAAAAGGAACTTCCCACAGGGGTGCCACAGTATTAGGTGCCGCCTCACGACAAGCTCGTGTTTCTCTACTGCTCTGTAGTAGTCTGTAGCAGTTGAGGGTATATAACTGTAGTGCAATTCGTGTAATTGCGGTGCGCTGCACTGTGCCGTTCCGTCGCCTTCGACGGCCAGTGTGGTTAGGGGAATGCCCTGGCGATATGCGCGCAGCCCTTGTCTCTCCCAAGCCTAGCCTGGGACCAGATCTTTCTGGTCATTACCTAATTACGCACCATTAGCGAAGGGCGGCCTGCGAGGTCAGCCCGCCATTTCGCTTCTTGTAACCTGTGATGTCGCTACGAGCACGTTCAATACGCTACGCCGCCCCACTACAGGTCTTGTGCTATTAATTATCATAGTGTGGCAAGATACAATCTGACGGCCGGTGGACGACGGAATCAAGCGCTCTCACAGGTTCGATGAGGGTCAAACGTTAACTCCGATCACCGGTGCGCGGTAACTCGACCAGTGTAGCATGAACCACCGCCTCAGTTTGCTGAGGAGACTGTCTGCTAGGTCCGGGAGATGGGGTACGGGATATACTCGTCGGAATCTCTTGCTGATGTCTCCATTACGCAGCGATATACTGCATATCTTGCCGGCATCGAATACGCCACGCGGACGAGGTCCAGAACGAACCTTGGCAGAGGAGATTCTTAGGCGCTTGATCACTGCTTCCTACCGCAGATAGGTCTACTTGCATGCAGTTGCCATAGTCGATGCTTGACGATCCAGCAACACTTCTCCACAGGTTTGGCATTAAACTCCGGAACTTTCACCTAGTGAAATCTATCATATAATACTGGTGCTCAGCGAGCTAAAATGGCGCTTAATTTCAAATGTTACTGATGATATTCCCGAGGCCCCACCGCGAGTCCCAAGAGGGCTATCAAGTTGAAATGATAGCAATGTGTGCATTATTCCACTTTTCGCTCTCGACTCGCAGTATGAGACATTCGAGGAGGTTGCAGCCCCAGACAACGTCACCGTTTGCAGCCGATTCATCCAGCTCATCCTGAGCATCTCGAGAGCGATCGTACGCAAGGAGGGGGGGGGCTTAACTGCAGTGGGGGGGGGGGTCGAGGTGCGACAATGTCGTAACACGAGATTACGAGCGCTTCTGTTACCTTGACGCGATTGGTACCACCACCATCATCATCAGATGCTGCAGTAGCAGCAGCAACCGAGGGCACAAGACGGACCCGTTCCGGTAGAACCGGCGCGCATACGCACCGCTACAAAGTTGCGAGCAACATCCACGTTGCCGCTATCTGCATCCATGGCCGTCCACCGCTCGCGTCAGAATTGCGGATTCGTCGGCGGGAACTAAGACTAGCTACCCCTGGGGGGGGGAGGCCCGATGGGAGGAGCAGGCAACACGTCACTACGGCCGGTGATCCGTCACCGTCGGCGCGAAATGCTCGTCCCGGTTGTTTCTGTTGCTGCGGTTGTCGTTGCTACTGTTCCTCTTCTCGTTTCCCCTCGTCTATACCTCGCACTGATCTATGTAGCTCTCAGTGAGAGGTCTGGAGCTATTGCCATTGACTTATTCGCTTAAAATCGAGGTAAGCAACGACAACCTTCGAGCAGACGTTGTATGTGAATGAGGGTATTTGGTTTTCCTTACTCGCCGCTTAAGTTGACGTGACCGGTTACTATTGTGAAAGTCGACCCGCCTACCCATTGGCGCGCAGTTGTCCTCTGTGCCACTTGAACAACGCTGAGTAACTAACCAGTTTGGCATTCGAAGTAGCACTCTATTCGGCACACAGAAGGGAATCATTGATACCCAATCTCTCATATGCAGTGTCAAACTCCACCTTTAGGAGAAGCATGTCAAAGCCAAGCATTTCACTCACATTCGATAACTCTTCTTTAACAGACAGCCAGCACCTCGAAAGCGGCGATACCGCCATTATATTCGAACGCATGACCATAGTATCGGAGTCCTCATAGTATCTAGTATGAGGTCATAATAACAACGGCTGCACGACTTCTCTGGAGTTCGGACTACACCCAGTGAGCAGAGGGAGAGAGATGGGTAGAGCGAGAGAGAAAGAAAAAGCGGACTAACAGGAGTCCTCTTGTGTTCCGGTCCGCCGTCTGATCTCTGAGCTGCCGTCAGACATCGATCGACGCGCGGCAGCGCGCCTCCGCCACTGCCCCTTTGAGGCGCCGTTAAAAATCAGATCGCGCTCACGAGAGCAAGCCAATAAGCGGATTATAGTCTGCCGAGTATCTTTGCCGAGGACGGTGTCTTCTTTGTGTAGATGCGTCCCCGTAATTCATTTGAAGAGCAGCACTGCAGGATTCTTTGTCTTCCCGGAGGTCGTAGAACAGAAGCGCCCACACAGGACGGCGACAACGTCGTCCCCACAGCTGCGGCACCAGCGCCGAACAGCCAGCTCTTGGTAACGCGACTGCGTAGATATAAGAAGGAGGGAATCTTCTTTATTCATCTTGTTAAGTTGACTGACTAGCAAGGACACACCAGTCCTGCACACAAAGAGCAACGCAACACACGGCCGAGCCCATTGGGCGGCTGGTCCATGTCGTAATGTGAAGCACGGTTTGGCTTTGGTTCTATTGTGTATATATATAGGATTTATTGTATATAAATCTTTATACAGAACAGTAATATATATAGATATATATATAGAACTCCTGTTCCGTCGATAAAGCGTTAATTTATATATATATATATATATATATATATATATATATATATATATATATATATATATATATATATATATATATATATATATATATATATATTTATTATATATTATATATATATATATATATATATATATATATATATATATATATATATATATATATATATTTATTATATATATATTTATATATATATATTTATTATATATATATTTATTATATATATATTTATATATATATATATTTATTATATATATATTAACGCTTTATCTACGGCACAGGAGTTCTACAATGTACACGTTTTTGGACGTTCCCGATTACCTCGTGTATTTTAAGCCAATACAGTATATCTACTGTCTAGCGAAACCACAGCCACAGCGCATTCAAATAAACATATACAAATATGACGATCACCTTGGTTTGGTGGTGTGTTATTATTATTATTATTATTATACGGATCTATCTGAAAGGTAAAACGTACCCGATGTGAGTATTCGATAGTCATACAAGGCGAAGTATATTCTATTTGTCGTCCAGACGTCACTGAGGTCGACCTTCATAGTGGTATACCATATAACATGAATTTCGCATAAATTAACTTTGATCAAGAAGCGTTCGCTTGATTAACATATCTCTCCCAACTCGAGAGAGGGAGAAAGAGAGAGAGACGAAATCGAGGCGAAAATAGCTTGTTTTTGTCCTTCGTTGTAAATCACTAAAGAGCGATTATTTCACGTCGGAAGATTTATAGCTCGTACACGAAGAAAACGCATCTTGAACACAGTATCTTAACAGTACAAAACCATTCTACTCAGAAACATGAAAGGACTATTAAATACACATTCGTTGCTCGAACACTTCAACATTGACGAAGTAGACTACGCATATGGGCTAGGATGAGATTCATGAGCTAGATCTCGCCGTTGTACTGACATACAGTGAAATACTATTCGGGCAGCCATGTTAATGATAATTCCGTCGATTTGACAGAGACTTGAGCATTTCGACCCGGAAGTATTTCCTAATTCCGCGATTGCGCTGAATTACCGAAGTAGTCGGATACCTTCCGATGAATGATTTGTCCCCTGTCTCACCGTCCTGTCCGCGATACGGCAATACGAGAGGATTTATAGCTCCTGTCGGTCCGTCAGGAATTGCTGAGGTGAGGCACGGCGAGACTAACTAGAAGCTGTCTCTGTGACAATGTCATTGCCGGAGGCCGTACGATACCGTTGCTTAGCGGCTCGTCACCTCGGCATTTGTCGCTTGTTGCTCGTGCTGTTGTTATCGTGGAGCGTTGGGCGGACTGTTAGCAAAAGTCATTATCTGGCCGGAACCGCGGCGTGTCCTTAGAAGAACGATGACAGACCTTCCCCGCGCGGATTTCCTATCCGAGCGAGACGACCCGTTGGGGTTACTGATGCCGAGACGACTGCATCCCATTGAAAACAACCTCGGACTAGAGAGATTGTGTCAGGATACAAATTGTGCTGTTCCACGACGTTGTGCGTCGGAACTAGACGAGCCTGCCTACCACACCTTGACGGATGTCATCCCACTGCCGCAGAATGCGTATAATGATTTATGTTCTATTATATTCACTATCTGGCGTCTATCATGCCGTACATCGTATGCGAGTATCCGGGGACGTCTTGTCCCAACGGCGCTCTTTGAGCGGTACTCAATCGAAACATCACTGATAATAAGCTCATGACTTGTCACATACCACGCCAGGTGTTCACGAACCTACACTACACATTTTATTGAGTTTCAAATGTGTACCAATTTACCAGGTACCTACGTATGTACAACACAATACCCGTGTCAATAAATAATTTATGATTTATAGAAAGATAATGTCTTTCGTGCTGTGTTGAATTCTCCAATTCTTCTATTGACACCTTGCGACACATACGTCAGAAAATATTCGCTTCGGGGCGACTTGGACGTATTAAAATAACAAAAAAAAGTCATTTCTAATCGGCAAAATGTGACCGTGGCTGAGAAGAGGCACCTCTTAAGCTTTGAGGCAATGCAGACTGCCTTCACACCGAAATTGAACAGATATTAAGGGGACACATTGACTAAAGGATATATCGCACCACGCCCACTAACAACGGTATATATTATATATATAAATATAATAAAATATATGTATTATATGTTTTATTATATTTATATTATATTTAGATATAATATATAGAATATATATATGTATTATATATATATTCTATATATTATATCTATGACAATGTGAACCCAAGCCGTACATCTGGCCCGGCAGCGGAGTTTCTCGGTGTGACAAATGACTTGCATTAATAATCAAGCACAAGTAATCCACGTGGCACCACGTGGCAAATATCCCTGTATTACGGTGCACAACGGTATGATTTTTCATTCCACACAGTTTAGCTGTTTGTTTATCGTTCGTCTTATATCTCTAATGCTTGCTCAATCTTTACACACGAATTTACTGTGTTGTGATCATATACATATCGGCTGATCGGACAGTGCAGGTCCGTGCCGGCCCACACGTTAACAGACATCGGCCACGTTTACAATTATTCGCTTCAATGGATTTTTCTAATTAGCAACAGACCCCCCCCCCCCTGGCCGGCGGCAGGGAACCCAACACGGAAAATGGATATGGCGTAAGAATATGATGCCACCCTAACTGAAACTATCGGCGTTTACGTTCTCAGCTACAGTGTTTCGCATCAGTGTTCGAGCCGGCGGGCGGGCGAGCGAGCGAGCGAGGTATCGGTCACGCTGCCAAGAGCGAAAAGTTATTAAGTGTCTTAGCCATCACCGGCGGGCAGGACATACGGACGAGAAGGAACGTGGGAACACCTCAAGGATCGTTAGCTAACGAAAGCCTTGGGAGGCCAGGGAGCGGCGAGGCCTGGCGGGCCTTTTGCATAGATTTCCCTTCAGTGCAATAGGAGCATTTTTAAGTATTTTATTAGCTACGTGCTGGATGAAAAAGTGGACGTGCTAATTATTATTATATAGCCTTTCGGGGTGCAGACGGATTCCGGGGTAGCCGTTTATTTTTAGGGAGGTATCCGTTGGCGTCTGCCGTCTGAGCTCGTTAGAAGCTGTTGCATTTAATTACCTGCTAGTTCATGATTTCATTATCATAATAATCATAACACTAATAATAATAATAATAATAACTTGGTAATATTCTTGGTAATAATGACTGATTACTACACGGGCCAAGTACATAATGATAATGATAATAACAATAACCGAATCATTATTCAAATATTGAAGAGACCATATTGCCTACATCGCGTTTTGGGCACATATGTGTGTAGGCCTATACATAAATATAGTATTCGACAACTCACAGAGGAAGGTACTCAATAAACTAGTACTGTACTGCTATTCAGAGAGAGTTAAGGTCGAGGCTAAGGCTTAGCCGGCCATGGCTGACCGTCATGGTAACACCAACAACAACACCACCACGTGTTCACCGAACGTCATACCAGTCCACGGGATATCATATATATATATATATATATAGTCCGGCAGTTCGTCAATCGTCTGTGATATTGTGCGTCCATTCAATGATGTTGATGACGATGATGCAAGATGTTTATGTAGATGGATTGGACCAGCGGGCAGCCGCTGACCGACAGCGCAGTTGTTGTTGTGGCTGGCTGGCTGCTACCCCCGTCGGGGTCAGACAAAGGCGGCCTTCGAATGCGGGGGAGAGAGAGGCCATCGCGGGGGCCGCAGCAGCCAAGAAGGGGCAAGGCCGCCTTTCATAGAAGAAGGACACTATTCATGACGGAGCCCTGCAGGAGGGGATACCGAGGCTCGTTGAGGGTTAGGGTGATGAACTGTGTCCAATAACGTCGCCGGCAGCGGATGGCGGTAGCTGCTGATAACGTCACCGCGAGCCTCTTGTGTATACACGCGCCAGATTGAGAGCGATCACGAGAGAGTAGAGAAGCCGACAGAGAGCGGGCGGAAGACCAAGGATGCTGCGTGAAGACCAAGGATGCTCCCTGCCCTCGTTACATTCTGGTCTTCACGGATGCAACGATGAAAGCGTATGGGGTCTTGGGGCCTTCTGACTAGATCGTGTAGGGGAGCGTTCTATGGTATCCGTCTCGTTCTCATCATTGCTTTGCTAGCTCCTAGGCTTGTCCAGCTGACTGTCGGCTGTTTCCTTTGCCGGCTATGGTCGGTTTGTCTTGGTGTTGTTGTTGCTGTTGTGTCTTCCTGCATACGAATATGAGGGATATGCTTTGTTCTCTGCTTCAAAGAGATGTGTCCTTGCCGGACCTACAGACGCTCGGAGGATAGCTGGTGAGGATTGCCAGTGAATGTACCCACGTACACACCAGTGCAACTTGGCTTAAAAGCGGTTGAGAGGTGACTCTGATACAGGTCAATAGCATGCGATTCGTATGCGGTTAAGTTCATATAAATTTCAAACGTGTGTCAATACAAGCTCCACCAGGTACAATTGACAGCTCTGCATAGATTTGACAACGATATTCAACCATGTTGTTTTCCATACATTCGATTTCATGTCACAGGGTCAACAGCCGCCTCCATAAGCCAGCTAGCCAGCCAGCCATATGGTCACAAAAATACGGCGTTCCACCCTAACAAACATCATACTTGGCCATTAGCCACTTCTCAGTTTGATATCCGCCATTTTTAACTTGACGAGACCGCTCTCAGGATCTGCCCAGTAGACGGTATCACTTTGTAGTATGTTTTTGTACTGGTAGTCGTGCTGTAATAGTGTACAAGTCAAGCTGGCGCACAGAGCAGTCGGGAGAGTGCCGAACGCCGGCGTTCCGCGGGAGCAACGTCAAGAGTTACATTAATCTCAAGCGTTAAGGTAATACGCTTATTCAGCCCGGCCGTGTTGTCAGATCGATTTTTTGCTCGTGAAGCTCGTCGTACACCCGTACGCTCCGCTGTGCCATTTATCCCTCGGATACCATTATCATCGTGTGCGATGTATAACATGCAGCCAGTTTGACAACGACGAGTATTTTGTTTGGTACTCCCGAGCACTCGTTCGGGCCACGGAGTTCGCCAGAGTCCACGAGCGAATTTTTCCCAATGCCCACCAGTGCTCGCTGGGCGCTGGCCCCTCGGGCCCCTCGAGCCTTTCGTGCCCCTTGCGCCCCTCATGGACGCATCACGCCGCACGACAGAGACGTTGCATTGCCAGCGCACCGATGTCTGTAGCGACTGATACGGCGAGACGGGACAGGGCTGAGCGTCGGACTGGTCTCGCCTAAAAATCACGCGGATGCTTGATGCATCTGCTGATTCTGGTATGGCTGGCGTTGGCCGTTGGCCGTGGCGGCGACGGCGGCAAGCGGCTGAGCGCTGGTTGAGCGGAGTACATCGCTCCTGCTGCTCGCGTTCCTATTCGCATAAGAAATCTTCATTACTTAAGCCGTCGTTCGTCGTCGACGAGTTCGTACAATATATTACGTGGAGTCTCTCATAGTCTCAAGTGAGACGACGGGAAGATGCCCGTGTACGCTGGCGGCAGGATAGGCCATTGGGCAGCCTCTGAAGATGGGGGTGCTCGAGGGGGCGCGGGGGTCGACCACGACCATCACCGCCGCGAGGCGTTCATTGCAGTGGTCGTCGTCGTCGTCGTTGAGATACTATGATAGTTGTAGTAGACAGCTGTCTGCTATGGAAAAAAGAAAGTAAGCAGTATTTAGCTCGAGTGGTACTCGCACGGCGGAACTGAGTCCTACTGTAGGTGGAAGACAGCTGAGGGTCAGCTATAGCAAAAAGTGTGTGATTAGTCGCGTGGCAGTTGCATAGCGGCAGTTGGCACGTACCGTGATATGCAGAAGTGCAGCGGCCGTATAGTCAGCCAAATGAACGTTACAAGCTGGTAGAGATCTTCACCGTAGCAGATATGCATAAAGGCCTAGCTGAAGGCCAGAGGGAATGACTAAGGCTCAATAATGTGCTGCAGCTCGGTCACGGTACCCATTACGCCGTGGTCAACACATACTCTTGGTCTGATAACCAGGTCTAATATGCTGCTCTCACCGCACACTTTCTTTGTAGTATTAGAACCTCGAAACTTGTTCACTCAGTTCGCGAGCCCGTCCCTTTGCTCAACCTGCTAGTGCTGGCATCTTATGTACGACGTCGTTTTCTCCGAAACTCCTAGTATATATATATATATATATATATGTTTTTTTTACAGTCGATGAATCGCGCATTACACATCGCAATTTGCCTGGACATCTATCCGCTCTTGACAAATAGCCATTCGATTTGGACCTGTGAGCCAGCCATTTAAGGTATACACCATTTTCCCCCGACCGTTACAGCGGAAGGACTCGCGCACATTGCGAAATCACGACCAACCTGAATCCCCTACCCATCGCATTGCCCACGTCCCACCCTGGGCCTTGCGAACGGAGCACTTAACAAAACATGTTGAGTGCTAAGCGTCTCCTCATCGACGCGCGCTCTCACACGGTGAATATCGGTGTTGAAAAGACATTCTTCTAGAGTACGTTCGAACCTTCCACAACTTCTTTGTCCATCTGCCTTTCATCTGCATCCCACAGATTTCCTATTTCCCACAGATCGTCTACCTGCTGAGGGATTGAAGTGCGAACTGAGATCTCTCTTATTCAGGTGGATGGCGTATGCTTGTTGCCAATTTAAAGACGTTTGGATGGAGCTTTCTGGTGGTTAGCTCGTCGACACAGGTACAGAACACGGAACGATAGCTCAACGCTCAACCGTTCAATTGTATTGTGAGTCTATTATGTTTCCGTACTTGCGATAGCTCTGGCTGAAACGTGCGTGCGCGAATCGGCCTACGTAGAGGTTGTCCTGTCGTAGACGGGCGCATACCCTTAAATATACCTCCTTCAGTTTCAATCATCAGCGGCAGCCAGTGAGATTCACATTCAATTGTCACGGTGTAAGGGGTATTCCTTAACACCCACCCCCACCCCGCGAACAGGCCCACGATGACTCGATACGCCCTTCCCTTATCCGTCGTATTGGTTTGAGTTCGTCGAGCTGTTCTTCCCTAGGCTGAAACTCGGCCCGACCCGCAGACGTCCTCCAATTGTAAGCACAAAATGGCCTGAGTCGGCATTTGGCTAACCCGCTACTGCCAGGTACTATGCCATGGTGTGGCGTGTGATATGTAGAAATTGAATAGCTTGAGACTCATACGGGAAGGCTGGTGGGCGAACTCGGCCGAGGAGGAAATCCTTAGGGGAAGCTCGCGTAGGTTACCAGCAAGCGTCGGGGTCTCGAGAACTCGAACACTTTCTCGGCAGTACCTCGAGACTCTGTTGTTCAAGACCGGACAGCGTTCACTCAAAGCAAACCTGAACGTCCCCGATTGGCTGGCAGCCGGCCCTTCTCTGTTCCATCGATAGCTTCGATATAACCAACGTTCGGCCCGCGTTAAGCGAGCACCCCTTTCCGCTGAGCTAAGGAAGAGCTCCACAACGGTTGCGCTGTAGGCCCACACATTTGACAGGTGTTCCCTGAACGCGGAGGAAACGGCGTTAGCTACGACGGTAGCGGTATAACTGAGCGCTAAGAAAGTATGGCAAAGCGGTCTTTGAAAGTACCTTCAACACTCCTATCCTCTGCGCTTCCGCGTCTGAGCGACCAAACGAAGCCCTCTATGGGTCTAATGCGTGCACGCTGCCTATTGAGGTGTGGCCGGAACGAGTGTTACCACGAGCGGGAACTATGGTAGACTGTGTAGCATTCCGGTGAGGGCGGGCTGGTTCAAAAAATCTTGTGAGCGGTTGCGGAATTGTGCTGGTTGTTAGGCTGTTGGCACAAGAAAACGAGGTAAGTTCGTTAAATGTGTTTGACCCATGATTGCCCCTCGTGATTCTCCCTCAAGTTCATTTAGGAATTTCGCGTTCAGGGGTAGAGGTTACGACGGTACAGCTGAGGGGTCCCCCAGCCCCCAAAATAGGCTTACCCTTGTATAAGGCCTTACCTGTATGCCTATTTTTGTCTCTCCCCAATATGCGTCTATATTGCATCTATATTGCATGTAGTTATTAGGAAATAGCATGGACTCTCACTAGCTTTGTGATTTTTGAACACTCATTTTAAGATCAAAGGTGGTATCTCTCAGGCACAATGAATTAATTGACTAATCGATTAAAGCTAGGGCCAGAGTAGTCATTGGCTTGTAGCGGAAAAACAATTTTTTGGGTGCCCATGGGTGAGTATGGGGTAAAATTAACTTTTTCATATAAGTGACTTTAGCATGAGAATGTCGAATGAAATTACTGAGTTATAGTTGTTTTCTAAGATTACGTTTCAAAATGATTCTACGAGAACCTTTTACGCAAGCCTTAAAAGGCTCCCCGATGACCAAACGTTGTCGACAAATGTTTACGCCTCGCAATGACGTCGGACGGAGATAGCCGAAGTCCGGTTCACGTGATTCGCACGCAGACGCCGACAGGTCAAAGCCGGAAATGAACCCAGCACCCGCAAATATATACCGCACGGCCCGAAACGTTCCGGGTCTCGTCGCCGAGTGCATCTGCAACTTTCGAGCTGGTCACCGCCTTCACTCGACCTGAACACTATTTTGCCAGTTTTTCTCCGGCTCAAATTCACATAATTCCAACGAGACTGACATTAACCGACGAACTATGGGGGTTCGTTGAGTATGTACGCGTGCGTGTCCCATACTTTGTTCAATTCCGCCTGCAACGACACGCGTTCTCGTTCACGATAGTAACAATCACGGACCAATCTACTCGCGCTGCTATATTCCACACTTCGGAGTGGTAGCGAACACCGCGGATGTGTACGTCGGATATGATGTTCCCATTTCTGCTGCATTGGCCGCTCGCTGCTATTCAGTTCCCGTCTCATTGCTGATTGGACTAATGCGGCGGTAGCCGGCGAAATGAGGTTAAGCACCGCGGCGCGACGGGGCCGAACTATTTGCAATGCAGCTTGAGTCCCTCGAGTCGCACAGGGACTCGCAGCGAAATGAGTTGTTCGCGTCCTTTTCTTCGCCGTGGCCTGGTCCTTCTTCGCCGTGGCCTGGTCCTGCCGTCCAGCTTTTCCGTTGTTTCGGGTTCGTCGAGACGTCGGGGCTAGGCTCACCGACGGCCACCGCAACCCGGGGCCTGGATGTCGGGAGGCGGGCCTCTGGCACCACGGTCGGCGTGCTCGAATGCTTCGTTGTTCCGCGAATAGAATGTCTGGATGAGAGAATCGGGCTTGAGCGACTTATTATATTCACGAGCAGAGCGGGGTCGCCGCGAAGCGGACAAGTGGTGCTGCGAGCGAACAGCTCGCCTTGCTCTGCTGCTTCGACCTTCCATATACAACGTACATAGAGCGTTTGCATGGTGCCACTGGCACAGTCCACCGCTGGGTGGTGCACAGAGCCTTAGGGAATCGCGACCTTCGTCATAAATGCAGAGGACAGTAAATTAGCATTTTAATGGCGACTTTTATATCGCTCGCGGAGAGGAGCAGCAGCAGAAAGCGAGGGAGAGCGGCGAGAGATGAGATGGAAGTTCTATGCTGGGGGAAGGGCGCGCTTCGGACAACAGGAGGAGGAATGAATCCCGCAGGCATTTAGCATGATTGGAAGAGCAACTTAAGTAATTTCGTTATACGCCGCTGCGGCCGACGCGAGCGCGCGCAGCAGCAGCGATATGTGTCTGAGTGTCTGCGTCGACTAGAAACCGAGCGAGAGAGAGAGAGCTTCGTTCTGGGCCAGGCCGAGCAGACCAGGTCGGAGATCCAGTCCAGTTTCTATATATATATATATACGGCTGTCCCGACGGCATCGTCCCTCATGGACACTGTCCTCGACTGCGGCAGTGAGTGTGGCGATGAAAAAAAGACGAAATTCATGGTGGCGATGGTGGCATTGCCGGGAATTGTCTGCTGTGGAAGCATCCGAATCGACCTCGGCTAGCGTTAGTGACTTCTGCGGAGGGCCGAGCACTAACGAAGATTCCTTATGAATTCGGTGAATAATCGTCGAGAATGTGATAAATAAATAGTTGTTTTGTGGTGAATGTAGTAAAAAATCGTAAGCGTCAGTGTCTACATCGTTAGTGAATTTCTCGATTTTGTTGGTAAGTTCCGACATTTGTTTTTCGGTCGGAACTCAATGCGCAAGTCGAGAGAAGATTCAGCTAATAATAAATAATGCAAATTACTTCGAAAGGGGCGTTTCCAGTGTACAACGATACAACACCTACATACATAGATACAAGGATGGCTCCTTGCTTGTGATGGATTTTTGGTTATTCCTGGCAGATACATGCCCTTCTAAAGTATATATTTCGCCCGCCCTATATTAGTTTCAACCGTATGGGTGTTTTATATTTTTTCCGCACATAGACAAGTTAGTGAAAGGCTCTGACTCCCAACTTTAATAATAATGTGTCCCCGTTTCTCTTTCGGGGGCCAGTTTTTACGCGGTTGGCCGCGACAGTTGTATATGACACGTAGCCCAATCGTACTTTTGCCACGTTTGAGCCGCGATTACAATTGGCGGGTCACAGATGACCCATTGACAACTCGGCAGATCAGATCCGCCTCCCCTGTTGCAGTTGAAGAGTGCCATGTGCTCCTGTGAGAAGGCTCGTATTTGGCAAAATTGTCGGAACCTTTCTTTCGATAGTATTTTTGCTGCTCAGCCACGGCCTACTGCCAGTGCCTTCTTTAAACATCTTTTTCTACTCTTCGGTCTTCCACGTCGCCTCTAGCAGAGGATGACTCTCGTTGCATGAGCAGGGACTATTCAACGCTGGAGAAGTAGCTATTTGGTTCGTCGACAATTTCCGATTTGAGCTACATCCGTCGGGTTGACCCGCCCGTGCTAACGTAACCTGCTGTATATTGCAACACTACATTTGCGTGAGGGTGTGAAACTTATTGTAACATACTTACTAACTGCGCCATCTGCTGACAGATCTTCCGTATCCAATCGGCTGTATAAGGGCGACACCGACGTCTCTGGCTGGTAGCCCTGCTGACGAAGCCGTACGTAAGGACGGACTTCTCTACAAGGCTTCGCTGGTATGAGAATCTCCACCTCTGAATTGACTGCTTGAAGTTAAGGCTCTCCAGGCTATCGAAGATAGTGACCCGTTTAGCCTATGCGCATCTGTCTGCGACACAATGCGGCAGGCTTCGCCCGTATTATTCGGGTTGTATGGCCGTACTATATAACAACTATAGAGAAGCTACATATAACAGCCTCGAATAGAAGTCGTATAGTGAAACATAGTCACTGTTCCGATTGAATAAAACGATCTACAAACCGATCTAGAAATGGTACCTCAAAAATTAGTTTAAAATGTGCTGGTCTTCGGCAGAGGCCTACGTTTGGCGGATTTCGTAAGCAAGTTCATCGCCTGACTGCTAAATCATGCTATAGCATAATTTGGAAGTAACATTTCCACTACTTAAAATCAGTTTCGACGTTCAGTTAAAATCATCCAGCGACATCGTCATGACTGACTTGTGCTTGCTGAGCAATGTTTCACGTGGTATCCAAACCTTCACCAAAGGACCGATTACGAAATTGGCTAAATCTCTCTCTCTCCAACTAGCCTCGTTCAATTGGAGAGTCGTCCGCTGACCTTCGCCATGTCCTACTTTTTTTTTGTTTGAACAGTTATGATTTGAATCTTCCCTTCAAATTCGGCCAGGACCGTCCTGAGGATATTCTCCAGTTTTTTGGATTCCCCCCTCGCGACCTTCCTCGCAGCATCGATTTCTCGCCAGCCCTCACTCCATGCAGCATCATCACTGCCGCGTCCCCTCTCTAACCTAGCCTCCGCGTCCGTCTAGCGATGGTCAGTCCTTCACTGCGTCAATCTTCATTTGATCCCTCGTCAGCAGCGGTTGAGTCCAAGGCGACCGCTCCCCTTTTTTCTTTTCCTGATGAGCCAGCCGGCGGCGGCGGCCTTCTCTGGCCTAAGCTGAGGCCACCACATTCAGGGGGGCCTCCTTTTGAGGCTTTTCAAGCCTGCTCCTATCCCTTTTTCAGGCGGACATGGTGGTGGTGGTGGTGGCCTTCCGCTGTGTTTTTGCGACAGCGGGCAGCGGTGAGCCACCCCGTCGCTGTCACTGAGCGCCAATCCCTCACACCCCCGCATCCATGCGGCAGGGCCAGCACTGGGGGGTTCTGGACAGACCACAATTAGGATGAAGAATTGATGCTGACAATAAGCAGAAGCGGAAGTCAGCTGCGGCGGCTGCTGCTGCTGCTGCTGATGGAAGATGAGAGCGTCCTATATAACCGGGATAAACCGAAGACCGCAATCGGGCCGGGGGTTATTAGAGGAAGGGAGATAGATGGGGAGAGAGAGAGAGAGAGAGAGAGAGTAGAAATGGAAACTAAGATGTAGAAGAAGACAGGCCAAAACTCAGATACTCCGTCGGAACAATTGATAGTGATGTTGGCAATGTGCAGCGGGTGGTGCCCTTATCGAGACACGCACAGATTCCCCCATATCAGTCGAAGGCCGCGCGGTCTCGGGGCCCGAATCGGGGCGAGATTTCAAGCAGGGAACACCGAACGAGGCCGCAGCATGCAAATGGAGCTTACCACTGTATAGTTACCAATCGCTAGGCAAGAAGATACACATGCTCCGATGCATCGATGAAAGGGGTGTCAGTCCGATAGCGTATTGGCAATAGGAACGCGAAACCTCGCCACGTGAGGGTTAATGCTCGAGGCGAAAGTACAAACTCTGCCCATAGTTTGTGGATAACGGCTGCGGGTGGGGGCTGTTTCAAACAAGCGAACCACAGTGAGCATGTCTGGCTGTGATTCGTTGCCGGTTCCAGTAAACGATATTAGTACCGATATATCGTAGCTCATACCAGGTAACGTAATGCTCTCAATATGTGGAGAGTCATACTAGAACTGTGAACTCAGAACTGTGAGTCGGCTGTGAGTTCGCCCGGAAAACCTACCTTACCAGGCCTAGTCTAGGTTTCTAGGAGTGGTCAGGTACTACTACTAATACCACTACTGGAAGTGAGGTCTCTTCAGATGGTGCTCTGCAGCAGCGTTGTCCTTGTAGAACTCATTATTGCCGAGGCAGCGGTCTATTCCTTATGTAGCCACTAGAACTTTTTTGTTACCTAGGGAACGGAATCCGACAAAGTGGCCCGATATGTTCAGGTCATTATTGTTCAGTGTTCTGTGGTCGATGGAACCGGCAGCTACCGATCAGCCATCTCAGTCTGAAGCAGTGTCCACTCATCCTAGTGTCTTCTAGTATATTCTGGTGTAATTATTTTGACTATATGGGATACCAGTTTACAGTGGCATCGTAAGCAGCGTTTCTCATCGTGAAGAAGAAACAATAGACGACTCTTGGTGTAATAGTACCAAGTTACCATAGATCACCTAATATTTTCTGTCTGCTGACCCGCAGGTGGCCTTCTAAGACGGACTTTATGCTGAAGGATTAGGCGTGTCCAATCTCGTCTATTTGGACATCACGATTTAACTCTTCGTGGTGTTTGCTATCATACAAATATCGGCCAAAACGAATCAATTACAACGATTATCGTCCTGTAATGTGCATGTGTGTGTGTGTGAGAGAGTGAAAACTGGCCGAAAATAGCTCTCGCAAGCCATTAATCCGAACTGGACCTATTCCTATACAAGACTATATTTCATCTTCCTTTGAAAGGTTCTCCTCGTACAGAAAGCGGGCTAGTGATTGCCATGGGCCAGGTAGCAGCCCGAGGCGCCTGTCATATTATATTTCGCAGCCAATAGGTCCCTGCTGTAACGGTCACGCCATCGGCGGGGCCAGATAGAAACGCCGGAGTCGTTCGATATTTCTTAGCTTCCTTTTCCAGAACGGCAGGAGAAACGGCCTTCGATCCTAGATAGTACCAAATATGACGAGCATCAAGGCAAACAAATCGCATCAATTTGCTCGTTGAGCAGTTTCGCCCACCTTGTGTGCTCACAATGCGTTAGGCGGCGCCTACGCCACCTTGAACACCTGAAGAATCCGTACAGGCTCGTCGGGGCCCAATGCACTTCCGGCGTGTCGGTGCTAAAGGATGACACAGGTTCACGCGAGCGTCGGTTTGTACGACAATATTGTGCAGAGCCAGGTAACGCTGTTTATCTAGCAGAAATGACAAACTTCCGTTGAATATGGTTGGTTTGTATTGAAGTCACCCCTTACTGCGTCGACAGCATCCGTGTACTGGTTCTGTGCGTCGCGGCAAGGTCTTCGTCAGCAATTTGTGTCCGGGACCACCGACACGATCCGAGCTGAACGCGTGATGTCGTGCAACCATTACTGTTCGTCACAAACCATGATATGAGTTGAGGTGTTTCCGAGCTCAGCGATAGTTGACCTGATCGCGCGTGACACGGCGTTGCTTTAGCTTCCATTACGGACATTCAACACTGAAGATTCAATTTCAGGTAGAAATTTCAATATTGCTCGAGGGGTTGGTAGATTCGTACCTGTAAGATTTTGCCATGAAATTCCTTAGGAAATCCGAATTGAAAATGAGGCCATAAAGTTCGTTGTTTGTTGGCTTTTTTGTCCTGATAACTCAATAAACGGCCTGTAAATATTTTGACATGGCAATTTCTGGTAATAGGAGACATGATCGTCGTATACTAGCCCCGTAAGGACCCTTTGCTCTATAATTACCAGACACTGTGTACCAGACAAAAAGTCACTTTACTTGTAGCGGTACGGACCTCTCTCTGTGGCACGATCTGCTGCGTAAAACAGTAGAGGATTCTGCTTCGGGTAACATCATCTCAGTTGTTTTTACCGATAGATATATCGGCATATTTCTGTGGTGCTCGCAATAGCAGTAATGGATTGGTAAACAGGTCCCAATGAAATAAAATAGCAAACTCATGAAACCATTCCCGATCTCCCGGTAGTTCTTCCTACGTCGACCTCCTTATAGGCGCCTGAGAGCCAAGAAAACAACTGCGGGACCAACGACGACAACGTGGCAGACCAATTAGTGCAGTTTCGTTGTTCGACCCATTCCAGTCTATGTATTTCCGATACCCCACAGCCCCCCCCCCCGGGCTAGATGAATCTGTTGCCCTGCAACTTGTTCGGCTGATCTAACCTCTCGGGGCAGCTGTAGCCGGCGAACCTCCAGCACCCCGCCGCCAACAGGCGCGTAAAAGCAAGCGATTGCATATCGATGCGGCATGAGGCCGGCTGTTGGTCCAGCCGATAGCCACGCATAAGCCGGTATAAGACTTCGTGGACTGCAGTGTAGGGCCGCTTCGGACACTATCGTGGAGGACGTGTGGGATGAACGGTGGTGGATGTGCTCGGGATCCCCGCCACCGGAGCCGCCAACAATGGGTAATTGACCAAGATCGATATCTGCGGACTAGTTACTACTGTTAGACGGCACATTGTATGTGTGTGTGTGTCTCTATGTGAGTGTCTTGCCTCCGAGCCAGCGTCCCCAGGCCTTGAGCAGGCCAAGTAGTAGACGACTGCTCAGAAGACGATTGGCTGGCCGGCTGTCTCGCTGATTTTATATGGACCGGAACAGGCCCGATGCCACACGGATGTTATCGCCATCCAGGCATACTATTCGCTCTGTTGTGTCTCTAACCGGAAGACGGCTATATGATTCAGTTCACTGAGTAGTACGCAATTTCTTAATATATTAAACACGTGGCCTTCAATCATTGATCAACCCTAGCTTTCAGATGAGGGACAAGGCGAGCGTTATCAAGTCGGAGCACAAAACGTCAGTACGATGTGATGAGCCTCTTAATGGCAACCAGACTAAGAAACCTTGTCCTGTTCAAGGCCCAGGTTATTATGATGCGCAAACATTTGCTTGGGTAATTTTGACAAGCCGTTAGCCTCCACCGCGCTACGTCGGTTATATGTGTGTACAAGACACATTGCAGAGGACATATTGTTGCATGTCTCTCCTCTTTGTTAATGAAAATCAAATCTCACACGTGTGCCCTAATTGTACTACTTGTACTATAGCTCTACCTCAGGTCTGGCAGCACCTGTGATAATATTTCACCTGTTCGGGAAAATCAGATAAATGGGGATGTGTGCTCTGTGTGCGTAAATCTAAACAGAGACACGTCCATGTGAATCGACAACGCGCAAGCTGTATTGTGGCCAGCTGCGGTCGTGCTCCATGTGAATCCTAATGAGGATAGCTTTTCAGGGACGTGGCCGATCACACACGTGGGACAGTATGCTATACGTGACTGTAAATAGGCATTTTTTTCTCCGGATCGGTTTGGTACAGCATGTCCACACTCTGTCTACGAGGGCTCGTATCCAAATGCCCATGCATTATAGCTAGTAATGCATCAATTGTGAACAATCGAACGCTGCCTAGCAAAACCCGCCTTCAGACGTGAATCCACAGTAGCGTGGCCGGGTTCAATAACCGCGTGCGTCCACTACGAGACAAAAACCAATTAGGCTGGGGGGTTGCCTAGAACCCACCCAGGTTAATTAATTTACTTGAAGTGATCTTGGGCCGACTTCAAGGTATACCCCCCCACCCCCAGTTCGTAGCTGGACATGTCGTATATTAAAAGAGAAAGATCTATGGTGGTGCATTGAACTGCCAAATACTTACATTGCACATTATCGTCTACCGAGAGCGCGGACAGCGCAGAGCCGGGACGAGCTCCATTCTGTCTGTGTGAGTGCTATAAATATGGCGCGGTGAGGCTGTCTCGTCCGCGGCCTTCTAACGAAACATTGCCGATAACGATAGAGAAGCACCACCGTATAGGGGGGAGTCAGCTCAACGGGAAACATGGCACGGGCCCCGAGCAGAGATGGAACTGCAGCGTATAATGCTGGCTACTACCGCTGGCCCGGATCCGAAATGGAAGAGAGGAGTTTAAATTGAAATTTGGCCAAAGCCGAATACGATAAAGGTCGGCTTCCGCCTTTAAGTACTTAGGCGGCTTGTCACTTGAGTCGGGGCTGGGGCGAAAGCCCGCCAAGGCGAAGTTCCGGGTGAAAAGTTTCGAGACACTACTCGAAGGCAACCTACTCGACAGCAAGTACCCGGGCACCGAAGCCCGCGAAGAAAGAGGAAACGACCTCTTGCACATACATTCTCTCTCTCTCTATACCTCTCTACCGCCTCGCTCACCCTCTAGTCCTCTCTCGCTCGACTCTTGGTCCGGGTAAGTGATTTGGAGCTGGCGCAGGCATCGGCCAGGCGTTGCCGCTGTTTTCTGACAGAAAACCAAACTCAACTCAAGACACCGCTCTCTGTCGCAAGGCAGCGCTCTTCTCGCCATCCAGTGCCCGCACCTCGGCAAAAGGACTGGGGGGGGGAAAACGCAGAGAAAATCGAACTGCGATGGTCGGTGCGGAAGTGTGGCAAAGGGTTCTGCTGGCCGATTCGTCGTATCTTAAGTGTAACGAGGAAACAGGAAAATCGACTTAGGAGAACCTCGACGCCTCGTCGTCCAAACAGCCACGTGGGGAGTGGGGGGCCATGGGGGTGTCTCTTGGCGTATTCGGTAGATCTGTGCGGTGCGTGTGTGTGTGTGTGTGTGTGTGGGTGTTAGTCCGGCAGAACGGGGTGTGACATTGTGGGAGAGCAAGGCGGACATTGGAAGACCACCCCGAAGAAAGGTGCAGAGCCCCTTCTTCTTATGAGAGCGGACCACCGGCCGTGTCTGCCTGTTCTCGGCGAGGTGTGTTGTCTTTTGGCGCTGTTAGCAGATACTTGAGGTAAACAGTGGACGGGGGAGCTGGAAAGCTGTTAGCACGCTGGTGTGCTGCTAGATAGGATATACTACTTGGATTAGAGCTATCAGAAGAAAATCGAGCTCGCTTATATCGCTGCAGGTCAGGTACGCGGCGGATAGACTTTTAAACCGCATATATATATATATATATATATATATATATATATATATATATAATACTTTCGAAAAATATATATTATATAACTCAAAATGTATTTGTCTTCATATATAGGGCAAATAAGGAGCTTGATACTCATGTTTTTTTACAGCCGAACGCCTGAGTGCCGACCTTCCGTGCAAAATAATGGTCAATGAATGTTACAATCACAGAACGTACAATGTCGTGATTTCTGAAGACTCGCCCAAAAACACAGCTCAATTCCGGACGAAGAGGTCTATAAGTAGTTCTATTTGATTCGTTGACTTCTGCTCCATTGCGGGGATCGGTTGAGCGTTAGACACATACATTAGTCCTTGGGTAAGCCGCATACTTCTCGATCTCTCACATGCAAGTTTCAACTGTTCCAATGCTTTGTACATATAATGTAACACCTACAGACCAATAATTTCGTAGGAGTTCTGCTTAGCGCCCGACGCACTTGCCAGCTAAGCGACGAAAGATGTCCTCTAGTTTGGACAAATGTATAATGAAATAATGTCACATAACTAACGCAACAAATGCCTATTAGCATCAAGTATCCATGTTCCAAGCAGCTACGCAGCTCAAATGTAGAGACATAGATATATGACATGTACACCATATACGCTCGTCCATATACTCGAGCATTCGAGCCCACAACAATGGCAAGATACCGTGCGTGGCATCTCGTCTCGGAAAGGCGTCCTGGCAAAAAAGCTGCATACATTTCGCGAAACGGAGCCAGACCCCACCGATATATCTATTACATGATAGACCCGTTCTTGTTCCCACTTTCTTCCTCGGTTCCCCTCTCTCTCCCTCTCGCTCTCGCCTTCTGTCTGAATTCCCTCCTCGTTATCTCTGTCTCTTGGCTCGTATCGTAGCTCTGTTCGTGCCAATGGCAACGTCAGCCCGCCACCGAATCCTTATCATCCACAAGCAACACCAGCATAGAATCGTGATGCAGGCTGGCACAGGCAAACGCCACCGTTCCAATACAAACGCGGATGCGGCCATCGACAACACAACGCGTCCCATATTCGTCTGCCGTTGTTGTTATTGTTGTCGTCGTCGTTGACGCCAACGTCGCCTGCGTGCACGCGTGCAGTCGTTGAAAGTTTGTACCGCTCCCGGGCTGGGTCGTCATTTCGATCTGACCTGCGCGAAACGGGACGACGAAATGTCCTACGAACAGGCTCGTCGCCAGCATGGCACCGTAGCGTAGTGG
Organism: Stratiolaelaps scimitus; assembly: GCA_019614645.1. NCBI lineage: Eukaryota > Metazoa > Arthropoda > Arachnida > Mesostigmata > Laelapidae > Stratiolaelaps > Stratiolaelaps scimitus. The sequence goes on from JABWDB010000012.1 coordinate 6,884,987, forward strand.
GCGTCGATGCTGGCCGTGCGCCTGCCGTGAATCCTGGACTGTTTCCGGGACAAACCGGACTCTTTGGTGCGATACAGACGATCACGCATATCGTCTGCAGTCACAGTGTATGCTCCTGTGTGTTTGTGTACGTGTGTGAGAGAGGCTGGTTGGCTGGCCGAGGAGAACAGCAAAAGTGACCCTTCGGAATGAAATCGAATGAACGCGCTGGAGTGTACGGGCGGCACCGTTTACAGGCGTGGGACCTCCGCGCATGCCCTCCATTTCTGGCCCTCTACGGAGCCACACACGGAGCGAGGAGCCTGTGTAGCCCGCGCCGTGTAAAATGTCGGTGGCCGCGCCGTTCCGTCTCTCTCTACGTTTTCACTTCAGTCGTCATTGGGGACATTTACACGGCGTTTGTAGTGCAGACGCATGCGAACGCGGACAGCGCACACAAACGGTACCACCGTGTGCCGTCTGCGACACTAGGCACTGGGGCTTGCCTGGCTAGGGCTCGGCCTTGGAGCGCGCGGCCTGCTGGCGATGCTGCTGCTGCTGCTGATGTTACTGTCGTCGGCGTGATCGCCGACCGACCAAACCATAAAAGAGAGGCAAGGGAACACAATTGATGCAATTCGTTCCGACGCCCACGACACCGGCAAATGTCCGAGATAAGGCCCGGACGGACCGGTTAGGCCCGAAATCAGGCTGGCAGAAGAAACACGGCCCTTTGTCGCTGTAACTACGCGGCGGTCGTCGAGGGGCAGCTGGGGTCTGCGCAGACGACCGGAGGTGGTGACTATCAGGTACAAAAAAGTCGCAGTGCATGTTCTGCTTGCTGGCACCGCCGCCGCCGCCACCGCCACCGCCGCCGCCGATGCTGGAAAAGTGGAAATAGTTAGTTATAGACAGGCAGAACAGAGCGGCCGGCATTTCATTGCATCAAAACGGAGCGCAGAATGATGGGAGGCGTCGGCAACGACGAGCCGTTACCGCGACGCTGGCCATTACAATCGTCCTATTCCTGTATCGCGGTAGGTCGACTCATCGCGTGCGTTCGCTGCACGACATAGTACGGCTTGTATGGCCGTATGCAAGGTACAGCATGATTGCGCAGGCTTCGGGGGCCCATTTATGCTGATCAAATTCGTGTTGATTTTTTTCGGTGAGGTGGCGGCGCAGAGAGCGATTTCTAGATTTGGAAATGTCACCAGTTGCAATAATAATAATAATAATAATAACAACAACAACAACGGTAAATGCCGAAGAGTTCCGGTCGGCCGTTGGTGGCTGGCGATCTATGGCATCGCAATACAATTTCGCCATGGTCAAATAGCAGCGTCGTGGTAGGTCGGAAAATGAACGAAGTGCAAGGATAGGTGGGAATTATTGCAGTGATTCATAGTATGGTTTTTATTCTATTTATGCCATATTAGTTAGCAATAGTTAGCCAGTCAGCCGATTCTAGTAATCGCTCGAATTGATTGAGCAACGACGAATTCGATAGCGTTATTTCTCGTCACAGGTTCACCGTTCAGGTCGTCAATTTCGCCGAGCCTCCAGGAAAAAAATGTAGTTTTTTCCGTCACTATGTTTGTTTACAGCGATTTCATTGAGCACGGACAAGGCTGTGCATCTCACTAAACTTGTATATAGACATATATATAATGTAGGTATATATTATACTGTTCTTTAAAGTATACATATATATATATATATATATACATACATATATATACCCCCCTTCACAACTAACCCCTCGGGCAGCGGCTGCCCTCGCAGCAACTACACCGCCCTCACAGTGGGAACCTGATTCCATCTATTCTCCTTATGCTCTGCTCTTTCGCCGCATGAAGGCTGAGGCTCACTCTGCGGCAGTCGCCCCCAGCTGGCTTCTTCATCGATGCGTCCGTCGTCTTCGGGGGCCATCAGCCGAATGTTAGTCCCGGGGTTATCCGACCTCCAGCCTCGGCTGTCCAGTCTCTTCGTCTTCATACATAATATTGACTTCGATCGCTTGATTACGCCGTTCGCTTCGTGTTCACTAGCTATCGTGCTGTGTCTCTCCATCACGAATGGCCACCAGTCAGCCGCCGGCCCCCGGGCCTCTCGTCAGCGCCACCGCCGAGCGTCCATAGAAGGCTCTACGGGGGCCGGCTATAGCCGTCTGCTGGCCGGAGTCTTGTGGAACAAGATCGTGTTTCTCCGTATTGAAGACCGCACCGCATCTGTTGACGGTGCTGGCGGCGGCGGTGGTGACGGCGGGCATATCAAGATGATCAAATAACGAAAAGGGGATGTGTGAGTGAGTGTGTCGAAGAAGACTTTCTTCCACTCTCTTATAAAGCTAATATCGAAGCTCTCTGACATCTGCGCGGATATTTGCACACACACATATATATATTATATATATATATATACACGTACGAAGAAAGGAACATACAAATATAACAGGGAGAGAGAGAGAGAGATTTTTGGACTTTCGGAAGTTGGCATAGTGTTAAGCATGCGTTCGCTCCTCGTAGTGGTGTCATCATACTAATGGATCATGGCATCACTGGGACAAGCGTTGGCCGAAAGATGTCTGACGGGAAAAGGGCCTGGAAGGAGCTGGGCACAGGAACGAGAAAAAGTTCGTCCATTTACAAGATCAGGATCAATGCGTACGCATCAGTACACTTGCTTGTTCTGTTCGAGTAATCATGTTATCATTATATCTAATTTCTACAGGGCACAAATGACTATATGCCGAAACGATGTGCTTATGCTATCGGATGTGCGGTGCTCTATCTTGAAAATCACAACAACCATCTTCTTGACAACGAACCTATACTCATCTGCCACATTCGTTTGAAACACACACACACAGACTTTTTTCGTTTTTTTCATTAACTAGATGTTAAGTAAATTTTCTGGGCTGACTCACAGACGGCGAACGGCCGAGTCAAGTCGAACGCGGCAGATGATGGACAGGTCGAATTGATCTTTAGTGCTCAGATCCCTTTGCAACGACTGCGTGGCTCTCCGTTATGTTGTTTCTACGATTATATCGGTTATACTACAAGCAATAGTCTGTGTATCACAGAGTAGCCACTGTCTCGTTGATGTACAGTACATTCAGCTGGCTGGATATACTCGTCTGATTAGCTGGCTGTATTAGCTAGTGTGCGATAAGCTATATTTCACTCTTGGTTAGGCCAAAAGTTGAAATGGGTAATAGCTAGTATGTTGGTTAGACAACGAAATGTGTACGTCCTCAGTATGTTACATAAATTACATCATATATATATATATATATATATATATATATATATATATATATATATATATATATATATATATATATATAAACGAAAAGCTACTTGCATTTGCCGATAGAGTGTACACGGACGAATAAACAGTGTACGGGATTTCTCCCTTATTTCTACGCACTGTCTGATCGCGCAGAAGAAAATATCAAGCTGGTTACGATCAGTGACAAGGCTTGTTACTGACCGTAACTGGCCATAACCTGATCGGTCAGCCGGTAGCTAATTGATGAGTCATTCCACTTGATTACTGGACGCAAGAACTGGCCATTCTGCCCTTTGGGCAAAGGTCCATCCGGCGCATTCAATGGTCTATGAATGTCAACGTTTGTGCTTATCTCGAACCGTGTGCTAGCCACGGTAAGCGATATATCTGCACGAATGGAATACAATTGGCTACTTCTCACAGACAATAGCCAGCGACGAGTGACCCATATGATAGCTCATATAACTATATACTAAATCCAGCGGATGGCGGGCACCGTTGTCCGTTGCGAAAGGCCATGGATGAACTGGCTGGACACGGTGACATGAGGGTCTTCTCGATCGTCGTTCCGTCAATATTGGAGAGAGCTATGCTCAGTGTCACATGGGTATCTCACGATGGGATTTTCCAGGGCCACGTCGAGAGGATCCTGTACGCAAGTACTGCACGATAGGCTAATTCGCATTCGTCGATGGCACAGTTATTTATTTGGATGTAGTATCAGGCTGATTGACTGCGCCTGTAGGAAGACGTATACGATACAAGAAGCTGAGAGGAGATGGCCGAAGCTGCTAAAGCAGCCACGCTTCGGATATCGTCAAACACAGCCAGATCTGATGTGGAAGTATCAAACTAATGGATCGGTTCCATAACTGACACAGTGCTCATTGGTGTGGTTGAGCAGGTGTCGTATTGAAAATTCACGAGCCCGCTATTAAGGAAATGCCGGCTTGTCCATTCATCATGACCGGATTCGGCTTCGAACCTCTGCGCTACCACCACGCCGCCGACACGGACGAAATATTGTGCATAACGACTAGCACCGAATGCCAACTCACCTTGGAGGAAAAAATCGCCCTCATCAAGCTTTCACCTTTTCAGGGAACAAGCAATGCTGTGGGTCCTCCATCCAGTGGTATTTCAGCACGGGTGCGTGCTGCATCTTCCAAGGCCAGCATGACATTGTGTAATCAAAACGCTGCAATCATTAGTAACACGGAGAGCTTTGGCGGCTACTCGATCTCCAGAAGGGGCGGCCATCCTTGGAGAACCTGTTCGACATGCGACTTTGCACTACCTTATTATTATTGTTGGCCAGGACACGCTTCTTTACGCCAGCTCAATACCTGCCTAACTTGTACAATGAATACACGGCTTGGTGTGTTACTCATTACTCGGATCTGGCAGCGAGACTTCACCAGCTCACATCGGACGCAAGGTTTGAAGTGATCTCATCAGGTCCGAACTTAGCTTTTTTCCGAAGCTCAGTGCCACCCTCTTTATATTATCATCCGCTTGTCTTCCGACAATGCAGAAGAGTAACCCAGATCACTTGTCTGGTGTCGCTTTTAATTCACCTTAGGGGTATTAACTTGGAGTCAGAATATTCCTCAAAGGTCCACTACGTTCTACCTACGTGTGCATCTATCTAACATGGTTCGCTTTATCGGCAAGTGCGGGCCGAGACAATAATACCCGATATTCAACAATTATCATTATGGTTTGGGATTGTGTGGAACGCGACGGTTATGCGACAAAGTCAACTGCTCACCTGATGAGCTCTAAAAGTATATTTATCATTGTATTTCCGAAATTACAGAATATTTCTGCAAACATGACCCTAGACGAGAACCGTGTGGTTCGCTTCATCAAACCCCAGCGGGCTGTTTCTTTTTCGCTTAATGGGATACAAATTTGCAAGTTCACTACGGCATCACCTCCTCGTGTATGATTCTGACTCTATGGAATATCCAAGGCCCCGGGATTGCCCCCCGACATTGGTACAGCTTGAACCAGTTGTAGTATTAGGTAAAACCCAACGTTTCAATGAGCTATGATCATGAATTCTAGTGCGTTTTATTCCAAGTGCCGCGTTCTTCGAACAGGAATTCTTCTTCATATCTCCATGCTGCATCTTGCAATTGACTGACATCCTCTGGGCTGATTCCGTTTCTGCGCAGGTGGCACCAGGTCGTCATGAAGGGGTGTGCATGTTTCCTGTGAAAACCCTGACCCAGCTCGACATGGGAAGGTGCGAAATGCGTACCTAGCGACATAGCCAACATTTGCAAGGTGGGAAAGCTCGCCAGTGGCAAGGCCAGGGAGGGCCGATTTTCATGCGGTATCCCGAAGGCATTCGGTGACTTGCACCGGTCCTGCGGACACGGACACACCAACAGTCCTGCTTTGGACAGCCTGCAAGAGTCATATATCGCCCTCGTATGGTATTGCATCAGGCAGTGGCAGCTGCAGCGTTCTGCTCGATGGAGCGAAAGGTTCCGGAAGGCCGCTCAGGTGGTGCGACACGACGGCTACCACAGGTTCGAAGTCCGGTCCAGTGGCAGATTTGCCCTCGGGGTTATATAGGGTCTCAGATCAGTCCGTTGTTGTTGTTGTTGTTATCGTCATTGCTTCTGCTGATGTTGTCACTGAGGGTGGCGGCCGCCGCCGCTGCCGCCCCCGGCAGTAGGCGCGATGATGAAGCGACTGTGCCGTGACAGCGCAGGACCCACTCAGGATGGCGTGACCTTTCCACGCCCACCCACTGGCCCTGTTCATTTTGCCGATCCTGGCTGCTGTCAGGATCCGCAGCCTTCGCAGCGGTCGTCCGTTAGTCAAAGACGTCCTCCCGTAAGGAAACAACTGGATGCCACACGGCGAGCATAGGAACTGAGAGAGGACTTGTAGAGAAGCGAACTAATCTCATCTCATTGAGTGAAGATAGTAAAATTGATGACGGCGGTGAACCGGCGCGATGAATCATCGGTGACACGGTTAAGGTTCACGTAACCTGACACAACGGACAATGTCGCAGTTACAACAAATATTAACAAGAGGGCCTTCAACAATCACAGTCACGGCGGGCAATATGCGCAAACACCGATATAGATGGCGGGCATGTGGACCTCGCTCGAAAAAATATTAATGAACGCACGAGTGTATGATATATAGCACGTTTTGTATCTCTCCATCACATTTCGACCGCGTTACATCGACAACAAAAAAAGGACCTCTACAGACATCTCCACTCGGGTTAAATCTATATATCTGTCCATATATTGGGCCTGCTCTCTAGGTAGGCGTCAACTGCGGCCCCTCGTTGCTTGCCTTCAGCAGACCAGTCCGCCCGATCGCTCGGTCTCTGCACGGGCAGAGGCACGAACCAACGAGAGAGCGCGCACGCGGCTTGCCAGCGGGGCCCGTTAGATAGAATAAATTAGTTAATATTGACGGAGCAAACGCGTAGGCCAGCCGCAAGCGCTCCTCGCCATCCCTGATGGAAGAATGCAGGGCTTAGCTTTAGGCCAGCTGGACCTCAGCTCGCGGTGGTCCGTACCCGTCCCGACTCCTCTGCTGGCTGGTAAGTATATTGCTCGAATAGCGACTTGAGCGACGGAGCAGCTCAGGGGCTTCCCGAGCCTTTCAAACGCTTCGCAGATGGAAGGCCCAGACGCCGAAGCCGTGGGCCAACGATGCGTAGGTTGTGCGGGCGAGGGCGGGGGGGGGGGGGGCTGGCAACGCAATAAAGTGAAACCAGCGGCGGCTGTACCACTAGCAGAAGCGGCTTGTTCGATGCAGGCGATTTCTCGGTCCCTTGGGAAGTCGAGTAGAGAAACAGGACCCATAGACTGCCTAGTTACCTTATAGGCAGAGAAAGCAAGGCGCAAGTGAGAGAGAGAGGGCCTGCCGAGTATAGACGGCAGCGAACTTCGCATAATTCTCCCTCAAGGGTATCATAGGCAAGATGTACGGCGGCGTCTCGGCCTAGCGCTCGCCGCCCTCGTTAGCTGACCCTCGGAGCCTTGGTCCTAGCCCCGGTCCTCGTTGCGGACAGAGTTCGACGATGGCCATGGCCGAGGGAGGTCCGGCTTTGCCGTCAGAAGTTACTGGGGAAGTAGTGCGTCTATCGTTCCCTCTAAACAAGAGTGGCCGCTTTCGCCTATTAGCGCCTCTTATCTTTTCCTCATCTGACTATTCGGAACGGGAGAGCGCAGCGAACTAAGCCACCTGATGTATGTGCCATCATCTGAACTCTACGCTCAGCATCAAGCATTGACGTTCTTCGCCAGGGCGCATAGCCCATGGGCATGTTTGGAACTTCGAGATCGACGTATCGATCGTAATGTTGGGCTAGCCAGGTGGGCGGTACCGATAATGACATCATGTATTGTATAAAGTATAGAAAATGTCGGCCGAACAGTCCGACAGCCCTGCCGGCCAATGGTATTGTTGTCGGGCTCGCCTCGCACGATGTTATGTAGTGATGATGACCCATTGATCTTGGGGTGCTCATATTTTGGTTAGTCGACCAATATAATGGCTCTAGCTATGGAAGAATTGTAACATTTGGTTTTGTTTGAAGTATGGTTAAAAACCAACTATCATTGAAGTACACGCCTCTCTCTCTCCCTTTATATATATATATATATATATATAACGAGAGAGAGAGAAAGAGAGACAGAGAGAGAGGCGTAAACGCGTAACTACGCCGACGAGGACAAATGCAGCGAGACTGAAGTCCGTAGCCTCCGTCATATCGCCGTATCCATCAGCGCTATATCTCGATAACCTCCTCAAATGCTAGCATACACGGATGCTTAGCTGCTGCCTTCGAAGCCAGCAACAAACGCAGCAAACGTATTCTGCCATCCCGTACTCTAATCGTTGCTACTGATCACACCCGCGTTTGCTCATTGGCCCGTTCCCGCTGCTGCGCGTCCTTTACCCGGTCCGTCGGCCGAGTGCCATTGCCGTCTATGGGGCATAGCAGTCTAATAGTTCTCCCATCGTGCTGACCGAGCGCCCGAGAGTGCAAAGCGATTTGGTTGCTTCGCCCTCGATCGCCGCAGCAACTCTCCCTCGCTCGCTCGCTCGCTCTTTCCCTCTAGTTTTCTTTTTCTTTTCCTTGAGCCTTTTCCCTTCACTTGCTCAGTAGGGAAGCCACTGCTACTTCTAAGATTGCGCGTTGTCCTCATCCTCCGGCCGTTCCAGTCATCAATAGGGGTATTTGAGTGGTTTCATCGTGAGTCGCATAGCAATGCCTTGTCGGCGCTCCGCCGGTTGGCTGGCTGGCTCGATTCGACCCTACTCGCTACCGAACGCTGTCTCCCGCGGTGGCTTTCTCCGACGATGTTGTTCTGGGGAGGGTATCATCGCTGTGCAGGCAGGGTTATGACGGGGGCGACTCACAGTTAGATGGTCGACGGTGTCGATTCTTTGTCTCCATTTTCTCTTCGCCGCTTGATCCTGTGCAGCAGTGGCGGCCTCAGCAGCGATCCCCCAACCCAGCTTCCCTTTTGGCAGCTTTCTAGGCTCGGGCCTGTAAGGGATCGTGGTGCAGAGCTGCTGAAACAGCCGACGCGTAGCGAACCGGGTTTGCTGCAATCGTCTGCCCACGTACGGTAGGCACGAGAGCAAGGCTGGCTGCCGGGCCTTTTGCCTGGCGGTAGATCCTTTCGTCGTCCAGGCCGAGCTGGTGGCGGCCAGCTCACAAACAGTGGTATCACGCCCACCGAATACAAAGTGTGTGTGCGTGCGTGCGTGTGCTGCGTCAATCGCCTAAAATAATAGAAACTTTCTGACCCACTTTATTTCTGATTATTAGTATTATTATTATTATTATCATTACTAGATGTGATCTTATCGTTTTTTGTTTTGTTTTGCCGACACAAGAATTGTTGAATAATTGAGAATTATTATATGTATCATGTTATTATAATAGACATGCTATTGATAATTATAGTAATGCCGGTGGCGACTTGAATCACACTTTGGGCCAAATATACCCGTGATAATGATCCCCTGTGTTATCTTGGTTTTAGGCGATTCCTTGCTTGGCTTATGTTGGAACTCGATGGCTCGCGGTGTGGATCTTCGATAGAGCCGTAGTTGTGATTCGGTGAAAAGATTCACATGGTCATCGTTGAGTGTCTCATCATCAGACCCTTTTTCGGATTTTGCATTTACAGCTTCATATATATATATATATATATATATATATATATATATATGTGTGTACGTGTCATCATGTCGCAGTTCTGGATAAGCCCCCTTCGTGTAGGGCGCTTACACCGGTGGAACTGTGGCCAGTTATGGCTTTGCCGTGGCCTTATTAGTAGCCTTAAAAGGCCTGACCGTGGGAGAATGACGTCCCTGATATACTTCCATATACACCTAGCTCGACCCCCGTCCCACATGCCCGCTCAGCATCTATTTCCACGTAGGTTCCGCGACTTACAGCCGGCACTGGCTTAGACTGCTGGTCTCACTTACGATCTTCATCATTATTACCAGCAGGATCATATTTAGAGAGAAGCCCATGAGAGAACAGCCGAATGGCGGGGGGAAGGTTGAGGAAACCTAGAGAAGTGCCTGCACGATCGGGAGTCTAAGCTGTACAGATCGGAGTAACAGACCCGTGAGGTCGCGTCGGGTCGGATCGTGCCCCATTAGAAAGTTGAGTGGTCAGGAAGTAGGCCGCTTGGCGTCGTGCTTCAGAGTAGTAGCTTCAGTGGCTGGCAGAAGCAGCGGCACAATGCCCTCGACAACAGCAAGTACAAGTGCGCTTAAATCCCCACAAATGTCCCGAGCGTGTCCAACATCAAAATCAGTCCAAACAGCCCAGTTGCGCCGCCCCATCGCGAGTCGCTGACTCGCTCGTGCCCGCGTACAGGAGTCGAACGTACAGCGGCTTGCTTCGGGGACAGACCTGCGACGGTCGGTGCCTGCGACGAACTCGCTATCGGACATGAAGGTGGACACCGCCGGACCACGGAACCCCATCTCGCTGATACTCGGTTCGGGTAACCGAAAGCCGGCCCGGTTCACTAGATGTGTGGGTTGCTAAGAAAGCCTCGAAGGGACCCTGGAGGCAAAGCTGAAGCCGACTCTTTCTGTGTGTGCGAGTGTCTTTGGGGGGGTGGCATTTATCTTCAAAAAAAAGCAGACGCACACACTGGTCTCTTCCTGCTTTTATCCCTTCCTCTTCTTCTTCTTCTTCTTCTTTCGAACCTTCTTGTCCTGGAGAGGATCCTGAGATCCCAAAATGCCAGCACCACCTACGCTACCACGCCATAGAGGCCCACCAACTCCACTGAGCCGTTACCCCCGTTGCCCCACCCTGCCCGCCTGAGATCCTGCCTGCTCCATCCCTGGCGTCCAGCCGATGTCCCTGCTTTTAGAGATATCTCTGAGATCGCGCCCAGGCGCCTTGTCTCGGCGAGACGCTTCAAGCTCCACGCTTCGGCACGAACGATAGACTCGGAACAAGAGTTCGTCGCCGAGACTCGGACGGTTCCGCCGCAGCCTCGCGCGTTTGCTATCGCAGCCACGACGCAGGCCGGTCGGGCCGGGTCCGGCCCGCTTATAAATGGCCCCATTATAGGCCGCCATGTCATTACTTTATTGGCTATTAAGGAGTGTGTTTTAAGTCTATAAAAGGAGCACCCGTTGCTCCGGTTCCCTCGCGGTCTTCTTTTTGCTCGAGGACTCACTGAGGATTCGAGACTCACTTTCTCTCTATCTCTCTCTCTCTCTCTGGCCCTTGCCCTCGAGCTCCTCGAGCTCCCTGTCGAAGAAACTACTGCGCTGGCTTCAGTGAAGTGCCAGACTAAACCGAACGCCGCTGACACAACAGGGCCACTATTTTATGAGGGAACGAGGCGACGCGACGCCTTGCAGCGGCCGCCAACACGGGCGCAGCGAGAGCACCACGAGTATGATAACAACTTTGGAACAGGAAAATCTAACCGCTTAGGAAAAATTTACCAGTAATAGCAAGCGCTGTCGTCGGCCAATTACTATTATTGACGAGGCGAACAACGAGCAAGGCGAAGCGAGTTCGCAGCTATTTCGTTCGTGCGATAGCCGCGTAGAGTGGAGTGGCCTATGGCGGCGTTACACTGAGGAAGTTTTAAGGCGCATATTACCTAGAGGGTCTTTACTGCGGATATTTTCTCTGCAGCAGGATGTCTGATGTCTGAATAGGATTTGATTGTCGTGGGTTGCCGAAGCGATGTTGCGAATACGCGAATAAACCATGTTGTTGATAAATATCACAATATTTCGATACCAAGTGATCTTCATGTGGAACGGTGTTACGCTGAGACAATGCGCGCGATTGCACAAAAGAATTTTCTTGCCAAGCAGACAAGTTCGAAATTCATTTCTAGCTCAGTTTTGTTCTCATTTTGCTCTGGCATGTGGGAGTTGCATAACAATGAAAAAATGCTGCAAATGGACATTTCTGTGGCAATTGTTTGATATTACCTCTCAGTATTCTTCAATAACGTATCCTAGATTGGCTACATACGGTACACAGTGATATCAAGGAAGCCCAATTTCAATATACCTCTGGTGAGCGGCGTACGGCCGCCCGTTCTTGCTAGCTCTAGTCCGTCTCTCGGCACAGACAGTCAACCAAGCTATCAACGCAAGCGCATGCGTTTTTCCCAGATTTAGACTCCTCGGACTCTGATGAAATATGGCGAATGTGCGAAGGTTTCCATGAAAGAGGAGATCACGATTTTGATAAGTGATCTGTAAAACATCGGAATGAATCCCACACCACACTCGCAGTCAGAGAATCGTTCTGCACCAGAGGTGTGCGTAAATGTATTTCTGCGTACGCTCGAATAACTACCGGATCTCGGTACCTCTTAACCGCGCATATGGCCCGATGACTCCAACAGGCTTCGACATCCAAGACGCAAAAACGACCAGTACAGCAATAGGTGGCAGCCCCGATTGCATCGAATACGCAAGTAAGTGATGCTGGTGTGAGACCACCCCAAAATCGACAGAAATGGCGGCAGCAGCCGCAGCAGCACAAGGGTCAGCTCAATTTTCTGCTCCGCCGCCTCGCCGATCGAAAAGCCGAGCCAGGACTGGGATTGCAGTCGAGGGACGGTGACGTGTAGGTCAGCGTCCGGCACAACAGAGGAACAATAGCGGAACTGGCCCGGACGCCACCGACGCGGTCGCCCCTCTGGGAAACCACAGACAAGAGATTGCTGATGGAACAGACAGGCTCCGAAACTCGACTGGTGTAAGGCTGGAAAAAAAACACAACGTCCAGTGCGAGAGATCTTGTGGACCTCATAGGACAATTATCGTCTCGCAGTCGGCAGTTGGCGCTTAGTGGGATCAGCGGATGGACGAGATAGCGGAAAAGTGAAAGGCCATTTGTCGTTGAGACCACCCAAAGAATCGCTCGATGTTGGCCTTTGTGTTTTTAAGGTGTCGCCTTTAAGCATGCTATATTATCTACTTCGTGAGGTTCGTCTTAGTGCATCTGATACGCCGAGAACTTCGGAGATGGGCGAGCATATCGGCTGCTCATATGATTTTGTACGTTGTAATTTTCTAAGTCAGAGAAATATGGGCTTACACGTTTCTATTGTAGTCGTCAGAAATGACATACAAAGGCAGTGCGTTGTCGATTAAGAATGAATATAAGCCTTTGTTGACGTTGTTGTTGAGCTAACGACCGATTAGCTTATATATGATGGGATCGTAACCGGTCCGCCCATTTGGCCCGAGAACTAAACATAGCTGGCTATAGGCACTCAGCTCCGCAGCATTTGACCAACGGGATTCATACCTCAGAGTCGATGAATGCGCTAGAAAACGACTATCCACTCTGCGAAAAGATAGCCACTTCTAAAATAGCACACCACCACTTAGAGCTTCGGTCGGCGATTGCCACATTCAGATTGCACGGCGCGTATCGTACACTTAAGCACGCTAGAGTGAGACACGATAGCGTCCCCAAGAGCAGCACTTAGCCTCGCAAGCGCTAAGCCAGCGATTGCAAGTCAAAACTTGAAATCACCCCAAAGGGAATTGCCGGGATGGGTACAAGGCCTCCTTATCAGTCGTTCCTTCCCGCGGTACAGTTAGGCTCCCCTCCCCTATCGGCAGCACGGAGCAGCCTACAGATCTCAAGCAGCACTTGTTGCAACAGACCGCGCCTGTTGCTTGGTTGACCTGTCGCGTCCGTATACTTCGACTGGGAAAACTACCACCCCCACTAAAAACACCACCCTAGCTAGCTTTCAACGGCGAACTCGCTTCGCGGCTACGCCGTGCGACGACCGCCCCTACAAAACGCATTCGCTCCGGATGCACATCTCTGCGAGAAGCTGCTTCCCGAACGACAACCGTCTTCGAACGGTGTCACCATGACAGGCTTGGTCGATTTGGTTACTGCGACCCGTACCAGGTATATTCGCGAAAATCGTTGGTGCACAGTGGTGGTGGTGCATAGCCGATACGTGATCACAGCTGGCAAGAGATTGAAAAGAATTGAGTGGGAATAATTGTAATCCTTTCGGCTTAGAGAGTGAACAATTTGCCTAAACGATCACATATACACACAGCCAACGCACAAAACTGTATTGGAAACCCAAATATTTAACGCAACTCACTGTTGTTGTATTAGCTTTAACGTTATTCTTGTTCAACTGACATAACATAAACGGCATGCTGCAAAGTACTAGCTAGTCTTGCATTATAGCACCGAAGTAGGCTTGCGAGTGTTAAACCCATATTAACACCACGATGTATGTTACCTTGAAATACATGGTGGTGTTTACCGTTGCGAGCTAGATACAGGGTAGCACACGACACAGGAGATCGGTGAGGGATAGGCAGTTGTGATCTTTCCCGTTGGTTCCGTCCTCGAAACAGCTGTCTCGAAACCTCTGTTTCAGAACTCGACTATACGTACGACTGTATCAAAGCCATACGTTCCCGTGTCCGGGTCCCTCATCTCCCGGCGGCGGACCGAGGAGAAGCAGCAGCAGCAGCTTCCTTTCGGTCGTCCAGGCAATGCATCGTAGACACCTGTCACGAGCAGATGTTCTTGTCCCAGCTGGCAGTGGGCTCGAGGACGAAAAATGTTATTTGTACAGAACACCGCCTCAACACCGCCAGGGCGTCTCGTCGAGCTAGGGTACGCCTGCTCTACTCTGGCTCGCTATAGGAGTTGAACGTCGGCGGGCGAAGGAGCGCTGTTCTCCGCGCGCGCTGTTTTGAACTCTCTACCGACGATGGTTTCTTGTCTGTCGATGCGATACGACTGGAGTTTTCTGTCTTGGATAACCTCCAGGTGAGTGGACCGTTCACTTACCTTAAACGCTTAATGCGTACACGCGTTGGTCCTGGTGAACAAAATAGACACCGATGTGAAAACGAGACAGATTTTTGTTCATGGACGCAGATTCGTTACCACCGTCGACTCGGATGCTCGACCGTGGGCAAAATCTACCCGCGTTGGCATGTCCACAAATGGAGTGAGCGGACCTTGCTATGAGAATACCGCAGGTGTGGCAGGTTACGGGGGATAGCAAACAGGGTGCGGTGACGAGGGCGATGGCAACAATAGCCCTCAAGGCCGGACTGTCTAGTCGGCGTTGGGTTGCTTCAGCCATTGCTGAATCTCTGTGGCGTGGACGAGCGAGGCGAGGACCTCGCGGGGCAACGCACACAAATCGAGGGAGCCCGATTGGATCACCAGCGAGTTGGCGTTCACCTGCCTCGCCGTGGTCGTGACCGCACCAACATTGCAATACGCCGATTTCTGACCGCGCCATACACAGCACAAAGCGGCGCGTCGCGTCGCGGAAAGCGAGCTCATCTGCGCGGAGCGGATTATGAGTCACGGCTGCAGCTGCACATATGATCTGGTATGAGGCATCGAGCGGCAGCTGCGACCTGTTCACTCTGTCAAGTCTAGGGAACGATGGATCTTCCAGACACTGAAGCGATGGAAGATCTTCGGTAGTGAAAAGCGAGGCCGAGGGTGCTGGGCAAGCCCCCCCCCCGGCAAGCCCCCCCTAGGAGCCCTCTTGGGTATTGTGGCAAGTAACAACAAGGTTGGGTCGATCGTGTTTAGACACTTTCAGTACCGCTGCTGCTAAATTGTCAATATTGGCAGATAATTGGATTTGTTGCTGACGAAGAAGACGAACACGCGGAGTTACGATGACTAGCGGGCATGTAGGACGCCAACCAGTCGGCCAACAACAGGTGGCATTCGGGATTGCCATTCGGGATTCGCAATGTTACCGTGTGCGTGCGTTTGTGGCAGCAGCGGCGGCGGCGGCGGCTGCCTGCGGCCTTGCCTTGTCTCGGTATCCTCGATTGTTCGCGCCTGCCGAGCTGGGTCTGTTGGCACGGGATTGCAGCAGCTGGCTCTGTCGGATAAGGAATTGCTGTGCTGGCGTTCGTCGCCGTCGTTTTGGGGCACAGTCGTCCCAGCGGCTAAATGCTGCATCGCGGATCACACACACAAGGCAAACAGACGTAGAAATAACGTTGGGCGGGTGGCGCTTATTATATTAGGATAGACGAACTGCGAATTGGTGGACGATCGGTGTATATCTCGCATTTGGCGCACTTGATCACTGACCAGACCGGTGACTATTCGCGGCGCTGTGAAAACGTTTAATCGCTCTTTCCACGGTAAGTGCATCTTTCAGCTAAGCTGTTGAGTTTCTCTGTTATGAATTTTGCTGCGAAAATTTAGCACGTTTCAGATTTTGCTCAAACGGCGTTCAGAACATATATATATAAAAAAAAACCCACATGAGGGCTTTTGTGCCGGAACACTTCTTACATAGACTGCACCCTTATAAGTAACACAAAGCACGTTTGCAATCTAGCACAGCAATGGTCATTAGGGCCAACCGAGCGACGATTGGCATAAAAATCGAGTCTCCAACGCCACCAGCCTTCAGACGTAGCCGAGTCAGGCTCAGCTGGCAGAGCTAACCAAATGACAGTTCATAGTATTGTACAATCGCCTCTACCGGACGCTTATTCCTCCCATAATCTGTCGACCTCTCTCATCGCTACCCGTCATACTCGCCGTCATACTTGCATCGACACAGCCGCAATTATACGATTGCAGCTCGGGGATACGGCGTCATCATCAGCAGTTGACGTTGCCGCGTTTGTTTGCGCCTTGAGCGTGCAGAACGCGCGCGCGCACGACGATCGCATGGCAACTCAAGTATCTACCCGCCCCCTCCACCCTGTGCTTGGACTATTCTGAATCATCGGTCGTCTCGTAAGCAGTTCAAGTGACGCGACGACGACGGCGGCCACGGAGGTCCATCGAGTTCTGGCGGCTGGTGCGGGTCGGACAAAGGAGAGCGTCAACGGAGTGCGAGAAGTCCAGCGGAAACAGCTTTGTTTAAGGGCAATCTGGAAAATGGCTGCCGCGCGATGCCGGAGAATGACGCCGTTATTTCTCGCTCTCTGTCTCTCTCTCTCTCTCTCTCGCTCCCTTTACCTTCTGCTGTTTCGTGCGTTTGCCAGAACCAGCTGGCAGAACTCAGTAGAGCCTCACAGAGCTCAGCACGCATACCCCCGTGGGCCGCTCATGGCTCGACGTCGTACGACCATCACGGCTACAGCCATTGCCATTGCCTGACCCCCGGCTACCCCCAGTTCCCCCGCCAGCAGTACACAGGCCATGAACGGCGAACGACGCATCGACGACATTGCAATGCACCGTACGCTGACACCGCACGCGGCCGTGCCCGCGACATCTCATTTGAATCTGGTCACCACTGCTCTGCACGGCACGGTGCTCGCCCTGCCATAAAAACCGCCGTAGTTGCCGACCGATATGAGGCCGCTCGCGCCCCGACACAGCGTACGGCGTAGAGCGTTCGGCGTGCGCCATCGTGACATAGTGGTCATCCCTGTTGGTATGGACAGCGTTCGTATGCAAAGAGTTCGCGCTTGCTCTCCTGTGCAATTGCGTGCAGGGCCACCATCTATCTGCAAATAGATGCGTTCTTGGCCGGTCATCGCCTTGGAGCGCGTTCCTTTGCGGCCATCATGCGTGCCCCCGAGTCGGTACCGCAGGTCCAACCCCCGGCCTGCCGCCATACAGACCGTTCCTGGGTCCTCCTCTTCTTTCCTCTGTCTATTTCTCTCTCGCCTTTCTCTCCCTCTCTCTCGTGGAGTCGTGCGTGGACGTTCCTACAACACACGGGCAGGCCGTCCGGTAAGCAAGCTAGCAAGCAGACGGCGGCCGTTCCGTATCGGACGTTGCCCGTTGTTCAGACACTTCATCCCACGTCACTGTGCTCCTGACCGCAGCCAGGAACACAGCCTCGGTGCGCTAGCCAGAGTCAGCTGAGGGATGTCCGGACGTCCGCATTGTATTTCTACCGCGAACGCCAACTCATATACCCCACTGTGGCCCCGACCCAGTGCAGTCGCTCTCTCGTCGTTCTTCATCCGGCCACGAGAGAAAAAGCGCTGTATGCGCACTCTATTGCGCTGCCATGTCGTACAGACAAGCAGGCTGCAGAACGCCAGCTGGAGCAGGCTGCCTACGCCCATGCTGCTGCTGTACAACTGCTGCCCTTACGGACATTTCGAGCGGCCCCGATTGTCCATCGCTCAAGTAGAGACAGGACGCGACTCGACACGACATCGTGTCTCGAGTAAATCCCATGACTTGGACCCGGCGAGTCAAGCGAGTGGCGGCTAGTGCCGCTAGGCCCTTAGACTGTCCAATCGTTTGTTCTCGAGCGGCGCGGGAGCGGGTAACGGAAGTGCCTCGACCATTCAGACGCATTTCTGCCACGGCGAATGCAGGCCGTGCGGTGCGGATGGCTGAAGACGACCTAATCGATAACTACAACAAGCTAGCTATACAGGCTATGATAAGGCAATTCATTGAGTGATTTGCGGTGGTTGTTGCTGTTATTAAACAACGACAGCTATACCCCTTGGCGACGCTCGCTTTGAACCCCGATCAGCGTGGCGAGGACATATTCTCTCAAGTATCGCGTGTCTCAGCTAACAATTGCGTTCTGGCGACCCCTGGCAGATTCGCAATTGACGCAGCAGTTACTGATGAAACGTTTTTGGTGTTTTCCAGCCGCGCAGAGCAACCCTGCTTCTCGCACATCATTCCATTGTAATGCCCTAAATCGGTCAAGGTGACGTCGCTCGCGTTGTCAGCACCTCAAGCATTCGATGTTCGAGCAACCCGCTTTTATTATTATTATTATTGTATACGAAGTTGCTCAGAACTCGACTCAATGCAGACGCTGCCATCTAGACATTGCTTTCATCCCATACATTACTAGAATATGCACTACATATGCTGTACATATTACCCATATCCAAGCCGTACACATGGGATGTATAAGGCGAACGCGCGAATACTGTTGTCCCCTGGTAGGGGGCGTCGGCGGCGTCTAGTCAGCCAGGCTCGTTCGCAAATCCACCCCAACAGAGCTGCACGCGATCACTGCACGCCACCACCCCCCCCCCCCCCCCCCAGCGACCCACGGCAGTGAGTCGCTACCGTTCCTTTGTTCCAGCATATGCCCAGGATGTAGCTTCATTTGAAATGCTGACAAGGCAAGGGACAGCGGCGACGGCGGCGGCTCAGTCGGACGAAGCGCGCACGACTGACTGACTACCTCGTCTTCGCACGTGAGTACTCTTGGCTGACATGTGCCGCGAGCAGTACCCCAGGAATTGCAACAACCCCCATGTCGTGGCTGTGCCCGGCGTCTGTTCCCATCAGCATAATCATCAACAACGGCAGCGACAGCGCTAGCAGCAGCCGCATCGCGATCATTGGCATTGCCGTAAAGAGGTGGGTATTAGTTTCGTGGTAGTGGCACCCGTTTCGGTTGACGGCCCAGGCTCCGAGTTCCGGCTTTCAGGCTCCGAGTCGGGGGAAGCCGAGGAGGAACAGTTGAAGCTGCAGTACAGACCTGTGTCGTCCGTATGTCGAGACGGCACAGCGCAGATTCACGCTGCCACGACGGCCTGACGATTGTACGTCGACTCGTCTAAGTCATTTAGTTTAGCTCGTCCAGTGTAATATAAATGTGAGCATTGCTGCAGCCCTCAGCTCTAAACCTTTAGTTGCGAGAACACTCGGGCCGCATCTATCTTTTTTCTCAGCTTTGCCTCATCTGGGAATGATTCAGAAGTACGGAACGATGATATCGAAATGCAAATGGCTTTCTCAGGCGTCTGTCAGGATCTGAACCCCTATGCCTCTGCTGTCGGACAATCCAAGACGCTCACCGTAGAGGGACGGCAGCAACGCCTCGATTCGAGTCCTACCAAGAACGCGCGCTCTTGATACAATCGGAACGTAGGCGCGGACGTGAAATGTTGGCTGAGCGTCAGCCCGGAAGATCTACCTTAGTTGGTTCAATCTGGGGCAGTCAAAGTCGCCGATTTCCTAAGGCGCGTGACGGCCATAGCCTTGGAGGTAGAGTGCGCGTCTCAGAATCTGGCCTTCCCTTCACCAAACTGTCACTTCTACGTGAGAAAGACGCTCTCCGTTGAGGAAGCGCAGTAACAATGTGAGTAGTTCTCATTTCGCCGTTGGACAGGGCTGACGATCGTTCGGCCCTCAGTAAACCCACACACACATTTTGCCACGGACGCTACGTTTGACGTCCTTAAAGGCGTCCGATCGATTTGAGCCGTAGGCTCAATGTATTCAGAGGCATGCGTCGCTGCCGTCTGTCGCAATAAAGGAAAGCCTGAGAAGCAGATCACTACTGCTTGAAGGGCATGTTTTGGTTGACTGATCGGCAATCCCTCAGTGAAGGAGTAGGTTTGCTGTCGGAGTCAGCCGGCACGTTCCACGTTGCGAGGTGCCTTCCGCGTATCTACGTAAAAGTCACTCGTTGGCTCTTCCTGAACGGCCGAAACACATAAATTCATTGTAAATCTATACGATCTAAGTCATAACATATATAGGCCAGTCAAACAGTAGTTATAGTGATATTTCGTACAATTTTATAATGATGTGGTGTCCGGCGCCGTATGGGGATCAGACAATCAAAGGTACTTAAATGCATACTGCAAATGCATGCACTCAAATATGCATCACAAATATGTAGCATACTTGTATAACGCGCGTAAGACAGTTAAAATATAGGAGTTTTGTATGATTTTCGCAAAATCCTATTTACGATTAATAGCAAACAATGGCGCTTCCTCTCTGATTCCGGTGGTGTCGTGATTTTAAGTCATCGTTGACAACGATCTCACCCGGAACATAAAGCGGCTGGCTCGAGACGTCAACACAAATTGGTAGTTGCTTGAATTAATCGACCTCGGCAGTAGCAGTCGCAGTTCTCAATACACATTGCTTTAGCTAATGCTAATTCTGCATGAACATATAGATGGATGAGCGTATGCGTAAATCGAACTCGTGTTCGACGATTGCCTAAAGCTGACATATGGATCTTCGCTATTCTTCTCCATTCGCTCGGGGGTAGCAACTATAGCATGATACATTTAGGCGGATCTGCAGCAAAAGCTAGATCTACGAATACCCGAGAAAGCACGCTCGAGAATTCGTTCACCATGTCCGCATCTATATCGTCTATTGTGTAGATGAGTCCGTGTGTACTTGGGCTTTGCCGTGCACCCTCGCGTGGCGAACTCGCTAACTCCCTGGAATCAACAGGCAATGGTCAGGCAATGGCCAACGGTCAACACCCGTTGTGCCGTCTCTTGGGAACCGACTTTCGTTCTTTCTGCAGACACGGCATAGCAGGCGTTTGCCCGGACCAGGGGTCCACACAGCGGCGCGTGCGTGTTAGGAAGGGTCTGCACTGTGGAAGTAGACCTTGCCGAGCGAGAACGGTAGGGGTGTTTACGTAGCGATTGTGAATGAGCAGACCTCTGCCTGGCAGTCAGCCAGCCATATTCGGTCTGTCTCGGCAAAGGACCCCGCCAAGCCACTATGGTTGACGCCCGGCCACGGGGGGTGACAGGCCCTGAAGGAAAGGGACAGAGAAAAACAACAGAAAAGGCCCACCGGCAAAGCTCGGCAGGACGAGCAGGACCGACCTGTCAGACGCCATTCCGTGCGACGTCCGTTGGCTCGACGGTGCGAAGCAGCTAACGCAGCAGGAGCCGAAAAGCTACCGACTCAAGGGCGGGAACAGGCAAAGACCAGCGGTTGCAGAAGTAGAGCCTAGAGTCTCCCCGTCCGAGCCAGCCGACGAACGGTGGCCAAGTAGCAGTCGCCACCGCTCGTTGACCATTGCCGACGGTGGCAAAGGAGGCATTGGGTGGCAGAGACGAGATGTGAAAGCAATCTCGCCCTCTGTCCGTTCTTCTCGTTCACCAACACCTTTGGCCGAGTGAGCAACGGCCACGGCGATGCTACTACCTTCTTCTTCCACTACTAGCGACTACTTCCGACTGCCGTGAACGACTACTACTCGCCCGGCGGACAGCGTGCTTGTCGTACCTACTCCCCGTCCGGTAGGCCCTTGCAGACGACACTCGGTCTGCACAGGAGTCCATCGCAGAAGAGCATCATCACGAGCAGCGAGAGCAATGGCGCAGTGGTACGCAGTCGGCTGGGTTGGATAGCGCTTGTGAGAGGAGCAACCACAGCCGCACAACCAGCAGGTCGAATTGGAACGGCCAACGCGAACCCCAGTTCTTGGCCAGTTGCGAGCCGCTGCTACGGGCCATGCGGCTATACGCTCTGAGTATGCCGCGTCCCCCTAGCGTTCAAGTCAAGGGACGGCAGGCAGTGTTTCAGGCAGCTCGGACATGACGTGTACGCAGATAGGCAGGTGCCACAACTGCCGCACACATAGTCATGGCGGCCGCTTATATTTATGCACTTGACGTACGAAGCTCTGCTCGACGTAACGTTGGTGGCGACGTCAGCGCGCCGTGGGCAGTTCAGCGTCCGGGATAGTCGGCAATAGAGAGAGAGAATGTGTCTCGTCCCATGGCACGGGCATGGGACGAGACACATTCGTACCATACCGTGGCATAGTGCTGCCCGCTTCTTCGTTGCCAGAGGAGGCTCGCGGACGCATATCTCTCGCCTCGGTGTGCCTTCTTCGCCGTTAGCCCTTCGCAGTTTTCCTGTTGCTGCTGCTGCTGCTACTGCCTACGGCCTCTCTTTCTGTATGTATGGCCTGACTTGGCCTGACGTCCTGTCACTCGCGATGACGACCGAGCCCCGTAGTGGCCCCCGTACACTCCGCCCCGCCTTGCTCGCCCAGGCACTGTGGCGGGTCCGTGGGATTCAGTGATGTAAGAGCCCTCGGCCAGAGAGACGGAAAAAACTATAGCACGGGAACCTGCCAGGCCTCAGCATACACCAGCAACAGCAATGCGGCGTGGCACAGTCGAGCGAGCAGAGCCTGCGAGATTCGGGATGACGTGAAGGTCCAGGCAGAGCGACTCCGATCCAGGGAAACCACACAAAGGTAGGCGACTAGTGATGGTAAGATGGCGATGAGCCCTGACCGCCCGGTGCACCGCGTTAGAGGAGAAGAACACTTTTCCGACAGTGGCAGCAGTTGTAGTTACTTTCGCCCGTCACGGAAAGACCCCCCCCACCCCCCACCTTCACCATGTTATCGCCATAGCGGACTATGGTCACGACAGTGTAAAGCTAGATATAACATTAATACATATTACATACTACGTGGCGGAGGAATAACTGCTTTTCCGCTTTTGCAAGCTGCACGTAGCACGGAGGTCGATAGGCATGCCTTGTTCGCAGGCTTTGTCGGCGTGGCTCAGCGTCTGTCCTCACGACAAAATGACTATTGCGTACTGCTAACACCAGTAACTGGACTCGTACAAAAAGCGAAGTACGAACGCGGCTGATCTTCGGAGAGACACCCCAAAACGAAAGCAGAGGTATGGAGCATGTCCCCATTGCAAACACATGGAATCCAATCGACCACCCAGTGGTATGGTATGGGTAATCGTGATGTGTGAGAGGTCCCGTCTTTGCTCTGAAGGTCGCGGCGTAGGTCATCCTAGCCCGGGGAGAGGGGGGATCCGGCGGTGTTTTTATGCAGTTATCCATGAATCGGTCATGGGTTGTTTACTGAGTAGAAATCGACGTTCTGTTCGGGTGTTCCACACATGCAGATAAATGAATATTGGCGCAGAAGCAATAGCAGAGATTGGTCGGTAGGCACTTGTTATAATACATATTCATATGTACCCCGAAGGACAGATAACATACTTAAGTTGTATCAACTGCTTAGCTCTCGAGCTGTACCAGATTCCACATAAATGAACGATACATGCTCGGCGAGACCTTGACGAACCTTAAACGCCCAATGATCGGCTGCGGGGTCCGCCCGCTACCTAGGATAGACAGTTCCCAATCGGCTATGCGTTGTAACGACGGACCGTGTATCGCAGCTACGGACACTATAGGCAGCTTCCTACATCCGAGGCCCCTTCTCTATTTCGGGCAACTTTTACGGTACGAAGGCTCTTATAATAGTCCAGCCATACACACTGCGTGGCTGTCTGCTCTCGACCAGACCACTTGCTTCTTCAGCAGCAGGCGAGATCCAAATCCAGCTGGATACGGCGCGATCTTGTCGTGCCGTCCGAGTGGTATCGTGTCGCATCGACAAACCCCATTTATCCTTACGTATAGTAAGTGTCTACGGCGGTCGTCTAACTCGGCCGTCGCGGACGCGATCACTCGGAGACAGGTGTCCCGGCCATTTTCTACATTTGCCATTGGTCGTTCGTCCATCATTGGCAAACATGGCGAAGCAGGGAGTCGAGCGGTACAGGCACTCTTACTTACGGACTTACGTCGCAGCGAAAACGTCCACGAGTCAGGCTTAGCAGAAGTAGGCGAGATCGCAGTGTCGCTTCGTCCTGCGCTGTGCAACCGAGATAGGACAGCAGGTGTCGCCAATGTTTCGGAACGACCGTCAAGGCGGACCAGAGGGAGAGCGGAGAGAGCTGGAACATAGGTAACAAACCAGATCTCGGTGGAAGAAGATCGCACCGTATTTCCGGACGACAAAATCTCACTGGAGATGGAAATGTGGCCAGTACTTGAACAGTAACACAGCGGACAGAGGACAACAAATCACTCACTAGGGGATCAGTGCCGGTGGTATTATTTAACTCCAATAACAGGACTATTTAGTTTAGATTCTGTATAGTCAGAGTCAGTAGAATGACTCCGTCAGCTGACAACTTAAAGTTCGACAATCGTGGTACAATTGCAGGTACACCGAAGGTTGGTAAGGTTGACAGCGACGAACGAAAGACCGGTAGTTTGTGGGCTCCCTCACGCAACCGCGGGGAACGCCCTGCGCCTGCGTAACTCAGTCGTCGCGATCAAGCTCGAAGTGATTTCGCCGTTCGTGGTAACGGTCTTTGAATATTGTATATTTAACTAAATGTACACTAGTCATCGATTTTGGGCACTTTTGACCTCTGATGACCCTACGCAGGGATTTTACTATGGACAGTTGTAATTTTGGTAGACTGCCCCAGGGTATATTTACGTTTCTGATTACTCCTTTTTCATTTACTTTTTATTTTACAATGACAACTTAAGCATTTGCGAAAAACTGCAGTTCCAAATACACCAATAAGCTAATGAATCGAAGCATCAATTGTCCAGTTTCTATTGTATACCGTATGTTTAAAGGTGGTATTACAGATTTTATATGAAATCAATATCATTATCATTTGGTGTCGAGTAAGTTAAGAAATTCTCGTAATGACCGAAGCAGATATGTATATCTGCGAACCTTCAAATGGTTGTATTAAAGGTTGCGTCCATTTGAGCTCTGATCAGATCATTATTGACAGAGGTAGAACTCGACCTTGGCTAATGTTCTCGAACCCGGAGAAATGTCGGGACGCCAACCAAACGGTAAGATGGCCATGGAAACACCTATGGTTGATTCTGTGCAAGGTTTAGGCTCGACCACGAGACCAACACAGATGAAAACTGCATGCACACTATGCATACGATTTTATCTCCATATGTGCGTGTGTATGTGATATTTTTCAGCTAATTTAATTTACGCTAGCCGAGCGAAGCAATCCAATTCCTAATTAATCGAACCTTACTCGGCATGACCAATCCATCTTATGGACTTCTCCATAAGACCCTAATTTCTGTCCATTCGACCCGCAGAGACATTTTCTGTCAACGTGAGCTGCGCAATGCAATCGTACTAAGAAGAATACGAACGATCGATTGTCTAATTATCTAGCATCCGTTCTAGTGTGTGACGTTAAATCAATGCAGAAATGCCCAACAAAGACAAGCAAAGAGATGAGAAATCCGCCGAAGCCGCCGCTGCCGCCTTTACCACCACCATCAGCACCACCCGCCAATAAGTGCTCGCACGGCAGCCTCGGAGTGTGAGTTCTTTGCGGCGAATTGATAAAGTGTTCGCCTCGTCCGTCTCCCGCCGGCAAAACCGGCGCAGTCGAAAACTTAAAAAGCGATTAAGGAAACGAGTTCAACGCAGCGAAAAAGCGCCGGCGGCGGCGGCGGCAGCGTCGTCGGCGGCGGCGGCGGCGGCAGCGTCGTCGGCGGCGGCGGCGGCAGCGGGAAGGATTTTCAAAATTCCATTACGCGCGCGCACACGAACCGGGGTTCTGAGGTTCGAGAGTCGCCCCTTTTTGCGCGTCCCTACATCGGCCAACAGATGGGTGCCCTCCATAGCCAATGACTCGATGACACAGACACAGACACCGCGATCGAGCGTTTTGACTGACGTCGTCGAAAGGTTGAAAAACATCATCATGGTACTCACCGTGTGAGTGTGCGTTATTCCCGCCGCGGCCCCTTAATCTCGTAAGTTCAAATCGGTTCGAATTGCCGACCTACCACGACTCCGGTATAGTGTTTGGTGCAGGCTGGCTAGCGCACAGTGTGCCTCCTTCTCCCGCTGGGAACTCCTTTGACCTCGTCAAATTGACCAAATCAGCTCGAATGTGACGACATTTCGAAAATCACGTTCGCTCTCCGTCAACCGCCTAACACGGGACGCCACACAGAGCCATCGCCGCTCGTGTGGCCTGCCCACGTAGCCGCGACGGCAGGCCGTGCAAAGCTAAACCCTGCATGACTCCAACTCTCTCTCTATCTCTATCTCTCTAGAGAAAAAAAGTGAGATCAGCGGGATGAATAGGGTTTGGCGGCGGCGGCGGTAAAGGCTGAAGTGGCGAACCTCGCTTGTCAAACAACTCGTACGGCAGACTAGGAAATTAAGGCTTTTATTGGTGATTCGAGACAACTGAACGCGAAAACACAGAAGCCCCCACGACGAGCTCGGGGGCAGCACACGAACGGGTGGAGGCCACAGTGAAAAGACTACTACGGTGTGTCTCCTTCGAGCGTGGCGATGTCACGTTTATGAAACGAGGCACGTCTAGGGAGACACGTCTACACGTGGTGCTGTTGGGCGACAATGAACATTTGTGCCTTCTTGACAGGCGCTGTATCATCGACTGGAGTACGACAATGACATGCATATGTGTGATACGTTCGACGAATAACTTGCTCACGGGCAGGTAGACAATGACAGCGTGTACGATATTTATCTGACAAAGTTGAAAAAAACAAAGTTGAAAAAGTTTATTTTCGGAACTGCAATATAATACGCTTTAGTTCTCGATAAAATAGAAAAAATTTAAATGAAAATAAATAAAAATAAAATAAAAGGGGTTTTTTTAGCAGTTACATCGTTACTACAATCCCATTGAGCCCGGTCGCTTGGTGGCGCATTCGCGTGCGCCTGCCCGGCAATCGGAGGAGACACGTAGGTGCACGGGTTCGATCCTCCCCGTTGCACCTCGCATTTGCATTTAAAGGGGTTTAGGGCTGTCCGTCTTGTCAAGCCTTATGCTGAAAGCAGTTGTGCCGTGGACTGAGTTAAATGTTTAAATGGCTGTGAAGAGTCAGCCCGTAAAATTTATTTACCACGATCCGCTCTTCCGTTTGACAATGCGTTTCTACTGACGCCCCGGTGACAAGATACCCCGAACAACACTCTCGCTCTCTGCGTCTGCTCCTTGTAAATGGCGAAAACTGCAAGTTGTCATGATATTCATCTGAGAGGGAAAGACGTCCTTCGCCATAATCTACCACCATCACTGCTAAGGCGACCTCGATGCGACGACAGTAACTGGGTGAGTGCTATGACACGCACCGAGTCGGTGCTCGCGTCTCGTGCCACGCCGCGGACAAACACGCAAGCATGGGCAACGCGGTGAAGAGGTTTCCATAAAAGTTTATTACTGCCGGGCGAAGATGCAACGAGTTGTCCCCGGCCTCGTCCCAGCGATACAGCCCGGGAGTCGGACGTCCTTGATTTATAATGGAACAGTCCCGCCGACAGAATGAAAAGGATTGCTGCTTCGGCTGCCGCCGGCCCGAGCCATCTCCAATGGATCCCAAACAACGACACCGGCTGGGTTCGGAGCCGATGTCTCGTACTGAATGTGCACGTACTTGCTTGCGTTGCTCGCGCGGTGGGCCAGTGGCCAGTGGTCCTTCGCTCGGGTTTGTCGTCGTGCCCATTGCGGCAGTGGTGGAGAGCTGGTGGTCGCGGCCCGAACGGTGGGGCCGGCTACAGTCGCAAAGCGACGGCGCCTTCGCATCTCGGCGGAATAGACATTCCGGAACAGTTTCGCCGGAGGCGAATTCGTAGCGGCGGGGGCGGCGGGGGCGGCGGGGGGGGCGGGGGCGGCGGGGGCGGCGGGGGGGGCGGGGGCGGCGGGGGCCGCATCAGCAGTGGTGGTGCCGGCATGCCGCACCAGCCAATGGAGCTCCTCGACGACTGGCCGCCGCGTGCAGATGGGGGCTGGCTGAAGCCGGCCATCTCGAGCGTTCATTGCTGGATTGTGGACCTCGGCTGGATGGTCATCGTACGCCAGCCAACGATATTCATGGAATGTCTAAGGAGAAACACAAGTTGCTGCTTCTACCACTGCGTCTACTGCCAGCGCTACCCCCAAACGCCCACCACAGCTCTAGCAAATTCGTGTCCGCTGCCATTGTCAGCTACACTTGCGCAGCTGAAGCAGGGCACAGGACCGCTGCTGGGACCGACAAGACGACTGCGGTGGGATAGGCCGTGGCCGGCAAGGACGATGAGATGCCTCGATAACACGCGGACGCGAGGCTGTTGCCAATCCGCTGGCCAGCGAAGGTGGAGCGTAGCGGCCGACTCAAACAGAGCAAAGTCGAAGGAAACTGCACGAGTTGGACGCGCTCGGCGACCCGATGGCGTCCGAAGTGCGAGCCGTGGCTGGATGGGCACGCGACGTCAAGGATTGGAGGAGGCAAGATATGCCGCGGTCACCTCGCCACTGAAGCTCATCTGACGCGAAAGGATCCTGGTCACAATGGGATACGTGCAAGCAGAGGCTGGAAGCGGTGCAGGCGGGCGAACTATTATAGCACAATGACTACGAACGCCTTCCGCCGCAAGCATATACATATTGCATATGGATGTGCATTAGCGGACACACCTTATGCTATGATATGTGCATGCGTGATGGCGTTGTTTCGAAGAATGAGCTCGCTTCTGGCTAGATTGGCGGCTGCGGCTGCGGCGGCCGCAGCGTCGAACTGGGAGAGGCGAAAAATCATCAACACACTGATTGGTGTGGTTATGGTGTGTTTGAACGAAATGCGCCATATATTTATATCTGCAACTGGAGCTAAGGTGGATCGGTAACCCAGAACTCCGTACATAAAGTTCAAGTTACGCAATACAGCGTGAACATACATGTTAAGATAATTACTCAGTATCCCTTATTTGTAGGAGTGGTGTTGGGGTACTGCTTTGCTGCCTGTTCCTTGTACGCCTCTCAACATATATTTCCCATTGACGGCGGCGGCCGAGGCCTACAGACCTACCCATCAGCATGGGTGGACTAGGCGCTCGTAGTGCCCATCGGCTGGCGGATATCTATTACGTCTCGATACAGACTTTGGTATCGGAACCGGCTGAGGTGGCTGTTTCCACATATGCGCATATACATTTCATCGTCACAAAATAATACGCCTTAAACAGCAGTGTGATATATATATATATGTGTGCATATGAGAGACGGAGAGCTAGGCACTGGTCTTAGCTTCGTTACTTGCTTGCCTTACAGTTTACTGTAGCATCTCCACAGAAAATATCCAGCGTTAGCCAATACATACTCTTGCCGAAGCAAAAGTGTTCTATCCATTTTTCGATTCCATACGCATTCTGGCCAGCCAGTACATACAATAGGAGAAGGACAACGCAAACATTCAGTGGTGTATTCACATTACGCCGTTATATAGCATTGTGTGCGACTGGGATTGAGGGCCATTAAGGCCACACTCAACCCACCATGAAAGCATTGAGCAAATGAAAGTAAGCGCGCTCGCTAGCTGAATACAACTCACAGGGATGTGAATGCGCTCATTACGTGATAAGGAAAGTATGGCATAGAGGAGTAGCAAAGCATATCGTACAAAATGATATGAAGGATCATGTGACCACCAGAGGTCCTATCGGGTGTTCGGGCTGCAGCGTGGCACAGGACTCATCGCAGACACCATTCATCTGTCTCTCTCCTGAACGCTCAACGACGAGCCTGGGAATTCTAAGGAAGGCGACAGTTCTTCGTTCGTACGTTTTGTAGAAACGCTGCCTATATATATATATATATATATATATATATATATATATATATATATATATATATATATATATATATATATATATATATATGTGTGTGTTTGTGTGGGTAATGGATCATACTATTACTAGCAGTACTACCAATGCATTTGTTAGCTGTTCCCTCGCCTCTTCTCTGGTACCCATTTAACATTTCTAGCCGATGTCTAGCAGAGGAGATCTATGTATCGATGGCGAAGGCTTGAGAGCATTCGTTGCTGTTTCAATATCTTGCCATTCAACAATATCGACTCCATTGGCTAGCCGCTGATTGTGCGTCCATGGTAACTTGAAAGAGGAGAGACATCGAGAGAGATATATATAGAGAGAGGGAAAGAGAGAGAGCATAACATTGATTGTATATAGTCAGTCTTATAGAGTGGAGTATTTTGGAGGGGCGACAACAAAAGTGATTGATGAAACATGGTCGTATTCCCCTGGCCTGATTTTGGATACAAGACCCAATGCTCGTCCCAGCCTTCCTCTTGGGCCTTCCTGCTCGCTAGGCTCATGCCATCTCCGTCCCTGTTCACACTTCGTGCTGCCGGAGGGAAGAAACTGCAAAGGAAACGAGCTTCAGGGCTTTCCACTCGGTGTACGTCGAAGAGAGCTAGGGAGCTGATTCGCTCCTCGATCCCCTTTGAGAGGCGCGAGTTTCGTTTGGCCTGCCTGCCTCCCCACACTCCCTCCTTTCGCCCAGCTCCCCATGGCTGCTTCTCATGAAGTTTGGACATTTCAAGCGCGATGGAAGTCGTAAATCTCCCCTACGCTATGGGCCCGACATGGCCCCTCCGCAAATCTCGACGTTCGTCCCGTCATCAGACAGTCCCGTCATCAGACAGTCCCGTCGCGCGACTGAGCGCCATTGTCGCGGGCGCTCTGCGTGGCCGGCCCCGAGCACGAACGATGGCTCAAGTTAGCCTTGCTACCACTGCGCTCTACTGCTGTTCTCACGCGAGGGCGACTGGAGCAGTCCCCGCCACCGAGTTGAGACAGCCAGCCAGTGGAGAGCGGGCCGGGGGCGGACCGGAGGACTCGAAAGCCCGGTCATCGAAAGCCTCGTCGGTGTCTATTCTACCGATTTACACGAACATTTTTCTCCCATTTTGCTCCCATGCTCGGCCACCGCTGCTACCGCTGCTACCGCTGCCACCATTTGGGCCCTGTGCGTGCCGCTGTTGACTGACGGGAATTTCGCGCCACCGCGCTGGCCGATCAAACTGGATCTTGTAAGCAATGGACGCAATGAAGGGGACGAAGTTGGTGGCTGGGCCTTGGACAATCGAATGGACAATAGCGGGGAGAAAACAGTGATGAGTGCTCTTGCTCCAGAGGCAGGCGTCGGTGAACAATGACCAAAAAATGGGTACAGGTTGTATTTCTATACGGGGCACACAGGCGTTGAAACTGCACGGTACCCTGGATGGCTGAGTCCCGCCTGGGACCGCGCAATCGCGAGGGGTCGCAGGTTCAAGCCACCGCCACGCGACTTGTATACAGTTTGTTTCGAAGAAAGTAGCTGGTAGTCGCGGTGAACTTGACTCCGGCTTCACTTCTGGCTTTAAGGCCCGATAGCGTCGATTGGAGTCCGGCCTTTCCTTCTTTCATAGTACCGCACAAGTTATGTACATGGAATTGCCCGGGGCAAAAAGTTTACGAGCAATCTTTCGTTGTAACACCCGCAATGTTTCGCGGGCAGCTGCGGGCAGATTTGGAGCTCGAGAGAGAAAAACGCGTTGCGCATCTCTCACATAGGTAGTTCAAATGGATATCCGACAATGGCGGAATGCTTGGCGCGCTACGTGTTCATGCTTAATCAATGCAATCTAACCGAACCGCATCGTGCGATACATAAACCGCTTAGGCGAAAGAGGCGATTCAGCAGTCGAACGCTTCCGTCTACACATCGCGTACCTGGGGGGTATCATAGAACCTTTTTCAATGGCTGCGGATATCCAAAATACACTTCGCCTGTCTGTTGAATGGCACTGAAACGGTAAGGAGTGCTACGCGGCCAGCCAGTATTGAGGGTCAGTCATCGAGTTTCGTGCGATTTCCCGATACGATGTTCGCCTTGCCCACGCACTGATCGAATTTCGGATTCCTCAACTATTTACATCGGCAGAGCGCGATTGAGGGCGGGAGACGGGGACGCTACTTCACCAAGGTAACGCGCCAAGGACGACGGACGCGCGAGAGGACGAACAAGTGAAGAGTTCTTGCAAGTTTTGAGGCTGCACAGGCAGACAGGCATTGACGGCGGCCTCACAGTCCCAATGAGGGGACTTTCCGTTGAGGGCGCCGTTCTCGCGCTGTAGGTCCGCTGACGGACGCACCGCCAGGTGCAAGTGCCGCGCAACCTCGTCCACATTGCTCTCCAGGGCATATCTCCATTTTCATTACTCATCCAATTCCAATCACTTTTATACGAGGATAGGGATTACTCCTTTTCTAGCCAATGCCCTCATGGTTCATGAGTCAGCCGGGAGTCGTGTAGCGGAAACCGATAGCCGCACGCCAATAGCGTGAAGGGCTTTCTGAGATGTGAACGTGCAAGATGCTGTCTGGGCGAACTTTTTGTAAAATTGATTTATTTATACATTATATAATGCACGTACAATTGCAACGTGTTTTTTTTTCAAGATGTGGCGTTTTACCCTTATAGGGACCCATCGATGGGATACACTAAAATCCCTCTCGGAAATAGACTGTCAATTGTTGTCGAGTTCCTCGTTAGATTCGCTATGCTGAATTCCCATTCTCCTTTTTTCCGATGGCTCTCGTAGGTTGTCGATGTGAGTCATCTGGAAAATGAGGCCTTTAACGGATACAGTCCGTTGTGGTACAGAGGCGTGACGTGTTTCCTGTGTTAGAAAGACTAACGGCCTTTGGTTGCAAGGGACCAGAGAGAAATTCAGGGATTCGATAACCACGCGTAATTGTCCTTCATTTAACTAGCGGATTCGTTGGATGCCATTGCTCGTCATGTCTGTCGAAATTTTCCGTGACAACTCGCGGTAATCGAGGAAGCCAGTGACTCAATATTTTCTTCTATCATTCTCGGAAACGTGTTGTTTTACGTACCACGAATTTTCGAACGTCGAAATCGTTTGTTCCAGCGGGACCCATTATTACCGTAGCTTGTAATAGGCGACAGAAAGCTTCGGTTTGCACACTTGCGAAATAGCTAACGCTTAAGAAACAGCCAGGTTGGCCGTTTCTTCACTTACCACGGCCGCTTTTCTCTAAGGACCCGTGCTGCCTCGTCTATCTTTGCCTTCCAGTTCTCGCTGTGTGTACCGTGAACTATTCCTCTTCCACAACCTCGACGCGTACACCTCACCTGTACTTCAGAAGCATTCCATCTTTCCACGCGTTTCTTCCACACGCGACACTTCATTCAAATCCAACCACGACGGAGACCATTTGGCCTTACCCAACCGGTCCGCCCTGCCTACAGCGACCTGCACGAGTCTAGGAGTCGCACGGGTTGCGTCTACCATTCATCTTTTGGGCCTTGTCAGGCCAAACATCTTTAGGAAAACACAGCGCTAGTGGTGGCCAGTGAGTGGCTTTGATGACCGTCGCCCCTGGACCTGACGGCCTGGTTCTGCCGTTTGACATACGAAGCGTCCGTCCCGACAGGCGTTTTCCATTGACTAACTGAGTGAAGGTTGAGGGCTGATGTCGAACGGCACCGACGAAGAGACGAAAACAACTCGACGACCATATCCACTAGTAGCAGCAGCCGGCCATTAGTAATGTAAAACTTCATCATCTGTCAAGGCCTCTCTTGATTGGAGTGGGCCTCTGGCCGGGCCAGCATACGGACGTAGGTCATCATCAGGAAAATCAGCTCCGGACGCGCCACTGCTATGTAGTTCCCTTCAAGCATTCATGTATTATAATGGAAATAAGGGTGACATTGAGAAAAGAAGAAAACTATAACGGGCGCAGATTTCGCGTGTTTAATGGAAGAAACGCATTTTAAGCAGTTGTAGTTGTTGAATATTGCCACGGTGGTCTTTACCAGGGCGACGCTAACATAATGGAATTGCTATGCAGTAAAGGTCGGCTTGAATGGACATATCCCACTTCGGACGGAAACTCAGTCTGACGTTCCAGGGGACGCACTCTGTTGGGTTGCCATGGCCAAGAAACACGGTAACAGACTGTAAACGCACCGCCCTTTTCTACGATAACATCTTCCAGAGCCAAAACGAAATATCTTCCATTTGCACATTCAGAATGAAAGAGTACTCCTTATATATTTTTTCTGCACACAACATTGGTTTAACATATGTGTTCACGGATGGTTTGTCGAGCTGTGATTTTTGCTGCACGGCCGGTAAGCAAATTGGAACACGCTCTGTCCGTTTTAAGTGACCGAAATATCGTGATACCACTTCCGTACAATGCGATCTGATTTAGTGGTTTATTTGCGAGCGAAAACCGCTCCGATATCACTTCCCCGATGTCTCGGCCGATCTCTCCCGAGTACTGATCACTAGCTAATCAGCGAGGTTTGTAATATAATTTGCGTGTGCCGGACTTCGTTTTTACTCACTGCAGATTGTGCCGAGCCAGTCGTTCGCAGCTCGAGCCTCATGTGCTCTGAGATAAAACAGAAACCAAATCTGAGCAGGTCGCCGCTCCTGCGATCTGTCTAAGCCGCACAGCGAGATACGTACAGTAAAGAAGAGAGAGAGAGAATCTCGCCTCTTGGCGACTGCTTCAGCCGATGTGTAAGCGTAGACACAGAACTTTGACGAGCAACTTTGCTCGTCATGAAAGTAAGCAGATGGGAAAAGAACAACTAACGAACAAATGGGACGGGATGATTGGCGATTGCCGGCGATCTCAGTAAATAAAGGCGGGCGGACAGATACACGAACCGTCGGCCGGTTGGCCGCCAAGGAGCATTATAAGTATAATGGCAATTCGTAGAAAATTGACGGTACCTGACCGAGGCGGCGGGAAGAGGCTAAAAGAGTTACAGACGTTTCTGCCTATCGCAGGTGGCGGACTGGACTCGTCAAGGTCGAGCTCTCACCGATCGACGAACGCCAACGGGGAAACTGCCGGGAAAGCCTATCCGACGGCTGAAGTTGCAGAGCTCTGTTTCGTTGCGAAACTTCTCGTAGACAACCACACACGGTGGCAGGAAAGAACAGGGCGAGATCGTATAGTGAGCGTAATGAGTGAACCAAACATGCCTGTTGTGGATTATACTTGTGATACAATAATAATACCTCGTAGAGGATTCGAATTGACCGCGCTCTCGGAGGCGCTCAACTTACAGAACCAATTAATTCCGCACACTCAATTTGTATCCACGAAATAAAGGAGAGATCTATCCTCGATAGAATCATTCACACGCGAAACTCCGTGTGCGATCAACAGTGAAATACGTGTTCTCACTAGTAAGGTAACATGCGTTGGTAGCGCTAATCATCGATCCGACCTACAACGAGAAAGAGACAATCCCGAGTCTCCTTCAACCCCCCCCTTTGCATGAAATAATTGACATGGTGCCGTGACATCAGGATCTACAGTGCCCGTGACCAACAAGCATTTACTCAACTAGTCGCACCTTACCCCGCATCAACCTGCTAGCATCGATCCGCGCAGACCCTTCTCATCAGACCTCCTGCCTACGCGACATCATCGATGTACATGACTCGGCAACAGGGTGTCTAGCCCGGACCATCGACCTCATCTGACCTTGTGTCTGTGCAACATCACCGGTGTACACGACTTTGCAACAGTGAGTTTTTGGCCCGTGACTATCAACCTCTTCTGACTTTGTGTGTGTGCTGCACCTTCAATCCCGTGTTTTCCGATACCGGTGTTTTTGACTGTCAACGACACTTAATCATCCACGATGCCAATCGAGTATAGCCCCACACAACCAAGCGTGTCTCACGGACCCGCCGCACGCCTAGAGCAAGCCAGCACTGCGCCAGAGGAGCCAGGCAACGGCATTCGGCTCAGCACGCTGCGTGGAAAGCGGACCCGTCTGAGAAACTCATTTACGACAGATGAGGAGAGAGCTGGTGCCTACAGCACCGTTACCGCTGATAACTGCGACGACATCCAGGATTTGCTGGAGAGCATCGAGTTAAGCAAGGAGCAGATCGAAGACCTCGATGGTAAGATACAGGGACACCCGGCATTTCGCTTATCTGACGAAGAGAAAGAACTCGACGACGCGCATGCCATTGATAAGCGAATGCAGGCCAGCATACGGCGGTTGCGACGGCTGCTAGCTGGGAGGGCAAGTCAGCAGAATAACATGGCGGCCTCTGGCATCAGCTCGGCGATCTCCGGCTGTAGCATGGCTCCCTCACCCAATCTGCAGCAGCCAGTCACGGTGGTCCAACCCATGTTTGTTGACACTCAGCCGGAGAAGTTCGATAGTGAGCAGACAAATTACCGCTTATTCAGGTCGCAGTTCAACGCATGGGTAGAGCGACGAACGGCCACCGACACCGACAAGTTAATCGCTTTGATGAAGTTACTCCGTGGCGAACCCAAGGAACTAGTGCAATCACTTACGATCTGTGACGCAAATTACAGTGCTGCTCTCAAGCTCCTAGATGACAACTACGGTCGTGTTGATGTCGAGGAGAGGCGAGCTATGGCTAAGCTGGAGACTCTACCGGCTGTGCGTTCAGAGGGTGACACAAAGGGCCTTCGGCGGTTGGTTAACTATCTGCAAGCTGCGCAGCTCTCATTGGGTGGACTCGGCATCGAGTTACCAGCATATGCCCTGATGTTTGAGACCAAAGTGTGGGCTGCGGTGCCGCCACGAATCATATTCGAATTCGAAGAAAGCGTTCGCCGCGATCAGCTGTGCAATGGCAGTGAACCCGGTGGCCAATCGCCGCACTCCAGTGCCGATACTGTGGAGCTAAAGAGTAGTGCCGCGGCTGATCGCATCAAGAGCCTCATCGCGTACCTGCGTCGTTATACCGAACATCGAGAACAGGTAACGCTTACGCAAAGAATACAGTCGGGAGGAAACAAAGAAAACTCGGACGATACTGTGTGGAGCGGGCGATCGAACCACGGGCTGCGGCAACAGAATGGAGATAGACAGTTAAACCATCGTGCAGCTAGAGCGCCACCGCGCTTTCGTAACCACTCAACGGTAGCTGCGGCGGCGGCGGAACACCGCGCTCCGCGACCGTGTTTGTTTTGTGATAGGGTGGTGCATAGGCCCTCTAATTGTGACAGTGAGATGACACACCAGCAGCGGCGAGCAGTGCTTCGACGTAAGAACAGGTGTATAGTCTGCCTTGCAAGGAACCATCCTGCTGGTGAAAGGTGTAAGGGTCCTAAGGTACCATGCCGAACGTGCCAGAGCCGGGAGCACTATACTTCCATGCACCCTCCTCAGCCAACCACACCGTCCGAACCAGCCTCCTCAATGGCTTTGGCCGCTGCACCCGTTCTCACGTCGGCCGCTTTGGTGATGACAGCTCGAGTGAACGTTGTCCACGGCAACTCCCGAGTGCCAGTACGCGTGTTCCTCGATCAGGGCAGTATGCTGAGTTTTGTGATGCCGCAATTGATCGAAAAAATGTGTGGAATCCAGTCTCAGGGAAGAGAGACGCTTCGAGTGAAGGGGTTTGCCAGCTCTCACGCATTCACAGCGGACAGATACCGCCTGTGCCTCGCTAGTTGTCATGACGACAGTGTGCGTGTCGAGGTGTGCGCCTTCGCACATGATTTCGGAGTTAACCCGACAGGTGGGTGCTCGTCAGCCGTCGTCCGTGCGATCGCACATTTCGGTGCATCCCATCCCCTGGCCGACGAAGCGTACCTCAGGGGCTCTGACACCGAGGCTCCCGCATTGCTGATTGGCGTGGACTATTTCAACCAGATCATGCTGCGAAGCCGGCCGCTGGACATTGTCGACGATCTGGTGGCTACGGAGTCCAAGTTCGGTTGGGTCTGCGCGGGAAGAACGACTTCGAGATCGCAGCAGATGGACAAATCTTGCGCTCACTTGGTGTGCTGCGCGACCGCGCGGTCCAAGACGGCACGCGACATCGAGCGGCTGTGGTCGTTGGAAGCCGTTGGTATCCAAGATGCCCCGGAGGAGACCTTATCGGGCGAGGAGATAGCTGCGCTGAAACAGTTCCGAGAAGGCTTGACGTATGACGGTCACTCATACACAGTCGTGATGCCGAAACGAGACTCAATCGCGCAGCTCGCGAACAACCTTGATACAGCGGTCCAGCGACTTGCGGCAAAGCGGCGAAGTTTGAGTCGAGACCTAACCATGTATGCTCGATACCATGCCGAGCTGATGGCCTTCGTCACTGAAGGGCACGCCGAGGAGGTCGCCGATGTCGATTTCAACCAGCCCGGCGCGCTCGATGGAACGTACTATATGCCTCACCATCAAGTCGTCACCCAAGGAGAAGGCAAAGAAAAGTGGCGTATTGTCTTCGACTGTTCCTCCGCGGTGCGGGGAAAGACATCCCTCAATGCGCACCTCCTCCCGGGCCCGAACCTTAACCCCGACGTCGCCAGGTTGCTCATCAACTTTCGGATGCATCAGGTGGCAGTCTCCGCGGACATTGCACGAGCATACATGATGCTCAACCTTGACGAGCCCGACCGACGTCTCTTCCGATTCCTCTGGCAGGGACCGAGCGACGACCGCGTAAAATGTTATCAAATGAAGAAGGTCACGTGGGGCGCAGCCCCCAGTGGCTTTCTACTGGCTGCCACGCTCCGCGAGATATTCAAACGGGTGGACGCGACTGACACTCATCATCTAGGCGAGTCGTTGTATCATGATGACTTGCTGCGAAGCTTTGACACGGCGTCGGAAGCTATCAAATTCGTCGATCGAGCAGTGGAGTGGTTCGGGTCGGCAGGCATGCAACTGGCCAAATGGAAAAGCAACTCGCCAGCTGTAGTTGAACATCTCAGGAAGCGCGGAGCCCTCTCGACCGGGACGTGCTTCGATGAAGGCACATTGCTCGCAGTGCTTGGCATCGGTTGGGCGCCGATGGGTGACCACCTTCGTGTCCAGCTGACGTCCCTAGCCCGGGAGGGTAGTATGGTATCGCGTGCCACCAAACGCACCGTAGTTCGATTTGTGGCGTCCATCTTTGATCCCATTGGATGGCTGCTGCCGTTCACTCTACGAGGGAAACAGCTGATTCAACAGCTATGGACCCAGTCGCTCCGCTGGGACGACCCGATCGAGGGAGCGTTACTTGATACCTTCCGGGAGTGGGCGGCCGAGCTAACCGACTTGCGCGATTTGCTCATCCCGCGACACTACGCCTCGACCGACCAGCCGGTGAAAGCGTATTATCTACACGTGTTTGGAGACGCCTCAGAAACAGCATACGCCGCAGTGGCGTATCTCCAGACGGTATACGCGAACGGTGGTAGCGAGTGTGCGTTAGTAATGGCCAAATCCCGGCTCGCGCCACGCAAGCAACTCACGCTGCCCCGTCTCGAGCTGATGGCGGCGCTCATCGCTGCCCGGCTAAGGAAATTCGTAATTGAGCGGCTTATGATCAAGGTGGAGCGCGTCTTTCACTATACAGATTCGACCACCGCCTACTATTGGTGTACTGTTGAGCAGCCAAGCCAGTGGAAGGCGTTCATTTGCAATCGGGTTGAAGAGATCCAACGTAGTACGGCGTCGTCGGAATGGCATCACGTCCCGGGACCGCAGAACATTGCTGATCTTGCCACGCGGGGCATCTCGGCACGCGACCTCAACGACAACCGTGAGTGGTGGTTCGGCCCAAATTGGCTGCGTCTACCCGAAGAGGAACGTCCGTCACGAAAACTGCGTCCCGAAGATAGAACGGAACGATCAGCCACCGCGGAAGAACGCCGCGTAGTCGTCGCGCCAGTAGTACAAGATGCGCCTATTGTCGACCTCGAAAGGTACAGCAGCCTAGAAGCAGCACTGCGGGTCATGAGCATGGTGCAAAGATTCATCCGGATCCGTCTCCGACAGCCGATCCTCAATGCAACCGAAGCGCGACTAGAAGCTGAGCGATACTTTATCCGGTGGACGCAGCGCAATCATTTTGCCGCGGAACTCCGAGCCGTGCGTCAGGGCGAACGACCAACGAGCAGGTCACCGATAGCAGCATTCACATTGTTTCTCGATGAGGATGGCCTACTCCGAGCAAAGACGAGGTTGACGAGAAGCCAACAGCTCAGCTTTGACCAGATGAACCCCATTGTTATACCGGGGGAATCTCGGCTTGCTAGTCTTCTCGTGACCCAGTACCACCGGGTCAACGCACACTTTGGTGTGAGTGTGATCTTGTCAGCGCTCAGAAATCGGTTCTGGGTCACCCGCGGCCGGCAGATCATCAAGGCCATATTGCATCGGTGCGTCGTTTGCCGAAAGGCGCACGGGACCACCGCTGATCAAGTGCAGGCACCGCTGCCCGAGGATCGGGTGACGCTAACAGTACCTTTCGCGACAGCCGGACTGGACTTCTGCGGTCCATTTCTTACGCGCGCTGGAGATGTATTGAAGAAGACGTACGTGGCCTTATTCACCTGCGCATCCACGCGCGCCATACATCTCGAGCTTGTCCCGGCTATGACGGCCCCCGACACCCATCTCGCCCTCCGGCGTTTCCTCTCGCTGCACCCGGGTTGCACACGCCTCGTATCAGATAATGCCCGATCATTCGTCAGAGCGGCCACGGACATCAAACGACTGCTCAACTCAGTACGCGACCCCGCCTCTTGCGAGCTGTTGGCGGAGAGAAGAGTGGTGTGGGCGTTCAATTGTCCACGCGCGCCGTGGCACGGTGGATTTTTCGAGAGGATGGTTGGCACTGTGAAGGTGGCGATCTCGAAGACACTCGGTAAGAGTCTCATTAGTTACGAAGAGATGCGAACCATTGTCTCCGAGCTCGCCGCCGTCATCAACAGCCGGCCGCTCACCTATACCACCGAGGACCCAAACACGCCGCAGCCGATCACCCCAGCGCAATTTGTACATGGTGGCCCCGTTGGGCCGGCCCTCGCTGCTCTAACGCCGCTGGACACACTGGGACCAAATGGAGGCGTTCTACCGTGCACGGCCGGCCAGTTCCGATCCGCCCTCCGTCGACGGGCGAACTATTTCAAGGCCCTGTCAGTGAGATGGTACCGCGAGTATTTGTTGCAGCTGAAGACGGCGAACAAGGACGCCACCGGGCGTTGTAGAACGATAGAAAACGGGGATGTGTGTTTGTTGAAAGACGATAACCTGCCTAGGATTAAATGGAATCTCGTGCGCATAGTAGAAGGGCATTCGGGTAGAGATGGCAAAACGCGCACATACACAATTAGATACCAAAATGGATATCAGACACGGAGGGCCGCACAATTGTTGTACCCATTAGAGGTCGTGTAGTTGGACAGAACGTCCCCAGCAAATATTAGTTGTAATAATAATAGTGGAACTCATCATATGCTTGTAAAAAAAAAACACTTACTGCCCTTGTATATTGTAATATTGCATGAGATGAACTATCCAGTTCATCTCAGGGTGGACTGTGGATTATACTTGTGATACAATAATAATACCTCGTAGAGGATTCGAATTGACCGCGCTCTCGGAGGCGCTCAACTTACAGAACCAATTAATTCCGCACACTCAATTTGTATCCACGAAATAAAGGAGAGATCTATCCTCGATAGAATCATTCACACGCGAAACTCCGTGTGCGATCAACAGTGAAATACGTGTTCTCACTAGTAAGGTAACATGCGTTGGTAGCGCTAATCATCGATCCGACCTACAACGAGAAAGAGACAATCCCGAGTCTCCTTCAACCCCCCCCTTTGCATGAAATAATTGACACCTGTGATATCCACCTTCGAGGAGCTCACATGAAGGCAGTATGACCTACTGTGGCTTTGGGAAAAATAGCTTCCGGCGCCTCGACATTCGCTGCCTAGGGTGTAGACAAACAGAGAGCAACCAACTGAGACGTTCCATGTTCCGAAGATCGGCGAGCATTCTTCGATAGAGGATATACATAGGGGAATCAATTTCAATGAGGAAATCCAGTACGGCTAGGCCCGAACCGATGTCCTTCTGAACCTTAAAAAAAGTCGTGCTTTCCTGGCACAAATTACTACTACGAGATATGTAGCCTTCAACCGGCCGCCCCCAATTTACTTGCACAGTCAGTATGTACGTGTCGGGCAATTAAGGGTTTAAGCACGATTGCATTCGAAATAGCTGTTAAGCTCCATGTGACTGTCGGCCCACAGCAGACTACCAGTGCCAGGTTCAGCTTGCGCGGCTCCTTATAGCCTTGCAGAGCCCAGCAGTTTTCATGGACATCCTGTTGTGATGATCGGGACAGAGCGGGATCGCGGTAGTGTGCGCCGCTCATCAGAACTTCGATGCGCATTCTGCTCGCGTCAGCCTGAGTACCGCCCGCGATTCGGACGTCGGCCAGCTGGCTATCGATGGGAGATAGTATAGATGGCAGGCTCGTAAGTGCTGGTGAGATCTCGCTCCGTTCCACCTAAATGCCGATGTCCAATACTGAAACTAAGGGACTTATAGGTGCCACCGGGCGTGCACCGATAACATCTGGAAAACACTGACCTGTGGACGGGGGCATCAACGACAATTCGACCCCTGGAGATGACTGTCCCCGATGATACCGAGGATGAGCGGGAGCTAGCCCAGGCGTATGTGCAGACATCCACAAAATTAACGTGCACGTTATATCTATCGAGCCGTGCAGCACAGCAGTGTGGAAGGGTGTTATGGAGTATAGGGGATATTCAAAAAGTCATTCAGAGGGAATCACCGTGCACGTCTAAGCTAAGTTTGTCCGAATTGTCGGTGGGACAGCTTCGGTACAAAGAGCGATCCCGAGCTGTTCCAAGGAAGGACATAGACAGGACATAGATAGAACCCATGGTGGACTCCCTCTCCCGTCTCACGTATAACGCATACAATCGATTATGGATTGTTGCTCACGCTGACCACATTGTCACTGCTACCGTTATTGTTCTAATGAAGTGTGACTGATACCGCAGATATATTCGAGGGTCGTAGGGGGCTATATCTGAGTGTGCTCTTTTGAAACACAGTCCGACGTCACCGTTAGTGCATGTCCTGCAAGTGCGTCCTGATCGATTGAATGCTGAGGTGGCCAAGAAAAACAACAATTCAAAGGGAAAACGCCTATACCGTGTCGAGGGCATCCCTGAACACGTGTGAATGCAAGCAGTGGGTTGTTCTCAAGGGTATCCCGTTTGCAACTCAGATAACAAAACCGATGGGCGATCGAGGCGCTGCAGGAAGACCGGGTAGTTTCTTCATGTGCATGGAATATGCTTCGCCCTTCGCTTCTATGCCCGAGTAAAACACGAACACTTCCTCAAGTTGCGGTACCGCCAGCACCCGCCGCTGTCACTGTTCTTAGCCTGATTGGCAATTAGTGAATTAACTATGCTTACACCTCTCCTCCCCCCAGGAAACCATCGCGTGTCTGTAGAAGGCGTTTCTTATGCTCTCAAAGTTACACAGCAGCAGATAACATTAAACGAATAATGGACGAAGCCACAAATGATTTCACTGGCTAATTTACTGGCCAAAAAAAATTCGAATATTATGCGACTGTGATATGGTGTGCATACCATGAAAACGACAAACGTGTTTATTTTCATTCAAATTGAGATTTATTCATAAAACCGGTTTTTACACTGCTTGAGTTCCCAGGTAATAACGTCATTTAGTGCTGGTGTAAATAGCCTGTTAATTGTGGCGCTTGTTTCTTACTATTGCTATTTTTACGTTTTATTATTTTTATTTTTTTATTTTTACGAGAGCTTCAGCTTTGTACGAACTGGCGTTTCGATAATAAACCAAGCTTTGTATTTCTATGTTTTAGCACCACCGATGCCAAGAGATTCCAAGAGGCTGTTTTTGCTCTTGAAGCTGATAACCTCCGCGTTCACGATTTTGGAAAATAGACTAATCTATACTATTATATTTGCTGCCCACGCTTGGTTAGAAGAATAAGAGAGTGTGATATTTAACTATAGGTAATTATAATTATTATAATAATTATAATCATAATAATTTTGGGGAAGGCATTCAACACGGGCGTAGATTCCCAAGACTTGTTGTCGATAGTTCTAAAACGATAAATACTGATTCTCAGAATTACATCTAGAATACATAGAATCGGCTGCAGTTACAACGTCCTACAAGTATCTTCCCTTTTAACTTAAGTTAGCTACAAATAAGGACAAGAGAGACCTATTTTCTGCCACCTGCATCTGCGTTTCATCTGCCTAAACCATACTCTGCCAACCTTGCACTGTCCAGACGGCGCGAGACAGTCGAGGGCTAGTTTTATACCGCAATAAATCGTACCAGGACCAGGCTAGGACAAAAGCAAGGAACGCCCTAGTCACCATCGTCAACATTGGGGCTCTTCGCCTAATCTGCGTACGTTGCGGGAATATGTCGTCCGACTCAACAGCAGACGAGGAATGGGACAATCCTCCCGGACGAAAAAGTCCCTCCTTGGACGAGGTGGCGGCCTACCGCTTCCACGCTGCAGTATGGCTCCACTGCTCGGAAGTGAGCTCCACGTCGGAAGCACTGTGAGAACGAATGTCTGCCTCGCAGTGCACAAAGTAAAGCGTTCCATTTAACAGAGAGAGAGGAGAATTGGGGGGGGGGGTTGCCAAGCAGGATCGCGGGATGGGCACGTGGGCCAATGGGCTGTATGAGGGTGCTCAAGCGAAGCCTTTTGCTGTTCACGCCGAGCGGAAGTCATTCTCGCCCGAGCCAAGGGTGTGCTACCCCTGGTCGGCAGCACCACATCGCTGCTGATGACATCACGGAGATGACGGGCAGAGAGTGTCGATGGCTGAGATCGGGTCGTCACAACGGTGCCTGCTTGGCTCAGCTTCTTTTTTTGGGG
This sequence comes from Stratiolaelaps scimitus, assembly GCA_019614645.1. Taxonomy (NCBI): domain Eukaryota; kingdom Metazoa; phylum Arthropoda; class Arachnida; order Mesostigmata; family Laelapidae; genus Stratiolaelaps; species Stratiolaelaps scimitus. Next base: position 6,929,934 of record JABWDB010000012.1, read on the forward strand.
GAAGGGACGAGGGGTATTTTGCATCCACCGACATTTCCGTCCACGGGTCTGCCCTTGGACGCAACCCAGTTCAAACGGTTGGAACCTCCCCCCCGCTCGATTCGCACTCAGAGAGGAAAAGGGGTGACTCACGAGAAAAGGCTGTGATCTATATCACATCGGCAGAACGTTGTAGGATGGCATAATGGCGACAAAATGATACACATGTGTTGGAGGAGTGCTATGACGTGAAACACTGTCTGTCAAAGGATCTTTTTGTCTTTGTTGGACGTGGCGTCGGTGGAGGCCGCGGTTAGGCTTAGTGCTAATGTTGTATGCTGAGCTTGATGGGTAAAGTGGCTTTTATGCTGGATTTCGCCAGGTATCAATCAATGGATAGTACTCCGCCAGCAATCGTCGTTAATAGTTCGATTTCGATTGAGCAGTCTCTTCTGCTATATATAATATAATAAGCACATAATACATTGAGATGTAACTTTTGCTAAATTTTGTTTCTATTATGGAGGAGACGATTCCGAGAGCTAAATTGATCGGCTGACCAATCGCGGGATAACTTCTTCTCTACAAACTAGCAAATGGCCAATTCTAGCATTTGCTCAGTTTAGACAAAAGGTTGCGTATTCGACAAGCGTCGATACGCTGTCGCCTTGCCACGTATGCATCTGCCGTAGCCAATGCTATGTAGCCGTCTCGATATGGCGGCCGGGTAGTGGAGACTCCGAAGAGAACGCGAAGATACTTTTGCGTCTTATTTCGGCAGAGGCCGAAGCAAAGCGTCGAGGTTCGCTTTCATCTCTGATGGCGGTTCCATTCGACGGCCATCGCCGCATTCGACAGCTCTCGCTGCGGCCGCCGTTGTTGTCGCTATCGACGACGAACACCCGAGTGGAAATCTTCTTTGCTCGCGCGCGTATACAGCAGAGTCTCTCATGGCGTTAGGCTTCGGCCCTTGTGGCCCTCGTGGCGTCAGCCTGTTCCGGGGTGGATGAGAACAAATGTCTCGACGAGAACGGCCGGCAGGGCCGAGCCGACTGAAGGGGGTGGTAACCAAGCAAGCATAGCAGAATGGCCAGCGTGCCCCACTGGAGGGGAAGCGCTCTCAGCTTGTGTACCCCACAACGATTCGCGGGATTCGCAAAACGGGATCGGGGGCTCCCGCCCACCCCCATGAGAGTCTACAACGATCGAGTCGAGAGGGCCATCGCAATACGACAACAGGGAACTTCATGACAGTTGCTTTTTTTATGTTGCGCGAGTTCTCCGATAGAACTCACGAGACCCCCCGGGGGCGTTACGGAGCGTGCGATAGTAGCCCGGATGGATGCTACTGGTATATACTGTCTCGGCTATAGTGACTATCTCCAATCTCAAGTTACTACATGTCATCGTCTCGTAACTGCGATGTGCCTGATGGCTCGTGTCACAAGGTTTGCGTTTCAGTATTGCTGCCATGTTCAGCTCTTCGTGTTAGCAGCCGTCTTTTGTCTGGACCTCAGGCTAGCGACATGCTATTTCGCCGAAACGATTACCAACAGCTCGCTCTTGCTGGGGCACAAATATTGATTTGAACATATGCATCTATCTTTGAACTTGTTCGGTGTTGTGGTAGGCACGAGGTGCCAGGGTGATTTCGGGTGCGTGCGACGAGGATTCGCTCGAGCTCAGGCCTGTGTTCCTAATGCTGGACAAGTCGTTCTTTGTCGAAGCGTATCAATTTTGTCCAGTAGGATGAAAGCGTTTTGACAAGATACGACCATAATGTGCCAGTCGTATTCCCTTAGAGAGGTGTGTATAGTTCGTGACTTAAGCAATAATACACGTAGGTCTTCAAAAGGAGACGCGGGCCACGTGTGTCCGGACGCCAAGTTCACAACCCAGTGAGGTCTCGAGTTCGATCCCTAGATGAGAGGAGTTCTTCAAAATATTTGAGTTCTTTGTGTCCACTCTCTGTGGAGCTGTGAAGGCCAATTTCGAATACACTTCGCCATGTAGGAGAGGTGATGATATTCAGGCAGGTCGAATGATGCTTGCGGACGTTATCCCCTAGAATGTGACGCACGTATGACTCACCGGCCTATGCCGGAACTGTCGATGAAGAAGGCCAAATTGTGATGTGTTGGAATATACGCGCTGAGAGGTCTGAAACGTTGCAAAAAATGGGAGACAAGCAAGCTACTATAGTACAATACAACGGCATGGACTATTGAGAACCGCAATAGAAACTGGCCATCTTCGTCGACAGTTCCGGCATAGGCCGGTGAGTCTATACGTGCGTGGCAGGGACATTTCTAGCGGTAACGTCCGCAAAGGCGACGCACGGCCGGCGCCGAGTACAGCCCAACAGCAGCGGAATGCATTTGGCGTACTATTCAATTTGCTCGCGCAATGCAGCCCCGCACAGCCATCTTGTGCGTCGGAATAAAACAGACGCCCTTCAGATGACCGGTCGACATGTCCTGAAGGCGCGAGAAGGCTCTACCGAAACTCCGTTGTATCTCCCCTAACGATTGCTGCGGACCGAGCTGTTCGCGTTCCGCATGACGCAAGCAAATATCTGAGAAAATGGCGTCCTGGGAAACAATGGTGTCCTTGAATACCCCGCTTGTCGCTAGATGTACCAATGGGAAATGGACGTTGGTATGTGTCTCGGATACCAGAACACATGTTATAACGATATTTGTGCTTTGTGTTTTATGGGGCGTTTCTGAAAAGCCTCAACCAATAAGAGGGTACGTTATTTCATCGGTAGTGGTCAAACAAAACCTATTTTAGATAGATTCCGGTCCGCTTGATTGTCGGTGATTGCTAATCGGCCATCTCCTTACTGCAAACGGATGGTTTGTTCCATTGCTTGACTTGAATGGAACGCATTTGGCTGTAACCCGTAATGGGTATATGCTTGTTTGAGAATTTCAAAAGTCATGAAGAAACATCGAGCCGTTACTGATGTATATACCATTAGCTCGGCAGCTGATCACATGTAAGGGTGAACTGTTACTATCATGTGCCATTGGCTTTCGAGCGTAAACGAGACATATACAGCGATCTAGCAGCTAGTTCCTACCTGAGCCCATTGTGCGTAGTTCTACAATGTGACGTCTCCGAGTGTTCTTCCGCGGCTGTGGCAGAGTCGTATGCTGAATCGTCCGTCCCCCAATCTCGCCGCACTGAACACAGTTCCGCGCGCTGAATCTGCTAACAACCAGCATTTCTGCTCTATACCGCAACCCACACATGCTCCGCTCACCACAGCCGTTACCTGAGTGTTAATTAGCTTTCTCTTGTGTTCGCCTACACAAGTGGACGTTTGCTTGTGGCAAATATATTATAATATATACACACGTACGCACATATACAAACAATTAGCCGCTGTACAAAGCATTTATGGCACGAGTACTGTAAACTCTTATATCCATCATATAATAATATCCCTATTCTCCTTCCGCCCTTATATACCGCGTGTGCGCTGCTCCTCCTCTCATATTCCTCCCCTTCAGATATATGGTATATAAGGGTATATAAGCAGCTGTCACGATCTATTTACGATGAGACCGACCTACCATGAGAGCATTTCTGCGTATTCAACGCACGCTGGCATACATATGCTATTATATGCGGGAGGTGTTCTTCTATTGTGAGGCGAGCCGCTCGTGCAAGCACACCCACACAGATCTCACACTATCAGATAATTGCTTGTGTGGGTCTCGGGAGTTTTGGCGAGGTGCAATAGCGACGATGACCATGTTCAAGAGCGCCGAATGCGGCTAGACTTCCGGCAACTGCTCATGTATACATGAGAACCTATGCGCAGTGTGGTGTGTCCGCGTTCTTATCTCGTTCGGCTTGCCCTTCTCGCCGCAGACGGAGGCGCCAAGTCGCAACTGACTGTGACATTCGGCTACAGCCGGCGGGGACAACACTCCAACCGACTCGTCCACCACTGGTATCGTCAGCGACGTCAGGGCACCACAAGGTACACTTACCGACTGGCGGCTGCTGCTGTTGGTACTATTGCCACTACTGTTACTACTGCTCCGACTTCGTTGCGATTTCTTTGGCGGAGACGGACACGAGGCGGCGGGGGAAGTTACAGTCTTGCTCGCTTATCTTCGGCCGCGTAACGCTGCACGATGCAACTAGACATCACCAGAGGCACAGGGGCGGCGTGCGAGTCAGCGGCCGTCCTCCGGCGTCGGACGGGAAAAGGACACACGGGCACAGATCGAGAGAGCCTGCTATATATATATATATATATATACAGGAGGAAGTAAAGGCCCCAAAGGGGAGCGCCGGCCCAGGGGAGAAGTACGTAGAAGGGTGTGAGGTCCCAGCGTGTCTGCAGAGCGGGTATCTGCAGAAGAAGGCAGAGACGAAAGAAACGAGAGAATCACCGGTCCTCGAGCGGTCAGAGCCCCACCTGGGATCAGAGCGGAACTAGACAAGGGCAAGATGGAAGCAAGACGGTGTGCAATGCCACCAACGGCCGGTGGCACACTTGTCGCTGATTCCCACTGCCGATTCCGCTGGAAGGATCCAGCTTCCTCGGGCCTCTCTCTCGCTCTCTCACGATGGGCTGCTGGCTGCTCCTCAGTTTTTTCTTCTCTATTTTCCCTCGCCCCCTCTCCTTTCGTATACCGTTGTCTCTCGTCGTATACCGTTGTCTTTCCGTTTGTCTGCGAACGGGTTCGCTCTCGCCGACCCACCGGCAGACAGTCAAACCAACCGACCATCGGACCGACACGCCAGATATGGCAACTGTGGTGACGACGCAACATATATATATACATATATATACTGAGCTGGCAGCATCGATGGCTGACCACCGCATCGGCGCATTGTTATGTGCGGTTCTCTCTGATTTGTTAGCATGACATATATACGTTAGGGTAACGTGCCATCTGTTAATGTGTTATGTGTTTGTACACCATGCCGGTGGCGTTCAGACGTTGTTCACGCGTTCATGTGGATGCTTGCATATGCTCTGGCTTGAACGACATCTGACTGACTGACCATTCTGGGCCAGCGGATGCGGGCACACCTCTATGGCAGGTGCCAAATTGATACGTATGCGGGTTCAGCGCTTCGTCTTGCCTTGCCTTGTTCGAAGTCAGTTTTAAGCGTACCCGCACATTAACACTGGCTGTCCCGAGCGACTTACTCATCAGAGACTTAATTGGCCGACGCGCTGGAGACAACTACAACTAGAAAAAGAAACTACAAGCTAGCGACGCATTGCGACGGCTGTTATTATACAATGTATGTTCACTGACATATCAGATAGATATCAGATAGCCACATGATACTTGCTACTCCCCACGAATAGGGGTTCGAGCCAGGAAGCGTTCTCTGCGACAGCCCTCGCCGGCAGGACCATCCCACGCGAGCGCAATCTGCTCGCAAGCTGCTAGCGAAAGCCGTTCATCTTATCGTACTTCAAAGTCAACTGCAGTGTCGCTCGCCTTCAGTCGGCTTCCTCCGCTTCCCGCCCCCCACTGAGCTCCTGCGCTGTCGTCCGACGAAGTGCCGGCAGCGGAATGGCGTCGCTTGAACAGGGTTTATTTTTGCACACTCGATTTTATTTTACGCTTCAGCAGTCATTCAGCTCTCTCTCAATATTACGTCATCATCAATATCGACGACACGATTTTAGCTACGAGCGACACTACGAGCGGTAGGAACAGTGAAATCGGGTGCTCGCACCGACGGTATCAGGGTTTTTCTTTTCGGCGGTGGGAATAGCGGTGCTGTTGCTGCCACTGCTGCTGGCCGTATTCCTATCCGATCCCACTTTACTGAATGTTAATTCATTCAAATATTTATAATTAATATATATATGTATATATCAGTCTCAATTTGTGAGCCAGATTATTAGAGAGATAGAAAGGCTTCTACTTTAAGGTCACCCCGCGGGGTATTCTGCTCGTTCTCTGGGTCGCAGCCATCTCTCTCTGTCTCTCTCTCTCTCTAACCCTCCCGTAAAAAGTCACCAAGTACTCGAAGTACACCAAGTGCCACTGGTGTTTTCACTTTTTTCAGTTGCTCCCGCTCATATAAATGATGATATTTACAACTTTTTTTGGAGCTGACCCTCAGCTGTTCTCTCTATCTGACAGGCTTCAGCTCTTAACCTTCTCGGTATTACTATGATGACAATTTCAAATCAATTGTTCTACTCAAATATACCGCTCACGATTCGGGTATAGCAAAATTCACAACTGTAACCTATATATATTACCTGGCCATGTTTAGCTTTCTCTTACCTTGCTGTTCCGCTGGTTTTGTTGTTGGGGCTACCGGAAACATCGGCCGAATCTACCAACTAACAGTGGTGATAACAATAACACTACTACTACTACTAATAATAATAATAATAATAATAATAATAATAATGGTAACAATAATAATCTCATATCGTTATTTTTTGTTCATGACCACATCGGCGAGTCCTCCTGCGCCCGCCTCTCTCATAAGCTCCTACATTATCCCGATCTCTCTGTCCCTCTCGATCGCACTCTTGTAGTTGTTGTTCACCACTTACGAGGCACTGACAGAGACGGCAGCGTGATTCCATTTACACCGCCACGGTCGGTGTGCATTTTTGTTTGCAGCTGCGCCTGCTGTTGCTGCCACTGCTGCCGCTGAGGGCGGCGGCGGTAGTGGCGACGGCGGCGATGTTCGACGGCAAGGAGAAGATCATTACGCCGATCTGTATCTCAATTCTTGATTGGCGTTGCTGGTCGGCTGGCACCCGGCATCCAAATGAAGCCTTCGATTGGTTCGTCTTTTGCCTCGAGTACATCGAGCCTTGGAAAAAGTGGCGGCAGTGGCAGACAGAGGCCCCCGCCCGCACCCTCGTCCGTTGTTCGTAACACAGCGCCCCCGACAGACACTATCATGTCAATTTATCACTTTCTCCAGTCATCGCTGGTGGTAATAACGATTCGATTTTTAGCACTCGATCTCGGCCGGCGTTTGTTCGACTTTTGGGCTGTTTCGTCACAAATTTTATCATTAACTGTATCATGGCACTGCCATCGAGTAACGGGTGTGCGTGTCTGTGCGTGTGCTGTGTGAGGGAGCGTTGCTGGATAACTTTTCCATTTTAGCTGACGGCAGCCACCCGTTCCCAGTTGAGGTGTATCCACCTTCTCTCGCCTTATCTATTACTTGAGCATCAGTAATAGTGAGAATCTAGGCTGTCTGGATGTCGAGCCTGGTGGTGCGTTCGTGTGCGCCTTGCAATCTGGGAGGACACGCAGGTTGACGGGTTCGATCCCCACCGTTGCCCATTTGCGTCTAAATAGGTCTGTCTTATGAAGCAATGCAAAGAGCAATTCCGAGGACGTTAAATGTTTACGGATAAGAGTCAGCCCTAAAAAAATAAAGGATATCTAGCCACAGATGATCATTTACATGCCTGCGTACTTCTAAACACTACTAACCAGCTAACACCTAGATATAGGTATCGTTTTGGTCCTTCTGGAGTTAAACCACGAGCACCTCGCACTCAGCTTCAGAGTATTCTGGAATGCTCAATGGCTAGTCCGAGTACCAATATTCTATATAAATATATTATATATATATATATATATATATGATAGAAATAAAATACAAATTCACTGTGTACAATTGTTATCTGAGTGTTAATAAGCGTACGACACACTATGAGGACCGTTGCCCCACGACCAGTTTCTCCACTCTCCATTTCTCAAAACACAGGTGAATGAAGAGATGGTCCTCAATGGACGGCGCATTCGACACTCGGTAGTAATCGCAGCGGTAGTCGTAATATTACTATTGATAGTAGATGTGCCGTTCTTTGCTACTGCTGCTGCTGCTGTTTTTTTTATTGACGTAGGCACGAATAGCATATAACCCCGCAGTTACAACACATATACAGGCAGTGTGTGCCTTTCATGAAGCGTTCACGAACGCCCCCTCATTCCACGTCGGCGACACTGTTCGCCAACGACAGTGCTCGCTTCTTTGTAGCGCCTCCATATAAAAGGGGGTAGTCGCAGCGGCACTGGCAGGAGCAGCAGGGCCTGCGAGGGACCACCTCTTCAGGATCCCGCTGTTCATCTCTACCTTTTGCGCGCTACCTAGCCCCGTAGCTCCGTTCGTGTCATGGTGCCGCTCCGATCCGAATCGGCCCGCGCCTTTCGCCAGCCGCGCTGTTCCTCCTCAATGCCCCTTCGGGCGGCCGACGTTGGCTGGCTGGCTGGCTTCATTGTGAAGCCAGCCAGGTCCATGGCTCGTGCTGCAGGGGCTGGACTGTGCAGCAACTATTCTGGCGCGTTTCCAACTCGGCAGCAAAGTCCCCCATCTCTGTCTCTCTTTCTCTCTCTCTCTGTCTCTCTGCCTCCACCAGCATCGGGCAACTAACGTCGGCCCAGAGACGTCGGTGGTGTTAGCGACGCCGCGTACGACATCCTGGACCAGGAGGCCCAACCTCCCGATCCTGTACGACTGTACGGGAGAGCAGGACCGTGGACGAACGAGGAAAAGACGGGATAGGACAGAGGTAGTGAGAACTGGTCTGCTAGCTATGAGAGAGAGAGAGAGCAGAAAGCGCACGCAAGCGGGCAGGGCAGGGCGGGACGTCCTCCATTCAGGGTCCTGTCATCACGATGACGGTGCCTGCTCGCCTTCCTGCTTCCCATCCTGCGCTATTGCAAATCATCACCGCGTCGTCACTCAAGCGTCAGCTGTTTTTGCGCCCTGTCGGGCCACCGGGCCTGCAGGCTTGCGCGTGAGCCCGGCAGAGGCTTGAAGAGGCCCTCTTGGTTTGGAGAGGACCCGCTGCCCTCGCTGCTGTTACTGCGGACGCTCTGTCCCAGACTGTGTCTCCCGGCTCGTGGACACGTCGGCAGCCGTCACAGGACGCGTCGGCAGGGCCGAATCGGCCTACATCCCACGGCAGCCTGACGGCCACCGGGTCCCGGAATAGCAGTGGATTCGCCTATGTCTGTCTCTCTCTCTCTCTCTCTCTCCCTGTCCCTCGCTCGGTCTGTGTGTAGCGTTTCTCTCCTCCATCTTTATTCTATTCGGCGCCGTTCTTCGCGGCTCTCGTTATCTGACACACATTCTTGAACGTTCAGCCCATTCTAATTTTTGCCTTCCATTGTTCCCTGAATCTCGGCTGTTCCGTTCGCTGTTCGGTCGGCGAGCGACTCACCGCTGGTCCCAGTCAGCTGTGACGCTCGCATCCCTTACGCCTCCTCGGCCATTCGCCACCAGCCACCAGATCCTGCCCACCAGTGATCTGGTGGCAGGCCGGAACAGCCAAGCGGCCTCGTACGAACGAGCGGTAACGCCTCGGCTGCGTGACGCACGCGGCAGGACAGGCACAAGGCGCCGGCAGCAGAACCGGTGGGACGAGTCCTCATTCAGTCGGATGTGGGGACGTCTCTCGACCGCTGCTGTGCGCGGAAGCAAACGAATTCGTGGGGTTCCTGGGGATTGGCAGCTGGGGGTATTCCTTGCTTTGCCGTGCCTGGCCAAGAAACATGAGCCAACGAGGAAACAAGGGGAAAGAGAAACGTCCATCGTTCGCGGCAACGTAGGCAATATCACGTCGTTACTCGAGGACCCGAGACACGAGAAAAGACCTCTTCGAGAGCAAAAGAGCAGAGCGGCAAACTAATAAATGAGGGATCGCGGACCTGCAGCATAGGCGAGGGGGCCGGGGGTTTTGGGGGGCCGGCCTCGGATGTTCCATTGCTGGGGTTCGTGCAACCCTTTCTGTCGCTGGTTCTTGTCGCCAACGCCACATGCCCACTGCTTGGTCCTATTCGTCCGGTCTCATCGGCCGCCTTTGCTCTACGTATAGGGCTGTTGTCGACCCTTGTGGGGTAAGAGGCGCCGGTTCGGGCTTCACACAGACACACACATACACAGTCAAACGTGCAATGTAGGCCACACACGAAACCTTGGCGGAGCATTCTCACCTCGAGAGCGCCTTGCCCACCTCTCATTCGATGTCGGATGAATATGATCCGCCGACTAAATGCTCCCACTTGCCATAGGGTTGCGCGTGCTTTTGTCCAAAGGAAAAAATGTATTTCGTTTTCAGTAAAGGGTGCCGACTGTCCGGCCACCGTAGAGAAAGAACTGCCACCCTGCTGATGAGGTACACATGCGCGTTCATGTGCAGGGTATCACATTGCTGAGCCAGAAGTTTCCCGAAAGTCCTTGATAAAGCTTTCTTCTGCCTGATTTTTGATACAGCATCTTTTGACTTACACCATAGGTTTTGCATATGGTATCTACGATGCCGTACCCGCTATCGGCATCATGCGCGATCCAGTACGTCACCCGCACCATCCCCAAAAAGGCGTCTCAGGTAGCTCGTTTCATCGAGTTTCTGTTATGGCCAACCGGTTCAGGCAACCTTGCTGAGAACGACCAAAATGCTCCACAAGCTGGTAGGCTCTGGCGTCACCCGTTCTTTCTCGTTGTCCACCAACACTAAACTACGGACAATTATGTTCGTGCGAGGTCTGACGCTCAGCAGTCAGCCACGTGAACCGTTATCGTAGAGGCCTAATCTTCGTCATGATACAGCAGTTACTCTCCAATTCATGCTTCGTCAAATAAGGGCAAATTAAGCACGGGAACGCGAGAGGTCATCCAGGTTCGAGATTCATAGGTTTTTATCCGAATAGGGCCTATTCGTTGCCCTAATGGTGGAACACTTGCACATGGTTTGCTAGCGTTTTCAGTGCCTTGCAATGATTGTCACGCGTTCGGTGCGTGGTGTAGTATTTTCGGTTGGTCTATTAGCAGCGTTAAGTGTAAGATAACTTGGGTTATCTTACAGCTAAGTTCTCAGATAAGTGTCGAGCCCGATGGCGTGGTGCAGTCGCGTACTCCTAGCAACCGGAGAACACACCAAGGTGCATGGGCTCGATTCCCACCGTTGTCCATTTGCACTTAAGAGGGGTGCGTCTTATGAAAAAAATGTAAAAGCTTGACGGTGGACATTAAATATTGGTTGAACGTCTGCCCGAAAAAAAGAACTCACATAGTATATCATAGTAGTCCTAACACAGCATCTGCGTTCTTCCGGGAAGTTCTTCCGGGTACGGTACACACCCAAGGCGATTGTTTCCACATAGGAGGTTCTCTGCCGCGTGTTGTGGAAGTTAACATCAGTCCCCATCGGTCTCGATGTCATTTCCAGCGTCGACCTTCGACCTCGGTTGAGGAGGGCCCGATATTCCGTGTCTAGTTCACAAAGACCGGCCAATGCCGGCAAGAAAAGGACGATGCCAGTAACGGCGGCGTTCTTCCAGAACAAGAAAAGACGAAACAATGAATGAATGACGCCAATAGAAAAGCTAACCGGGGACGGTGGCCTCGAGCGACAATCCAGCACAACACGAAGCGAACAGATGGAGAGCTAGACATAGCACTGCAATGACAATCTAAGCCGAAACAAGCCCGAAGCGTCGGCAGCGACAACTGCCAACGGCCGCCTTCGACAAAACTCCATGGCAAAGGCAGAAGTGCAAGAGGTTCAATCGCACCGAGGCGCTCTCTTCCCTGAACAGCGATTGATCTTTGTCCCGAAATCGAACGAGTCTGAGAGACCGACTTAGAGTAGGATCATAATAAATTACGACAAGTTAGCTGCCACCAGCCGCCACTGCCACCACTAGCAGACACTCGTACAGACCCGAGGCGCGTCGACGACAACGGTAGCACCGAGGGTGAAGGGAAGGCCGAGGCCGCGTTGAAATAGAACAGTGAAGACCGCTCCCCTCCAGCCCGAGCGAAAAACGAACACCAACCTATCCTGGATTGGACGGTGCGAAGTGAGGCCCTGCTGGGCCAATGAGGGCTGTGTTGTAACAGCAGTAGAAACAACAACAGGAGTAATAGCAGCAAAGTAGTCGAACTGAGCCGGTAGTTCCGAGCTCGGTCACATAGGGAAGCAGCTCAGAGTGAGCTCAAAAAAGGGAAAAAAAAAACACTCGAACTGATCAGAGACGCGCACGTTCGTCGCTCGGCCCTGCTCCGCCTCGTGGACGGCCAGTGATCGAACAGGTGCCAGAGTGAGAGAGAGATGTGGGATAGGTTCAGTGAGACAGAGAGAGAGAGAGATATGGGTAGAAGAGCGGATTGGAAGTCATGTTTGCCAGTGCCTCCATCTTGCTCTATGTGTTTCTTTATTTGTTAGTCACTGACTCGAAAAACGTGCCCGACCGTGCGTTCCTCCGGAGGCGAACCGATGCGAAGGGTAGTGAGTGTACAGTCACCTGCAGCAGGTAGACACCGCACAAACCCGCAATTCTGCGAGCCACCCTCGTCCCCGCCTTACGCCATTCGCTGAGGGGAAGCTCGAATTGAAAGGAACGAGCAACGGAGATTGGGCCAAGCTGGCTAAGGAAGAGACCCAGTGGCGTCACTTTTCTTCCATATAGTGTGCTGGATGGTGACGTTGTTCCCAAGTGGGCCGGCTGGTGGTTTGGCGCTGGTGGGACGGTGGTGGCCGACGAAGGCGGGAAGCCAGTCGCTAGCTGTCTTGGAATAGCGGGTCGGAGCAGTACAGCACACCGGTCCCGCGCGCCTGCGGTTCCTTGCCAATCGGCACACAACGCTATACCCTCTATTTCAACGGGAACCACGGCCGCCATTGCTGCCGCGACGAACGGCTGCTGTGGCTCGTGGTGCTGAAACGGTAGTGGTAGTGTTTCTACAGCCACTGTTACTCACTGTGAACGGAACCAAACGAGACGATAGCGAGAAGATAGAACAGGGCGGGGCTCTGCGCAAAACGAGAATGAATTGTTATTCGTTTGCTGCTGGCTCTGCGACAGCCGCTACAGCCACTGCTGCCTTTTTGCCCTGAATCTCCTTCACACAGTCTCTCTCTCTGTATTTATCTATCTCTCGCTCTTCGCTTGCCAACATCGCCACTACCTATTCGACCGCTACTACCAATCCTACAACCAGCGACACCCTGCGACTCTAGTAGTAATCTAGATCCTTCTCCATTCCGAGTGTCCCGCCGGTGACCAGATCACTGGCCCTTTGCTGGCCACCTTCCCAAACACACCCGCTCTCATCTACACGCCCGATCGACGACCGGTCCCCCGAACGAAGTGGTCGGCCCCGACGCCCCCGACCGCCTATAGATCCCAATATATCCACTTCGGGGAAAACGACAGAAGAAAAGGACACCCTGCGAAGTCTCGATCACAGTCGCAGCGGAAGCGGCCAGCCGTTCTGCTGTGTGCTCTTCGTCCGGTTCGCTGTCTGCTCTTGTTCGACAGTGTCGTATACTGTCCTGCTGTAGTTGGCTGGACTGCATTTCTGCTTGGGGATGGCGGACGATTGGCGGACGGTTCAAGCTCAAGCGCCTGTCGGGCCCCACCTAGAGCGTCAGAAGTAACAGTACAGATTCGTTACCAAAAGTCGACCCCAGCTCTTGTTCGTTCCCCGGAAGGCTTTCTGTCGACGTGAGCGACGGCCCGGTCGATGAGACAACAGTGATGTATTATATATGATGAAATCCATTGCGGAAAACAAGATGTCGCGTGTCCGTGCGTCTGCTCGTTGGCATTCTACTGTAGTAGATGTGTCGATAAGCAGTGGTGCATTTGACTTCAAGTATATCCTGCATAGAACTGTTCTATTATATACATATATATATATATATATATTCACATCCCTTTGAGCAACGGTTACCAACTATCTGATATTGACAAGAACGAAAACTGTCTCAGTCTATATGTGCCCTGGCGACTTGATCCAGCGGAGGTCAACCTGCGATCAATTCTCATCGACAGAACGCAACAGCGTAATGTGTGTGGCCAATACGGATGTTCCTTAGCATGTTACCTCTGATCTTGCTGTCTCTAGAGAACACATTGAAGAGATCAGAAGACATTTTCATCTCGTTTACAGAATGACGCTATCAAAATTCGAATTTCGAGGCTTTTTTTTCGTTGATTGGATTAGTTCTTAAGCAAACCGCCAATTTTATCCTGCCTCACCAATCGGCAGATGCGGGTTTAATTTTTTCTTTCGTGCGACGGCCTCCATCTCTCCGCTTGTGTGAACGCCTGCATGTGTGTGTGTGTGTGTGTGAATCAAATGCTCGCTCTTACCATCGTTTTAAAATGCCTCAATGAGGGTTTGAATGCGCGCAGCTGAGGGACAGCAAAAACGAGCCGACAAACTTTGAGAAGCGGCATTAAATGAAGTCGCCGTCGAATCAACTTCTTGGAGTGCACACGCTTTTCATTAGCGCGTTTTTAGCCAGCCGAGTTTGAGTACGTTATCCCTTTTACACCGGCAAAGAGTAACCTGTCCCAGGGGTCTCATTAAACGTTAACAACCATTCTTCCCTGTGGACAGTTTGTGTCTTCTGTCTGTCGCCTTCATAGTTCGTTCGTGCTGCTCGCCGCGACGCGCGTATGGGATCACCGTGTTAAATCAGCTGATGGTGCTAATATGAGATGGTATCAGTAACGTGACCAGGAAGTTCTTAGACTTCGAAACGGAAAGCAGCGATTTGTAGTGCAGAGAGAGAGAGCAAGTCGACCTTGTACCACCACATTGGATCAGGCTGAAAATATGACAATGGCGTAACTCGGCGTAAAATACGTCGAGTGCTAGGCAACGCTACAGTTTCACTTGAAACTGTTAAAAGTGGTATCCCGAATTTCGTTCAGATGCTACGAGCCTTGAAAATCAATCCACACGTGGAAGACCCACTGTGGATCTAGAGGATGATATCCGGCAGGCGATTCAAGCAGATCGCAACAGATAAACATTCGTATTATGAGAAAGCAAGCACGGTAAAACTGGAGTTCTGTGAATAGACCTGCAATGAAAGAATGATTGAATATAACTACTATCGAGCCCTGCCGTGTGACACAAAAGAGAGCTTAAGCATTTGTAAAATTGCAGCTCCTTCAATAAACCATTAAACCTTTACCTTTTACCTTTACCCGAGAGGTTTGCAGACAATGGTCAATGCATCTGAGCCAAACGTGGTTCCACCGCGAACTACCTGACGAGAAAGGGGCTGGGGGTCAGCGACGAATTGAAACCGAAGTCCATTGCACAAATCCTGCATCGTAAACCAAGTCCAGTTTACAGTTTCTATCTGTTGACATTTTCGTGTCGCTTGCTTCGTTGACACATTGTCGA
Source organism: Stratiolaelaps scimitus (assembly GCA_019614645.1). NCBI lineage: Eukaryota > Metazoa > Arthropoda > Arachnida > Mesostigmata > Laelapidae > Stratiolaelaps > Stratiolaelaps scimitus. The sequence continues at coordinate 6,945,099 of JABWDB010000012.1, forward strand.
AACAAGGGGACGCTCAAATATTATAAAAATCCTGTCCGTTGTACCCTCGTCCCACGTCAAAGTTGTCTTTCGCCTGAACTAGTGCCCGACGTATAACGTAGACGAGCCTACGCGAGCTCGGAAAAGCAAGCCGAACACGTGGTATGCTACTTATCGTAGTGTAGTTACTGAGTAATGACTGTTATAGAATAGAAATTCGCTCACGAATAGACAAGCCGTTTGACAAGCTGAGCGCGTTGTGTTATCGTCGGTGAGGAAATTTTTTCTAACTGCTCTCGTAATAATCATAACCAACAATTCTCATTCATAGCTGCTCATAGTCATATATAATATGGTAGGGGACCCTTCATACGGGACTTATCATTGGGAATCCTTCGACTTTGGAAAAGGCCATTGCTGAATATGACAAGCGCGCTCCCCGCAAGGTTGTCCCTGGCCGCATCTATCTAGCAGCCAGCGAGTCTATTTGTCACATCCGTACTAACAGCATCTCTGCATTGGCACCGCCGAAGAGTTGTCCTCCTCTCGTACCTTATTCTATGGTATAGACCTTCCCCTTGCCTGTCCAGCCTTCAGTCGTTCCGGGTGCCAGCTTTACTTCGACTCGCGGGAAGCGAAGAAATAAAGAGGCGATATTGCATCCAATTTCGTATCCGCTGCTACCGCCGACGTGGGCGCTACCTCTCCCCTATGAATCTTCGCGGCATTGCCAAGCCCCGAGACCTGACTCCACCACCAGCAACCACTAGACCTCGATCCGTCGGCCGACCTAACCCTTAGGTCGAAGCGAGACTCAGTCGCTCGGGACACTCTCAAGCGAAAGTGGCAAACATTTTTTCGGCAAAAGCACTTCTCCTCTGTCTTCCTTCTCGTCCGGGAGCCGCCGGGCCCTTAGAGGTGACAAGGGGACCTGCTACAATCCTGCGGAGACGAGCGTCGATGTTGAGTGAGGTTGCATTGCTCGCAATCCCTGCATTCGTACGAAGATTGAGGGACGGTGGACAGAGTTGGGGTTGCCAGTTGAAGGGGCAAAAAGGTAGGCGCGATGCAATAGGTGCGGGACTCGCACCGTCCTGTTAGTTTGGTATTAGGATGGCCGCGTAGCGTGAGAAAGGAGATGAAGAGGAATATCTTCGCTGGCTAGAGAACGATTGGGTTCTCTTACGTAGAACGCACATTCCTTGATCGAATTGCAGATGCCGCCGAAAGGGTGGGAGAGAGTGAGCGACTACCGGAAGAGTTTGAAGGCAGACAGCCAACAGCACGCTGTATGGGGCGAGCTCGTGGACCGTGGCCCATGTGTGCATATGCTGAACGACGAGGAAAAAGCAAGCGCTCAGCGGCTCGCGACGAGTGGCTGCATATCGTACACCTCTTGTCTCGAATAGTGGAGGAAATGTCTTTTGGTAATTTAATGGTTATATAATATATATATATATATATGTTGGAACGAGTCTTATGCAGTACCCATGCATCGATGCCGCAATGACCAGATTCTGTGACCAATCAACGAGGAAAATGATGACGAAATGATGCTCGTTAAAGAAAGGAAGGCGCACATAAGAGAACGCGGATGGCTCACGGTATATCATGGCCTGTCGGAGACGCGACAAAAAGCAGGCCGGCTTCATATATATATATTATATATACATATATCTATATATATATGTACCCACAGCATGGTATTTCGCAGTCGCCGAACGAGCATTTGGTGGCATTTCCTGGTACGACGTTTTGTCATTAAATGACCCCTGTTCTGACAAAAGACGAAGTGGCTTCCCGTACTCATAAATGCGGTAGGTGCAGGGAGAATCGAGTCAACGAACGCGGCATCGCGCCGTAAATATATCCAGCAGTTTGCTGAAGCCCAGATAGGAACTGTCAAGGGTCTAACGCGAACTTTTGAGGTTGTCCGTTTAAGGTCCTCAATGTGACTTACATTCAACGAACACATATAATAATAACAATAATTTAATTATAATCCCATCTTCATGGGTGCACAGCTTACTGCAGAATGAGTCATGGGAAAAGATCAAACGCCCTACTATCGGGTCTATAAATAATACACAGGGATAACATTGTTTTAACTCTGCAACGGCGGTCCGTTAGCGCCTCATTGGACGTAATTGAAACCTAGCAACGAGCGGAATTGCCTGACCCCGCTATGAGGCGAATGTGTCAGATGAAAGCACATCCCTGATCAACCTCTGTTTTCACCGTTTGTAAATCATTGTTATGGCTGACGGTGGTGCTTAGCCATGCTTGAGCCGATCGGGAGTCCTTCGGCCAAGCACACTTTACTGCATGCAATCTGTGTTGTCCGTGCAAATCACCGTTGTAATGATAACTAATTATCCGCACTTGTAATATAATTATGACCATTGGTAATAGTATGGCTTTAGCCTCATGGTGTAATAGACTCAATGGTCGTGGAAATAATTCAGTGGTATCAGTCACTCTTTCGTCACAGCTCCAAACCGGATTTTGGCAGGACTATAAGGTTATACGAGGTGTATAATACATAACTGTATAATACACACTATTCAATACATGCACGATGGGTTCAATACATCGTGTTTGGGTACTTAGCCTCTTGGGCACAAACGCCTGAGATAAGGTGCTGGCCACAACAATATGCGTTCAAGGTCATAGATTTACAGGCAGATATATGCTACTTAGCCTCTTGGGCACAAACGCCTGAGATAAAGTGCTGGCCACAACAATATGCGCTCAAGGTCATTTACTGGCAGATATATGCTATATATATATATATATATATAGGATACAAGAAACCGAAATGATTTTGGCGTAAATTGTCAAATTACAGTTCATGTCTTGAACGTTTAAGGGTTAGATTTGCTTTCGACAGGGATGCCTCACGGCAACCGAACGAGACTGGCTTTCTGTTCGGCGGTGGCATGACTGATTATCTATTTACAAACGCGCTTGTAGAATTGAGTTATCATTCGGATTATGCCCAGTGAGCTGATTAAATACAAGGCCAATAAAAATACTTGGCTTAATTATATTTTAAGTATATAACTCTTCGCCCGTGGAATTAAATGGGGATTAGCTTGGCTGTCGTCCTTGTCGTATCGTCCCTCAATATGGATATGTATAGTATAATTAATACCATAACGACAGCGTATTTCTTAGAAACATTGAGGCGGCCATCTTTCGAGGTCAATCTGCGCCAGAGGGCTTCCGTCGAACTCGAGAATTACCGGCTCTACTGGATGACGCTAATTAGAAAGACCCAGTGAAGCGAATAATGCTTAATGTTCTCCGAATTTGTTGTCGGAAACTGATCAGAGAGGTCAGACGTATAGTATAAAACACCATATATACTAAATGAACGTAGTGTTGTTTACACACACTCATGCGATCTTCGGTAATCCTAGCTGCTCCAGAGGGTCTAGCAACGAATACATATAATAACATACAACTGTTAGAGCATTGTTGCTGTTTCCCAGAGATGAATGAGGTACTTATTCCGAGGTTTGTTTATTGTATTATATATATTCATAAGGATACCGAATCAAGCTGAGGAGGAAGCATGTGTCGTTTATTTCACTTCATGGCCAATCGACAAAGTGGTTTATAAGTGAAAATGCAACAAATGCTTGAAATAAACATGATCAATTTACATGAAGTATTGTTTTAATATGAACCTGATTCGCGGGCCATTCATCGCTTTGCTTATGGCAGAGGTCTATCTTGATGGGGATTCCGGGGGAACGCCTAATGCACATGTGTCACTCAGCCGTAGTTAGTTGACTAGTGTGGGACTCACAGTCCCCCAAGGCTCCGAGGGGGTACCTCCCGTTTACCCCCAAGGCGAGGGGGTAATCGGGGGGTACCCCCTCGGCCTCACCCCACCCCAAGGCTAGGAAATTGCTAGGCATTACTTGAATAGAAGCAGAGGTCTGTGGATGACGAACAGTCGAAATATTCCACGTAGAACTCGTCAGACTCGAACTGACTCGCTCACACGGATTGACCAGCGCCATCATCCTGACGGCATAATGTTGCCGCGCCTTTTGCCGTCCTGCGCTATCTCATCCTTTCGTGCATAGTTCTCACCAGGAAATTCGCGCATGGACGACTTTCGTTGAATATGCAACAGTCTTGCTACAGTCGGCCGACCATGCCAGAGTGCAAGGTATAATAAACCTGCAGTAATGCAGACGATCCCATTGACTAACACTTCGGTATCTGGTACATAGTGAAGGAGGAAGAAGATTAAACCAGGAAAAGAGAGGTGTGTGTGAGGGAGCGAGCTCCACGTATCGCTACCAAAGATAGCTATCCCAAGACCGCAGCGTTGCATCCCAATGTTATGCCTCAGCTGGAGCTGCAAACCTCAGCTACGTGTATACGAGCGCACAGTCGCTCCCATCGAGCCCAAGCTTCCCTCTGGGCCTCGATGCGTTCTCTTTCTCCACGCCAGCATCGAAGTACAGCTGTACGTCAGGCGGCTTTCATAATCGAGTTCTAGCAGCGGGTACACTACCACCACAAGCGCTTCTTGGCTGTCGCGATTGCCGCTACAAGAGACAGACAGACGGGCGGGAGAGCGAGCGAGCGAGCGGTAAGGGGCGTTCAGCTAGTCAAGCCGCGCCGAGGGACTCGCGTGTCCATGCTGGCTATAAGCAAGCCAGCAAGCACACTGGGGGCGAACTCAAGGGTAGGACGATATCTATATACAAAGTTGCTCGCCGTAGACTGCGGCTCGCCTCACGCTGGAGACCCCAGACCAGGCCTCTGGCTTCCAGCGCCGGACAACCCCTAGAGCCCTCCTCATAGAGTAGGCCGCTAGGTATCGGTGAGTCGCTCGAGGTTCCGGTAGCTCCCAGCAATGACACGTTGTGTGAGAGTCGTGTGTTTGCCCGCCTGCCTGACTGGCTGCGCACTGTGTTACTCTTGCATTTATATTGCTCTCGAGAGCTCGCCGAGTCTTCGAGGCTATGCAGTTCGCGCTTCTTCCCTCGGTCGTGCAAACCCCGAGCAGGCGGCTGTCGTCGCCCTGCCACATGCAAGACCATGGTGTGGGTTAGGTTATACGGATATTGGCAGTACGCGAACAAGCGCGGCCGAGGACTTCGCGGTGCTACTTGAAGGAGAAGGGGAGAGGTACGGAGGAAATAGTGAAACCATCGTCTTCGAGAAGGATACACGATGCGAGCATCTGCTCGGTGTCCTAGAGGAACTAGGGTGAAAGCAATGACGCGAGTAGATGAAGCAGCGTTCGTTTGAAGTACCGGGAGATAGACCACAGCCGCTGAAAGCCAGAGAGAGAGAGAGTTCATGTAAAGATTGTGCCTCGACAGACAAAGAGGTAATGCCGTTTAGGACTTAGGTACATTGAGGAACTGAGGTGAAGTGGGCTTTCTTTATATAGAGGTGACTGGGGGTGATAATGAGGAAGGGCGGCAAGTTTTAAAACGGGCCGCAATCCGATTAATTATTATATAATATAAGTGGAGAATACAGCAAGGGTGGTCACATGGTCTTCGAAACGCAAAGCCTGTGTATGGTGAGTTGATCCATTTAGCCGATAAACCATATTTAGAATTCACACATTTGTGCAGTGTACAGGGATGTTCTTACCTGTTATCTATCAAACATATTTGTCCACATTGCCGTCGATTGGAGCGTACTTGCCAATAAGGAAACTACAAGCACAACCACAAGTTACATTAGCGATTTATAGGTGTTATTACAATTACTCAGATCAAATGGTATGGTGGCACCGAACTCAACACCTGATCATACTAAAATAATAATCTCCCCTCACACCAATAACAGCTAAATAACAGGAGCACGCCGACACGTGCCGGCTACCGCACAACACTGCTAGCCAATCCGCATCTGGTTGCCGGGCCATAATCGCCAGCCGTGCGTGGTACCGTGGCCGTAGCACAGAAATGCCCATCCACAATGGACCCAAGTGGTCTGGCCCTTCTGTAGCTGACTCAAGGAAGCAGTGAGGGGTGAGTACTCGTCGAGGCGATTGTCGAGCTGCTCGTTCGATTCGACGTCCCTGCCCGTATTGCACTATTTCGTCTTCGTTTTGACGGTGACGATTCTTTGCCGGCAGCCGCTGTGGCTGGCGGCGGCGGCGGCGGCAGCGGCAGCGGCTCCGGACGCGGCGGCGAATTCGAAGCAAGAGGAGGCCTAGGAACCCCCGAGTAGAAGTCCAAGACGTGCCGAGAATACCGCTGATCTGCGATATTATTATAGTGGCTCGGGTGCTCGCGGCCACGGCTATCGCCGGGACCAGCGGCGGGAGCAGTAGCGGGGGCGGCTTCAGCGGCAGCCGTCTCGAAAGCAGAGCGCCTTTCGGTCGACTTAAAGCGCGGTAGCTGTGCGGGCGGCGACGGCAGCGGCTTCGGCCGTCGAGCGATGACGAAGGCCGAATTCGAGGAGCGGCGAGGAACTCCTACTGAAGAGCAGACCAAAGGAGAACTCAACGCCGTAGCGGAACCGGTGGCGGGGCTGAGCCGGGCGGAGCTGTGGACGCCCTCGGACGTTGTCGTTGCTGGAGGCAGCCATGGAAGCAGCTACGACGACGGGGTTCTCCACCGGCGAACTGGATCGCTCCGGAGGGGAATCGAAAACCAAACGAAAACATGGTCACCGGGAAGACACAAGAGCGAAGGCGAACTCAAGTGAAGGCTCATCTCGGAGAGATAGACCGCCACGATGCGAGCTCAGAGCGAATTGCGAACAATCCGAGTTGGACAGGCAGTGAAAGCTTCGAAAGGCGACGACATTGTAATGGTAGCGTAGGGAATAATTTTTGTTGAGCCTCGCGCACAGCTAGCCGTTGAGCAAGAAAGCGATCGCTGCGAATGAGCTTACAATGTCACACCAATTCGTAGGACAATGCGGGCGACGTCAGACCTACGTCGGTGATGACGATGAAGAAATGCCATTATATAAATAGAGGGGAATAGCTTATCTTATGAACGCAGAGCGATTCTGTACTGTCACGGGTAATTTCTGTCGCGGGCAGCAAGAATTCTACAATAGTTACGTAGCTACATATGTACATATGTAGTGGCCGAGATCGTTCTTGCTTGCTTGCTGCTCTCTGTTGAATGTTGTACGATGGAGTTTTGAGGTTGTCCTCGAGAGTTGCTCGGCCGCTTGGAGCCAACTACCCGCCAAATTTTGCTGGTAATGGAGAGCCATAGGCTGAGAGCGGGGTTCGACTCGACTATCGCGCGGTTCCTCTCCAGCGACGGTCGACGTCATTCTCGTGTGTTTTTCACTTTCGTCCGTTGTGACCCCCACCGCCCACCTCGTTGGTACTGGACCTGCTCTTGATGGAAATGCCGAGCACTTCGCAGTCGACCCATCGCCTCGGCCGTCCATAGCCTCCCTGCTCGACCAACCGGAGGCCTTTCCCTGATGTTTCTGATGAAGGCCGAAGGCCAAAGGCCGGAGGCTGCAGGCCCTAGCTCAAGTCTCGAAGAGACGCCGCGCCTGCCCGCCGCTTGCTGCCGCCTCCGCCGTTGCCGCCCTGGCGAAAGCATTTCTGCTGATGAAGTTTTGCATTATTAATGGTCTGTTGGTTATTTTCTTGGCCACGCGCGCCAGCCGCTCACCATGGACATCCATGCAGGCGAGTACACGAACGGACTCATACACTCGTACAGCCAAGTCATTTCTTTCAAAAACGAAAATGACGTTCGGGAACGGGACGAGACGCCACGGTGGCTGTAAAGCGCGGCTTATTTCGAAAAAAAAAAGCGGCGGCAGCGGCGGAAGCAAAGAAACGAAGGAAAACAGAATGAAAAACACAGGACCCCCCCCACAAAAATACCCAGACACAGACCCGTACAAGACGCCGCATGCCTACCCCCTTCGCCAATGGCAACCCCCCGCTCAGGTCTCCTCACAACGGGCGAAGTGGCCAGACTACCGCCGAACGAACCGACACGAGCGGACGTTAAAGCCTCGGCCACGACAGACGACCAATGCGAGACCCCCCCCGGCCCCAAGAGCCCCCGTGTCAATGGAATATGGGAATACTCGTCAGACTGTTCGGGGAGTTCGGTGAGAGTTTGGAAGCAGAGAGAGAGATGGCTTCGTATCGTTTGTTTCATAACGGTCGCCAGTCCCGTCTCCTCGCCTTTCCGGCGAAAGACCGAATGAAGTTGTTCGAGATATGATAGATGGATGAATGCATGGAATGGCTGAATTGAACAAAGCGGAGGCAAGAAGGGAAATATCTGTGTGTGTGGGTGAATTTCGCAGTTTCGACGGAAACGAAGGCGGCCCACTGGACTGGTGCGGGAACAAATTCGACATAGGGTTCTGCTGCTGAAGTGTAAGTGCGTGTAATTTAAATGGAGCCTGCCATGGACGGGTCCACCAAGCGACAACAGTGGGAAGCAATGTCTGACTGCTTGGTTCCCTCGAACCCGTCGTCGGGTGCCGGACTGTGGTCAAGCCATTGATCAGGGCATATGAGACACGGTCACATGGGGCGTGAATCAGGTTATCACTTCATTTTACGTGACGGAGCTGTTGGCGCGATCAGGGAAGACCGCAGAATATCCGTTTGCCAACCTCACAGATGCAAGTTTGATTGAAGAGGCGGCCGCATATAAAGGACTGTGCCAGCTTCTGTCTGACCCTAATCTAGGAAGGTTGATAATGGCGAGGTTCAGTCTTGGAAAGTCCGCTTGATGGAAATTTCACACACGAAGCATCGCGTGGATGTTTCAAGCTGCCGCTATCCTCAGCTCTACTAATTCTAACTATTCTACAAGATATAAGTGATCCTAACCTTGCAAAAAAAATAGCGTTGCGCTCTCACTTCAGATCGTCTCTTCAACTCAATTAAACCCTGCGTTAAACAGTTACACTTATGGCTAATCAATGACGTTCCCGAAGACAAATGCTCCAGACAAACCTTACATATACGAAAATAATTCAGTAGTGGTAGTTTAGCCTCAAACAGCAGCAGTTCCTTTAGGACGACTATCGTTGATGTCTTTGGCTGCAGCCGCCTGGCTGGGGCAGAGGCTGCAGCCCTATTCCAAAAGGCTAATGGACTCCAGTGGGGGACCCAGACCCCCCAGGTTTGTTCGGGACACGGCGTCGTCATCGACGTCGAGTCAACATACGAGAACGATATGCCAGAGCGGTAGGAGTCTCGGCCGCACGCCGTGGATAGACCAGAGACGGGAGCGACGAAATTCGACCGGTCGATAGACTTCAATGGAGAAAGACGAAGTCGAATCTTTCTAGAGGATTCGGAGAACACACGCCGAGCTGCTCGGCTCCGGGGATAGGCTCTTGCCCGAGCGCCAGACTAGCGAGGAAGCGGGAGAGAACGTGCTAGACATGCGAACCCCCCCCAGCTTCGCCCACTGCTGTGCGCCCCGTCATGTAGAGCCGAGATATTTCCCCTTCAGTGCTCTATTCCTGTATCCGTTACTACTGCTACCATTACTATTACTACTACGGCTACTGGCAGTACCACTGGTAGTAATCAAATGTAGATTTTCCAAAAAAGTCACGTTTTCCCAGCCTCAAGGTCGCTCGAGGAGAGCGGCCCTTCTGGGCTCGTCTCTCCCTACCGTCCATATGCGGCGTCGCTACTGCTGCCGCCGCCGCCGCAGCTTGCGTTTCTTCTGCCCCCCGCGTTTCGAGAGCTATCCCCATCCAACCACTGGCCCGCTAGTTCGTACGCTGTTCTGAAGATTTTTTTTTTCCGCTTTTTTCCGTTGCCTCCAACAGAAGGAACGAGCCTACGAAAAAGCTCGTATGTTAACGAAATTAAAGGCCTGACCGGTCCTTTGCTCGACACAGGCTACAATGTTATCGACGCACGACGAATCGAACGCGGCCCTATAGACATCACAGACACGGTCTGCCGCATGTGATCGCGACGAGGCGCGATTACGACACCGACAGCGAAACACTGAGGAAAAATCATAATTTTCCCTTCTTTTGACATTTCCTTCTGCTATTTCGACCATAGGCGAAAACGGATAAACAGCAAGCATGGTCAGGGTTTTGGGCTTTTGCGGATTGATGCATGATCGAAGCTGTGGCGTGACGGGTATCCCAGCTTTTTGCCGAGATCGATGCGTGCCTATTTTTGAAAAATAAGCATTTCTTAATAGAAATTATGCACCATGCAAAGCCAACTCTGTCTAGACGGCGAGCAAATCGGGCGCGCGGACAGGAACGGTATCTTCGATCATTGGGATGAGCCAAGCTTAAACAATACGTGGTGCCAAAGTAGATGGAAGTTACTTGCGACCTGCCCGTGCCGTCCTAATATACAAACGATGAGCCGAATCTATAGTGCTATGCGAAATTTTCCATGTCATAAATCAGAAATGCTTTAGCATTGAATGACAGTTGAATGATCAACATCTATGTGTGTCCTATCGAATAATTTTATTGGAGAGTACATATTCAAATGACAGACTGTACCTTCACTGTAACTCCATGGGCCCTAACTAAAGTGTGCTTACGCTAGAATCAAGACATCGAAGAGGCAAGCTCGAACGCGTTGACAGTGATCTTACAGCTGTCAATACAGGTGTCACTGTCGAGTTGAGATTCTAACAAATGGTTCGAATGACACGAAGTTATATCCTTGGGATGTGACCTCGACGTTCCCCAATTCAATTCAATTGCGACAGCAAAATTTAGCAACAGCCGCAATAAACGGCACAATTAGTTCAACTTAAGTAAACTCAACTCGTCGTCGAAGAGACCGCGAGCATTTGGCCTTGTACACGGCCACGGTTGGCCAATGTTGTTGTTGATCGTCGTTGTCGTCGCTAACAGCCACTCAGTGGCGTGTTCGTGTGACCAGTGCCCGAAATCCGAAATTTGCAGAAGAATTCTCGTTATAGACGCCAGCAGCCTATCCCGTCTTTGTTTTCCGAGCTGTGCGGCACACGGTGCGAAAGACGCCGAACTTTTCTATTTATATGGGGACAAAAAAAAGAAAGCGAATTCCAAACGGGTGGGAGGCGTTGTTTGCTGAACATGGCGGAGCGTCTTTCCCGACTTGTTTAGCTTAGGAATCCTATTTGCAGATATAGTGCCGGCGAAGATGATGCAGGAAAGATCTGAGAACAGTTTGCTGAACGTTGCTCAACACTTCAACTTGTGCCGCTCCGACGTTGGCCGACTGCCGGGGGTTCCGCTGATATTTACTTTGACTTGTTTTTTTTTCCACATCCCTGGAAGCCACCGGCAGGAAAGACAAATCTTGGAGGATTCTAATGGAATTTTCTTGCAAATTCGAATGCAAGTGCGTACACATTTACGATGATTTAATTCGAATAGTGACTGGAGAATTGCTCATTATTATTATTATTATTTTTATTATGATTATTATATTATTAAAATTGATATAATTAATTACTCCTAAGTTGTTTTCGGACGCGATTAAGAATGATCGAATGAAGATTTACCCTACCGAAAAATCCATCCTCAACTAATTGAACGCAATATGAACGTTATGTTATGACCATCGAAAATCGTGTAGAACATATCAGGGAAATCTACAATGATTGAATTATTATATTTAGCTGGATCCTATTAGTGCGATCCTTCCGAGGTCTCCGCCTCGCCCGTCGCCCGAGCAAACGCGACGGTGGGGTAAGGTTTCTCTTAATCCTATTTCCTCTAATCAATGTTTGACCTTGGCGATAAGCCGCTCCAAGAATAGAAATGCGCCCAATGACGCTCGTGTCCCCAATTTCGACAGTTGATTAAAACGAATACTTTAATATGACAAATTCTTCGCTGCAAACATTACATCTACACAAACGCCTTCGAAATGCTCGTGCTCCACAGGCCCTGATGAGGGTCGCTCGTTACTTTGTCCTTCTCCCGAAGGCCAATGAACGGCGAAGTGTACGGGCAAGGCGTAAGCACAACCCCAAAGTATGCCATAGCATGTGACCTATGTACGATAGGGGGGCATTACCTCTGGGGGCGGCGAGGCCCCCCCCAGAACGAGGCATGTAATTACAAGCGACCATGTGAACGGACTATTTCCGCAAGGAGCGGCCGGACGACCCCGGCAGGACGAGGAAGGGTATCGATTGCGTACAATGATTACTGCAGACGGTCATTCGGAGGGCCTCCACCTCAAAACGGTGCTTCCATCCCGATCCGAGCCACTGCCCGATACACTTCGACGTGCTCAATTACGTTAACCATTGTATCGGTATTGCGCGCTGCCTCTTGGATCTATCAATTGAAGGATTCATGTGGCCTTTGACGAACGGCGCTGCCGGCGACCCTCCAGAACTATATTACTCTATCGGTGAGAACAGACATGTCCTATTATACCTGCCTTAAGTGTCATAATATTTTAGTGCAGTTGACGCTTATTGGTCCATTGTTGGTCGGTTTGCCATCTCTCATACAATATTTGTATGACCCGGCTAACGTCCAGAGATGTCGATGCGTTAAGCTCTTCCACTTCACATAGATACGCCACAAGGTGACCCAGTTGTCCGCGCCGCTGTTGTGTGCTGAGAAAGAAGCCCGTACCCTACCATACGATCTTCAATCTAGACCTGTCCCAAAAAGTGGTGACACTGTACATTTCAAAGGTTCCACTGTCACTGAGACGCGATCTACCGGCCGAGAAGATGGACGCCTTAGGCCTCCCCATGTTCTGTCAATAGTGACGTTGCCGCTAGCAGCTTCCTAAATAGAAACGCAAATTTCTGGTCACGGATAATACAGCCGACGCTCACGTCAAATGCCTGCCAGAGTTTAGCATAGCAGCAGCTGCCAGTTTTTAGCATGTGAACGGCTATGCTCTTCTTTTCACTGCGTTCTTGCGTTTTGTATATCGAGAACTTCAAGCAGTATTTGTGTATGCATACTTTTTCAAAGCCTTTTTACATCAACCATAAACCGATTCATTTTATAGCTGCTTGTTAATGCCCTAACAGGGTAAATGTAAGAGGTAAAGATTGCTTGGTCTACCAAAGGAACTGCAATTTTCTAATGCTTAAGTTCTCTTACATGCCATGCAGCGGGACTCGAACCTAGCGCCTCTGGCCTTCTACAGCCAGAGACTTAGCCTGTCCAAGCCGCCGCGCTGACGGGTTCTCCTCGCCTATCTACTGAGGATGAATGTGCTGCCCTCCCTTAGCCTATACTTTGCAGAAACTTATTCTAATCGACCAATATGTATAACGCTCTATCGTATAATGCCCACGAGATACACATAGGTAATATTGTACGTATGGAATACTCGAAACGGCAGACCTATATTGAGCGTACTATACACCTACCGCAAATTGAGAGCATTAGCCCGCGCAATACTCCGTCGAAGGTTGTATCCTCTTCGCACCATATCCATTGTAACAGGGTGTGCAGGTAGTGGCTCGTTTGGTCTTGAGTCTTTTAAGCTTCGCAGCGTTCGACCAACGTAGTCACTAATGATTCAGGCAATCCTTCTAGCCTCCCGCAAAACGATGCCATGGTGGTAGATCAGACGTCAACATCGATGGCTCGGAGGAGGCCCCGGAATACCATCATTCACTCATGCTTATTGCCGGGTGTCCGCATGGCTCATTACGATTAGAAATCACACGGCACAGCGACAGGTCCCCGTTCGCCTCCGCTCACAATGCCGAGCCCATGTTTCTTCGTTGTCAACAACGAGCGACATGTTTCGTCTGGCTAAATCCTTCCTTTGCACCGAGCATCACGAGCTTTGTAATGGGGATTAGGGTCAAGCGTGAACATGGACGAACGGTTAAATCCGACGTTTCCGACTCATTCATCTGTTGAGAAGTGAGTGACTCCACTACACCCTACCGATGGAGCAGTTAGACGGAGAGCAGGCGTTCAGGTCGAATGGTCTCTCTCGTGGGCAGGAAATGAAATCGAGGTGAAGAACTTATACGAGAATCATTTGTAGCGACCACGAACTCGATGAGCTGTTGAGTAGAGATGACACACAAACTTCGTGCGAGGCTACGTATCTAGAACCTCTTGAAGATCATTAAGGTTGCCGGAACGCTCTCTCTCTCTCAATGCGGGTTACGTGTACGTTCTCGCAGACGAGGCTTTGTTCTCTCTTGGCATGACGTTGGCGTATTATGGACGTAACTCACTCCGCTATTGGAACACATGCACAGCACTGTATACTTCTTCGCCTCATACAAAATTGCGGGTAATTCCTAGCTAAGACTCGCTCGAAGCTCAGGACGACTTTTGCATTGCTCTAGTATAAAACATCCCTACACCATCTAGGGCTATACAGCTGAGGGTATCAATGGCCGATGAAGACAAATTGACAGCTGTTAGATTACACGATCTTCGAGGCACAGGGCCCAAGGGACTCCTCTCTCCTTGAGAAGGCAACGTCCGGCAAGCGTTGTTTCCTTAAAAGCCCGTGGTGTTCTAGTGGCCTGTATTGTTTGTAGCCCCGCTCTAAGCCCATACATTTAACCCTGTAAGAGTTACAGTATATCAGAGATGATTTTGCCATATTAACAGTTTTTATAGGAAACTCCGCAGTCGAAATTCATGTGAGCTCGATCGTCTGAGCGGATTGAAACAAGTCGACATTCACTACCCCCCCACGATTTCCTCTACTCCTCTTGCTTTATTCGACGAGACCCCACGGGACGTCAATAGCCAGCAATTTGTCCTGATCTCCGAAACATCACAGTCAAAGCGAACAAAGTCGTCCCGTCTTGAAAGCTGTTGGAATCAAGCAAGTGATGACCCTTCGTGGGCACAGTTGGATGCAACCTCAGATGTCTGTCGATCGTTCGCGCCGCGCCGAAAACGATATGTGAAACAGAGCTTAGTTTACTGTTTGTTCTGATGAAGTAGGCGTGTCAGATAGGGGAACAGCTAAGGGTCAGCTTGAAAAACAATTATTATTTTTAGTAGGTCTTTTGCGAGCTATTCGAAGGTCCGTAGAGAGTTAGAACTTGCGGTGGTGCCTCTACGGCCATGGCACACGAACGGAGCGCTAGGCTTTTCACGTACGGTGCATACGATTTGACAAATAATCTCGATTATGAACGCCCATTGGTAGCAAATGACCATGAAGCCGTTACCAGGGAGCACGGCTTTGGCAAGTAGTTCTGTACGGCCCACGAGCAGCGGCGATTCCGACTATTTCGCTGCTAGGCAAAATCCTTCTGTTGAACATGTTGCTTTGGTAAGCGTTGCATTGGATTTTGGACGTAGCCTATTCGAATTGAATCATCGCCACTAGCTCTAAGGATCGGACGGTTTGGCTCCGGGATTGAGCTCGTATTCGAGAGATCTATTCGGGTCACGCATACGAGAACAAATGGTCAGAAGGGAACCTTGTCGAGTTTAATGGGGTAGAGAAATATGTCGGAACACGGAAATGGAAAATGAAAATGTTGTTTAGGGCGAGGCGGACACGCCGACACATATTATACTTGAATTAAACAAATATAAGTACAAATTAGTGTAGTAATCGCTAACTGAGAGCTAATCATATGATCAGCCATAAATAAGCATCACAAAGAGACGGCTCTTTCTTTAAACACGCACCTCTCGCGCAAGCGAGTCGTGGTCGTCAGTTTTTACGCAAATTAGGTGCGGCCCGCGTGCAAAGCTACAAAGACAAAAGCAAGTCGTTACACGTAAAAGGTCACCATCCCTCATTAATCATTGTAGCACGCGGGCTTATCGGGCTCCAATCGTGGAACACACGAATGAAACAGCTACAACAAGCCATGCCGCTGGGCGATCCTCGCTTTTCTTATACTCGCTGTATCGTAGCCATAACCGAACTATCTATATCACCCACGTAGATGCGTAGTTAGTGCATGAAGAAGGTTTCTTGGGTGCAAAGTGATAGCACAGGATCGCAGCGTCT
The DNA here is from genome assembly GCA_019614645.1 of Stratiolaelaps scimitus. Classification (NCBI taxonomy): domain Eukaryota; kingdom Metazoa; phylum Arthropoda; class Arachnida; order Mesostigmata; family Laelapidae; genus Stratiolaelaps; species Stratiolaelaps scimitus. Next base: position 6,960,982 of record JABWDB010000012.1, read on the forward strand.
GACTATGCTATGTTCTCTCATTGCGGCAGTGTTCGACAATGACAGCAAAAGGGTTCCGTTCTCGCTACATCGGTACAGGCCATGACTAGATCTATAGCGTCCCCTCAACCCCCCGAAATCTCCCTCTCTGTTCGCATACGTCTATATTACGGTATGGTATGTGATCTTCAGGGCACACCTCCTTGTCACTCGCGCGTGCTCACCGCATGTGGGTACAGGGCTGTCTTCGCGAGCACGCACTAGCTAGCTGAAATCTTCGCAGGCCGGGGGCATTCAGCTAGGGGTTGGGCCAAGATAGGATAGCGGCGGCCTTTTGGCCTCGCATGCAGAGGAAGATACGCAGTATGATTCTGCCATCGTTGTCGGCATGGCCACCGAGGCCGCTGTGTGATTCCCGGTTGCGTTGGAGCACTGTCTCCGATTCGAGGTTCGGTAGCGGCCGTCGACGACGGCCTCCGGGCGCACACCGACGCGGCTCCGAAGTCTGGCGCCGCCGTTCGCTCAAGCGAAAGGCGGATGTCGTGCGGCGCCGCTACGATAAAGGTAAGATGTGAACGGGGATCTGTGGTCTAGCCGGTGTCGCGCAGCTATGAGCTAGCCTGAGGGGAGGTATCTAGCTGTGTGCTGCTATTATAGGTGCCTATGCGAAGACGACGATGCGTGTATACGTATGCTGACGAACGGCACGGCTCGAGACGAGAGTGCGGCGGGCGAACGACAGAGATAGAGATGAGTGGGAAACCCCACGCGGGCATAAGCTGAATGAGCTTCGTCGACAGAAGAGGGTAGATAGATAGGTATATATATATATATATATAGAGAGAGAGAGATTCTTTCTTCTAAACTCCCTCATGTCCGTCCAGGATCCTCCGTCAGCATCCAGGACAACCTTCCGATGGATCGTTTCAGCGAAGGAGGCAGATGCAAGCGTTTTTTTTTGGAGCGGCCATCACAAGTCGCGGCCGCTAGCAAAGCGGGCGAGGTTCATGAAAAGCCAGAGCCGAAGCAGTACACGATCGCGGATTGGACGCGGGCGTGACGCGTTTCTCAGCGCTCTTCACGCTACAATGGACGTCGTAGACGGCCGAGGCGAGTGAGGCAAGGAGTAAGTGAAAGATCGGCACCAGTCATGTTGCAGACTGCTAGACGCCCTTGCGAGCGTACGATGTGGTCTCAAGTCGAATCAGCGTAAGTGAAATGGCAACCGAACACATAAGCAATCTCAGGGATTATGTTAGCCAATGATGAAACGTATTTATTGAGTATAGACGTAAAGATAAGGTATAGGTGTATTGGTTTACTAAATGAGCTGCAAATTTACAGTGCTGACGTCGACACGGCATATGCACAGTCTTATAGGGAAATACTATTGACTATACATGCAAAGTCCGCAATGAGATATCCATACATTGGCTCGATCGTAACGCTGGCGTAACGCACTATCGAACGCACTCCTCTATACGGCTAGCTGCGCGTCGCCAGCAGCCGACTGGATTGTCCAAATTATACATTTTCTTTTTTTCGAGATCGTGCAATAATGTCTGCCCCAGATATCATCACGTTGCATCAGGCATTCCGTGATCTTTAAAAACAAGAAAAAAGGTGCTATCACGCTGGAAAATTCACTTGATCAAGTGCTCACTGACTGAGATGGTCCACCAACAAACCTGAGCAGATTTATTCTCAGATGTAAATATATGCGCTCCATGTTTACACGAGCTGACTGATCCCTCCCCACTACGTCTTACTGGTTTGACCGTTTTTACTGTTATACCATTTTAATAGATATCTCAGTATGGATAACAGAATACCGTGTGAACAAACGATGAAGTATTCATTCGCACAGAATATTTCAGGCAGGCAACCGCTAGTACAATTGCCCAATAATAATAATAGTAATAATAATAATAATAATACGAATAATAATATAATAATAATGTATTATTGTTATTATAGTATTAAAATAATTATTCAGCAACTATGCTAGCGACTATGAGCCTGAAATATGCTGTGCGAGCGAAGGTCAACGCCAACTATCAGTATATCTTACGTTTAGACAAAAACGATTCACACTGTTCGTCGTCGGTCGCTGTGAGGGGCGTAGCGCAGCGCGGAAGCGATGGCCAAACCGGTACTGGTTTTCCTGCGTACACCCCCATACGCTGATGGGATACGGCGTGCGTGCAGTTTACTAGCCAGAGGACGACAACAGCTGCGACAGCAACAGCTGGCACAGTAATTTTAATTATAATATTTCAACTTCTTCTTAGAAGCTGTAAACAGATTCGAGTGAGGTGGTGCTGGTGAAGGCGGTTCCGGCGGCGGCGGCGGCGGACTAGATTTGAATACCGCTCTTTTTCCTTGAGACGACATTATCATCGTCAGCGTAATTGGATCGTTTATATGGTCGCTGACCCCACACCCGCTCCTGCAATGAGAGTTAGAGATCCAGTAGCAAACACTGCAGAAGGATCAGATTGAATTCATGGAGAGCCGCTTCACTTAAGTAGGTCCAACCCACACGGACGGCATGCGGACCCACACGACGCCGAATGTGTAACGGGAGAGTATTGAGGTGGGGAGACGGTGAGTAGCTAATGTGAGAGAAAGAAAACTGAGAAAAATTAGTCATATCTATTGTATTTAAGAAAAATGAAAAAATTGAAAAAAAAATAACCTCTCTGTAAATGACGAACGAGACGGCTACAATGATCGGGTGGTTGGGAGCGAGCCAAACGAGCATCCGATCATAGGCTCGTCCCGAGGTCGTTTCGTCGCCAGCTGAGACTTAAGGATGGATTTCAAAAATGTTCAAGTTGCTGATGTCAGCATGGTGTCATGGTATCGGCCCAGCATCTTGGCCATGCGTGACTATCACTACGAGTATCACTGCCTGTAATATATCTGATATTCGAGAGAAGTTATTCGAGACAAAGCAAACTGTGATACTGTTCGATGCTGTAGTTTATGGCGTGTCTGACCGGGCAGCAACTAATATGACTCTATTTATCTCGATTCACTATCTTAGACGGGCTAAGTCCCGAAATGGTTATCGCGAAAAGTTTCAGGGTACATTCGCCTCTTCTACTTGAACGGCATATATTTCTATTCTAGTTTTGTCAGCTGGAACGGATATTTATCTGGCAGTGGGTGAAAATGCTTCAGGGACACCCCGGTGGAGAGCGCTATAAAAAATGATTGCTTACTATAATGATACGTTTTGCAATTGTGTATCTAAACTACATTCGGGTTGAGCGACGTCTGGATGTCGAGAAGTTTCACACCAGCGTCCGACCACGTTAGCGTGATTTTTATACGGTATATATATATATATATATATATATATTGGACCTTACTGCAAAAACTGGATATCTCACATTGGACGGCTGACGAGTCCGACTGTTTTGCCAGCCGTTCCTACTGACGCGGTATCACAGGATCGCTTTGGACATATTTCTTCAACTATTATTAGCCCTTCACAGATCTGTGTGACGGGGCGTTCAACTGGGATGTCGTACAGTATTCATATATGATCTTTATGTGTAATGTATATTTGTTTTCACCACTTATTTCCATCTTTCCACCTCAGACATACGCAGGACAAGCCTAACACGTCTGACCAGTGTCAATGAGGACGTCTACGACATCGAGCGGCGCTGTCCCGGACTACTGACGGCGACGCCACCCAACTTCAGCTCGCACAATTGGACCTTGCAAACGTCTAGGGACCGGGATCAGCCACTGGGTAGCGGGTCACCGCTCTCGAAGCACAACCCCAGAGCGGCGTCCCTGTTTATTTTTGCAAAGTGTCTTCGTAATCGTACGAACCAGCAATTAGTATTCGTTAGTCGCTACCTTCTCTAGCTATCTGCCTCCTCTCATTCCTTGCTCTGTGTGCTCACGCACATACAGCCCTTAGATTCTCGTGGCGCGACTACGCAACGGTGAGCGTGCAGTTGGTTCCTCAGTCAGGACGTGCGGCTACGGCCGCTCGTGGAAGCCTACCTTTGCCGGCTAGTTGGCTTTGTTTATGTGTTACGCCTACGAACCGGATACGCATGCGTTTCCATTTCAAGTGCTCCCTGAAGCTACTCGAGAACTCGAAACGAGAACCCGAGGGCTTGAGTCCAGCCGAGCCTGCGAGTTCCCCTTGCCTCGCCGTCGCTCGGAAACCGCTGGGTGCGGCCTTGTTAATTACAACTATTTAGTGCTAACGCAGGAGAAAGTCACTCGTCGTTGAGGCCGCTTCTGTTGTTGTTATTGTCGTCGCCACTGTACGAGAGCCGGCTGACGACGGCGTGGCGCTGGTGACGCTGGCCGCCATCGCATGGAGGATTTTGTTTCACGAAATTCCTTATTTACAGGGCACGCGCAATAAAGAGAAAATGAGATAGACGCACTGCTTCCGCTTGTCTCATGGGAGTCGTTTGGCTGGTGAAACTTTGAATATCAAGACGGGTGTTCGCACAGCCAAGTGTCTAGTGTGGCATGGGTAATGTTCGGGCAGAAAGAGGCCTCTGGAAAGTGGCCACGCATGCAAACAATTCGGAGCGGACTGACACAAAAGTGCGAGAAGAATCGATGGAGAGCGAGGAAGAGAGAGAGGAGAGAGGAAATGAAGATCGACTGTTTATAATCTTCCGTAGTCGTCTTCTGATATCGTGACCATCCTGATAAGAACTAGATATGATATGAGTAGGGAACGCATGGAAGAGATTGACGGTTAAATATGAAGGGTAATTAGCACAGGTATAAGAAACTCAGTCACGTGAAGCGTGCGGTGGAGAGGAGTGTAGCATGTGTCGTAAACACTGCTTCATGCAGCTGCTTATCGATGAGGAAATCTCGATTGAGCCGGCGAGCTTTGGTCAAACTTTTGTGTCTGTTGATTTCTCGAAAACGCCTTACCTTACCTTACCTAAAACGCTGACTTTGACTTTAAAAAATGAATCAGATTTTTCTTCAGCTGTGCGACGCTCGCCATGCGCCACCAAATCGAAGAACAGTAGGGAGAAGATACACAGATAATTCTAGATTAAACCTGGACCTGATTTAGAGTCCGTTTTGTAGTCAGAGGTGAGGCATTCTCATGAACATCGTGCCCATATCTCTCTGACCAGCCTAACCAGCGAGTTTGTCATGACGAAATTCCATGCTATGCTTTCAGCGATCGGCCCAGTGCAGTCAGTTGCAGTATTCTGAAGATGCATGTGTTTACTTATTTTTTTAGCGTTATTGCCGCCTCCGCTAATATCTCAAGTCGGCCGTACGTCGCTCTCTGCCAGTTCTTCTTAGTGGGTTTTTTTTCTCCCATCTCTCCAGCACCTCCGATGGATTAAGGAAGGCGCGAGATACATAGCGCACGATGGTAGCCCCGGGGGTGGCGGCTGGCAGGCCCAAGTGGTTTCGGTTTTTGTCGGTAGCAGACGAAAGACACATCGAATCGTCCCGAAGTGCCGAGCCCGTCGATGTCGGGAAATGCAGGAAATGCAGATAGATTCTGCGCGCACACCGCTCGGCCCGAGCGGCTCGGTCAGGGCTGCAAGCCAGTTGAGCCTCGTTGGCCCTCCTTCAAGGAGCAAGTACCAGCACCTCCACGACGGCCGGGAGAAGCACAGAAAGCAGGAGCTACAGCAGCAGTACGTGGATCATCGCTGATTTATTTATTATCGCTGATTCATTTCCACTTCGGCCGACGTTGGCGGCCTGGCTACGGTGATACACGCAGGCGTTCGATCTGCCCGCTGGAAATGGCCGGGATTTCGCTCGGCAGCCGATCAGCCGAGACTCTGCTTCGCCTTAATTGACTGCCGCAAAAGGAAACGCTTGCTTGAAAATGGCAGCCATGCTGGTTTTCTTAAGCTCTAATGCACTCGATCGTTGCTAATGCAATGGGAGGCACTATTTGTATTGCGGTAGTGGGTATATATTCGATATTCAGAGATAACTACTGCATATATATATATATATATATATATATATAACAAGGTATGTGAGTTTTGTAAACGTGGCCATTTACGTTCATCATGTTCGCGACCTTTTCGAGCAAAATAGCAAACCTTACCAGGCTAATGTGGTACGCATGTAATACGTCGGAAAACGGTGGATCCAGAATAAGCGCTTTGACGAACTAGTTTAAATATCCTCGACAATTTCCTGTTTTTTTCATATATTCAACCGTAGATCGTAAACACTGCAGCAGTGCAAGTGAGTTGCTTGAATCAAACTATCTATCAGTGGCTTAACTCAGTGCGTCGTGAGGAAAGCAAGTGAAAAATTATTGCCAGTTGGAAATCGTTGGAAATTACAGCTGGAAAATATATTCGTTATCCTCCGTTCAGCAATATCCAGTCATGGGTTCAGTCCTCATCGTAGCATTAAAGAACGTCCACACATCGGAAACCATACACTACGACATGGACACGCGGCGCCAGGGAGTGGAACGAGCTCGTAAGCTAGCTGGGACGAGAATTTGAAAATGTCCAAAATGATCGAGAATCTCATAACCACCACTTTGATTATAAAGTGTGTCCTTTCTACATAAATCTACAGCACCCAAATCTAGCAAATTCGTTACGTTTATTCAGACCTGCGGCTGCGTACATTTCCTTCACTTTGTTGTATAGAGATATACAGTATGAGGCAGAGATAGTATCCTTTAGGATCAGTCGGCGTTCTTCGTCCATCGAGATCGAGAAAGAGAGAGAGAGAGAGAGAGACAGAGAGAGCTAGCTAGCTCCTCGAGTTCAAGGGGTTTACAAGTGATGATGAGAAACAACGAGCAATGGCCTCGATAGGTGGAGCGATCAAGTGATCGCAGCGATAAAAAATAATCGACTGCAAAAATGGGGAGCCGCAGTGACAATTATGATTTTTATTACCCGCCCGTTTCTTGCCGCATTCTGCGCTGCCACGGCAGCCCTTCAGCGGCAAGTCTTCGTTCGGTGTTTCGCTTGGCTCGCATGGTTGGCTGGTGGCCGACTGCAGAAGTGCCTCGTTTTAGGTCGGGTCCCGCGGCTCGCTCCTGACCAAGAGTGCGCATCCCTAGTGCCCCACATCGTCCGCTTTGCGAGCCTCCGCCTTAGTCTTTCTATGGCTTTTGCCTCCTGAGAAGAGGCTGCTCTCGTGCGGGGCTTCTCCCGCTCCTGTTCGCGTTTCGGAGTCGACGTCGCGCGCCGACGAACCCATTTCATGTCCCGGATCCGACGTTCGAGCCGCTTCATTCTGACGTGTCCTTGTATCCGGTCCCGAACACGTTGCCAGACACACGCTTACGGCAGCTTGCGCGTTTATAGTGCGCTCCTGCTCGGGAAGCGTTTTCGGCGCTCCTCCATCGGCCGGCCCGCGGCCTTGCTGTTCCCCGCTTCCGAGGACTCCGAGCCACCTCGTCGTCCGTCCAGCGATGCGCGCCGTCGCAACGCACAACAATGACTGATGAAGCGCCGACGAACTCCCAGCGCGAACGCACGATGAGGCTGGCCTCAAGTGCTCGAGGAGCCTGGCAAGATAGATAGGGAGAGACTGAGAGGAAGTGAGAGAGAGAGAACGAGAGAGAGGAGTTCAGTGGCCGCCCAGATCGGGGACATAGATACTCTCCGCTGGCAGCACACAAGTAGAAAGTACGTCAGGCTCAGTGAGCCCTGGGGGTTAGCCTGACTTGCCGGCCCAAATAGAAGTGCAACGAACGCGTCGAGGCGTCACGCTGCGTCGAGCACAGCGTCCGCGAAAGACCTAACGCTGGTAGTGTTTCGATCAGAGAATAGCGCATGATGGCAGGACGAGAGGTGTTCACGCGTTCAGCGTTCCCTAAGAAATCGGGAGCCATATCCCGAGACAACGTTGGGTGTGTCGATCCGATAAAGAATTGAATTCTCATGAATAAACGGGCCTTTTATAGACAACCCAAGCCGGCACTGGGCGCTAAAGACGAATGCGCGCAGTTGAACACGTCGCAATGCTGCCCATACCGTTGATTGCTGTTAGCTCGTTGATAGCTCGTATGTTCGAAGTAGCGAACGTGTCGCGGAGGTGACCCACTCTTGGGGTGGATTCCCCTTCGTCTCAAACGGTCTTTTGTTCAACAGTCCCTGGATAGATATTGCTAACTCGGTTTACGATCTGTCTCAGACACCATATACAGTCAGCAGACCACTGGCCCCGCAGGACCTTCGATCTGTTAATATATGTAATATGGTTATATTGCACTTGATCCTGTGCCCTTCTGCCATCTGCTGACAGGGTTGCGGAAGTCATTGCTGATGCCAGTTACTGTGCACAGCGTATAACAACGGTCAGTAATTCACAACTGTTATATATTGACCGAACGGGCTTCACGGTCGTTCCGCTAGCAAAGACGATATTGACGAGGTCCAACCCGCCTTCGAAATCCACAAGGTCAATGCCAATGCCATCTTGAATCCTCGTCGCGTTTCTGCGTTCTGCTGAAAATGTTTGACTGCTACGTCGACGTTGATGTAATGTCCAGCTGCTTCAAGCTGGGCCACCCCCGTTCGGAGTGCGAATTGAGAACGCTGTTTCGTGTTTTCTCAAGGAGACCAACCTGGTAAGCTATTTCCGATTTAGTAATACACCTGCATTACATTATGTGATATGTTCTTGTATCACATTGTAAGGTGCCTACATACATGTGTGTTAGTTTCAGCCGCAACTTGTCCTTGCAGTGTTGTGTTTGTGTGGTATCCGAAGTGTTCGTACACCACGTCCGGATTCTCTCTGTTCGGCCATGTCAATCAATATTATCGCGCCTTATCGGGTACGCCCCCCAAAGCAAGTTGACTGCTGTTTTCAATCTCGCTCGGACAGCACCGAAGCCGCTGCAATATGTCTTCGTTGTCTAGAAAGCGGTTGCTCCGCATTTTTACTGAATCGCTCATTGATTGTTTTACAAACTTACGACTTATTGCTCTCGTCGATGTCGTTGGCCCACTACAACAAGGCAAAGCCCCTTCGCGAATCTCTCTCTCTATATATATATATATATATATATATATATATATATATATATATATATATATATATATATATATATCTCCCTCTCCCTCTCTTTCCACTCGGCTGCCGCCATATTCCCTACCTGAGATCTCAGTCCCGTCTTGTCACTGTGGAGTACCTCAGTTTTTCAGCTTGCAATTCTTACGGTCACGTCTCGTCATTGCGCGATCCTGGCGTGTGCATGAGACACTTGTTCGCTCTGCGCGGCAGTGGCACGGCAGGAAATTCAGAGTAATCCGCCTCTTGCTCCAAAATGCGTTTGGGGGGACCAGAAGAATATGGGACAGATGAAGGAGGTTCTGGGGCCCGGGCCGAAAGCAGAGCGATTTTTATTTAGTGAAGGAGCCTCGCCAAATGATTTCACTTCCTACCGGATTCCGCTTCAACCACAAGACGGCACTTTGTAATGAATATCACATGTCGAATCTGCACTGCGGCCTGCTGGCCGTCTACTCCGCGCGTCGGTCTCCTCGAAGCTTCGCTGGATCCCCTCGGATCCGAGGCGGGGTCAGCCACGATACCCTGCACACCAGCACGCGGTTCCGGTGGCTTCTGCTGATGCTTCGGGATATGATCGTATCATGTTCTCTGCTGCTGCTGGCGGGAAGTTGTTCGGTGGTCGGTCCCCTAGGATCTGGATATGACTATGCTCATTCATTAATTAACAGCCGACCACGCGAACAGCGCGGTTGTAGCGGATACACGCACGGGCCCTCCTTGCCACGTTCCTCTCTGAGAGCGCTAGCATCTAGTCTCGACGAGTAGCTGTGGTGTTCTCTGCTAGATCCCTTTGGGTCAGTTCGTGTTCGAGCAGCCCCCACCCACCACGGCGCAACATGATCCAGACAACGATGAGATAGTCGATTGAGATGCATGTACATGCCCATAGGTACATGCTAATGGGTTAATATCTGGGGTTTGTATTAGTCGAGTGAATTTGTGCTCTCGCGAACATGTGCATAGAATAGAAACGTACGTTGTATCCAGAAGGAAGAACTAAAAACTCAATGGTTGGCTGAAGCTGATGCTGTAACAAGGGTGTGACGTACATGCAAGTTTTCCACGTGAAACTTCGAGACTGGACTTCACTCACCTGAGACTGCTCCTGGTCGGCTTATTTCGATCATAACGAAACAACAACCAACTAAATTCATAACAACAACCACTGTTACGTTCACAACTATCTACCAAATGTTATGTGTCCTAGCTCGCCTCGGCTTTCTTCTACAACCGACGAGATATCTACCTAGACCGATACGACGTAATCTTCTCCCTTTCTACGAGCTATCTACCAGGACTGAAAAACAACACGAAAAAGGCCGCTCTTGTTCTCAGCCATCTGCCACCAGTGTCGCCTCGCGTACAGCAGTTAAATGACAAACTAGCTGGTGAGCAGCGACACGATTCGCCATACATAGGCCACAGTGACGGGACAACGTGTACCCGGATGTTGAGCCATCGGGCGTAAACTCCAATGCAATATAAACGCGGAAATGACAGCGATAACCTCCATAGCGGCGGGCAAAGCGTTCGGCTTTTTCCAGCTATGTTGGGCTTCGTCATGAGCCGCCCGCCCCCGTGGTCACTCACTACCGTAGACACAGTAGTTAGTCTGTTGGGCCCTGCTCTCCTGACTACGTTGGCGTAGTCGCCACGTCGGGTAATTAAGTATGTTATGTCCTGTCCGCGAAAGCCTTAATGGTGTCGACAGACTGTTAGCGCTTTTAGACGATGGCAAGCATGTATCTATGCCCCGCCGTTTATGGTCGAAAGCCATCATTCAAAGGAAACCTAATCGTCCGAATGGTTTTCTGTAGTCACAGCAATACAGCAGGAAGACAGCAGCGGATCAAATTCGTCTAAGGTCTAGAGATAGCGCACGATAGCGCTGTTTGACGGTGACTTGGGTTAGAACCCAAAAAAGATGGTGGTAAACAGTGCTCGTGACCATGCCAGTGTGGTACCCTTGCGATTCGCGTATGATCTACAAGTCAAACTCCGTGAGTGACTCCGAGTTTCCTAGCAATACAGCATAGAAGACGCTGAACAACATTTTAGCCTTCATATTGCTACGTCCAGATGACTGGAGCTATGTGCTATACTGATAAGTAAAGGCGGCCGTGGACGTTAAATGTTGGCTGAGAGTCAGCCCGAAAAAGTTTGATAGGTCCTTGAGGATGTCCTTAGAACCATCCAAAGGCGGTTTTAACAACCAGTATAGAGATGTCTACTTGCCGATTCATACCACTCAGTGGCATTCGCTTTTCCGGAGGAGGAAACACGCCAGCCGGAGAACACGGAGGCATTTTATTAATTACAGGAATGCGGTTAATTATAAGAGGAATACAGGCCCGACTATGCCTCCATTTAACCCACTGTCATTCAACGAGCGTTATATGCAAACCTACAGTTTAGGTTGAACAGGAAGCTTCAGCCGCAGAGTGTCGCTTCCGTTGTGTTCTGTAGGCTGTTCAAAGGTAGTCGTCCATAATGGACGAACGCCTATTTGGCCTATACGCCAGTCCCTTATTCTTTGCACGTGTCTCTCCATACTGGTAAGTGACGAGCCCTCGCGTTCGCTCGACTCTCTGTACGTCGGGTCGGGGAGCGGCCTGCAAAAGCTCCTCTATAAGAAGTTTCTGAGCGCGGGGCGCCGACAGAAATAGGGCTGTCCTTATTTTCTCGGAGATTGGACGGACCTGTGTTCGCTTGGAATCTCGAGAAATTGAGAATACCCACAGGGGAGTCATTTCCACGGAGTTTCTGAACGAAAAGAGCCTCGACAACGAGGGAAGGTGGCGTTTTGCGAGTTGTGCTGACCGACCCGATGCAGCCGCCGGCACCTTCGTTCGTAACGACGCGACTTCGGGCGTCGCAAATTCGTTGCCGCTCCATTGCACCGCCGGAGCTGTGCAATCGTGCCTTCAGTTCTGTACAGCACCAAAGATACGAGCATGTATTGTATTTTAGACTGCCTTGAACTCAAGGGAACATGTTTTTGGAAGTCCTTCCAAGATGGTGCTATTTGCTACGAAACATTATTGAGCTATATTAGCAGGATAACATCAGGCATTGCTGCAACATCGCTAATCATCGGCGCTTGAAGGGATCCGTGAAGCATTAAACAGAGGAGAGAGAGTGTGGACGTAGCCGGCTGATACGCGGACATCTCCTGTACGGACCATACCCACATGGATTATTACTCTTAAGGTCAAGCAATGTGTGCAAAAGGTAACACTTATAGGTACCGGCTCGTATGGAGACGATAGCAACTATCGTAGAGATATAATAAGTATTTAAGGCGAGTTTTAGTGCGTTGAAGGCCTGACGTTGACAATTTTTGTGGAGACATACAATTTAGCAAACGAGATCGATAACGGCAGATCTTGGCTTTACACTTTCCAGCGACAAGTGTATAATAAATCCATTTGTCGGACGACCAAAGTTAAATGAAGGTAATGAAGGCAGTCGTACCCCGAATACATAGCACTCGTTTTATCAATAGTGTATTAATAACTGTGAACCCGTCATCGTCGGTGCTCCACCTTACATGTGTACTACATCGACGGGCATATTCGAAGTCTGCCGCATGGATCGACACAACATATATATATATATATATATATATCATACAATTATTAAACTCAATATATTCAGCGTATCCTTATATAGTGTGAGCCGCTATTCCTTTGGGTAGCCCTCCAAGTTTGCTCAACATTGTTTTTGAATGATCGCTGATATTGGCAGTCTATGACGGCCCGAAGGCCCGCTGTACCGCACAGTAGCCTGATTCACATCACGTAGGTTATACAATAAGACCATCTGGCCTGGCAGTTAGATACGTATCGAGTCTGTACTCTGAGGAAGGGGGCGAAGAGCCTTAGGTGGGAGCCAGAGGTCCTGCTGTGTGGTTACATCCGTCAGGGCTCGTCCAACGCGGTTAGCTATCAGGCCACGTCGATGGAAAATCCCCTATTTCTCTGATGCGAAAACCAACCAACACTCGGCGGTAGGCCATTTATAGTTCGGGCATAGCGAAGGCTGGGCATATTCGGTAGGATACAGGTAGATTATATTACGTACAGTCAGTGTTACCTGCAGATCTCTTCGTTCAATATATAGAATAGTGCTGGAATAACAGTCACGAAGGAAATCAGGTGAAAATAGTATCACAATATAAGGAGGTAGAGCATTGACGCTCAAGGTCAAACTATTGGGAGGGCTAGGCGCCAGGATCAGTTTTGGCAGTCACGCAAAAGGGATCTTAGAGCTGATGTTTAAAAGGGACCTCCGAGCTGACACTCAGGTCCGGCTCCACAGTCGCTGTTCAAGACAGACATTGCAATTTCCAAATGCAGGAAATAATAGGCATTTACATCTCATAATTGGCGCTCGTTACAAGGTTGCACCGCATGAAAGACGCAAGCGAGCTTTGCGCAGATGCTATATTTATCCTTCGGCCGAAACTTCCGCTAAAGGGCGGCTGTTCAAGGTCATTAGAACGGCCGTGTGTGCGAGGCGTGTACGTCTAATCAAGTTCATCGTTGCCTGCCGATAGATGTCATCGAGTGGACTTGAGCTTCATCAAGCATCTCCTCTATTCGGATCGCTCAGAGCAAACATCAATGTTGACTCTTTTGTTAAATAGCTTCACGATTGCCCGACATAAAGTATGCTCCTTCCGATACGACGATCGCAAACGTAGTAATAATAATAGAGCTGTCTGCCAACCAGTGAAATCAACCAGGCTGGCTGGTCCGCCCGGCATTACTCCAATTTCACCCGAATGATTGCCGAGTCTCCCGTGGGCGCGTCGGACGCAAACAGACGTTCTCGCAGGCGCATTACCTCGACTACGATAAGACGATTGGGGGGGGGGGGGTAATCAAAAACACTAATAAGGCTATCGGGTATGAACGTAGAATGTACTATGTGCACAGCAATATAAAACCCTTGTGTAATATATTTTCTTATAACAGGTGGGTGTAATTGAGCGCTATTTGCAGGGCGCATCGTCCCGTCATGTAAATATTTATCTCGACTCACCCTAGGGATGAGTCCTATTTAATGTACTTATATTACATTGTGTAAATATAGCCCGCGCCGCCGGCGGCGATATCACTATGTATGCTGACCGCCTGAACCGCTTTGGCGGTACGGTACCTTCCACGGTTCGGTAGTCTCCCTTTCGGCGAAATTTGTAGTTGAATGCGACGGCCTGAGAAACACGTTGAGGAACTGCGAACTACGCAGAAAACGACGAAGGCATCTATATAATGAATGTCCTGGACGTGGTTGGCTCTCCGTATGCGTTTGGTTGAAGGGCAAATAGAACACAATAGAGGAAAATCTTTTCACCTCCGAGCCAGTGTACTGGCTCAAGTCTTCGTGGCTGTATTTATAATCTAGGGCCTCAATCAATAGCCTTAAATCAGGCGGCCAGATCAGCCGGCTACAGTTTCCCTGGTCCATCCCTCTGTCTTTCTTTCTCTTTCTCTATCTTGCACACTCACATACTCGGTTTGTCCAAATCTTGTGCCAGCTGGGAATTTCAATGGCCTCACCCTGACTTGTTGGAATTCCACAATTCGCAATGCGAAATGCTGGCGACTTGGCCATTTGTACGGTCCATTCCATAGATTTACCTTTATCACAATGGATGGATAAGGGACGGACGTGCAAGTGACGCGCCTCCCGCCTTCGACCTTCAGCTACCTACATTCCAGATCTTTGAGCCTTGCACCTCGTGAGGTGGCTAGCAGGACCCAACCAACGGCTGTGCCATCTGTCCTTGAGGCAGTCGGGCCCGTCTTCAAGGACGGCTCTCCTCCGTCCTCGGTCGATGTCGGCCACGTTCACGCTTTTTGACCTTTCGAGTGGAATGTACCACCGCCTGGTTACTATCGACAAATGGTCACTTATGTTATGTTCCCCGAACTCTCGCCCCCGTCGCGAGGGGTTTCGCTGGGGGAGAGGAACTAATCTCGGGTGATGTCGTCATGATGTCGCCGTGGCGACCCGTGCCACGTTCAGGAATGCGTCCCCAGCAATAAGAGACAATGTCTCTCTTTAGTCTGAAGTACGCCCCGATCGCTTCCAATGTAATGTAGATGTTTGTGTTTGTATCGCAGGTACGTGTCATGCAGAGCGGCACATCGGGGCAGGGGGCTGGGAGAACGCGGCAGTGTATAAAACGGGCAGTGTCTGTCAAGTGCCCTGTGTTCGATCGAAGTCGGCCATCCAAGGTTTATGGGAGGGCGAATATACAGGACACAGAGAAGGCTTGGAAAGTTAGACCAGGCTGGGTGGTGTGGCGGTGGACTATTTCGCTGACTATTTCGGCTGAGTAGGCGGCGAGATGTGTTCCATCCAGGAGATAGCTGGATTTTCGTTCAGTGCTTTGACATGGAACGGAGCCTACTGACAAATCTATTGAATCGGCTCCACGAATAACGCTCGCTATATTATTTTTCTGTTGGATTCTTACCAAGTCAAGTTTGGAACTTCATTGAGTTCCAGCGACGAGTATTTGTTGACCGTTTACCAAGTTCAGTCAAGGTGGAAGAAACCTTCTATATGACTAATATCTTTCTATTTATTCGTCAAGTTTCTGCCGATCTCAAGACCAAATAAATCTACAATATTAAACAATCTCAGCTCTAGCTCATTATCCCTCTCCCCCCGACTGTACCTGAAGGTAGAATGGTTAATTTCGTCGTGCGCACGAGCGTTCCCTAAAACCACTATCAAATTGCTGCGTATGCCGAGATGCACCCTAAACAGTGTGTAGTACCTGGTGGAAAAACGTAAGGCCAGAGTGGAAAACTATACATAAGAACTCCACAAACGACCCCCCCCCAAGATGTAGCTCGACACATTCTCATATTTACCACCCGAACGAGGTATATTGATGTCGGCGTCGCTGATCGTTGCTTATAGCCCATGTTACAGGTGTCTTGTAAAGGGGAATTTCGGAGTCTCTTCGATCAAAATCTAAAGGCGTTCGTTGCTTCTACATTATTTGTTATCGTCGAGCATACTCCGCCCAACAGATAGCCCTTCAGATGGGACCCAGCGTTGTACATTGAAGAGGCCCCGCCAAGGCAAGCTCTGCGTGAAGCTCGAGCCGCAGTCGAACCTCACTAACTTCGTCGCTGGAACGAAGTTCACTCTGCACCCGGCCCGGCTGTGTCTTTCTGCCCGAACCCACAAGCCCCCTGCCCAAACGTTGGTGCTCACAAGCGGGCCCGCTTGAAAGAGATCATTATTCATTGTGGATTGTGGAGGCGGTGGACGCTCGGGCAGCAGTAACCCGGCCGGCCGACCGCAGTTGACCATGAGACCACGCTCAGACGACGAGACAATACTCATCCCGCCATTGCAGGAGTCACTCCCTGCACTTGTTTCTCTAGACACTGTCCTCCCCCCCAGAAGACCCTTCTTTTGATGTTTCCGCCAAACTGTTTGAGTCACTTAGGCCCGCCGGGGGTGTTTCAGCCTCGTCGGGCCCGGTCCGGTCATCCTATCGCGCCAGCGGATGTCGCCTCCGTTGCCACAACGAACGCTCAGCCGATGTCAGGCTGTCAGTTGGCATTTGCTACCGCTGGACGACCTCGTCGTCTGCGTGCCCGCACACAGTGGGGCGGAGCGAGCGAGCGAACGAGCTGGCCCAGCTCTATACCGCAGCCTAACCGCACCCGGCGCGGTGGCCAGTGCTGCGGATAGCAGACGGCGCCGAGCGCGGCACCCCGTGGCCATGTGCCTTACCAGAGTTGGCCAACATCGACGCCAGTGCGCTCTGGCTGCCTCCGCGAAATGAATGAATACACCCCAACGGCCCCATGGCCACAGGCGAATGAGAGAGAGATATAGAGAAACACTAGCGCGCGCGAGCTCAGAGAGAGAGAGAGGGAGAGACAGCCGGGCACATAGGCAAAGGGAATTGTGTTTGTCGCTTTCGTTTTCACTTCGCTTTTGTGTCTAATTTACTCAGAGACCACGGCCCCACTCCCCAGTCTGCCGCCGGGCCAAGCTCCACTTAGCGGGTTGGCACTACTTCCATAGTGGAAATGGAGGATATTGTCGTTAGCGGCGAGATGTGACGATGGTCAGGAAACCTGCCCGTTTTGAGGACGCACTCTAATTGCCTCAGCGTTGGCAGGCACGATCAACGTGATCGGATAGAGATGAGCCAACGTGGCGATGATAACAACTAATCGTATTATGTATACCCATTCAATATGTAGAGGGATGCACCGATGTTGTCTGTCTTTTCTGAGAACCTAGTACACGATGATATTTTCATGCGTGAGCACATGATGGCAGAAAGTAGAAGCGCTCGACTTGTTGCTGAGATCTCCCTGCAGAAGACAAGGTTAGGTTAGGCCCTTTAAGCCAGCTCCTTTAAGAATGCCTGAAAAATCGCGGACCAATAGGACCTCAAGGAATAATTGATTTCCAAGCATCCTCTAAACGCAATATCGTATTTGATCATAGCAAATTCATCCGTCCCCACTTAAAAATAGAGGCATCTCGATGCAAAACGTAGCTGGCTTCCTCTAAGCGCCAGATAAGAGTTTATCATCATTTTATTTTATTCATTATTTAAAGGTGGGTATTACATGATCGAGATGGTCATTGACTGTGATGTGTTATAGAAGAACTCCAATGCGGCCACTGAAAGACAATCGAAAAGACGCTCCCTTGAGCCCGTGCACTGTGCACAGACCATTCAATACCGGTAACCCATTCGGTGTCACGACCTGTCCGGTGTGTTCGTCCTCGTGTGACGCGATTTTGCGGGGATTGATAACCCCGTTCGACCGAGCGCAGGGGTTATGCACCTACACGCGTGTGCAGTCGACGCGGGATGCCGTTACGAGCGGCAATCGTATGAGGAATATCCTCTGGCTAACTAAAAGGACGCACTGCTAGGGCCTATCTTGGGCCGACTGTTTATTGGCTCCCCATCTTCCTGGGGTCTCCTTCTGGAACAAGTCGGAAGGAACTACTCAACTAATACAACTATATCACCCAACCTATTCCTTCAATCCCCCACTAAGCTCAACTGGCAAGTTCAAGAGATTACATACGCGTCAAGCGAAATAAATAGCGTGACATCGGCTGGTCAGAGATTGCGTAGCGGTAACGGCGGGTGAATTCACACGCCCGCAAAATAGATAAGAACTCCTTGAGGGCAGATCTCTAATACATAAGTAATTCAATTACGTACAACGACGCTCGAAACTGTATCTCTATGATTTCTGTTCTATGATATAGCACTCACCTGTGCTGAAATATTGCGCGCTTGTCAGCCAGTTATTGACGGCTGTTGAAAATTTGCCAAAAACGAAACTGGCGAGACTGCCCGATTAATAGAGCTAATCGCTGCACGGCTACCATCCATCCGGGGTCCGGTGAAATTGCTGCACTCCATTGGTGAAGGTATACATACTGTGCAAAGAACCAGTGCATCCGCGAAGTATATAACAGCAAAATGGCTATGAACAAATTTATTGAGATATGGCATGATGTGCTCGGTATCACGAGAATAAAGGACATGGGTCCGGAGTGGACCTTCAGAAAGATGCGTGACCGACTACACACCGGCAGGGCGGAAATGATCGCTGAGCACACCGCAATCGTTCAAGACCTGGAGCAAAAGCAGGATGAGCTATTTCGCTTGGAGAAGGAGTACAAGACGACAGGAAGCGACGATTCGCGCGTTCAGATAGTGGCTCTTCAGACTCAGGTGACCAACCTTGAAGCTCAGGTGCTCGACTATAAGGCCAAGATCCGTGACCTCACGCGCAAGGAGGACAACCTATTGACTGCGATGGCGAGTCCCTGGATGGACGTCATGGGATGGATGGGTGTGAATATGCCAGACATGTACAAGGAAGAGACAGGCCAGGACCCGCCCCCGCCACCTGTTCCCCCATCGATGTATTCCTATGGCTTCAACACTATCGGTGGAGTCGCAGCGTTAGCAACGTCGGCGATCGCGACTGGCTTGACGACGCTCGTGACCATGGACTTTCTGCGGCGCTTTCTTGGTGCTCACAGCGCCGAATGTAGCCATACAAACTACGCGGCTCCGACACCATATTCAATAGCAGCACCGATGGCAGCACACCAGCCGCGAGCATCAGTTGCGTCGGTCTGCAACCCCTGCGCACGGGGTAATCGTAGTGATTCGCACCTGCAAGAAGGTGGTTGTTACCGTGGCGGGCGACCGCAATCGTTCTACTATTAATCGCAACGCCCGGTTAAAGCGCTCGCATCTATCCCCGCGCTCCTAGCATGCCTAAGCCCCGCGTCGTATCTGACGCCTTGCATACGCCTCGATGAAGTAACAGTGCTTCACCCGGAAATTGGGTCTCACCGCTAAGGATCCGGCGTGCAACGTGTGCAGTAACAGCACTTGCAGCGGCAGCAGAAACAACAACGGCTACCCTGCTCATTGAAGGGTGGTTGTTAATCATTTCTCGGAAGAGTTAGGTATCCGGAGAAAGCTGATCATTTCGACATTGCCTGATGCTAGAACTATCTGTCTAAAAGAGCTATCTATAAAGTATACGCCAATAGTAGTAGTCCTAGTAAAATCTTTGTACATTGTGGGTGTTTTTTTTCCTACAAAAGTGACGAGAGAATGAAGGGAGTTGCTTGTTGGAATCATGACTATGTTAATGAAGAATAAGAATAAATTAGTTTTACTTGACAATGGCATTCAAGTCATGCAAGAAAGGTATTCGCCCTCTTTTGGTACTCCTGTACTTTGTTCGGACGAAACGAAGTTACGGGCCCTCGACCCCGCTCAGGGAATTGCCGGGGCTCATCTTATATTTTCGCCACACTTATTTCAAGTCTATCTCAAGATGGCTAAAGTCCAACATCCATTACACCATCTCCAGCTGACGTCCAGCTTCGTACAAGCATAACGGAGCCTTATTAAATCTGACATTATGATGATGCTAACAGCGTTGGGGTGTCCCCTGGATGGTCTAGTGGTGAGCGTCTTAGACTACTAGACCGGAGGGACACGTGTGTGTTGGGTTCAAATCCTGGTCAGACGCATAATCTTTGGAGTTCTTTATCATCTTTCTTTATCTGAGGATTCTTGTCAGGTACGAGTAAGGCAGAGAATGAGCAAAGGTGGCCCCGACAGGTCCTCATAGTAATACCTAAAGGTTAAGAGCTGAGGCCTGTCAAATAGGGGCAAAACAGCTGAGGGTTAGCTCGAAAAAAAAAAAAACCGCGTTGGGGTCTCGTTTTCTGATATTCGTCCTTGATAAAATGGCATTTCAGCCAGCGTCGAGCTTCTAATGACGACAGTCGCTTCACATTAGGAGCCCCACGGACTCCACGTACATGTATGAGGCCATGCAAGACGCTCTTGCAACAGACTGACTGAATATCTTGATGAGGTGATGATGTTGTCTTAAATGTTACATCACTAGGATTCCTCTCTTTTTGGCAATATGAGTTGTGCGCTGGAGGATTGCTCTGGTGGCCTTGAAAAATATTCAGATTTAACCTGGTTGAGCTAGTAAAACAAAATCGTATATTCAACTGTTTTTTTTTTTTTTTTTTTTAATCTTTGGAGTTTTTTATCATCTTTCTTTATCTGAGGATTCTTGTCAGGTACGAGTAAGGCAGAGAATAAGCAAAGGTGGCCCCGACAAAATCGTATATTCGGTGACATTAAACTGTAGGGAACATGGGGGTTCGTTAACTTGAGCAGAATTTTCAGGACATAAACCCGTACTACTTGAGTTCTCGTAAGGTCTATATGCTTTATATATAGGGGGAATGCCTTAGGGATAACTTTCCCCCGTAAAATGATAATGTTAGCCCACTCGTCGACGAATCTAGAGTTATCGGAGATAACACGCTGCAACAGTACCATGATTGATACGGATCCTTGCAATGAGTTGCCGCACCCAACTACTTCAATGATGTAGCCTGCTGTTATGAAACACCCACAACCTCAAGCTCGAAATTCGACCTCATTGGAAGGTTCCTAGGGCTCGCAAAAGTAGCAGTTCAAGCAATCTCGCATGCACGGCACCCTTTTCTTTAACATGCCTGAGAAACATACCACATCTGAGCCACCGCATCTGACCAGCGGAGAAACCCAATCCAGCCAATGGGGCAGGTGACTCGTCACTCCCGGAGTGCTTCGATTTCACCCCAATAGAAGTCATCTGTACATCAGCCGTCCCCATAAACAAGATATGCGACGAGGCCATGTCCGTTTGTGTGGTTCGGAACAAATTTAGAAACGATATTTTCGACGTCGTGTTCGAGAGATCCGGAGGCTCGTTTGCGTCCGGGCCTGCCCTACGCTGTCGGTTGTCGGAAATTTGCCGATAACGAAACGAGTCCGCGACCGTTCGTTGGTTGACTGTTACAAGTATACTACCACAGGATAGATAGACACATCCGCACAGACTGCCAATCCATTTCTCTCTCTCTCTTTCTCAAGGATAGACCATGAGCGATGAGAAGGCTGAAGATGCTCCCGACTTCAGCCCTGGCGGCCCATGGTACAGCGATGCGAAGCAGGTATGGAAGGTGAAAGAGGTCAAGAACTTCCTCAAGTGGAAGGAACGCATGACTCTACGAGAATATGGCCGCCGAAACCGATATGTCAACAACATGAGCACGGAGCTGGCAGGGATTCAGGCAAGGCTTGAGGAGGATCCAGACAATTCTGACCTGAGGCATAGGATGGACACGGTGAGCCGCCAGCTTGAAGAATACCGCACGGACTTAGATGACCTGAAGGCGCGCGCGGCGTCGTATCGCAATAGCTACCACCA
The DNA here is from genome assembly GCA_019614645.1 of Stratiolaelaps scimitus. Taxonomy (NCBI): domain Eukaryota; kingdom Metazoa; phylum Arthropoda; class Arachnida; order Mesostigmata; family Laelapidae; genus Stratiolaelaps; species Stratiolaelaps scimitus. The sequence continues at coordinate 6,982,818 of JABWDB010000012.1, forward strand.
GCTGACGGAGGATCTGAAGGATCCCGCCTTTGACCTTGAAAAAAAATTCATGCCCGAGCACAACCTAGCAATCAACCGGAATTACGAATTGGAAGAGGTCACGTCATCAAGCAGCAATGCAATGTTTTCAGACACCGGGGTGAGTTCGGCTGGTGTCACACTGCCAAATGCATTTATGCCGTATCTAACCTGGGGAGGGGCAGCGGTGTTCATGACACACGCGTTGGCGACGACGCTGACGGCTGTCGCGACAATGGAGTTCTTTAAGCGAATGTGGCCCGCCCATGACGCAGTCGAGCCCGGTGAATCCCTACTGCCAATAGGCTATCTCTCAGGTGGAGGTTATGACCGATGTTGTTGTAACCGGCAGACACTTTACCAGCAGCATCAGCCGGTAGATCAGCGATGGTCATATCGATCGAGCTGCGGGCCGCAATCGTTTCCAGGCCAGTCCTATAGGCCGTTCTGCCCGCGACAAACATTTTGCCAACGGCCCCACACGCAGGGAAGATGGTATTAGCCATTTTGCGAGGAAGAACATTCGCGAGGAGATCTTTTTAACGCATAAACCCTCCGATTTGCCAGCTCATGTTACTACTAGTCCATTGAAGATTCGCTAGGAAAATAACGGTGAAACTACAGCTCTTTGTGCTCAGTATGCCCAACCCGCAGGTTGTTGTTTGATAAACATGGTAAGCATGGTTGTCGCATGATAAACAACAACCGCGAAGGTTGTTGTTTATCCTTGTTAGCAGTACTCGTAAGGGTGTTCCGCAAGGGGCTCGGTATATGGTCAGAACCGAATGTGACTTGCGTGTCGTTTAAGTTCACCAGCGTCTACACACAAATATAGGCAGCACCTCATCACTAAATAGGCATTTGTCCACGAAGAGCTGAATTGAAGTTCTCAATTGCAAATTTTCCTTATAAAAAAAATCTCGTCTGGCCGGAGAAGAGTCCACCAAATAAGGTTTCTTGAGCACCAGCCCCGTCGGAGCATATTATTATGTCAGCATCGCACGCCAGACTAAACAGAATAGAGTGAACTCTGCTCAAGGCCTATTTTCAGATATGGGACCTGTATAGGTCGCCGAACATGACTCCGGATCTCGATCGCACACACAAGATTACCGTTTCATCTAAAACACAATTCAAACCATTTCGAAATACTGAACGAGCTTACAATAAATAAATATAGAACGAATATAATCGCTATACTTTGTTAAACGTCTCCAAATACAATACACACTCGCAATATAATAAACAGCTACTCTAATAATAATAACTATCCATTTGTACAGGCCGTTGCTTCGATCAGATCCCTGTGCGTACTAACAGACTCATGGGGCCTATGACATGATCCTTCATGATTGGTTGAGCAATAAGCTTTCGAATGCAGGTTTACCCCCTGATATTCTTATATTTTTTCGCTATTGCGGCTATTGTTATTTAGATCGATTACAGACCGGATGAGTGGTGTCGCCTCTATCTGCATCGCAGATCATAAGACGTTGCATCAGTGTTGTACGAAATATTGAGACAAGCATGTACAAAGCCGTTATCAGTTCTATTCTGTCTCAGTCTGTGTTTAACGTATGTGTCGACATTACTTTAATAGACCAGTGTCGTCCAATTATCCAAGTCAATTTCACTGGGCAAACTGATATTTGTCGTTCAGTTTGACTGAGGGACGGTACCATGAACGACTCTGCTAGCTATCGCATGCATCTGTGATGTGTTTCCTGTTGTTGTTGTTGTTGTTGCTGTCCGGAAAGCCATGAGCTCGGCCTTTGCTATCAACCAAGAGAACGCAGGTGTTTTAGGTTCCGAGCACCCATTCTAGTGTGCTCTTCCTGAAAAACGTCACTGTCTATGCGGTAGTTATCAGAGGTGCGTTGATACGTCACTTGCCAGTTGCTACAACATTCCCATATGAATCGAGGCCTGACACCTTTTCGGATAGGGATACAAACCGGTGAATGGATAAGGATGTAGATTGATGCCAACACGGCCGATTGATCACCCGGCTCGCATCGTAGTTCTTATCGGCCATATCGATAACGGTAGCCAATTGAACTACTGCTGTTACGAAATGGGCTTCGTTTGAGGCTGGCCCCCAGCCCTTCTACCATTACAGGTCTTTTCGGTACCTATTCGTGCGGCGGCGTTGGTATGAGGAATAGTGGGGGGGGGGGGAGTAGGGGAGAAAATCCATACCTTCATAAAGCCACTACAAGATGTTCGACCTACGAACCTGCGACCTAGGACATATCTCGCCACCGGTCCATTTATCCCAGCGGTGTGCCTAGACACCATGAGGCTGCCTTAGCTATCACGAGCAAATTCTACTAAAGGTTTCTGAGCCCGCGACTGACCCTTAGTCTCATCTTCCTTTCGTTGACCCGACCCGTATCTTCAGCCACTTGGCAGTAACCAATTCAGGTTTCGTCTAGGAGGCGGCAAGGGCCACTATCTGCCACCGGTTTTGAATTAATTCTCCTTGCTTACACCACGTTTACCTGTTAGCGGTTACTAGGCGGCAGGCCCGTAACTCGCGTAATCTGCCGTAATGGAATAGATTGCAGACAGGCAAAAACAACAACAACCGAGGCCAACAGAGAGACCGATCGCTTGAGCAAGGATCAGCTGTCGAGATTTGGCCAACAACGAAATTGGTTCTCGCCGCTGAAATCTCAGCGCAGTTGGTTAAATCAATTGGATTGCATTAAGGACGAGAATAAATAAATAACAACACTAGCAATGGACCCGCGAACGTTGGAGTTGAATGCCAAACTCAGTACGACTATGGAAAACTTCCTTGGCGCGGAGGCGCGGACACGAGAATTTGGCGGCGTCCTCGAACGCGCCAAGTACGATAGTAGATCGCATTTTTACAAATTTTTCCTCGACTGGAAAGAGCGAACACACTACACCTTCATCAATGAAATGCTGGAGAAGGTCGTAGATAAGGCGGATGTGTTGCGCGCCGGCTACCGGAACGCCAAGGCGCTATACGACGACTTGCTGTTCGAGTCGGGCAGGCCCGGCTTCAACCACGATCAGTGGGTCTATCAGCATAGCGCCGGCCTGGGCCGGATTGAAACGGACACAGCCCAGATCGTTACCGACCACGAGGCTTGGGCTAAGCAGGTCGCTATGGATAAACTGCACGGCATGACACAGACCGCCGGAATCCCAGATGTGACCGCACCGCCCGTCCCGCCCGTCATGCCCCCAAGCGGTGGCGACGATGTCGGTCCTCCTCCACCTCCGGATACGGGAACCCCTGGAGGTATGGGCTACTTTGACTGGGGCGCAGCGGCCGCGCTCGCTTTGCCCATGGTATCGACAGCGCTCACGGCGTTCGTGTCCTATGACTTCCTCAAGCGGTTCTTGGGAGCTCACGACGCACGCGTTCATGCTATGCCAGCGCCACTGAGCGGGCCGCTCGCGTACCAACCGCCGGTGGGGAACCCTTCAGCGTATCCGTTGTTCGGCGCGCGGGCGCATTACTATCAACCGGCATACAGCCAAGCGCGTTATCCTCGAGGCGCTCAACAGTTTCTCTCTGGAGGCAGACAGATATGTGGCCGACCGCGGTGCTACCACGACCCATCGGCGGCGTACGTCTAACGGCCAAACGTTTCAAGGGGGTCTGGCAATTAAACAAGGTAGTGGAGTTTAATGGTTTTAACGGGCCAGTGTATTCCGAGTGTAGTGTAAGCCTAGTCCTTTCCTTTTCTTAGTTTCTTCCTTATTAACGTTAAGGCGGCTTTTACCTGAGTCTTCTTCTTGGCCGTGTACGCCGGTGGGGCGTGGATGGCGGGACAGTGACGCCACTCATGATTCGTACATGGATTGTTATGTGAATTAATTACGTTGCTGAACAATAACTTCAATTAAGCTGAGGGGATACGAGGGTTGGTTAACTGTTAATTGCTTCATTATTTCGATTTAGGCTGGGGCTTGTTACGTAGGGGACGGCGTAAACTCTCAGACTGTGGCAGCTAATTTGCGGTTGCCAAAATCGTATATAGCGCGAAAGGGTGATATTTCAAATACGACCTATAATGTAGCGAAATGTTTTTTGTGTACGAGATTATTTAGAAAGTGATGGCGCCATCGTCGGTTCTGTTTCCAATCCGCTATTGGCGAGCGTCTAGCGTCTATTCATTTTAATGAATAGCAATTCTGCTCGTTCCTCTACCGTACACCGTTAACAACACATTTAGCAACGTATAGAGCAATATTTGGTGAATGATATGTCGGCGTACAATAACTCAAAACCGGTGGTAGATACCGAAGCGGGCTCGTCAATGCTTACATATGCCGTGAATCTCCTGTTGGGCGAACCCTGTAGCTGTTACTATTAAGTGGCTGTAACTTCGGGAGGATTGAATTAACGGGAAAACCGAGACTGAGTGTCTCATCTAGCATATACATATAGACCGCCACAGATGTCTCGGCGGAGACGTTCACATCCATATGAGTTAGGCCCGACTCTAGCTCTAGGTGAAAAATAGAGAACGGATAGCGTTCGGTGGCCGAGCGAAGGATCCAGTGTGTAGTAGACATCTGCAAGCGATGACAAATTCCGTCCCCGTACCTGCGCCAGCTTTCTAGTGACTCTGCCAGGCGGGACGTTCTGCGTTCACCCGTCTCTCGTTGGCGGATCTATATGTTCCCCTTGTAAACTAGAGGTGAGAACAAGGCTGAACTACTGCGCAATTTGTATGGTGGTATACCAGTGTGGCTTGAAAATTCGAGAATAGTTTCCGAAGGATCCATGTTGATTCCATCCGTGCCCTGTGATCAGGCTAGATTCGGCCAGCAATCGTCCGCCTCTGGTTCTTCAACACCCTGACGAGTTCGGGCGGTTCTTTGTTTATCTACCGATACTCGATAGTTGGTGCCTAGTAGCAAAGTTTATAAACTTGAACAAACCAAAAAGCAAAAGTAAAAAAATATATATTTCTTTAATTATTAAAAATACAATTGGAAATGACATGGATCCTTCGGAAACGATTCTCGAATTTTCAAGCCACACTGGTATACCACCATACAATAACTTCAATTAAGCTGAGGGGATACGAGGGTTGGTTAACTGTTAATTGCTTCATTATTTCGATTTAGGCTGGGGCTTGTTACGTAGGGGACGGCGTAAACTCTCAGACTGTGGCAGCTAATTTGCGGTTGCCAAAATCGTATATAGCGCGAAAGGGTGATATTTCAAATACGACCTATAATGTAGCGAAATGTTTTTTGTGTACGAGATTATTTAGAAAGTGATGGCGCCATCGTCGGTTCTGTTTCCAATCCGCTATTGGCGAGCGTCTAGCGTCTATTCATTTTAATGAATAGCAATTCTGCTCGTTCCTCTACCGTACACCGTTAACAACACATTTAGCAACGTATAGAGCAATATTTGGTGAATGATATGTCGGCGTACAATAACTCAAAACCGGTGGTAGATACCGAAGCGGGCTCGTCAATGCTTACATATGCCGTGAATCTCCTGTTGGGCGAACCCTGTAGCTGTTACTATTAAGTGGCTGTAACTTCGGGAGGATTGAATTAACGGGAAAACCGAGACTGAGCGTCTCATCTAGCATATACATATAGACCGCCACAGATGTCTCGGCGGAGACGTTCACATCCATATGAGTTAGGCCCGACTCTAGCTCTAGGTGAAAAATAGAGAACGGATAGCGTTCGGTGGCCGAGCGAAGGATCCAGTGTGTAGTAGACATCTGCAAGCGATGACAAATTCCGTCCCCGTACCTGCGCCAGCTTTCTAGTGACTCTGCCAGGCGGGACGTTCTGCGTTCACCCGTCTCTCGTTGGCGGATCTATATGTTCCCCTTGTAAACTAGAGGTGAGAACAAGGCTGAACTACTGCGCAATTTGTATGGTGGTATACCAGTGTGGCTTGAAAATTCGAGAATCGTTTCCGAAGGATCCATGTTGATTCCATCCGTGCCCTGTGATCAGGCTAGATTCGGCCAGCAATCGTCCGCCTCTGGTTCTTCAACACCCTGACGAGTTCGGGCGGTTCTTTGTTTATCTACCGATACTCGATAGTTGGTGCCTAGTAGCAAAGTTTATAAACTTGAACAAACCAAAAAGCAAAAGTAAAAAAATATATATTTCTTTAATTATTAAAAATACAATTGGAAATGACATGGATGATGCATACAATTTACGTGGAAACAATACTAATTTAAGACAAATAGCCTAAGTAAATTTTCCCGGCAGACACTCGGCTAACTTTTGACGTTCACGGTACTGCAAAGGCGACTAGCCTTCTAAATACTAGGGCGTATAGGAAATACTCGCAAGCAAAATTTGTGCCGGAGCTGCCCCTTCCCCCTTACTTCACCTTCATACAGGGTGAGTCAAATATTGCCGAGCAATACGAACAAACGGGACAAGTTAATGGCTACCAATGAGGAAAGTATGGGCATTTCTATTAATCCACAAATGTTTGTTTCTCTAAATTTTCCAAGCTTGTCGGGTTTCTATTAACTACTCACCATGCATTGATTTGCATCTGGAGCAGTTGGGCAAGACAAAGCTCAACGGTCAAATGGACCTAAATGCACACTATCCGTCGATGAATATCCTTTATAAAACCCTTTTTTTTTTTGGCTGACTCTCCGCCAACATTTGACGTCCGCGGTACAACTGCTTTTAGCATTGCTACGTAAGACGGACCCCTAAATGCAAATGTGCAACGATGAGGATCGAACCCGTGCACTTTTGCACAAATATATATATTTTCGCATCATAGCCAGATCAGGTATAGTAGTGGGCTACGCTAAAGGAACTGGATATTATGATTGGCTAGTTTCTGCTTGCAGTACAAACAGTCCTCATCGTGTGTTCCCTACAGGTGGGAATTGTCGATGACGCTTCAGGCCGCACTGCAGCTCCAAGTCCGTTCGGTTTTTCTCAGACATTGCAAATTGAGCCAAGATGAAGTAATTTCTTGTTTGCAGGGATTCAGAAGCCACAGTTCCGACACGCCGCTGTAGCACGCAGGTTCAACGATGGCGATCAATTAAAGCTGGCGTAGAGCCAACTCGCACAGGCTGGATATGTCATATGCCCCTGTAGCTTTTTCACAAACATCTCCAGTCAGTTTCAGGTTGACCAAGTCGAAAGCAATGATGTTAGGACGACCTTTCCAGCCAAGCCCCCTCGCCTCCGTTGTACGTCAGATTCTCCGGGGTCCAACTTGCAGCCATCGCTTGTGCCAGTATGCTAAAATTGGATCAACGAAATGCATCAGACATCTCTGTGCCCTCGCGCTGCATCCCCGTTGTAGATCGCATTTGTGAAAGCACATTCAGTGTCTGAGTGCCACTGCGCGAACTCTGCCGAGAGGAGCATTTCGCCGTAGCCGTAAGATTTGTTTAGATTTACCTTCGTGCCGAAAAATACCTCGCCGCCGCCGGCGATTGCAGCGTGTGGCAATATGCCTGTTGTATGAAAGGGTTGCATTAAAAACATGAAAATCAGAGGAATGCAATACGCATAACTGCTAATATTATTATTATTGTCATGTTTATTATAACGCACAGCATATTTGAAGGGCACCCTTTGAATCGAACAAACATTTCGTATAATTATGCCCTCAACCCTTACTTTCTCGACCGTCTCTTCGAATGCAGTTGTTACAAAAACGCAAAAAAAAAAAAATCTATATATATATAACGTAAATCGTTATATACAAACCAAAAAAGTGTTGTTTGCAAAAAAATCTCACCGCATGCAGCCTGTGCGCACATTGAAGCAGTTCGAGGGGTCAGCTGCATCGTTGCCTCACCAGCTCCAGCAGTACTTTGCACGCCAGTGTTAACGTCAACGTTCTATCGGCAATTTTTTTTCTCGTGTCCTTGCTCTCCGCCGCCGTGCGTCGGGGAGATTTCAGCCGCGGGCAACTCCTATCTATAATATGTTTCAGCCACTCGTCGTCTGTCTGTTCGCATCTTTTTCCCAGTTCTCTGAAAGCCTCCGGCCCCGAGGCGCGCCATCCACGTTAAATGCGAATCACGATGCGCCTACGGCGCATGCTTCCAACCCTTTCGAGGAAGAGGCAGGTGCGCGGGATTTTGAACGAAGACGTAGACACTAACCGAACCACGATGGCCAAACACAAAACGTCGATAGGGGGCGCTGCTGAGTGAAAAGGGTGTCCACAAAAAGAAACTGAGCTCACAGTGGCAGCTTGTCTCTACAGAAGAGCCAGTCCCCGTCATGCCTTTGGTGGTGTTGGGAGAGACTGCTCAGGTGAGAAGGGGATACAGCGGGGGATTTACAGAGGAACGGAGCAGTAAAAAGCCTGCACAGTAGTGAACATTGGAAAAGACAACGGGAAAAATATTGTAGCAGACAGACAATGTATCTAGGAGCCGAAGGACCCAGGCCTAGCCTAGCTTCGCCGATAGCCACGCCACTATACTGGACCTGAAGGCCATTCAAAATAGGCCCCATCAACTCGCGGCCATCATGTGTATCATCGCGTACACATGATGGGGCGGCATGTGTGGGTCCTCCTGTGCGCCGGCTGCCCGTGGGCATTAAATTACAGTCTCGTTCGAAGATTTGCCGCGAGAGAAATAGAGAGAGAGAGATGCAGAGAATGAACCAGCTATAGGTTGATGGCCTGTGGGCATAACACGCGCATGTGCCATGTGCAAACAGCGCAACGCACTTATATATATACATGAGTGCGCTGAGCGTAAGTCAGCTGGGCGTGATTGATACTCTTATGGGTGACTAAGGCAGACAGAGCCCGAAAAGGCAGATGGGATCCTATCATTTTGATCTTGTTACGCCGGTAGGCTCAGTGGATGGTCATAGATGTATGGGATGAACGATGGATCGCTGTTATTGCTCATCGAAAAAAAAGATATCCTCGTTTATTGGATTGTGATTACACGTGCGCTCGGTGCGTTCACAAACGTATGGGTGCCGACATAGCTCCCATGGATGGTGCACTTTTACGGACGAGGACTTTGGGGCAGGGTCTATCTGCCTTGGTCTTTTACTAGAGCAACTTCCTCTGAAGCCCTCTTGCGTGATATTGATGCACTTCTGCTTCAGAAACACCCAGCTACGGTATTCATATAACAATGGCGGCTGTATCGTGTCAAGGGCTGCTTGTATGTGGTCACTGATGAACTCGAAATAAGGGATTGGATTGTTGTCTTCTATATTAGATCGAGTCCGTAGGTCGGAGTTGTATAGCGACGTGGTGACATAACGAGAACATAAGCGTTGTAAGAAAAAAACTGCAACTCCACTTGATAAACCAAAACTTTTTGTAGTATCGAGGACGAACACAGGGCTGGATCAGACCCAATGTATATCTTAGTATAGGTACACATATATAAGTAATCCCTCTCTCTCTCCCTCTCCCCCAAGTTCGGTCGGAAAAGAAACCATTTTCCTTCAAACAAAAACACATGTCGTCCACACAGCCCCATAAGCAAAGGCAATTTTTCATTTTGTATTCCACTGATTCATTCACATGATCATACTTACTTGCTTCGGCTAGCGTCTCAGTCATCAGCGATTATCTGTGCTGTTTGCCTCGTATACGACGCCAACCGGTTTATGGCTTGACTTGGACACCTATATATATATAATATATATACATATATATATATATATATATATATATATATATATATGTGCGTATTGCGAAACGAATCTCAGCTTTCCTGTACAACGTCAGCCATAGCGTGAATCCGGCGTATAACAACGATTGCACAGAGATTTCGTTTTCACCACGTTTTCTGTGGTTTCATTTTGTCACCGAACTTCACAGCCGTATAAGGCCTGTCGCCTGAGAAGGCGTTCATTGCCGCGGTAAGGCTTGTCCACGTTTTAAATAGGCTACCACCCAAAAGGCCGCAGCCTGAAATAAACGACCACACGACAGGGACCCCCACGACACAGTACTCGGTGGCGCTTCGCGGGCGTTTATGGCCTGTACGCAAGTACTATCACCCCCCAGACGTGTACAAAATGTGTTACCACACTCGCGAAGCTATCATGAGTGAGGGTGTTGCCGTAAGGAGTATGTCACGGCAGAACAAGGTGAATCGAGGCGGACTCGCCGCGGGAGGCTGGCCTCAACCAGGCTTTCAGCCTTCGCGCCGACCGATTGTGCCCCCGGCGGATGTCGAGTAAACGAAAGTTTACATAAAGTGCTTTATGTAAACAAAAGTTTATTAGGCGTAGCTCTTGGAGCCATGCCTGTATTCGACTGTAAGAAGAAGCCGGTCGGCTACCATCAAGACGGGACGTGGGCCTGGGTGACGGCTGACGTGTGAACAGCGCAAGGCACTAAGGCCCTGGTCCACCCGGCTCTCCGCAGACCGCGCAGAGGATGCAGGCCGCTGGCCACAGAGTTGGCTAATGGAGTTGACCGCCTACGAAATAACACAACGCGATGCGTAGAAGGGCCATGAACGACGATGGAGGCTGGTGCTTGCCCGCTCTGCTGGCTCGCCTCAGGTTGGCGAGCTGTGCAGGTGTCGACGTCGATGAGGAACCACAACGAGGAACCACAACGAGTTCCTGACGAGTCGGCCCAATACAACCGAAAACGAGGTTCGCTCCATCGTGGAGCAATGTCGTAGCTACCGTGACAGCGATTGCCGTTAGTATCGCCGAGCACAGTGCCGCCGTTTAATGAAAAGCGGCTTGAAAGTCGTCAAAGTTAAGAGCTGGTTGCGGCGTGGGGTTGGGGTTTTGGGTGGTGTTGGCATCGCCGCCACCGCAGCATGTAGCCGGTGGGCATTTACGTAGGTAGCTGCTACTGCTCTAGCGGGAAGTCTATATATATAATAAAAGTGAAAGCTGGATCTTGTTAAAAAGCGTGTCACTCTACCGCCACCGGGAATGATGCAGTGGGGACCCCCTCTATGTGGTATCACTTACAAGCAGCGCGCGGGAAGAGTGAGACGAGATGGGGAGGGAGCCACCCACCACCGCTGAAACTTGGCCAGATGACTCGCTCGTTTGCCGCAAGGATGTGGTTGCCCCGGACCCCCCGCCAGCGCTGACTAACACGCACTCCGGGCAAGTTAACGCTGGCTAGGAAGCGAGTAAATTGACTTGTTTCAGGCTATCCCGAAGGGGGGACGTGCTAGATGAGCTGGTGCAATTCCTCGTCGGGCTCCCGCAGCGCCCACCCAACAAGCAGCTGAATTTCGATGTCAGCGGTGAGTTATCCAGATGACGAAGCAAAGTGAAATTTCGTTTATTCCGTGTAGCTATTTCGTGGACCTAACCGCTTATGCGTCACCCGTACCTCCTGCCATTGACGTCGTGTGTGACTGTTTCTATTACGGTTGCTTCTTTGGCAGTGCTGGCTAATAGATCTGGCATACGATCCGAGGTGAAGAGCTAATAATTGTTTTTCGAGCTGACCCTCAGCTGTTCCTCTCTATCTGACAGGCCTCAGCTCTTAACCTTTCAGGTATTACTATGAGGACCTGTCGGGGCCACCTTTGCTTATTCTCTTCCTTCCTCGTACCTGGCGAGAATCTTCAGATAAAGCAAGATGCTAACGAACTCCAAAGCTTCAACGCGTCTGACAGGATTTGAGGAGCTACTACAGCTCGGCCAGCGTTAACAAGTGGCTCTGCGAGACGATCAGTCGAAAGCGACGAGGTCACGGCCTCGGCCAAGTTGCCGCGCGAATGCATGTGTTGCCTGTGAATCGCGTCGATCACTCCATATATCATATAATACTACACATACACTATTGGGCACATACAAATCGAAACTATAACCAAACTATAACTATAGCGTAGCGCCGTCGTATGGTGACGTCCAACCAGCGTCAAGCGTACTGTACGTCGAGGGTGCAGGTTCGAGCCCCGCTGTGTGACATATAAGAGAGCTTAAGCATTGTAAAATTGCAGCTCCTTTAATAAACCAATATATCTTTACCTTTTACTGTAAACCTGATCACCGTCCGTCGGCTACCGATATTCATGAGAAGGACGTTGATTGATGTGAGCAATACACGATAAGTGATAGCGGCATCCTCTACGAGATGTTCGACAACACCATTCATTGTGTTCGCGTGCTATGGCGCATGTTCAGTTCGGCATTTAGTTCGGCTTCGGTGTTTTAAGGCAGGCATGCCTGCCTGCCTACCTATCTCGCGCACCTGAATAGACTTACTCTCGCCTCAGCGTGCAATATGCGCGCGACATATGAAAGGCAGTATTAAGGAGTTTTCAGAGGCGTCGAAACTTGGTAATCATGTACGACGGCCACATGGCTAGAGGGAAAACTCTATATTTGGTTCAGCGATCGACTTAAGCTCTCTTCGCCTGTATCGACCTAGAAGTTGGTCACGGAGGTCCTGAGTTGGAGAAAGTAAATTTCCAGCAGGATAGAAAATTTCGTCGAATGTCATAACACGTCTATGGAGGATGATGGAGTACTTGCCTACAAGATGGCACAAGATAAAAAAAAATCCAAGAAACCAACCGCAACGGCACCTCTACCGGGGGTTTACAGGCAGTGAAACAGGCGATCTATTTTTAATTTGTTCCAGTCACGTGATATGTGTCAGTCTCTCTTGGTGGCGAGCGAGGTCGATATAAAAACGAAAAAACCGCCCATTCAAAGAGTCGAAACGAATGCCGAACCAAGAGCATTAGCAGATTTTCGTTGTGCGTTTTGGATATTTGTTATTAAAGTAAATATGAACTTAAATCGAGCTGAGTATGTTTCTAATTTCCTCTTACTATATAATAAGGCGAAGGACAATCGTTTGACATTTCTATGCGCAGGAATTACAGCTCTTCAATGAGAATTTCCAAAGAAAAACAACAAAACAAATACCTTTGTTAATACAAACTACAGTCAGGCGCTTAGACTATTTAGACTAAGGGTATCTATCTCTCCACATCGCGAAAGCCGTATACATTAGTCTCTATCGGACAGACGATACGACGTCACAATAAATGCCCATCTTGACGAGAGCTACTTAATCCTTATATCGAGATATCTACATCCTCGAAAATAGACGACTCTCCCTCTCGAGCGACTCGACCGAGGATGCATGCTGCCTGTCGAAGGTATTTCATTTTACCTGCTGTGCATTTTGAATCCCGAAAGGAGGCTCTTGCATCTTCAGGCTTCATTTCCTCTAATGGATTGCATCAACACAAATGAGCTCCCACCTCGGCCCCCGACGAGGCACACTGACTACCATCAATCCCGGCTTTTCAGGTGGCTGGATCATGTTCATTTGATCACCCAATGAACTTGCTGTTGGTGGCGTTCGTACGGCAAAAATGAGAAAATGATGCGAACCGCATATTCAACCACCGCTTCCATTAGCAGTCCAACGTTGAGGGGCCATAGACAGTAGTACACTGATGCAGAAAATACGCGGAACAATAGAAAATCTCCGGTGGGCGGGGGTGGGGGGGTCTGGGTCTCTGGGGGAACTCATGGGTCCCATCAGTCAGCTATTATATAATAGCTAGGTACACTCTAACCCTTCTTCCAAAACGCAGTGGGACTCTTCTTGATGTCCGGATGCTCTATTGTCATCTGTACCACACAAAATCCCTTCCCCATTACATGGCACGACCCTATTGTTCTTGGGCAATGTCCACCCAAAGGCTGTGTGCATCCAGTGTGCAATCCAGGGTGTGGGCTTTTCGGGCGCAGCATCGACTGGGTTGACCACCACGGTCAGACCTGTACCGGGTGCTCTTGACGAGCGTTTGCATGCAACAAACAATAGCATTTACATTGTTCTGCCCACGTGGAGCAGTTCACAGAGGTTGCGCAGCTAAAGCTCATTGGAAGAGAGCCGGCTGAAGTTTGCATGGAAAATATTTATATCTTGGTAAATCTTATCGGTAGTCCGTTTCCTAAACGAGGGTCTTGAGAGAAATCCCTCTTTTAAGAAGCTGGATAGACGTCTAGACAAGATGTTTTAGGCGCACTCAGGTGGCTGTACACGTGTTCTCCAGGCAAGGACTGATTTCGTATACGGATTTAGCATAATCCCCTCATGCAGATTAAGCTCGAGGTTTATATTTTTTAAATAAATTTCCATCAAAAATCGCCCTCCTTTCCTCTCAGTTCTACTGACTGCTTGAGCTGTTAACATGCGACAATACTCAACACCCCACTCCTGTAAACAACCTATAGTATAGAAAACACAAACAAACATCCGAAGGCAGACACTTTCTTTAATTCCCGCTGGCGCAGCGAGCTATCCTCGATGCCGCAGACCATTGATACCTTATCGGTCGCCCACACAGCGGGCGTCTTTAACCCCCTGATGTATGTCATGCGAAAGGGGTGGGCTTGAAACACCCCATGTATCGTGCGCCAGAGCGCAGGCCCCATCCAAATCTATGGATCGACGTACTATCTCCGATCGACATATCTTCTCCTGATGCAGCTCACACGGCCATGCGTTGCAGTATATGCGGCTCGGAGATCCAGCCCCTCACGGTGGCTGGGACCGACCCGGGTCGGGGAGAGGGACAGCATAACGCACAATACGTGAGCCCACTTCAGATGGCTGTCCTATGGCGAATTTATTACAATCGCCTGCCTGGCTGCGTTTTTCGCCCGCGGCTCAGGGTGTTAAGCCGTTAAGGCTTCGTCCAATCGGCGACCAACGGCCAGCAGAGTAATAGTTGTCATTCATTACCAGATGAGGTACCTGCGCAGACTGAATATTGCAGAGAGAGAGCAACCGATTGGGTCGGGGTGGCAAGGCGTAGGACTGCCGGGGAGATAAAGGCAAAATTGCTCACCACGTTGGCAATATCGTTGCGATCAGACGAGCGCGATACCGCCGTGAGGCCTTTCTGACTCGGCTGTCCGACGTAGGTTCATGTGAGCGGTGATATTGCGCCGGGAGGGGATCGGCTCATCGACTGCATCCCGTTGTAATCCCTGGAGAGTTTCGTATGCCCTGTCACGGTTCAGATTGAGCTGATACCTGCGTGTCCATCTGATGGCTAAATTATCATCTTACAAAGAGATTTAACGAAACATGTTCCAAATAACGACCCATGTGTACAGGGCGTTCGGACGGTTGCGCAACACCCTGTAGCGTTGAATAGCGTTACGCAACGTTCGATTTGTATGGCAATGTCGAAAATCAACGCGTCTAGAACAAAAATAGGACGTCTATAAGAAGGTAGACACTCATTAGTAAAATTATACGGATAGTTCCAAAAGAACAACAACCCGAGACGCCAAGAGGGCAGTTCACAGACAGTTTTCGTATCTGGGGTAGATTTCTTTCCTTCTGGTAAATAAATCGTAGACAAAAGTAGCATTTTTTTTGCCAGGGCGTATGCTGCTATTTAAAAGTATTGTCGGAAATGATTCTGAATATAAGTCTCGTGATGCATTTCCACGACTGTTCAAATTCCCACCTCTAGGATAGTTTTTATTTTGCAATTAGGTGTAGATTTCGACTTTAGGTTGTACAACTGCCTAAATTGGTTACATACAGATAAATGATCACGAAATGACAACAGTTGATCGATACTAACGTGTGAAGTAATGACAGAGATTTCTTATTTTAGACCATCAAGAACAAATCTATTGGCCAGTTCTCGCAGAAGAAACCTTGCCCGCCAGGTAGATAATGCTGGATTACATGAAATCATACGTACATTGCCTTGTGATCGACAGGAGTCCACAGACGAGTGTCGGCGAATTTCCGGACGCTATATTAAGTAATGGTTAGCCCAACCTGTCTGCCTTAATTCTCTGCATGTTCCACAGGTTAGGGCGACTCGAGTGCCTGTGCTATTATAGTGTTATCAATATCCAGTGTTAGGTAAATGGTCTTCAATGGTTTAGAAAGAGAGAGAATTGTAAAAATATGCTTACTATCGCAGTGAGTCGGCTGTTTCTGACTTATATCTGTCTGTCTCTCTCTCTCTAAACGTTTTTCTCTCACGGTTCAGCAAATCTCTCTATGTGCAATGAACGGGTGAATCGGCAAACGAGATGGCCGTCTCCTTATCAGGAAGGCGTCCTGGATTTGAATGAACCTCGTGCTTCATCCCAGTCAGACGTGTGTGTCTGCGGAGGTGGGCGACGATATCTGAATAGGTGATTCGGTCGCGCCCGGCGCGCTCGGTCTACTTCGGTGGAGAACACCTGCCATCATGTCGTGATGAATACAGCCGCAGCCGTCGAACAACGGAACGAAGTCACCGGTCCACAATCGGATAGCGGTAAGACAAGAGACCAACAAAGCCTCTCCCGTGTCTCCAGCCAACAAAATCGGCTTGCGACGACGCGGCGTAGGTACACGCGAAATCGGGCAGAGTAGGCACTGTCTCCGAGTGCTCGGTTCGCGATCGCCGGCATTGAGGCGATTGTCAGATTGGGAGCCAGCCAAACATCGTGAGCGGGGTTAGGTGATACGAGTCGAAGCATGTGCTAAGCACATCGTCGACGGCTGTTGGACATTTCGACCATGAATTTTGACTAGGTAACATTGGTGGGCGTCGGGGAACCGCGGTGGTTTTGGGGTGCGAAATGACGGAGGCGTTGACTATGGAGGACTCGGTGGATAAAAGTGCATACAGGCTGAGCAAATATGACCTGTGCTATTTTTTGTGGTGCCTTCACTGCAGCGCTGGTCGCTCTGTCTCTCGTGTGATATTTTCTTCCTCGGCAAGCCCTTTTTCATATCAACATTAGACGTTCAGCGAATAGCCGCCTGGGCCTCGATCCCTATTACCCAGCGACCCCCGGTCAAATAGCGACAGACAGCACCCACCGCCATCGTGGACACCCCATGGTTTGTCAGTTTGTTCTGCTATGATATATATGCGAACGACGCTCTAACCTACCTGTGCGCACCGCAGACGTTCGTGTCGAGCGCGGCAGAGGTGGCTGCCTAACGACGAAATGACGTCCATTTCATCTAGCCAACTCCGTCTGCGGTCTAGTTCGAGCGAGCGCCGTCCGTGCTCGGCGGTGTGGAGTACCGCAAGAAGGGAGCGCCGCGGCGGATCGTATGGGGAAAAAGCAAGACGAAGACAGAGGGGGCTGGTTGATCGCGGTCGACGATGTCTTCCAGTAAGGCCTGCTAGCCTGACTCGCTCTGAATTTCTTTCCTTTTCAGAAGATTACACCGAGGACAATAAGGTCTAACGAGTGAGATTACGGCGAGCGGGGGCGGTGGCCGAGGGCCGTTTCGACAGGATCCCTCCAGAAAGGCTGGGGGGGATAAGGTTAGAGGAGGAATGAAGACAGAACTCTCTCTCTTTGCCGGCAGTGACAGAGCACGCAAGGGCACAATGCAAATGACTTCGTTGAGTACCTTTTTTTGGTGATTTGCTTCTCTTGCTATCGCCCCATGGTATAATGATAATGCACACAAGAGATAGCGATTTCCGTTATTTGGCTTTGGTCAACAAGTACGTTCTGCCGCTACAAGTGCTGGGCGGACGACGGATGTAGCGTTCCGGTCGTGCTGCTTAATAACCGATAATAGATGATCGTATTTTCACGACAGGGAGGAACGGAGGGCACAAACGGAGAGTTAATTAGCACCCTTGAGACAAATTGTATCTAAGCTCGTGTTGTATCGACTGACAATTAATCCCTGGTTAGTCTCATCATAAACAAACATGCATATCCGGGGTGATGTTGTAGCTAGCGGAGAATACAGAGATGTCACGGGTATAATAACATTTCTCCCGCAAAAGCAGCCCAAAAACAAGGCCCTGACTATTCTATTCGACTACGCCCCTGTTCGTGCTTGCGCTTTTTTTTAATTGCACTCATTTCTGCAATAATCTGTCTTCCATCACATCCCTTCCCTAAAAAAAATCACCTACACGATTCTTCCTACCGAGTTGATTTGGTGGAGCGTCTGAGTTTATTTGGGACGCATCGTGATGGTTACAAGAGTCAGCTTAGGTGTACCGTTCGAGAGACATGGAAAAATTGACATTCGTTTGTACTGAAACGAAATGTGCGTATCTGGTACAGTTTGCTCCATGAGCGATCGTAGAGCTCTGGTTTCCCTTGCGGGACACATGCGTCAGAAGGAGGAAGCTATGCCAACGCGAACTGTTCTGGCTCGAACGTTGGAGCCAAAATACTGTATTATCTATTGGAGATTTCGGTCTAAGTGGCAGTTTGACCTATTTCCATTACTCGTAGCAAAACCTGCTACGCACCTATCGATTATACAGGCTCTGTTCAGCGGTGAAGATATCATAACAAAATAATCCGCCAATAGTCGGCAGCAGTTCCCTTGTCAGACATTGTCCCCTGCAAGTTAAGCCTACACTACCGACTGCTCACGGGGCGGGTAATTTATAACCTATAAGGCCTAACTCAAGAGACAATTCGGTTTTAGCAACAAAGAATCTCCGTTTTCCCATCGGGAGATTTCTCACCCTTTTGTAGACGGAGACAGTGGGGTACCGTTGAGGTTTCGAGAAAGCAACTACAGGCAGATCCGACCAAAACCGCGTCTTCACCTCAACGTACATTACCCTTCAAATATATACATGTAATTCCAAAAGATAACCGAGCACTTTTTACATCGGGCAGGCACAGATGACGTCTGCACCCGTTTTGGCCACAATTCGACGAAATGGTCGACAGTTCCTGAAAATTCTCATTGGAATATATCGCTAGCAGTGAGAAACGAACGTGACCCGACGGTGGCAGGTGCACTGCCTAGGTGTCCTTTGTCCCATCTCGATACGATTCTCGCCTCACCCTTGCAAGGCGTCTCGTCCCGGCTCGGCTCGTCGACCTTCTCTCCATGTGCTAATTGTGTACGCACGCACGTTAGATAATTACGACTCAAACCCATTGTCGACTCGAAGCTCGGGAGCTCATTCGCCGCGTCACTCCAATTATGTTTTCCTACAAGGCTGGTTGAGCGATCGCTAATAGGGAGAAGGCACCGGTGGCCTGCTGGCGAAACGCCCTTGAATCGATTTATCTAGTAGTGCACGTCTTGGTAGACAGCTGTGCGCCGCACTGATGGAAAACCCTGTGCAGCGGGAGAGACGATAGAGAGACGATTGAAGGACCTCTGGGTGTGCGCTGAGGTTCGCAGCTATCCGTGCTACTCGAAGCTGTACGTGAAGACCGTCAGCCCGTCGGGGAGTGGTTGAATAGTAGTACAATGTTGGTCTTCATAGCTCCTCTACACCGCAGCTTACCTATATTTCTCTCTCGCTCGGATAATGTGGTGTTACAATCGCGTTATGGAAGTATTCGACAGCGATACAAATAGATCAGAGGTATCAGCGAGGTCAGTGGAAAGAAAGAGGCAGAAATTGTTCTCAGACACAAGAGTCACTCGACTGCGACGTTGGCATACGATGTTCCTTCTATGCATAGGAACAACAACATGAAAAAATGCGTGGGCGAGGCGACGAATGGATTTTGGACAGGCGGAAAGCAGAACGGATGCGGGCATACCTTGGGTGGCTTAACCAACATTTCCGATAAATAGGTCAATCATTGACCCCTCAATGTTCCCATTAGGCCAAACGAACACATCATGGGTTGTTTTTTTTTTTTTTTCGAGCTGACCCTCAGCTGTTCCCCTATCTGACAGGCCTCAGCTCAGCAGGTTAAGAACACATCATGGGTTACGCCATTGATAGCGATAGTAAGTTGAGAGAAGACTTCGTTTTCCTAAGCGCTTAAAAACCTGATTTTAGTGGTTGATATCCATTCACTCTTGATCTTGTGACTTCGCCACCACTTCACTTATCTCCGAGTGAAAAAAATGGTGCGGTTCGAGTCCGTAATTCTTGGAAGATTTCCGATTCCAATGTGTCTTGTATGTAACCGATCACATAGGTGAAAATGCCACGCTGTGTTTGTGTCACTATAATGAACACTTCTGGACAACTCAATTGATCGTAGACAGGAACACATTGTGGAAAATGGCGCGTTCTAAGCAAGAGGCGTTGTGGCGATTGCATATTCCATTTGCGGTTCCCGTGGCGAGGTGTGATGGTTCCCCGGCTCGAGGGTCGTTAACCTCAGACGTTCATCAACGAGAAGAGGTCCCATTCGGCTCAATACGATACTTCGCTCTTTGTGGGTTGGGGGGTGCGTTGGCGTGTAGCATTCCGCATTTGGCAGTTACCCCACTGGATGTCATTAAGTGCCGCATTCAGACGAATTCGACAAAGTATAAGGGTCTCTTCAGTGCCTTTGGCCTTGTCCTTAAGGAGGATGGTGCACGTGGCCTATTCCGTGGATGGTCCCCTACGTTCGTTGGCTATTTCGCCCTGGGCGTGTTCAAGTTCGGCTTATACGAGGCGTTCAAAATTCGCTATGCTGATATCCTCGGTGAGGAGAAGGCTTACCTTTGGCGTACGGTGCTTCATCTCGGGGCGTCCGCCTCGGCCGAGTTCTTCGCCGACATTGCGCTCTCGCCATTCGAGGCCTGCAAGGTCCGAATTCAGACGCAGCCTGGCTGTTCCCCATATTTAACCAAGGTATTCTTGCAGATCAGTCACGAAGAAGGACTCCGAGGATTCTATAAGGGCTTGGGGCCGCTATGGATGCGTCAGATACCGTATACGATGATGAAGTTTGCCAGTTTCGAGAGGACCCTTGAGCTGCTCTATAGGTTTGCCGTACCCAAGCCGCGTGACCAGTGCTCAAAAGGGGAACAGCTCATTATCACGTTTACGGCTGGCTACATAGCGGGTGTACTTTGTACACTTGTATCACATCCGGCTGATACGATTGTGTCGAAGCTCAATCAAGAGAAGGGCTCGTCAGCTATCGAATGCGCGAAGAAACTTGGCTTTTTCGGCCTCTGGAGGGGCCTGTCGCCTCGGATCGTTATGAGCGCTACGCTGACCGCCATGCAGTGGTTCATTTACGACGCGGTTAAGGTCTGGTTCCACCTACCACGACCTCCACCACCAGTAATGCCGGAAAGCCTCAGGAACAAGCTCCACAAACTGCAGCAGTAATTTGCGTCTTCCAGATCGATTGAGTCAGGCCTATGAATGCGATCACTCGACCGTTACAGAGATAGTCAAGGCTATTGTTGGTGATATGGAAACTATCGTTTTACGACGACGTACCTCTGTAAAAAGGCGTTATTGGGCCGTATGCCGTGTATCCTCTCCACGTCATAAGGTGCTTGGATGCTGGTGGCTGTCTTCGGCGTAGTCCTCTCTCTCAATTTGATATTATGATTAATTTATATAGAAATAAACGTCGTTTTCCACAATTGTAATAGTCGCGACATTCGTCTCTCGTAACGGATGTTGCCGACAATGTGTCATCCCTTAGCAAAGTACACAGAACTGATATTAATAACAATATTGCATATATATATATATATATATATATATGGACACAGGGAGTTCGACAAGTCACGCGGCCCTATGGGAGACATTAGAAAAGTTTTCGACGGTTCCTAAAGCGGCCTCCCCCGCAATTTCCCATTCTTCTTTCTGGCAATACGCATTAGATGGTGACGTGCTGTGAAGCAACAAAAATGCTAAGAATATATTCACGACTATTAGAGCACGCTTCCACTGGATACCAAAGCAAGGTGTCGTCTCCTAATGTATCAACGCATCGAGCGTACGTCTAGTCATTGTTAAGGCATTGGTTTTCGTATAGGATGCCGCTGCTCAGCGTCGTCGACCGCTCAGCAGCTCTGCCCGCTTAGGTCTGCAGTCACAGGCAGCCAACGTGTTCCATATACAATAGTACGCGGCCTCTGTACCCCGTTTCTTTGATGGCTTCCGTCCGACAGTCCGTCCAACCACCCGGCCGCTCGTGGGTGTGTCCGTTGGACGGTCGGTGGTCGGTCGGTCGGTTGCGTTGGGTGTCCCCCGAAAGCCGGGGTCTTGCTCGACGAATAGCGTTCGCGAAGGGCGATCCCTTGCGATCACTTTTTGGGGGCGCTTCATCAGTCACCATTCTCGTTGCACTCACCATTCTTGCGCCAGCCTCGGCCGCTACAAGGAAAAGTACACCCGAAGTCCCGTCCCTCGCCCTCCATTCCTTGCAGGCCGAGTCAAGGCAGGCGCAGCCGACGAGGTCCAACCACGTTGTCTCTATTGTTGTGAACGCGGAAGCCGCCAGCAACTACCAGATGTGCCAGACGCAACCGCACCCGGACCCGCACACATGGCATTGCATCGCGACTTGGGGTATGGCTTGGCAAGGCTATCAGCGCCGCTGACACCGTCGTGCGGAGCAGTGTTCTGCCCCACCGAGTTGTCGATACACGCTGACGAAAGGTGGCCAAACACCGGGTGTGGTAGCTCTACATACGATGCCGTGTGTCCGGCGAAGTGATGATCTGTAGTTGTTCGGCCAGCGCCGGTACAACGTTTTTTTTCTTCCTTGCAGCAGAGGAGCTTGGCAGTAGTAGAGGCCCGGCAGCAGCAGCAGCCCGGTGTGGACTATTGTCCATGTGAAAGCACCGATGGAGGGCTTGGCCAGGAGCCGTGACTGTAAGAGAACGAACGCGCCCTTCGGAAGCTACGTATCATAAAAATCATAATTGTCACCAGGACTACTATTTTTGTGGACCCTCTTAGCCGTGGCGGTACCCTTCTAGGCGGCGAACTTTCTCGGCCGTTATAACGGCAGTGGGTAGCTGGCGGCAATGCCAGCCACTCCTTTGTCTTCGGCTCCATCTCGTCATTTCTTCTTCTTTCAACCCTTCCTCCCAACGCTCCTCTCTATCATGCTTTTTGTTTTTGTTGTCTCGCAAGAAAAACACGCTTGCGTGCCATGCGACGTGTGGTCGACAGCCTTTATTTAAATTTGCTTTCTTCAAGAACTACTCGTTTGCTTCAACTACTACCACCACTGCAACTAAGTATAACAAACACTTTCAATCCTGACCCCTAGCGGGCATCAAGGAAAGTGTCGTCCTTCGACGAGTGAGCCAAGTGACACATCTACCCTAGATGCGCGTCTATGTTTCGCCTGCCGGAAGAGAATCATCCAGCTGAATCTCATCTTCTGCCACCTGATGTGTCCTGGACCGAAATTAGAACAAGCTGCATTCAACAGTCGACATCAAGAACAAACCACAGCCTCCCTCCAGCTAACGCAAGCTATGCGTTTTATTTTTTCTATGATACATAACGAAAACACCGCGTTATCCGAACGACCACCAGCATTTTGACGTAGTACAACGTTTCTTCTCTCTCTCTCTCTCTCTCTCTCTCTCTAGCTCAGCCAACGCTCCCATTTGAAGGGGGCGGCTGGTCGGTAGCCGGCATCTAGTCGGGTGCGTGGGCTGTGCGTGCTTGGGTTCAGCTGAGCCGGAGGCGTACGAGGCCGGACGCATAACGTTGGTGGCAGGGAACAATATCACCGTCAAATTACACCCTCTTTTTCCTCCTCCTACTGGCTGGTAGTGACGTTGGTGGCAGGGGCGGTAGTCGTTCGCTAGTGCGTCCCGTCACAGAACGACAGAGGAAGAAGAAGACGACGACGACGAGTGAGGGCCGGCATATTGACTCTATGGTGGTTTCCAAATAGTCGGTTAGCTGTCGCTCGGCGACGCGGCGCAGACAAGGCGGCAGTTTGAGGAGGAACAGATCGTGCTTCTCCTCAGTCTCGAGGAAGGGATTTCCAGAAGGGTGCAAAGGCAACCGCCGCCAACGATCCGAGGCCCGGCGAGCAAAGCCAGCTTGCTTGCCTCTCTGCCCCGCCGGCTTTTCGTCCGACCACCCGTCGGTGTCGTTGCTGCGGGAGCAAGGTCAAGACGGTCACCACCAAGCATGGTCCCCATCATTTTAGCAGTGGCAGCAGTCGCGGACGCAGCATCGTGCGGCCGTACAGAGAGAAACACATTCGGCCTCAGCAGAGCCCCTCTTTCTCTCCCAGAACGGCAGGGGCAGACCCGTATAGTTTCAGGGGGTTTGAGCGGTCTCTGACCGCGAGGCCCTGTGCCCTTTAGGTCTCTCCTTCCAACCAACCCGCACTGTCTCACGCTCTCTTTCTCGCAAGTGGAGTGCACCCCCGATCGTCGTTGGAGCTAAAGTGCCTCTCTCCCTGCTTTCGGTTCGGACGCGTCCGTCCCCTGTGGTTTGGCTGGTGGAAACCGCCAGTCAGCCTCGGCCCCAGTGGCCGCCGCCGCTACAAATACTCCAATATGGGTAATTTTCGAAAGGTCCATGACCATCACATCACCATGTGTGCGTATGTGTGTGCATGTATGTGCGGCCAAACTGATCGTTGTCGACGCTTCGTCCATCCTCAACCTCTGGGCCCTCGCTGGATGTGGCCCTCATCTGTGAGACCCTCATCCGGCCACTATACAATGGTTGGTGACCCATATTTTTCGAGCTTCTCTCTCTCTCTCTCTCCCTATCTCCCTTTTGAAGAGATGAAGAACAAGCGGATTTTGTACAGGAACATGACGCGGTTCAATTGGATCGGTGGACGTAGCAGCAGTAAGGTACACCAACCATAGGTACTAACATACATTGTTTCGGCATCATTGCATCATCAGGTTCCGAATGCGTCAAGCAGGATGTTTCCAAGCTAATCTGCCAGTCTTGTCGCTAATCTCTCAGCGCATCGGATGCACATTGCGTGGCCGCTAACCATTAGAGTATCCTGGGCAGATTATCCAAATTATTATTCCTCTCTCGTCATTGCAATTCAGCATACATCAAGTACAGAGTGAGATCAGGTCAAGAAACAGATTGCTGGGAAAGTGTCCCTATAAATTAATCTCTATGTTTGCAAGTGCCTTCGGCAAAGTGGGGTTACCGCTTACGATTTCATTTTCGTTGGTCGCCGTCGTTTAGGTTCTCCTGTGGCGGATCCTGTTATTCTGGACGTTTGTGCGTCGGTTTTGACAAAGCGTCACGAAAAATGCCACTAAGAAATTGTTAACTATATTTCTACGTCGTCGCCGGCGAAATCTCTCTCCTTGAAAACGACATCGATACTGTCTTGGAAATCTCGTCTACGCTGCACAGATAGTACTGGAGGTCGACCTGATTAAACGCTAGATTGCTCTGATCTTCATCTACGAGTTTATCAAGCTTCATTTATTAAATATTACGTCGCTTACGACAGCTATTGCTTACGACTTTTCGTATATTAGAGACGACTAGATATCAGCTATTATATGATTGAGCTGAAACAACTTTCGAACAGACAGCACCACAGCCCAGCGGGAACTGTGTTGCTGTCCCTAGAAATAATTCCTAAGTACTGTATGTTTGAATAAATTATATTGACTTTCACACGTATTCACAGGCGGATCCGCCTGAAGATTGCAACTACAACGGAGGTCTCTCCATGAACCCCGATAGACGCAGCGTCCTGCGTTCCATACGATTCTTTCACTTGGACAGGCCCTTTTAAACATAGAGTTATCGTAGACGTTATTGGTTGACAGCGGTACCTATGACCCCGCGCCCACTATAACATCTATATGTATACTCTGCTAGTAAACAGTGTTATTGCTAAACGAAAAAATATATCCAATATTTCCATTTGGCCACCGCCGCGATGCTATTATCATCGGCATTGTCACAACCCCCACTGGCAAGAAGGTCGCTGAGGCTAGCAGGTAGCAAATGTTTTCAATTTTGCGCACTTCTCTGTTGTATCGTACACTGACTGCATGACTGATTGTTGGCGGTACCACAGTTGGCACTAGGCAGGGGCGGGAGCTAGGGTACTGGCCTAGGCCAGGATCGGACACGATAGGCTACTAGGACTAGGAACATACACGACGATCGGCGCCACTACAAAGCGAATCTGCCGGGTTTCGCTGAACGCTCGCATTTCTCCTCGAATCCCCTATCCGCCTTTCACTCTGCTGTGCTTCCCGCTGGCGGTGGCGTTCTTATTTTTTTTATTTCACAAGCCACCGAGTTTTCTCTATCTCTCCGCTCTCTCTCTCTCTCTCACACACTCTCTATCTACCACGCTTCCACTGGCTCAGCATTGAGCGAACGGACAGCGCGCGACTCCCGTCGGCCGACGACGAGAATCGCCTGACGAATCGATTCTTTCCCGAAGCATTTTAATATCATCATTCACCCGGAAAGGAATGCCATGAAAGCTGGCCATCGTGCCTTGGGCCTGGAGCAAAAACGAGAGAGGAAATTTGAGCAAGTTGTAAGCCTAGCTTCGGCAGCCGACAGTGGCCGCCTTGCGATCTCACTTTCCGTGACCTGGCGACGGAAAGCCTATACCTGACGGTCGTGCTTCGCAATGGTGAACGCGTAGCAGTCAGCTTCGAGATAGTCGACGGTTCCCCTTTGACTCTCGGGTTTGATTTGATTGTTGTGGAGGTCGGCGAACGTTAGAGACGTCCGCGATGGGGGGAGACTGGGGGTGGCTGAGGGGTCAGCTGAAATCGGATATATGCAATGTGCTCACATAGGTATTTGGGAAGGATTTGGGTAGAAATGACGAAATGTAAAGAAAAAGTAGAAAGAATACAGTTCCTTTAGGGTCCGTTATAGAAGACAACTATCTTTACACATATGCGCAGCTCATGTAACCTTATATATATATATATATATATATATATATATATATACTTCTAATCTTATTTCTTTTCGAGACCTTAAACCTTGTGAAATTGCAGTTCCGACAATAAATCACGATTTGAATTGACTTGAATCGCATTAGCATTTGTACCATAGCGATTACGTATAACGAACAAGTCGAAACCAGACTATTCAAGTAAAAACGAGCATGCCTAAAGTTAACACGACTCGCATTGATTCAATAGAATGAACAGAGGAAAACTTACAGCTGCTCAAGCGTGTTTAGGCACAAGTGTACTCACTGTCGTACATGACGATCAGCTCCATCAGACGTCGTCTTCAACCTCTTGACGGGAGGCTTTTTACCTCCGGTCTCGCCTATTTGCTTCCCACAAACTCAACTGCGATCAATGCGACAACCGACTACTGGGCACTATCCCTCAATACCTCACAAACATCCGGCTGCCCGACTGAGCGTTTATCGGAATCGTTCGAGATGTGGAACAGCTTTCGAAGATGGGGCGAAACACGACAGTTCGGGCGTCGGCGTCCCCATCACCAACCGTCGTGGGATGTCCTGTCTTCAGCGGAAGTCATTCCGTAGTATGGGCGTTGATGACGGCGCGAGCAGGCCGAGCCACCACCTGGCCACGCAGGGGGTGCTTGGCCAGGCCACTCGGCACACTTCGGGGTGACCAGCCAACGGGTTTGATGGCGATTGCGTCGGTGTAACCGTTTTGAAGAGCCAAACGGTAGCAACCTGCCAGCTCGCCAACCGAGCGTTGCCTGGTCCGGGGCGATTTTTGCACGTCGCCGGCTCTGGCTTTGCTGGCCGGGGAAGGCAAGCAGTGGAGAACATCCTTCGTTCAGATCGGACGATTCCGTTCGAGGGGAAGCTATCTGCCTGCGCGAAGACGGAGAACACGGGAACACCGACTGAGCGACTCCTGTGCCCGTCGCCCTTAACTCTGCAATTGCCGTAATGCTTTTGCTGGAACAGGGCCTGTCGCGAACGATGAACCAAGCGAAGACGCGGACCGTCGAATCGAGGACCCTCCCCGAGCAGTAACCACGCGAAACAGGATGCAACGTGCAGGAGGAGAGCAGGAGGAGAGTAGGAGGAAGACTACTGCAGGGTGGGCAATTGGCCAGAAGTGATCTATGATATTTGCTTTTGCGTGTAAGAAAAACGCCCGATATCAGGCGCCCGGTAGTGATGTGAGACGAAACCCTCATGTGGATCGGTGGATTTGAAGTTGAGGATGTATACAGCGGGTGGGGTAGATGGGGTGCTGAACGAACCTCAATTCCTTCAATTCTGCGTTAATCTGAGCGTTGACGATAGATAGTAATAGAGGTAAGGGTAAAGCTTTATTGGTTAATTGAAGGAACTGCAATTTTACAATGTTTAAGCTCTCTTATATGTCATCACGCAGGTAGATGGAAAATATGTCGAATATATAATACTTGCTAAATTCGAGAGGTATCTGGCCAGGCAAACTCAATACGATACAGACTATGTCCCTCATACCGTACGTATCATCCATGATAAAGGACAGAAGGACGATGATGAATTTATGTGGGAAAAGCCTTGATTTTTGCGTGCAAGCCCTAATTCGCTGTGTACTTGGCACGGACATGAAACGCCTCGAACGAAGTTGAACTCAACTTGTACGGACCTTGTTGAGTATATATATATATATATATACATATGTATATATATAGGCCTACCCACACGCGCTATGCGATGCGGTACGGCTATGTGGGTGCATAGTAATTATCGCCGTGTGTTCAAGCAAAAACCGCGACCGATCATCGTCACTATCAGTGATGTGCGAATCAGCAGTGAGCCGATATGCATTTGTTCATTCTACATTTTTTCCATCGGAAATGTCGGCAGGAAAATCTGCACATGGCTGACGCCGCGGCGGGGTTTCGAACCTGCAGCCTAGGACATAGACCACTCCCAACCTAGTCATCCAAGTCGTATGCATAGGCACTACACCGTTGCCGCTGGCACCGCCTTACTCGACTTAGCGGCCATCACAGCGACGCCGATCATCATTGTCGCCCGGTAGCCTTCCCTAGGCAACGCCCAGTCCAAGCCCCCTCAGGGGTTAGTCTATCCGCTCAACTCACCTCACTCGATTTACCCACCGCTGACTTTCTCCTATGCTCTCTCCCCTGCCACCATTCCCGCTACACCTAAACGTAACCTGTCCGCGCTGGTTTAAATTGTAAATGAGTCCTCTTTAGGTTTAAATCAGAAAGAATCGCCGAGAGGAATTGCCTTCCCGCCCACAGCCGCTGCTTTCATGCTGTGTATTGCTATCCCCCGTAAGCCTGGGCACTAGGCACAAATGCGTCCACAAGCGACGAACTTTCCGCTTCGAGATCCTCGACCTTTGTCTGACCTCTCTCTCTCTCTCTCTAACCAGGAAACAGCAACGACAATGCTCCCTTCAGCTTCGGCGAAATTCGTCGCTCGCAAAATTCGCCTGTCGCCTGCCCCGTGTACTGCCCGCGCTGTGTGCTACCTTACATAGGCGTTCGTGCAGCGGCTGGCAGACCCGCCGCTTGCTTGCTCGCTATTCTAGCAGTGGAATCCTGTCCGACGGGGTCGCCGTCAGGTTTAAAAGCATATTCGTGTAGCTGGCGAATGAGAGCAGGAACGATAGCCGAACCGTAGAGCAGGTCGCGGCTGGCTGGTGCAGAGGGCGGCGCCTGCTGACGCTGCTGTCACCCAGCAGCTCTCGATGGAAACACTGCCAATGTTGCTAGGAGAACATCGACTACTCGTTAAGACTCTTAAGTCGAACGTAGGCATTTAGGTAGGCGGCTAGACAGACAGATGTACAATACGAGGGCCATTTCTCACCCGGCAGACTCAACAGGTGAGCATGCGCGCTTCGGGCGAGCTTAGATCGCAGTAGAAAGTCTCGGGTCGATGTGCCTAGCAGCTAATAGCTGTTAACGTTATTTCGAGCACAGAAAGCCCTCACTCAGTTGTGCACCTATTAACTTTATAGTAATCACCGTTTTTACTCGAACCCAACGAGCGCCAGCTAAGGTTTCGCTATCTGGCTGGTGAATTTTCAGTTTTTGTCGTTCCCATCCTTACGCACCAGTTTGCATTAGACGACAAAATGGACGTCGTCGTCGTCCTCGACAACGCTGGCAAAGAATCGATTTCTGAAAAACGTCGAACGTGTGCCTCGCAGTTGAGTCTCGATCGGTGATGCGGGAACGGGAGGAAGATTAGCGCAACTAGTGGACGCAGTGAGGGCAAGCTGCTGTCGCCTTAACACACTGTCGGAAATTGCGTAGAACCAACCCTATGCATGTAAGTCGG
This sequence comes from Stratiolaelaps scimitus, assembly GCA_019614645.1. Classification (NCBI taxonomy): domain Eukaryota; kingdom Metazoa; phylum Arthropoda; class Arachnida; order Mesostigmata; family Laelapidae; genus Stratiolaelaps; species Stratiolaelaps scimitus. The sequence goes on from JABWDB010000012.1 coordinate 7,012,704, forward strand.
CCTTTCATAGACTTGCGCAGTGAACCAGCAGTAAATTGCAGTGCGTGTTCGTACGATGAAGCAACGATAAGTAAGATCATTCCTGCAGACCTTCAAACGAATACTACGCCGACCAATTCGGTATAACTGCCTACAGCCTAAGGCAGGCATGGGCGATTTAAGCAAATCGCTCGCCCTTTACGGAAGCTTCGTTAGGAACCTTTGCAGTGAGACGACGTCTAACCTAATTACAACCGCGTCGAATTACGAATAAGGACGTCGCCGTTCATGATGACGATGTTAACGTGTCGTGTTCTGGTCGTCTCATTGGACTTCCAGTCGGCAGGGCAGACTTCCAGCCTGGGAGTGGAAATTCGACCTAAAAACGGAACGATTTTAGTCCTCTGAAATCGTCAGCCATCGTCACTGATTTCTATTCACATCTCTCCGACTAGCAATAGCCATACTGAATATGTATGTGATCAATCGATTTTATTATTTCGCGCGTATTTCAGCCACTTCCTAGCGTCGATCAATAGCTGTGAACTTAGCTGTCCGTTGAATATCACACATACATCAGATGAATTGCGGCAGATTCTAAGGCTCGATGCGGTATTGTGTTTAACGGAGCTTTAGCCATTTTGGACCTCGGCCAATTACACGTCAGTTCTCTCGAACGCATCCCAGCCAATGTGGTGTCAATATTGCTTGCTCGACCTGAACAAGGTATTTTTCTAGAGATCGTTCTGCTGTCCGATAACCGCTGCGTTTTGTCAATTCGTAATGCCTATCGAAATTGTATTACCGGATATCAAATGCGACTGTCATCTCAACATACATTTATGCGTAGATTAATCTGTGGGGTGGATGCCAAGGGAGATCATACATATATATATATATATATATATATATATACATATATATGTCGTTCGAACCACAGGAGCGCGGATGTCGGTTGCGTATATTTTAAGTAAGCTCAAAGAACTGAGCTTAGAATGTTCCCCGAGTTCAGCGATGTTAAAGCACGCTCTTTCGAGTAAGCGGTCGGGGATGTGAACGCCCTTGACGTCATGAACTCAACCTGCTCGGATTTCGTGTTGCTCTCCGATCCGCTTCAGAAACCATTCTTCGATGTTCAACTTTAATCCGAAATATCTAAAAATGTGCAAGCTGTCTAGGAAGGCAGCAACAGGAATAAGAATGAACGAAGTCATTCACAGCTACCAATCCCAAAAGAAACCTTCTGGAAATTGAACTTTACCACTCGAAGGTGACCGAAATCACTTTGGCTTGGGCACATCGAACTCACTAAATTGAGACTCAATTTCCCATTTTTACAACAAACTATATGTATGTAAACTCTGCACTTTTTCTCAAAAAAATATGCACAACCCTTTGAACGGCTACTATTTGGCGATATCAGGCAATTATTTGCAAAACAGTAAAGAGTTCCCGCAACATCTGTGATGATAGGTGAATGGTCCCTTGTTTTGAGAGCCTTAAACAGCTGACATCAAATCGACTGTAATTCACAGAGCGGGTGATCTTTCCAACTGTAAATTATATTGAGGTCTATCGAAAAAATTGGGATTCTTTGGATCATGAGTTAATTCAGTCATAATTAATCAATCAATTACTTGAGATTACGTTAATAATACAATACAAATCCACCTCTATTGACCAAAAGGGGTGGTACAGAGATCATTAAAGAAATTACATAAATTGCCCTCCTTGTGAACTGAGTTCAAGGGGGTACAACTCATTAACCGTTTAGACAAAAATACGCCGGTTCGATTGATGTCATTATACACTCACGTACGACTCCGTTCTGATATTGAAGGTCTAAGCGATTTGAGCATATTCATGATTTAAACTGCCGGTGCCCCTTCGTCTCTCTTAAAGCAAGCTTCAAAATCTAAGGAAGAGATAGACTCTCAGCAAGGGATGATTTTAGCATTTTGTCATCCACGTCAACCCTGCAGGGGAACATTCATTACGGCACGGCCACCCCACCTGCGTTGCACAGGTGACAGTTGAATACAAATTGTATTAATAAGCGATGCAATTTCCCTGCTTGTTTTCGGATTGCTTCTCATCTCCAGCCTCGTTCCTCACCATCCCATCCACGAACCCCCAGCAAAGGAATGGACCCTTCGTCTCCCCCTCGGTTAGCGGTCGTCATACTCCGCACCGTTACCAAAGATACTTGTGGCACAGCTGGTCTCTAACCATTGTTGTTTTGTCCGGCCACATATGAACCGACCGTGTACAAATACTGCTCTAATACTTAATTGCATTTCTCCACCTCTCTCTCTCTCTCTCACACACACTCGATGTACAGGTGGCTCGTGTCGGCCGCCTATTGTTATTCTCGTGTGAACAACAACCATACAACGCCCCACCGCATGCCGCTCGCTAGCGTACTCTGTGCGCGTTTCCTGCGCCAAGTATGTCACCACCTGCCTGTGCGATCCACGACAGGCAGACCCCCCCGCCCCGTCGCCCCTCCAACTGCAGCCCACGGCGACTGTGAGTGTAATTTCGGCATGCGGTGACGCTGGCTCAAGTTCTATAGTTGTACGTAGATGCAGCGTTCGACAGGCTTGCCAAGCAGTGCAGCGTTGCTGGGGCCATGCTGGTGGTTATAGCGGCGGTGACGACAGTGTCCATTGTCCTGTCGAACTGTGCACGAGTGTTGCCGCCCATTTAGCCAGGCCGCTGCCGTCGGCAGTTGCCTATCCACGATAGTTTACCATGGTCCTCTAGTGGACGTCCTAAAATTTCTAAAAAGGTCCTAAAATGCTTTCGTCGTAGCTCCAACCCGCGCGCTATTGATATGAACTACCTACATGTGCGGTTGGTGCGCTATGCCGCGAGTTCCTCCTGGACGAATCCTGCAGTGCTTCCAAGTGGCTAAAGATCCGGGGCAAAGTAAAGGTTTATTGGTTTATTAAGGAAACTGCAATTTTTCAACTGGTTAAGTTGGCGGAGTCAACTCAAAGGAGATGAGGCTGAGGGTTATCGGTCGTGGATGGAAAAACCTTTACTAGTTAGACAAAGTCGAATTCAAACAGCAATACACCAAGGGCAAGTTGTTCTGCTCGTGTCGAGCACAAAAAATCACACCCTGACTCCTACACCCGGAAGTTCCGCTTTCTCAGAACGGAGACCTTCACCAATGACAATGTACTCAATAGCGATACATCGTCTATCGACGGGTATTTGTCACGTCGACATAGTCCACCTCCCCGATTTCCAAGCGCATCCGCGACGAACCACCCGCTGAGAGGGGGTAGGAAGGTCAAGAGTCTGTCATAGCTGCTGCATCTGCGCCTCTCCGCCTACGCTGGCAACGCTGTCACCTACCTGTCGACGGCTTCCCCCGCGACAGCGTCCCTGTCCTCCGGCCAGCTACACTGTGCTTCCGTCCGAGCTTCAAATGAATCAGCGGAGGCTGGACAACGAAGCACCTTGTCTTCGTTGTTACACCTCGTGTAGATGGACCAGGGAAAATAATCCGAGGGAGACCCTTGTGCGCCACAGAACCGGCCTCACCCGGCAGAAAGGCACCTGAAAAGTAGCTCTACTAATAGACACATAGAGTGAGAGAGTCAGCAGGGGCTCACTTGCTGCCGTTGCGCCGAGGTGGTGACGGCTTACAACGGAGGCGGCTTCTGTCAAAGTGAAAGTTAATGCAGCGTCCTATTTGCTTCTTTAGCTGCTGCCTGCTGCTGCTGCTGCTGTTATTGTTGTCGTTGTTGCTGTTGCATCGAGATACCTTGTTATACCTGCTCGGTGTAACGGTCAGAACAGCGGAGACCCGATCGTGTCGAAGCGATGTGTAACAGATTGGAAAGGTTTCGATTTCGTGTCACGAGAGGAGGTCGCCATTGAAAACGCACAGTCGATTCTAGAAAACGGTGTACAATGCAGTCGCTGTTGACTCGCAGACTGCCGTAATGGTGGGTCGGACCACAGTGTAGTTACCGCTGCCAATCAGCGACTCACCCAACAGAGAGAACTGGAGAAGCAGGCGCGTCGAAGGAACGCTGGAAAATTGAAAAATTTCAAAAGGATCTCAGCTTCGTCCTAACAGAAGTGTCAAATGCCCGATAGATTGTATTTCAAATACGAACGCTTTCCGGGAGAGTCCATCATAAATTAAATTAACCTGACAGAGCCAGACCGATACGGAAACTGGCCAAACAGTAAAGATCTCGTCAAGACAGCGTATTTCTTTTCTATACTTATTAGGCCTAAGTTACCTGTATGTAACATGCATGCTTTGTTTTTCCTTTGTACGTACATTCACACACATATATATATATATATATATACAGTGCCATGTTGTATAATACAGTGAGTGAAAGCGGATATTTGTGCCGACAATTTATCGACCCGTACATGTGTCGAGATAGGCGACGTACACGAGGTAAAATTGTATTCTCAGCATGGAGGAATGACATGGGAGCGTGTTTTGACGAGGAACCTCGCCTGGCGAGCGCCTTCCGTTAAGTCGGAAAGTGTAGAAAGAGGAACTCTATACAGTAGACAAAAATCAGTCAGGTGATGACAGCAAGTATAAGCATTGCTATGATATAGGCCACTTCCTGATTCCAAAAGGGCAAGAACGCGTTGCAAACTCACAGCATCGTATCGCGCTGTATACCGACAGAATGTCGTCAAGAACGTCTGTCGGAACGAGCTATCGAAAATGTTTAATTTCTTGTGTGAAATTTCGCTGTGGAGACTTGGATCTCTAAGTTGCTTACTACTCATTCTGGTCTGCCAGTCACTACTGATGTTGATCGAGGCTTTTGTCGGTTCCGGTGACCGGTAAGGTAAGGTAAGGCTTTATTGATTTATTAAAGGAACTGGTAAAGGTATTTGACGACTATGGAAAGATCGGACATGATCTCAACATTGACCAATCAAACAGTTTCGAGATATCTGCAGGGGCTTGGGGTGGTAAAACCACCTGGATGAGAGAACTTGAGCGAAATTCAGGTTTCGATTTGAAGTTCAGACGCCGTCAAACCAAACCGAATTTCTCCCGAAGTGGATGATTACTGCCGATGAAGGTGGATTGTCTACAATAATGCGAGTTGAAAAAAGCTCATGGCCGAAGCACAGAGAGGCTGATCAGATCGGGTGCAACGCGGGATTACAACTGAACAATCGTCGTTCTCGATATCTGGTGGAATTGGAGAGGGATCATCTATTGCGGGCGTTCAGAGGGCGCCAACAAATCCACTCATTCGACCAAGTACCGCTCGTAACCGGCGAAATTAAAACAGGCAATCAAACAGGTGAGGGCGCTATGGTCCGCCAGGACAACGCAAGAGCTGGGGAGCGAATTGACGTGTTTGTAACTTTCACGCTCGTGTTAGTATGAACCGTTCAACACGTATGTGCATCACGCACTCACTGTAATTATTCAACAAACAGTCGTCCACGGTCGAAAATAGAGGTTCAATATTATATAGAAACGACAACCAGATCCATCCAAGGTATACCTTTGAAATAAAGTGCTTGTTATCGTAATACAAGCGGTCTCGATTTCTTAAACGTCCTCGAAAATCACTTGGGTGACATCTTTGCCTGATAGCATGTCAGGCTTCTATGAATCTCGCGGAGGAGATGACAAAAACTCATTGAACAGATTGGCGCATGATTCTTTTCGTTCACCCTGTACGATTTGGAGTAATTCTCCTTTGAAGTTACTGCCCGATGCTCGATTCTCGCTTGTAACGAGACTCAAAACGTACTTTCAAATGGCGTCCCAACTCTTCTAACTGGAGCATCAACATAGAGTGATTTTGATTATTGAACGACAACACGCATATTTTACCCGACCTTTATTTATTTGATCGATCGATTTGTCTGTATTTACGATATGACTCATTTTCAGCATTACTTCGGCTACCTGTCTCGTGGCAGCCAGCAATGCAGATAGCGTGCGCTCGGAGGAGAAAATCAATTTTAACATTGACTGATACCGTGTTTAGAACTTGCAAGAATGGCATTACTTATACAAGCCGCGTGACTCGCAGCTATTCCACCCCCAACTTCACGCTATCGGATCGCCACCTTGAGGGCCTTTCGCTCGAATATATTGCATGGTGGTGAAATATTGCATGTCTTGCGCGAAGATACAAACGGTATCAAATGCTAATTATCTGTAACGGCGACACCTCTTCTGTTCGCTGTAGCCACGTGCAGCGAAATTAGCTTTGCGAGGGATGGTGATTGATGGGTACATTATGCATCGACTCCCTCCTCAGCCGTATGCGTCTTCAGTAACTCTTCACCCTTCATAACTCTTCACGCGCTGGCAATACGACAAAATCTCGCACGAAAAGTGGCGTGATAGTGTATAGTATAGCATCAACAGCCTATATGGGAGTGTCATATCGAACGGCGCATATAGATCCTGCGTGGTGTGATCTCGAAACAGCGCACCAGATAGCAGGTATAATATAATAATATGTATTCGGTCTGGACCAGACTGATGGCAGACTCCCTCGAGCCCCAAAGTCGTAGAACCACAAGCTTGATATCGACTTACACCGAGAGGCCTTCTCGTATATAAGTAACAAATCCAACCTAATCATCCTACAACCCATTTGTGATTCTTCCTCGATTCGAACAAATGCGTCGTCCACATTCATCATCAGCAGCAGCGGCAGTAGCAGTGTATGCTTTCCAGGCAACGTTTTCTGCCCGACTGATCCGGCGTTCCCCGAGCGGGTGTGCTCTCTCAAATCGGCCGACACTGCTCATCGAATCTAGCCGTCACGGGTGGAACGCTTGCTATCAAGACAACCCCGATGGAAAGACAGGAAAAAACAAGGCCGCTTTGGCAAAAACTGGCCTTCGTTAGTCGCCGTGGCCGCGGTCGCGGGCGGGGACGCGGCCCCGCGAATCAGCGCTAGCAGCCGTATCTATTATACTAACAACAGCAGCAGCACAGCAAACAAAATTGTAGACATCCCGAAACGCATGGAGGCAGTGTATTATATCTGTCTCGCGTAGAGAGAATAATGAACATCTTCGAAGGGGTCGTCGACGGAGGTAGCGACGGGGGGGCGGGGGCATTTGTAGCCGGTTATTTGAGGTTGGGCCGGGGGTGGCTTTGAGATGGGGCCTGAGATCCGCTTCGGGTGCGGGCGACGAGGGTCGGGGGGCCATCGGATGACGTGAACACACCCCCGGACGGTGTGTGTTGTCGCACTGATAAGACGAACCCCGGGAAGGAGACTGATCCGGCCTGATCAGCCTTATCCAGGCTTATCAGACGCCGCAAAGCTGCTTTTAGATCGGCGTTTTCTCTCTTCTCGATCGGTTCTCGAGCTCGCCTCTCCCCCCCCCTCTCTCTCTCTCTCTCTCTCTCGTCGTCTTCGTTGTTTCGTATGCGATTTCTTTTATTTTCCTCTCACTCGGGTGGTTGTGTACGAACGCCCGGACGGTCGGACCCGAATGAGGCTCCCTCCGCATCGCTATCGTACCCCCGAGCCCCCGAACCGTTCATATCACCCACGATGATGATTGTGATGATGATGATGGCAACAACAACAGCAGCAGCAGTAGCAGCAGCAGCGTGCAAGCCGACGGGGCTCTACAGCATGAGCCATAATAACAAACTATATGTACTACAACAGTGTGTGTATGTGTGTGAGTGTGTATGCGCGTCCAAGAAGTACCTTAACACATTGCAGATCATAGTATAACAACAAGCCACCGCACGTCTGGTACGATCTCCAGCCGAGTGTGCTAGGCCTAACAGTATCGATACACATCGGTAATAATCGCCTCGCATCGGATCCGGCTCAGAGCTCCGGGCCACACTTCGGCTGCTCGGACCGAGCACAGCCTGCCTCCGTTGGCAAGCAGCAACTTCAGCTAGGACGAACAGCTAGGACCTCGTAACACACACAATACAAACCATTGTGCCGAAGTAGCCTAAGGCCGCAAAGCACAGCCGGCAGCTTTCTCTCTCTTTCTCTCTCTCTCTCTCGCTCCCTCCACTGATATTTACAATGGGCATCAAATCGGTTTGTTCTCCACACGAGATCTCGCGCATTATTTGTTTTCCACGGGAACTCGTGGATTTATTTCAACGATCTACTACCCCTACTACCACTACTGATCGCTGCCGCCATCGCTGACCTCCGTTCCCATCTGTTCGTTGTTTTGCCATTGTTGGTCACTGTCGGCCGCCACCGCCGCCGCTGTTCCCTTAGACGAGTTGTTGGCCTGCCGCTGTCGGTGGACGGTGGTGTGTGTTCGCGCGGCTGAATGAGTCTCTCTTCGTTCCGCTCTCGGCGCGGAGGTGTAAGTACGCGTTGCTGTGTGCGGCAATACTATTATTCGTTGCTTAATGCTCTCGTTTCACTTGTTCCTGCGAGAGGCTGTGGGCCTGCTCGAGAGACGGACGAGGGGGCCAAGACTGTCCGAGGGCAAGGAAGGAGAGAGAGGGGGGCGGGGGTGGCAGAGGTGGAGAGAAATAACGAAACAGAGAGGCGTAAGCAACTCGCATCTGTCGCCAAAAGGAAGAAAGTGGGACCCTGATAAGCGTCTGGTTGTGAGTGTGGCCGTGTAAAGGCCGTGATCACATGGCGATGGAGGGGACGGAAGGCTAGGCTGGGCATCGCAGGCCACAAGGCAATACCAGGCCGAGCACGGACCGGCCGCTGAGACTGCTGAGTACATGGCAGGACCGAGGCCGTTTGCCGTTGGCGGAAAGCGCAGCTGCAGGCGTTCGTTGGCTGCTTCGACCGTTGTTTGATTCTGGCTGAGGGGGGCGCGGGATTTCGGCAGAAAGAAAGAAAATGAAAAATAAATCTTGAAGAGGAAGAAAGCTGGCGTGGAGACACGGGAAACCGAACCGCCGAACCCCAGAGTGAGAGGCGGTTGAGCTGTCACTTCGTTGTTTTTCTTGCGACCTCTAAACATCACTTGGCATTATGGGGAATTTTGAGCTCAACGATCTGTATGTACACCGCATTTATATATATATATATATATAATGTATATTGTGATTCCATAAAGACGGTTTATTATTTTTGGTCATGATGCCAGCTGTTATTAACGCTATGAATACAATGCAACATTTTGATCCGTTAACGGAACTGCAGTTTCGTAATAAACCAAAGAAAATCAAATTACGTGTTCTAAAGATTGACGGTGTTACGTTCTTGGTGCTATCTCGGAATAGCGTGGCGCCGGCCACCGCGCACGTATCCGTTTGATTTCTGCGATCGAAGCAACGAAATGACGCCGCTCGGAATCAGAGGAAGGTCTGATCGGAAGGTGACAGGCCGTCGGTCGTGGGCTATTTGTCAGCGCTCAGCGGCGAATTCCGGGTGTATGATATGTACGTCTGAGGTGTGGCTGGGTGTGCTCTGATGTTTGTCCACATTGCCACTTTGGGGTGCGGCCTTAGGGACAACGAACTATATCGAAGTAGCTATTAACCTGTTCGTCTTTGATCTGTGTTTCAAGCTGTGTATGATGAGGCGGTTTCATTGGAAAATAAAGACGCTCTGCGGTTTAGCCAGCTGACATCTATCAGTTTAGAGAGCGCTATGAAGTAGCGCTGGGTGATTATCCTTTAACAATAAGACTTACCCGAATAGTAACAACAAGAATGCCATTACTCCTTCTCGCCATATGACTGACTCATTCCATGTTTTTTTAATTACGTTACTGAAGATGCTCTTTGTTTCTCCAGACTACTCGACCCCTCCCCCATTGAATTCAATAAGCTTTTCAAGCTCCTCACGAAGCCCACATCGTTCGCACGGTTACAGCGTGCTCGGAGCGATTTCGGTTCAATCGAGAGCACCAGCACGACGAGACTCGCAACCGGGACCACTCGTGCTGAGACGGTGAGAAACTCAACGTGATTCGAAAACTGAGTGAGTCCCGCGCTCCGGGTGCTCCTCGCGTGGGCCAGGGACATCGAGCTAGACAGCGCGGCCCGACGGATTTCAATTGAGCGGGCCCCGCTCGCTGCAGCTGCAACAGCTTCTCTCTTGGGTCGGTCCCCGGTCGCGCTACCTTTGAAGGGGCAGTGATAATTTTTCGTTACGACGATTCGCTGCTCTAGTTCATCGTTACTAGCGGCCAGCAGCAGGAACGATCGGTGCGGGACGATCCATCGCCGCTGCTGGCGTTCGTGTCGCTTTCGACCGCCGACCCTCGCGTGGACAAGAGTAATATAACAGCCATGTCGGTACGGGGACGCTCGTCTCCGCACGAGAATCGTCCCGTCCGTCGAGTTTAGCTGAGGACCCAGCGGTTGATTGTTGAGTGGCTGATTCGTTGGAATCAGAGCGGGACTGCGCGCGGTTCGATCTCCTGTCCATCGACCGGGTGGTGGGAACACGGCATAATCAATGTGGAAGTAATAGTAATCATAATAATCACAATAATAAATGTAATAATAATAATAATAATAATGATAATAATAATAATAATAAATAATCACCATAGAAACGGACGTAGTTCAATTGCTGTCGCTGCTGGTTAGCTGTTGAGCAAGGCGGCGGCGGCGGCGGCGGCGGCTTTGGAGAGCCTGGCCCCAGCTAACCAGCCAGCGAGCAACACTTGCGAGAGTTGAAATCACTCGTCGCCATAATCGTCATCGCCGCCGACTCAACCGCAATACTCCGAGGCCGAGACTGCTCGCGCAGCACAATCCGCCGTTCGCGCACTCGTTCTGTTTTCAGCAACTCGTTATTATTGCGTACTCCCTTCGACGTCCGTCGAGTCGATTACGTTCGCGTGAGCACACGGCGCACTTGGCGGTGTGAGCTAATGTGTGAATGAACTTATGAGGGACTCTGAACGAACGGACTCCGACTGCCGCGGATAGACTAGACTCACTCAGCGCTTACCTCCCATTGGTAGCTGCTGCATTTGCAGCAGAACCTCCGCTCGAAACTACTACGCGGACCGAGATGCTGGCTATTGCTGGTGTGCCGAATGGCGAAGGTTATCCTATTGAGGCGTCCTGTCAAAGGGGGGACGTGGGGGGGGGGGGGGGGGCGGCATGAGTGATGTGTGCGTGCGCGGCGAGAAATCAGACAAGGGTTTTTTTTCTCTAGCAGACAACTCGAAATTCAGAAATTGCTTTTTGCAGGTTTAGGATTGGAGGAATCTGTCCGTTGATCTCAGTGTACTGTCTGCCCACAATTCGACAGGGCGGCCTTGCCGCCTACCTAATAGAATATACTTCCGCAGATTCGAATCCCGTTGCATGGCATATAAGAGAACTTAAGCATTGTCTGAAGAATGGTCTTCATAGATGGAGCAACCAAACGTGTTTTTCGGCTGACTCTTAGATCATTAAACCTCTAATGTCCGCGGTATTGCTGTTGTGCATTGCCTCGAATGGTGGACCTCTAATTGCGAATGTGCAATGGTGGGGATCGAGCCCAGCTTCCTATGTGTCTCCTCCGGTTATAAGGCACGTACGAATGCACGACTAGGCCATCGGGCTTAATAAAATGGAACAATCAGTAGCCCTTGCTCATACCGTTACTTTGAAACGGATATAAACATGTCCCTCAACGAAACTGAGTTCCGGTCCGAATCCGCTCTGCTCGTTAGATTCCCTGTTCGTTTAGCCTTGCCCACGCGCACGTTTTCCTGTTGGGCGAGGTGCTGTGAGTGACGTCAGAATGACGTCGACCAGGCCGAGACCGAAAACGACCTCCGTAGCACTGAAAGCCTGGATGTATTACTGTATGTCGGCCTCGACGTCCACTACCCTCAGCCTGATCGGACTTCTTTACTCTGGAACATTTCGCGATGATTAAAATCCCCCACTAGCCATCGTTCCCTGGGCTTTTCCACCGCGAGTTCCCTCCTCCCTGAGAGAGCCCGAGATGGCACAGCTGTCGCCATAGATCTTCGCCAAAGCGGCGGTGGCGGAGGCGGCGGCGACCGTCGACAACATGCCGTGTCGCCGTACGAACCGTGAACGTTAGCTAAACAAACAGTTGAACTTTCTCGACACCCGGTCAGTGCTGCCTGGCGGCGTCCGAGCAGCTGCTGTTTACAAGAAAACAATGTTGGGATCGATGTTTGTCAGTGAGCGAGCGCGAACCCGACATCGAACTCCTCAATGCGTTGAACACACACGAAGCTCAGTGCCGTTGGCATAACACTAGCGCTTAGCTCGGTCCGAGAATCGCCCAATTCAACTGGTAACGACAATGGCCGTATGATGGAAGGTAGGGCTAGGTAGAGCTTTATTGGTTTATTAAGGGAACTACAATTTTCACAATGCTTAAATTATCTTATAAGTCATCACGCAGCGGGACTCAAACTTGCTCTTGCTTATTGTCAAAAATGTTGATTATTTTACATATGCCAGCCGATCAGGCCATGTCGATTAAGCCATGAAGTTCATTCCTCGGGTTCAATTGTCGCCCACTTTTATAATTAACTAATGAATTAATTGTCTGAATAAACTAAGGAGCTGCATCTATGAAATAAGCTATCTCTCCCATTGTCGCGAGACTTCCTACATATCAATGTGGCTAGTTTACCCAATGATACGTGATATTGGACATCTAAGGCGATTACATAGTGACTAACACAGAGCGAAAAGGAGGAAATAATCACTGCTGCTGTCAGCCATTTACAGTTATTGTGGCCAGAGAACACCTATCAACCTTCGAAAGTGTTTTATTGGCTTTGAAAAATGATGCCTAGATACTGGTCAGTGCATATTTCTAAAACATATGTGACACAGATGCAGTTGTCAAGGAGAGTATGTTGAAGTACAAGGTGGATTGAAGCGAAGCCGCCGGAGTTTTCTTTAATAAAATATACATCATTTATTCATATTACGGCAACGTGCATTGCCGTGGAGAAGAAGTTGTTCGCAGCAAGATCCACGCATTCGTATTCTCTGTCAAGACGCTTTTATACACCTTCCCGGATGACGGAGATCTTCAGAGGTTCGGGGCCTATAGAGGGCGATTCCGACGATGACCATCGCTCCTTCGTTGAAGTGAATCCGTTCACACACCTCCGGTTCAGCTTTTTCACAAGGGTACAAATATTTGCGACTCCTGTCGAGCTGCATGTACAGTTTGACCCATGTCTCGTCGTGAGAATATGTTTCAGGGTTGCTTTCGTGTTAGCACGATAGCATAGGTTCTGCTCACAACAAGAAATAGAGAAATCCCTTTGGCCCGGCCGGCCAATTCGCGTGACAGCCATTTGACCAGAATCTTCCCCGGTTTTTTCAACAGATTGAAACTTTTTTTTACCCACAACTCGGGCTGCACCTCGGACAATACACATTGTCACTCTCTACCCATACTCAAATGAGCGTACAGCAGACAGTTACTATAATGGCGAAAAATTACCCTGGAACATACATATCATCAGGCTTTCTACTCTAGTAGTCAATTCCAAGCGGCGTCCCTGGATCATTTTCGATACCGAGTCTTGTCTACCCACGTCGGATATTGCCGCAACTCGACCGCCAACGTTCACAAAGATCTGTCCGGAAAAGGGTTGAATTTCCTGCATCGTCTAGAAACCACTGCGAACGAAATTTCCTAGTACATTGGATAGCAGTCTGTTGCTGGACGCCTGGCGTTCGAAGCTCGCTGGCTTTGATGGCGGGCAAATCGACCCAGCCCATAGAGCCATAGAGCAATATCCGTTACCCATCGTATGGCGGGGCTTTCCAATTACCAGCTGAACAAGACTCGAATCTAGCGGAAAAAGCACACAGACATAATTAACCACGAAGGAGTATAATTAACCACTTCTTCCTAATTGCAACCCCAGTGTCTATGTCTCCCTCGGCCTCTGTGTGCATATGGGTGTGTATTAGCGAGCGTTATCTTCCACAGGCGCCACGGAAACGGTGTCGGCGCTGGAAAGCGGATTATGGAACAACTTTGTGTAGACAACGACTTCGAGGCCACCCGCAACAGAGTGAACGCACACATTTGTTACGAGACGCCCAGAAAGCAGCTAGGCAATCCGGAAGGAGACCTCGAGAAGAAGAGTTTTACCAAATTGTGCCATCTTTTTTTCTTTATCAAATGGCTAACACATCTTGACGACATCCCGAACTATTCAATGGCAAACCTGTATACAGTGCCTTACGTGTGGCTTTTTTGCCCACGCACAGCACGTACGGGATGCGCGATGTCAGTTTGTGGTTACGTAGGTGCTGTCCCGCGGTTCTCCGTTGCAGATAGTTCGTGCATGCTGCGTTTGTATCCGTGAGCGTGCAACCTCACTGTACGACAAGTCGTAGTTTTGAGAGATTTTTTCGTATGCTACAAAAGGGGCATATCGCGGAAATCAGACATGTCAACTGAATCAACTGATCCAGTTGACCTGCTAAAATTTGCTTGAATATGTTGAAGGTGTTAGTTGCCAACTGAGTTTGTCTGGTACAAAAAGCTGCTGTAGCAGCCTTCCACTTCAGTTGATAAATAGTCCACTGCACCATAATGAACTGTAAATCCTTAGCTGAAGTTATTATTGGAGTATTGGCTGAAACTCAGCCAATACGCATAGGAAGATGTTGACCATTCTTCAATAGCTTAGCAACACGCTCACCGTCAATGGCCATCCGCAGGCACCTCGTACCCGAGTTGGGCTGCTGCTCGAAGCACATCTGGCTGTTTCACCCTATCTTTCTCTCTCTATCTCGCTAACTCTATCGAGGCCCCGCTCGCCCGCCCGCTTGCTTCCCCCTCAGCGACATGTGCACTCGGCGAGAGGCCAGATGTGAGAAGCTTGTTTAAAATTCATTGCCACTTTGTAGAACTCACACAAACTCAGAAGTGGGAACGAGACAAGGATTCCGCATGCGAACGTACTGGGATACGAATGCATTTGAATGAATAGACGCTGGCCAACGAACCCTACCGAGGCAGCCCACGAGCACCGAGTACGACGCCGACGAGCTATCCGCGTGGCTTGTCCATCCCGGCCGGTTTTTCGCGACGCGAGGACAACGCTCGAACCCGCTGCCTAACCGCCCACAGACAACGGTTTGTTTGACAAAATGTCACATGGCCGTGTCCACTGAATAATGGACGAAACGCGAGCATTGATGAGAGAAGTCGAACTGCTGCGGATGGCGTTAGATATATGCCGATCGTGGATGATGGATGTAATGTGTCCTTTTTGCTGTACATCGTGAGGAATGAGGGGCGAACATTTTTCCGTGGCCAAGCGTTCGCCGATCTCAATCACGCAAACTGAGTAAAAGCTGTTGACAGATGTTTTATGCAACGTTCGTAGAACATTTTGCCGGAAAATGGCATTAAAACCATATTTGAGTGGCTGCGCAGGTAAGATAGGTAAAAGGTCTTATTGGTTCGTCAACGGAACTACAACTTTACATAGGTGGGGACATGTTTATTGCAAATCGCAAGAGACACTTGGGTCAATAGGCGTTTTCTACAGGACGCCATGGAGTGCACTTCAAAGCAAACTTGGGTGAGTTGACATTTACCTGCTACGGGTGATTTTTATCTATTTTTTTAGTGTTTGCTTGTCGTAGCTGGTAGTGGTAGAAAAATTCCCACTTCTGAACCATGGACCAAGTGAGAGTTAAATGTCACAGTTTATGCCGACTGTGACAGCTACGGGTGAAAGGTTGCCTATTATGGATCCTTGCTGAAAACAAGGATACCCCAACCCATTTTATGAGCGTAGAGCAGCATTGTCCCCTAATAAATATGCATTACGCTCTGCTATCATGTCCCTTTTTAAAGTCACCCGAGTTAAGATGACTCGCTTGCTTCTGATGCCCAGCCCTTTTCGTGTCATCCTTATCCTTATGGCATTACTATAACACGAGAAATGTCGGGTGAAAAATCCACACTCCCTAAGGCCATGGCAGGATTTTGAATGCTGAAGCAGGATTTGCGACTTGGGACATGTCCCACATCCACATTAAACTCGACTCATCTCGGCGTCCAAGGATGGGTTGTAGTTGATTGTCGTTTTAGCAAATCTCAAAACCTGAGCGACAAACTGCAAGAAACGGTAGACAACAACGATAGGCTAACGCTGAATCGTGATTCGCGTTTGTAGCCTAGAGGGTGTACACACGTCAAATAGAATAGAATTGCCGAACGATGACGCGCACATCTCAACTTGATCCAAGTTGGAAAATAGTACAATGACGCCATCTAGAGAATGATATATTTAACGACACTGCGTATTGTGATACGCAGCTCACCCTACGGGCTATTTCCACTCTTGTACGTGCTGTCAACTTCAATAATGATCTTAAGGATACTCATTCGATCGTGGCTCGGGTCAGCCAACCGAGAGAGCTCGGTGATGACGATGACGTTCGTGAAAAATAAATTTCATGCTCGTAGACACAACAAAAAATCTGTACTGGTCAGATATGATGAGGATGTGCATGTCCAGTTGCCTCAATAGTTAGCGAACTACTTGTCTAGTAAAATAGTGATTTGCTACACGGATGCCGCGTCTCATTCTCAAGCAACTCTTGACTATTAAGCGCCCCCTTGCGACTTTTTTTTGTAGGGAAGTCCATTGCGACATGAGGCGTTCATCGTCAATATTCACGTTATAGATTCATGCACAAGTGATGACCAATGGCGTAATTCCGGAGTCACCGTCTCGCTCCGCAGTGGGGTCGTACATCGCCCTGATAAACAGGTCGCGGCCAATCGGAACCATCGCGTAGTGATTCAGGCCGTCACGGACGATCAAAAGTTTGCCCCTACAAACATTGGATCTTGCCAGAGGGCTGATTACGCCTTAGAGCTTCCCAAACGAAGCGATTGTGATCTTAAATATCAGTAGTATGTATAGCTTCGCCAGTTGTCTATTCCTTGCGCATCTCGTTGCTGGGCTGAAAAGAGTTGTTGTTGTTGACATTGTCAAGATTCTGAAGACTTCGAGAGTAACGTAGAACAGCGAAAAAGTTGCTGATGCCGGATCGGTTCCGCCGGCCCGAAGAGTGAAGGTCAACTCGGAGAAGCGTTTGCGCCAACGAACTCAATGAAGTGACAGACGTACGGAATCGAAGCCTGGAGACGGACGGAGACAGATGGTACATCTGACTGAGCTGAGGTCCCGGAGGACTCAGTAGCGAAAAGTAGAGAAAGCGGGGTAGCGCAGCAATGGACAAAATACAAAACCATAGCGAGGAAATGCAGAGTGATACCATGTCATCTGGAGTTCACCATATTCAACTTGTCTGAAATACGAGGCCACATTACGTAAGACGCATTATATATATATATATATATAGTCTTCGTCCTTGTTGAATCGTGTGTAGATATAGATGACTGGACGTCCCCCAGATAAGCAGGAAGCAGTGCTGAAAGCAGCATCGTGGATGTTGAATGTTGACCGTGAGCCAACATTTCTGATAAAGTAGTAATTCCAGATTATCTCATACCTACAGCAAGAAGTCTTCACATTATAGTACTTTTTAGTCATCTCCGTACTGTTTTTCATCGTTGACTTTGCGTGTGTACATTAAGGAGGCTCTATGAACAACGTAACCAATTACTTCATAAACCACATGGCCATCTCACCGTGAGCAGAAAGAAGTCGAGGATCTGTATGATACATAAAGGTCGATCGGTTGCCCCATACAAGGTGGAAGATTAATTAACGTGACCGGTAAATGGCCATTATGAAAAGACGATATAGATGAAAAACGCGTCCCTAGTGTCGATCGATATTTATTGTGAATGGACTAAATGATGTTAATAGAGGACTCCCGCCAAACCACTCGGCCTTTGTAAAGCCGACCTGGAAAACTGCCCACGAAGATATAGCTGAGTTCACGGGAATCCATGTCCCTGCACTGATAGCAGCATAATATTTATAGGAGGGCCAACGCTTGATCACAAAAATCGCGGTGAACGGTCATTCACGGCTCAGTACATCTGCAGCAAAATATAGGCACGAATATCGCCATTGTAATTAACCGGGTTCGAGTGCCGTAACGGGACGTATAAATGTAAAGGCAAAGCTTTATTGGTTTATTGTAGGAGCTGCAATTACACAAATACTTAAGCTCTCTTATATGCTTAATTGAACTTAAGCAAAAAAGTACTTAAGAACTTAAGTTAAAATTGCAGTTCCTTTAGTAAACCAATCAAACCTTCACTTTTTACCTTTAAAACGAAAACCTGGAAGGTTGACCCGTTCGAAATGTTTTGCATGAATCCTTTAAATAAATTATTTCGAGGCTAAATCTCCTCAGAGGCTACGGTCCTCTAGGTTCTCGTCATACTAGGTTCACCAGAAAGTAATAGGACAATTGATTTTTTGTTGAAGTTTAATTTGCGGAGCAATTCTTTGCCAATACATTTACCGAATAACATTAGAAGCTGTGGTTAGTTTGCTGTTGGCCGAGAACGAGAACTCATCTAGAGTTCATCGTTCGATTTCCGACACAATCTGCCCCATTTGCTCGACTGATTGTACGCGTCTACTATTTTAGTGTTTTACAATTTAATTGTGTGTGAGGATGTTTCAACGAAGATCTTGCAACGACGGGACCCAAGGTTCGATGTGGCAGCAAGCAGCTGTTCGCAGCGATGAACTTTCCAAAGCACCATATGAAATAGTTAATTAATATTATGCCTTTTTTCTCTCACCCACTACATACATCGGAATTAATGGCCAATTCTAGTACTCTTAACATCCGCTAGCAAATTGCTCACAAAAAAAAGCTACATAAGCTTTCGTCTAAATCCTTTTTCAAGTACGTAGGTGATGTCGCTTAAAAATTACCTTCAATTTCAGCTAATCTAAGATCTCAACACGGTTCCCGAATCGTACTATCGCCTTGTTGAGTCTGAGAGGATCTAGGATAGGAGGGAGAACGAGGGTTATCCATCTCTCCTCATAGGGTCCCCTGGGGTATTTTACGCATTATTCTCGGGTGGGGTGACTGTATAATGCAAGGTTCCTATGCGATTGCTGTGTTAATTATCGGCGTCCAGGCACACCAGATATTACAGTACGTTACGATGCCTCTCCCTCTCTCCCCCAGGGCTCGTAAATACGTGCTTAATGCGAGGAATTTCTCGCTCTTGGAGAGAATATAGTCGAGTTCCTCTATATATATATATATATATATATACGGGTATATGTACGAGGAGAGGGCGGCCCCATTGTCTCGCCCCGAGAGAACGAATGAGAGAGCAGCTAATTGATACAGCCGTTGAATGGATATTACGAAAATATATTCGATACTGGGCTAATGGAAAAATGAATCCCTAGGGGTGATGTCGACGCGGACACATGCGCTAGCAAACATCTGTTGCGTTGCAATTCGATAGCACGGTACATTTAGGCGTGACTTCGAAGACAGAGATTCTCAGTTCGAGCGTTTTTTATGGCAAACAAGCAAACCCCCGTCAGGACAGACTGGATGACAGCATCTGATTCAGCAGGGATATACATCTGTTAGCATGTATAATCGGTCTGAGACGAAGCCCTGTTCACGTTTTGGTGTTCAGCGACGGAGACTGAATATGAAAATAATTCGGTTTATACAACCGGTGCCCTCAGTATGTTCCAGTAATCCCGAATCAGAGGACTCAATGAGTAGAACCTGAAGAACGTACATCTGCCCCGTTTCCCATTCCCCACCATATTATTATTATTATTTCACACTATCAATCTCCAAGGGCACGTAGTGCAGATTCGAGATATGCAGGGGCATGTTATCGCTGGCGTACAGAGCACAAACGCAAGCTATCCTTCATTCTGGCGGTCTAGTTCCACAAAACACAATGCACGTTAGAGACGGAGTGAAGAATGAAAAATCCGAGTGCATCTGTGCTGCGCTGCGTTTTGCGGCTCGCTACGTATTGATTAGGAATGAGGCTCTCATCCTTCCAGCGCCGGCGCCGGCGGGCCCAAAGCACCTCACGCCATCCTTTTCAAGAGGGACTTGCAACCTGCCTGCTGCGCTGTTGTCATCAAACGAGACGAGAGGTCGCCTTTGAGAGGAGGCGTCCACAGAAGAAGAGAAGATGAAGAAGCCTTTTTCGCGAGGAGGGAAAGAGGAGGTGGTTCGCGCGCGCCAATCTGACCCCCGGTCAGATTGGGCCGGGGCCTGCCCGTCAGCCAGCCAGCCTGCCTGAGCCGCCTTTGCAGCACCTTTGAAAAGTCCTCGCTGCAGATTACTTTCCGATAGACGTCAGTGTGTCTCTGTGTTAGCGAGTGTGGCTGCAAGTGTTAGCGAGTGTCCACGGCTGTGTGCGCGAGTGGGTGCGTGTCTGCGTTCTTTCGGTCGTTCGAAGGGATATGAGTGTCTGTTTTTTTCCCTTCTATAAAGTTGACTCTCTGCTCGCCGCGATGAGTAGCTGACTCCTTGAACCTCCCCCGCCTGGTAGGGCCACAACGAAAGGCCGGGGGAGAGCCAACTCGTTCGTTCGTTGTCACCGTTTTGCCAGGAGTACAGACAGGGCGCCACAGAGCCTCCCTCGAAGAGACCCCCTGGCTCTTCATCCACCTTCTACCACTCGTTTCCTTTGCGGGGTTCCCGTCCCTGCAGGACGTCCGTAGGACCCCGCAGGCAACAAGATTCACCGCCACCACCGGCACTAGCTACTACCGACATCGCCTCAGCCGCTGCCCCTGCCATCAACGATGAAACGGTGAAAAACTCACAACAGTTCAGGAGAGCGGTAAAGGAGAGAGAAGGGGAGCGTGTTCGGCCACTTATCGCTTCCTCAGAGGCGCCCAAAAAACCTCGTCCGAGCTCTGGCCTGCCGCCGGGCCGAGGAGCGACTGAACGACTGCCTGTGAGTGGTGAGCCTGCCCGAAGTCCTGGAGTCGCTTCGTGTATCGGCCTAGCCTATCCTACCCTACCCGAGCCCATCTCGCCATCGTGGGCCCATCCTGGTTGCTTCATCGGTGAACGACGGAACCCGTTACTTCGAGACCTTGAGAAAGGACGCTACACGGAAATCCTTCAAGGTTTCTCCTCGGTGGCTTCGCTTCGTCTCTTTCTCGACGTTCCGCCAACGTTTGGCCGACAGACCCCCCAGGCTAGCTGACTGCCGGCTTCCTTGCTTGCTTCTGCCTGGCTCGAAGCGTTCGCCATCGGCAGCCCGAAGCGTCGATAACCCGTCAAAAGACTACCCCCTGAACAATCCCCGAAAGATTAGAAGGACGTCAGAAGTGGTCGGTCGCTCCGTCGCCTGATTTCTTTCAAGTGGCGAGCCCAGATAACCTCTCGCTCCTGTTTCATCCACCAAGATCGCATCGCTAGCCGCTTGCAGACACATACACTCCCCGGCTCATTGAAGTCACATGTAACTACCTCAGAAATCGGTCCCCCATCGAAATAGAACTTGATCAATGTCGATTGGATTTTGAACGGGGCTCATGAAGAATATGCCAGTGGAGTTATCAGAGGAGCAGAGAAACATCTATGTTACCTTTAGAAGCAGTTGATTTTAATTAGGAACTTTGGTTAGGTGCATATACAAGTGACTGCTATTGGCTTCCGAAATATAGCCTTAATGTCAACTCGTTGATGGGTTCGATTTTACCGACGTTATGCTCTGCCAGAGAAAAATCCATTCATGCAGTCATGTCATACATCTGTAGAATAAGGCCTAAGTTTTTAGTATTTTTTTACTCCGAATCTATATAATAATGATGCATTCATTTGTGTTTGATGTCAGCGCGTGCTTCTTGCCAATCAATCCTGAACGATATCATTAGTTCCCTAAAGTAAACTGATGCGGACATTCACGAAGACTTCGCACCACGACGACCACTGCCAGCACCTTTTGATATTCTCGTCTACTTGAGCAGATATTCTTTTTATTTCATTTTCAAACTGTCTTTATACGAGCACACTGAGACAGTAGATGCATTGTACGGGCGTTTACGAATGGGCCGCAAGGCCCATGTTGCGATTTCTAGACCTCTCACGCAAAGCGTTTCTCGTTTCGCTCTTGTACGATTTTCTCTCCGGTATACCACAGCATGACCATACCACCGCCTGCTCAGCATCTATCCAAGTAGCCTGGCTGTCCCTCACTAGCTCTTCCACATACGGGGTGTGTGCTTATAGGGTAATATATATAGTACCAGGGCCACAGAAGGAGCGGCCGCAGCAATGCATTGCATATTATTACGATGCACACGTCGACACTATCGAGCGTACATATGGAACATTTATAATTGTTAGGTCTGTCGCTCATTGAGCAGGCGATCTATGACAAAGACGCCGTGATACGGCAGCCTTCATGCATACTCACGCACTACGTCGAGCAACCTAGCGTACTTGGTCGTGAAGACGGCATTCACACACGCATACACACACAGATAGATAGACAGATACATAAGCACACTTATTCGCCCAGCCTAAGTCTGTCACCAGCCGTCATCTTAGACGTCGGCGTGTCCCCGACCTGCGCGTCCCGTAGTGCCGGAAGCTGCTGATGTCCCGGAACAGGAAGCTGCCCGAGGCTATTTCTAATAGAATCTAGCACAGGTGCGGGCTGTCGGCTGTTCGGACAGATAGATAGATGGACGGAAGACGGGTAGGTTATGCTAGATCCCTAGCGAGCTGGTTGGATGGCTAGGCCAATATTGGTTTATACCATCTCGCTATCACAATACATACGGACACAGATACCCACATACACACACATATAATATATATATATATATATATATATATATAGAGGCACAGACAGATACTATACATGGTATTCGCCCACCGCTGGCTTTCCGCTGAACAGGGTCACGATTCATCGTAGCGGCATCAACGATAGCTTTTCACCTTACAAACAAGTGTAAGTGGTATAACACCACCTGTTGATTACCATTACGCTGCATTATATAATTGGATCACCATGTCATGGAGATGTGGGGTTACTATTGTGCAATGCTACGAGTATTATTTATAGCGCAGAAGGAGTGTTAGCATCGGGGTACGATGGCTTGATGCTCTAGTGAAAACCAAGCCATCGGTGAGTGGCGAACATGGGTTGCAAAAATGAAATATTTTTTTCTTTGTAGCCGTTCCTATCGTCACTATACATTGTGTGGATGTTGAGTCCCACATAGAATGTAGTCAAGGGAGGGCACTTTCAAGACGAGTTGCAGACGAGTTTACTTTCTTTCCGTTGACGGCTCAACGGCCTCCAGCTCTTCCACCATCAGACACTTCTCGGCGCTTATCCCTATGGATTATCCCCTACGAGAGGAAGTGTGAGGATGAAAAGTGCGACCACGGCCAGACGAAATCAGGCAGATGACGAGCAAACGTGACTGCTGTTGGCTCCAAAGCGTCCTCGCTTTCGGGCCCAATCGCTCAGTCACAAGTGCCCCAACCGACTACATACATCGCACAGATCTGCATCGTTTATAGAGGCAGTTACGCGGCAGCCAACCAGAGGGAAGCAAGGAAGAGCGCACCGATGCAGCAATGACTCTTAAGCTTTTCGTTAGCTGAGACCTCGTCGGCCTACTTACGGGACCTTACTTACAGTTCATAGTGAACATAGCGCTTCGGGATAATTCCTGTCCGAGCGATGGGCTCATGGCACACTGTGTGCCGTTTGTGCGCCTATGTGTTCAGATCTGTACCTTTGTCAATGTAGCTGTCAACGTGTCTTCCGCCCGGTTGAACTCTGGCCTTTCGGGCGTGTCGTGGTTTTCTTGTGACTGCACGCTCGTGTTCACATCATTTCCCGTTAACGATCCTGGTCACGGCACCATTTGGTGGATGTACTGGGAAACCTGGCTCATTCGAGTGTGTCAACACTTTCGAGAGCGGACCTCTCGAACGTAAACCCAGAGCTTAGCGATTGCTACAGCTAGGACCATATGTATGCATAATATTTTTCGAATCTCAACCTTTACATCTGTTTGTGCAATCACTTACAGCGAAAACAAACAATGGTATTTACCCGCTATTAGCTTGCGTACACAATAAATATAAAGTGAGAAAATGGTGCTTTGTCTTGTAGTTGCTTGTTACCAAAGCTCTAGGAATTGATCCATGTGTGACCGGCGCTTCTAAGTTATGCGCTTCAGGTTAGGATGATTCGAAATAAATTGAGGAGATGCGACAATGTAAACTGGTTATAAGAGCGCAGAGATGTGTTGAAGCTAGATCTAGACTTCATCAAAAGTTGTTGGTATGGTGTCATGCGTTTTTTTTTGCTAATAGTAGAAAATTCGATCGGAGATATCTTCATTATTCCCTTGGCATTGTGTAGGGATCAGTGCAATAGTTCTACCGGCAATCCTTCAAGAAGTGATAGAGTATAATGCATCTACAGGCGAACTGAAACTCGTATCGAAATGGTGCGAGCTTTAGCTGGCGAACTTCAGTTGTCGTTTTGTCCATCCATCATTTCAACTCAGTCCTGTAAAGATTGAACTGGGAAAACTTCTCGTTCCATTAACGCGCTTGAAAATCTACGTGACCATGAAAGATGTGACCACCTTGTCAGAACACCCTGCCGCCGGGGCATCCATGACACTGAATACGGACTACCCAGATATAGACGGAGCGCAGGATTGGAATAGGGAGTGGTTTATAATTGGGGCAAGGTTAAGGTTTACCTTAGAAGAAAATGTAGGTTTACGATGGTGGCAGTTTGGGAATGCAAGCAAGGGGTGTTCAGTAGTTAAGTCATCTATGTTGCTTTGCGATTTGGTCCACGTCGATGGGCTAGTTTCAAAAATAGCGATGCGTGCCACGTAGCCCAGACTTTTCTGTGCTGGTCCTGGACGTGGACATCCTCAGTACAACTCCTTAGCTAACGATTAGTAAAAATCAATGTGTCATATCATGCCCATGGTAAACTGCTCTACTTGTTTCGATTTGGCGAAGCGGCATAATTCGCTATACTGCATATTCGGCTCAAGCTAAATTTGTTAACTTTCTGCCCGGTGATTGCCACCAGGGGCTCATTTCTGGCCAGCCGACAAAGGGGGCAGAGTACATTTGCTTTACAACGCGTTACGGCCCTATGAAAGATGAACGCTTATGACGGTTGTGACGCAAGCATCAAGCCCCCTACGTTTCAAACGACCTGAAACAGTTCAGCTTCCACTGAAATTACTTTATATATATAATGTCTTTATATATATAATATATATAATGTCAGCTTTATATATATATATATGTATATACATATATATATATATACATGCCTTCCATACATGGCCTGTATCTATGTAATCTATTTCGGCAGCATCACTTTAGCTTCCACAGAGCATCCACACATACGCAGGACCGCTCACACTCTACAGACTTTGCCTGCCCGGGAAGGCACCTACCATTATATCATGCGGTATGTAACATAGGTAGGCGTGCGTTGCGTTCCTCTTGCCACGAAGCGGTAAAGCCCAAGGGCATAAGTGACGCACACGGAAGAGGAGGCGGCCGCGGAACCGCTCACCGTGGACCGATGAAGCCTTTCATTCAGGCCTCGAATCGCCCCAGGCGAATCCTTCCGGACACAGGCTTTTTTCCCGGTCGGCTCAAACCGCACGAGGGGTCTGCAGTACGAGAAGCAGCGGGGCCATTGAACGGGGCCACCGTCTCTCCGCGGCCCCTGCAATCCGCTCTTCTGCCAGCTCCTGCATCACAGTTTTCCACGGTACACGGCTGAAAGCGACAGGCCTAAATTTAAGTGGAAAGAATAGGTTGTGCTTGCCCGTGTGCTTGTGCGTGCGCTTCTGTATATATGTGCGTGTGTGGTTGCGCTTACGCCTGTGCTTTTCTTGCTTCAACCACTTCAGTCTGACGATTGTCGTAGCCGTGGTCCTCATTGGGAGTCAGGTGCGCCATCACTCTTAGCGCTTCTGCTTCAATACCTGCCTCGAATATTATCGCACATTACTCGAATAATCTCAGTATTAACCACACAACACGATCTAGCCGAACGGACTGCAAACGATTTCATCGTTCTGTTCTATGCAACAAAGCACACCACTTCCTTCATTCCGTATTGGCACGAAGGTCGCTTTTGCGTTTACCTTGAACGGCGACTTGCCTCGTACGGTAACCGCAGCAGCAGTAGCAGTCTAAGCAGTGGCAAGTTCATCGCACATCAGTAGACACAAAATCCTGTCAGCGGGCAAAAATAATTCTTCCTCATTCGGTTTGACTCAGTAGGCGCTCACATGGACACTGCTGCTCGGTGGGGTGGAGAACTCAACGCAAGGGGTACAACTCAGCCTCCGCTTTAGTGATTGACCACCTTTCCAGCTCCTCGATGGACGGTTGCGTTCGCCTGCGTCCGTTCAGCAGCGATGTATTCCCAGGAACAATTGGCATTGAGGGCTCGTCATTAACTCTCCCATCCGCCGCTGGCGGGGTCGTCCCTCAGAGTTCAAGTACCAGCCCAGCTTCCTCGGTTGTTCCTCCCACCCGGCAGGTCGTGATAAGTGTACTATGGGACCCCGGGGGCCGCGGGGGCCAGAGCTCTCTCTCTGCTTGGTTCCTTCATCATCAACGGTGCCCGCTGCTACAGCGCATGGTGACGGCCGAAATGGAGTTTCCCGACGAGGACAAGAGGAAGGTGGAATATTCATTGTAATCTACCGCCGATTCTGTCTGCCTTACTCCCTACGGCTCCACCCACGTTTGATGCGTTCGTTGATGATGGTTAAACATTCGTTATGATTCACTGTGGCTGCCTGCGATTGTGATGAATGTCCCGCCTGCTTCTGCGTATCTATCAGATCTATCGGTTGGCGTTCTAGAGCAATGTGGGTGGAGGGGCGGTGGCCTCTGTGGAGACGAACGAGACTTTGAGGATGCTCAGTATTGCCTTGGTGCGGCCCACTGAGTCATCGGGGTCGGTAAATGTCACGTAACACGTTGTTGGAACCGAAACTAGAGACAAGCTGCGATGATATTGTTGATTGTAGCTAGGATGTATATATGTATATATATATATATATATGTATACCCCGCCCATATGGTCATTATAATCACCGACTTCTCTTTTTGGATAAGTTTAAAATTTCCCAAACATCTAGGCCTATATCATACTGATGATATGTCGTTCGAAAGCACTGCCGGTTCAATTTGTGTGGATCAAGATGATGATTCACGTAAGGTTTAATGAAAACGACTCATGCTTATTTCCGTACCATATTCTCATTGCAACGTTTCTAAGCGGGCCGGCACACATGAGCGAGTCTCGCCTGGCCAGGCAGTCAGTGTCGCAGTGCTGCCCCAAGCGAGTCAACGGGCTTCTTATCTCAATCTTCGCAAAAGTGTTCGCAACTGTCCGATACGTCAACTCAACTCTAGTTTGAACCAACGGCTCGTGCCTTCCCGAGGCGCAGACAGCGAGGATATACACACAGACGCTGGTCACATTAACACTCGCATCCGCGTACCCACATCACACACAGTTCCGTGTAGTGCAACTCACAACGTGAGCAAAGGATCTGTCAAGTCAAGTTCCACCCCTATTCTATGCACAGCTTTGATTGTCCCTTCGATCTTCTTTACCTCCTCCGGTCCGGTGGTTCCACGGGAGCTTTATAACCGGCGTTGGTAGAGGCGGGTCTACTCTGCTCTGCCGCTGTCACTGTTTGAATAGCTGAGGCCCAACGACTACTGAGCGTCTTACGCGGTGATTTCGCAACTATCACTGGCACCCCTAGTGTCGTCGAGGTTGCCGCATGCAGCACGCTCACAGCATCGCCCGTATTGCCAACCGCCAACGACAGTCCAGAAGGTCTTCCGCCGCTCGTTGTCTTCCCTGAGAAACAGGTGATGTACATACATAAGGTTGTATGTAGGTAAGTAGTGGCACGGACGTGAGGCCTACGAGCCTGTAATAGGCCTCATAGCTGGAGGTGACACCTGGCACTTCTCGCAACCCCCCTCCCCGTTCCAATCGAACCTACCGAAGGTGAATCCGTGGCCTGCGCGTGGCCTGCTGTACCTCAGCCGTCCGCAACTCGCACAATTAGCAACCGCTACGGCCGGGTGCCATCGTCACAGACTTACTGGTGGCAATGACAAGCGACGATTGGTGCTAGATAAGGCAAAGGTAGGCTTGGCGCCATACAGACGTTATATCATACAATAGGATATATTATACGAAGCGGTGTAGATAAGGTTACATTCGAAAGATAGCGACTAGCAACTGTCGGGCGTTGTGTGACACTAGCAAATGACATCAGATGTCCTTTTAACGATCGCCCATCCCGCCCAAGGTCAATACTGATGTGCTGAGAGCTCTAATAGACGAACTCGGTCCCGAACGAACGGCTCGTATGCTCACTCGTCCGTATGGCTGCTGTCTCCATGCCAGCGATAGGGGCTACCTCGTCTCGCTCCACGAAAAAGTGGCTGGACAATTGGGTAGAACAGGGATTACTTAAGGGCCAGCAAAATAATCAAGGTCTTTTTATCGAGCCAGTTGTTGGTCTTCTCGCAGCACGAACTACCGAAAGCCAATTGAAGCTTACCACTTATTTGTCGTATAGTGGAATGATGTTAGCGTTGTTGATGGAAGACTTGGAAAGGCGGAGGACGTCAGGTGTGGCAGGGCACAAGTCATTGATGCGACATTGCACAATATTTGGAGATACTATATATATATATATTTTTTTTTTTAATGTGTATTTGGTGAGGTGATTATTCTTTAAAGCGTCGAGATCCCATCTATGTGCACGTGCCCACCGCTAAATCCCATGGCGTTAGACAGCGCAGACGGCGAAGGACTCATTTACGTAGAACGTTTCAAACCTTCAAAAAGGTCCCCGCAAGAAGATCACCCTCGAACGACTTTCTAATCATCTCGGTGACAGCAAAGTTCTTTGTCTAGTAGCACAGCATACAAACGATACACGTACCTACTCATGTACTAACAGAAGTGTCCGTTCCCCTAATCAATCCGAGCATGGATAGTCCAAGAACCTGCGGCTCATTATTGACTACCGTCAGGCCCCGTCCTGAATCATAGCCTAGAGCGGGTGCAGACGCTCGCTCAGAGGGCCCAATGACTTGTGGAGAAACATATATTCATTTGGTCTGAGAAGGCACCACCAGCTGTTACCCTGAGCGAATATTTATTGATATCGATCGGGCGGGCGAGCGGTCGGTCGGTCCACTAGAGGCGGTCGGCGACTTCGAACCGAACCTCATATAGGGCAATACATTTATACTAGGTATGTACAAATGGAGGTGGAGCCAGTCATCGATCGGCAGTAGGGAGATCGGCCGATTCGAGTTTGTCGTGGAGTGTCCCCATGTAAATGCAGGCGTTCACCGAGGGAAGTGTCGCGAGTTGACGCCAGCCTTGCACGTCGTCCTTGTGCCAACGGAAGTGTTTATTTGAATGGGCCTTGTCATCATGCGAAATCAACTTCCCGTCCGCTATACCTTGTGTGGGGGTGGTCCAATTTAACAAGGGAACTGAGCTCTTTTCCAGTTCGCCGTTTGCCTGTTTGCAGGGTGTGACTCACAGCACAAAATGGAAACTGCAAATGTATAGATGGATAAAATTGCCAACGTTGCTCAGTGTTCAGTCCTTCGTACGCGCGAGGTGACATTGGCAGTGGGTGATCATTTTACCAGCTGTTCCTTATCAGCAAGTCATGGAGGATCTTGAGCTAATTGAGGCTAACGGTCGATAGATTCATACTAAACACGGTACACAACGCCACTCGCAAACACCTATCACTGTAGACGCTAACGTGATACGCTACACATTGGCATGAATTGAGGTGACGATGCTGGGTGCTATCAAATGATTGGTACTAGTAAATTCGTCTCACTGAAATAAGCATGAACGGTTGCCCGTAAGCCGGAAGGAGGACGGGAACTCGTCTTATCGGGGCCACCGAAGTTAGTAGTTCTCGAGTCAAAGGCACTTGTGCGATTGAAAATGATTCTTAAAAGAGGTGGGATCTTACCTCAGCTTTCGGCGTTATGAATTATACTTGGTCCCACGAGAACATCCTGGAAAAAGCCAGGTTCATATATATATATATATATATATATATATATATATATTAGTATGAACCTGACTTTTTTCATTTCCATAAAGCTCGTTTTATTGAAATTTTCGGGAAATAGTGCACGTCAAAGTATTGAGTACTACCCCTCGATGTTATTTCGTATTGATCCGGCTAAGCTAACCGATGACGTCCTCCCTGCTCTCTTTCATGTCGAAGTGGTCCGTGGAGCGATCAACCGTTTTTTTTTAGATCATCAGCAATAATGCAAAACAAGCTGCAGCTATTATTTATTCAAACATACAGTAATTAGGAATTATTTCTAGGGCCATTACCATTATTGCAATATTGGTCATGTCGTGATGCCATTTCAGTTAGATCGCGAGCTGATAATGATCTAAGGTACACGGGAACCAGGTCACAGGTTGACAAATGTGTTGAAATTTCAACACGGCGCAATACAGATTGAATAAGAGCTGACATTGAAAATGAACGGAATTATATATATATATATATATAATTCCGTTGTGGTGCTCGAACATCGTGATGCCCGCGTTAGCACCAAAGTCTCGGACGACCCCCCAACGCATATCACCATGGTAGCGACTTGGGTCAGCGAGCATTACAAAAGGATAAACTTGTAGTAGCTAACAGCATGCTTAATGTAGTCGAGATCAATGACGGGCATCGTGGGCTCATTGAACGCGCATCGGCTGAGAACAGAGATGAATTCCTTTGTCATCCGCGTCGGGATGTTGAAGCGCTTCCTACCAAATCGTGCAACGAAGGTATGATTCGTGCGGACAATGTAATTAACAAGGGCATCGACAAATGCCAATATTTTCTCTGAAGGTGTATCCGGAGCGAGCATGGTTCCACCGTCGATGGAGTAAGCCGCGAATGGGACCGTGATACCTAGGCAGATAATCACCGCAGCTTTCTCGATAGCTAGATACAAGGAAACAGATTCATATTTGGATTATATTTATTATTATTATTGTTATTACTATTATTATTAGTATACGTATATACAACTTTAAACATACAATAATTAGAGAATTAGTTCGTATATCTAGCCGACGTCTCGGAGATCATTTAACTTCCAGATATTCGCAAGAATCATCCAAACAGGCATATCATGGGCAGGACAATACGTCAGCTAAGACTGAAGGCTGCCGCCGACGTTGCAAATAAAATGTCTAAAAACGCTATTATTTTTTAAATAAAATAATTAAAAATTAAAAAAAACTAAGAGCCAGAAAAGGGTCAGGGTATTGGTCGAGGGGCAAACGCAATTGGCATCTCAACCGTTTAACACAAAATTTCCGCAAATCATCGAAACAAGCATATCAACAGGAGGACAATCTCATATAACATCTAAGAAAGGCACTTCCTAATTATTACCATCAACATTTACCCAAACGCGTAACCAACGCATAAGGAAACGGGTTAATTATTGGATTAATTATAAGAGTTAGTACAAATC
This sequence comes from Stratiolaelaps scimitus, assembly GCA_019614645.1. NCBI lineage: Eukaryota > Metazoa > Arthropoda > Arachnida > Mesostigmata > Laelapidae > Stratiolaelaps > Stratiolaelaps scimitus. The sequence continues at coordinate 7,044,142 of JABWDB010000012.1, forward strand.
AAACTCGATTCTCGAAGTTGATCGGTCGCAAGCGTCCTTGAGGGAACAGTTCTTTAGTCATACGATTACGCATGCAATGATACCCGACCACCAGCTATAACTAATCCACAACCCCGTTCGTGTTCCAGCAACCTTCAATCAGCCGGACCGAACTAGCCAGACAAAAACATATCAAATACAGAACGGGTACGTTTCACGACTGTACGCGTCTCAACTTACCAAACGCGGGGAAGTTGAATTTCGTTGCATACTCCTTAATCAGCGGTGGCCCGCAGCGTCGGAACAGCGTCGTGGAATAGGCCCTCGCCCGGACCTCCTCCACCGGGTTCATCTGACGTAGTTGCTTGCACACGCGAAACTCGCTTCTGTAATACGGTGAATCCCACTTGATAGATTGGTAGACATTTTTGACGCCACTCTTGCGTCGCCGGCCCGCGGCTGCGCCATGTACCGCGAACGCCGTGCAGATGTGCAACGCTATGAGCACGGCCACGCCACTCATCGTGGCTTTCGTGCGCCTATGCCGCGTAAGGATGCAACAGACTCTTTCGCGGTGTAAATTTTATTCGCGCATCGAAGGTGCGTCGTAGCCTAGCCATCCAGCGAAGGCCAAGCAGCCTGGCTAACGGTGACCAATAGCGGGGGTGACCCCTGCGCCGGCCGCGTCTGTGCCAATATTTGCCGTTCGATGGGAATTTCATGGCTAATGAAATGAAAAAGGGCGATCACCTCAGTTAGATCGCGAGCTGATAATGATCAAAGGTAATAGAGGAAAACCTGATCACATATTGGCAAATGTGTTGCAATATTAAAACAGGGCACAATGCAGACTTGATAAGAGCTGGCATTAAAAATATACGGAATTATATATATATATATATATATATTATATATATATATATTAATTTTTTTTAATTAAAAAAATAAATATATATATATATATATTGCAATTGTTGGATTTATTTGATAATCGCAAACTTCGACAGAGTCGAACATTGTGATGCCCGTGTTAGCACCAGAGTCTCGGACGACCTCCCAACGCATATCACCATGGTACCGACTTGGGTCAGCGAGCATGACCAAAGGATAAATTTGTAGTATCTAACAGCATGCTTAATGCAGTCGACGTCAACGACCGGCATCGTGGGTATATATATATATATATATGAAACGATGCAGCTAAAACCGCCTCTCCGGGTCTCGAGAATCTTTCGACCTTTGATGTGGCCGTACATCAGAATGGACCTTGATGGGGACAAGGAACAAATCAAACCTTCTAAGTGTACGAGTTTTCGGCACTGTACTTGCATCCGCAACTTGTGTCCAGGTGGAAGTCGTCAGCCACGAGTTGGTCGATGTGACTCAATTCGATCTACCATCCACGTCGTCTATATGGAAGTACCATTGCGGCGGAAAGCTCGAAAAGAGAATTTCTCCGTCCCACGTATACAGGGAATATGGGTATGCACTGCCCCAAACAGCCCGCGCGAAAAGAAGAGTTCTGCGATGAAGTCAATGAAAGTGACAGTCTATTTATCGCTAGGATATGTGTGACTATATTGTCTATTGTCGATCATCGTGCTGAGACGCTATCCTAGCAACGGGCATATAAGAGCTGATCATGGTAACTCGATCGCTGAACTAAGTAGAAGGACATTCTCGGCTGGTGTCAGCGAGTTGGCTTGAACGCCTAAGTCCCTGGCTGCAAAAAAGCTGAAAGCCGCAGGTTCGGGTCCCGCGACCTGATGATAACATATACGAATTGTGGAACCGCAGTTCCTTGCATTAAGGCGGAAAATACGTTACGGCAGGGGGACACATTTTTTCGTGCAGGTAGTCACAGGAGTTGACGAGGCCGGAGAACTGGGTGAACCTGTTCTACCATCGCACCTGTTAACTCTTAAGGCCTTATAGAGTCATAGCAACTACGTAAATTGAGCACGGCATGTAACGTCGGATGACTAAGGTTTGAAATTGGGCAGCATATGCACGGAAGGCCTATCAATAACGACTACTCGGAGCTAGATCGGACGTGTGAATGAAAGTGGGCCGACCCACTGCAGGGTTGACGTGGATGACAAAACGCCTCTGCCTGCTAAAACCATCCTCTAATGAACACAACAAATGAACATAACACTTTAACTTCAGGATCCCATGATGGGGTACCTTATATGGACCTAAAGGTCCGTACCTGCACAGCACGAACGGACAGCAGCGGCGATTGTCGCACGCTACAAGGGTAAGTGCCTGCCTACCTGCAGGGCCTGTCGCGATCATTTAGGCCAGATCCCGAAATAGCGCGATCTCCCGCTGGGCGATTTAGACATGTCCGTTATGGCACTCTCCGTTGCGAAGTGGCTGTATCGACAGCTGCTCGCCCTTCGTTCATCGCCAATCATCGCGTACCAAAGAGACCTCTCCCAGGGTTTCGCGAGCGAGAGACGAAACGATACAACTACATACATATGATTAGCTCATACTTCTATTTGATAGACACCGCGCCGGGCGGCCATTCCCGAAGCTGTGCTGCTGAAAATCTCCTCGGAGCTACAACACGGAGCTCGGTCCGGCAGTCTTCGTTTTCCCGCTGCGAGAATCGCTCAAGGGAAGATGTCCTCAGAGGAACTCGCGAGGTACAGCATACAACGCTAGCACTGCCTGCCCCAAACGATCGCCGGGTGGCGAAGGATCTTTTATTCACGCTGTTGGTACATTGCGAGTTACACGTGTTATATATATATATATATATTGTCACATACAGCACAAGACAGCACATGTTGTCCGTGTAGAGCAGTTAAATGAAACAGGGCGACTTATAAAAAATGACACATAAACAAACAAGAAGAGATGCGTAAAAACGCATGCTTTTCCAGGCCATTCCAATTAATGATGAATCATTTTATTAATGAAGCAGTAAAAGGAACGATATGGTCAATCACACATAATTCCACACAGACTTTCTCAACACTGCGTGATCTGGTAAACGGTACTAATTATTCTCTATGTTATTAGGTCCTTCTAATAAGGCACACAACGCTTCCGGTGGCTCATAGGTCTTCGCTTTCTAAAACACTCCCGGTTTTTTCTATTGGGACCTTGCATCCGTCCGTACCCCAGCAACGGTGACATGTAAGCAGGTTTGCCTTGAAGGCGGATCGAAGGCGCAGTTAGCAAGGAGGAACACGAAGGTGGGGCCGGCCTAACTCTTTGTTCAGAGCAATTTCACTAGTCGACGTTGTGCTTCTTGCGCGGGTTTGTCACAGCTGGTGGCCGCGGCCCCGTGTTTGGCTAATCAAAGTTTCGAAGCGTTCCCTCCAAAAAGGGAAACTGGCTCCCCAGGCCGGTTTTTCTCCTAGGAGCAGCCGCTAACCGCTGGATACGACAAGGTGGCAGGAAGGTCTGGTTGGGAATCCGTTCGTGTAGCGACGTCCGCGCGTGTGTACACTGGGCAAGTATCCTGGCGTCACTTGGCACAGTTGTGGCAGACGGACAATAGTGGTGGGGTCGATGGATGAATGGAAACGATGGACCAGTCGCCACTGCTGCTGCTGCTGTTGGACGGCCGATATCTCTGAGTCGCGGAGTGGCTCTCCTAGTGGCTGAATCGGTAGTGCGATCGGAGTTCTAATGTAGTGTCGAAAGGGAGAAGAGGATTTCCTCGAGAATATCCAACACCGCTCAGACGCCGCCACGAGAGATCAAATTGACGTTGATGACGTAGGTATCCGCATACGTGGGCACCCCCCGTCAAGTCACCTTTGTCGAGACCGGCGATATATACCCACCGGGAACAACACAAGAACACAATATATGTGAGCTGATATGTTTATAAAGAATACATATACCGAGTATATGAATGTACTTGTCCGTGTGTGTGTGTGTGTATGCGAATCTACACCACTCACCTATGTATATCTATCAGATTCGTATTGCAACGCAATGTTTACAATACCGAACTTCAACGTCACCTGCCAACGTACCCAACTGTTTTTGCCGCAGCTCACGAAGGTTGTGCAAATTCCAGCAAAATAAACACATTAACAATAGACAATTCGTGTGAAAGAAAGACCCGATTGAGCTGTCCGTTATCCCTGAGTCACACCGCACACCGAGCCCGCTCAAATATCCCCACTCCTGTCCGTCGCCTGCTTCAATGGGGCTGCTACCGCGGCCGTCGTCCGCTGTCGGTAAAAGCGCTGCTGTCGGCGATCCCGGCCGACCCTTCATTAATCTCGGGAATCTCAAGGTGACGGGCGGAGGGGGCGTTCAGCTAGCTAGCTAGCCAGCCGGCCTGCCTGCTCTCCTCGTGCGCGTTGTGTCGCCCTATCCCGCCTCGTCCTGGAAGGCAAGAAGGTGCACTTCGCGTTGAATACATTTTAGCAGGATATGATATAAGAGCCAAGCTTAACGAACAATACACGGCGTACCTACGGCCCACGCCCGTACCTTTAACTCCCCGCACTCTTTCCCCTCGAGACTCGTGTACCCCGCGAAATTTCCGATGCGAGCCGCCTCTGGAAGTATCCCTTACCTCATCAGTTAATTCAAGGAGACTTCCTTTCACCACACTTTCGCGAACAAAGGCTTTACTCGACTCTGAAGCGGCTACAGCACAGCGACCCACAGTCAGCTCGGCGCAGCCACCGGCCAGGGCAGCTGCAGCAGCAGCAGGACCCCTACGCCCACCCGTCGTTTCCTCGTTGCTGGTGGTGGTGGTGGTGGTGGTGGTGGCCACGTCGTGCGCCGCTGCCGCTGTCTCCCTCAGCCATTAAAGTTCCTCGTCTTTTTTCTGCCGCCGTTCGCGCTTCGTCCATCCAAGACACACTCTGACTGACTCCCGAGATGTGAGGAGTGAACGTCTGCCGTTGGACGAGAGAGCGATGAACCCCGGTTGAATTGGGGCAAGGGATGAGGACGAGGTGGCGGTGGCGGCGGCGGCCACTGAGAACCCAGTTGACACAAAGGCTTCAATAGCCTATAATAGGAGAGAGGAAGCCAGAGACAGTGGCAGGCGACAGCACTCCCTCAGTCTTGTTGAGGGCCCCCGGTCCGGCCGACTACTTCAGCCCTGCGCCGCTCATACATCAACGCCAGAGTACCTATTCACCGTCTGGCCGGCCGGCGGGCGGGCCGTCCGCGTCCCGCTGTCCAAAGACGACGACGACGACGTCTGTGCCTTCTCTATATGCAGACACGACGAGGGCGGCGCCTGCTCCCTGAGCCAGTTGACTATTGTAATAGTGTCGGGGAGTGGTAGGCGGGAATCGAGAGGGAAACCGACTCGGGGCAACTTGGCGGATTTCTCACACCTACCCCCGCATTGCATATGGGACTATGATAGCGATGATACGTACTGCACTTGTTGCAGCGTGACGGAAATTGTTGTTGCAAAAGCGGCTGACGTTTGTGTATTCCTTCGATATGTATACGATGAACGGAACGGCGGGATGGGAGCACAACGATGAACACGAACCATTGATCGCTCTCATCGTGGTAGCTAGGACTGCAATGATTATGGCTGTAGCAAGCCGGAGGCAGCAGGTTCGAGTCCCGAGTCGTGACCTTCGAGAGAAACTGAGCATTGTAAAAGTGCACTTCGTTTCCTTGTTCGTAACCCAATCCATGCTTTGCTGATGTGTATAACTCGGCTTGATTAGCCTGCTGTACTTTGATCCTAGACAAAAGGCCGAAAAAGAACCCCGATAGTACGAGAAGAGAAGATTAGCCTGCTAGCTAGGCTAATCTGATAGATCATATTAGGTATATATAAACACGGGGTTAGGCGGGTATCCTTAAGTGAGATTAATTAACCCCACGTTTAGCAATTGTAATGGTTACTAAGTGTTTATTCATGTAACAAATGATTTAGGCATTAGGCCGAGTATAGAAAGCCCTGTATAATTTGGCACCTGTGCCAACATGAACCAGCGAATAGAAGCAAGCCAGCGAACATAGCAACGTAATATCTACATGTTACATATACACGATTATATGTCATTTGCCTTCCGATAGAAACCACCCACCCATCCACTCTTGATTCATCAAGAACAGCGTTCTTCTTTCCGGCGGGTTCCACTGTAGAGTTCAGCAATATAGGGTCCGTCCCGAGAGCGAAGCTGCTAAGCCAACTGAGCAGAGCAGGCCTACCACAGGCCTACCTCGTAGACCCGAGAGCTCTTTTCGTTCGTCGTGTTCGTCTCGCCTAGGACTGCTTGAAGGGCCAGTTGTGTCCTTATTGGTTGACGCACATGCTCACTTACTGGACCGTTCGTTGGCTACCTGCTGTTGTTGTTGCACAGCGCGGTGTTTCGACTTGTCACATCTGATTGGAAATGGAGAGAATCGTACAAGACGGGCGACATTTTCCGATTCGCCAGGGAATTCCACCTAATTGACTACTCGGGACGGCCTTCTTCCAAACGGAACGGCCTGAACGGCCGATAAGGCCGTCCAGGCCGAGAGGTTTTGGCTCAGGTCTCTGAGTAGCCCAGCCTATGGTTAGATGAGCGGCGTGCTCGAAGGCCGGTGATGTCTCGTGACACACGTCCTCGTCCATTTTACGTCGTCTCTGTCTCGTCCGATCCGGACCGCTGCGATTCCGAAGGTCGAAATGCCCCGCTGGCGGTCGCCAATGCCGCCACTCGACTCTTCAACTCTGAAGACTCGCCGCTCTTTGGAGTCTCTTCGGTCTTCTGCGCCTACCGTCTCGATGTACGCTTCGATCAGTTCTTGCTAGCGGTTCCCATCCTACCTCCGTCAAGGTGTCACTCACCTGAAGGTGTTAAGCTCGTCCACATCTCGCGGTCCACAGAAACAGAGGAAAAGAGTGTGCTCCACCTCTTGGGTTCGCTCTAAACTACCAGACACGGCGATACTTCACTGATTCTCGTTTGCTGCTGCTGCTGCTGCTGGCGCCGCTATCCTACAGGGAGGAGGTCCGCTGAAGTGAATTGAAACGAAATTGACTCCGGCGCGCTTGTCGAACGTCCAAGCTTTTCAGTCGTCGTTAGTACGGGGTTCCACAAGGTAGGCCGTATAAGACGGAAAGGAGAAACAGCAGGGTTCCGAAGCGCGCTACCAGCTCATGTAGCATCGGCTGTCCTTAGCAGCCTGTTCCAAAGGGCTAAAGACTAAATCAGTCTTGATCAAGTCGTAAGTCTGAAAGAGTACTCCATAATCCCCGAACGGTAGGAGCGGCGCGCAACGAACCTACAGCGTGAAGTGCAGTAATTGCAGTGGCACGATCGTAGCCTACGGGGACGGTGGTGGATATTCTCACTCATGTACGTTGGCTGTAACTGAGCTCGTATTAGACATCTAGCAAATAGCCGAGTAGACCTTGAGCACTTCCGTAACATGACTGCTAATGGCGTGTACCATAGCCCGGAAATGGTGCGCATCTTCATATCGTACTATGAAAATGACTAAGGAAGAATATGCAAGCAAGTGTAGGGAGCCAAATTTGCCATTTCTAAAGGGTACCATTTCTTTGACTGCATTGTGGATATGTACGGTCGAAGGGAACATAAGCTGATTTTGTGTGCCTGTGAAAAATCGCATCGACACATGTGAACTATTGATCTGGTACCACAAAGGAATCTAGTTAATCGAACTTTCTAGTACTTTATGGGCGCCAAGAACACCACCGTAATTACTGCTAGCGTGCGGCGCGAAACGCTATTCACACACACTCACGCAAAGTTGTATGGTCACATCTCTTCATTAATTGCGTTTCGTATGCCCTATTCCAGATATAACTTGTCGATAATCTAGAACACCGAAATGGGTAAATTCACACAATTTTCCCCAAATCTCGACGACGGGTCACGCCATATCATCTTTTCTAGCGACACAGCACCTGTAAGAAAGTGTGTTGGTATTATGGATCTTTTGTTATTCCGCGCGGTTAATCAACGGACAGCTTCGATAAGGCTCACGTGGGCGAAGTAAGCAATTTATTGCGACCAGATAATTTGCCTCAGCGCGCGGTAGAAACGGTGAGGTGTTGATGGTCGGCACGCACGCGATCGCAACTACCTGATAGCAATAATAATCAAAGCTAATACTGAACACAACGCTGCTTGCGGGGGCAGTGCAGCTACATGGAAACTTTAAGAAGAGAATTCGTCCCGCGATGAGGAGGAAGGCGGGGTTCCGTGGTCCAGACCCAGACAGGGTTCGCTGTTTTAACTCAAACCAACCTTCTAATATTTTGTGGGTGCAGTTACCGATTGGATTTTCGCTCAACTGTTGGCAAGCCCTTGGTCTACGCTTGGGCCGTGGAAATAGGGATAGAATATGATTATCACATTCATTTGACACTGTTCCACATATGCATACTATACATATATATATATATTTATGATAACCAAAAATTGGTGCAAATAATGCCGTTTCCAGAAGTCGGCCTCATTTGAAGCAATCCATGAGACGTTTCTTGTTGACTATTATTTTTACGGAAACTTAAGCATTGTGATAAGACTGCAGTTATATAAACCAAGCCTTGTATTGTACTATTGTATATATATATATATAACACAATCAACGATGGGACGCACAGCCAGAGCAAGGATTATTATACCACCCGAAAGTGCAAGTTTCAACAACGTGCGTGCCAGTGCTGTCGCCGTATCAATGTGGGGTGAGTGTGTTGTCCCTGGCCCAAACCCCTCTCAAGGGACGAGACGAACGAGCGAATGATATCGTTTTATAAATGGTATAAGCTGAACCCCATTAATTTACTACCATTGAGGCCTATAATTAATTTGGCTTCGTTTTAGCCTTCGTTCAGGCCTGCACGCGCGCCAGGCCTGACTACGAGGGGTCAATTTCTATTCATTTACTGCTGCCCCACCGGTGCAAGCCATTTGCACGCATATCTCTCGCGTTCGCTTCTCTGCCTCGCGCCACCGTTCGCCTTCTTAAATTGTCATGACGACCCCCGACAACCCCCTTCAGGCGTCTGGCCGTCGTTCTCGTTGAGGACGACGAAGCCGGCACAAAGTCAACACTGATAGAACGGCAGTCCGGGGGTAGCTGAACGAGTGTAAGGGGGTCACTATGAGGGTAGTCACTTTGGTTGAGCTCATTTGGCTGCTGCCGCCGCCGCCGCCACCGTCAACGATGGGGTCTGTTAAAAAACGGGTTAGGAGAGAACTAAAAAAATGCGATTTAGTCCAACGAAAGGATCCGCGCACGGGGCGGAGCAAACGAGGGATAACTGTAATCGTATGGATATTTAAGTTTGTGCAAGACACGAAGGGGCACTGCAACGAGATAGAGAAGCTTATGAAACCGCTACATATAGAGAGGGACGACACTGCGATGCTTCTTGTCACAAGGACGAGTGTGTACTGTCATTTCGGTTTTATTCTCTCTTGTTCTCTCAAATTCGCGATACCACCCGGCACATTCATGCAGTCGACAACTCAGTGACCGAGTGGCACAATATCGATAAAGGCATAGCACAGTCAATTTAATCACACAATGTTCGTTGATTGCCACGCTTTATGGGGCGTCGCGATTATTACATGAACTTATATACAACGTAACACAATAATTCATGGCATTATTATTAATCCGCTAATTCTGACTTTGTGTCCTTCTCTCGCCGCCAGGCGGCATCGATCATCATTCGTTTCACTAATGAGCAAGATTTCGAATAGTTCTAGAGCGGTAAAACGATATTTCAATAAATGTTACAAAAAAGTTCACAGCGACCCCCTGAAACATAGCGTGTTTCAGGTTATAGAATCTTTTTACTTTTTAGATCTATCTCTCTACTTTGTCGGAATTATTGATTGTCCAGAATGATCGTCAGGTCACTCTGCAATCTCGAGTGGAATGAGCAGTAGCGCCGCTCGCCGGGAGCGATATCCATTAGCGAACCTTATGGTGTAGGTGCGGACAGCACCGTCTCTTCCTGGGTGTGTGTCTTCGATTCGCGCCAAGTTCCATCGAATGCGTGGAACGTTATATTCGTGTATCAAACATACATCTCCCTTGCGGAGCGGAGCGACAGGTGGGCCTCGCCCAACGAGGGCAGAACGGAGTAATAACAAATACTCCCTGTACCAACACACGGAGAGGGCTCGAAAATAGCTGGTGCGAAGTTGCCGACCGGTCGGCGCAACCATATAGTCGCGGGATTCGCAACTCAACGAGGCCGGTGAGTTCAGTTGCCCATTTACGGAACTGATCAACTACTTCGCCGTCGACGGCGTCGTCCCAGCTCATCGCTTGCATCCACAACAGCTGGATGATCAACTTCCCGCGAAGTACAAAGGGAAGTAACCATCCCACCGGGTCGTAGATTTGAGCGATGATTTGGAGAATCGAGCGTTTTGTGATTGTCTTCATGTCGTTAACACTCTGCGTCAATTTAGCAAAACGAAATCGAAACTGATCTTCAGCGGGCGCCCAAGCAATGCCCAGCACCTTGAACAAAGCGCCTTCAACTAGACCGGAGCTATCGGAGAGTTGCCTAATTTGAAAGGCGCCGGGGGCAGACAGGCTTTCGCGGGAGTTGACATATCGATGGAGGAAGTCGAGGAAGTCGCTAGCAGCCGCGCCGCTGACCAAAGCGGCAACATCATGGCCGGTCGATCCAGCGTTATCACTACCAATAGTATTCGCGGGGGCCAATCGGAGAAGTTCTTCATGCTCGAAAATTAAACCATCGGGAACAGCTTTTCGCAGTGCTGCTTCGAACGGAATAGCAAATTCGTTTAATGGCACATTCAGAACTTGCATAGCCAAAACGGTACGCTGGGTTGACACAAGTAATTTACGCGAGCCGGGCATATCGTTTCGGGAATGCACAACGGGGGCACTCGATATACCTTCAATCACTTCGCGACTATCAAACCCTTCCGCAGCGTAATTCTGATCTAACAATGTCACGGCCACCTTAAAGTTTTCGTCGGTTAAAGCCAAACTCTCTATTAACGACCGCGGAGGACCCCGCAAAAATTTGATCAATGCAACAAGCCGGTCGCGACCCGTGGCACTAGTGTGCTTTGCCAGCCAATTATCAAACTGCGCACGCCACAATTTGTACCGGGAGGTCCTACCATCGAACAACTCAGGGGTTATGTCAATTGTCGGTGGGGGTAACTGCGCGAGAACTGTAGCTTGGTGTCCGTTAGTATCGTTGCTATTAGTCGTTGTACTAGATTCACTGGCTGCCTGTTCTCCAGTATCGTCATTTTGCCGTCCGCGCACGGGGCGGAGCAATGCTATGACTGCAGCTTGGGCCTGTAAACCAAGCTCGTAGCCTTCCAAGCTGTCATCAATTTCGCGTTCCGTATCAGCCTCGTCAAACTCGGGATGACCGCTGATTAACGCGTCGAATTCGCGAAGCATCGCGATGTGTGCGTCGATCCTTACACGGAGCTCGTGAATAGCGCCCCGATCTTCGTCAGTTGCAACATCGATGCGGCGCACTGCCTCCAGATCCTTCTGTAATGCGTTTCGTACTCGTGTACGCCTTCCACGCAAGACGCTCAATCGTTCAATAGGCATTTGAGAATTACCGGTGGAGCGTTGGTTAGAAGAAGGAACGTGTGGTGGTGTACGGTTGAGTGGCATGATTAATAATCACTGACAGATATGGCGGTGTTGGTACGTGCTTCTCTCGGTGACTTAGCAGCTTGCTTCACGACTCAGCACAATTTTTATCCTGACGTCACGGCACCATGTTAAAAAACGGGTTAGGAGAGAACTAAAAAAATGCGATTTAGTCCAACGAAAGGATCCGCGCACGGGGCGGAGCAAACGAGGGATAACTGTAATCGTATGGATATTTAAGTTTGTGCAAGACACGAAGGGGCACTGCAACGAGATAGAGAAGCTTATGAAACCGCTACATATAGAGAGGGACGACACTGCGATGCTTCTTGTCACAAGGACGAGTGTGTACTGTCATTTCGGTTTTATTCTCTCTTGTTCTCTCAAATTCGCGATACCACCCGGCACATTCATGCAGTCGACAACTCAGTGACCGAGTGGCACAATATCGATAAAGGCATAGCACAGTCAATTTAATCACACAATGTTCGTTGATTGCCACGCTTTATGGGGCGTCGCGATTATTACATGAACTTATATACAACGTAACACAATAATTCATGGCATTATTATTAATCCGCTAATTCTGACTTTGTGTCCTTCTCTCGCCGCCAGGCGGCATCGATCATCATTCGTTTCACTAATGAGCAAGATTTCGAATAGTTCTAGAGCGGTAAAACGATATTTCAATAAATGTTACAAAAAAGTTCACAGGGTCATTCATGAAGATCCCAATAACAACACTGGAGGGATGGCTGACACGATGAAAGATCGGTTCCCCATCCGATCTCGTCGGGGGGTGGCTGTCCGTGCCTCAGGGGCTGTATTGCACGTTACGTGCGAGTATATAAGCAATTGGAATACGTTAGCGTACGAAGGAGTTTGCCGAAAACGCGTTCAAGAGTCGTCTGTTAGGTAAGGACTAACAAACTCGGAAATTTCTCCATAGCATGTGGGGTCTGTCTACACGGTCTCAACTTGATTGCGCAATGAGACTTGGCTGGCTACATTTTTCCTAGGAACTTAAATGTCTACAATTTTTTTTTTTGCTGCTAACTTCTTCACAGTTTTAAGTAAAAGGTCTCGCTATACGCGTTTGCCTATGCAAATACACTTTTTACAACTAGTTCCGGAAGTGCTCTTCAAACTGTCTGTCGCGCTTATGCTATCGGCTCTCCTGGCGGAGTGTACGAGAGTACACCTGCATACGAGGGTATACTTGCCCAGCTAGTGGCAATCGAAAACGTCAATCTCCTCGACCGTGGCAGTGGACCCGATCTTCCACGCTTAGAATATAGGTCAGACGGCATTCACGATTATTTAAATTCATAATAATAATAATAATAATAATAAAGGTCTCTATTCATTCGCTGATATTCCCGGACAGTCGTGCCACCGCGGCTACAACGTTCCTCCACAACGGTGCGCCATCTTAATTGCTATATACGTTTTTACGTTTTGGGAAACTTTGTCCCACGATACATGTACAATAGACATACAGACACATCGGTAGGCGCTGCTCGAAACTTGCTGCACGACTTCACTCCGTTGACTGTTCGCTATTATCGGTGGACCATCGCCCGGCGTTTCGGCAAAGACCGACTTCCACTATGGTTGGCCCGTCTGTGAGCGGCAGAGGGGGGGCTCGAGCCACGAATGTCTAACTCGATTGAGCATTGTAACTAGCAGCGGTACCGCCCGCGCAACGGTTTACAATAAAGCGTCCCACAAGCGTTTCGCTTCCAAGCTTTCAACCCACAACAACTATAATTAACAACGAGAGGGCCAGCGTGCCTGTACCATTCGTTCGGCTGCTGCTGTTGCCGCTGCTCGCGTCCTTCTCGCGAGCCGAGTTGAGTAGAATCAACTCACCCGCTTTGTCGACTAACTCTTCTGCGAGCTCGGCTACAGCAAGCAGTTGGCACTCGGCTGGATAAACAATGCATGGTAGGCGGAGCTCGGGTCGTGGGCGACCGGGAGAACTCTCAAGTAACTGGCGCTCAAGCAACTCGAGCCAATCGGACCAATGGATCGGGATGGTTGGCCAATTGACAAATGCAGATTCCTCTATTCAACAGTCGTAACAATTGTAAGCACGCAGACACACACACACACACACACACAGTGAGACACGCACAACGCACTAATACTATTTGTGATACAATGTTCTCTGTAATGAAAAAACCATGGCACTCGATCGGCGTTGAGGACGAACGCCGCCGTGAGTCGGCCGAACCAACGGCATAGGTTTTGTTGTGGGACATCCAGATGACACGTGAAATCGCTCCGCGAGCAGAAATTGAATTGTGTACGCGAGTGGCATGCTGGTGTGAGGAGGAGTGCTGGCGTAAAGACTAAAACTCGTTTGGTGCGTTAGATTACTTCGAATACAAATAACTATAGCATACATAGGCTGATTAGAGTTAGTCGTCGAGATCGGCGATTTCCACTTGGTAACGCTATGAATTAGTTACTCTAAAAGTTCGTCTATGTCATGAGAAAGAAAATACTTGTGAACGCACGTGGCAGGTCCCAATTGTAATTACCCACGAACCAGCTGTAGTCTCAATGTCACTCCCCAACAAACACAATTTCGCCGTTGTTCGTTCGCATTTGTCGAAGACTGCCCAAACAGCTGAACGCAGTTTTATGAGTTTGATAGAACGCCACTCACAATTGTGCGTTTCCGAAAATAGTCAAAATGTTTACTGGATCACGAGCTCACTGCGTCGTCATTCAGCAGCAATTTCCCGGGTCGACAAGTTGGCCAAGTCAGCGGCGCATTGCAGCTAACACCGAACAGTCCCACTATCGCCGTCAGTCATTACAGGTAGCTTTCCTATTCCTCTTTGATATTCACGGCCGAAGCGACAAAACCGAATTCATACCGATTCATGAACATGCGGATACTCTCATCGAGATTCACACGCAGGACGGTTCGAGGTGGTGACTGATTCCAGAATGTGCCGCACACAAGTCCCATCTTCCCGACTCGGCCGCGGCGCTGACGTCCGCAGGCCGTTTCTGTCAGCAGCGGCCTTGTTGAGCGACTCTACGAGACACGCGCGCCCCAAGCGTTCGAGCTTCGTTGGCACTTCCTTCTCGTCGGAGGTGATAAAAACACAGCCAGGACCTTCTATCATGAACCGGGGGGGGGAGAGGGTGGAGGTTTCTGGTACAATCTGACAGGAGCTTGCTGAAGTGAATGACTCACTGAGTTGGCCGGGCGTCCCCAGCAGAGCCATAGCGCCGTGTACGTTTTACGTGCGACGACCACCGCGACTGAGGCGGGCAGACAGCGGTCTCCCCACAGCGTGCACTGGTAACACGGGCAGCAAAAAGGAGAACGCCGATGGTGGACGAAACTTCCTCCTCTTTCGGCCGGCGGGATTTTTATGTTGGAAGCGGAAAAAAAAGCATCGAATATGTACGCTTATAGACGACCAACATAACATGCAATAGCAGCAATTGGAACTCTGGAATCTGCTGGGGCTCGAGACGCCGCACGAATCCAATCAAAGACGACCGTTGGGTGAGGAGAGTTGGCCAGAGGGATGAAGATTTGCATTGCTATTTCGGATTTACACCGAAGGTGGAAGAGGCGAATGTGGGTGTTTGGGGCAGGCCTCGAATAGTACTTCATGTATCTTTGTATTGTACTATGGGTCAAGAGGCAATTTGCGAAGAGGAGAATATATGGTTCGTTCTTGATAAATAATTATATATATATGTATATATATATAATTATTTTTTTCATTCATTCAGTGACGTTTATTGACGGAACTGCTATTTTACAATGCTTAAGATCTCGTGAAAATAATAGTAAAATTGTTTAGTACAACACGGTACGAGTGCACTGTGACTCCGGTTCTTTCAAAACGAAACACTATGTAAATTTGCATAAACTATTTACGGCCACTTTGCTTTAGCATTGCGTGAGAACATGTCACCTTAGGTAAAAGATGGTTCGACATATATATATATATATATGTATATATATATATATATATATATATCAATACGACCTTGTATACGCACTCTTTCTCAAATCTCTTCTGTTATTTGATGGAGTCCATCCATTCATACGGTGGATAGTGGGGGGTTATCGCGGCTCGACAAGAGATAACTCGCGAGTTAAATTAATTCAACAATTATATTATACATAAATTAATAAAAAGAAATTATTATACATCATTACAACATATTGCATTGTAAAACACGGCAATTTCATTAATGGACCACAACTCGAACTTGAGAATTTAAATCAACAGGCATGGCCACAATGGTGGCTCGACGGACGCGATTTCTCTAGCAGTATTCGGCGCGCTGCACCATCATCACTGTCCGATATCATGAGAGATCCGATCTAGCATATATTTACGGACCACTATGAGCTTACGGAATCTATTATCGTCTAGTATCTTCAATAGATTATCATGGAATTCGAAATCAAGCCTTTCTTTGAGTTGAGTCTGTCATATATTATAATATGAATCGTGTTCCAGATGGGGG
This sequence comes from Stratiolaelaps scimitus, assembly GCA_019614645.1. NCBI lineage: Eukaryota > Metazoa > Arthropoda > Arachnida > Mesostigmata > Laelapidae > Stratiolaelaps > Stratiolaelaps scimitus. The sequence goes on from JABWDB010000012.1 coordinate 7,060,222, forward strand.
CCACAAATGCAACCCGCTCGAGTAAACCAAAAAACGAAGACATAACACATATTTCCTATGAACTCGCTACGTACGTGTGGCCGTATTCTATAATCGTAGTTTTACGGCGGATAAGTCCGAGAGGCCCGAACGATGGCGACGCCTCACCGGCCGAACTTCCAGACGGATCGAAGGCTGCTGGTGGCCGATCGAGTTGTCAATAGTGCTTCCCCGTTGCCTCCCGCCCTCACGGTCCGAGAGCGGCGACTCGGTCAAGTGGCTCAAGATTTCTCGCCGCGTCAGCAATATCACGGATGAGTAGTCTGAGCCTTGAGATGCCGGTAAGCCAATTTGAGAGAAAATTGTTCGACGAACTCAACGCAGCGGTCAAGCCCGATTGAGTATAGCAGTGCTCTCTCGAGCGATCGCTGCCGGTTCGCCGGCGCACACACACGCACACATATCTAATAACGCCAAGAGGAGAAAAAAAAAGTGGTGAGAGGAAGTGAGGTCTTCAGCAACGGAATTAACGCCCTCGCGGTGGTGGTCACATGGGGTCGTTACAGAATGATATGTATTGTTATGGACGACGATTGAAATCCTATTGGTGGATAACGCCTTCAACAATCGGCCATAGGGGTACAATGGAAGTGTTGCACGCTGGCCATCGATTGTGGCTTGTGCACAGCAGAACAACTCGGGTACATGTGATTGAGGCTATTTAGTGACACTGTATTCTTGAAAGGAATATCATCAAATCCTTCATAAAAATGTATCAGAGCCGTAGTAAAAGAGCACCTTGGTACATGAAAGATAGATTAAAATGAGATATAATCGTTTATGCCTCTTCAGAGTGTGGGCCCTGTCGCGCGCGAGTTACGCCTTTCAATGCCGTCGCGTTCATCCTATAGCGATACGGGTGGCCTGCCGAGTCCGGTGGCCTTCCGAGTCCGGTGGCCTTCCGAGTCCGGTGACCTGTCGAGTCCGGGTGGCCTGGCGGTGCATTCGTGTGCGCCTTGCAATCGGAGGAGACACGTACCTGCACGTGTTCGATTCGCACCGTTGCAAATTTATATTTAAAAGTGGGGTCCGTCCTATGAGGTAATGCCGAAAGCACTACCGTGGACTTTGAATCTTGGCTGTGAGTCAGCCCGGAAAATTTACTTTTACTATAGCCTAACCGACACCGAGTTTCTGCCCAGCTCGTCCTGAGCTACTGCTCGATGTCGAACATCTGACGCGAAAGGCTCGCCCAGCCCTATTTGTGTTTTGGCATCTTTTGCCTCGTCCGAAGTCGCCTGCCTCCCATACGATTGTTGCCTTGGCGCTCGCTCTGCAGAGCTTGGACTTAACAAACACTGGCGCTACTATGGCAGAGAGGGGCTCGCCGACCCCACTCCCCTGCTTGCATATAGCTGCGTTGGAGCGTGTGTCAGCTGTCACCCCTATGTAATCGTGAAGAATTGAGAGTAGTTGCTCACTCGGGGGCCATCTCGAAAGTTCCAGCGGTCCGAGTGGGACGGGGTGCTTGGACGCGGTCGGGGAACAGGCGAAGCTCTATTCGAGAAGATATTGCGCGGTACGAGATCGAGCGAGGAGGAATAGAATGAAGATTGGACTCTGTGGGTGTCGCTTTGTCCCGATGTCGTTTTGCTTCACGCCACGGGACGCCATGTTTCTCCTGCTCATGCGTACTCTGCTCGCTATCATCTTGCTCGCGCGTTTTCTGAGGCCGTTTCGCTGAAGTGCGACAGTCACTGACGCGAGTAGTGGTCGGACCTGTTTACTCGGTGATCGGAACCGGACAAACGATACTGTACTGCGGAGTTTGTACTGTGACAAAGTGAATAAATATATATATATCACATATCACGGTCTCATCGCTGCAATTTAGCACACGCCGAACAAGCCTATTATTAGACGTGCAGCGAGGAAACGGTATTGCTGTATTGATAGTCATGACCACCAGGACGGGAGTGGACTAGTGACTGGAAACCTTAGGTCCCACGTTGGCACCCGGCGGGCCAGACGCAGGTCCCTCTGCCGCGTGGCCCGCACTCAAGACGGCGTTGTTCATGACGCCAGGGAGATAAAATTGAATATATTACCAGGTGGTAGAGCGTATCTTCGTATAGTCGTGCGTTTTAAACGTTACTATGTCGTTTTGAAAACTCGTATCAGAAAGACATGAATAAATTTAGAAAACGGGTGTGATTCAGCCACCGTATTGTAAATCGTCATTGCAGTCATTTGAGCTATTCATGTTTCAAGCGCATCCATAACAATATCTTGTTTCAAACTATGCATATATATATATATATATATATATAATTTTTTTTATACACATATATAACACTATTAGGTTAGTTTTACGTTCATCATCTTCATCACTCAGATAAATTGGGCAGCAATTGTACCCGTGAAACGTGTATTAATAATTAAGGCGGGGTGTCACATATAAAAAACAGAGTAGTTTTTGCTGGAAATTATAGATTTCCGGTTGCAACCTGATTGAATTGCAGAGCCCCTGCAGCAGAAGTGCTGGACAGCACTCCGGACACCGATCAGCCAGCTACGGCTTCCCGTCGCAGCTGTCGCAGTTAGCCCGAGACTTCTCTTAAATATCGCCGCCGGTGCCGCTTCCCAAGGACAATATCGGCCCGTGTCGATCGATTGCACCAGCGACGCAATCCCCGGTTTCCACAGCTGGCGTCCAATATTTGCCGACGCCAAGACTCTCTGTCTCTCTCTAACCGTCTCTCCCTCTCTCTCTCCCTCTTTCTCGTTCTTTGGCCCCTGCAAAACGCTGGACGAGGAGTAACTGATGAAGCTTTTTAGAATCATCTCGTCTCGGGTCCATGAATGAGTGTTTCCCTGTGGATTAAACTTACTTAGGCCCCTTTGTAGAAACCTACATAATCTTTGTGTTCTGCACCGGTACCAATGGAAGACCAACGATTGTCTCTTCGCGCGCGAGACACGAAACGCTGACGAAGCGAAAATATTTAAACAGTTACCTTCTTCCATCGACCGGATCGCTGCTTCGCGCGCTGCTTGTGTCGACGGGGACGTAACATCAGAGACACATGTCCACTATTGACTAGTGTTCGCATATGGGAATTGCCAGCGTCTGATCCGTTAGGTCCATTGGCTGACAACAAAAAAAGACAGCCGGAAGTTGCAGGTACGAGTACTTTACCATTCGAATCGCTTTCTTCGAAAGTTTCGCGATTCCTGCTATACCGCTACCGCCACTGCTCTATATATATATACTGTGCATATCGCAGCGTGCGCCCCGCCTACCATGTGGGCTCAGTCCGCTCAATGTTCGCTGCTGCCCCCCGCCGAAGCAGTAAGCAACCCAGCAGACAACTAACTACCAGTTACTATTATACGCCATCCGTGTAACACTTTCTAAACACGCCGTTCGATGAGATCGTCACGGCAGCTTTCGAGCAGCGCAGAGAAACTCCCCTGTCCCCTTCCGTAGATCTTCGTAGAAAAGCGCGAACTTTTCGACAGATTGGACCAAAAGTGGACGATAGCCGCGCGAGATAACACGAGACGAACGATATGCTGCCGTTGGCGTGGTCGTCCGGCCCCTGACGTCGTCGGGGTGAAGTGGCAAGAACGCGAGCGTTGGCATTCCGATTCGTACAAGTGCCGTTGTCTACCTTTTTGCCTAGAAGATGGTCATTAATTTCGGCTATATTAGAACGGCGGCGGAGCCACCGGCTCGGCAGCGAACGAACAACCAGCGGTATTCCGGGAACTCGAGGTCATTCAGGTGCGCGCAGATATTAGTCGCGTACATTCCAGCAGCGGCGGACGCCTACGCGCCGCTCGCGCTCGTCATGGTGCCGCTTCGGGTGGCTCGGCGCAACGACGCGAGACCTGGGGTCTGAGCTAAGAAAACAGCTTAATTCGGCTGCATTTTAGGCCGGCCACGTGCGGTGGGTACGGCAACTTCGGCGACTTTTTTTTTTCGATTTTGCCCGTTTTCTCGGGGCGTCCATCCTGCTCAGCCAATATGTATGCATGCTCGCTTCTTTCTGGCCGGTGTAAGTATGCACTGTGCCGATACCATCTGTGATCGCTCTGAAGCGTCCGTGATGACGACCAGATGGTCTCCTCTCATATGGCATACATTGTTCTGTAGATATTGTATTCTTTTCGATGAATACTGCAACTTTTTCCGCACCCCCTGCACCCATGCATTTGTCATTATCGACATTGTGAACGTCTACTGCAGCGTCGACACCATGTGATCTATAACCTAAGCTATGCTGACAGATAAATGCGACATGATAACAAACTCTCACTAAATAAAAATAAAGTCACCCCGAAGGGGATCACTCGCCTTGTCATCTTTCGACCTGATCATCTCGTCCTCATTTAATAACATACGGAGAGCAAGCGAGTTTCAGCACGTTACGAAACACCATAGGCTCTGGATGACCAAAGGGACAGCAGGTTATTCACGTTCGTCCTAAGCTTCTACCCGCGTGCCCCTCCCCCTGCGTTTCTAGCTTTTTTTCTCTCTCTTGGCTCTTTCTCGGTCTGACCGCCGCTGAACTTACCCCGTGGTGAGGACTCGCTCATGGCCAGCTGCCCGCTAATTGTACTATGTTGTACCATGTATCCGCTGACCTCGCTTCCTGGTCACAAAAGCCGATTATCGTAAGCCTCAGAGCAGACAGCGAGTAGGGCCGGGGTTAGCAGCGGTCACAACAACGGCCACAACTGCCACCAGTACCGCTGCTGCTGCTGCTCCTACCGAAAATGTGAAGGGGACTTCGAGGTAGGACGCCCCCTTCGCTTGGGTGAAGTCCAAGCGAATCAATCCTCGCGAGCCACCGCCTGCTCTTCAATCTCACTTGAAGTGGCAGCGCTCGACTTCGGCGATGCTGGCCGAGCAGCGAGATCACTTCACGTGACCCTCCACGCTGTTGCTGCTGGTCCAAAGTTACGGCACCTATCTGCCGGTTCATGCGCAACAGGCCACGAGACAAGTGTCCCGGGCAACTTCTGCATGCTCGCGTCGATCTCGAATGCACAGCATCGGCGTTTTACCCTTTGCTTGCCGCGTCCCAATCGCTCAGCATTGCGGGGTAAGCTGCATCACTCCACGGCACATCATCTGGATCATTTGTGTGAAGAGCTTTTGGATTTCTCGCTACAACACGAGAACATTACGATAGAGGGAGAGAAAGAGAGAGCGAGAAGAAGAGAGACTGCTTTCCGGTCTGTGTATGGGCAACTTTCAGCGATAGGTGGTACGGCCTGCGGTCGGCACCGTCAGATTGTTGGAGTCACTTCTGAAAGCTGTTCGGAGTCGGTGAGGGGGATCGGTACAGTGATCGAAATGGCGAACGCAAATATGATGAACATTGACGATGTGACCTCCTCAATCTGTCCCCGCCTGCTTGCCCTGAAACCTCGTCTTGCTGGTAGACCATGACAATACTTGTGGTGTTTGCCATTCGTGCGTTTCGTTTGTGGTTGTGGAACCTGCGTTTTGTCGGTGACTTTTTAACGAAGGCGAATTCGTACGAAGATTCAAAAAATATGAACCCGAAGATGCGCAACGCTCGACTTTCCCAAAGAAACATGTCAGAGTGAAACCACTCGGACCCTCTTTACTGTGGCGGTGTCGGTCCAGAACGTGTTCTGGTTAAGAACTAAGTTGACGGCAGACTGCATTTGTAAGCAATGTAAAAAAATATCAACTAGTCAAGTCGTATGTGACTATTTTTCTTCCCATAAACAGCTTACTACACGTGTCCAAGCACGGTGGTGACCTTGCTTGGATAGTTATAATCGAATCTCCGTCGTACCCTGTGAAGACCCGTCTTTAACTACCCCCCCCCCGCCTCATTCTCTCTCTCTCTCTCTCTTCCTCTATCTATCTGTGTAATAGATTCAAATCTACGCCAACAACTAGATAGTATGCCAGCAGCAATCTCGCACGTTAAGCTAAACGCCAGGTCGGCGTAACACCCGAGTCGTGCCTCGGGTTATTGACAGATGTGGGTCAGTGAAACAGCGCGAGGAGGAGCAGTCACACAAGCGGCTAACCCGGCGATATTTACAGTGCCCAGAGCTCGGGCCAAGTAACACGAATCCAATCTGGCCAACCTCATTTAGATAACGGTAGTCAATCAATGTTGGACCAGAACAGCAATTAGTGCTAGCAACGCCACCGAGTAACGACGCCCCCCGTCGCGCGGCTATGATTACTAGACGATGTTGTGCCAGTGCTATAGTGGCAATGAGCGATACTAGCTGAACGGCGGATCTGCGCACAAGACGACGACGCCGCTGCTCTATCTCAATGGTCGTGCATCGCTAGCGAGATCACAGCGTCGCGAGACGCGTACGCAGAGCGATAGGGCGTACGCGAATGTTCCGAGCTAGCTGGCCTAATTCAATTGAGAGCCTAGATGCTAGAAGATTGAGGTCCGCACCCGGTGTTCCCTTTAATATCGGCTGGCATGTGAGCGCGCAGCGGGTCGACCTTTACGCGCAATACAGGGCGACATACATATATATATATATATATATATATATATATGTATTTATGGGCAAAGCAGCACTGGATGCAATTATCAGGAGAGGGGTCACACCGGGGGTCAGAGGCGACGTGGGTTGCAAGCAACGGCTAGCGAATGTTGCCGCTTGTCCGTCCTCCCTCTCTGTGTAGATGTGTGTGGGGCGCATACCCCCTGGTAGCGGTAGTTGCAGCGGCAATTTTAGTCACATACACAATTTATATCTGTGCTACACGAGGAGGTAACGGCGATCGGGCGTGGGACGTTTCAATGTGGCTGAACGGAAAAAATCTCGGCATTACGCGGTCGCGTTATGGCCAGGCCGCCGTCGATGAGGCTAATACGATTATGAGGGACAATAAACATTGGCAAAGGGTGCCATACATGGACGGGAAAACCGCCCGTGTGATATATATATATATATGTGTGTAGGAACACCTCCGCAGACCTTTGAGCCCCCAGAGCTGGTACCTGAGGCGCGCGTGTTCGATATTTCTCAAGGGGCATCAACCGATTGTGGGCAGCGATGTACATAAATGATGATAGCAACGTAATCAACGTATTAATTGGTAGTATATAACAGTTAAAATAGGGGGAAGCGTTCGCCTGGCTGTACGTACCATATGCATACACCTGGCTGGGATCAAGGCTTTTTTTTTCTTTTGAGAGAAGGACATTTTCTTCAAACGCACAGAGAGGTCTGGCCTTCTTCGTCTGTACATGTTGACGAGAGCATTAGTTTCAGGCTTAGTCTTCTACTGTTTGAACTTCCCAGAATTCATTTCAAAGTGGCTTTCACCATGAGGGAATTCTCACCGAAGCCCAAATAACTCAGGTCGCGCGATCTGGATAATAGTAGCAGTACTTACTTCCGTTATTCAAACATACAATAATTAGGAGTTGTTTCTTGGGATTATTTGGGTAAGGGGGGATCAGCTGGGGACCTGGGCCGAGGTCGACATAATAGCAGTTGTTTCCAGCAATGCCCAAGTGACAACACTTCCAGGATCAAGAACAACAGTGTTCATGATGGTGACACCACTCACTGCTAGGCTGTTACAGTTGTGAATATCGTAGTCTGTCGGGAGACGCTCGCACACGATGACCAGTGAGATCAGGCATCTCTCCTAACGGATCTTCGAAGCTGTTCAGGAAAGTGACTCCGAACACTCCGAAGCCACACAGGGAGGATGGCTGGGAGCGGGTCCGGCGAATAACTAAACAACAACAAGAACATGAAAATAATGTATTGTCTGTTCGGTTTCAACGGAATACGCCCAACCAGTCTCGCGATTCGGCACTGCTCCACGATCCGCTACAGTGCCGAGAACCGATACCATTTTCCATTCGCTAGAGTTCTGCTGCGTCCTTTAGCACGAGTGAGTTGATCTTCCTCTCCTCGTCGACGAGCTCATTATTAAGGGCGCCCACTGAAAAGGGCCGCAAACTGCACGCACACAGACACATACGTATATAGATACAAAGCAGCCGACTGCAGACTGACTGATTGACTGACTGCCCAACGAAACAAGCAGGGCATACGACGTGAACGAATATCTGAAGGTCAACTGCAAACGGAGCCTCTTCGTTCTGACTTCTGTTTTCTCGCCGAAAGCGTCGCTGATACCGGACTCGGTCGGACAGAGACAGATGGTTCGGACGTTGCGCGGATGGCGCCCGGGCTCGCTCGCTCGCTGGCGCGCACGCTCCCCGAGGCCCCAACAGTGGAAATGGACCGCTGACCGGCCGACGGCAAGGCCACGCTCGAATGTAGCGTGGCCAAAGCGTTTGAACGGTGGACGGTGGCTGGATTGGCGTCTCCGGTCGAGAACGAACGGGCGGCGATAGTCGGCGTGATCGTCGGTGGTTCGGGTGAGCGGGCCGCTTAACGAACGAGAACAGACGGAACGATCGGTGCGGACAATCCCTGTGAGGGACTTCCTTGGGGGGGACTGTTCTGTGGCAATCCTTGAGGACAGCTGAACTAAAGGCAACTGGTGACGAATGGGAGAGAATTGCTCATTGGGGGGTGTGTATTTATGCCAGTAGTAACAATAGATAGATAGAAGATAGTAATCGTTCAATTCAATTCAAGCAGTCTCCAGGAAAATGTATGTCTTATTTATGTCCCCAATGCGCCCCACTTCAATTGCGCTTTCGATACATTATCGTGGATTACTTTCGCGAATGACTACAAAGTTGTCGATCATATCTAACTTTGCTAACCTACGAAGCATTGCAACATAAGACCATCATGGGGGTTGGTTAAGGACAACGAGCTTTCTAGACACATTGCATCTGACGCTAATCCTAAACGTAAATCTTTCCTGAAACCCATTTTAGGCATCAACGGCTTTTTTTAGATAAGGGCGCGATATGACAGAGCAGTACAATAATTTACAGGCACAAGCAGACTATTACATAGGGTCACATAGGTTTACATTTTTCACATATAAGGCCAGCTTTTCTTAACAACAAAGTGTCGGCAAACAGTGCTACAGACAGCGTTTGCAGTCCGAGACGACATTTGTTATACGTGTATCGAAATTTCATGAAAGGCACATAACAAAGGCCAGATCCTGAAACGTGTCCTCGCTAGGGATGCGAGTAGTGTTTAAAGTGTAAACAAAATCTTGGGTTGAAGAAGACGATACAACTATACAGTTGGGGGCGTATATCAACACGCCGTTACTCTCGCACACCTCTGCTACAGCGTTCATTGATGACATCCTACACAACGACCGTCTGAAGCTGGACCGCTTATACTGTTGGACGGGTTGGGATTGGAAAATGGATCCTGGATTGGCAGTATTCCCAACTGAATGACTGATTTATTGAAAGACGAAAATATTTAAGATCAACTTGTCAAGCAAGGGTTTACTCACCACGATATAGTTGGTATGAGAAGAGGCCAGCTGCTGCAAGCTATTGCGAGTCAGGTCTCACATTGTTGACAGCAAACGAAAATGAAAAGGAAGAATTTAGATATAATTTGCTATTATTATTATTATTATTTCCGCCATTGGCTATAGTTAGATAGAAGTGCCCTTGTGTCCTAATGGAAGGTCGGCTAGCCCTGCTGAGCATCGCTAAGTGTCCGAACGTGATCAGGGTGCCAACGGCTCCGTTCGTTCGCTGTTGGAACCAGCGAGGCTAAAGTTGGATCGCTACACGGCAGAAAGAAAAGTGCCACTTTACCGAATAAGTATAATGCGCTAATAATCGGTGGCTTTCATCGAATAACCTTCTTCTCGATATATATATATACACATACCGCGACAAAATGATAGCCCTTTTTTTCTCAACAGTATGTAAGGATGTTCTTGAAATGTGATGACCTTGAATGACTGAAAGCGACACTGCATTGCTAGTCGAGGTTGAGAAAAGTCAGAAAAAATGGGGGTGCGCTATCGTATTGTCGCGGTGTGTATATATTATGTATACACGTGTACTGTTTGAGAAAGCCTAGCTAAGTTCAGCATGAGAGGCTGGCCGGATAAGGAAAAAATAATGGGAGAAGGCCATTAATTATCCGTCCTCATGGGTCCAATGGTCTAATTGCTCATATCGTTACACGATCTCCCGACAGCAGTTTGAAGAAATGCTGCACGTTGAGATCGCGAAGCCTCGTATGGAAAGAAGCTAGTGAAGGCTAAAAAGTGAAACGACCATTGAGAACGGAGACCCACTTTTAATGTTCTTATATTTATAGGTATACATATACACGTCATGTTTGCCGAACAAACGGTGTTAATTAATAGGCCTGATAAGCGAGATTAAAGTTCTTAGGAACACATACAATACTTGCGTAGTATATAATATGCCTTTCACCACCAAACCTGTGAATATAGTAATCTCACTCAACCTCAGCGAATTGAGTGTACCGCTTGGATGACGACCTGCAAAAATCATTCCGCCCACGCCCTCCCCCGGGTAGCCTATTCAAATCATCACCCGTGAATATTGCCGACACCGCTGCTGACTGCGTACGGCGACCATAGCTTGTGTTTGTCGAAACGATTCCCCGCCTTCAGGTCTGCAGAGAGCAATTGAAGGGACCTTCTGCCATCCTCCGATGTTTGTCGACGCTCTACAGAAAAAAAACAGCTGTCAAACCGCATTCATTCTGTCTGTTGCCTTATAGCATGCAATGGCCCAGAGCACTGTGCGACTCGAGTGTGTGTCTCAAGACATCTCTAGTCGGCCGGGGGGTGCATCAGTGGCGGGTGGCATGGCGAGAAGGGCGTCCTGGTTGCGAATGTGACAACGGTGACAATCGCCATCCCAGGTTGAGTCATTGTTGCCAACACGCTCTACCTGTCTTAGCATATAAAGGTCTGTGCGAATCATGGACCGGTCGGCATCCACGATCCTTCATCACCTACTGTGTTTGTGCCGTAAGTGTGTTGGGCATCGACTGTCATCACGCAACATCGCGTTTATGGCCGGCAGCAGACACTTCCGACGGTCCTGATACATGGGTCCGTGTGGCCACGTACCACATAGGTACTTCGAGTGTTAGAGAAGGGAAAGACGTATACGAAACGCTAACGAATGTTGTGTTTATAGTATGTTGTGTTTATACGAGGTATCGGACGCTTCATACAGTGTTTTCCGCACTTTGAAACTTAGGAAACGTCTTTCAAACCTCGAGCTCGAAATCAGTTTGTGCTGCACATGATACAATGGAAAGATGTCCGCTCTCTGTTTTCGCTAGGGATACTACGATCGGAGGAGACACACAGGTGCACGCGTTCTATCCTCACCCTTCCACATTTGCGTTTAAAGGGGTCCGTCTTACGAAGCAATGCAAAATGCTATACCGTTTGCTCGGCGTTCAATATAACAGACGTGTGATCATCTTTTCGCGTCTTGATTGCTCATCATTCTTGCGCAAGCATTGCCTGCGTCGATAGGTGTCTACATTGGCTGTAGCGAACTTCCAGGAAGCCACTTAAGCTGGGCGCGCACACACACACACACATTTAGGCACGGACATTTAGGCCGCTCAAAGACGCAGACGAAGAACTATTGACATCGTAATCTTAAAAAATAAGAAAAAAAAGGTTAGGTTGTGCGTAGCTTGATCGACGCCCCGGGGCGGTTTCAGCTTCCGGTGGCGCACCCATCTACCCCCGGCCAGATGAGTGGAACGATGTGGGCGACGCACAACTCGAGTCTTGGACCCTTGTGTAGGTGTCTACATTGGCTGTAGCCCCTGAGTCTACTGCGTTCGAATCTTCGAGCCTGCTCGATGTGGAGGGTCCCAACCTCTCAAGGTCTCAAAGTGACAGTGGCGGGTGGGCTTGATACATGAAGACCTTGCCTTGGCGGGGCCACGCTGGGCGAAAATAGGTTGGCTGGATGAACGGCTGCCAAGAGAGGCAGATAAGTGCACGCTGGTGTGCTGACACAGTATCCGCCGCGTAACGTCGACCGGCGTGTGTTCTCTGCCGCTGAGCGGAACTCCATCATCGCCGTGGCCAGTCTGCGCGTGCGTATGTGTGTGTGTGTGTCTGTACGTATGTATTGAGCCTTGTTGCCTCGGGGCAGAAAAAAAACCAGCAGAATCGAGGGAGGGGGGACCCTACGGTGAGAGTTGTGTCGCCCATAGGGCTTTGCTTGGCTGGCCAGGCATGTCATCGCCTGATAGAACAGTCAAGTTTATAAAAGGCGCCGCCAAGAAGAGACGGGAGCTGGGAGCGTTCCGAGAGGATACGATAGCTGCCGACGATGGCCAGCCAAGCCAGCCGCTATTGGAAAGTAATCTGCAGTGAGGACTATTCAAGGTGTTTTTCGTTTTTCGTGGCGGCAGGCTGGCGGCTGGATAGACACGGCACGCCGACAGAATGGCAGGCCAGCCGCACCTATCGACAACTGTGTGGTGACATTGTTTAACGCGCCTCGTGTCGCCATGAAGCGGGGGCGGTCGGTCTGTTAACCGGTAACTGGCGATCCTGTTGAACGAAGATTGAAAAAAGGCTACAAGGCACACGGGTACCTTAAATAGGACAACGCGTCACGACGAATTGGAGAAGAGGTGCAAGCAATTTCTATTTTACCGTATAACTACCGTGATTGACATGAACAATTGCTCATTTCGCAGGCATGACACTAATTAGTTAGCGGTATTTTTTCGAAAAATGAAAGAAACAATTGGAAGATGCAGAACATTGTATTAATACTATTCGAAGCATGTCAAATTAAATGGCTACTTCAAGTCCTCGGGTTGTCCTCATTGGCATGAGATAGTTGTTGACACAGTGGAAAATTGGCAAGGTCACAGGTGACTTTAGTAAAAAAGCAAAGGCGTCTTCTTGGCAAAATGTCTGGAAATCCTCGCTGGTGCCATTGCTCACACCGTGAATAATTAGAATGTCCAAAGTGACGCCGCCAGGTGTCAAGAGATACTCTCCGCCGTCTCTTGAATCGTGCAAATTGAGTACATCGAAAAATCGATAGATACCCGCGCCCTGGCCAGGGTACCTATCCATCGTAGCAGGTACCACAGACGCCGCTCGGCCTATGAGCTAGGCCAACCGCCAAGGCCAGCCACAGTTTACCCCCATAAGTTCGTTGACCTGTTACCCTGTTGCTGGGGTCGTGCCACCCAGCGTCAGGCCCTGCCCTGTCGATGTTGTCGCAGTTCTGGCTATCTCATTCAGCAATATTACCCATCATCTCGCGCATCAATCACCCTAGCTCTGTTAACCCACTAAACTGTCCTCACAGTCGAAGAATTTCACTGCAGTAATTACATTACCCTGCTTCGCCGAGTCGATTACATCGTTCCAGGTGATTCCGTTCGCAAGCCCTACGTTTACCCAATGTCCGCTAATGAAATTACTAGCTAATATCATACGAGAGAACAATGAATCTGATTTTTCCCTAGTGATTGTTCTGCTCGCGACAGGGTTCTCTCGTCAAGATAGGCGTACACACACAACAAATTATCAGCACCGTTGAATCAGCCTTCGAGATCGTCGGCAAAAATACGGGTAGCTTTTTTATATACTTTTATTTTATCAGAATCGTTAGAGCCGTCCTCCCGTCGGGGCGCATGCGTATGAGATAATTTGATTTAATCATAATGGTAATAATAATAATATAATAATGATAATAGTAATGACTCTCGACTCATACGAAACAACCCAAACAGGCGGATGCAAATGGAGCGCGGAAAGCGAGTGCATCTTAGAGTTTGCCTTTGCCGCAGCGGAATCTGAATCCTGTCGGGAAATCCCTCAGGATACCCGGCACTCGGTCTGTGATTCGGCAATTGTTGTTCCCGGCGCCAGCTGTCGCCCGCCGGCCGGCCGTACAGACTTGCAGACTCACTCGTTACTTCGTTCAGTTCCTCTCATTGCTGGCGGCCAGCAGATGTAATCGCTCCTTCGGGAGGGGATTATTCAGAGCGTAAACCAGCATCGGCCAGCGTAACCGCCTCTTTGGGCCGGGGCTAATTAAGGTGGGATTCACTACATGTGCAGTCTGTTCCCACATGGTAACACACGACATGACTTCATGCTCCGGTACCATTTGAACAAAAGAACAAAAAAATAGCGCATACCTGCTCGCATATATATATATATAGGTTCAGAGCTTGTTTGAGTTCAATTCAGCTCTACATATCCTGTGCACTGGCCACCACTGGCTGGTCGTGGTCTTGAGCGTCGAGACCGCCTCTCGAGGACCACTTGTCCCGCTAAAGGAACGTCACGGCGTCGGCCCTTGGCGGCCAACGGCGTCTCGCAGCGGATCGTTTCTAGAAGCCAGAAGGGTGGGGGCTTGTAATTCGAAAAGTGGATGATGAAACACGGCTGCATTCAATTCATGTGGTAATGTACATTCGTGTCAAATAGAGTAAACCTTTGAAAAGAAGAAATTCCGCTATCTATTGCGTTTATCTATGAATTAGCAATATGAATTCACAGCAGATGGAAAAACAAAGAAAATAATATATATATTATATATATATATATATATATATATATACTATAACTATAACGAATATGTGTTATAGAGTCCTCCACTCGTAGAGAGCATGTGTTCTTTAATTTCCACAGCAATAAACAGTAATGGCACGTAAAAAACTTTGCTCTCGCTACGTAACAAGGATCTAGCGACTTCAATCTAAGCTCACATTCGAATTTGAAACATTGCCGATCAGAGTCGACTTTCGCGTTGAGCGTGTGACAAGTGAATTTTAAACCCGCACCAGCGGGCGACAACCACAAAAATATAATTACGAATGGAACCTAGACTACGACAATCTACCTGGCGGTCGATTATAGTATCATGCTGCTCGTTTGAAATTGTCCGAAAATAATTCTCCATGAAATAATTCACTCTCCGCAACTATCTCGACTGAACGAGACCTCAAACGGAGATTTCGACCAATGCCCAACTCGACGCTACGGCGGCAATAGTCGTATTCTATGTCTACCAGTAGCCCTTCTCTGTAATAGCTCGCTATCGCAGATGCTGCTCCGTGTTATCCATTTCGTCTATCGAATATGAACAATATATAGCTTCGAGTTGGGTCGGTCTGGCCCAGATCGACGCCGTAGTTTCGAGGCGTCTAATAACGTCAGCCGAATCGGCGAACGCTATTCACCGTACGTGTCCCCTGAGTATGGCTACCGTGACGAGGAGCGATATTTTTATCAGCCTAAAGCCTACGAGTCCGCCGGTGCCTCGTAAAATTCCACCACCCACCGTGCGACGGACAATAAATAGCGTCTGAGAACTAGTCGAAAATTGTTGGCCCTGATCAGTGTCGACCCGAAATATGCCTCATGGTTAGCGGGCATATGACAATTAAAATATAGCAATATGAAATTACGGCGCTACCAGCGTCTCCCGACAAACGCTCGCGCCCTTCGAGCAGAGGGGGCGCCACTCATCTAAAAGCTGAGCGATGTATTGAGCTCGGACGTTCATGCCCTAGCTATAAAATCCTACGAGCGTTGACGACAGCCTACTGAGTCGCGGGACTATCGTTGCTTTTAGGCATTGATAGAGTGTCGATAGTTTGACGTTCTGTGCGAGCCAACCAATTGTAGTGCGTTGAGATGCACCCATATGCTCGACTAGATGTTCGTAATTAGCGTGGGTTTTCTCGTTTTGCAGTACGAATCACCATCGGTGCTAGTGACTCGAATAGCAAAAATGCCAGCAAAAGCTGACAAGCACGATGAAAATGGGAATGGTACAAACTGAGCTCTCCCGAATGAGCCAAGTAAATGTTATGGCCAACATTTTATAGACACAGTATGAATATGTGGCTAAAACAAGGCGCACCTACCCCTGGAATCGATGTGGGTCAATCGTGTAGTGCTTTGTCATGCGGGGCGGGGGGGGGGGCCGAGACCAGCAATGCCGTATGTGGACATAGCAACGATTCATGCTCAACCAAAGTATGTTCATGGCGTTTCTTTTCTGAAACGATATGTCCTATTAGTGTAATTGAGTGTATTAGCCTTATCTCATATACGAGTTGCCTTGGTTATTCTTGTGGTACACAAATGGTATTTCTATACTGGGCCACACAAAAAACCAGCCCTCGACACTCCATACAAGACAGCTCCTACAATACAGCGGGTCCAACAGCATCACCGAGAAATCACGTTCCCAAAGCTAATTATCGTGAGCATAGTTTGTCATTTCGTCAATATGTGAAATTCCCTAATTTCCGGACTGATTCTCAGCCTTAAACATCTAACGTCCACGTTACAACGGCTTTCGGTATCGAGTTGGGGCCTGATGGCGTGGTTCATTCGACTGCGCCTTGCAACCAGCGAGGATAAGCATGGGCACGGGTTCGATTCTCACCGCCGCACGTTTGCATTGAGTTGCTCCGTCTTACCCAGCTAGATCGAAACAGCTCAATGTGCAGGCATGTCCATGATGATCTGATGGTGCCTTCTACTTTCATGTGAAAGAAACCATTATACAGAAATATTAACTTGGCTTTGTGTTGAGGCACAGGCGTTCTGGCTAGCACAGGTTTCCTAGCAACGTTTGCCGGACCTATGGCCCGCCTATGGTGAACTTTTAATGATCTATTTCTTTCACCGTTACATCTCGCCGAGTACAACGTTAATAGGTTGACGCGCGCGAAGAAGAAAACATAACCGTCGATATGTTCATGCTGTAGATGTGGCGTAGGTAAGTCATATCCGACGTACGCCGCGGAGGCCAGAATGATTCATATTTAATTAGCGCTCCCTGTCTAGCGCTCCCCGTGATCGACCGTGGTCGAACTTTGTCGTCTGTTTCGTCCGCCGCCGCTGGCGCCGCCGCCGCCGTTCCACAGAGCAACGACAAACTCAAGAACAGCAGCGCCAGTAAAGACACAATAGGAGCCAATACGGCCCAGACGCGTATTGAAAACTTGCCCTCGCCAGGTGGCCCCTGACAGGGTCGCCCCTGCATCGAGACAAACTTGCATTTCCACCCGTGCCGCACACATGCTGCTGTTCCTCGGCCCGCGTATCGTCCATAGCCTCGGAAGCCGGCTAACCTAACTCTCGCTCGTCCTATCCCCTAACGTTGATTCAGCTGGCGTCGATTTGATGAAACCCAAGGGCCCCCGCCGCAGAGGGCCGATTGCCACAAATTAGCATCCAGCCAGCCAGCCAACGATGAGGCCGTAGACGACGATGAAACCAGAGAACGGCAGGTGCGAAAAAGGAATTCGGCCTGCCACCGCCCACCGACTCTCAACCACCCCCTTGGCCAAAAGCCCCACGTGCTAAAGTCAGCACGGCCACCGACGGCCTGGTGCAGATTGTGACAACTCCCAACTTTGTTGTTCGTCGCTTATTGTCGAGCATCGCACGCACTTCGACCAAGTTGTCGAGACGTTGCCGCGATCGCTACACAGGCCGCGTTCCATGGAACGCTACCGGCACGCGTTCACGCCACTATATGTCTACCATGCGGAGGGACGTCACGTTGGAGCCAGCACGCCACCGCCGCCATCGCCGCCGACCCGCAAACCCTGAGCATACCACAAGTTTGTTTCACTTGAACAAAGTTGACTGAAGGGTTGCGCCGGCGACTGACTGACTACCCCAGTGAACGGGGGTCGAGGCCGTTGAGAGGAACGCAGAAAGAAAGCCGTCTGGAAGCCAGCTTGGACGCCTGGAGCTGGCGGGCCCGCTGGAAATACACAGCATACCGCCGTCTGACGTTCTGTCTCGAGCGCTACGCGCGACCCGAGCAACGACGCGAGCAGAGTGGCGCCATTGAGAGGGCGAGCAAGCGAAGGACGCGTAGACGTGCGCTGGCGGCGACTGTTGTATAACAGAACAGCATACCCGGTGAACACAGTTCTGTAGAGAAAAAGCGCGGCACGAAGCTTGCTGCTATGTATGTCCGTGTCGGTAAAGCCGCGAAACGGGAGTAGAGAACGTGTGAGAGAGAGAGAGAGAATTATATATATATATATATATATATATATATATATATGTGTGTCTGTTCAAAGAAATAGGGAGACCAGGTCAGTTTGCCGGCAGGAGGCAGTTAGCGAATCCGCTAGTATTACTGCAACTATCAAACTAATCCGAATGGACCCTCACAGCGAGGCATGGCACAATATCATTGTCGATAACCTTCATGAATCAAATCGATGTCGGCATAATGTATACCATCAATGGACTTGAAGTGAAGTTGCCGCCTCTGTGGTCGCCAACAATTCTCTCATCCCTTCTGAATCGATTGCAGTAGCATAAACGTTTTGCCTTTGGGTGAAAGCCTCCCTCTGTCTAGGATACTGATTGTATTTTCGATTAATTTCATTCGGACATAACTCTGATTGCGGAAAGCTGATTTTTAGAACGACACGATGCCGATTGCTCTAAGAACGACTTCTAGATTGATGGTTGCTCTAAGAAACCGAGGCAGCGCTGTGCTACATACAAGCACAAGGCTCAAGCATAAACGGGTCAAGCTTCGTGCGGCTATGCCGCTTGGTTCGAAGGTTATCATAGTGTTGCCGTTGGGGATCTTGCCAAATTAGAACAGTGTTGAGTACAAACTCTACACTGTTAGCACAATCGATCAGACGCCAGATGTGAGCTTATGAGCGCCCCGATCTTGTGATACGGTTCTTGTCACTGTATATATATATATATATATATAATATATGAAATAGTTTAATTCTATCAGCAAAGTAATGTGAATCAGTGAGGAAACCCTGTGGGGTGAGCAACACATTTGCGTTTATAAATCGAGTTGTGCCCGATTGAAAGCTCGTGGAGGCAAGATACGTCAATTGAGCACTGGCCGTGGCGGTCTCTCGGTTAACTACACGGCTGACACATGTTTTTGCTGACTGTCTCGGGCGGGTCCCGTCAAGGTGTGTAATGCTATCTACCCCAGTCATACTGCTGTAACTGACGATAATAACGTTCTTCGAAAGAATAACTGGATCGAGGCTGTGTTCTGTTTGCTTCAATATATTCCAACATATTCAAAGTATCACAATTCGAAATGAAATTGTCATTGAGTAGAGTCGTCATCGACTATACCTGGAAATTTCCCGACCTCGTCCCGTGCCTCGTAATCCGCACGCAAATGACAACAGTTCGAAACTGGCGCTATGTAAGCAGTTAGAGCAATCCAGCGAGTAAACGTCAGCCGCCCTCTTACGTAACAGCCGGCTAGTGAGGCGCACCAAAACAACGAAGAGGATCCAGTCCCTTGTAGAGGCGTCCCCCGCTGGAAGCGCTCGTCTCCTGCATCCGCCTGTACCACGACAGGCTTCGTTTGATAGTTCAAATTAATGGGCAGCACGTCGCTATATTATTAAATACCAATACATTTAGCGATTCTCATTCTCCGTTAGCTGTAGTATACCTATTATTTTCTTACTTTTACGAGCCACGAGTTCGTTCCTGCTTCGCACACACGAACCGCCCCGAGGCCCAGCGAGAACCCTCAACTATCCTACACACACACACACACATGGCTGCAGTGTTCGCTGGCTGCAGCCATCTCACTTTCTCCTTACCCCCTGGACAACCTCCGGCCGCCCCCCGCCTCGACCCTAAACCAAGACCCCCGTCCGTCCGTCTCAGCAGACCTCTCTGTCGTTGGCTGGCCCTTTTCCACCATCTGGGAAATATTCTCCATGCTCAGTTCTTCCCTGCACTTCTGAGCACTATCCTCACTTGATTCTCTCCCTTCGCCCTGCCCGCCGCTGCCGTCGACGACAACGCACAACGGCCGAACGGCAGTGGAATTTCATTAGTGACTTCTGCAGAAGCAGCATTCCGCTCTGTCCTTGCCTTGTCCGTCCGGCCTCGGTGAGTCCGGCCTCGAGGCGGCCTAGCCGGCGTGGCTCGCCGTTGGAAAAGTGCGAAGAGGTCATCCGCCATCGTCGGGCAGGCGCGCGACATCCGCAGCTCATCCGGGAAACCTTTAGCCTTCTGGTTAGGTCACGTGGCGTGGCTTAGCGGCTGCTTTCGCCTTCGGAGCAGGCGGCCAGCCGCTCCACCTGCCGCGAACGATCTCCTCCGCGACCTCCCTGAGCAGGAGTTCCCCGCCGTCAAATGAGGGACACTTTTCACTATCGCGTGCTTTCTCTACTCCTCGAAGGGTTCTTTGTCCCTATCTGATCATGCCCTTGATGGATTTACTTGCTGGCCGCCTGCCAGCGCTTCCCGAGTGCTGGCTAGGTAAACCTCGCCCGCTCCCGTTCACCGGTCACCAACCGGTCCTCATCTTGTCTTCGATTAATTTACTTTATTGCAATCGTTACGAGGTCGACAAGTATTTGAACAATGCGAACTCAAAGTCTATCGATTAGTCTATCCTAATCAGATGTCGTTCCGACGTAGGTGAGTGCAGCTGCAAGTGAACCGTATGTATTGCTGTCTATAGCTATATATATATATATATATATATATATATATATATGATTCGAGACAATGCAGAACGACGCGGTGCACTCAAACGGCAATAACTGCACCTTCTCCGAGTACCACTCGGGTAAATTAGTCCGACCCCGACTTACGCCCTGGTCCACGCAAAGACAAGCACCGCGTCCAAATTCAACCGTAAAATGGGACCTATACCTTCGGGGCCATCCTGCCAATATCGAGTGCGCTGTCCCTACTGCCATGAGTTAAACACCGAGGTCTCTTTGACTTCGTACATTTCTCAACTTTTCCCCGTATAATATCATAAATAGATGCAGCACCAGTCATTCCTTGGATCACTCTCGTCGTCTCAGTGCCCGCACACCTTGCTGCATCCGTGACGGCGACCCTGAATTCAATCCCACTGGTATCACCTCTCCATCCACTACGCTGCCGGTTCTCTTGTTTAGCAGCAATGAGCGTTCCCAGTACAAGCTGCCCTCCCACCTGATACTCCAATCCACTGATCACTCACCACCTTAACTGACCAGCGCTAGGCGGGTGCGTTTTTCTCCCATTCTGCATAGTAGCACAATGCATAGAGCCCGTAGTATCGGGGTCGTTCATCTCGCTGTCTTTGCTATTCTACCGCTGTCCAACAGTTAGTGAGTCTGGCCACGTCGACTTACTTGCCGACACCCACACCCCGCGCACAAGCAGCTATTCGGCGATCGCACCAGAGCCGCAGGAATACCAGCAGTAGAAACGGACCCCCTGGTTGTCCATGCGTTCGCCTAGATTCTCCCCTTGACTCTCTCTGGTGGCATCCTTCGGCATCCTTATTCCTCTAGGTTAAAACATCTTCGGAGCAATGGATGAACGCTGCCCCTGCGCCCTCCTCGCGGCAGGACCATCGCGGCAGGACCATCGCGGCCGCGTTAGACGTTGGTTGTGTGGCGGTGTGCCTCGGTTTATTCGTGTGTTCGCACGCATAGCGTATTCCCTGAACAGGCCATCCATTCAAGGCTGCTCGGAGGCATACTAATGCGTCTTGTGGTCGGTCCCGCCGCCGCCGCTGCTGGCTCTGGCGAGCTCACGACTCTGGAAGGGTCCTGATGCACTTGGCGCTTGAGTACTTCTCCTGTTAGCTTACCGTCGTGGTCGACTGTTTCCTGACCGCCGGCGTTGACATCGCTGCTGGCTCATCAGACGCCTCTCGTACACGCCACCCACAGGGCCACGACTAGGACAACTGGGACGACAATGAGAACTGGTTGAGTCGCTGGTCCGGTTCACCGACAATGCATTGGCCGGTCCTGGCTGGTGTTCTATCGAATCCTACATATGTTTCATCACTAGCGGTTTCTGGCTGTATCAGTGCAAAGGCGCTGCAGGCCCGCTTTTCCGTCGCTCGTCTGGACATCCATGGTCCCTTTTCTTCGTAGAAGGCTGCTACTGCTGTTATTACTATTATACTTGTACTACGTGCTGGCGTGACCATGCGCGAGGCAGTGCAGCGGTACCAGCAGGCCCCCGTACAGTATGTGGGGCCTGTAGTCGGCCGGTGTAGCCTGTGCCTTGTGGAGGCCTGTTTCTGCTCGATGCGATGTCTTTTTGCCTACTATGTGCCAACTTGTCCGTCATCTCAGCGGGATTCCTTCCCTGCGGGCGCGATCGCACTGCGTGAACACAGCGGCGAACGGATGCATGTCTGACCCAGTGACGCGCTCACCACGACGGTGCCGGCTTGCATCCGAGTCGCTCGACCGGTTCGCTCAGCGCTACGGAGACAGCCTCTGACTGAGCGGCCGAAAATGTCATCCGTATATCGCGTCACCAGAAACCGCTGCAGCTATTGCGTCTGGGCCGGAAAGCGCTCAGGACGTCCGCGTCGGCGTCCTGCTCGCGGTCCTCGTCCATTGGCGTCCACACTTCGTCGTATGGGATCTTTTCCGAAAGCTGAGACACACGCAGGACCAGAGGAGTCCCGCAGTGCCACGTTCGGCTTGCGGCCTGCTAGGCCCCAACTCGAGTTTGGCCGCACTTCGTCTTCGGCCTTCTTGTTGGCCTTCTCGTTGCTACTGTTGATACTTCGCCATGAGGCGTCATCACGCTACGAGACGTTCCCCAACACGAACGATATTCGCCGCCAACTAGAATGCGACGCTCCCATACAATGGCGTCCCCATGATACGTAACGAACGAACGGAAAAAAATGCAACACTACACAAAAAGTGCTGGGACGCCGCTCGAAGGGAGAGGAACGACCGGCCTCGGCCTGCAGCAAAAAGAGGCCCTGTAGAGTAGGCCTCGGGTACACGTAATTACCCGTGGCCTGAAGTAATAAGGGAGAATGGGATCAACTAACGCCGTCAACCGATTCGCTTGTTGTTGCATAGCAGGACCATTGGGCCTTGACTAGGGAGAGGTGACCTATCGGCGGAGGACGTAAATGCAAACAAGCCGCCACAAATATGATATATTTAATGAGATAAAAAGAAAAAGCGTCTCCTGTAATAGCTAGTCTGTGGGCACTTGATAAGTTGATCGGTTAGGTTTATAATAATTAGACAGGAGTTTGTCTTGTCATTCAGCTGAAGTCAAGAGCGCTTCATCGTTCTTATGCATGCATCAACGGCACAGCTAGACGAAGGTCGTACACTATCAGAAAAAGCACTGAGAGTATAAGTGACACCCATTTACCTAGTGATAACTATGGTTCAGGATATATATATATATATATATATATATATAATATATTGGTATATATATATATTGTCACAATTTGTATTGCTAATTAGTTGTAATTAGCAAGATGAGTTAATATGGAGGGAAATAGACTGTCCAGATCGAAGTAACCCTGCGGCCTGTTCTTACCGTACATGCACAATATAAACCTGCGCTCTGCAGCGGGAGCTCTGGCCGACAGCGAGGTAAGGTGGCACACTGAAAACCACCTGAGCCTGAAGACAGATTCAATTGGGGTTGAATCATTCCAAATTGTCAGTGCGCACGAGTGTTAAGGGGGCACATCGTAACTATGCTGAATAGATTTTATCTACCTTTCTATTTTGTACCTACAACACTTGCGAGAAGGCTACATACACGTGGCGTAAAGTGACCCTCAACGGGGACAAATAGAGATTAGCCAAGAACAATTAGCATACGCGTCCGACAAGTTTAACATATATTGCGTCAATTCATTTCAATCGACGATCCGGATCCATCCTCGAAAACGTCGATGGGAGCAATCAGCCGTCGTTGTTCATATACGAGTCGGGCAGGTCATCCCGGGGCGGTCCGTCCATTGGGAAGTCAGCGAATGTCACCCCGATCACACAGCACAGGGCAACAGCAGCGGATGCAAATGCGAAAAATCTCATCGCGATAACGTCGTCCACAGGTCTGGCGGAGAAGACAGCCGGCCCCGGATGGCAGTGAGAGGTGGCCATAGCTATTTATATCTCGTATTTTCGGCGGCTCGTACCGATGCTCGTGACCGAGCTAAGGACATACGCAACGGTCTCACACAATACGCAAGATTTGATTTAGGATACGGCATAGATCACACGATGACGATTCGACAGATGCTCGCTGACGAGCAGACAGTTGTTGTTGTTGTTGTCCACAAATTGCTCAATGTGAACTGTTTTGTTGCTGCGATCAACCTCTCCCTTGTTAGACCTCAGTCTTAAGCGCTAATTGAAAGCGTCCTATGGATTTCGTTCGCTTAATTAGGCTGAGGTGTAGGGTACAACATTTACTTGTATAGACAATTAAGTAAAAATTGCTAGACAATTGTTTTACAACACATCACATTCGAAAATTAACGGTAAATGTAAATGGTTAAGAGTCCCCATGTAAGTACCCTATGAAATAACACTCCCGTGTAGGCGGCAGTACTTAGGTGTGTTTTATGTTCGATCATCGGACGCCGGTGTTAGTCCGTTCTCAACGCTAAATACGGATACAAAATAGCACGCCGATTATGAGGAGAGATAGCTCAATCAATGCATTTATTTGAACGTATTAAAAGCTTAAATAAAATTTTGACGGCGGTCCGAAAATCCTCATCGTGAAGGTTTAGGCGTCCTCGCGAATTTGTCCATTTGCTTAGTCATCTAGCTCGGCCTCAGAGGGGTCGTTCGCTACTGCTGAACCGATCAGGCAGAATACTGCGACGATGGCGGCTGTTACAGCGAAGAATCTCATCGTGGTAAGTTTTTGTTGGGTTAATAGGCACAGAATACCTTAACTGTGATAGAAACAGACTCTATGACTCGTTATATAGTGGACTGTCCGTGGAGAGTCCACCTTGATCGTCGTGACAGAATGAGTAAGGCGTTGTTGCTATCAGACAATAGTAACGATAACACGAACATTACGAAGGTAGCATATGAAATATTCCACTATGATATATATGATGTGTTTGGGAAATAGAATCATACCAAAACGTGTAGTAATAACACGTTTATAGCAGCAAAAGGCAACGGGGCCTATGGACGCCTGCTGCTCGGGTCGCAGACACCACAGATGAGCGGAGATAAACGATTTGAGAAGTAGGAAATCTCAACAGAGTCAATTAATTCATGTCCAGGAAGAAGGTTATTTCTAGCTATGCATTGGTTTTTTTATACGACTCCCCCCCCCCCAAAAAAATGGAGACCCGTTTATAAATACGACTTCCAAACAAGAATGTTTCCAACCATCCAAGCATATACTAAATATATACCTAGAAGGCTTACCATCATCAACTGAGGTAGTTTCTGGTCTAGGGCTACACCGTAGACCAACCGAGTACGTGATGCCATCCTGGCCTCGCTTATCGTCTCCCGACCGTCTGGACTCACTTTCTTGAGGGATTGCCCAGTCTTCAGTTGAAAAAAAATTCGCAGAAGAAGCAAAGAAGTTTTTTAATCGCCCCTTCGTATGATCTGTATAATTATGGTGTTTAATATTTTCAGCCTGAGACATTTCCCCGCTGACGAGGTTATAGGATATGTCGTTATTTTAGCATAATTGTGTAGTCCGGATACATGACAAAACTGTATATATATTTCTCGTTGGAGACGAGAAAGATATTCGTACTGAGTAATGTTTGCTTGTGTTCGGTGCATGTTCCTATATATATATATATATATATATTGTTGCTTATACTACGAATTAATTGGTATATTTTATATTCGAATTCTATGTCGTACTTTCCCTGTGATTAAAGCTGTCGACAGTCTGTACCCACACCGTGATGTAATAATAAATCGCAATCCTATTAACGTACCATACCATGTTATTTATACAGAATAACATGCGCATAGTCATTAGTCGAGATATGCTGCCACACTCAGTTTCTCTCGTCATTTTTCGAATGAAAACCACACTGTCTTATACGGCTGATGATGATCTCCTTTAAACGAGACTCGAATTAGCTACCGTGACTTGGGGATGGGGGGAGGGCATATCAATACACGCCAACACCTCCCCTATAAAAAATGGGCATCTCAACACCGTGACCCCCGTTCTGGAACTGTTGACGATGATCAATAGCATCGTCCTTCGCGGTATCGCATAGCGCATTCTTCCAGTTAGCGATGAGAGGTGTACAAGACCACCCACGAGTACCACACATCCTCCTTGCCGTACGGACATGACGTGGTTAGCTGACTCTCAGCCCCTTCTCTCTCTCTCTCTGACCAGACTTCCTCTCTTGGACCTCTGTCCACTTCCCGTCTGTAAACGACTACCGTGGTCAATGGGGTATCTGTAGAAAGTCCCGTGTATGTAAACTCGCAGTATTCATGACGCATACGGGGTGTGTACGGTGCCTTCCTTCCTGCGCAGTGATAGCCTGTGCCGCAGATTACAGTAGTTGCCACCGCTACTTTTCAAATCTTATTGAAAATCTTACTGCTCATAAAAGGAAAATATGGCTCCATTCAGATTTGAGCCTCTGACTCCACAAAACTCTGTTTTGACACTGTCTTCCTCGCCTACCGCGCCATGCCGGCAGGCAGATATCGCGACTACTAACTAATATAGTCGTCCCTACATAGCGCATATAGCAAATAGCTGAATTGGGACGACCTCGATGAAAACGGGATTAGAAACAACAGCGACAAATATCGACAGTTCATTGTGAAAGACATATTATAGTATTTATTATTTCATTGATCTTGGCCACTGACTGATCGCATCATCTGCAATGAGAGTCATTATTATAATAGATCACTGTGTCCGCTTGTGAGCTCCGTTTCCTCTTCACGGCTTGGTTTGAAGGAGGTCCTATTTGGCAACTGTGACTGAAGGCAGCTTTTTTTTTAGCTCAAAATGTTGTACGGGCATCGCTGTCACAAACACTGCCCGATGTCTACGTCGCCTGCTTGCAGACGCCAATTTTTAATAACAGTGTTCATCAACCTATATATACATATGTATATATGGATGCCCGTGACCACAACTAGTGTTATTATTTTTTATATATTATTAATTTCGCGCCTACGACGAAACCTGTCGATAATCCAGATTCAGCCTATTGCTAAAATGAAAACTGTGTAATTGGCCGGTACACGGTGCGGAGGCTGATATATTACCATAACATAACATTTGCGGTTATCGATCGACATGTTATCGATTATCGCAGTAAATGGTATTAGTCTCCCTTTGGGTAACGTAAGCTTGTGAATACCGTATATAGAAATGTTAGTTTACATTTACACACACTTGTCAGAACCAGCTTACAAATGTAAGTCGAATCTTAGAAAGAACTCATCGCTGAATAAAAATTCAAATTAGCACACCGGTTGTGGGGAGCGATAGCTCAATTAATGCATTTATTTAAGCGTATTACAAGCGTAACTAAAATTGAACGACGGTCCGAAGATCCTCATCGTGAAGGTTTAGGCGTCCTCGCGAATTTGTTCATCTGCTTAGTCATCTAGCTCGGCTTCGGCGGGGTCGTTGGCTACTGCTGAACCGATCAGGCAGAATACTGCGACGATGGCGGCTGTTACAGCGAAAAATCTCATCGTGGTTGTTTTTTGTTAGGTTAGTAGGCACAGAATACCTTAACTGTGATAGAAACAGACGCTATGACTCGTTATATAGTGGACTGTCCGTGCAGAGTCCACCTTGATCGTCGTGACTAAATGAGTAACCCTTGTTGCTATCAGACCATAGAAATAACACGAACATCACCCCAGCAAAATGTCATGAAATATTCTACCATGATATCTGATGTGTGTTCGTTTATAGCAGCAAAACAACGAAGCCTATTCTCTAGAAGCAGTCTACCGTAGGCTGATCGGCGCCACCGGGTACATGCGCCCAGGATCCATCCTTCTGCAATGGCTCTCCCTTGCTGTGAGACGGATGGGCAGTGCCATCGCCTTCATCGGCAGTGGCCATGACGGCGTCGGCCTGACACCCTATCCTCAATTATTGTATATGTACATTTTGTTTCGCTAATCGAAAATGAACACATTCGAATTACGGAACCCAGACATGAGCGTCTGCTGCTTGGGGGCTAGGTAACAGACAACATCGAGACGCATTGTTTGCGACGTCGAAAGTCTAACAGGTCAATTAAACCATGTCCAGGAAGTAGGTCGTTCCTGAGGGCAGGGGCATAACGTTTGCTACCGTTGGTTGAACCTCTAGTTCAATGATAAAACAAGTGAGCTTTTTTCTTAGTCAATACCTGCATTTGACACGAGGCCGTAGGGTAGAATTGTGCATTCGATTGAGCTGTGTGTTGTTGATGCTTAGGAGACTTCTCTCCGGAAAATATCTAGAACGTGCTCATTGATAAACATTGGCTTCTAATATGTCCCCAAAAAGATGGAGACCCGTTTGTGAGTACAACTTGCAAAAGTTTTTAACCATCCAAATAGATGCTAAGTATATGCCATGCCGAGGAGGCTTACCGTCATCGATTGAGGGAATTCCTGGTGCTGCTACTCAGTTAAGTGCGCATGAACTTAAGCAAACATTGCGAGAATTTTTTTATCGTCATTATCAGGGAGATAGAAAGGCTATTCCAAAATGTCTGCAGTGCTTAACTTTC
The DNA here is from genome assembly GCA_019614645.1 of Stratiolaelaps scimitus. Taxonomy (NCBI): domain Eukaryota; kingdom Metazoa; phylum Arthropoda; class Arachnida; order Mesostigmata; family Laelapidae; genus Stratiolaelaps; species Stratiolaelaps scimitus. Next base: position 7,088,679 of record JABWDB010000012.1, read on the forward strand.
AGAGTAGCTTGATGAATAGTGAGATTTTTCTTGGTAATTCCAACTTCCATGTATATTGTCTTTATGGCTATCTGGTACGCCTCGTGAAACCGTGCACGAATGTGGATATTAATAGCTTACTATGTAGCTAACACTCGAACCTCTTCTAGCTGAGTAAAGGTATAACGAAAAAAATACAGTGGAAAAAAAACGAAATTACGTTGAAATTAATTATAGACGAGAGAAAGAGCTTTTGAATGGTCTATCGAAGTAAAGAAAAAAGTGGAAGCTTAGAAGGGCAAGGGAAGATTCCAAAGGCAGAGCGAACGAACTTATGCACCAACCTATACTCAGAATTATCACGATCGAGTTTGCTAACAAGTCCTCAACTACGACTTTTATCACACGCGAATGCACGTTTTACCACTTTTGTTTGAGTTTTGGCGAGCACGAAGTAAATATGGTGCGTTAATTCGGCTATTAAAAATCAAATAAAATTAGTAAATAATGATTGACGAATTTCGCTAATTGCGACTGCGTGTAGTGAAGACATCTGATAAAAGCGCATGCTCGTTACGACAATTACTAGCCTCGTTATATTAATACATTTGAACTAGGTTATTATAGAAACTGCTTCAGATCGAAATAGACCAATTCCGGTAAGGCAATTTGTAATGTTGCTTCATTGGTACCCTTGGCGTTCATTAGTTCCCTAGTGCGCTTGCCCTGAGACCCAACACTAGATCATATGGGGTGTCGCTAACCCGTGCAAATACTTATGATCATTTTGATTGGCCGTTCAAACCGTTGAGACGGTCATGTGGTACTGACGAACGGGTGTTCGTCGGTCCTTCTGGAAATCCTATAAACGTACCATATCATGTCATTTATACACAATAACATGCACATAGCCGTTAGCAGAGATATGCCGCCACACGTAGTTTCTCTCGTGTTGTTTTCCGAATGAAAACCACACAGTCTCACACAGCTGATGATAATCTCCTTAAAACGATACGATCGTTTCTACTTAGCGAATATAGCAAATAGCTGAATTGGGACGACCTCAATGAAAACGGGATTAGAAACAACAACGACAAATAGAGACAATATAACGACAGTATTTTATTGGTTTATAAAAGAAACAGCAATGTCTGCAATGCTATATATATATATATATATATATATATATATATATATATATATATATATATAGTGAAATAGAGCTTAAAGTATCTGTTGTTACATTGATCTTGGCCTGACTGATCGTATCGTTTCCAATTTGAGTCTTTGTTGGATATACACAATCATAAAAATAAAGTCCACGTAAATCTCCACGGCTTGGTTTGAAAGAAGCCTCATGTGGCAACTGCATATGCAACTTCTTTACTCATACAATAAACAGTGGCCATTGCTGTCACAAACACTGTCTGATGTCTGTATCGCCTACTTGCAAACGCTGAATTCAATCACGTTTATGTCGCATGGAAACATTGTGATGCATTTCAGGGACGCTGGATACGTGAATCATGGCATCATCTCGGTGCTGCACCTGTTCACTGATAGTCACGCTTCTATATTTAATCACCGAAAGCCGTTGTAAGTCTTTCGTTGGATAACGTAACTATGCGACCAACTATGCAATCGATATAGAAATTCTCGTTTTACACACATGTTTGACGACTAGGCTTACACATGTAAATAATGGGCATATATTAGAATCGTACTCAATGCTAAATACGGATGCAAATTAGCACGCTGATTGTGAGGAGAGATAGCTCAATCAATGCATTTATTTGAACGTATTAAAAGTTTAAATAAAATTTGAACGGCGGTCCGAAAATCCTCATCGTGAAGGTTTAGGCGTCCTCGCGAGTTTGTCCATTTGCTTAGTCATCTAGCTCGGCCTCAGAGGGGTCGTTCGCTATTGCTGAACCGATCAGGCAGAATACTGCGACGATAGCGGCTGTTACAGCGAAGAATCTCATCGTGGTAAGTTTTTGTTAGGTTAGTAGGCACAGAATACCTTAACTGTGATAGAAACAGGCGCTATGACTCGTTATATAGTGGACTGTCCGTGGAGAGTCTACGTTGATCGTCGTGACAGAATGAGTAAGGCGTTGTTGCTATCAGACAATAGTAACATAACACGAACATCATCCCAGCAAAATGTCATGAAATATTCTACTAGGATATATCATGTGTGAGAAGTAGAATCGTTACGCCAAAACGTGTAGCAATAACAGCTTTATACTAGCAAAATCACCTATGGACGCCTGCTGCTGGGGCCCCAGAGACCAGAGATGGGCGGGAATGAAAATTGCTTGAGACGTAAAAATTTAAACAGAGTCCAACTAATTCTTGTCCAGGAAGATGGCCGGCCAATGCGAAAACAAACAGGGAGTTTTTCTTTCCTATATAGTATATGTATCTGACAGATGTAGCTATGAACTAGAATTATACATTGTCGAGTAGGTACTTAAGGGACATTCATCCAGAGCATGTATCGAATGCGCTAGTTGATAAAAATTGTATTTTATGCGGAGACTCGTATCTACAATTATATCTTAGAAAACCTTCAAACTATGTTAACATATATCACATATAGTTTAGGCCCTGTAGGCTTACCATCATCGCCTGAACGAGTTTCCAGTGCTATGTAGCTTAGTGTATCTGCATTGCGACAAAACACTGGGACACAATTGTTTGCCTTCAATATCAGGCAAACGGAAGAAGGATGAGGCCACGATAGGCCTGTTCAACGCAAAAAAATAATTATTCAAACATACAATAATTAGGAAGAATCACGGAAGAATAATGGCAAAATGTTGCTCAACTTCAAGAGCATGTTCATCAAGCGTCAAGGGTGAGATTCGATACAACGTATACAACTTCTGTGTATGTCGTATTTATACCTGTCTGATTCGTCCGAGCAAAATGAACGGGGTGGAGTCGACATGCGTCTGATTCAGGTTAATCGGCGTCGGAAAGTTCAGCTCAATCGTCGTGATACGAAATACACTCGAAGGAAAGACGCTCTCGATCGGACTTTGCCTCGGCGGCGCTGGAAATGGGCATATCCAGTGAAAAATGCTCAACCTTACGCCGTCTGGTGAAATTGCGAGGGGATGAAAATAATTCGCGCTCGGTAATTGCCCTTTTGATAGCAGACAACAGAAAATTGCCTTCAATTTGCTCAAAACTAAAACCTATATTGTTTCCCAATAGTTGTCAAGCGTGACGGTACTTGGCAACCTTGTAGTTACGCCTATTATGTCTCGCATTACCGCTAAATGCCGTTCGGAAAGCGACAAAGCGCTCAGCGAAAAAGTGAACAAGCTTGCTATGCGCTTGCTAATTATCGTGTTGTTGTGTTCGGAAGGACGGCGGGTCATGCGCTTAGACGAGAGCCAAGCACCTTGAAGGCCTTTCTCTTCGCTGCCGCTAAACGTTGACTGAAAGTGTTGGCGTTAGAGGCTAAACTTTGAATAAGAAGTGACGGGACACTTAGGCTGGGAGGCGGGCTCCTCGCGAACTCCTACGGAACTTTTCCCAGCTCACACCGTGCTGTTAGCTGCGCCGAACGCTTCTCAGGCAGGTTGGAACAGTTCAGGTTGTCGTCAAAGCAAGCCTGCTAATTGTATGCTGGTGGTACATTATAGGTCACCTCTAATCGTTACTCTTCATACGATTCACGAACACAAATGTGAAGATAACCAGAACGAGAATCCACGACAAATCGACCAACGAAGATCTGCACAACCACTGTAGAACCTGTGTGAAGATTGAGATACGAAGGCATTATCTAACCAGTACAGTCAGATACTTATTGATCTAACTACGTAAATATCTCTTTCGTCGTTATGTTGGAGGGAGGGGGGGAGGTTTTGTGTCTGTACGTATGAGATCTCACCGGATTCGCTAACTGCCTCGTTATTAACTATTTACATAATCCATCACTTGTCTGCTATCACACACGAAGGGGTCCCCAATACAATGCCCACTCAGTCTCAGCCATTTGACGTCGGGATGGACAGCGACAGGCTCATCATCGAGTCAGATGGTCTAGTGGTGAACGTTCTGGATTACTAAATAGGAAGGACAACGGATTGCGTCCAAATTCTACCGTACGTAGAAGGTCATTGGATTTCCTTATCTTTGAATTTCTGCCAGGTACGAGATGGTTGACAAATAAAGAAAAGGTGGCCCCGACATGCCCTCGTACTAATACCTAAAGGTGCAAATCCGATGCCTGTCACATATAGGGTCAGCTTAAAGGACGTTCAAGTTCATCATCCTGTACCACCAACTTCTACCCTCCAACATCGCCTGTGCATTCCTCCTCACCACTAAAACAACAACGATACCAGAAACTACGAGTAACCCATGAGCTAAAGCATCTTACTCTCTTGTCTGTTCGTGTCGAGGCCGTCGTCGCGTCATTCACAACGGCGTTGTTTCCCAGCCACTGATGGACGTATGGACGGCGGCGGACGGAGACGAGGGCCGTGTGGTGGTATTCCTCGTCATAAATTTATTCACATGTTCGATATGATTCGCATTTGCTTACCAGCCTCGCTCGAACAGCCTCCCCCCCCCGGCCCTGACCAAGCCAACGAACGCGTGCATACAGCGCGCACGGACGGAAAGAACATGAATGCATTCGTGTTCGCCGCTTGAGGCGCTCCAGAGCCATTCTTCGTCTTCCACTATTATTCATGATAGGTATCTATCTTTTCCAGGACTGAACGACAGAGAGAACGCCTAAGCGGGGAGAGGGGAAGAGAGAGATGGAGAGACGATAGAGGAAGCGACGAGATAGGGCGCGGGACCTTGCGGAGCATCCTTCGTTCGACAACCACCGCTATAGCACTAGGCTAGCCATCATTGTACGTGTCGATGCTATATGAATAGTGGGCATGGCCGGCCTAGCGCCGCCGGCTCGCTTCGCCAGTGACTGGCTAGCTGGCTGGCTGCCTGCCTGCCTGGTCGACTGCTCCTGAAAAATGGATGTCCTTTTCCTGGAAGAGAGAGTGAGAGCGGGCGACGTCGAAACCATCTCGAGCAGTCTACGTTATGAGTCAACCTTGCAGTGGAGTGCGAGCCAAAATGAGGGGACAAGAGGGGCTGGGGTATATGCGAGGACGATGAACGCGACGGACAGCACAACAGGAAACAAGCGGCTATAGGGAAAATGCCATGATTGATCGAATGCAGGCAGAGAGGATAGGGAATGCCAAAAGGGATACTGGAAATATCGAAGGGTCACAGAAGAAATTGTCAATCCCGGCCGACGTTGGTACAGATAAACCTGTGCGACGAATCGAGAGAGAGAGAGAGAGAGAGAGAGTGTGCCGTGCTGATAACGGCACACCAATATTTTCATAAGGCATAGAATATAGGAAGAGAGGAGGCAGGCTGTTGATAGATAGCTAGGCCTAAGGTAGAATATCTTTCGCGGAAGGTGATAAGGGTGATTTTGGCAACAATCATTTCAGCCATAATCCAGACTGATCCGGTGGCCGGGGGAATGCTTGGAAGCTGTGACGACTTGCAATTTGTAGGTTCTCAGCTGTGAGCTGCGGGCAGTCTATGGCGGTTTTACGTGGTGGGTAGAGGGCGTAATATTATATAATGATGCCATAATGCTTGAGAGATGATGTACGACCCGCGTACGAATATATCAAAATTATTGAGGAAGGCTGTCCCTGACCTGACTTCGGTAAAAACGGCTTCGCTTCAGACCCTCAGGCATTGTTCGATCCTCACCGCTGTACATTTGCATTTTTAAATTGCATTCAAAGGGGTCCGGAAATTTTACTTATAGGTATCGGCCCGCTTGACCTGCATAAAACTTACAGCGGAGTAGCATTTGCAAATCAGTGAGCTTGTTGAAAACCGTCACCTATCCGGCGGCAGACGTTGAGTTGTTTTAGGAATTGGGTCTGTCCGTTGATTTAACACAGCGCTCAGCTCCACTGTAGCTATTGTCCCTGAAGCAAATCCATTGTGAATCTCAGCCCGATTCATACGGGTGATCAATACGATTCACATCCAGGCACTCGAAACCTATTGACTGCAGCCCGATGATTTATGCCATGGTTTTAAACGTAAAATCTGACAACTCAGATGTCACCGCACAGGTATCCGGATCGCCGCAGAAGTCGACGCAAAGCAGTCTGCTCAAGCCTAGCAGACGAGTAACTTGCGAATAACCTATAACCCTTCGAGCAGCCTCGGGGACTACTCCCGCGGTCCATTAGCGCGTTTTTAACTCTTTAACTCCTGAAGCAATAAGAAATTGTGGAAATTGCCCTGAGGGAGTCATTAAGCGTCGCCACCAGTCGCTACTGGCTGTTGTGAGAACATTTGTGAGAGGGGAGCTTAATGTCGATAATGGCTTGGTGCATAGGAAATCGCATCTGTATCGAAGCTATCGTCGTAAGTCGTTTTCATGTTTCGCGCTCAAAGGTGCTCATGCAGGTGTTAAGGCTGGAGTTACCGAAGACGTCGAGTAAAGTTGCATTCATTGCTTTCAATCATTGCTGTAGCAAGAATGTGTGTATATCAAGTACATGTGTTTGTCCCACAGCAACATTCCCAATGACATTGTTCTTTCGGTCGTATTTTACACAGGTGTGCTGCTGCTGCTCGAAATGTTGTATTAATTGTCTATCTGGTAAATGTTCTAGGGTGGTTTCAACTCATAGCCAACATTTCACGTCCACGGTGCTTTCGGCATTGCTTCGTAGGACGGACCCCTTCATTAATGGTATACCTGGTGAACATATACAACACGCTGTAGCATTTATTACAACAATAAATCTCGATCTATTTGAGGGAAACTTTTTCATATGTTTGCCAAGTATCCATCATCCTTTCCCGGGCCGTTCCGAGGTCTCTCGTCGACGTACTTTGACAATCATCGCGAGAGAAAAAAGTGGCGAACCACTTAAACTTATCCGCACTTGGCTAATTTGCTAATTGACAATCACTCCAGGAAGCAGTACGGATCTCATGCTCAGCTCCGGCCCAGCTGACACCCGCTTTGGCTGCTATGCGCTTCCGCAGTGTAAACGCTAAGTACAGTAAGGCAGATTTCCTCTTCTCCGTTCGAAGGGTTGATATGCTGTACATCGCTTGTTCTTGCCCTGCCTACTGGCTTCTTGAGGCGATTCAAGAGCACTGAGGACATTCGTCTCTGCCGGGAGAAATATCTGGTAGGGTAGCCATCTTACTGCGCGAACTGTTGTCGAAGGCGAAGCAGGTCTGTCGAAGGCGAAGCAGGTATTGTATTTTTATTACTATTATTATTATTATTATAAAACGTGTGCCGGTATTACAGAGCATCAAGAAGGAGTTCAATTAATTTACAGTAAAATCTCCAGAAACGCACATGTCGAATTGTTCCTTATGCCAAGGAGAACAGAACTGCCAGGCCGTTACTATTCCACATCTCGTCCCACGAGGCCGCGTTGAGAGCGAAACTTAGGATTGCCGTCCACAGCCGATACTATATAAATGGTTCTCGTCTCTCGTTCTCTAACCCAATGCAATATGAGCTGATCCATTGCGATCTGCTGAGGTCATTTCAACTCTGTCAACGTAAATAGCATAATGTGAACTGATCCGGCACCTTCAACAGCAACCTTCATAAATGAACGGAGAAACGGCGTTGGATTCGTTCATGTGGGCGATCATCGATTTAGCCTATACACTATACATGTTAGTCAATGGCCACAGCCTCGTCCAGAGCTTATTATACTACCGCGTCATCAAAGTCGGGTCGGGTGAGCAACATCAGACGACACCGTTAACCGCGGCCGCTGCAGGAGCACTATCTAAGCATTTTCTTCTCTCTCTCTCTCTCTCTCTCTCTCTCTCTCACTCGTTCGTTCTATAGCGTCTGCATGTCCGCCTGTACTGATCGGGTGCGAAATATGCTTCGGGTTCTGCTCGGCCTTCGCAGTAGTGACGCATTCAGTGGGATGTTCGTCTGTCTCTGAGTTCGGCGCGGAGTTCGGCACGGAAGAGCAGTAGGTTACTGAGCAGGGCGGCTGGTTGCAGACGTTCCTCTCTGCTTGTTTCAAGCTGTGCTCCTCCACTGACTTGTCTGATTGCCGAGATGGCGATGACTGACTGCTGCTTATGCCGCTTCTGCTGTTTGCGTGGTGTTGCAGCCTTGCAGCAATGCCTTGTAGATCGCGGCTTTCATCCATCTTCTGCATCTTCTCGTCGACATCTTCATGGACGTAGGCAACTGCGGCAGCCTCCTTCAATCCAAGCCACATTCGTTGACGTCGGGGCCACTCCGGGCCAAGGCGGGCTCCCCTTAGGCCTTCCTTCCACGAAGGCCCCAAGCCCTGACTGTCCATAGCGCGTTGGTCGGTTGGCTGGTCGGCCGCTTTCGCCTGTTTGTCGTATCGCGGCATTCTCCCAGCGAGTTGATGCCTGCGGTCTATTTCTCGCCATCCAGCAACGAAACGAGCGACCGAGCCGGCTGACAGGACGAAGGTTTGCAGGACACCGCTGGTAAGAGCGACCGTGGGGGGTTTGGACTCAGGCGGAGCGGACCCCACACGCACAGTGCCCTGTGCACGGGCTGTGAGTGCAGAGCAGTTTCGTGCCTAACTCCCTCCCTCTCCCTCTTTCGTTGTCATACACACAGGCACACACACTCCCGAGACACATATATGTACACAACACACACGGCGACGAGGCCAGGGCAGGCCAGACTAGGCCCGGCAACGAGACGAGGCCAGGCCAGTGACTAGAGAGGAGGGGTTGTGGTAGGCCAAAATAAGGCTCTTCTCGCATAGTCGGCCCTTACCGAGCGCTCTTGCTCGACGCCACCCCTTTTCTTTTCCGTGTTCGCTTTGCTGCCAGCAGCTCATGTTCTCAGTCCTGCCAAGAAGCGGAGGAAGACGAAGCAGAGTCGTAAGCGCAGCAGACGCCGTCGCCGCCGAGGACAATAACCAGCGAACCATTAATAATGCAAAACGTTAACGTCACAACAAGCAAAAATCCTGCCGCTGGTGCTGCTGCTCCTGGGGCTGCAGGGCGCAGTTTCGCTTGAACGACGGATGGCCTTCGGTCTTCATCAAGAACATCAAGGCTTTAAGGCCACCATGAGATAGGACAGGATCCGAAGGGAGGACCAGCCAGAAGGCGATGGGGAGGCCGTTGTGGAACTCTGCTGCGTGGGACCTGGACGCGCGCTTCGTGGGTGAGCTTATAAGGGTCGGGCTGTCCAAGTAGACAGGATTTTAATTTTTTTTTTAAGCTAGATTTTCAGACACGATTGTCATCGCTGTGCTACTGCAATTGTGATCTTTGTGGAGTTCCTTCAGTATAATGTCAGCCCATGCACATTGGCCTATATAAGCAGTACGATAGCGAGAAATGTCAGGTGTAAGGAACTCAACACAAACGGGGAATACAGCGAGATTCTTGATGCACCATAGAACAAGGCTATTTTCGACTCAAGGTGAAATAGGGACCTCACCTTTAGCTTAAGGGTTAGTGGTAGACCCATTCTACGCCTGAAGAGATCGATTAGTACTCGATTGTGAATTCCTTATTTCTAAAGGCATATTTAATTCGACTTTGGTTCCAAATACAATTGTCTGTCATACTATCCGAACAAAACTATAACGGCGCAACCGATCAGAGCAGAGTCGGCCGAATCCCTTCTAACCAGCGAGCATAACATAACAAGAATAGAGGGACTACTGAGCCTCGACACTAGTCATACAATGCCTCTGGCAGTCAGGCCCAGTTTCGTTTGGCATTCGTTGCCGGATGCAGTAAAACCGTTGGCCATTGGTCCTACCGTTTTGCCGACCCACACAAACAGACTCGCCTACCCTTCCTCGGAGACCACACACACACACATCTAACTGACCGAAACGAACTGAATTGAGAACGAAGTGGTGAGCCAAACAGCGGCACAGGAAGCCCCCACACTCTGTCGACGCTGCGTTCTGAGAGTTACCTTGCTCGAGGACAGACCCGGAAAGCAAGCGCGCAACGACTGGAATTTCAGGACGTTCATCCTCACTTGTAGTTCAAACAGCGGCAACTATGTCCCTCCGTCTAACCGACTGCTAACCGCTACTGCCGCCGCCAGCGCCTCACTCGCAGACAGTGGTAGTCGTCACTTGCTCGTGCCGTCTCCTCACCTACCTAATTGCCGGTGACCCAAATGCTCGCCCGGCTGTTTCCTCCGACAATTAGGCAATTAGGCGTCGGATATTATTCCACCTAAATCTGTTAGGCGCTTCCAGAGGAAGTCATGCTGACGACACTGGACGACGCATGGACGACCTTCGTCCAAATGCCACTGCCTATTGCCCCCTATCGTTTGTCCATACTGGCGACTGGCGTGGTGCCGACCTCTCGGTATGGACAACCACCTCGAGACGCCAGCGTCAACCCTTCTTGCCCTAATCTCACAAAATATTAGAGTCGAACCCTGCCGTCCAGACAGCTTATCCACTAAACGAGGCAGATATTTAAATGTACACGCCTAATGTGGATAACGCTACACAAAGGCAGGGGCCGCAATCCCCTAACCGATCTCCCAAAGTCGTAGGATATGCGGCGCATTAGCGTTCCCTAAGAGCTCAAGTCGGCGGAACCACAGATAGAAAATTGTTATTTCTTTTCGAATGACTTCAGTTTTTGTCGTTGTAATTGGATGGGTCGCTATACCCGGAAAGATATGCAATCATTTCGGAGTACACGATAACGTCTCCGTGGGCACGCACGGCTCGCCCCAATATTGAAGATCTATAAGGGAATCAATCAACGCGAACGAGAAATAAAAATGATCACATCTCAATCATGCGTTCACTTTATTTGATAAAGGCATCGTCATGGTATGTATCGCATATCGACCTTCTTTGAAGTCGAAATACGACATTGAGCGAGATCTCGACCAGTTCATTTGCATTGAAATTAATTATCTCTCGAATTCGCACGGAGAGCGGAAACTCTCGAGAATGTATCGTCTTATACGATTCCTAGTGATTACTTCCAAATTACGCTACAAATGCATGTATATGTGTGCGAGGCGGGTAATTTGAATGCAGCACCTTCTGAAGTGGAAATCTATGCTAACGTCGTATACCCGGTAGGGAACAAGCCTGCGCGGCGATCTGATACTTAATACTTAAGGACCTCAATACCCCTCGGCAGTCGGACCGGCGCATATGACACGGCTTGGAGTTTTGCGTTACTGAAACCCAATCTAGCCGTCTGGGACCAATTGAAATCGTATGCACCAAAAGATCATAGGCATTTGCCGGTGACGCGGTGGTCATCCCCTTCGCGCAGCCCCGTACTAACACACGCTGTTCACCCCAGATTTATCCCAGCTCGCTAACGTAGCAGGGATGTTCAGAGGACTGCTCGCGAGATTGTTTTTGGCCTGCACGCCCTATGATAAAACGCAAGTCAACGAACGAGGCAGACTGTTCATTCATCAAAACAGTAATCTCCGAGTTGATATACACAGCGAGTTCTACAGATTTAAGAGTACAGTTCCAGCGTACAGTTTAGCGCATAGACCCTTGTGCGAGAATTGTTGATAGTATTTGCGCTTTCTTGTGAAGAGGAACTTGGGCGTTATTCTACGCCACCTCGCTTCTCCTTTTGACATAGGAATAAGCGTAGGTTTTTGTGTTTATCCCATCAATCGAGGCTAAATTCGCAAGTAATTTTCTTTCGATTGGCCCCACTGTTCACATTGTCCCCATCGGCGAAACACGCCGCTAGATGACGCGTACGTGACGCGGACCCCTGAACAGATCCACCTATATATGTGTATAATATACAGCCATATGTATATGGCTTCTTTCTGCTCATGATCGGTAGGTACCCAGAACATCTTCCCTTAACTTACTTTCATCAAGGCATACAGTAAGTAACAGAACAACGCGAAGTTCACGGGACCTCCTTCAATCAGACTGCAGTTACAGAGCGGCCAGCCACCGTCACCGACGTCCGGCTGCTCTCTGGGAGGTTTTTGTTTATGACGTGCCTTTTGTCGGCTCAAATCTCCACACAGATCAGTTGGGCAGAATCGGACATCGGCTCATAATCATATTGGCTTTTTTTTCATTATCTGAAGACTATTATATGCCGATGCTCGAAGCTCGCCAATCGACGTATCTCTGTCTCAGTTTATTACGCAGGGGCAATATGACTCTAGGCTGCGAACGCATAAAAACGTCAATTGTGTTTCAATATCATCCTACTCCCGGAGCAGAGTCGGTGATGTTTTGCCGTTGCCGAACGATGAAGATAACTACTATATATTACTGATCAATAGGAATAATCAGGAGAGTAAGCTCGCCCTGACCTGATGATCTAGAACAGGATGAACGACTATCTGAAATTGACCCTTAGCTACAACAATCGAATAGAAGTTTTGCACTTCGCATAGGTGTTTGTATTTTTTCGTGTGAATGTTCCGTGGAAAGGTGAACAGTCGCTTTCCTCCGATATTCGCACCTTCTGTTTTGCCTGATCAATCAATCTGAGTAACAGTATAGCTTTTCATGGATTATTAATGGAACTGCAGCTTAACAATGATTGTATGTCATCATCAGGGGTTGCGGGAGTCGAGCCTGCGTTTTACTGCAGCGAGAGATTTAGCCGTCTCGAACAAGAAGAATTGTCGATTTGTGAACGCTGGACAGGCTCTGCTATATATATATATATATGTATATATATACATAGCTGCGTGAGCACAAGCCAACCAACGAGTTTCCGATCGTATCTCGAACCGAGAAAATAATGGCGTTCATATGTTCCTTACAAACGGATTCGACAGTGAAACGAATCGAGAGCTCGCCGTTGTCCATATTTTTCGTCGACTTTTACTTGCCGCGGCAAACGTGGCGAGGCGCATTGCGTGTCAGTATCGTATACTAATAATGGATGAGCCGTTTCTCGAACAGCTTAAACTGTCCCCGGAGTAAAAGGGCACAGTGAGAGTGCAGAGCTGTCTCGGATTATTCAGTGCGGGCTGCTCTTGTGGCCGCAACGGCAGCACTGCAGCGCTACGGCCGTGGGGAGACACCACTGTTGTGCTTTCATTGTCATGCAAATGCCTCCGCTCGCAACGGGCTAGACCCGGCTTTCCTTCTCGAACCCCCGAACCCCTGGGCGTTTCCCGACTCACCCCAGACCCCTCGGTTTCTCCCACGTTTACTAGTTCCACCCACTAGTGGCAATGGAGCGGTAGAGATTTGTGTAAAGCGGCTGTATCTCCGTTGTTACCGGTCGCAGGGGCACGGGCGCGGCCTCGGTTAGCCACTTCACGCTGCTCACATTGACGACAAAGGAGAGACAGGCCCAGCCAGGACGCTGCAGGACAACCGGTGTAGGTCGGCTAGCTGTGGAGAGGTGTCGGTTGAAGTCGGTCGAAGAGTAACGAAAGAAAAACTGCATGAATGGTTGTATTATACAATACGCTAGAGCTACTGCGCGTCCCGGCGGAAGCAGCCCCGACGACGACGACGGCTTTCGTGGGCATACGTGGTGAGCACTGAGATAAGGGAGAGCGATCAAACGCGAGTTCACCACTCACTAGCTATAGGGTCGAAGGGTTCGAACGACGCGTGATGTTGAGCCCGAATGTGATGAGTAGATCAGGTTCGGCGGGGGGACAAAGGTTGTACCCCATTGTCGTACCTGCGATATTACAGGTTGCTGAGACGAACCCAGTACATTCTACGGCTACACGAGGAACGCGCGCCCTTCTGATATTTTGCTGATTTACAAGAATCACCGAAATATATTTGTTGATTATATTACGATTCGATGGCTTTGTTTGATTGAGCGGGCTCGCCTCTTAATGTCTTCAACGAAACTGTGCCTCCGGTGTGCGAGTGTCCACACTCAACTAGGTCTTGGTGGCGATCTGCGCAGCAGTATTATGTGGGCATATTCTCTTGCTGTGTTCAGCTCGTTTTTCCTTTGATATCGCTATCACCTCCGGAGTCTGAAACCCCATCGATAATATATTGCGCATACTTATACAGGTCGTCTTTTACATATGTAACGACTTGTTTTGATGTTATTCAACCTTGTCATTCATAGACATTCTGGATCTCTCTGCTGGGACCGGTGCAAAATAAAGAAATAGATCGGCAAACCTCAGCAGAACCGCCACATAACAAATAATCCACTGCAGTCAACGTTTAGAAGCGCCTTGGTCAGAAAAAGTGTGACGTGAGAAATAAAACTGAAACGGAGAATTGCGAGGAATGAAGATCTCTACCCGATTGAGCTCAGTGTTGTCTTCACATGAAAACAACATTGACAATGAATGGGTCGTTTCGGAGGAGCTACGCGGAGGGCAGTCTTTTTCCACATTGTGTCAAGTACGAGTTCCCGCACTAAAAACAATGGTTTTCCTTCAAAATTTCCATTAACGCACGTTCCCTACAATATTTGTTGCCCAAACAACGAACGAGCAACATTCTCTCGCTTATCCTATTCGTACGCGAACACGCGAAAAGCTGCCACGCGATCTCACGCCGCTTGCGTTATAGCTTATATCTGATTCCACTGGCCCAAGCGAAGCCTCCATTGTTCGTTGCACAGCGCCAGCGATCCAGAGCTAGTCCCCACTCGGACGGCTTCTGCTGTGGTGCTCCTTGGAAAGTCCATCGTTCTCGGTTTTACAGCCGAAGTTTATGATTTTCTGCCGCACACACACATACTTGCATCCGCGTCCGTGCTTATCGCCGCCATCGCGGGAGAACACAAGTTGCAAATACGGGTGAGCGCCAACTGCAGCCGCCGCGAAAGCAGGAAAAGAAACACAGTACGATCGGTCGTCCAGGGCACTCCGCACCTTGCGTTCTCCGACGCAGTGTATATATATATAAATACATATATATATATATATATATATATATATATATATATATATATATATATATATATATATATATATATATATATATATATATATGTATATATATGTATATATGTATGTATGTAGTAGCAGACAGACTGTAAACAACGTCGCGTATGACGCAGTACGCGAACGATTTGCCCCCAGGAGAATAAAAGAGAATGAACGAGTGTGTGTAATACTTCGCTGAGACGTATGCTGAAGTGGACTGAGGCTATAGAGCTGCTTCGTGCAATTACTCATATGATTTTTTATGTCTATACATATATATATATATATATATATATATATATATATATATATATATATCTATATATATATATATATATATATATATATATATATATATATATATACGTATAATCAAGCTCATGTACAACAGGGTAGAAAGACGTTTTTGGTCCATGCGAATAACTGAGTTGAGTGAATGAAGTATGCGTATATACACTTACTGGAACCGATGCCTGAAGTGGGTGGAACCTCACACGGGGCCTCATGTGCTTCATCACGGATACAATATTCTGTTCACTGATGAAAATTCACTAGTCGGCTTCGGCCAGTCGGAACCTGTCTCCAACGGTCGACGTATAAACGCACTATCCTTCACCTTCAGGAGAACAGAAATCCTTGGGGGGGGGGGAACCGGAAGGTTAGGGCGAAAACCATAAAAGATGAGACACAAGCGAAAAATTAGACGCTGTGAAAGGACGCGGACCCTCTGCCGCTGACCTTACCTTGAGCGAAGAGATACAACTCGTAGATGAATGCTCCTTAGTGTCCTGTTGTATTTTCCGGGGGGATGGGAGGCTTTTTCTCTCAAATCTCCTTGAGGGTCCCTACGATTGTACAAGTGCCACGTTGCTCCACAGCTATTTATTTGTGCAAACAGCAATGAAGAGAGTTTTGCCAATATAACGCAGGTACCCTGCTTTCACAGCGGCTAGACGCCCGATGAGAATAGTTCGCTGAAGATTATGAATATGATCATATGAATAAACACTAGTGACTAATATGAATAAATCATGATTTTGCTATGAACAGATGACCAAGATAACTTCGCTTGTGAATATCGGCAGATGGGCAAAGTGGGGGTGAGTGGGTCAGTGCAAAACACGACAAATGTTTGGGCCTATTTTGGTTGAAGGGGACGATCTCTGCTCATCTCACTACATTGTTCTCTGATCGGCATTGATCGGCCATTTGATTGATTTGTATGATCGTTGATGACGAATATTAATAACATCGTACGAGCACCATTAGCAAAATTAATATGTTATACTTATTCTATTATTAATTCGCACTATAATTATTATCATTGTTTGCGTCGTACTGGCAAGCCAGCAGCATAATTTTGCTTTGTAGATTAATAATAATAATAATAATAACGACTCGTTTTACAGGCGAGAGTAAGACAAGTCAGCGAGGACGCGTTTTCAAATCAATAATTAAAATCCGATCAAAACGACCAAGTCAGACGAGCTATGCGGAGAAGTACACACCCGTCGATCTACCAAACGAGCTTCAACGACGACAGGCAGCACCTCTTACGCCAGCGCGAAATAGGTAATTGTACAATACATTGGAAAGGTTCGCCCCGAGTTCACCTCTTACCCGCGGCGTCCGGTTCGATCCCAGCTCGAAGTTTGCGTTGAGCGCGAATGAGGCCGCGTGTCTCATGCACGTACATGCACTTTTTACAGTTTGCCGCCCCCCCCCCCTGTTGATCCTGTTGCCTTTGTCCGCTTTGGCCGTTATTCGCGCCACAGGGCGTCAACGCCCGCTACCCCCCCCACCCCGTAGGGGGGATCTTAGCGGGACCCCCGCCACATAAACGCACCACGAACACCGAACCTTCACGAGACTTCAACCTCGCCAGAATATGCTGCTGCGGCACGTCCCAGCGTTTGCTCCTGGGCCCCTGGCCCGCTGTGGCGGCGGCGGCGGCAGCGGCAGCGGCTGCTGCTGTTGTTGAGGAATTTCATTAGCGCATTTTGGCATTCCTCACTTCTGCTCCATTCCGACTTCGTTCGTGAAGTGTTGGGCGCAGCCTCTGGCGGCCGCTTGCCAAGTCTTGGGCGTCGGCCTGGCCGTTCGGCGGTCGGTTCTACAGGGATGACGGTGGCAGCAGCAATGGCGGGCGCAGCGACACTAAAAGGTCTGACTGATCCTGCGCCATCGACGACGTTCGGGGCCGGGACGGGAGAGGCGTTGTCATGGGTGGGAACATTGATGAGTTTAGCCCTTTCTTTCGAACTCCCTCATTGAACGACTGTCGACCTCGACTGGGGCCCTCCGGCGGTAGGAGGAGTCCGATGGGACTATTTCGCGTTGACGTTCGGCCTGCATCGCGAACCATGGCGTCTTGGTTGGCTTCTGCCGCCAACGGAGAGGATCTTAGCCTAACGCGTTGAAGGCGGCAAAAAGCCCGCTTGGTGCTTGTTGGAACGTGAGGCAGCTTCTGTTAAGAGCAAACAATTAGTAGATACGGTGAACAGTTGCGAGTCTTCGTACGGGGAAATTTTATAGCGTGAACATGATTGGCTATATAATGGACACATATTATTGAAGACTGATTATGGCTATGCATACCTGTGGGAATTCAGAAGTTTCTAAGTTCTTTTATATCAAACAGTTTTAATTGTTGTCGAGATAGTCGTCACAACAACAATATATATATATATATATATACATATCATATCTTGTTGTTGTGAAAAAATAGTTATATATATATTTTTTTTATATTACAAACTATAGGCAAAACATAAAAATTTCGTTTCCAAAAAAATTATTCAACCTATGTTCATAAATCAGAATGCAATGATACTCTTGAATAAGTCTCTATGAGCCGATTTAGAAAGCAGACTGAACAAAAACTCAATCAATAGCCTTCATCGACTAGAGCATATCAGAATCCCCGGCACGAATGCGGGTTACTTAATTGAAACACATAATACATAGAACTGCCATAGCTTGCAGTGAACTGCTGCATAAAATCCAGATGACGCGGCATGACGTGAATACATAATTATGAAATATTAAAAAAAAATTGCAAACTATATTAAAGTTTCTCCTATGCATATAGGTTGTTATTTCATGGTTACAAGTTCGCATTGTTACCGTCTAGTAGCTTGGTTCACTTTTGTGCAACAGTGCTCTCCAATTAGCAACGATTGTGATTCAAAACGAGGAGTGCACCCACGCTAATGAACCGTCATCACAGGCATATACAAACACGAAGTAAGCAGTAAGCGTTCTGTCCGGACATCATACCGAGCTTGGCAATCTTATTGATCCAAGATCGCTTGGTTCGCACCCCAATACAATACGAGTCTCCAGCAGTGAAAAATGGGACGACCCCCGAGTGAATATTCCACATAATTTTTCTCCTGGGCCTCCTCCTAGCGAGCTATTGCTAAGGACACCGAGAAGAATGATATGTTATATATATATATATATATATATATATATAGGTTTGTTCCGACGTTCCACGCACTAGTAATGCAGCCATTGGGAAGATTGGGGAGAAATGTCTGATAGGCTGAAAGCCTGGACGAAGGCCAGCCACAAACTGGAGTGCAAGGTGTTTGGATGCCGCGGTCGCGGGCTTGACAGGTCGCTGAACGCACAACTGGTCAGCTGCTCCCGAGTTCGATTCCCTGTTAGGATACTTCCCTTGATATATTAGCTCAGCTCCACCTTTACGAGCCTGAATAGATACATTATATTTATATATATATAACACTCCCTATCCGTACATATATGCATAATACGTTACTTTAAGAAATTGGTCAGGACCGCGCTAAAGACAGTATTGCCCATTGTCGACGCTGAGGCGTTTCACCCCCTGCAAAAATAGGGGTGCCAAGGTTAGAGAGAAGATATTATAATTAAATCGCCATGTGACATGTGCAAAGGGTACGCAGCATTAAAAGCAACTACTTGGCATGCGTGGACGCTCTCCCCACCACACTGTTTCCTTTACAATGACTTTTCGAAGTGGAGGTTTCCTAGTGAACTGCTGAGCCGAAGTTCACCAAGGCTGGCATCGAGTCCGTACGCCAAGCCCCCCCCCTATCCCCAAGCTTCATAGTTATTCGACGGCTATCGGTGTATTTGTACTTGGAGCGCCTTTTTAACCACTTACGACAATCTTCAATGTTAGATTCCGGACACGACCGTAGTGTCAGCCTAGCGAAGCCATCGACCGATGTGTACCCTCGTGCAGGTCGCGGCACGCGTTGCTCTATATCCAATGCACACGGATTGCAAACGTAGTTTCATTACAGCGCAAGGCAACACTAGCGGAATACGGCTCGAGGCTGCACACGGTCAGAGGAGCGATTCGACACGACGAGCTCTGACGGCGCACATCGTCAACGTTGGCATCATGTGCCTTATCTCGAAAGACAACAGCTGAAGGTTCGCGGCGTAATCCTGTTACGTGCAAGTCGCCAACGCTGCGTCGGCCAACCCGGCCACCCAGCTTCTCGCGTTTTTTTTGTCGTTTACACTATTACGCCCATTGCATTACACCGCATCGCATTTGTGTTGTTTACTCAAAACCGACCTAAAACAGCGGAACAAGGCGAAGGCCGAGGCAAAAGCAAGAGACACAGCCGGGCTACGAGCAGCATAAAAAAAAGTGACACTGCTTCCGTCCGTGAGGCGGCACCCCCCCCCCCCCGCCACCGTCGCCACCGGCGCCACGGTTCAGCGTTTGCTGAACCACTTTTCGACGGTCCGTCTCGCGAGCGCCGCAACACTCAGAGCTTCGAGTGCTCGTCGTTCGTTGGCATTACCACCGCCGGCTACGCCACCACCGTCACCATCAGCAGGAGCACCACTGCCGGGACTCTTTACAAGCAGCCCTTTGGCTATAGACTCCGGGTCCCTTGGGGGCGGCAGACAACTGCGCTCGTTCGTACTACTTGTGAGACGCGACGGCAGCAATGTCGGTTACGCCTTTCCCGGCAGCAGTTCGTTCTTGCTGCCGCCCGTTCCTGTAGTAGCAGTAGCTCTCTTCGCGCTGCTCCATGGCGGGATCGTCAATCTCGAATTGTGTGAGGTTTTCGACAACCGCCCGCGAAAACGTCACAAGAGAGTACGCGGAAGCCGCCGCCGCCGCCGCCAACCAAGAGCGTTTTTCTTCTGGCCTGGCGCGTCGCGTGGAGCGCCTTTGTCTTCGCCATCGACACCGAGGCTGTCGTTGTTGCTGCGGCTGCTCCTGCTACCGTCTTGAGTGCACGCATGGAACGTGACAAATTCACCGTTCCTCCGAGGCGGCAAGACGAGAGAGTGAAGTACCTACCAGCGAGGGCGATAGTACGACAGTGGTGCCAGAGCCGTATGGAAGAGGTACATTGATGTGGGCGTATGTATCTCCCACGGAACACGTGTGCGTGTGTCGAGGTTCAAGGACACGAGGA
Source organism: Stratiolaelaps scimitus (assembly GCA_019614645.1). Lineage (NCBI taxonomy): Eukaryota > Metazoa > Arthropoda > Arachnida > Mesostigmata > Laelapidae > Stratiolaelaps > Stratiolaelaps scimitus. The sequence continues at coordinate 7,109,013 of JABWDB010000012.1, forward strand.
TTCATGGAAGCCTACTTTGTAGGTGTTCAATGTCCGATGCTAAAGTTCACTTTGCGTATCAGGTAAAAGGACAATGAAAAAAACGGAAGACAGAGACAAAAGAAAATTGAATCGGTGGACGTAAAGGAAGAATGGCTGAGGTCTAATTCATGTTGTAAACATTCAACGAAACCCCATTGCTGTTTGTTCATATCGAAACAAAGCAATGGCCACAGCAGAAGAAACAACAACAACGGCATGTCCTTCGAAGTTCTCCCCTTAAACGAAGTCACTCAGGCTTTCTGGTGATTTTGCGGATGCAACACCAGAGATGCATGTAACTATGGGCACGCAAACAGTATGTGTCATATGCATAGATGCGTTCGGCGGCGGTTTTGGCACGGCTATAGCATTTTGGTATTTTGCAAATAAATATTCGCAGCCGTGGCACAGCGTATAATATATATATATATATATATATATATATATATATATATGCGTATATATGCATTGACGGCTTAGGGATTCAGAAAAGTTGACGTGAGCATATACACTTCCCACTACATATATTATTTACATGTCATATGGATTGGCTGTCGTTAACATCGCTCGTGACTGCTACTTGCGAGTTGTCTGTAACGATTAGCGGGCAATCCGTCAAACGATATCGGTGTCGGCTTGTACGTCCCTAGTTCACACCGCTGATGGTCAGCGCGATACTTATTCATGAGTGCAGACTTCTTAGTTTTGATCTGATCCAATACATGATGAGATCGGACGACCCGATTGTGCTCGGCCGGTTGAGAGGCCGACTTGGATGTCTCATTGCTTCTATGAGGAAAGTACAAGTGGATGAAGCCCGCCTCTCGAAGAAGATCATATATTTCGACGTTGGCCACGTCGTCAGATTCATGTCGCATCCCTCCGAGGGCCAGCAATGACCGAAGCGAAGTTGAACACAACTCGGGACTTTCATTACAAATATAGCCAATTGCCCTCTGGTAATAAGTCACCAAGCGACGCATTGAGCGCCATCTGCTGCTCGTGTTGCTGGTTGTCCAGTTGCTGAATCGAATCCGACTTTACGGTGCGATTGGCAAAAACTCACCAAGTTCTCACCATATTATCGAATAATTCGCCTCCCAAGGACGTGATGTTTATAAGATCAACGAGATGGGCACGGCGCATTTTCGCCCTTTGGTTATATATATATATATATATATATATATATATATATATATAACCAGTATGAATATATATATTCACTCGTGGAGAATTCGTGGTCAAACCGACAAGGACTGGATTCAAGTAGACTACAGGCATGGGAGAGGGAGCTTTGTCGAGAATCAACTTTTCCGTGCAAGAATTTGTTTCCATAGGAAATTCGATGGAACTGATGAAATGAAATGGGTAGCCATGATATGAACTTATAAAATAAATAAACCTTTTAAATAGATCAACGAATGTGATATATCCAACCACATATAGATTTTCGTCAGATTCAATTTTCGAGACTTCAAACATCCTCGAAGACCCGGGTGCTTGGCGGCCGGGGTGCCCTTACTAAGCACACATTTCACCTATCGTACCAATAAACGCTGAGTGTCCAGCCAACATCGTACACTTACGGGTGCGACGGACACCATGTTTCGGGAGGCTGAGAATCATGAGTACTCTCTAGCGTTGGGTCGACTTGACCCGTAGTGGATTGTCCAACCTAGCAGTGTCTCTATGTGAGAAATACGCTTGCACATTTTCACTACGGCCGCGTAGTTTTTCTTTCTTTGAGAGGAGGAAATTTTCTTCAAACGCACGGACACCACCAGAGACAATCTAATCTCGATGAAAGTGGGCCCCGATCCAGTGCAGGACAGTTGACGTGGATGACAAAACGCCTCTGCCTGCTAACACCACCATCCTCTGCTGCGAGTGTATCTCTTCCCCAGAGTCGGCTTGACGCTTGGCATTACTTCGATCTCTGGGGAAGGTGTGTACTGCTCCGGCTAGTGTTGCGACGGCCGCGTACTGACCCCAACCAGATGTCAGTATTGAAAGTACGCCCGTGTTTCCTTACGATGAACACTGCCCACGCGTTGGCTCCCACTGTTTGTGATAACATCAGCGCACACAGCGGACAACATTAATGAAGAAGGGATTTCATCCTTGGATGAATCATTAGTGATTCATGTAGCCGGAATTTAAATTAAGCTAATTCCACGCTGTTTCACATATGTAGGTCCACAAAACACAATTCTCCAAGTCATGTTCGTTGGTTGGTTGGTTACTTAGATCGTCCGTGGGTGGACTGGCGCAGAACGTGTCAGAACGCTTGATTCGCCCAGCATCGTTATGAATCGATGTGGACTCAATTTATTTGTGTGCTATCACAATTAGTAGCACAGCAATCGGGGTATTCGGGGCAGCTCGTACCGATCAAGGTCGCAGGCCATTTACAATGATCACCTACGTTAATTATCATTTCGTATGCAAGCAAACTATTGTGGATGTTTGCCACAATCCGCTCCTACCCCGTGTCTGAGATCACAAACACCCTCTTTCGTAGACACGAACAACCTTACATTATCTGATCCACACAGTCGCGGATTCATACATAAAGCTGCACAGCCATCGTTGAATGGTCTGACTACGAGGAGGTCGTTTGCGGCCCACTCCATCCCGTCATGTCGTGAGACCACTCCCGCCCGATCGACTCGCAGCGGGAAGGCGTTGCTCGCCGAACGCGCATATCAACCAAAACACAGCCTCCGCTGTGGCCGTACTGACGTGTTGGAAAGAAGCAGATTCGACTACATATACAGCTATGGACATATACGGACAAATCGTCGTACGAATGGAGACCGGAAAACAAGCGAGACACAGAGATAGGGGGGAGAGAGAGAGAGAGAGAGAGAGAGAGAGAGAGAGAGAGAGAGAGAGAGAGAGAGAGAGAGAGAGAGAGAGAGAGAGAGAGAGAGAGGACAGAGTAGCTAGATCCCCAATGAACATGCCTGATGCGCGGTTGATTCCGTTTGTGGATTCCGTCGATGGGAGTGCGTCCGGATCCCTGCCATTCGACATCCGCCGCCCGCCGACCAGAGGCAGTGGCCTGGCGGCCCCTGCCTAGCGATGGAAATCCTTGCTCGCATACGCAAATCCCTGCACGGCACCCACACCAGCAGAGGCAGCAGCGTCGGTGGCGGCCGAGGTGCCAACAACGTCAGCAGCAGGAGCAACCACTACAGTCATCCCATGTAGGCAGCCAACCCGACCGCGAGTGGCACGCTGCGCACGCGCTATGGGTTGCCGGCAAGACGACAGACGAGCATGGCTTGCCTTCTCTTGCCTCTATGCACTGATGTTTCCTCATGATAACTTCTTCGCCTTCGGCTTTCTAGCCGCACCACGAGAGAGGAGTCGGAAGAAGAGTCAGCCGAAAGCCGAATAGCCTCCTACCGAACGAGGAACCTATTCGCACTGCAAGCCGAGCGATGTCGGCGATGCCACCTCCACCACTGGTATCACCCCCGGGCCGTTCGTCGACTCAGATTTCTCCTATATAATCCTGCTATCGCTTCGGCTGTGGCTGCTGCTGCTGGTGCAACGCGAGCAATGGGATTTCACTACGTTGCCTTGCTTCGTGGCTTGTTCATTCGCTCTCTATCTCTCTCTCTCTCTCGCTCGCTCGAGGCTTTCTGGCTGACAGCAGAGTCGTGGTTCTCCTCGATGCCGGCTCTCCCACTTCTGTGGCTGGTATGCCTCATTCCGTTACGCTCTCATACTTCGCCCGTTGGACGGATGGCAGCCGGATGACAGCGGACCGTAATGGAGAGGAAGCTTTGGGCCTGGCCTGCACTGCTCGGGTCGGAGCCGACCTCGAAGCTCCGGCGACGTTTATGGCAGAAGGCTTCCTTCCTCCACGCTCTTCGGCTTCTGCTGCTGTAGCCGTGGCTGCTGGCGTGTTTCTTCAGCGGTCTCGGTTGGGCTTGCCGCTGCAGTCCCGACCACGGCTCGACTCAGCCTCGTGTAGTTAGCTCCGGCCAGACTTCCGTGAAGAAATGACGTCTCGTCACTTTCTGTTGTTCAATGTTTGCCTCGTGTTACTACTTGTGACACCTCGTGAGCTTACCCTACACAGATCACCGAGGCTGTTCCCCTGTATAGGGATTATTAGACACCGCAGAGTCGCAGCGGTTCATCGACAGCGTGTAACCGGGCGGCTCGTATATATATATATATATATATATATATATATAGCCTGTCCAGTTGGTTATAGAACTGCAAATCTCTCTTTTCTGACAATTTTATAGAACGTGCTGCCTCATGCACCCATCATTTCATATGAACAACAAAAGCTAACAGCATATCAGTGGTTTTCTCGTGACGGCGGCTGCCTGCTGCTCGATGGGCCTAATAGCGACAGCCAATAATCACATCGTGCGTTACGATCAATGAACTCGTCAGGTCCAAACAATGTACATATTCCACAATTTGATCAATGAGATTGCTATGCTGTAACTAACTGGAGTGCCTAGCTGTCCTTATCTCTCTCTGCGCTGTAAAACTCCAGCGGAAGACAGTGGACATGAAAATCATCTCTCACTGACATATAAGAGAGCTTAAGCATTGTAAAATTGCACCTCCTTTGATAAACCAATAAACCTTAACCTCAACTTATTTTAGCCTCGCTTCAGGCCTCATTATATGCGAGCTTCCCAGACTGCTCCCGATTGAACCTCCAAGTTGTCGTAGTTTGGCCGCAACAGTTACCTCTGTGATACATCATCGATCTTGGCTCATTAATTACCAAGAGAATCATTATATGTATGTATAGATATATATATATATATATATATATAGAGAGAGAGAGAGAGGGTTTATCAATTCACGTTTTTGGTTCCTCTGTCCCGGCCGAACTCGAGTGCCCGACCGCGCTGTGCTGCTCAAGTGCCCGTATCGCTTTGCCATAACTGACAACATGGAAAACAATTGAGTGAGCCTTTCACCCATTTCTCCCCATTTGAACGAATTGATGACTCCCTAGGGCGAAGTTCTCCGAGCGAACAGCAGGCCGCGGTGGAGAAGGTCACAATCTACTGCGGGAACAAGCTCACCCTCTGCTCGACAACATAAGCAACACCCTCCTTCAGCCTATGTTCATCACATCATACGACTGTATCGACGTCTCTACCCCGCCCAGCAACGTCGCTAGGTAAGAAGAGTGCTCGAGCTGCTCGATTTCGAGCTGCGCATATATAGCAATACCGCTACACACAACAAATATACATGCCGCGTGGTGAAATGGTAATGTCTGCAATACACGGCAGCCCCGCAGCAGGGGTTCTAGGCGAGAGGAACGTCCTGCGAATGGCATCATTGATCACTAGGAAAAAACAAGCTCGATTAGCAAATGTCCGCCTGATACTGGCCCTTGTCGTTACTTCAGAACAAGACCTCTGCTGCTGCTGCTGCGATGGGGACAAGCGCCAGGACGATTTTTTAATATGCAGCATAATTGTATCGAGCACATTTCTCCCTACAATTTTTCGGCTCTGCCTACAATCACAGCCGTTGCTGCGAGTGCTGCCGCTTATTATGATTCATCCGTTTACGATTAGTTTGTTCAACTAACGACAGTTCCTGTGGGCAGATTGTCGCTTTTCCACAGTGACATCAAACTGACCAGCTTTCTACACAGCCAAGCTCCGCTCCACATTTGCGATATGGCACCGATCTATAGGTGCAAACACGTTATTGCACAGTGTGAATAGCTCGCGACCTTTTGTGGCGCCTGCAGCGCAGGATAGGGGCCATGTAAGCCTGATCCCACCTCTCAGGAGGTTTCGTGTGTATCCCTTTCTTTGCCTTTCTTCAATTACACCAAAACGAAGCTCTAATTAGAGCGCCAGCTTTGATAGGAATGGCAGAACGCTAGGAAATTAATCCCAGAAAGTTGTCCTGATCGTCTCTCTGGGATACACACATGTTAGTATGTTCGCGGTTATATATATATATATATATATATATATATATATGGATGTGTGTTTGGCAGTGAGCTGAATTGTTCTTGCGTACTAAGTCCGATAAAAAAAAACAGAAAGGTGTAAGGAGTAAAATAACACCTGCGCCACGGATGTCAAGCAAGTAACAATGTATTATCCTTCCGCTATATCCGCTAATAACACACTTCCTCTATTATTGGACAACGATGCGTAGAATCGCGGTGGCTACGGGTACGGGTTCGATGTTCTGTGGCAGAAAGCACCTCAAGCGAAATCCCATGGAGGCGAAAACACCAGCGATTCCCCTCCTCGTTAGCTAAACACATAGCAAGTCGTCTCGGATGGCCACAGCGACAATTCAATTCGGCGATATATATATATATATATATATATATATATATATATATATATATATATATGTGTGTATTCTTAACTGATTGCTCAAGCGAACTGACTAGTTGAAAGACCCCGCAAAAAACATAGAATACAGTCTAAAGTTCCTCTCAACAGCGTGCGACGTCCGATGCTATATTATATTCAATATATATATATATATATATGTGTAGACACACCCAACCCGGGTGACTCTTTAACAACTTTTAATGACTGCGAAAGCAAGTTAAGATGCCGACTCACGTCCCGACCCCGTTCTGGCGGCGGGGGATTGTTAGCACTATAGGCGGCGCCGGGGGAGGATGCGCCCAAAGAGCGCCTGGAGACACTTCGGCCGCTGGCTTCTCTCCGTGTCTGTTCGTCCGTTCGTTCCACCTCCCCTCTCTCTCTCTCTCTCTCTCTGTCTTCGTTGGTGCAACGCCGCGGCGTGGCCTGAAGGGTGCGAGATCGTCTCTCGCCTCGTCGCGGCCAGATGGATCAGCTGGATAAACTTTTATTATCGAAACCACGCGCGCTTCAGGCCCAACACGGCTCCTGCTGCACCGTCCCGTACTTCAGTCTCTCCCAGTGCATTGTTATGTTAACGTGCCAACTTTATAGGAGAACACCCGCTCCCCTCAACGAGCCCTCCTCCAAAGCAATACTTCGGGCGGAGCAAGGGCCTCGGACCGGGGGTGGGGCGCCCGGCGAGCGCGGCAACGGACAAACACTCGCACACACAACGTTAACACAAAAGGGCTGGTGCCTAGAAACGGCCGAAGAAGGAGGAGACCTAACAGATAGCGTCACCGAAGAAACGGGGTGCTCAGAAGTGGGCTGCAGTCGATAATATTATAGACGGATAGGATGGCCGAGCTCGGTCGAGTTTGCTGAGTCGGGCGGCGGGTATCGTGGGAAAAGGGGTCCGATTCTATAATCAGTTACCCTGTATGTGTTATATAATTGGTGTGTATGGAACACCGTTCCCAGCGAGCCTGTCTAGGCTGATTAGTAGAAGTGATGAGTTTCTCGATCGTAAATCGCAAACTCGTATGTGTTATATATATATTAAGTATATATATATATATATATATAACACATGCGAAGCAGTTGGTATCGGTGTTTCGTTATCGAATTGTCCCCGATGAAGGATGCTACGACCCTCTCCAACAAGACTACATATGTATCTATTAAATTTAGCAATTTCGAAAGGCCATGCGCTAACACTGTGAACACGCGCATTCGCGTTCACGGTCAACGTGACAAATCTGGCACCTATCGACGCAATGGTTCCCGCAACGCGACCACTCGCTGATCAGGCGCACGTCTCCGGCTCCTTGAGGATTCGCTTTTCCCTTCGCAGGGATATGGCGAGATCTTCACGTGCGTGATCCACGAAGCGTCAGGCGGCCGTCACGCAGACGTCACACAAATCGAATGCTTTGGTCGACATCTAAATACTTTCGTGGCTGACCGGAAGCCAGCCTCCCTGCCGGAAATGCCCCAGCAGCGACTTCCGTCGAGATGACAGCGGCGGCGGCGGCGGCGGCTAAGTTAACGTACGGCCGCGAAATAGTCAAATAACCCAGTGCATGGCCATGTTGGCCGATCCATGGCTACCCTGTTCCGGGTCAGTGTATGTCAGTGCGCCGACGGTTCTGGCGTACAACGTCCTGCGAGTGTCCGAACGGACCACTGCGTGTGAACGCTCCCGATTAGTCCCGATTAAGCGGGAATTGCAGGTGCCACAAAATTCCATATTGTCACATGGCGTACTACCGCCACCGTCATCAACCTTGTAGCTGTATGAGTGTATACTATGGTGGAGTGGAATGTGAATAATTGAAACATTGTATCATTCGTTGAATGAAGTAACAGCTGCAAAAGCTGTGCAGGTGCAGGTGGTTAAAATATATATATATATGTTATGGGCTGACTCTTAGCCAACGTTTAACGGTACAACCGCCTTCGGCATAAGGCTTCATAAGACGGACCCCTTTCAAATGCAAACGTGCAACGGTGGGGATCGAACCCGTGCACCTACGTATCTCTCCTCCGATTGCAAGGCGCACACAAATGCATCACGACGCCACCGGGCTCGACAGGTGGCTATTTCATTTGAATTGACCATGGAAAATTATTGGGATCACCACGACGCGTGGTCGTCTGAAAGGCGAAACCATCTACCGAGAAGTGTGCACACGAGCTCGTGACCATTCTCAGGATGAAAATGAATGTTATACATATGAAGTGCTCCTGCGCAGTAAGTCCTAGGTTGGCCTTGTTCCTCGGATACGATCGTTTCAGACGTTTCGAAGACCTTCATCCTTCTACGAAAAATACGTTGTACATCGTACGGCAACGCGGCAAACCGCGAGTGGCTCCGATTCTTTAAACGGTTCTTCAAATCCGATGCTTCAAATGGGTCCTCCCTTGAAAACCGGCAATGTCCACTATCCAGGAAGCCCTGCCCCCCCCTTTTGTCTCGCTTCAGGATACGTTGGCATTAGCTGTCTGTCTCTCGGCTACGTCTAATCGCATGCTAAAACCGAACACTGTTCTGTAGGCTGCAAGCGCCCTGCGGAATCCACAGTTCTCGCTGCTGCTGCGGTTTCGGCGATCCCACGGAGGGCCGCCTGTGTCGCTCTCCGCCGCCAAAATCATCGTCTCATCCGTTGAGCCAATACCGGGTTGGTGTTAAACCAACTCTAATCCACATCTAAGTGCTACTACATTATTTTATATATATACACGTATATGTATATACACACACACACACACACATACATATCTGCTTGGCGTACATGCCTTTGCACTGTTGTTCGTGCTACGCGCTTCATCTAATAGGATTATGTCGGAGAAGAGATCGCTGTTCCAGCTGCTGTTAGGCGGGACGCTTTCGGGGGGAGGGCGCAGCCGCGATAGCTAGCTCGCTCGCTCGCCCGTTGGCCCCCACCGCTCCCGGTTCCGACCAGACCGAAACAGCCGACTCGCCAACGGATCAACGAACCATACTTCACGTTGTTGTCATTGTGTACCGCTTGTTATGATACATTGCCAACGCATAAGTGACATGGAGTAGCGGTTTCCGGGTTGGATAAACCGTTGTCGAGTAAACGTTGTTGCTGATGCTGCCGGCTGTTGTTCGCGCCGCTGGAGAGGCCCTGGCAGCGACAGTGCTGCCAGTTCGGACAGGCGTCCCCCGCCAGATCGTCGTCGGCACAGAGAGAGACGGGCTTCAGAAGCGGGAAACGAGCTGGCCGGAGCGCTTCCATCTTCCGCCGTCGTTGCGCCGCCGAACGAGGATTTCACCGGGGACCGAGGGACCGGCGTCAGCTGGACCGGCAGAGATTGTTGAAGGAACCACCACCACCACCATCTAAGACGTTGTGTCAACAGCATGCGGGGACTGGATGTAGTGCAGGGGATACAGTGGTAGAACAAGGCACGAGGCAAGGCAGATGGGGCATGCCCCAGAGACGGCAAGGGAGGAGGCTACCCCGCAGACGCTCGTTGGACGAAGAGAGCTCGGTGGAGACACGGGGTGGTTGGGTTGGGCAAACTTCGCTTGGCTGAGACTCGCTGTGCGGTTCATTTCGACGAGGACAGCAAGCAAAGAAATGGCGCGTTTCTGTCACCGAAATCGCACTTATGTAGCTTAAGCGATTCGTCTACAGGGTCCGACAACTGGTCTACAGCTTGAACTAACATCATCAGCGATAGCACACAAACAAATTGTGCTTTCGCTGCCACGTGAAACCGCTAAGTTTATCATATACACATTATACACGTCGTACGCGTGCCGCCAATCGAATCAAAATGCACGAACAAAACGCTAACATTATCGCCAGCTCTAGTATAATCTCATACTTTATACTGGTATAATAGTACCGAAGTAGTGACTGAAGTAATACCTTGACGGTCCCGGTCAGTGCCCCAAGTCAATCAAATCGGTTCTCGGTTTAGTCAGTAAGAGTCTGACAATGCCAGGCAAATACCTTAGTGTGAGGCCTGGTATCGATGTAGGATCTACCTTTAACCTCGTAAAAAAAAAAAAAGTTGTAACAATGGGAGGCCCGATCCGTCGATATTCAGAACGATGCTTCACAATGCGATGGTATTACACTGTAACGAGATGTGTATTTGCATCGATGGGCAGGCCGTCATAGACCTCCGCATCGGCTGCACGGATTAACAAATGCCAGACGTTTTCGTCGAATTACCTACGATATCCTCAAGATTCTACCTTGCTCCAACCATACACATAGGCATTATATAATAGGACAACGCATTACCTTCAGCGTCAGGCGAGTGGTCAGGCCTTGACCGCCCTTGAAGAAGGACGGACGATGAATACCGCCTGAAGAATAGTGCTTGAGAACAGCTTCTATTCACATTCAAAAAGCAGATAAACCTCGCGGTATATCGTTCACACCCCCGAATGCCCCCCCCTCCCCCCTTCTCATAAATGCTGTTTTGCCGCCTGCCAAGCTGAGCGTGCATGCGTATGCATGAGTATGCAGGCGTGGCAAGAGTTCCGCCGCTGATCTGCAGCGCACAGGGTTTGCCGTACTGATCTGCATGGCTCGGAACGATCCGATTATTCAAATATATACGATCGGCGCCTGCGCCGACGAAGGCGAGATCGCCGCCGCCGCCACCACCCTCGCTTGTCTATTCCTATCTCTCATCGCAATGTAAGACGCAATGTCCAAATAGCGTGAGCCGGCCCTCCGCCCAGGGATCAATTTGGGGCTGGAAGGATCCTTGGGCCGTGAATGCGCACGCCGACGCGTCAACGACCGGAGCACCTGCGAACACCGCGATATCGCACCGGCTGACGCAGCGGACGCTCGCTGGGTGCAACTCGTGCACGTAACGAAGGTCGCTTGCCCACCGAAGTGATCACGCCGATTGCGACTGGTTCGGTCAGGGAGAAAAAGGCAGAGGAAGACAGGGTACCCCCTTCTCTATTTTGTCCCCTCTGGATACTCTCTCTGTTTGTCGCTTGCTTATGACACTGCGTTCGTCGAGCAAGTGCCTGCTAACGAAGCTTCGGGTAATTACCGACTCGTGCCAGTATATCTGTGCAAAGAAATGGAAAGACGCTGACGGCAGCTATAGAAGTAGGTTACCTTGAGCAGTTGTTGTTTTTGTATCATTGTTATTCGTGGAGCTGGCCTAGAGGTTGGGGGCTAGTGGTGCCACCTTGCTCGTGGGCTAGTCTTAGACGGGATGGCCGCGATAAATATACAGCTATTCTATAATAGACATAGTATCAAGGGCTTGTAGATAAATGTGTGCGTGTGTGTGTTTATGTGTGTATATTCTGAAAATCGTGGGATCCATTGTACGAATTAGGTAGATACCCGAAGCCAGAGGCCGCAGGTTCGAATCCCGTTGCATGACATATAAGAGAACTTAAGCATTCTATGCAGTTCCTTTAATAAATCAATAAAGCCTTACCTTACCAAGTGGAGAGGTTATTCGACGTTGGAGCTGTACCGGCTTAACGGCTTAATGAATCAGCTATCATAGCTACATTGCAGAACACTAAGTTCTACTCAACGCCGCAATGAACTCGTGGCGGTTACGCTATTTTCCAAGAGTTCCCTATGGGGCTCCCGCCTCGTATCTCACTCCGAAAAAGGGCCGGCAAACCCCGGATCAAAAATAATCCCTATTAACAACGGCGTCTACCGAGCACGTGGTACAGCCACCGAAGTACCAATCATTATTGTATTATGTGCATGATAATTAAAAGTTTCAATCGCGACGCTCGCCCAACGGAACGTCGGGTGGACGGGACGTCGCTCGATCTCTACACGCGACAATGCATCGCATTGAAGCTCGGGTGATTCCTTCAGAGGGTGTTTAATCAATGTCATGTTTTGTCAAGGTCGCTCACCCATTGAAAGCCACTAGCGTTCTTTAGCCCCGACGAACGAGAGTGTCATGTGTTTGACGACGAGGTCACTAGCGAGAACGGTATCGGAGGTGTGGCAACCGCAGGAGCTAGTTCCCTATAACGAAGCATCCACCCTCCCTGAAATCATCAAGGGAAGGTCATAACCCCATTACAGGCACGAAGGAAAAAACATACACCCCGTAGAAGGGCGATCGCGAGCGCCCTTAGATCGCCGCGTTATATACTATCGTTGAATAGCTGACGTGTTATTGGCGTGTTGTCGAGGAAGACGCCTCGCGAAAATGTCTCGAGATATATTTCCAAAGTAAACTAAAGCTAAATTAAATTACCTGAAAAAAAACTAACGGGGACATCGCCAATATTGGCTCTTGCCAATCGTTTTCGAACGCATCCCCTCTGACGTCAGAATCACTGGGTTACGTGTCCTGGAACAAAAGCATTATTTGCATCTATCGGTCGGACTTACTGGAAGCGTGCCTGTTGAAAATTGACATTTCGTTCAAGGCGCTGTTGGAGTAGTCCATTTTGTAATGGTCAGTGCGAGTGGATATCATAGTTTATGATAGGTCATGTATCGTTCTCGGGTATATTTCCGAGTTTTTCCTAGGTTTTATTTCGTTATTTCCGTTGGTTCCATATCTGTCTAGTCCACAATAACAGCACATACATGGATATATCGAAACATATCTTGCCGATGGTGTCCGTATGGTATTACTTGATCATTTTCGTCACGGGGTTGCACAACCTTGAGATAATTAATTACTAAACGACTGATGCGTCAACTATAATGTAAGCGTGTCTTTCCCTCGGTCAGGCATCGATGGCATCGATGCCCGCAGAGTGCCCATACCTTTAGCAAGAAGAAATACTATCTGCTAGGTGTAATAGGCTCCAAGGCAAACGAACTAATAAATAAAGAAATAGACATCCTTCGCTTGAAGCAACGCCCTGCGGCAACCACCACCTATACGACTGGTCGACTCTGAATCTCCCATCAAGAGACGTGTGTCAACAATCCTGCGACTAAACCCACCTGTAAACAGATAGGACACCACAGCCGACGATATACGAATGTGCCCATGAATTGTTCACCATTCATCTCAATGAATCGACGAGTGAGCGGTTGGCTTTTAGATCGTGTTGCAGATCTCCCACCAGCACCCTATTGGGAATCAGAGATCTGTGTAAGTCAAGCCCGCTGATCTAACGCAGGTCATCGTTGAACTCATTGCGCTGTACATACCCCTGTGCCACAATACATCTCCGTTCTACCCTGGCGCTCTCGGTCGGACGGTCGGTTAGCCAGCCAGCAGGTCTGCCAGCCCTGTGAGGGTATCTGTCTCTTGCTCATGGGCTCCCTCGACCTATCTCGCCTTTGCGCTCCGGTTTCGACCTCTTTCGAGCTCCGGCTGTCTCCCGCGCACTCGTCGCGAAGTGACGCTAACGCACACGAGATGAATGTAACGATTGCCCCCGAGAGGCGGGGCGCGGGGGGGGGGTACTCACGGGGGTGCCTGGCTGAGTGGCTGGGTAGCTGGCCGCCTAGCGTCGACGGCAGCACCGGCCGCCCTGCCGGCTACGGACGAGCGGAGACAACGATGCTGGAGGATAGCAGGAGGCAAATTGATGCGAATTAGCTGTCCATGAATGAGCAGAACGCATGAATGAATCTACGGATACCATTTAAAAGCCTCCTCCGCAGAATGGCGGGGGTCCGAAGGGGCGCCGGTGGGGAACGAGCGTGGTCGCCTCGGGGTGCGCTCTCCACGGCGACCGTGGCGTCAGTGCCGATGGCGGATTGCGCATTTAACACACTGCGGCTAGCGGTGGTAGATGTCAACCCTCGTGGGCGTAGTTCTTCTGCAACTTCGCGCCCGCCTGCCTGCCCGCCTGCCCGCCACTTGTGTCGACGATCGGTGGATTGCACTTTACCACAATGTTGAATCAGCGATCAGCCAGCGCAATATACGTTCGTTCATTCATTCGAGGAAACGCTGGTGCAGCACCTCCTGCCGATATGCTCACGCAAGTGCCCCACTCACTTGCTAATTCGCTCGGGCTTGCTGCCTGGCTGGCTGGCTGGGCCCGCTCGCTCAGAAGTGGGGTGGCTCGATGGAACACAAAAGGGAGCGAAGCCAGAGGCAGAAAGAGCCAACCCAAGTCGACCGAGCGGAGCCGACCACGAGGTCTTCCACTCTGCGGGTTTTGCTCGCCGGTCCGTCGAAGCCTCTGAAGCCGCTGTTCCTCAGAGGGGTCTCAGGGATATAAATGGGGTGCCGGTTGGCCGGCCGGCCGGGCCAGCAAGCGCCGTACGACGCCCAGCCTTTATCAGCTCTGTCTGGCTTGTGAATCGCTAATTCACAATAATGAACGAACGAACGGTCTATAGCTCTATCTCCGTCCACTCCCCGGTGTTTCCCGCCGTCCCAACTCGTTCCGGCGTTTCTCGTACGCACGAGGAACAATATCAACAGAGATCCCCTGAATCGTCCAGCCACCACTCCCTCCCCCCTACTAACCTACCCTGTGCTATCCTATCTGAAGGACAGCGAGGCCTACACGGAGGTCCGGACGAGCGGCCACGTGCCGGGAGCACAGCCGTTTGTGCTGTTCGAGCGTTCCTCGCGTTCTATGTACATTGCAAACTTCCTCGAATTCGTGGAAACACCGGGGGGGGCGAGTCGGCGAGCTGCCAGGAAAGGACAGTGCGGGCAAAGAACGAACATTGGCTAAACTCACATTGAAATAGGTTTGCAAACGCTGCGGTGGCGCGAAGCCGTAGCGGCAAAGGTAGTGATAGTGGGTCTCAACGAAATTTACCAATTGTCACATGGCGCCGCTGATTTAGGGGGCGAATGCGTGTGTGTGAGTGACCGAAAAACCCTAGGGGAAGCAGCAAGAAATAATCCTTATGTGTGATGGAGGAGGCTGTTCTTATATGTATTTCTATAAAGCTCACATGGAATTGTTATCGTAAAACTGTGATGTGTGTTGGCGATGAATGCACAGGCGACGTAAACGAACTGACTGAGGTTGGTAATACCGTGGCTTTTTTTTTGTATATTATGCCTTCAGTTGGTTCTCTGTAGTTTGGGTCCCCGAGGTGATTGCGGTCGATTTGACTGTGAAGTCGTCCCGATTGGAGTGCGATACCTCACTGTTTTGTGGCCGTTCACGTCAGCACAAAATCTCCATGTGATAATACCCTCGTGAAAGACCGCATTGATTCTACTACGATGCAACGCCGATCGACCTCGTTATTGGGACTCCTCGGCGTTAACTTCAACGGTAAGAGGATACGAATGGCCAAATCACAGAAACTTGTCTCTGCGTCTGCTGGCAGGTGTCCGTAATGAAGTCTAGTTGACTTCATTATTATTATTATTATATAACCTCTTAAAAAGTCTAGTTGGCTTGGTTATATAATAATAATAATAATAAGCGCACTTTATTTAAAGGTAGATGTAATAAGACAATAAGCAGTCACATAAACACACAAGTGTACTGCTATGGTATCGCAGTGTTGTCGGTCGGTTGCGCAAAGCACGACTGATTCGCCACGTAAACGGATCATTTACTGACCGTTTTTTGGTGATGAACTTTGGTAAAATGTTTCTTTGAGATCTTGCAGAAGCTTCTATTATATTAAATTGCTTCTTTTAGACTAGAACGTTTCTTTTCAATACAATTGAACATATTTTTGTCTATCATATTCAGTCTCGTCGTGATTGGAGTAATATCTAGATCATGTATGTCACACGGCAATTTAATAGCTACCCGCCTGGCGAGTTTGTCATAGACTTTTTCAAGTCTTCCTGTATCCCTGCGAAGACTCGGATACCACAACGGAGAGGCATACGTCATGAGTGGTTGTACATAAGTTTTAAATAGTCTGGTATATAGTTTCGGGTCATTTATAACAAAGGATCGTAGAATTCAGTTTGAGCGTCGAGAGACGCGCGAAGAACTACATCTGTCACATGTTCTGTGTATTTGAGTGAGAAAGACATGGCAACCCCAATACCTCGGATGGTGGTCAATCTGCTTAGCTTGGAGGTCCTACGCCCGCTGGTGCCAGCGGGGGCAGTGTCCCAAAGTCAAACACTAATTTCCCCAGCTGCCTCGCGTGTCAACGCATGGGAATACGATTTGTCATGCGGTACCTCTAAGAGCGCAATGAGACTGACCTGATCGCTGTCAAATGTTCATCTAGCTGCACCGTGCGCCCCCCCCCCTATATCCCTCTCTCTCTCTGCTCCTCATTTTCGCCGGGTCTAATCATAAACTTGGCAAATTCTGCCAAGCAAGCGGTACGCGAAACGCATCAGTGCTTTTAACGAAGGACCAGCAGAAGGCATCTACCGCAGACCGAACAGCAGCGGCAACAGAGGTTCCTGCGTTCCTGCAAGGCCATGAGAGTAGGAGGATGGGGAGGGCGCACACTGCAAGTCGTGTTTACGTCAAGGGCATATTCGAACGCAGGCAACGGGACGTCAGTCGACAAGAGGGCTAAAGTTAGCCAAGTTGTTCGTTTCTTTCGCTATCGTCTCCAGCCGGCCACAGCCAGAACTGCCAGCACCGCTAGTGGGAATAGCGTGACGCGGCCAGGGTCGAACACAGGCGTGGCGATGTTTCAAGAACAGGAGAGAAAACTCTGGGAGGCCAGTGCTATGCGCAGTAGGAAGCTAAAGTGCTTGCGGAGGCATTTTCAAATATCTTCTATGTAGTTTAAGGAGCGGGCGTATGCCCAGGCAAGGTTGAGCGCGTCGAACGCGGATCTAGCGGATGGAGGTTGTGTGCGGCCCTGATGCCTCGGGTCCGTTCAACGTTTGATACAGCACTTGCCACTGCCGGCTGGTGGCGGAGATTCGACTGTCGCTTACACTGATCAAGTGAAAAGCAGCCTTCGTCGCTTCCCGCTTGACCGCACTTTCATCTCATCCTTCAGCTAGATCCGGGCCCTGCCTCAACGGTTCTGGGGAGCCCCCCTGCGCATTCAACTCTCGATCAGTTGGTTCCCTTCGAAAGTAGCACGTCGCGTTCGTCTTACCGGGAGAGGCACTGGCGCGCCCTACCCCTTCTGTGAACTCCACGAGGGATGACTATCGGGCTATCTTTTTCGGTTTCTATTTTCGTTCAGACTTAAGCAAGCTTCGATTGGCCACTTGACCACAGCTCAGGACATATTGACGATAGTTGCCCTTCAAACAACAACGCTCTCTAGCCCAATTCTGCCTTCTAATCCCTTGAAATGTGTTAGATCTGGTTATCTCTGATTGTAATTCGATGCCGCTCTGTCCTACGGAAATATCTTTTCGGCGGTACCAGATTACTATTGTACAATGTACAGGGAGGGTCGACAGTAGCATCAATAATATATAAATGGGCCTACGAGTCGTCGATATGCCACCAGGTTGCGGGGCTCGAACCTGCGGCCTCTGGCTATTTACAATCAGAGGCTTAAACTCCGTCCCAACCCACCGTGCTGTCGGCTACGCCTTCTAAGTAGTTTTTGCAACACGCGTGTTCTCACTCTAGCCCTCTATTTATATATATATATATATATATATACTTATTTATTTTTCCCTCCCAGCTCATTGTTAGTTCCCTTCCATTGCTAGTAAAGCGGCGTGTAAAAGTTGCCCTCGTTCAGGTCGCGCGGGAGAGCTGTACATACGCTAGTCAGGCATTATTATTAATTAGCTGGTATTTGTTTCTCCGGGGACCACTTAGCGACTGCCCTTGGAACACACTGCCCTCCGTTGTTGCCGAACAAAGTGCAGCGAGCCGACACTCACGTCCGAGAGGAACAATTCACATAAATCATTTTGGCCTCTTGACGCACTTATCGAACCAAGTAGTATTAGTTAAAGATCAGTGTTACACGCCGGCCTGTACACTGCAAATATACTAGAGCCATGTATGGTTTCGATATTCAGCAGCGTCATGATGCGTCGCGTGTGCGTCAGTTGCATTCGACAGCGTTCGAGATGAGGCGACAAAGAATTGTTCAAAAAAAAAATATGGCCGGGGGCTTGCTCCTATGCCTGGCGTACTCCATATTTATAATACGAATTAAACAGTTAGGATTGTGAATCGCTTATTCCGTGTTCGGATATTGTTGATTATGATTGTGTGTTTGAATGTGCAATAAATTGAAGCTTTCGGGGAGCCAGGCAGTGTCTGGCTGAGGTCGTCATTGTCACCGCCGAGAGAGGCGACTTCACGGCGAATTCGAATTGTGTGTTGCTCGCATACCCTTAGCATACTATAGAGTAGAATAAGACCGAGTATGTTTATGGTTAAGAACATTCAGTGTTTTGCTTAGCGTGTCCACGACAAGTGTACAACTCGGAACTACGCAACGATGAACTACAATGAAATGCAGATTAGTAGAAATTAGCATTAATCATTGCTAACGAACACTAGATCATTGGTACGTTTTTTGGTAAACAGATAATATGGAGCATAGTCTTTAATAAAGGCGGCAAGTACACTTCACACGCACAGTCAGAAGGGGCAGGGCCAATGAAACATGAAATCGTCATCCTCCGGATAAATAGCAGTGATTTGTGACAAAATCTCGCTGTCGAACAACAGTGGAACAACATATCGGATGGGTCCTCATGTACGCGCAAGCATTGCGTCAGACCGCGAGCGCAAAAAACAATATATCTCAACTAGGAAAAACAAGAAGACTATCCTCTGCCGGGCTATTCGTGCTTGCCGACTTCGTCGCCAGATGCTAGCAGTCGTCAATAAGGATTAGCGTAACGTAATGTTTGAATGAATAGTTTATTCTCTTCAGTTACTATTAAACCCGTTCGTCCGGTAAAGAAATCCCGTGGGCCGCTAAACTGTGACAGCGGCGTGTATAGTGGCCACCACCGCATCGGAACGACGAGGTCTCCCTGCCTGCCTGACTCGATATCGTGACCGTATATAGCTCAAAAAGACATCTCGACCACAAACGCGGGACAGATCGATAGACAAATAGAGAGATTTGTTATTTTCGACATTGGCAAACGATCCTCGCCCGTTTAACGGTTCCACCGATGACAGCAAGCAACAACAAAATGATATCACATCAAAATAGAATCTACTGCTGGGCTTAATAGCCAGCCTGTATAACACAATACTGTCTGTGTAGATTATGAATTTTATATTTCAATAGGCAGTGCGATCTGTCAGAATATTACCGGTGGTGTCGCCATCCTACATGACGTTGCCGTTTGGTCGAGCACGATTCTGTCGCTTTGGGCCGATGTATATATATATATATATATTATAACTAGCCGGCGCATTTGGAAACTAGAGTAAAATCTAAATCATGGCAAGCTATTGAATTGAAACTGTTCACGAGATATGACGATCAGTGATTCAAACGGGACTAGGTGCACGAGAGTTGCAAGCATATATATATATATATATATATTTATATATTTCATGAATTAATCGATGCAATTCTATACTATACGTAGAACCGAGGCAAGCGTTGCAAGGGTGGATCATCCGCTTCTACTGCGAATATGCTGGCTCAGTTTTCTCGACCGAGCAAACAGATATATATATATATATACATATATGTATACGCACACACACCAACAAGTGCCGCGAAACGGCGGGTGTCCTTCGGTGTCCTAAAATGCTGGCCGAGGCAAACCTGTCGACTCGTGCGCTCCCACGGGAGTGTCTGAACAAGTAGGCTTGTCTGAAACCCACACATTTTCGTGATGCATTTCAAATTCACCCCCAGGATAGGCACCTCCCCCCCCCACGCCGCAAGCGATGAGCTGCTCATTCCGCGCCCCCAGGGGACCGCTTATATCGTTAGTACAGTGTAGTACACTAGTGACCCTCATAAAGAAAAGCCCCCTGGGAGGCAAACATCTTAAGCCAGTTTTAAGGCATTAAAAGTTGCCAGACAGCTCTTCCACCCATAGCTTCTTCGTTGGACGAAGGAATTATGCGGGAGAGTTCCGTATGATTTTGGGTGGACATTGTCGGTGGGCGGGGGAGCTTCAGCGAGCTGTCGAGACACTGGGAATGTAGATATTTACTTTGCTAATACTAATTGACATATATTATTTCCTCTCGTCTACACCGTGACCAGTTTGCCCACTTGTTCGTCCTGAAAATAATAGGGGTATACTACTGTCGAACGTCAAACGAAAGATCGTTTCAGTCTCGGGATGGGGCCGGCTCATTCACAACAATTAATATAGCTCGATGAAATCTAGGTCATAGCTCGATGAATAACAATTTTTAGATAGATTGTTGAGATTTTATACATTTACGTCATTTTAATGCACTTGCAAATAGCATGTGTGCTTTACAAAGAAAAAAAAACGAATCTATAGTAATCATCTTCGGCCGTGCGGTAGTTTCCCTGGCTAACTTGCCATTGTGTACTCAAATCAAATCAAATATCATGGTTTATTGTCGGAACTGCAACTTCTGCAATGCTTATGCTCTCTAGTGCGTATATACATTGTACGAACCTGCACACCGGGAAATCCAGAGCTGGCGACGCTCATCTCAATTCTCATAGTTGCAGTATTATTTATTTCAAATTACTGTGTTATTCAATGGTTGCAGTTACATCCGAGAGCAAGGTTAGATATACTATCAGCGCATAATACAAAAGATATAATACAATTGCATTCGAAGCTGTGCACTCATTTCGACTATCTCACGTTCAGCGCCAACAGATACCACCAGATGTGTCACGAAATAATCACATGCGTGTATACACTCGCGATCGAGCTGTTGCAAAGTACAATTGTCATCGATCCCGTCTTAGCTCCCTACAAACGCCACTGCGCTGAGTGGGCGTACGACACCGTCACCGCTCGCCCTTCAAATCCCTGCAATACGCCATTTGGCCGAGAATGAACTACACGTGTTCGGACGGATAAAGTTTTTCTAATGAATCTCTTCGATTGCTAATACTTTAGTCCAGCCCGTCCGCGCTATCCCCATCTCGTTAGCTGCTGTAGCAGTTAAACGCAGGCAGGGCCTCATAGGGTAATTAGTATCGCCTCCGCCAGCGAGCGACCTTGCCGGGGCAATTGATTACTATCAGACAAGGACGATGTGAACGGCCGAAAGTGGTAGCAAAAAAAGACGAGCGCCGCTGGTGCTTAGATAGGCGACAGCGTCGATATCGACTGGAGCAACAGGGCGCCCATGTGGGGGGCACAGGCAAATTACCCAAACGAGGGAACTTTTGCTGCCTCAACAACATTGCCCTGTGCCGGAACGGCGGCGGGGGATGGCGGTGTTGATCACGGCACCGATGGGCCGATGTGTGACGCCTCCTGTTTTCGTTCCTACACGAGTTCGCGTCAACTGCAGAGTTTTCGACGACGGTAGATCTACAAATCATTGAGCGCGAACGTCTCCTTCAACATGGCTGTGGCGCCGAGGTGAGAGACCCATTTGGAAAGTGGTGAGAGATCCATTTGGAACTCGTGGTGATGCGCCTTGCCTTTAAGCTGTCGAAGGGCACTAGTCGATGTGATATGGCCTTTCCTATCGTACCGTCGGTGAGAAGGACCACCCGCAGGCGAACCGACTTTGTGATTCCATTTGCAACTGAATATGTTAACCGCCATGCTCTCTCATATCGCCCTCCCGGCCGTCTGGGACTCTCGTCCTCGAGAGAGAAATTCGCAGAAGTAATTTTGAATGCTCATCCCTAAGATGTGTTTGTGTACAAGTTTGGCCTTAAATGTTTTCAGCTTGGGACATTTTTTGCTATCTACAATCAATCAATCAATCAAATGACTGCAGTTTCAGTTTACAGTTTCACAATGCCTATGTTCTCTAATTCGCTCAATGTCATATGATATGCTGTTACTTTAGAATAATTGTGCAATACGAATTTATGACAAAACTGTATATATTTCTCGTTGGAAGTGAGAAAGATATTCGAATTAAGTTTACTGGTGTTGGGTCCATGTTCCCATATATATATATATATATATTGTTGCTTATACTACGAATTATTGGTATATTTGATATTCGAATTTTATGCCGTACTTTCACCGTTATTAAAGCTGTCGACAGTCTGTACCCACACCGTGATGTAATAGTAATCTTCTTTTTGTAAACTTAAGCATTGCAGAAAAAGAACTGCAGTTACGCCGATTGTATTGGGCAGCTCGTGTAAACAGGGACCACATACACTTCCAAGACGAAACATGTCTAGGATTGTTGGGCTACCAGCTGGGTCAGTGGGATTGATCGTGGTTTTTTTTCACTGTTTTTACCATTGTGGTACTATTTCAGTACAGTTCAACATGTATAACACAATACCGTGTGAATAAATCAAGAAGTTAAGTATATTCGAAAGATCCCTCCGACGAGCAGAAATTACCGCAACGCAAAATGGCAACCTCGCCAGATTCGAAACGAACTGTGACGTGGAAGTTCTCTTCGAGACGTATTCCGAAAGCATGAAGTGACCAGACCTGCTGGGGCTCGCGTTTTCAGCGGTCGTTTCGCCGCGACTTCTTATCCCAGCTGTGGGGGAGCGAGGGGTCAAGGGGCTCACAAGATGGGAAAAACACAACCGCTGTGCTACCACAGTCCGCTTGCTCACAGTTGCTGTTTTTGTGAAGCGAGTGCCTTTTCGGTGCCAAATGCTTGTTATTACTGTCGCATCGCCCCGGAACTCGCATCTTCTGTTAGGCCAGAGCTACGTTGTATACGTGGTGAGTGGGCAAGGATTGTTCGACGCTTAGGCTCAGCGGGTGTATTGCTACGCTCTCGGATCTGCTTTGCTTTGATCTGCTATTCTGGATCTTACTCGCCCTCACGGCTGTATAGTCTGGCGCGTTGAAATGAAGGCAGCATGGGCCGGATCACTTCGACGGTTCGCCTCTGAGAGACATTGTAGGAAAGAAAATGAGTGTCGATAGTGTCGCGAACCGCGACCGAATCGCAAACCGCCCGACCCCGATGCCTCAGGCTTCATAGGCCTGCTCGAAGCCCTAGGCTCGGACCCCCGGCCAGGCTATCCAGGCCATAGCAACCCCAGGGCCTGAACCCGAACTCCGAGAAGAGTCGTCGTCCTTCGCGTCAGCCGGCAGGCACTCTCCCAACCGACTTCTTCGTAGGGGGGCGAACGACGAAGCAGTGTCGCTCTGTGGGGTCTTTCTTGAAAGTTTTCCTCGTCGCCACCACCACCGTCCGATGTCTCGAAGGCCGTCGACGACCCCCACAACTACTATACGATCCCTTACCCGCAGCTCATGGCTAGCCGTTCCACAGTCTCGCGTGAGGGCAGCTCGCCGGCCCTTCTTCTCGGCGCGGTTCTCCAAACGCGCCCCACTCGGCTCGACTCGGCGCGGCCGGCCGTCCGTCGACGATTAAAATCTCCCATTGCCCAGCTGTTGTCACTTTTTCCGCTTTCTTCAGAGAAGAGGTCCGTTCGTTTGCCTTCTTCAGTCTTCTTGGTTGCCTTGGTCCCACAACCTCGTCCCTCGGCTCTCTCTCTCGCCTTCACGTCCTTCTGTTCAGCGCTAGTGGCAGAGGAGGCGGGCGGCCGGGGGCCAACATCTTTTGCTACGCTTCTTTTCGTTACTCCTCCTCATTCTCGCCTCGATCCGATTCGACTCTTCGTATTCGGGATTGCGCGCGCTCTTCTAGCGCTGTGCCTTACCGTGCCGTCCCGGCCTTCCAACAGGCCTTCGACAGTGCCCTGGCGGCCTCCTTCGTCTATGCTGCGCTGGCACCAACGCTGCCATCGGCGGCGCGACCACTACCGCAGTTGTGAACGACCGCCCGAACGCCCCCCCCGTCTCTGGTTTCGCCCCGAACCAGACGCGCTGCGGGACCTGGCCTTTTCGTGCGTTCGGCCGGTTCGCTTCGCTCGGCAGTTGCCTCGGCGTGAGTGTGCCCTGGAGGGGAGCTGCCGCTGCCGCCGCCGCCGCTGCCGTTTTTCTATTGGCGACCGCTTTTCGAGTTCCTCCGACACCGAGTCGTTCTCTGTCGAGCAGCGGAACTCAAATGAGCGCCTGTCAAGGACCGTCTTCTACGAAGGTCGAACCGATGACGAGGGGCCCGCGTCAGCGCCGGCTGCGATGGCCGCGTCACGCTGCTGCAACAGCAGAAGCAGAGGTGGTCGTGGCGGCTGCGATGGCGACGATGCCAAGTCGGCAGGGCCCGATTATTAACTTCCACGCGCGTTCGCCAACATACAGAGAGAGAGAGCGAGGGATAGCACAGACGAGACGAACGCTACCACACACCAAAATTGCCCTTGCAGCTGGATCATCGCCGGCAGAAACAGAGAAGGGGTCCGAGTAGGGAAGTAGTTTTTGTGGGGGCTAGTCGACGCTGGCCGTCAGCGTCCTCCTTAAAATGCGTCGTCCCTCTCATGTGCTAATATGGCGACAGCAACGGCAGGCACGGCGCTGGGGTCATTGGGATCGCGACTGCGTTGCCGATGGCAGTGAACGCGGCTGTGACGGAAGCTACGCCGAAACTCGAAACGGCGGGGTGGAGTTGGACTAAAAGTCTGAACGAGTTGACAACAACGACGAAGAGGGCAACATCGGCACAAGAGTCGAACACGACCGCAGCATCACACCATATCTCACATCGAGCACCAAATCCACTGATTGGTGATTATGCTTCAGCGCCATCCACTAGTATTAGTAGAGTGACGAGAGTAGTGCAATGGTGGCGAGGGGAAGCGGGGTATTTAGGGGTCCGTCGTACGAAGCAATGCGAGACCGGTCCCGTGGAGGTTAAATGTTGGTTGAGGGTCAGCCCGAAAACCTTTAATAGTGTGATGAGTGTGATGAACTAATGCCGGAAGCAGTTCTACCGTGGACGGTAAATGTTGGCTGTGGCTCAGCCCGGCAAATGTATTTATTTATTTAGTGTGATTCACTGCGAAGCACGAGGTAGCCAGCAGAAGCTGTGGGGATCTTTGCAATACGTTCTGTCCTTGGCGAATTTGCCTTAATTCAATTCATGTTAGTTAAGTCCAAGGGCAGCAAGGGGCTCAGTAACAACAACTAGTTAAGAAGTTTCCAAAAATACATGAGGACTATTGCATTGCATAGATCATTGCATGATTCCATAATTCTCGTATGTGCACATTTGAAACGGATGAATATCGCAGTATAATGCCTTCCCCCATTTATAAAATCAACAATCGCCGTCCCACATATCATTGGATCAACGATTGCATGGATCGTAGTGTTCCATTCCATTATATTGCAACCCGTCTGTTTCAGCTAGCCTTGCCTTCACCGCCTGCATAGGCTCGCATCGATACACGCCCATTCGTGTTCTACACGTGCACCAACCTGCGCGAACGAATCTATCGTAGCAGGTTGTGATATCTATGTACAGGAACACATACGAACTTTTTCATCTCCCAGGCTACCCCTTCTCTAATAAGTTCCGTGTGTATGTGGACTCGTGTTTTGTTTTGCCATTTTCTTTGGTAATAGTCAATACACGAGACACAGCTACTGCGCTACGGCCCGTCGTCCTCGGCGGCATCCCATCTGATAACCAAGCCCCACTGGTTCTTGTAATGGTCGATACAGATTAAGGTTTGGCACCCTCCCCCCACATCTTGTTTCGCGTGTGTGT
Source organism: Stratiolaelaps scimitus (assembly GCA_019614645.1). Lineage (NCBI taxonomy): Eukaryota > Metazoa > Arthropoda > Arachnida > Mesostigmata > Laelapidae > Stratiolaelaps > Stratiolaelaps scimitus. The sequence goes on from JABWDB010000012.1 coordinate 7,134,909, forward strand.
GTGCGCACATGTTCACTGACATACGGGTCGACCTGGCCAAACGCACGAGCGGATCCGACATTTGAACATCTGAAGGTTTCAAACAGGAGGGCGTGTCTCAGCCCGCGCGAACCGGTCCGAACGTGGCCCAGGCCAGTCGGGGATTTGCGGGCTAATCTCTTGTCTCTCAGGCTCGTCCGCATCAGGCCCCTATGGCCGCTCTCCTGATCCCACGATGACGATGACAACAACAACGACGACGACAGCAACAACAACAACAAGAGCGAAGGACACCCCGGTGCACACATGCAGTGACAGCCAGTAGCACATCGCCGGGGTGTAATTAATTCAGCCACACCACGCGCTGGACAAGCTGCCTGGGAGACAGTGAGCCAGCCATTTTGCCTGCCAATGTTCGTAGGCCCACCCGCCGACGACTGAGGCAGCGAGCGGTACCGAATGAACGAGCAGCGTCGGCATTTTTAATCGAATTACAAATCCAGCTAAAACCAGATAAAGTCCGAATCTCACGACGGGACGAGGGATGCGTTAGTGCCGGCTGAGCCGGTCGCACCTACAGAGAAGACGGCGATTGCAGTGGCCACGTTGTTGTTGATGTCGTTGCGAGCGTTGGCCTTGTTGTTGTTGTTATCATTGGCACTGGCAATATTGACCCCCCCCCACAGGCATGGCGGTGGCTGGTTCACTCAATTACCATAGCTCCAGCACGTCTTGCCGTGGAGAAGCTACCGGGAGTATTGCGAGTGGACGGCAAGCCAATAGACTGCTAAAAGCAGTACCGTGGACGTTAAATGTTGGCTGAGAGTCAGCCCAAAAACCTTTAAGGCAAGCCAATAAACAGGCATAGATTTATCGTATAATAGTTTGTTAATGATAAGTTCGTATCGTTCTATATAAGCTGCGTAAGTGTACTTAGAATCGGGGCTGGACTCAGCCCCTTTTTGGATTCATCAGCCGTGAGGTGACAACAGTGAAGCGATTTTTAATAGCATAAGAATACTCTTTGCTTCTTGCGACGATCGCTTTCGTTCGTGGAATTAAGGCCGGCTGTCCCTTTTTTTAAGATTCTTTCATACTAATAATATATAATCTAATATTTCTCCACTCTGTACCCATGCATCATATCACATGAAACCAAGTTACAATACTATACTATTACCCTAACTGTTCTCGTCAGGAGTAACAGAACCCACGGAGACCGAATTCCCCTCTTTAAAGCCCGGTGTCTTCTCTATGTTTTCATACGTGTTTTATCTCCATAGCGCCTCTGCTGCTCGAACTGTTCCAGCAGCAGAAGCAGCTGATATCGAACGCCTTTGAAAGGTCGGGGGGGGGGAAGACGGAGCCCCCGACACGAGAGCAACAACACCGTTAAGCCGCTGTTGTACACGGAACACCCCCGGGGGCTGGGGTAGTTTCTCTTTACTATGGCGAATGCGCTCAGTGTGTGCGCTCGGTCGTGTGTCACCAGCGTACGCTGCGGCACAGCCACTGCACGACCATTATTATCGTCTTAGCGCGAATTATTATTAGTGTCATTATCTTTCCGGTCAAACTGATGCATGTCGTTTTATCGGTGCATGAATAAACGCGGCCGCCTTTAAGCCAGAGCCGGCTTCACGTATGGCGTACTGCTGTCACGGCGTCACCGAGCGGTGCTGCCACCAACGGCTTCGGCAGCAATCGGCAGCCTCCTCGCGTTCGTGCTTCTGCCCGGAGGAGGCGCTCACTAAGCGTGATCGTCGGCGTGCACTACCAAGAAAAAAAACCATCAGGGCGTCTCCCACAACCCATCCGTCCATTCGGCGCGCCCCAGCTAGATTGGCCAGCGAGCCCTTGGCTTGCGGTTCCCTCTGGCAAAGGGCCCGAACGTCAGGCCCATCAGGCTCCTCCCTGCACCTTAGTCCTAGTCCAGCTGTGGGTAAAACGGTGTTCGCGTCTTGATTCCGCACATTGGCTGGACAGGCATACATCGCTGCGCATACGCGCGAGTTGTTGGTCACGGCGTTGGTGCCCTTCGTCTGATATGGGTCTTCTCCGATACCTCGCCGGATCGGGTCTGCAGACCGTTGCCGCAGAGCGTCGTGTCCACACAGTTATCGTATCGTGGTCACCGCAGTACTCCTGTTTCTCGCTCGAGTAGCTTGACTCAGTTCGGTCAGACGAGACCCCCCCTGACGGAGGAGCCCGAGGAAAAAGCTGCGAACCCAACACGACGACCCAACCGCAAGGCCAACGCTTGGCCCGCTCGCCGCAGCCCATCTTCGGTGAAGAAGTGACGTCCGTCACCTATCTGATAGGCGCTCTCTCTCTCCCTGTCTAGTTCCCTCCCGCATATGTTCTGTATGATGGTATTAACGTGCTTGATCGGGTGGAAAGCTTCCAGAGCCGACAGTGGCCGCCAGTGGCGGTCCTCGCTGCAAACCATATCGAGAGCCAAGAGTGGCCCTACGACAGCGGATACGAGTGTAACTCATATCTGATACCGCTTCGAGATCCCGCTTTTTTACTGAGACCGCATCTCCGGGGGTGATGCGGCCTTGCATTGGCGATATATACGTAATACTAATTTCGCCAATTCACAATATAGAGACCGCAGACTACCAAATCTTTTGCAAAGTAGCAATGTACTATATCGCAAGGATATGCCAGGATAACCAGGATGCTATGAAATCTGACTTCATCCACGTTATTCTCCTATATAACTTTTTTCTGGAAAACCTTTATTAAGTATTTCTCGTCCGGTCAGTAACGGTGTATATATATCCTTGCACCTCCTTCATAAATTTTCACTCTGATCAAATGATAGACTTGATTGCTTCAAACGCTAAATGTAAGTCGTAAAGACTCTCCAAACGAATGTTTGTTTTATATAAAGGATACCTAATTAGTACAAACATCATAAAATATACACCTAACAGCTAGGCGTGGCTAACGATGTCGTTATGTTGTCAACCTCGACAGCATCTTGCCCTGTGTCAAGCCTAAGCTTCACGATGTGTCAAGCCTTCTTCTTCGTCTCCTTGTCTGATTGACGCTTTTAAAATCCTCTTGCATCGTCAACAAACAAAAAAAATAATGCGCCATCGTGCGATACACATAATACTCAGAAGCAAATGGAAGGTGCGCTTGAAAAATCGACGAGTGTTTCATCCACATTTGTTCTTCGACAATAACACCAGACACATGATTGATTGTACGATAAATCAGCATAAATTGTTCGCGAAATATGTCGACAATGTTGTGTGTCAGTCAATTCTGCGTCTATCCCTCTGTAGCTCGGATTCGATCTCAAAATCAAGACGATAAGACAAGAACGTCATCCAACGCAGACAGCTCATCTAACTCATAGTCATACTAACGACAACAACGGCAGTAAAACAAGCATCTATCACACTCACGAATCATCTTGAAGGATCTATGCAGGGTCCGCTATATGGGAGATACAGGTGCTTCGGTTGCCGTCCAACGTTCACACTCGTGAGTCGAGCTACCGCGATGCATATGCTCGGTGCAGTGTTTTGCCTTGTCGGAGCGGCATCGGACATTGATTGGCCTCACGATAAGGTCCAGCCAGACTTGTTTCGAGGTTGAAATTATATTATTGTAACAAAACAAAGCGCCTTCATAAGATTTGCATGGACAATAATCCGCACCTATGTATCACGTAGCTCAGATGCGCTACATACGAAGGCAAGAACAGGGGCTCACTAGCGCGAACCTCGAGAACATACTATAAAATTTGAAATTCTCGGCACATACAAACGAGAAAATAGAAGTCGACTAGGGGAAAGAACTCAGATGTGTAGTTGAAACAGACACCTTCCCTGAAGCTGTAGTACTTCGAACTACTTTTATTCTTAACTGTAAACCCATTTTTTTTGTTATAACCCTAGGTCTAGGCCCATCTTAAATCTATTTTAGGACCCCACAAGCTGTAACCCGTCTCTTGTACCTAAAGCTTCACGGCATTTACTTCACATTCGATCAGGGTCTATTAAGCTCTTGCGGGATAGCGGCAGATCATAGCTGTCTTGTATCAGACATAGATAGAATCCGCTTAAGGTTGGCTGCGCGTGTGTGTATCAAGCAATTCGACGCTCCGATGAAACCGATGACACTCGACAATTTCCCCATCCGGTGACCAACCTCACTGGGATTCTGGCTAAGTGCCACAGAGTGATATGATACGATTCCTATCACACAGGCTAAATCAGTGGCAAAGTCACGGAGGCGACGAATTGGCAGACCTCATTCGACCCGCATATTAGTGACGATTTCGACGCCGGTTGCCTGTCACCGAGAGGACCTTCTCTGCGCAACGAGGACTATATCAGATTACCCCATATTATCCGACACTGTCAGAGCACACGCTCGAAGCCAGATCGTGAACGCGGTACGGTACGGTCGCTCGATTGGCTCTGTTATGTATATAAGTACTTGATGAAGCAAACTTCGCTTAATAGCTTAACACTTGGCCGTTGAAAGTATATCGTAAATTTAACTAGACAAGTTTTCCGAGTTGGGTGAAGCTCCACCAGGAGAAGAAGCACTCTGGAGGAGCGCTACCAGCTACCCTTCATGTATATGCTCACGGCCACCGAAGTGGCTGCGTCGGCGGCTCGAGGCGGCGGAAACTTTAGCGAAATGTCTCGCCGTGGCGTTAGCGGTCGGCGAACTTTTTTTACAACTTTGAAAATAGCTCGTTTATGCCTGACGAGTGGTTGTGGGTGGAGATGGCCGAATGACAACATATGCGAATGTCTGTGTGTAAAATTCATTTGCCGACTTTCTTTTAAAGGGAAAGCGAACAATACACCGATAATAGCCAAGGAACTAGATCCAGTGAGCGAAAGTGGCGGGCAGGCGGCAAGTTACGACAGGGGAAGGAAGTGCTTCTCACTGGGTCCTAGTTCAGTCTGCATCCTGAGACAGGCCCACAGGACGATTCTCCATTCATCTGTGTTGTGTTAGCGCAGAAAATCGTTATTATTAAGTTATTGCATCGATTATGTACACGTCCCCAGGTCGTAATATTCGGTAACGAACGAGAACATGCTATTTTTGGTTGCACACGTAAGTATACCATATATATATATATATATATATATATATATGTGTGTACGCGGTGGCTTGGGCGGTAGCTAAATCTCTGGCTGTAAAAAAACTCGGTTCAAGTTGCGATACTCGAACCGAGGCAGCAGGTTCGAGTCTCGCAACATGACAAATAGAGAACTTCAGCTTTGTATAACTGCAGTTCCGATTGACGAAAACAATTGGAGTCTCTTACAAAATATCTATCACCCTGGCATCTGCGAAAAGCATTATTCAACCAGTTAACCTATAGTGCGATCACGGGCTAGCTCCCAGTAGAGCTACTAATACATACTAAGTAATCTTCCCTAGCTAGGTTGCAAACGTCTCAACTTTAAGGCGTTTCAAGGTCTCGTTATAACGAGTCAACTCCACCTATTCATACTAGTGAACAATATTCAGTTCCAGCCGCCACAGTTAAACGGCCGCTAAATTAAGCAACATAACAATCTATAGAACGGTCAAATATCAATGGTCCCATTGGATGATTCCCACTGCAGCATTGTTTACCCGTATCAAGCAAGCGAAACAACTTGTTACAGCCCAATCGTCGCAGTAAACAACGAGTCAGTCCTAAATTGTCCTTCAGACTGCCGAACGCTGTCTCGTTCAGCTGAATAAGCCAGGCTTGAATCTAGTACACCAGAAACGGTAGATTAATTTACATCGACTTGAGCCGACGGCAAGCACCGCCTAAGCGTTTCGTACAGATCACGGAATCCGTAATTGACGGATCAGTGCTAAGGCCTCCTCGATGTGAAGGCCTTGGTCGGCGAAATTTCAGATCGGCACCCAGTTCCCGGTGATCAGGTGCGAACGCAAATCCAGAACTAACTAGACAGCGAACTAGGCCGAAAATAATTCCCAATCTCATCTCCTAGGGGGAAACCGGCAGGGGTGGAATTAGCTACGAAATGCGACGAAACCCGCGATTTAATCTATTTGTCCGACTATAGATCGACCTCTTCATCGACCGTTTGGATCGGGAACGTTTTAGCGAATCCACAAAACTCATTAGTCCAGTTAATCGATATCTGTCCACGGTTGTTACCATCTCCATTTGTTTGCACGGCAATACGGCAAGGGAATAGTTTGCAAGCGTCGACCTACACCCCGTATAGGTAGCAAAAATAGGCTCATATTAACGAGGCGAGCTGAAGCCGCACCTGTTTCAACCTGGACATCCCTTTCAAACCTGGTGTATACTTATGGCTAACGCAACTCGACATCTAACGTTGCTCTGCCCTGTAAATGTACAATAAGACCCGAGGGTTGAACAGTGGCTCCCTCTTCCTTTCGCCGGTGGCACAGAAAATACGCACGGCAGAAGGAATAGCGTATAACCATACCCCGTACTGCCTCTGTGTGGCGATCTCTTAGAGGGAATCTCACGCTGGTGGACCTCGCTCTAGGCATAATCAGCCAGCGCAACCTTCATCGTCCAATTTACAATAGTGGAGCAACTGTATACCAGATGGTATATTTATGGGTTAAATTTTGAAAATCAAAACACTAATATCATCCTACTGATGATTGATTCCCTTCAGCGAGTATAAATTTACTTGGCATCTGCTCATCCGTGCATTCCTCAATGTATGTGTATTTAATTTTACAACCTACATCCAGGCTATCAAGACCCCCGGGGCGGAATCTCCCCTCCATCTTTCTCTCTCTTATCGCTCGTTCTCTGCGTCTGCGGACAGACAGCAATGGCTTATTGGGCACAAGAGACACTGTATCATAAATCCGAGAAGCTACTCTCCGGCGTTACCACACCGAGGTGGTGCGGCGGTGCATCGTACGCGCGCTGTGACGTACTATACATTGCGGGACCGAGAATATCTCACACCTGCTTTAGCATGTCTGATACAGCGGGCAGTGGTCCGACCTCTGGCTGACGCCCGGCAAATCCCCGGATCGTCCAAGATGTCCAGATACCATTCCGACATTACGGTGTTATCCAGGAACTATCGTGCGGGCGCAGGACCGCCTCCCCCCTTCTTCCCCCATGTATTAACCATTCGACGATCGTCGTCTGTCATCTCGGAGCTCTCGCGGGTCCCATAATACTGGGTGAGCCGTAGCCTTGTCTGTTCGTCCCGTCTACCTAGCTTCTAGGGGAAGGTTATACGGCCCTTGGGGGTTCTCGGAGCTGGTGGTGGCTGACAGCTGACATCGCATCCTGGGCTGCTGGCGCACTGCCTACCTCCCAGCAAGCTGCATTGGTCGACAGAGTCGCCGTGAACAGAGGACACGATCGGGGGTGTCGATTCTTCGCTGGACGGCGAGTGTCCTGCGACTCGAGTCCGCTTGTATAATCCGCGCATCCGAGAGCATGTACAAACCAATGGGCATTGGAACGCCGCCAAGGTTTTGGTTTGGTGTTTGGCGGGGTGGTTGATTTAGCTCGTTTTGCAGGTTTCGCAATCGTAGTCGCCTATGAGCAGCGAAAACCACCAGTGGAAACACCCATAGCCACATGATACTATCAGTGTTGCTAGCTTGTCTATAATGTATAGTACATTGAGTCGATCAGCCGAAATTGTATAGATTCATATTCATACGAATTGCTCAAGCCCGGTGTTTTGATGTTGCATTCGTGTGTGCGCCTTGCAATCGGAGGAGACACGTAGGTGCACGGGTTCGATCCCCGCCGTTGCACATTTGCATTTGTAAGGGGGTCTGTCCAATGAAGCCTTATGCCGAAACCAGTTTCGTGGACATTAAATGTTGGCTGTGAATGAGCCCGGAAAGTTTACCTTTAGCATTGCCTTTTAATATCATACAATAGCTGCACATGCGTACTATATTTATGCGTATATTGTTGGGGGGAGATCGCATTATGTCTAAGAACGCATGATGAGATCACCAATCGTTTTCCACTCGACAATCCCCGCAACACTCATTAATAATATCGTTTTGTAGATAACCTACCCATTACGAAGCTCAATCAACATTATGCTCTCCGGGGTAGCGGAATACGTCCAAGGCACGTATTGTGATCTAAGGAGTCTGCTCATAGTCAGCAAAAGTTGTCTGTACGATTGTAAATCGTGTGCAGGGATCACAGGATTACAATATGCTCCATTTTTTTTTCACCGTAAACTGTCGGGACGAACGACTGCGAATCAGATGTATCAGCAAGGCACGGCTATCTCCCATCCGACTATTTATTTAACTGTTGTACGGCGGGATGCCGCAGGGGCCGCAGTCCACGGGGCAAAAAATTTGTGTTGGGGTAAAATTTGTTACTCACTTATCCTTGGAGGCGGTAGTAGGACAAATAGCCTGTCCTTAAGGACATATAGCCCTTCCTATTCTGCCTGTACATTTCGACATGCCTACACATCCTGTTTTTCTCTCTCTATCCCTCATCAGTTGCAGATATTTAAGAACTAACCGAGGGACCGTTTCTCCAAGCGCGTTCATTGAAGCTAAGCGGTGCGTCTACTCGTGAGGACCGGTGAGGATCAAGACCGATTACTTTTGACCGTTTCGTCTCCCGGGGAAGCCTTCTAATCAATATCAGGATCTTGAAAGGTATTCGAAATCCAACGAAGGAAGGTTCGCCGTCATGGGAGCAGGGTCCGTGTCCCGCCATGGGTGCAGGCTAGGCTAGGCTGTGGGGTACAGCCGCGGTAGAGACGTCTACGGCGACGCCGGGAAGAGGTCAGTCGAAGCAGCAGCGATGAAGGCGGTCTGGGCATATGCCCGGGTAAGTATCTCGGGGCTGGGTCGACAAACGTTGAAAAACTCCCACCCAAGGGCCTAGCCAAGGGCCGACCGACGACCGAACTGAACCTCTGTTAGGCCGAACTGGAGTTTCGACCCAGAAACAGCTGAAGTTTACTCAGAGCGAAGAGATGGACGAGCTGAGCGGACCGACGAGGATTGAAGACTCCTGTCGAACACACGAACTTTGAGGCGAACCACGGTGTGTCCTGACGGTAACATGCCGTTCGCTATAGCCGAGCGGACATAGTGTTGAAAGGCAGTTTGCTTCGATGGCCTACCTTTTTTCAGCAGCCTAATTTATGCCGATTCGGATGGCGGGAGGGGCGCCAAGGAAGAAAAACGTAGGGGTCGGGCGCCTGAGAGTTGAAGGAGGCTAAATGCCGATTATACCTCTGGCCACTAAACAGCGTGTGTACGAGCGAGGATTTTGTCATTTCACAATTGTTACCAAGTGTCTATGTATTAGTGTAGCGCGATCGAATCAGGTGTTTATGAGCTGCTATTAAAGCAGACTTTCTTTCGTGCCTTGCCAGTTAGAAGATGGGCTTAAATTAGGTGTGATTAGGTCGAATTGTGGTACTCATAAGAAGACTTCATACCTGTTCTGTTTCCTCACAACTGTCTCGTAGGGGTACGGACCTCCATTGCCCATTCGATCGCGAATCTGCAGCTGGGTTCCGGCATCGAATCGAATAATTAAAGAAGAATATGCTAGTATTAATATTATTATTATTGCCACTGTTAATATTAGTCAAACCGCCGGCCCTACTACTTACGGGTGCATCGGCTTGCTTTTCGCCCACGACAGCAACAACAACGACAACCATCGTGTCGTTCGTTGCTCACGATGTCTGAAGCCACTTTAGCGATTGCTTGCAAACCCACGAAACCGGCCGATACAACAAGCGCCATCCTCCATCCACCCTTCAGAATAGACCAGCAAGCGCTCCGCTCGAAGCGCGCCAGAGAAACACTGCCTAGGCAATATGCACGAGAGCCAATAACGTTCGCCAACCCGAGAAGGCCTGCCCGTTCTTGCATCTTCCGGAACTACCTGCAGCTGTTTGTGTCTGTCTGCGTGCCCTTCGTTGACACACATTCTCTCTCTCGCTCTCTCTCTCTGTATATATATATCCTCTCTATTCCTGCATGAGCATCAATTTATTAAAGTCAGCTCTTTGTGCGGACTCCTCCGTCGTTCCGCCATCTATGTCCATGTCCTACCGAAGCGCCGTCCGGAGGAAAATCCCACCAAATCTGTCTGTTATTCATGGAGTCTCGCTAAGTCGCACCCCCTCTTCTTTGAAGCTTGATTTTCGTCTAGTGCTGCGCCCACTGGTATGGCAGCCGATCGAATCTGCAGCTGAAAGGACTATTGGTGCTTTCTCATTCTCGGCTGCGTGGAACGAGGCGGCAGCGTCGCGGTACCTAGGGATCAATTAATCAAACAATCTTCGATTTGTGTTTATTTATGGAACTTTGTGTGTGTTTATTTTTGTACAAACGCTTAAGTTCTCGTTAAATAGTAGTGCGGGAAATGTAAACACCACATCTGGCCTGGCAGGATGATTATTCAATTTCGGTAGCTATTTACATATATCACAAATAATTGACCGATTCGAATGAGTAGTTAAACGGAGCCACGAGTTAGACCATGCTTCAAGTACATACGTATTTACATATTTATACGACACAAGGAGTGAAAATAGTAGGAGTCCGCTATTCGTTTATTCGATCAAAGCGATTTTCTTCACCTCATATGAAAACCTTTTAGCTGAGGTAAATGCTCGAGCCTTACAAGGGGAGTGAGCTCCACACGGTCGGGATATGTCGCGGGTTCGAATCCTCTCGGGGGACCTCAGGGTGGTGCTGGTTTTTCATCCCGACATTTCCCCTCGGAGCAAATCGTCCACATCGACAAGCACCGAGAAGTGTCTGATGGAAGAACGACAGCGAGTCGTTCAGCCGCCGACGACAACAAGTCCAGATACTCGCCCAACCTATTGGCTGACTCTTGTCGTTTGGTTCTCCAAACGCAAAAATTAGCTGCCCGACTTTGCGATACGTGCTCTTCGTTCGCTAGTCCATGACAGAAATGGATGTGCTTGTGAGACAAGCACTTGCTTCTTCCGCGTGCGACAAGGATCCAGTATAGGCGAAACCTACTCTGCGTCCTGGCCTTCACAGACGGCCTGTGTGTTTCGCATCGGACAGGGCAGGGCCCACTCCACAGGCCCTCAGCGAGCGAAGCCTCTCGCACGACGTACTATAACGACGCGGGAATCCTCGCTGAGAGCGCATACGAACTCAGGATGCGTGCGCATACACGCCAGCAGGATGAGACGGGAGCGCAGTCAGGAGTAGCCTGACGGGAGAGGCGCGCTTGCTAGAGAGGCGTGGCCTACATGGCAGAGACCATCAATGTCGTTTTTTATCGCCATCTTTCCGCTTTGTCCTTCTCGTTCCACACCGACTCGGATTCTTCATTTATTATAGTCGCCATCACCATCAGCATTATCATCGACAGACACCGTGAGTCAGTCACCTGGCTGCCTTCCTGCAATTTCAGATATCACACATTGCTATGGCGTCTAGGAACAGCGCAATCCTGCTCTTGCCAGAATTGCCAGCAACATCTGCTTGCCACAGTGATTAATCGTGGGTAGTCAAGCCAGCCAATTTACGCTGTCCCATCATTTTTCGGTTGGAGATTGGAAATCTTGAGATGATAGCGCAGCAGCTGGCGGACGCCTGCCCTATTCTTTTTCACCTTTTATAAACCTTTTTTTGAACCTATTTTGCACACGCTACATCTACCGTACGCTGGATGGGGGTTTCGGCCGGTGGGATGGCCTCGCACAGTTTGTGAAACAAATTTCGGGATTCGAACGGTGAATCGTCTCCAGTGACGGTGAACGTTTGGAAAATCTTCTTGCCAATAGTGTAATATTAAACAATTTCATATACGTTTTTATAACGTAAACGGATGCCTTTAAACTCCATAGCATTAATGAAGATTCATATGCCAACACCGCTGACGATGACTCGGACGAAACAACCTATAGTGGCTTTATTGAGACTCTTTCGCGCCATAAATGAAGAAGGTCATTACATACTGCTCGAGGTCACCCCATTATTCGGTATACACATATTATATGTGGGTGTTTCCATGGTTAATAGACAACATTACGTGTTTTTTTTATTGATAAACTATTGGCGCACTTTTTTGTCATGTTCAGGTTCTCTCTCCGAAATCATCGACATGCTCAGACATCAACGAGAGTCGGGATGCGTGCAGGATTTGCGACTTTTGTAATTAACCATTTGATTGAGTTGGGCTGGAGACAAGACGAGTGTTTTTCGAAAGGCATATGAGACAAATGGCCATAATCGAACATCACATGCAACGAATTCATTAAGAGCATAGCTACCATGTATCTAAGACCAAAAAAATGCAGTTAATATACAGAAGGTTAGGTAAAATCGCTGCGGCAATTGCTAGCAGAAGACCTATTAGGAAATCTTCCGTTCCCGTTTTCGAAAGCCTTCCCCGACGATGGGACGAGATCGACACCAGCACATTTCTCTCCGCCAGCGTAAAAGCTGTCAGACCGGCAAGCGACAGAAAATTTTAACAGGGACCTGTTTCTCCGTTGAGAGTAGAACTTCACTGTCAAATTACTGTCGGCCTGAAAATCGAATTCGAAAATGGATTGATTCGAGAGATTGCAATTAAGGATATTCCCCTGTGATTTGTGAACGAAATAGCCTTAGAGGAATCGCCGAGCCTACTTAAGGAGCGCTAGTTGTCCTTGGCGGCCGTGTGCACTTAGTAGGCGAAGGCTCTTTGGAAATTCTTCCCTTACGTGTGTGATACGAGCTGTCCAAGTAATGTTTGGATCTCGCTTGGAGAACTCGTTTGAATATCTTCGTATTCTACAAAATAAAGTAGCCGCTCAAGGACGAGCACATAGAGAGGGATCTGTGGATATTTGAACGGGCGGATATCCCCTTCGGGCATGCTATGGTACTCAGATCACCAAATTTGAGGAAGGCACCTACTCCTTTAGATGATCACGAATCGGCTAATATTTCGAGCACATCTACAGAAAGCGAATGTGTAGCCATTCTAAGCTAAACTTAACCATTAAAGGAACTGCAGTTACAGCGCGTACGTTCTCGATAGTGATGTCATCAGGTCGCGGGACTGCGACCTCCGGCTGTTTACATGGGCAATTTGGCCCATGCATGCATGCGTGCTGGAGGAACGATTATGTCTCGTAGGTCCTTTTGAAGCACATGTGGCCTACGCAACATTGGCATCTATTGTCAACTCACGAACAGTCTTATGTACCATATATCATTGCATATCAGTATCCTGCATAGGCGGAGCATCTTGTAAGCCGGAGCTTACGTCTACACACGTCACCACGCCGGCATAGTGTCTTACAAGTCAGCTGTATAGAATGAGGTTGATTTGTATTCTTATCAGGACGTTCCTGAGTGCCCCCCTCCCAATCATCAGGTCCCCCAAGTCTCTGTACCTCACACGTCCTCATATAAAAAAAAACACATTAAAATGTATCCCATTCACTGCTCATTGTGCTCTCGGCTTTTTTTTGGGAGGAAGTCATTGACGTACATACGAACGCCACGTCCACGGCATGGGCTGCCCAGGCCGGGTAGGTCCAGCCGGGTCCGGAAAGACCCCTCCTCACCGCACTCGCTCGCGTTCCGCGACTCTCACTTGCTCGATCTAGGCCAGTGCGTTAGCAAGTGTTAGCAGCATATCACCGATTCATTTATCTCCCTTTAGCCCAGTTGTCATCCTTCGTTAAGGGGACTGCATACGCACGAACAGATATGCGGACGGTTCGATCGACTGCGCTGTAATCAGACGCAAAAGGAGCCACTGCCGTCTCCGCCACCACTCCCTCTATTTCTCTCTCTCTCCCTCCCGTTCTCTCATGTCCTTCTGGAACAGCCTACGGATTGCCTTGGCCTGCTGCAGCTCGCCCTGATTTAGGCCTCTGCACATCTCGATTCGTTCGTCCGTCCCCGAGATCGAAAAAATCTTCTCTGCCAGAGGCAAAAATCAGGTCCACGGTCGGTGATGTCTCCGAGCGTAACACTGCACCGAGGGTAGCGCGGGTGAGAGTCTTAGCCCGATGCTCTAGGCCCTGAGCGCTCCAACCGAGGAGTCCAGTGCAGACTGCGTGACAGTAGAGCCTGACGGTAGTACGAGACTAGACGGTTTCTCCCGCTGAATGCCTCCACAGCGCAGCGTCCTGACCACTTTCTACTGCACGGCAGGCCCCGTGAGAAGGCCGCAGAAGGATCCACTCAGACTTGCGACCAAGGCGATGATGCGACGTGATGCGGCGCGCCGCAAGCGACGCTGTCTAACATCGGCGTCGGCACCAGTAGTCCTGCTGTCACTGGTCCTGATGAGCGACCGGCTACCGGGACCGAGCAGTGGTCCTCTGCTGCCGCGGCAAGTAGAGTAACAACTGCTGCTGGTCCTACTTCTTCGTCCTGTCCTGCATCGACGGTGGGGGTGGCGGCGGTCGTGGCGTACCCGACCCATCTCGGTATCCCAACGGCATCCAGCGGTGGCATAAAATCCCTGGACTGCTTGACTGTTGGTTGACGGGCACGAACGCCAGTGGCTGTCGGCCTCCCACTGGCGCCCAGGAGGGGCCCGAGCGGGACCCGAAGCCTTCCTCCGCTGTGGTACGCTTTCCGTCTCGAGGACTAATCAGCCGGAAAAAGGGGTCGCCTACCCGGCCATCCACCGCTGGGGAGCATAGCCTACCTCGACAAGCGAATAGTATATAGTACAAGAAGCGGGTTGCGAAGATCGGGGCGAGAAGGGACATAATCAAAGCCGCTGTTGTCAGACAGGAGAGAGCGAGAGAGAGAGGCAGCTAACCGGGTGCAGCATCAGTGGAGACTGTCCCGTGGCTCGGCCCGCAGCCGTACGTGGCCATTGGAAACACTGTAACTGACGGGCTCATGAGAAAGCTCGCAAAAGAGAGAGAGAGAGAGAGAGAGAGAGAGAGAGAGAGACAGAAGACTCGTCCGTGTCCAAATGGAGAGACAATGTGAATGTCGGGAAGCCTGCATGGCGGGAACTCGAAAGGAGCGGTCCGGCTACACGGACACCGCTGTGCCAGGACCCAAAGACAAAGAAAAAGGCCACCAGGACGGAAACACCCACCCACACTGACTCATGACTACCCAGTGAACAGTCTGTGACAAACCATTCGCTTCTTCGTCTTCGTCCGGCTGCCGAGCCGGTGGCCCGCTGCCTGGTCGCCGGATAACTAATTGGTAATCACCGAAAGAGACAAGTATTATATGACAGAAAGGCTTACTTGAATGGAAGCAGAAGACCTCGAATCAGCAGGTCTCAACGGCGATACAGGCACGGTCATAGACAGGTGAGCGCTCATACTGAGGTAACACAAGGAGGAGTCCGCACTGCGATGCAATGCGGGATGTCCAGGGGCAAGATTACGCGGTCGTTTGGTTGCGGCGTTCGTTGATAGAAGCGGTCGCCTCCATAGGAAAACTCTTCCGGGAACCCTATCCCTCTCTCTCTCTCTCTCAATGACGTAATCACGATAATAATACCTAACATCAGTGGTAGTGCCATGGTGTCATGTTCTTCGAGAATAATTATAATAGTAGCAGTAGTTGTGATATTATGATGATGATGTCACTGATTAAAATTATCTAATTATAAGCATGTGTCGATTTGTATTCATTTCACATGATATCCAGTTCTGCTTGTCATATTATCGTACGACGATGCGTTGCGTTACGATTTACCATATCTATTATTTATATATATATATGTATATATATATATATATATATATATATATGTATATATATATATATATATATATGTATATATATATATATATATATAAATAAATCTGTCGGTGGTTCAAATGTTCCCGGGGGCGTCGTTATTTGTATGAACTCATATACGAAATAAATGCGAGAACAAGCCTGAAGGAGCCTCTCCTGTTAGACAGGAAACAAGAATAAAAATTAGTTAAAGGATTTGCCCATCTGAGAGGGGAAATCATGTTTTTGGAACAATAGAACCAACGTTGTGCAAATTGTGTAAAACAAAATATCCATATTTGCGTCCAGCTAACAACCGGATTAATTTATCTTTTTTTCTACTGTCGAATACGCTTGAAGGCGTTACGTAGACTTCTTGATTGGGAGACAAGTCGATATTGGGAACGGGCGCATATTGGGGTATGTTTTCCTGCTTAATCTAGGGAGCACGCTGTCGAGTGATACCATAGTCCAACGCAGTTGGTGTGTGTCTGTTTCGGCTACCTCTGTAGCACGTTACCGCAGCTCTTTCGGGGAGGGCTGAGCTTTTGATTCTAAGATTTGCTTTCAGTAAATAATGATCAGCCTCAGTTGAAAAGATTTTTTACTTCGTTCGCACCACGTTGATATCCCTTCGCAGTATGCTCCTCCTGACATTACTAACAGATTGCTTCTTCCAAGCGAATCTCGCATGGTCAGCTATTATATAGAATGCGACCAAAGAGACGGAACAGCCTAAACATTGGACACGTTCGCGACAGTTATCCGATTTTAGCGAACTATGCCAGCCCTGGAAAGCTGAAACGCTGGAAGCCTTCAACGCCCGTGCAACCTGCCTTCGCCTCTCTGACCCCTGCCGTCGAGTTACCCCCGTGATTTTATCGGACATTACGCCGGCGCCGACTTTGAAGCCGCTTCGCACGAAGTGTTTGTTGTACCATTTCCTACTGTCCACCTTCCGTTGTCCTGGATATATCCATGTCCTGGGTGTATCCACTTTCTGGGTGCATCGTCGCCCTCTCAACCCCAGCGTCCCCAGGCTTCTGCGTCTGCGATGGGCATTTATATTCCGCTGAACGAGTGTGGATCGTTGAGCGAGAAGAGAACCGCTGAAAGGCCAATAGTTGTTAATTTAGCTACATGGGAATACAACTGCTCAGCGTCGACTCTCCTGTTGGTTCCTTATTTCGGCGCCTCCGACTGGGCCTGCGCGAGATGACGATCCGACAGAAGGTCACCGAAGCTCTGCTGACGGCGCTTCGCCCCGTCATGGCCGGAAGGATCACATCAGAGGATAAACCAGCACTGGGGTTCGAGAGACTACCGCCGAGAGAGTTCCATGTGGTGTTGTTGTCACAGCTGTTCTACAGGGAGACGAAAACTGCGCCTACTGCCCGGATGAAAAAAAAAAGCACACCTCGACGAGATACTTGCTATCACCTTTTTATACGATAGCGACTGCTCAGTCAATCGCCACATCTGCCTTCGTTGCCTCTCGATTAACGTCGCGAGATCAATGCACAGGGGGTAGGGTCCCTCCTCGTCGGGGGCCACCATTGAAATGATGAGGAACCGAACGGTGAAGCGAGAGAGCAAAGAGAGCGAGAGGGAGCGAGAGAGAATCGAGAACAAAAAAGTAGCTTCACTCTAGTAACCAGGGGAGAACAGGGTGAGACTCGTCTCGACAACGGGCTGGTTTGCCATTCGCCCGATACTGTATCCCTGCGACGATCGTCAGCGACGACACCACGTGCGCGGGGGACTATCGGAAAGGCGAAGACCACTCTGAGTCGACTTGGTTAGCTGCTGCTGACGAACGATGGGAAGCACGAGCTGGCAGGCAGATCACCTGACGCTTGTGACGCCTGCCAGCCACTATATCGAATGTCCAATTTGGCTAACGAGGGCGACTGGCGACAAACTGACGCATCAGGCCGATAAAGGCCCTATCACGGCCGGCTGGGCCAAGTCGTCCTGGCGGACGTCGACGACGAACGCCGGTCGGAGAACGGTACAGGGGTGTCAGTCAACATCTACGCTCAGAAGTGCGGGCAGGACGCTTCGGCGAAATCGAGCAGGGATCCGTAGCCGGGCCAGCGAAGAGGTATTTGAGCATGGGGTTGTTTCGTTCACATCGTCGACAGCGGCCGAAAGGCGCGCTCATTCAATTTAGGCCTCGTCACGTCGAGAAAGCCCCCCTCGTCATGGTCCGAGGATGCAATCGTGCCGCGACCTCTAGCAGCGTATGGCAAGGTCACACGCAAAATATCTCTCTTTTTGCCCTAGACACAGCAATAATAGACACGCTAGCCATTGATCCGGGACAGGTGGAGCTTCGACTTTGGACTGTGAGAATTGAAAGCTCGAGAACGTCGCAGATGCGTTGTCGTTTTTCGTGTCTGCTGAATTGGACGACACTTTGCCAGCTCTGCATTTTCGCCATATATCGTACGCGTGTGTTGTAGCTAGATAAAGGGAACGAGTGGGCTCGGCGTGTAATTTTCGCCAATTTCGTTGAGCCGAGAACGATCGAGAAATGATTTTCGACAGCGCCACAGGCGAATTTAGAGTGCTCAGAGCTCAAATAATTAGAACGTGATTATAATTCGAGATCAAAAAATTGTGCTAAACGAAGCCGCTGCCATCACGGCAACAACGCCCTGTCCAATCACACATACTAAGATTGCACCAGTATAAATATGAAAATCATGACGAGAATTATTATGTGATAAATACTTAACGATGTGCTGTGCACACCTGGGCGACACTATTAAGTTTGTGACCGTAATATGCACTTTTTTCTAGCCAGATGTCAAATTGAGAGCTACGCAATCAGGAGCCTCACCGCTTTGATCTAAAACATTGCCATTTCTCTAATTAGCTGTGTGGCTTAAAAATTCACTTCGTATTTATCCGTTCGACATTAACGTTGAACCCCCCCCTCAGCCACCTAGCGGCAATCATCTGATAGTCGTACAAGTGCTATAATTATATTATACGTCTAATCTATCTGTATATCTAATCAATCTACAATGCTAACCTCTAATTGGAAAAATATCTTCCAAAGCTATCGCCTTACTCGCGCATAAAATTCTAACTGTATAGCAAGTTACCGCGAAACGTGCTCTGTGAGTAATACCATCGTAGTGTGACCACGCAAGCTTTTTGTTCCACCACTTTTGAACAGATGCAGATAGGACATTGGGCCAATCCAATGGAAAGCCTGAAACGGACCGGCATTCACGAGAGAAAAATAGATCATATGTTAACGACCCCCAGCTAGACGCGTTTGCCTATTGCAGGCCACCTGCTGACGCTGAGGAAGAGACTTAATCGTGGAATTAATTCTCCACTAATTGTTCGAATTTTCTTACCTAAAATTAGCACTGGTACCCGCCACTCGTACGGGGCGCACACGGCCCGTACTGGCGTGGACCTTAATCTCGCTCTAGTTGCCTGTGCGTATCAGACTCAATCGTTAGCTCTTAGTAAAACCTTCTACCTCTAGAAACTCACGGCGATAGAGCCGCAATCGTCATGACGGACAATTGATACCGCGTTGAACCGTTGGGTCGTATGGAATTGACGACAAACAAGAAAATCTGTCCTTCTTAATTCCTGGCAAATCCAACTAATGGTTCTTTTACGAAGTGATATATATATATATATATATATGAGCTTCCCTTATATCACTCTTATTTCTTTCTTTCTCAAAATGTTTATATCTATTTATCTCATCTGAGTTAAATAACGAGAGGCAGTATAGCTTTCTTCGATAATGTTACTTTTAAAGTGTACACTTAAAGCTTTTCTGATCTCGGCAATATTATTAGGATTGATATTATTATAAACTCGACCTGCCCTATTCTACCAGATCATTCCGAAGCCGAAAGAAAGCTCAACTGTCACGGGTCCAATGTCAATAACGATATTAATCTGAACACGTAAATAAGCTCTGACGTTCTATTCTAATACAGATCATTCTAGAAATGTTATGCCATCATAATAAATGCTTCAGGCGACCCATCTAATGGCACGAATCTGTCCTGTCGTCTGTGGTGCGCGTAAACATTTTAGCCAAGAATAACACTTTAAGCTATCCTAATTATTAGTACCGGCCTAGTTAACTTCTTCCCGGCATGATTTCAATTCAAGCACTTCTTGCGGAGAATGAAGTAGTGGTTACGCGTTGAAATTACGGGATCTCACACACACACGGTGAGCTGGACAAAGAGGCAGGTATAGAGAGAGAGACTAATTAAATCTACCGAAATAATTAGTTTATTTAATTCAGCCTTGACTACATTCGTAAGATCGGCTGTATATCGCTCTCAATAATAATAGAAATTGCGTAATGCGAGCACAATCATGAGAAGCTGAGAACTAGAATATAAGTGGTATTCTATGCTATATCGCCATCTGTCGGCTGAGAATTGATTTATATTATTGCAACTATTCCTAAAAAGGCCAAACGAGACGTGAGGTTCATAGTTTATTTTTTATTATTATTCACATACAATCAGGCACTTCCTCAAAGCTCTGCTTTACCCCAAAATAGGTCAGACACTTCGCATGTTGGACACGTCGAAGTACCTATGTATACCAAACAGACAGATCCGTATGCAACCATTACAAATTGACGCCTTTTGAATCGAAAACACGGCATGAATCACATAGCCAACAGCCAGTATCGGATCGTACGCTAACATCCCGCTGTTTCGTGAAGTGTGATTTTAGGATTCTGGTTAAGCATCTCGCGACCTATTTCAAACGCTCATCCATCGATTTTGGTCAAAATAAGAACATCGCCGCGATTTCCTAGTTAGCTAATTATCGCGCATTATAGCTAATTCACATGGCAATTATTTAGTGTCATCGTTCGCTTCTGTGTTTTCTCCCGTGGGGCGATCATCCCCTGCATTTTTCATCTCCTTGAGAAGGTCCTTGACCTTGTCGGAAACCTTCTCAGCATCCTTGGCAATCGTCTTGGCTTCCACAGCAGCGTCCTTGGCTTTCACAGCAGCGTCCTTGGCTTCCACAGCAGCGTCCTTCGCGGCTTTGGCAGCAGACTTTGCCTCTTGGATGGTTAATTTCGCTTCTTTGATGGCGGTCTTGGCTTCTTGAATTTCCGATTTCGCCTCCTTGGCGGCGGTCTTCGCCTCTTGAGTCGCGGCCTTCGCGTCCTTCAGTGCTGCTTTGACCTCTCTACTGGAATCGGCTGCATACGTTGCCACTGTTCTATAAGGGGCCTCCTCCTCTTTGGTAGTATACTCCTCCTCTTTCGTCTCTCGCTGCTCGCTGGATTGTTCCGCTTCCACCCTGCGCACGTTGAACAGGCCCAGTTTCCCGAGCAACAGAATGACGATCAGTGGCAGGACACCAACACTGATCACGACCGGCCACAGATTGCACGCATGCCCCGACAAGGAGGAAAAGTCAGATTTGTTCAACAGATCCGTCAGTTGTGCGATCTGCTCCTGGAGCCCAAGGGGGAATGAGGCAAGAATTCCCTCTGGCTGCGGAGGAGGCGGCGGCAGTGCAGGAGCTTGAGCGCCCTGACTCCCTGATAACAAATCAAAATACTGCTCACACTGTGCCGTTAACCAGGTCAAGCTGGTCTGAAGGTTTGAGAGCGCCATCTGCACCTGTGATGCCATGTCGATGTCGGTGAACAAACTGGTAGCTCAGTACGAACGAAGGAGTAACAAGCAGCTGCTGTGGTAGACGTTCGATTAGTTGATTGGTAGGCTCGCTGCTTGGCTGAACGGCTGAGCGCTACCTGCTCTTGTCCTGCTTGCGTTTTGATGTTGAATCGCCTTCGCTGAAATCAAGCAAGCCTCGAAGTTCAACCCGAACGCGCCAAATCCTTGCACTAAGTGATTCGGCAATTCCTCTGCATTCTAGCTTAATATGTACAGCTAGCCCTTGAGCTGTGAACCAAAACCACTCTTCCAAATAGAATTATCGACGAGAGTCGAATTTGTCTGCCATGGTACTAAATAGTCTGGGATTATACCCCGCCATCGGGATTACTTTGGATTACTTTTTCGGTCGGGCACTAATCGTCCCGAAGTGTATGGAGGTACTCCAGGAACGAATTGTGATCTGGGTGATTGCCAGTCAATTCTAGTGTGAATTTTACCCCCCCGCCCCCCCCCGCCGTTTGATAGCCGCTACTGCATAGACGCTTTCGCGTTTGCTATGACAAAACAATTCGTAGATGCGATCGATTACTCACGGACAATGGACGACTACAAGAAATCATCCGAGTTCTGTGAGCCATCTGACCTCCTCTCGTCCTCTCCAGCGCACCAACCTCGTTGGATACCGGTGCAGTGGGCGATAATGAAAATTAAAAGGTTTTTCTTAATTATTAAAAAAAATAAGATTGCGACGCGCTGTTTCTAGGACACTGCGTTCCGTAACAGTTATAGCACGTTGGCATTATATATGGCGTTATATATATCTATATATTATATATATATTCACGATATGGCAAGGTTACCCGGGAATAACAGTGGCAGCCGATACGACACAGTACAACTCAAGTTTCATGAGGAGTACCGCCCTTGCAGGAGGAAATGCTTGACGTGGAGTATCTTGTGGCAACAGAGAAACATCTGGCAGGTAGATTTGAAATTTTAATTGTTTCCTTTAAATAGAATACTGCGGGAGCCATGTCATTAAACCTCATTGATAAAAACTTATTTCTTTAAACGTATTGCGTTCATTGCTAGCATTATTATTATTATCACTGTTAGAATGGTAAACACATTGTGTACACACATATTAATTGCTGACTTTAATTGCGTTTCACACACACTAGGGGGCTCTTGCCGGCACTCCGCTCCGCATAAGCTATGAAATATACAAAAATATATAACATATATTGCACCTAATGGAAATATTGAAAATACCACTCTTACTCGATTTTTACTTGAACACAGATTTAGTAGATGAACATCTTGATATATATACAATGCAATACTGATACTCAAATTCAAGTCAACAAATTGAGTTCCTCTGTTTGGTGTAACTGCTTCATTGGTTGGCCCAGTTCCAATCCGCATGGCTACATCTGTATCCCAGGGTGATTTTGTCATACAACAATCTTGTGAAATATATACGCATCTTAAGATCAATTTCGCTGCCAGTATGGACACATTGGACTAGTCGATCACGTCTTGCGCGTCCTCGACGTCAGGGATAACTCAGTCGTCATTCCTATCCACCTTTTCCTTAGGAGGAAGGAGGTAATGTTTTCCACATGAACTGTTTCCGATGGGATGTGTATCCATTAATTGCGGGCCAAACGATTCCTTGCCGTTGACAATAGCTGGAAACAACCTCATCCGCCACTGAGGCTGGATCGACAGCATTATATTTGCAGCACTCGTGAGGGCTCGTATTTATACACATTCGAAACGTTCAACTGTTTCTCCGATTATTCGCTGTTATCCGTGTTACACATTGTTTTGACCACGTTCCTATGTCATAGGGCACTCCGAGTCGATTCGTCTGGATCGTTGCTCTTGGCCGTGAGCTCTTCCTGCTCCAATGAGCTATTTCTCACCCTCCGTACGTCGAACAT
The DNA here is from genome assembly GCA_019614645.1 of Stratiolaelaps scimitus. Taxonomy (NCBI): domain Eukaryota; kingdom Metazoa; phylum Arthropoda; class Arachnida; order Mesostigmata; family Laelapidae; genus Stratiolaelaps; species Stratiolaelaps scimitus. Next base: position 7,158,187 of record JABWDB010000012.1, read on the forward strand.
TCGCAACTGACGAAGAAACAGAAATGCGAGGGCGGGCATCAACACGTATATAATTAACATTGGCCACACCACGCTGTCAACAGCAAAAAAGCTGTAACCCTTCTCCTGCGAGGGCGTGATGTCCAAGGTGCTCCGAGGTTGCTGCTCCATGGTCAGACTTGACACTGTGTGAGTTTGTTGATCAGATTGGAAAACGTTCCCGACTGCGGTTGTCTCAACAAGAAGCTCACGTTGACTTTCTCGTGTACGAGAACAGAGATGACTTACGGTGGGGACGACGCCCCACTACTCGGCGTATTGATGCGGCTTGTGGTGCAGACTTGTCTTGCTATTAACTGATTAGATGTTTACTCACTCTCGAGTTTGTTAATTGTTCCAAGTCTGCTTCCCGCCGATTGGCCGATCACCGTTCGCCCGACGATTAACCGAGGCGAATATCGTCGCTATCAGCAGAAGGATCGGGCCTTCCCAATACCTGCCGCTGTATCCACTGATCGCTGCTCCAGTCTCCAGCGCGTCGTTGCTATCGCCACGGAACCGCCATATTCTGTGGAACACAGCATCCGCCAGCCAGTCAATGGCTATTTGTTGTTTGTACAGCTTTCACACGAGTCCACAGGAAATTCTAGTCAGTCCAATCTACTACTTTCTTCACAAGCCGACGAACCAGCGAAGCTCAACAAAGCAAATCCACCGACAGCCATCAACCTTTTTGCTCGACGTATACAGCTTTCTTAACCCAAAAATATTAGACCGTCGACATATCACACACGATGTTTTCAAGAGTTAATCTAGCGACACCACGACGCAGTTGACAGGGGCGAACCGTAGACGGGTACGGCCATCCGCGCACTTGCCCGTCGGCCGTCAACGGACCATTATGGGGAGAGAAGGGGGGGACACAGCCATCGCGTATTCTCTCCACGGCGACGGCCGTATACGATCTTCGGCGATCGGGCTGCCAGTGACGACTGCGCGTTTCTTGCTCGGATTCTTCTGGACGGGCATCGTCAGCGTCAATCTGACTCTTCGTCAACAGCGACCGATGTGTGCAATAATTAATACTAATACGAATTTTAATATTATAATACTATTATTATTATTATTATTAATTATTATACTATTATTATTATTAATTATTATACTATTATTATTATTATTATTAATTATTATACTATTATTATTATTAATATTATTAATTATTATTATAAGAATAATAACGCCTACTGATGCATTTGGGGTTAAGTGCAACATGTGGCTAGCTCTCCTAACGAAAACAAATTTGATCTAAATAATCGATTCGTTCCTTACCCGGCATAGGGTTTCCCATGTGCCTGCTTATCGTATATCTGTTATATCGTTGAATGGTGAATACCTGACCTACAATATAAAGTGGTTGTTTTGCTGTAGTTTCGCTGCCGATTTCTACTGTGTCAAGGTAAGGCCGTCGAGGCGAGCGCGTTTCACGCAAAAGTAGAAACGGTAGCTAACTCGTTTGGGACACGGTATCGTCAACAATGGTGATTTTGCTTATCAAGATGAGAAATGCCCACAGCATCTTGTTATGGCGCATTTTTGCTAATAACTAATAAGAAATGAGCTTTAAATAATATCAGACCTTACACGATTCTATCTGCGGTTTCGTTTTTACTTCTTATGGAGATTCGTTGTCGCAGCGGTCAAGAGTTTGATCTAGGCACGTATAGCGTGCATTAGCCTACTTGCTGGTTGGTACTGACATCGCTCAGATATCGCTATAATGCCTTCGGTATTGAATTTATTCCTTCACTTTGATAACGGCCTCGGCCTGACACCTAACTGTCTGTGTTTGAAATTGTACTTACTAAATTAACTGCTTTTTCATATATATATATATATATATATATATATATATATGGAGCAATACAGACTTGCTACCTTGAGGTTGTAGAAGACCGCAAGACTGAACGGTCAATGCGGACAACTGGGCCAATTGAATACTCATACGATTTTTAAACAAGGCACTGCATACTTATAATCTACAAAAATAACACGTAGGCACATTATAATGTAGGACATTATTTTTTTAATACAAGTACAGATCCATTTGGATATCATTTCGTATCCGGCACATTGGACTTCTACAGGATGTTAACAGTAGTTTATAGTTCAACTTTACGGTTAAATGTTTTATTGGTTTATTAAAGGAACGGCAGTTTTGCAATGCTTAAGTTCTCTCATACGTCTCGGCACTCGAACCTGCGGTCTCCGTCCTTTCATAGCCAGAAACTTGGATCATATGCTTGGTCCACATATCTATCCGTATGTCAGGGAAAAGCCTTTCTCGCAAGTTTATTTACGCGGCATAAATTGAACGCGCCTATACGCAGTGCGATGTGTGCTCTTGAAACAGAGAGAGAAATATATATAGAGATAAACGCTTCGCATTGTACCATAGATGACGGGCCTCCTTCCATGCGTCCATCACAAAGTCGATAGAGTGTGTGAGAAGTGCACAGCATATGACAATTTCATAAGCAATCTAACCGAGTTCAAGTTTACAATCCTAAGAAACAACTCCCCTTCCCCCCCCAGAGTTTATGCGACTCTGTAACGATGATAACTTATCCTAAACATTCGTCATTTTCAAGTTTTCCTCGCTCAACGTTCGGCGCCACGAGATTCGACCATATCGTTAATGAGGCTCGTTGCTCCGGCAACGAACTCCTTAGCGTATCCTTGAGCTCGGGCGGTGTTCTCCTCGATTTCCTTAACCAGCTTCGCCACCTCCTCGTCTATCGCGGCAACTTCGAGGTCGAGCTCTTCGACCTCGCTGTTGATTATTCTGTTTTTTGAGCTGAGCTCTTTGGCATTCTGACACACGGTGCTAGCATCCGCATCAACTCTTTTCGCGTCCGCGATAGCCTGCTTCGCGTCCTCTGCTACGTACGCCTGCGTGCCTACTCGTAAAGATCTTACTGCGACCTCATTGGCCTGCATGTAGACACCCTTGGCCTGACCAACGATGTCCCTGGCTTCATCGTAAGATAGGCTGGTTATATCCGCTAGCCGTTTGGCCTTGTCGCCGACTGCGCCGGTCTGCACACAAAATTTGCGAACCTTCTCGACTACAATCGAAATTCGCTTCGTAACACTCACCTGCTTCTTGCTGGAGTCACCGACTTGGTTGAAAAGGCGCTTTTTCATTTCGGCGGTTATGACCGTTGTGTTGGTCCCTTCGAACACGGCGTTGACCCTATCAAAGGCGTTATCAACCTCCTGGAGGGCGGCTGTGAGCCCTTCGAGCGCGGCATGAACTCTTACTGGAACAGCATCGGCGTCGCACCAAGTGGTCGTCGCCTCCACGGCCTCAAGGTTCTCCAGCGCCTCACGCTCAGTAGCGTAGGCTTGACGCCTGGCGGCATACGCGTCGCCCATAGCGTCTAACGTGGCGGTCAGCACCGGAACTATCCTCCCGTCCGTGGTCCGGTCCGAGAGAAGTCGGTCGATTTCGTTAGCAAGTTTTCCCCTAGTGTTTACACCCTCCATACTCTCCTGGTCTACAGAGGTGTGGTTGTGTAGGTACACCGTATCGCGTGCTAGGATCATGCGAGCAAACTTCGGGGTAAGATAGATCAATACAAATATCACCACAGATACAACGATCAGGAGCAACATGAATGTATCACCTGTCCCGTTGCTGTCGAAATGCAATCGTTCCATGGGAACTTCCAGGGGAGGTTTCATTTTTGGAGCTTCGGGCACCCGATCGGTGAACACCTCAGTAAGAAAGGAAGAGAAACACAGCGTCACTGAGCAGAAATCGCTACTACCAGTTTCTAAAGCACCGCTACCTCGTCATCCGTTGTGATAGTCAAGCTGATATTCAGCACCATTGAACAGTCGTGAGCTCACGAAACAACAGCAGCTTTACAAATGTAAAGCTCATTCGAATCGATTGAATAAACTGGGAGCGCGCAGTTTAACATTAATCACCCTTCTCGTCCTGTCGTCATAATTCGACCAGAGCCATCAATGGTAAATAAAATACCGACATCTGCCAAAGTCCACAGGAACAATTTCGTGAAAAAATCCAACCTGCCTGGCTGTTGTGTTCTTTCGCGCTACAACTAGCATTCAGCTCGTAACATGGCCGTTCCACTTGTCGCAAAAGCTGTCACACGGCCGTGAGAGGCAGTTGCCCGCTAATCGGTAATTATCCCTGGCTAACGCTTATCAAATACCTAATCCAGCCTAAATGTGAGTTAGTATCACGCCAACGATGCTGACTAGCAAACGCCAGTTCACTGAGTACTCCCTCTGCAAATGTATGGTGTACCTGTTTTCCACCGTATGCTGGACGGTGTCTCAAGGGGAAGTCGCTTGTTAACGAATTCAAAGGATTCGTCTCGGCTGGAAACTGGAATATATTATTTGAGTTGACGTTTACTGAGCTGTTGCGTCATATGATGTGAGGCCTCAGCACATAAGCTTTAGGTATTACTATGAGGGCCTGTCAAGGCTATCTTCTTCCAGTTTTTCCACCGATCGTACCTAGCAAGAAAGATCAGCACATAACGAATGTTGACAAAGCATTATATACAAGGATTTTCCAAAGGAGTCTGGCAGCAGGATTTGACCCCAAATCACATGTCCTTCCTGTCAAGCAGTCCACCCAACAATATATACAATCGTACTGCGCCATGCCTAGTGGGAAATTCGTACAACTGTTTTGTCTAACTGATTCCCAGCTACGACCGGGATGTGGCGGATATACACATCTACAAAAATTCACACGCGCCCCCGTATACGACCAGTACAAATGGTGATTCACTTTATTTTTGGCCACAGTATGCACTGTCTAGCGTGGCGTAGATAGATTGTCCTATCCGTTGCTGGGGAAACGATTCATTACGGAACGGCAGTGCTATCATGCTTGACGTCAAACTTTGCCTTGTCGCTGCCAGCAGTCTGAGGGCACGGAGCTTGCTTTATGATTTTGCATCCTTTGATTTGTCGACTCACGTCTATAAAACGGTCACCGGTTGGTTTTCGCTCCTGAGGTTTGTTCCTTCGATGACGAGATGCTTTGCCTTGATCGCGACTTCCTTCACGATCTCTGTCACGTCTCTAATCTCCTCAGCGACCCGCTTTACTGTTGCGACAAGATCTCTAGACTCTTTCGCGAGCCTTTTCCCTTTCTCGGCTGCGACCGTGTATTTGTACTTGACACTAACATGGTCCTCGCTCGCTGTGCGCTTAGTGGTCTCGCACTCAGGATTTCTCCCGACCTCGGAAACACTGTGGATTTCAACTGTAAAACTGCGAATTTTCTCGCGAACGTCCCTGACGCTCTTACGAACCTGAACCGCCTTCTCGAGAATCCTTCGTACTTCGGCGTGGAAGGTCACCTGTGTCTTGCTGGCATTGCCCACAGATTGCAGGGCGGTCTTCCTCATCTGCAGTGCTGCCATGACATCTTCAAACGCGGCACAGACGTCCATGAGAGCGGCCTTACTCATTTCCAGAGCATCAAAGGCCTTTTGGGACACAGCGCCAGCGCTGAAAAGCATTGGCGCCCCCGAGTGAACCGCATTAAACGACTCGTGTTCAGCTTCATTCTCGGCATCGGGCCCCACGTTCACAGTGTTCAAGGTAAGCGATGAGACGAGTGCGATGTCAGCATCCTCAGTTTGATCGTGGCCTTCACTCTGTGGCAGCTTATCCTGAGCCTGGTGAGCCACTGGTCGTCCAGTGTCTATTTCGTCATGTCCTTCCAGCTCGCCTTCGATCGGCCCAAGTGCCCGATTGTTATATCTACGCCAAGCTGTTAGCGACACAAAGGTGAGCACGACCATAAATAGTGAGAGGATCAACTCGATATCGTCATTCGAAATGTTGTTTCTGAGGCGCCAAACGTTCACTTCCTCAACGGCGTGGCAGAACAGCTCCATCTCGACGACAGGACAGAAATTGTTATGTCAACAGTGGATTGGGAACCCTTCAGGCAAATGCTGAGTTGTTACACCGCTTCAAGTCACCGATTCACACTTCGAGGTTGAGAGAGAGAGAGCCTGCATCCACCGGAACCGTGATCTCGCCCTTATAATCCGTTCCTTCTATTACCGCGCAGAAAACTCGGACTGTTTTTGTGTCTGAGCCGTCCTCCGCTAGCGATTTCAAGATTCCCTTAGACGGAGCCTCTGTTGTCTTCACACCAACGTGCTCGTAAATTTAGAGGCGTTCGATGTCCGCTACGACGTTTTTATAAAAAAAAAGCTGCGGCCACTGATACAAAATACGATGTTCGTCGAGCTGGTCCTAGTGTTCGAGTAAGCATATCTCCATATTATGTAGTATAGCTACCCCACTCTAAAACGACAAGCAGATTATATTGGCGCGTACAACAGCCACAGGAATGACGTCACCCAATACGTCTCTTTGCTATTTCGACATTAATCTCGAATTGGAACGGATTGTGGCAATCAGCAGTTGAACCTAACGTCAACAATAGACACGGGGTTTACGAGGGTATTTACCGGGCTGATTGGCTTGGATTCACTGTTGCTCACCTCTAGCCATATTTTCTATTTCGAACATAGCCCATATATCGACGAGGATGGCGATCTAACAAATTGTGGATTCAACCATGATCAAAAGACCTGTATCACAGTAGAATCATTGTCACCCTGAGAATACGGGTCACATTGGGATGTTGGTTTTCGTGGATCGAGACCCTCTGACCTGAAAGATCGACGCAGCCGCCGACCGTGACCCCAACCTAGCAGGTCGCTGGCTGTACGCGGGCCATTGCTCTAACCTGACGCGGCAATTTTATGCCAGTGTTCGTTAGTGACCCCCCCACGCGTCAGTTAATATCCCCCTACTGGTTTCATACCTAACACGACTTCGCGTGTTTGTGCCGACACGAAGATGACGTGGTGTCGCCTTGCTAACGCACGTACGTTAGCTTTTTCGTGAGCCTATGCAGATGACAGTAGCATAGGAATATTAATTAATCTTGTAAATTATTCACTCACCATCATTTTTTGGTGGCAAGGTCTCTCTCTACACGATGGAACATCGCGGCTTTACGCTGAGTCACAATTGGCAAAAATGTCGAAAATCTGCTAAAGAGTTGAAAACTTGTTTGTGCCCACAGTGGCTGGACGGGTTCACGGAGCTAATCCTATCTAAATTTAGTAATACAGGAAACGTCTATACATGGGAACGTTCAGGGGGATTACACAATTCGGTTAATGCAACGGAGGTTGAATGTTTTCCGTTCGGGGATGTTCCCTTGTCTTCACTTCGAACAACTAATGAATGTCACGGTCGTAATCTGCCTTAACGTAATTTATCATTAATGATATCTGCCTTCGGGGGATGACGAGTGTTATATTTTTGTTGTTTCCATTTTTGTTCATGTTAGGAACGTATTGTTTAGAAGTCTCTGCTCGGCGCTACGTATATAGGTATGCATTACTGAATAACATTGATAATTGTATATAAGGTCACACGCGAGTTTTATCTAACAGAACAATGTTGGCGAGGACACACAAAGATCTGTTCTTGCAGTTTCAACTTGAAATCACAGACCTTTCGCTTATGTATAATCTAAAATATAATGTCGTAGAGATTGTTCACTTGCAAACCCTGCCTTCCGAGGCTACCATGACCATAGAGCTCTCTCAGCCATTGGGGTTCCTACTGAACCGGTTCTGACCCAGTTGGTGTTGAACTCCATCATGAGACCTACCAGTGATCTTAAAGCAAGACCACATTTACACATCTAGTCATTGGCAGGTTGTCAAGCAAATAGAGTATAGGTGTGGGTGACATGCTCTTCAGCAACTTCGCCTATTTCATCTATAATAATAGGCTGATTATTATATTTTCAAAACTCGAACTCGCTCAAACATCAGCCACTGATCACCACATCTAAATGGACCCGCAACAAAGCGTAGCGGAGAACCAGCACACCGTCAAACAACAGATTGATCCCGTCCAATGTTTTCGGGATGCGGCGCGCCTCAGTGATGTCGCTCGCCGTCCCACGCAGACGCTCCAGCGTACGTAATCGCGTAATTGACCTACACGGAGTATCTTGCACTTGACCTGCACCAATGATCCGTGCTAATCTGTGCTCATCGTTATCCGAACAATCAGCATCATTATCATTGCCCCCCGAGATTACTCCATCACGCCGGCCTCCGTTTGTCGAACCGCAGCAGTCGGCACTAGAGATTGCCAGCGTTCGCGTTCTTCGCATTCACTGCTGCGCGATTACTATTATAACTGCTACCGGCAGTGTGTCTAGAGCACATTTGGTCGGTGTATCCTGTCGCCATGATGGGAGACGGCGCGAGCGATACACCAGTCCCATCGGTCGAGGCGGGAGTGTTCGTTCCCGTTAGCATTCTCTCCTTACCATAGGAGGACACATTGACACGTAATGCATGGCTCGTTGCCAGAGGCTTGGGCGAGCGTTAAGTTGCTCAAATTGCTGAGTGCAATTTGTTACCCATATTCTGCCGCGGACTCATAAACTTTATTAGGGATTCAGCATTCTACCTCAAGAATACCTCGGTGACGCCTCGGCTGCCTTTGAACACGACGAACTCGTACAGTGCTTTACTTTAAGTGGGGCTCCAAAATTCGCAGTTAACTGGTTAATGCTTGGCGTGCTTCGTTGGGCTACACGGTAAGTATATATATATATATGTATATATAAAAGTTGTTGTTACTAGTGGGTCACCTGCAGGAATATGGGTCACGAAGGAGGATCGCAGATTGGAACCAGACCGTAAACAGCCTTTGAACAATGCCCAGCCAGGTAATAGGATACAACACAAGGTAGCATTACCTACCACTGTGAGCTAGAGTTGTCAGAAATTTCGAGCAAAAATATCGCGAATGTCGAAGGAGAACCTACAAGAAAGGGAGCGTGTTGATTTAATCATTTCGAGGACCCATCCGCCAGGTTCAACCCTGTTTTGCTGGCAACCAAAAATGGTATTTTTTGCCGTCGAAATATTTTTTGAACTTAGACATTGTTACATTTGTTAATGAGCCACAAAAACGCGATACCATCTACGCGCCCTTCGGTTCCATTTGAGGTTTATGTCAACGAAAGGAATTCCGTACCATTTATATAATTCCATCGTTATTTATACAAGTTATCTGTCTTAAAGATATATCGCTCTCTCTCTCTGTCTCCCCTTCTTGGCACCGATTTCCAGATCTGACCAGACAAGTCTCCCGGCCTCTTTGTCTTTTTTAGTGATTGTCGTTAAAACGAATTGATAAGGACAACGCCCAATGGAGTAAAATAGCCGCTTGTCCACAATTAGCTCTGTCTATTTATACGAGATCGACCTGCGTTCTACCTCTGTTTCGAGCTTCTAGACGGCCGTAAACAGTTAATCTCTTGACATAAATGTTGTGCAGGACGCAGTCCGGGACCAGAAAGGGGAAACCATGTGTCTGACATGCTGCTTATACAATGGATAGGATACATAGCGGCTAGCCATATCTATAATAAGCGCGGTATATTAGCTGAAGTAAGCGAACGACGAACGATGTTCAGTAAGGAAGTCGACAGATTAGCCGCATAGGCAGTTTTGGGCATTTGGTCGAGGTAAAAATGCAGTTCAAATGTTCGCTAAAGACCGTCCCTGTGCCGTTAGCAGCGGAGCAAGCCAAGCCACCGCGCGCAACCAGCAATGAGTTCGTTCACAGGAAAGGTAGGCAAGCTTGTGATCAGCATCGCTCAATCGCTCTGGCAATCGCGTGCAGCAGACACACAGGAATTGTGAACACGTCATCGATTTCTTAACGATTCGTGTAATTGCATCTGGAAAAGGTGGAACAACGAGCATTGTAGTACCTCCAGCGAGTTCATACGTGGCGCGCCCGCGTAGCGTCCCGGAGACGAGAAGGACGAAGCCACTACAAATGAACTCCCATCTGAAGTCGTCAGATGAAGTCGCTGAGTCCCAGCCTGATCTCGTCGTCACCAGTACAACATTGCCAACAACGGTGGTATCTCCACAAGCCGCAGCTAGTTCGGGACCAAGAATTGTGCTCCTTAATCTATTACAGGTACGTTGCAACCTATCGCATGTATAAGAACAAAAAATGGGTCCGTTTAATGAACGAAGCAAAACCGAAACACAGTTGTGCTGTGGACTAAGTTAAATGTTTAAGGCTGCGAGTAAGCCCCTGAAAAATTTACTCTTTCAACTGTCCCATGCACAAAACTCGAATAGCAAATGAAGCATGTGACACTTAAGGGGGAGTCCCCCTTTTCTGAGCTTACCCTCTACACCTATCTGACAGGCTTCACCTCTTAATCGTTAGGAATCATTATGAGGAGCTGTCGGGACCACCCATTTGCTTATATCCCCTCTACTCGTACCTAGCAAGAATCGTCAGATCAAGAAAGATGATAAAGAAATCGAAAGATTCCTCAAACCTAATCCATCCGTCACTCCGGTGAAGCAGTTGTCCAAGACGCTCAACACTAGACGACCATCCTAAGACCAACAACTAAGACGAGAGCTTAAGCATTGTAAAATTGCAGCTCCTTCAATAAACCAATAAACCTTTACCTTTACCTTACCATCCAGGGATCTTCTCCTTGCTGGATCATAGCGGAAACATAGACTTTCAAAATAATTACTGCTTTTGAATAGCCCCCCCCCCATCAATTAGCAGATAGCATAATGTGGATAGTGGATTATCGAGGTAGTACTAACTCCGTTTGCATTCTCTATAGAGGGTCACACAGTAAAGTTGCACACATTAAACGGCCACATGATGATCGAATTCGCTCTGCTCTTGTTGAAACGTCTGCGTCACAGATATGCGATAGCGCTTTCCCGATCAGTGGATTCACTCATAGCGGCGGCGTTGAAGCTGGATGGCGACGCGGAGCTATTCCTACCGTTGAGCATCTGCAGCGATTCCTCAAAATCTGCGTGGTAGCCACCTGCTCACAGCAGGTTCCATACGTCGCGGCGGCATATGCGGCTGTTGCATCCCTAACGCCTGGTGATCGTTCGCCCGACTCGAGTTCCGTCAAGGGCCAGCTGCCGTCGGGAATCGGTGAAAGTGGCGCATCTGAATGGATTTGCCGGTTGGCCGACCTCGACCGGACGCTCTCCGTGAGCCTGAGCAATCACGTGGCTCGACGCGCCTCCCTTCAGCAGGGTCGGAGTCTTCTCTCGCTGGCGGTTGAGGTTTTTCCCAGCGCTGCTCCACTTCGGCACCTCGAGTCGCTCCGCGCTAACGGCGCGATGCCGAATGGCCTCGATCGCGCAACGACAACCAGCCGTACGCCGGCGACGACCAACGGGACCGCCGCCACTGCCGCCGCCACCTCCTTCTCCATGAATCATCATGGCCAGATACCACTGTTAAAATTTGAAGCTCATCTAGCTGTGGTGTTTGGCGCCTTGTGTTCGCTGTTGGGCGCTCAACGCTCAGAAACACTTGATGCGTTCGCGTTTTCAACACTGCGAAATTCACTGTCGGCGGCCGTTCGGCTCGGCAGGGTCGGTCCGGTACTGGCGCAGAAATTGCAGCACGACCTCAGCGGATTTTGTGTGCGGGTCGCTGAACGATACTCGCACGAGCGCTGTGGGCAGGGCGATCACCAGACGTCACCGATACTCGATATTTATCAGAACTCACAAGATCGGCTCTTCACTAAGATGTTCTACTCGTGATCTCAGGCGGATGGACAGTAATATTACTATAGAGCAATAACAACCACAATAAAATATCAGGTCGATCATAATGAACACCTGTCGGTGTAATAACATCATCACAACTCGCTGTTCGATGAATTAAATGACAATGTGACTCTTATTGTAAATAAAGGCGTCGATAAAGCTTCAATGAAACATTTTTTAAACTCAACTAATCAATAAAACACTAAGATCTTTATTATCTTCTTTAAACATATATAGTCTGCTGCTAATTATAGTAACAGTAGACCTCTCAACATACAAATACAGTTCATATATACATATATATATATAAGAGCAAGCGATCGGCGACGACAACGTGAGCCGCACTCACTCACCGTTGTGTATGATAAACAATGGATACGTCAACGAACTGAAGTGTTTGTCAATGACACGCCTTCGTCGACTTCTGTAGACCGGCGACGTTATCGTCTTTGTGTTGTTCAGTCTTCGTGACTCCCCCGTCGGTTCCCGTGAGAGCGAAGGTCGACTAATAACCACAATGACATTCAATAGACCATAGGCAAAATAGCTGGTTGATATGGTGTTTGCGGCGGGTTTTCGTTTATGTATATACATACATACGTACACGCACGCATACGCCAGTGCTATTATATGTCAGTTCGGCTTCGCCGTGCCGTAAACCAGGCGTCTAAATATAGTAAGGAAAATGCTTCTGTGCAAAGCGACCAAAGGCAACTGCTGATTCTATTTCTTGTTTTCCGCTCCAGAAGCCCCTTCGTGAGCATGGGACGTTGCCAAAAGTGATCGCGGCGAAATTTACGACATTAGCCCCCCCCCACAAAAATCTCGGTCTTATCGAAAATAATCGAGATTCGGTTGAATAGCCTCGATTGTAGTCCGAGGCATGCGAAGTAGAGGACCTTTATCCGCATTTTGTCGTTTGAGTTTCGACTCCTTCAGACGATATCCACATGCACTCTTCGTTTTCACTAATCTAACTAACTCTTCGAGAGATTACTATGCGAACTTTGAGTAGAAAATTCCGGCGGGGTGCACCAGAGGAGGATCTGAAAGCATAAGTAACTCAAGCTCGATTTTGCGTTGTTTTTCGTGCGGACCCTCAGCTGTTCCCCTATCTGACAAGGCCTCAGCTCTTAACCCTCTAGGTATTACTCTGAGGACCTGTCGGATTATTCTCTTCCTTACTTGTGCCTGGCAAGTTCTAGTTTGGGAAGACTTAACGTCATGATGAAATGAAGACACAGTTAGCTTTAATGAAAAAAAAAAATATATATATATATATATCGAATTATTTTTCATGAAAGCTAACTGTGTCGTCATTTACTGTCAAAAAAAGAAGGCAAATACACGAAACTCAGAAAATATGCATACGTTGACAATGACATTATTATCAGCAGGACAAAGCCTGCCCCATGAAGCGGCCACCTGACAGATCATTACCAGAATATGAATGTCCCTCATTGCCGGCACGTGCGAAGGTGAACTTCGTCGGCTTCACGTTGTGCCACAGTACATCAAACAGACGAAGACAACAGGCGGACATAATTCACACCCAAAGACTTCGAACTCGGGTTACTGTTAACCGAGCCGATCGATGCTGCAAACGGAACATAATGACCCAAGAGGGGCATGACGCTACACCGTATGTCTCCTTGGTTTCGCATCTTTCTTATTATTAATATTATTATCACAACAACCACAACAACAACAACAACAAGCCCGAGGTAAATGGTTCTGCAGTGGAAACATTGACAGAAGCTGTTTGATCAGCGTTCACATTCGGATCGGATTCAGCAGCTTAGAAGATCTTCTTGTATTTCTTAGTCAATTGGCGATTGAGGAAGGTAGAAGAATTCGTTTCTGGAAAGCAGAAGAGGGCGCACGTGTTTAGACAGACACCTACGATATGTTCTCTCTCAACCCGGCTAAGGGGATCGACGATTCTGGGGTGGCGGGGGCGTGTATTTAAGACGCGTCAGCAGTTGAGCACGCTGCTACAGACTTCACTAATAGCACAGAGGAAAGGCGTGCAATGAGGTGTCGGGACGTCGGAGCGATCTACAGGCGTCGAACACCCGCCACGATAATCGTGGGACAGGTCCTTGTGAATGATTCGATCTGAGACGATACAATAGCTTGTCTACGATCTCTATTCGATTAGACTCTGTCGGACAGGGACGTAAACCGCGAACAGCCAACGTTCTTCACTCGTTGACTCAACTGTGCGTCAGATTGTGTGCGTGGCTGTAAACGCCTGTGTGTGCGAACAGTGCAGTGCATCGTGCATGGGTGTTCAACTTGGTAAGCGACAAGACACCGAAGCAATTCAGGGCTCAACAAACGGCTCTTCGAATCGTCCTTCCCCGACAGGCAACGTTTAACTATTGAGTGATTCTTCGAGCAGCATCTAGCCAGTGCAGCTGGCCCCTTCTCAAATGTGGATGGCACGATACTCCACGTTCGGCTTGATTCGTGCCGTTGCCCTCATGTCGGTCCTGGAGCTCGCTGTGGCAGGACACAAGGGGGGATTCGGTTCAGGGTACCCGGGCGGCGGCGCAGGCGGTGGTTACGGAGGAGGTCTCGGCAATTTTGGCGGTTGGAATTCAAACTTTGGAGGAGGGAACTTCGGCGGCTTCGGTGGAGGAGGTGGTCTCGGAGGAAATCCGTGGAAATTTGGTGGAGGCTTCGGAGGTAAGAGCGGATGGAATCCAGGGGGTGGCAACTTCGCGGGCGGTTGGAACAATGGCGGTGGCAACTTCGGGGGCGGTTGGAAGAGTCCGGCCGGCTTTGGAGGTGGTTGGAAAAATCCTGGTGGCGGTTCCGGAGGTGGCTGGAAGAATGGAGGTGGATTTGGTGGTGGTGGCTTCGGGAAGGGCTGGAAAAACGGAGCCGGATTTGGAGGTGGTTGGAAACGTCCAGAGGGTTTCGGAGGTGGTTGGAAGAATGGAGGTGGATTTGGGGGTGGTTGGAAGAATGGAGGTGGATTTGGGGGTGGTTGGAATAATGGAGGTGGATCTGGGGGTGGTTGGAAGAATGGAGGTGGATTTGGCGGAGGTGGAAAATTTGGACAAGGCTGGAAAGGTCCAGGTGGCGGTTTCGGAGGTGGCTGGAAGGATGGAGGAGGTTTTGGATGGTGACAATGAATGATTTTTGCATATAAGCAGCTTTTTTTTCTGTAGAAAGATCAGTCTACAACAGATTGTCCAAAGAAAGAACTTTGCTATATAGCAAACGTTGACTTCACTGCGAAGCACACATAGCACACACCTGTACAAATTGAATAAAGTAACAATCATTGTTTGGTATTGTCTGTCATATTCACTGGGGGGGCTCTTGTTGCTGTTGGCGGATATGTCCACCTTTCACGTTGGTTGTGACAAAAATCTAAATCAGCATATTTCTGAAGTTTACAAAACTCTGGTCTCAAGGTAATGCAGTTGACGCACCTTAAAGTTACAAGTTTTGAGTTTCGATTTTGATTATCGATGCATATGTCTGAACGATTTTAGGTATGGACACCTTCAATTCAACAAATAGTATAAAACCTTTTTTGCAGTAACAAGCAACAAACTTGATAATCACTGTGATATCATACAACTGCTACTCTACTTGAATTCTAATCAAATATATAATATTGAACTCGTATTACGACTAAAGCCTACGTTGAGCCTGCTTTTATTTATTCCTTTCGACTTCATGGACTATCCCCATCATGGGCAATGCTCCGTAAGCCTTGAGTGCGAGGACAGTTAAAGTGATGGACTATGTGAGCCACATAAATAGCTACTTTGTCGAGCTAGAATCTCACCAAAATATTCAGCGGGTGTTGAAAAGCGAAAAACCTGGTTCGCGTCAATGTTGCTGGAACTGACAGGTTTGATCTGTATGAAAAATAATCTGCATATATATATATATAGGTTATAATTTGATAAATAGTTATTTACAGCTATGTTGTGAATATACGTTAATATACAAAACCTAAAAAAAAAAAAAACCTTCAGCCGGAGTCTTCCTTGCGGGCCTTTAATGATATGGTTTAAGGTGATCCGAAATACAGTCACATCGAGAGGGTGCCTGAGGGTCAGCTCCGAAGGTCTACCTTACACAATACAATTAATGCACGCATTATATGCGTACCTCGTGCCAGCCAACATAAGTGTTTCGAGTGTGTGGTTTCTCGTTAACGAAAACAGTTAGTAGGATAGAAGGGATTGCTTTTACCTTTAGGTGTGCAAAGAGAGTGGGAGCATCGCTATTCAGCTTAGACCGTAGACATTATAATTTAATTAATATTATTGCCTAGTGGTCCACAAACAAATTTTACGCGAGTGCCTTATAGCCATACACCACCTTCGAATGCACGTTCCGCACCCGTAAAAAAGGAGACATCAACTTTTTTGTATTATGATTCCCTCAGCAGCTTGAAACGTCCTCCTCGTTCTCTCATTTTCGTATCTCCAGAGTCGTACAAAGGTGCTAACTGTGTAAGCGGCCAGGCGACTTTAGGGAACAACAACAAGAAAATCCCAAATTTCAGGAACGTAAAACTGGATGTTTCAATTTAAACGCATAGCTTGCCAGCAATATTGCGGCATCTAGATGCACAGGGCAACAACGGTCACCGGAACTTGCATCTATCTGCATGTTTCGCTGTTTTGTGCAGATCGCAATAGGCATAGCCAACAAAATGCAATGTCATGTTCGACAATTCTTGAGCGCACTTGATGTCCACATATGGCGCGATATACGCATTAATATACATTAACACATACTGCTCCAATGTGAAAATAGTATCCGATGTGGTCTGCGAGAACGCAATGCGAGCTGTGCGCTGTCGGTACCTTTTACAGACAGAAATTAACTTTGATTAGATACAACACTGGCTGAAATTTTATACTCCCCGACAAATTCGTTAGCTTCATTCGTAGCACATATAACATTTGCGAAGAAACGAACCGTTTACGTCAAACTGAACTTGAGTACGCATTAACTCTATTGTTATTGTTGCTGTTGTTCTTATTGAAATTTGAATCAATAAGTAAGAATGATTATTGATAGAACATACGAAAGTGTTTATTATATTCTTTATTTTCACTAAGATGGTCTCACAAAATGCCTAATATAAGTACGCGTTTTCCTACACTATTCGCATCTAGGGCGACGCCCCACCGTCACCAGCCGATTTTAAAACATCCCGCCACTGTGGCGTCGGCTCGTCTGTGGAAAGAGGGACACAGCCGCCGCCGCCGCCTCATCTACAACCGTGGGACGGCGGAGAAGGGGTACGGCACCACGGGAAAGGAGCCCAGCTGGCCAGGTCCGTCCATCGATGCCGCCCAGGAGAAAGCACAACACACGCCCAGCGATCCATGCCGCCCATTCTTGAGTCTCCTAACCGCTTGCCGGCACCACCGCTCGTTCGAAACTCGCAGACGAGATTATCTAAGCCCCCGTCTGACTAAGCAGACGCCGAGAACGCTCGAGTTGGTAGCAGGCTGAGCAACACAATCGCATGGCGCACAATAAGAGGGAGGCGTGTAATCACAACGTAACAACAACACGACCCGCGGCGGGCGGCAGAGGCGGCGGCGGCGGTGGTGGCCGAGGACCCAACGGCAGAGACGAACGACATATTGACACGACGCTTCGACTGGAGCACGGCGAGTCGCGTGTGAGCGCTCGGCGCCTGACTCACGTCGAGTGAGTGGAGGAAAGCTGCGGCTCTGTCTGGCAGCAGCAGCAGCAGCAGCAGCAGCAACAATAATAACAAACAACAACAGACGGAGACACACACGTTGGGTTAAGAGGGGAGGGCTCGCTGCTCGAGAACGAACAACGGCGAGACTCTACTTCAGCTGCCGCATCACAACTGCCAGTTCGAACGTGGTGGCGAACGTGCGGATGGGCGCCTAAGTACCAACCAGACGAACTCTGATGCTATTTTGTGCTGTGTCGATTGTGGTGGTGTGTTGACGTCCGGTCCGCGATCTCCCGGGCGATTATGTGCTCGGCACTTCGCGCTCGTGAACAACGAAAACTGCAGCGAAAAATAGCATCGCATGCCGAGTGCGGGAGTCCAACTTCGTCGGCGTTTGACGGTTGACATGCGTGAGATCGCTGAGGCGCCTTTACCGATTGGATGGCACCGTCGAACAAGTATCGTGCCTGGTGAAGTTGTGCTGTTTGGTGTGTTTCAACCGGCATAATCGATGCGCTGTTGAGAACTGCTTGCAGTGTTGCCTATCGTCATCGTCGTTGATAGTCGTTGCGGGGAGAATTATTGCCCTCGATTAATTAGCATGCTTCATTTGACGTTCCTGATTGCTTGATTGGCCATTTGCCGATATCGGACCCGCGACAAGGACGGTGCAAGCAGCAGTGTTATGTATCATGCACTCGATCACGATCGATTTACGCTACATGGGCTGAAACAGCCGACAGCAACAGTGAGAAGAGGTGGGAAGAACCCACTGGCGCGCTCCACAGGAATACGTTACATGTAACTCGTTTTGGATAGGATATATGAGATTATATACGCACGAGACTCTGCGACGGGAACCGTGGTATCATCTTAGCGAGATCAAGGTTAGTAGTTTGGGGTCGGCTGACCGACGTGTGGTGATTCCGTAACGCGCTAGGTATATGATGATTACCGTATAGGCCAGTGTTTAGTTGTAGTAGCCGGGTGTGTTAGTTTCGTTATTAGCTTTACTGCGATTGTGCACTAGGGCGATTGCACGATGTGCGGTTCGAATCTCACCTATAAACCGGGCAAGCATAGGTTGTGGAGAGGTACCTATCGACCTATTAATAGTAGCCTATCGATAGGTATCACATATGCCTGTGGCTGTTGTCTTTTGAGCTGGAGTGAATCGTAATTCTCGTTCATTTCTAAATTTGGAAGAAATGTTTGTGTGTTGAAGCGTATGCTACCGATGCGTCCAGCGTTTCTCAATATGTTCGCCTTGCAAATCTCGCGCATGCAGTTTTGTCGACCCTCTCGATTGTGACGCGGCTACTTTGAATGTTCGTCCTGCTTCGTTCAACCGAAGTGGTTCTCAAACAGGTGACATATCTCATGGCTACTAACAGTCTACGTATCTTCGTACCCTAAGGTTTCCGGTTCGAATCCCGTAGGCCGCATAGGTTTCGCAGTAATACGAAAGTAATTCCGAACCGTGCCTCAAGTGACAACACCTCCAAGGTCAAAAGAGAGAAAACGATTCTATGGTTGGCAATCGCAGTGAAACAAACGATCGACGAATCTCTGTCTCACTCTCGCGTTTCCCATAGAGCAAAAAATCGTTTAAAATTCGCCCGGCTTAGAACAACACCGGTCGTTGGTGTTGCTGTAGCCGCCGCCGCCGCCCGCCGGGCCGCCACTGAGCCGAGATGGTGGCCGCTTGCTTCGTTTGAAGAGCTGGCAGTTACACTCGGAATAACGCGACCATTCTGTTTATTCAAACATACAGTAGGGCGGGGATTTCTAGGGATTATGGGGGGGGGGGGGGGGGGTGAGGACGACAATGTTCCGAGGAAGGCGATGGCATTGCCTCTCTGCACGGCGAGGGACAGCCGCTGCAGGAGGAAAGAGCCAGCGCGCTTGTCCCCGGTGGCGCGGATCAGCCTATGGTAGACCCCCTCGAGGAAGTTCGCAGTGAGAGGGCCGTGCCCGCCCAAGGTCTCAAAGGCAAGGGGGGAAAACAGGTGGGTTGCTTGGAGAGCGGCGTACTTCCTTAGCTTTGCCCGTTCCGCACGCGCTACTGCGTAACCGGGGATGGTTGCACAGTGGTTGACATAAGAGGGTGCTAGAGTGTCAACCACAGTGCCGTCCCAAACCAGGTGCTGCCCTCGATGGAAGGGGACAAGGGTGAGGCCGTCAGGGCGGCGGCCGTCAGAGGTGTCGAGGCCCTGTGGCTCCCTTGTGCAAGGAATACCGGCGGAGTGGAGGGCCCTCACGAGCGTGTCATTAAGCATCGTGTGTCGCGGATGGCGACCGGCGCTGCGTTCGCACGAAAGACCGTGATGGCCATTCGTTGCGACGGGGTCCCCGCAACGCTCGCAGCTGTGGGCCGCAACTACAGGGGCCCCGAGGCGAAGGCCCACACAGAAGCGGAGGGAGCGATCGTCTAGAGCAGTACCAAGGGACGAGGAGGGCAGCGCGTGGAGCCACGCCCCCGCACCAGGCCTGTCGACAGCCCGGAGGCGAGCTTGGTCAGCAGCGTGTGGCGCAGAGGCCAGGAGGGAGTCCCGCAGCTCCTGGTGCAGGGCATCGGACCATGCCCGCTGCTTGCTCTGTTTGTCCGGAGGGACCCGAGCGCGGGCGCCCGTCTGGTCAAGGGCAGCTTCCTGGGAGGCGGAGAAGTGGGCGAGCGCCTCGGGGGGGAGGACTGTAGCGACCATGTCGGCAACCGCCGTGAGCGACGCGGCGTAGCAAACGTCGGCCAAGCGGCGAACACTGAGAATGCCGAGGCCCCCGAAGCGGACTGGAAGGGTAGCCTGCGACGCCGCCTCCGGAGGGAGCTGGAGGTTCAGGATCGTCGTCAGCGCGTCCAACACCAAGTCGTCATAATCGTGAAGGGCTGAAGCCTCAGTGCCGGCCGGGCATGTCCTAAGCAAGTGCTGCATGCGTGCCGCCGAGAAACAGGACCGAAGGAGGAACAGCCCCTGGTGAGCCGATAACAGGGGCAGTCGGTCGAGCATCACGGCCGTCCTCTCGAGGCAACGGTCCAATAGCGGCCGGATGGCCTCGTCCGTGAGAGGGGAGCCGACGAGCTCGAGGGACAACCTCTGAGTGAGACGGCATCCTGGGAGCGACCGCTGGAGGTCGGGCTGCGCGTCCAAAGAGAAGATCTCGCACTTAGTGGGGTTGAGGGCGAGGCCGCTGCGCCCCTCGTAGTCGAGTACTCGCTGAACGTCGGAGGCGACGGTCGCCGGATCACCTGCCAACGTTCCGTCGTCCATGTACCACAGCCGCAGACGCGACTGGAGGGACACAGCGAGGGGCCGGAGGGCCAGGCAGAAGAGGGCTGGGCCCAGCGGGTCCCCCTGCTGGACCCCGCACTCTGAGCTGATGACGGCGTTGTCCATGATCAGATGGGAGGGACCACGATAGGCCAGGTCGACCAGAGGGAAGAGCCCAGGGACGTGCTCAGCAACCTCCCGCAGAACGAGATCTCGACGGACCGTGTTGAAGGCATTGCGAAAATCAAGCTTGACCAGGGCCGCGTCCGGATGAGCGTGGATGAAGGCGCGAGCCGCGTGAGCAGCGATCTCCGTCCCAGACGCCTGGCCGCAACCCAACTGGGTTGGGCCTAGCAGGGTCACGACCGTGTCCCTCTCGTTGACCCAGGCTATCTTAGCAGCCAGGCGACGAATCGTGCTGGAGCAGGCGATGGGCCGTATCGACCCGTCCTTTTTCTTGAGGGCGATGAGGCGCGCGCCGAAGAATAATACTAATTAGTCTTAATATTTAGAATAATCACTAACGCGCTTGTCGACAGGGAGTCAGATCGAGGACGTCATGGCCCCGAGAGAGAGAGGCGATGGATTGCTAATCAATTCATCTTCAGGAGAGTACGTGGGAAATAATTGCAATTACCCACAGATGGGAACCTCATTCGTTCAGCCGACTCAGCTTTCTCCCTCTAGTATCATTTTGGTGACACATTCAATTGCACCACTACGGTCGCTGACAAGTTGTGTTTGCTGAAACATTTCAACTATTCCGAGCTTCTGATGTTATGGATCGACAAGGCATCACGGCACCAATACGTGATCACGATAGTACCATCGGCAAGCTGATGACATGTCAGTTAGTATTGAGTTGTTGACAAAGTTTTGAACTTGTCGCCTGAACGTCGTCCTGTTCGGTGCTGCTCCTACCACGTTTCAGCCTGCCAAAGTGCCTCTACCCTAGTGCCCCGCCGTTATCTCGCTGGTGAGCATGTGACGGCGACAACACACGCACGTATAGGTCGCGCTGGAGGGACATCATAGCCTGTGGCGACATGCTGACAACTGGCAGTGTTGAATGAGTTACCCGATCTTTGTTGCTATACGCCGTGGTTGTTCGTGGTTGAGCTTTCGAGCCTATGCAATGTCTGCCATAATAGCATAGTAAAGAGCGCATCATCTTGCTTGCGGTACGATAGAATCGATAGCAATCTAAGGGTATGCTTGACATTGAAAATCGCCCCCTCGCATCTGGTTTGTGCCTTAGCAAATGAAGCTGTATGTTAGACAATACGAAAGGAATCTCCACTGGCATACTGACAATGAACCGGATAATATCAAATTATCTAAGACTTTGAATATATATATATATATATCTTTATCTTCTGGTTGCACAGGTCTGCATTTGTTTTTGCACTTGCAATATCGTGCATAGCCGACTTCTCCAAATGTAAGTCTATAGCCGCGGTATAATCAGTGCAAATATATGTATATATATATATATATATATATATATATATATATATATATATTATGCAGCGATGAATGCAAATTTTACTAGTTCCCAGACTTCGCAGCCTGCTTTTGACTATTTGCACCCCAAAGAAAGCGGTGACTGTCCTCCGCCACGCTGCAAAGCCGTCCATACCCGTCCCCGTCATCATTTCCCAGCGACTGTCTCGACGCCGTCTCCTAAAAGCACCACCCATAGGAATCGGGACTGCTTTTCGTCGTTGCTCGATGACGCAGCCGTAGCCGCCGCCGCTGTCAACCGCCTTCCCCGACACACAGTTTGTTACCGCACTTGCGAAGGTCACCATCTGTCATTGTCATAGCCGTCGTCAGGGAAGGGATCAGCGACGAAGACAACGCGAGCCCGAGTGTACCAACAAATTCAGCAGCAACAACAACAATAGCAATAACCGAAACAGCAGCCACAGCAACAAACCACCCAAGTGGTTGTTCAACGCAGCTAGCAGTAGCAAGCGGTCGGGCCCAGGGTCGCTATGAAGTGAATCTTTCTCGTTGGCGCCGCCTTGTCTTCCTCGGCCCGCGTTGCGCGACACACAGACACAAACGCTACAGAATCATGTCCACAGTACGCCGGGCTTCTGCGGTCGGCAACGGTGACGATGTCAAGGTCGCTGTCGTTCGCTCAGAGACTCGCCACGACGGCGGCTGCAGCAGCGGCAGCACCAGCAGCAGCACTGCTAGGAGCTATTGGCTTCGGAGCTAATGCAGTGTGTCGTGCATCTGATCGGGGCCTGACAGCGGTGGTGGCTATCGTGGTCCGACCTGTGCGGTGTCGCCCTCCCCACCAGGGCGGCCTTACCGCAAACGGCACCAGGTTTCGGTTGGATAGCCAAAGCTAGCTCGGGTGGCGATTTCAGCCAACCCAACACTTGTGATTTGGATCGCGAGCGATGATTCGAATCAATTGCAGTGTTGAGAAGTCGCCGCCGCTGCTGCTGCTGCTACTTGTCGGCTTGAAGTTCGGGCGAAGTAAAGCCGCAGATCACTGGGGTAGTGACATCGAAAGACAGCTGGCAGTGTCTACTGAAGATTTGTACTGACCACAATGCGTTTGCACAGTACGCTTGCGACTCGTGGCCGGTGGTGGCCGGATGGTGGTGGTGACGTGTGGGTCGATTCTGCAGGGCAGGAGAGCTTGTTTTGGTCATGTGCGTGTGTGTATATGTGGGTATAGTAACGCGGTGTGTACTCACACGATATTTTTATGAATCAGGGAGACATTTTCATCTTTGAACTTGTGCGTTACTTCTGAATACATCTTACTAACAAATTAAGAGATCGTATTACTCCTGTGGTTCAGGCTAACTATAATAATATTGCAGACACTGTACACTCCCACGAGTCCATATCGCATATCAGCTAACGACTCACAAGGGGTGTAGTGAGGGTTGTCGACCAGGCAGCGTGTGTAAACTAAGCACGTCATATGTATCGTATAGATATATGCTGCACATACAAGTTTCACTCGAGACGAGCATGACTCGTTCTGTTGTACCGCCAAGTATGCATTGTAGTGGATCTGGACGGGCAAATCTGCTTTGCCAAATGCTTGCTGCAAAAAAAAGCACCATGACAAAAATAGACGATTCACAGGTCTTTGTTTTCGGACGTTCGTTGGCAGCTGAACAGCTCCCGCCCTTCTCCCATGAGACACTTCGTGGTCTATAATCTTTGGTCGCCTATTTCCTTGAATTGGCACCGTGGTTTAGACTATTGCTCTTGAGCGGTATTGGCGGTACCTCGGATTCTCGCGTTCTGGATTGACACGGCACTCAATTTCACGCGGCCGGTTCACTCGACCACGAAGAAGGCGGCCATGTCACAGTGTTCAAAATCTAGAGGTGTTGGCTCATATCGACCGTGGCAGGTCGATGACTGTATAGCTATGCGGCAAGCGGGGGAAACCCTGGATTCAGCTTAGATGATATCTCTCTCTCTCTTAGTGTACCCAAGATAGCGAGAAGAGATGATGGAAGCGACCGCAGCTATTCTTGTCGGTAAAGACCGACTGATGTGACGCACTATCCATCGAAGTCGTCGATATGAGCGAACGTCCACGTGTTCTGCTCTGCGCTGTGCTGCTGATTGTTGCCTCGTACAATATTTTGTTAGTTGTTTACCGGTTGAGTGACCGCCGGCATCAGATGTCGAGCAATGGATTCGAGGGAATCCGCTACTCTCTCTCTGTTCCCTATATATATATATATATATATACGTCATGAACATTTCAATTAATTATGAAGTCAGCACCAGCTGACATTGAGAATTACAGTACAATTACAAATCGAAGTATTGCCAAGTGCATCATACTGAGAAAGGGGGCCTCGCCGCATCTGTCCAGATCAAAGGAAAGAGAACGCAGCTCACATTTTCTCCAGGTAGATGCAGGTTGTCAACAACCTGCAGCTAGTGCCTCTCCCGGCCCGCCCCTTTTTTTTCAGGTTGTACGGGACCAATTCTATTCTGAAATGAACAGATGGAATTATCCTCGTGAATGACAGACACAACACATAGTGTATACGATTCGATACCGAGTGATTGTAGCGACAGAGATCGAGATTGTTGCTGAACAGGCCGCAGCTCCTACAAAGGAAGCCGAGGCGTTCCCGACCCAATGATCGTCAGCAATCAGCGTTCCGTCCGACCGCCAGACGAATCCAATGGTGTGCGAGAAGATCCCAGGGACAAAACGGCGATGATCCAAGCCAGAGCAGCGCTCGGGTCTTATCTCGTTTGTCACGTTCGCGCTGTGAAATATGACTAAACGTATTGGACATAGTGATCAAATATATTATCAGATAGCACACACACACACACCTATTATGTGTGAGAGTATTCAGCAGCTTTGCATCGAGTAGATGACATCGCTTGACCTGCATCCTAAAATGTTACCCTATTCTAGCTCGTACATTCACTATAGTTCTTCTATTTGTATCAGCCTATGTGCGTTACAATATCGATGTACAACTGATTCTGTAGGCAACTTTGTTGGCCCTTCAACATGTTCGCTGTAGTTATTGACGAAGACTTGCTGCGCCTGCCGTCCCTTTTGATAGGTACCGTAAATACTCGCGGGCTGAGTCTCGCACCGCTGGTGCTTGTAGTTGCTCGCTCAGTAGATGTTTACCGTTCAACGGGAGGCGTCTATATATATATATATATATATATATATAGACTGCTGCTGGTCCGCTGCCCTTTGCTCGTCGTCACACATATTCTTCTCCTGATGCTCTGTCGTGGTCTCAGAGCTTAACGTATGGGGGCGAGCAATCTCTCTGATCGTGGACTCTGTGGACCTGGCAAACGGCCATCAGTTCCGCCTGCTGTATCCGACGGATATGGCGTACCCATGGACGACCTGTGGCTTATCATTACAGCAGCCTTACCACGTTAGCACTATATATATATATGTATATATATATATATGCGAAACGCTTTCAGTGTTTTTCGGAATGGTTCCGAACCGCTTGATCGCGTTGAGGCGGATTATCCGTGAACTCTGTATCAGTCTGTCGCCGTTGTAGTATCAGCGTGCTTAGTGATTAGTGTGTGCTGTGACACAACCAGAACGGCAGAGGTTGAGGTTCTGCAATAAATTCTCTTTGCGTGTTTATACTAATAGTTTGACAGTTGAACAGAGAGAGAAGGGTGGGGGGAATTGTCCCGTTGCGGATGTCAAAAACACATAATAGTATTTGTCTAGGTTGAGATGATTTCAATTCGATAGTGACATTCATCTGAAATCCGCCTCAAGTCTGTTCTGCCTGACCGATTGAAGACATTATCTCCACCATTCGCAATTAGTGCTAAATTGAGCCGATTTCCGCAATTGCAAACCGATTCTCCAAGTCGTTGTACGGCGAGTCGATTAAGTTCCCCTTCATCGAACTGAATCGGCAGTATATGACGCCTAGCCAGATCACTCAACGCTAGGAAGTTCAAAGAAGCTTTCAAGTGACGCCTGTCGATTTCAAGGGTTTCACGGCACCATTAACGTAGGTGTCAAGAAAGTCTTTCCTTGAAACGTTTGACAAGGATTCAATGCCTTTAGCCGTATGCCAACGTGGACACTGAACCACCTTTGTCGGATGTGTCCTTTGGGGGTTCCTATAGAAGCCAAGGTATAATATGAGTCGTCGTAATACGAACCATCGATCAGCATACCGAAACCATTTGTACATTTCCCGCGAGATCCCACAGAGAAAAACCACGACTACGCAGCAGATTTGACTCATTTCAGCAGCTATCACAGGCATAGCTACTGCTACAACGCTCACTGTCAGACGAATTGAGTGGGATTTCAACGTTAGTTAAAGTACGAATCAGAATTGCGGAATCTTCAAATGGGAGAACGCTAGGGACACACGATCGAAATGGTAGACACTGCCGGGCTGCGCCCGTTAAAACAATCCCAGCATGTCGCTAGTATTAGCTCTGCCAAGGCCTCAAAGCATGCATTTAAATGATGTAGAATGACAAACTACGTGGCGAGTCGAATTTAAAGGGAAATTCGCTTATCGCCTTCGCGTTGTAAACTTGCTGTGTCCAACGTGACGAATATAGCATCTGGTTCTGTGAGAGTGTACGTAGCGAGGGTCTTGGGCAAGATCTCGCAGAAGCGGTAATGATTTCTAGGCGACGAGATGTGGGCGACAAAAATGATTTAGCGAGAGGTGGGCAGCGTCTATGCTGAGATGACAACGCGGAGATAACAAGCAATACATTTTGGCTCGGGTACATATATATATATATATGTGTTCCCGAGTATATATATATATGTTAATATATATATATACTCAAGACGTATATATATATATATATATAATATATATATATATACGCCGTGTGTATATTTCGTTGAATCCCGAATGGGAAAACGAGGTTGTTTGCTCCTGTAAGCATGCCTTTTTACCGTAGCCAAAATTGACGTGTTTCGTTAACTTTCGTTAAGATCAGTCGTATACGATCCCCATAATTGGGTCTGGCGGGCGAGATTTCAGGCTGTTCAGGCCTCTGGATTCGATTCAAACATGCACAGGATAACAAGGACCAATAACGATTACATGTGCCCGTGCACTCGGGAGCACGAGCATGTCACTTTCTCTGTTGCCCTAAACGGCCAAAATCCGTGTGGACCATTGCCTTACGAAGGATATTCGTGTTGTCCTGCGCGACAAGCGTCCTCTACGCGAAAAGTTACTGTGACATGATTACCTAATCGACTGGTCCGTCGGCCATGTGAACGTAGAACTTTTAAAGTCTGTTCTGGCGCTTTGAGATGCTCGTGTCGCCATCGCTTCGGGCACGTCTCGCTTTTGTAGTCACGCCAGTCGGCCGTGAAACACTGGCGAGATGAGGTTGATATATCAGGTAGCTGATTCGTTCGATCTCCCTCTCACTTCCAGCGATTCTCTGGACTATGGCACTTACTCTGCAATATTGTTGGCTTTGTTTTTATCATGTCATCACCTTATGGCAGAATGATAAGTCGTCTGATGTAAAGCGGCTGTCAGATCCTGTTCGGCAGCCGCTCACACATTGCAGCATAGTTGCAATGTGTGAGCGACGGCCACAGATCAGTGAGAATGGCCTATGTGATTGTTCCAGTGACAGCCCCTGCGCCGACTGCTGCAAGGGACGTTTGAATCAGTCGACGTCAAGCCCACCGTTGAGTAGACGCTGCAATCGGAACTTTATTTTATATTGTTGTTGCTTAAACCCAATAGCCAGTAGTATATTGCAAGTAATCCTTTGACACATGAATCGTATCATCGTTACAGGTTATAATCGATCAAAAACCTCTCAAGCTATCATTTGCACCGACTCATTTCACTGATCGGATCTTTCACATGACGATGTGATCAGACACAATGTGCATGGGCTCTGCTCAACTTCTCTCTGCATTGAGTCCATCGTTATTCCGAGCTCAAGCAACATACACCCATCTGATCAGCTGTGACCGTGCGTGACCATGTATCTGACTGGATTGTGACGAGTCATGACACTGGTACAAGCTGTCTTTCAAATTTATAACGGCGACATTTGTTAGAACAAAGCAATTCTAATCGTCCGTCCCACCTAACCTCGACAAGAGGCCCATCAGTGAATAGCTCGGTCCAGGGCGCCCGCTCCACTCAATTGCTCATGTACAATGCACCTCATGCAAGGCATTTCGTTGTCCACTCCCTGGTTTAGCTATTGTTCGTGTGTCTGTTCGTATTGATCTGTTTTCTCCGAACGACTCACCCCACCTAGTCTGTCCTGATTGTTGCGTTCTATCGACGTTGGTAAGGTCAGGATAGATATAATTAGTTGTATACTGCCCAAGTCGGTAATGTTATCAGTTTCGAGAGTCAACCTCCTTCGCAAGGACGTGGTAGAAAACGGCTTGGTTTATATTTTGGTTTATATATGTATAATATATATACATATACGCGTATGGCAAAGCTTTTGTGAATGCGACGACCACCCGGTCACCGGCTAGAGCGGAAAAGCCGAACACTTCAAGTGTTCTTCATGTCGTCTTGACAAGTGATCTTGACTTAAGGAGCTGCGCCATTTATTGAACCGTGGACTCTATCCCGGGGGATGACGTGCGAGATGCAATGCGAACACAGCAAATGAAGAAGCGGCCACAGCTACGGTCACTCGGTGACATGCTGAGCCACTATATAGATGCATTTGTATCTGCCCAGATATATATGTTTATTTAAAAGGACTTGACACGGACACGGCTCCCACTGAATCCTCGAGGTTGCACGGTTCTCATGTGTTATTTTACATGTATGTTGTCGCTGGCTAACGGCACGGCCTCTTCAGACGTTGGTCCTTGGCATCGTGGATGTGTGCTATCAATAGGTTCATGGCGAAGGTGTCCGTGGCCGTTTATGGATCGGTCTTCTGCATTGAGACTACGCACCAAGCAATGTCTAACCTTCCGCATGTGTTAGAGATGGCAGTCTGAATACAAAACAGAATTCCTTGAAGATTCCGTGAACAGATTGTTGGGAAGACGGAGAGGAAGGGAGGGATAGAGAGAGAGAGAACAAAGTGATTGATGATCAAATGACAAATCAAGAGCCATTTGATTCAACATGTATATGTTGAATGAAATATATATATATGTGAGCCGAGGCCTGTTACCCAAGCGAGACAGCTTAAATAATCGAATCCAAGTAAATTACCGAAAACAGCAAGTATATAAAGTCATCGCAATTCGTCATTGGTGATCACGCAACGAAGAGAAGAACGCCCAGCAATAGACAATAGGCCCGGCCAAGTCCAATGGTGGTGCCTTCTTGTGCGACTTCATGCAATCGGAGGAGAGACACGTAGGTGCACGGGTTCGAGCCCCACCGTTGCACAGTTGCATTTAAACGGGGTTGTCCGTCTCATGAAGCGAGCAATACCGAAAACCAGTTCTACCGTGAACTACGTTAAATGTTGGCCGCGAGTCAGCTCGGAAAGTTCATGTTATAATAGACAACAGGGGAAATTCATCGTTTTCTCTCTAAAATTTACACATTTGCATGGGTAGTGCACAGTGTGTTCGAAACGACGTACGCTTGAATCGTGTGCAGCCACTAATTAGTTGATGCTTAGTCCCTAACTATGCTCGTGGCCGGAGCTGCTCGGATCGCGTTCCCCGCAGCAGGTTGCTCTTGCCTTCGGTACGCTCTATTGTCGCTTGCTATGGCAACAAACAAAAAAAGGCCAGCGTTGTGTGTTCAACTCTCCAACGCCCGCTACGAAATGCTGGCACTTGGTGTCGTTCGGCTTTAACACCAATGCGCCGATGGCGGCGGACGCTTTGGTCTTCTGCGGACGCCTGTTCCCCCTCCCGATCTGTGGCCGATCTTTCGTTTCGTTGAGATGACTCTCCGAGCGGATCAGGAGGCCCTCTCGTGTCTGCCTGCTCCGAGCCGAACACGATCGCGCGCGCCGTTCAGCCAAGAAGTGGACGGGATTGACTCAAAAATCAAGCGGTGCCCCACTGAATCGAGCGGAGCTATTTTTCTATCTCGGCCTCTCGGCCCGAAACTGTACACTGACCAAGAAAGTGGCTGCGGCAAGAATGACGAGGTCGACCCCTTGCAAGAAACCTTTGATTTCAAACGGACGTCACGGTTTGAGATGTGTGTGTTTGCCACGTCAAGCGACTCGACCCGCTCTGGCGAGCCATCTCTGCGCGAGTGTGAGCCCTTGTGAGGTTGTGCGCCCCGCAGAGACAAGTACGTTCTGTACACACTGCCTCGCCGCATTGAACGGTCAGCGCGTGCGCGAACGACGGCTACAAATGCGATTTATGATGCGAAACCCCAAACGTCATAGCTTTTCCGTATATCGATACCCGTGGTTACTCCACAGCTAGTCTACCTCGGCCTCGTACAGCGAATGTTTGTTGCTCACCGATAGGTAACTTTTTGTGCTGTTGTTACTGTTGCCGTTGCAACATGTGTGGGACACACGCTTGTACACGCGTTCCCAACAGATGCGGTTCCGTCGTCGTAGCTCTCCTTGATCGAAACGCGGTCGAGGGGAGACGCCAATGTCAGCGAGGATAGGGAACCGTATGCCCCGCGTGTGCATATTATATACATTGGGCGTGGGAGGGCGGACATTTGTGCGCATCTACCTCTACCAGCAGGAAAGAAAGAAAACGACTGGACCCTAGCAGAAAATGGATATTATTGCCATTTAACGACTTCCAACAACGTGGCTTTGCTTATTGGCTCGTCGAGACGCCGTGAGGGCAAGCGTTCACTGTGCTGTATAATGGCTAAGCCGTTAAATCGACGGCGATTTTGACCCGTTTGTTTCTTTGTGGTGAACCGTGTGAGGAGGAGTTTCATGACTGGCTGGCCAAAGTTGGTTGGCTGAATATCGGTCTCGCTTAGCATATGCCCATGTGCGGGCTGTCGTCAGCCGGCTGAAAGAACATAATCCTTCGTAGGGATGTTTCAAAACAACTCCCTCGAAACTGTCGGACACATTTAGGTGGCCCGGTGTGTCTAGCAATCTTGAAGTGATGTCAAAGATGACGCCTGAATCAATCCCCGGCACAGGGAACTAAGACGGATGACTGTCTCAGTGGCTGCAACCGTGAACTGTACTTTGTACATTGTCTCTATACGCAGAAGCGTAGAATTTGTATTTACGTTTAGTGCATTCTAGCCCATCTAACAAGCGCTTGACTACTAGTAGCAATACAGACCTTCTGTGGTGATCTCTAACTAGCTGATTGTCGGCCCTCCGCAAACTGCATTGATTTATCGACCTGCGTTGATTCAGGCCACGCTGTGCGGTTTGATCCAACATTTCTGACACCTATTTATGTTATCGATCATAGAAGAAGCTGATTACTGTACGGGATCTTCTCAATTCTGGTGTAATACCAGAATTTATTCATCTAGCCCTTAACTTCTATCGACACGAAAATACGACTCGTCACGGATATCAATAATGATCATATATATATATATATATATCTACGGTTGATCGATTCGGTGGCCGCGGCCATATCTTCTATATCGGGTGCATCAGTGGCAATGATGCTGACACTGTGAATGTTCCTGCTTCATCGCCTCGCCCTGCAGTCTCCGTTCTATTCAATGGGAAGCGACACACCTTCTAATCACCCACAGTCGAAATGTGGACAAACGTGGTTGAGTATCTTCGCAGACGAAAAGCGTATTTCTACAATGCTAACACTATCCCTTAGTAGCATACATAGTCACCTATAGCGTTACGCATTGCATTGGGGTGGGCAGTCAATGTTCTGGCACGGGCTGAACGAGTCACAGCTCAGGCCTCATTCGCTCAGCTCGCGGCAAAGGCTTTTCCTTCTCGAGGCCACATCAAGGCCTGATCGGGCGTTCGGCAGCGCGTGGCGGGATCGCCTTTCCCTGGGCGTCTGTCATCCTTGTCAGCTCGTCAGGCGACCAGACAACCAACCCATCGGCCTGCAACGATTCCCTTCGCAGTGTGGCCAATAATAGGTATCGGGTATTGGCTCGAAGGTGTTTGTGTGCTATTCCTCTCGTCATTTGCTGTCAAGCGCTGTTCGGTAGCCGACGCACTTCTGCGGTGTCAAGCGAGCCCCGAGAATCGCTAGCTGACACCGGCATGGTCTGCCGGCTTCCCGCCGCTCGAGCTAGGGGGCAGTTTGTTTAGCTCGTTTTACCTCGCAGCAGCGAACAGCAACGCGCCATGGACGTTGGGGTCAGGTGGGTAGATCATCTTAGGGTTGTGGCAGGCCTTCCGATAGCCGTGAGCTGGACAGACACCGGATTCTCGTCGCCTTTAGGACACAAACCTTTGTCGCGCTTCGGGCGGGAGTGGCCGGCTCGGCTTGACTGTCTGTCACGATAACGGTAACGTGAAAGGTGGCTTTACAAGGACTGCTAAAAAGCTTCAGTAGCAAGAAGCTGGGTGACAGCGGACAAAGAGAGAGACGACCGGGGATGTTGGCCGGCGTGTACGATCAACAAACGGGAAACACTGATCTCTCATTGTCTGGATTGCGGATCGCATTAAAATAAGCACATTAAAAATAAAATAACAGCACACCCTTTGAATGATATCGCCCTTGTTCTTGTTGGTGGAAACGCCTGATTTTCCTTCCATTTAATTTGCTAGAAACAATGAAATGTACATTATTTCATACCGTATAAATCATCATAGGCGTTCAACTGTTTACGTCACTCCCTCTTCTTGCAAATGCTCGAACATCTTGGATGCAACGACATGGTGTTATGCTGGTTCAGGTCGTATCTGATCGACAGGCGGCAGGCCGTGAAAGTTGGGTCGGTGACATCGTCTTGGGAAGTCCTTAACATTGGGACTCCACAGGGGTCCATCATGGGGCCCTTTATGTTTATCATTCTGATTAATTTTATCTTATTAAAGATAGCGAAGGTTGTTCCCTGTAAGACAATTACGTACGCAGACGACACGACACTCCTGTTTCGCATCAGACCATCGGCGGACCAAACAGAGTTACTGCTTGCGATAGAGAAAGTGGAGTATGTAGTAAAGATTTTTGGGAGATTTGGTCTAGTCGTCAATGCTGGGAAAACCTGCCTCACTCTGTTTTGTACACCTCAGAGAAGGAGACCGGTAGACTCAGTTTTATTTTGTGGTGAGCAGGTGTCGTTATCGGATACGGCTAAATGCCTCGGTCTTTTGTTGCATAAGCATCTCAAATGGTCTGCCCATTTGAGAGCTATCACTCTTAAATGCTACGCTGTAATTGCTCGCATTCGACGTCTTCGAGAGCTTGGATTTCCGAAGAATTGCCTCTTGCTTGTCTACAATTCCTTGCTAATACCGACGTTGGGATATGTCATGTCCATCTGGGGCAATGGATATAAAGAGGTAGTAGATAGAGGGAGAGTAATTCAAAATGATGCACTTCGAGCAGTGTTTGGAAGGTCCCGCAGAGAGTCTGTTACCGATCTCTATGGCAGGTACAAACTCCTCACCGTGGATAAGTTAAGTCAGGTTTCCACCGCGATTCTGGCTTTCAAAATGATCAAGGGTATAATACCGTCCGATGTCGCGTTCCCCATTGTGGCCGTCGACAGAAAAACTTCTCGCCGGGCAACAGAGTTTGTACTACCTACAGCCGTCAGGGTAACTACTTGCCAGTCTCTGGCTTATCAGATGCCGTTGGTTTGGAGCTCGCTCCCGAAGGAGGTTAGGGAGCTCACATCTACCAGGAAGTTTGCCAAGGAGATAAAGAAAATATTGCAGTTATAATGTTATATAATGGTGTGAATTAGATACCCTGAATATTGTGAATTGTAAATAATTTGAGTGAATGTAAATATCTGTTGACAGAATAATCTATTATAATTGTGAAATCGTAATTGCATGAACAATTTGGTGATAATACACTCTTATTTTTACCCTATTTTTTAATCGAGAACTTAAGCATTGTAAAATTGCAGTTCCGGAAATAAACCGCAAATGTTATGTTATGTTATGTTATAGTGATCCAGTCCGATTCATTTGCACAGCGGAAATTAGTCGACAACTCATACAAGCCTCATTATATACGCCGTACTAACATACTAATTGTAAATTAATCAGCTATCGCAGTCGTTCGTTGCTTTAACCGCAATACGCAGCGTATACGACAGCTTCGATAGACGACCATCCAACGACAGCAACAGAGGCAACAGACCGACTCTCCCGTAGACACCCTGTTATGGAAGGATCAGTCTGTCTCTAATTCGCGTCCTTGCTTCTATCATCAGCCTAAGTCCTAACATATTATCCATCCACCCACCAGTGCATCAGTGTCGTACGCACTGCGCAGTTATTATTTCGTATTGTACAAGACGAGGGCGAGCAAGGATGACATGACCGCTTAATGCTGGCTGTCCAATGATAATTTCATGGCCGTGCCATTGTTGACGGTGGACGGTGTGGCCGATGTCATGTTTCATCTTCGCTATCTCAAGCGCAATCGTGACCGGACACAGGTCTGAGCGCCGGCTTCGGGAGCTCCTGTTGCCTCGGGTTATCATGGCGCGTTTGGCGCAATTGCGGTTGCGGAGGCGGTTTCGAATCCGCGTTGGTGAGTCACTGTGTGCTGTTCGCAGTTTGTGGTTCGCTCGACGATAGCAGCGACGAGTTCCGCCGTTCACAGACGGGCGTACCAGTGACCAGCAGCTTGGAACGATCTGTACGGTGAGAAGCCGGTCGTCGATGTTGTCACGTGCACTCGCGCAGGCCGCGCGCCAGTCGAGTGGCCGAACTGATCCGGTGATCCGACAGGTGTTGTTCAATGTTCAGAGGCGTTCGAAGACAATGAACAACGATTCTGTCTACCGACACGTGGATTGGTCGGTGGGATCGATGTGGGGAGGGAGGGACAATGATTCGATGGAGATATCGACATCGGACGACGGCTGGATGAAAGCAGGAAGTGGTCGCCAGCCGGATCGTCAGATCCTCGAGTCGATCCGATGGACGCCCTCCGGATTAGTAAATGCGCTCTCCGTCGGACTCTTCCTTTGCGCTCACTGACGTTGAGCCTCTTGCGCGCGACCGGGGCCGATCTACCTTCGACAACTAACAACAATCGGGTGTCACAATAAATGAAATAAGATAATAATAATGATAATAATAATTATAATAATAATACCCTAATCGCTTCCGCACGGTGAGATCAGCAAGGTTCTACTGCCAAAACACCTAGTCATCGCTGTTTCGACAACAGCGGCGCATGGTCTGCATATTCGTGGGCCGCGTGTACGATAGATGGTTCTTGAGCAGCAGTATGATAATGCTCATGAGAAAAGGCCGCTGATGAGTAGCGCGTTCTTCGCTACAATACAGCAGAAGAGAAACTTGGGGAAACTCTTTTGCTTAAAACGTCCAGTTATTCACGTGGATCTGGGCAGATCCCAGTGTGTCGATCATTATCTTTACCTAGTAACCTCCCTCTTTGTGCTGTAATATTTGGAATCGAATGTCTAAAACGTTCTTTATTTACCGCGCACACACACATACACACGTGTGTGTTGTTTTTATAACTGGATTTTTGTGTGTGTCTATGTGTCATAGCCGAGGGTGGCTTGGACCCGCGAATCATGTCGTTAACTGCGCTGCGCGAAACCACTGCAGTGTACAGCAGTATACAGCCGTCTATGTATGAATTAAAGATTAGAGGGCCACCAGGAGTTATTATCGTGTTGCGCGCTTACGGAGCGTGATCTGTCTCTGACAACAACCGTGGCGTATAATCGGTGTATTTGCGAATGGATTCTTCTGTCGGGTGCGTGACTGTAAAATGCGCGAATTGCTTCGATGGATGCGTTAACGACAGCTAATGACTGACTGATACAGTCTTCATTCTTAATTGTTCCTGATTGCCGAAGGAGAGCAACAAAACATCGATTTTCATCGTACATCTGACAGCCATAATTATCATACACGTATTACAACGTTACGAAATCATTTGACCATTTTACAAGTTTGCTTTATTAAAATTATAAATAATGAAAAAGCTTTCTCAATTCTCGTCTGCCTCCATAAACGTGTCACATGCGTCTAACTAATGTCGTGTTCGTTTGTTTCTCTTTGGTATATCCATCATTTGCAGACAATATCATCACCAGCACACAGCCATATTGTTTCGTAACAAGCTTCTTACATCAAGAGCAACCGTATCCGAGGGGTGGGCAAGCCGCGGTAAGGATGGCTCCCACCAGAAACGGCTCTGTCCGGCCGATTCCGTCAGGTGCTGGAGACAGCACGCCGCTATCGTCGCGGCACCTATTCTCCAAGGCAAATGGATTCGCCGGCAATCGGAGACTGGGAGCAGATACCCCGACAACCACTCACGATAGCCAGACCGCTACGCGCGACAACAGCGAGCAGCGTGTGCAGCAGCAGCAGCAGCATCCCGAAGATGACCACGAGTCTGGACGGACACGGGGTAACGGCCCAGCTGCCGGTAGCGTCACGCACCTTGAGTCGGCTGGATCAACGGCAGAGTCGGATGCCGGCCCAAGCCAGCGTGGTCACCTGCCAACAGGATCACAGCCTTCGAATCAAAGCGAGTACAGCCGATGGCGGGAACCCCCAAACCATCATTTCGACCCCCGGCAATACGGCAGTCTCACGCGGAAGCGGCAGGCACACGATGTTATGACGTCAGTTTGCATGTTCGTTCTTATGCCAACGGCGTTCGTCATTCTGCTGGTCTATCTCGTCATGCTGTGCAAG
Source organism: Stratiolaelaps scimitus (assembly GCA_019614645.1). NCBI lineage: Eukaryota > Metazoa > Arthropoda > Arachnida > Mesostigmata > Laelapidae > Stratiolaelaps > Stratiolaelaps scimitus. Next base: position 7,195,131 of record JABWDB010000012.1, read on the forward strand.
TACTACTCGTGCGTGCGGAACGCTGTCAAGTTGGCTGCTGCCCTCCTCGGAGGCCTCGTGTGGTCCGGGCCCATAAGGATGTTCTCGGACCTGGCCGGCATCCCTGTGGCCCTGGGCCTCGTCGTATCGTTGTACTACCTCGTGATATTCTACTTCAACAGCGATGTGCCCGGAGTACGTCCGCCGCTGCCCCAGGTCAGTTGGAAGGCCGGGGTTCGGGCAGATCCCAACTACAGCTTTGGCCTATTACTGGGCCTCGTATGCCTCATCATGTACTCGCTTCCGGAGATTCTGCTGTTTCATTCGTCAAGAATTTACAGCACGGACTGACACGTTCACAGGAGCCGATGCAGACCCTTCAATGCTGCCGGTCGTGTCCATACACAACGAAATTGCCTGCAGTGTATATATATATATGTACCACATTAGTTATGGGAACAGTGGAGATGGCGTCTGGCGAATCTGTTGTGGCCAATTCGGTGCATTTGGAAGGAGACGCTGCTCGACGCTGGTGCGTGGACATTCATATGGGAATGAACGCACAATACCGCGAAGGCAGTTGCATTCGTTGAGCAGAAACAACGCCCATCAGAGAAACGCGAAGGAAGTTGACACTCAGAGAAAGACATATGCTTATGCGACTGTCGGCAGAGACAGTGTACGACGACGTCTCTTATGCAATCCCCTCCTTTCTCTACAACCAAATGTCATTGGACATAAACACAGTCGCAACTGGCTAGAGTGCGTAGCCATGTCCGCTTGTAAACGCAACAACCACAACAGCAGCTCTGCGGCGTATCTATTGATATTCTCGCAGCGGCTTTCCACGAGCGATTCCAGTCGATTGAGTCACACTCGGTGTAGAAAACGGCTCGGGGATACTATATATATCTATGTATATATAAATATATATATATATATATACAATTCAATTATTCGAAGGCGTATCAACGACCATAGAAACGTGAAGCTTGTCATTCCTGTACGAATCAGACAATCCGACTGTCACTCCTGCCGTCCCGCTTTGACGTGGCCGAATTGTCGCGATGTATGTGACACCTCGTAAAAAGCGCGGAAACGGAGATCAATCTAGTGAACGCGATCGGTTTTCGCGGTTCGAGGGCAAGGGTCTGTCTGACCACATGGGAATGACACGGGTGTATGAGCGACTCGAGTGATGCTGGTGCCTGTCACATTTCGACAGCATATATCTGTTAATCTGTCCTTTGTGTCGACCTGCTCACGCTCGTCCGATTATGAATGAATAAGGAGTGGCCTGGCCCAATGCGACCGTAGCCAATTGTACAATATCTCACCGAGCGAATTCGACCGAAGGCAAAAACAGAAATCGCCGTTCGTTTCGATGGAATCGTGCCCAAGCATACAAATCTATACCCGATACCCGCGGTGATACTCGATAGTGGGCGTCTCGGACCGCTGCGTCGGCTTGGCAACAATCACACCGAGGAGAAGTTCGGCTAGGGCGGAGCAACGTAACGCCGTTCTCGATGCCCGCTTGTCTGTGGCCTGCTCATACGACAGCGCCTGATACCAGAGTGCTCTTGGATGACTGGCTGCCACATTACGATGGTGTTGTTCAGAGACGCGATGCTATACCGGTCCGGGACCGAGCTTCCTGGACGAGTTAGCAAAACCACACAGTGTATTAGTTGGCGGGTGTTTTCTATGGACACTAGACTGCGAGTGAGTGCGAACACGAATGTTTATATGTAGAGGAAGAGAGACACTATATCTATATATATATATATATGCAGACGAAGTAATACATATATATATATATACATATATAAATATATTATTTCGTCAGCATATTAGGTATATGCATACGAAAACGCTGGACGGCACAGGGGTGTTGTGGGGCACTGAAAATAGCAATGAGAACGAGTATGTGCCCTTGTTATTACTGCTGTTGTTGTTCGAACATTGGCGAACCCCTCAGAATATACATACACACATTTCTCATGGTACTATTATTGTGTAACGAGAACTGGTGGATGGATACATCCAGGATGCCTGCGCACGCCTGAAGGCGAAGGAGCCTGTCCACCCACCGACATCCTCTAGATGGCTTTACAATTTCAACCAGTCAACGGGTACTTTGCATGGTCGTGCTGTATATTTCTGAAATCAGAGTGCCTCTCTTTCTAAATCTCTATCTATCAATCTCTCTCCGGCAGAGAAGAGAAAACGCTGCGAAGAGGTAAACACACCTGTCGTGACCTCCGGCGTGACGCACACCCCCTGCTTGTCACAGACCAACAGACACCACAAATACGAAGGACACACGCAGAGGCCGAAAGGCCATCCAATGGTTAGAGGAATCGAAAATTTCAACGTGATCGAATTATTGCTTGCCAAAACACGTCTGCGCGCGTGTCGATGATACATTATGTTGTGTATATTTTGTACATGTCGTTCTCGTTACGACGAGAGCTTCCTCGTTGCCGGGTCTCGAGCTCAGTTACGCAATGATGCTTCGAAGTCAGAGAATGTTATTTATTACGATTTTGATCCATGGATAGACCCTATAGCGTTATTCACGTACAGAGAATATTCTCATTATTATTGAGCCTACTAATTATTTATGTGTTCGTTACCACTGCAGTTTATAATGTCCTAACAAGTTATAGTTGTCATTACTGTCTATTTATTGGATGAACGTCTGCCTGTATATGGGTTCGTCATTGATTTCTAACGCGCTTTGCTAACGGCTGCAATTCGAATGTATCCTGATCTCGGATAGTCATTTTACTCCTGCGGACGACTGGAAGATATTGGTTAATTGATTGAACGTACGTCACATTAATATGCCGCGTTGATTTGCCAAAAAAAGAAAAAAAATCGCACCGACTTCTATCGTCGCGTACATCTTAAAATGAATATAAGTATTATTAGTAAGTATTACTAAGTCGATGCCCGCACAGTACAGTTGTATCAGCTGTTGTGTTATTGTTGTTCTATTCAAAGACAAAACTAACAACAATAGGAATCATTCAATAATCTGTTGAATAATTATATTGTAATTTTGTTAACTAATTAACAAAATTACAATAACAACACGCATAACCTCCTTTAGCTCTAACCACTCTATCGAGCAAGTTCTGGCGCTACTGTAAGTGAAATCTCCGTAAATCGGTCTAGCTAGCAGGCACAGTTGACGATTAGTCTAGTTGAAAATAATCAGGAGTCCACTTCGAAATTCGAATCGTTCGTGTGACCAACAACAGAAGTCGTCCTTCGTTCTACCGAAGCCGCGGCACAATGCAATATACATACAACGCACCTGTCGACAGTTTGGGTTTTGATTAGGTTGTACATTCTCACGCAGCCGGTTGCATCGAGACAGCGGAACAAAGAGGTATAGAGGGAGATTGAGACAGATTGAGAGGAGTATACATAGGAAACACAAGACATACAAGATGTGATGATCCTGAGAGAGGCATCCCTCCGAGGTGGCCGCCTTCGAAGAATCGCTGTTTGCGGTTGTCGGATTAGCCACGAACTTTCGAGCCCGGTACATATACACTTTGTAAAGTAATATATTTCATCCATATGCAGAAAGAATGGTAAACACAACCGTCTATACAGTGGAATAATAAATATTTGAGCTATATATATATATATATATATATATATATATATGTATATATAGACATATTGGACATTTTGATATTTTCAATTAGCCATGTCGAGGTAGGTCACAGTTAGACAATGGTAATATACAAGATATCCAAACCGTGTCCCAAGTCGAAGAGGTCCAGGATTTTAGTATCTTAAAGTGTCATCTGCATAATGCCGTTAATCTCGTATGAAAAAAATTGCCAAGAGTGCCAGTTAGACAGTGGTAACTCGGAACTCGATGAACGGCGGAACCTGATCGAAACTCTCACCAGTCGAATAGTCCACGCATCATAGCAGGGAGCGTTTTGCCAATCATTTCCTCAGCGTGCGCGCCAACCAAGACTGCCGTTCATCCAACAACATCGAGGCAGTTCCAGCCGCTCTGGAAGTGGCTATCGACACGTTTCAACATGCTCCAGATTGAAATCGTTGGCGTTTCATTAGCGCGCCGACCTCCGTGCGAAGCTAGTCCGGAATTTTCATCCTTGCTCGCCCACACTTCGATTCGTCAAAACGAAGAGGAAGAACAAAGTCAAAGTGGTCAGCTGTATGTGACTGTATTCAAGTCGTCCACTCGATACTCGAGACTCTCGAGCTCAGCGTCGTCGCGAACTGTTCCTCTGACGCGAACCTCACACGTCCGCTGTAACCCTGTAACCCTTTAAACCGTCCGCTAGCTCATCTGGTGGGCTATTACTCAGGACAAACGTAGTTGAGTCAGCCGCATCAGCGCTTTCACTTCGCAGAGATCACCCCCATCATGAGATCATTTCACTGTCGACGGCGCCGGCAAGAAAAAATCGGGGAAAGAAGTGTCACGAACGGTTATATCGTTATACCAATTACGGTCGATTTCTTCTTTGATACCCAGTCGGATTTTACGGCTATTGTTGCTGTAGCTGCTGCTGCCGATATTTCTCCGTCACCTTGAATTGATAGTCTTGTCCGCCCCGCTCATTTCCAAGATTTTTATCCCGCGAATGTTCTCGAATCGTTAGCGACCACTGCTGCCATCAACTGACATCTCGCGGCGTTTGTGTGGTTTCGTTGCCACCCTCCGCCGTGATTCGAGCAGCTATTACCTGTTACCTGTGTGGTCGATGTGTGTTCGCATATCTCTCTGTAACTGTCATCTCCACTAATCTGCTAATCCACTAAGCATAGCACGTCTACTGCAGGTCACTTGATCCGCGCCCTCCTCCCCGAATATCGATATCGCAGCAAAAATGTCGCCGCCGTATTTGTATTGATCGATTTGTAGGCACATCTGCATATCTCATCATCTGCACGAATCGGGAAACGATAATACCTTAGTTTCGCTTGTGGACTCTCGAGGGCGGCGGTACTTTTTTTGTTTGTTGTTGTCTCGCACAAAAATACGCATAGATGGCTAAACTGACTGATAAACAGGCTACCGATACGATATCAGATTGTACCGTGCCAAATACTTCAACGCGCACCAGAGCTAGCCATGGGCTAGCGGAGATCTCCGATAGACATTTCCTCGAAGAAGTTGCCGTCGCCACAGGTCTCGTTCGTCACAAGCCAAATGAGCTGGTGCGTATGTGAACTGTGTAGTGAGTTGAATTGAACTGCCGTGTGCTGCCTGAGGTAGGAGTTGACGGGGAGACACGATTTGCGTGAACAAATGCCGGAAAATCATTACAAGTGATTAGGTAACTAATTGTTGTAAATCTGTAATGGCAGTAGATGCCAGGATGCTTTTTTTTTTGAGCTGAACTACCGTAATTGTTCTTCTTCTTCGAACAGCGATATCTTTTTCGATAGAGGCACCAGACAGATAGTGTATCTGTGTGTGTATAGTAATTAGATTATATGGCCACAAATTTAAATCACAATGCGCTTTGTGTGAATAATTTTATTACCCTTATAACAGCGTCGTATCTGCACTAAGTTATTATTACCCTGCCAGTTGGTCCACCCCATAAACATTTATATGTATTTATTTATCGTTGCACTATTATTTACGTTTAGAATTCAGTCGTCACAAGTCCATTGCGATAATTTTGCTGTTTAATTTGTTAATTAATTAATCAACTGCACACCGGCGACAAGCCCAGTTGAATAGAGTGAATAGACCCCATTAATGGAACCCTTTTATTTTCACTTATTTATCTATATGTGTTTTTTCGCTGTGGACGCTACCTTTGCCAGAACCAAATCAACCTAACTGCCTGATCATGGCCAGAGTAGACGATGAGGATAAAGTCTCGTCACCTGCAGCAGCTCAGGTAGACAGTGAACGTCGTGAAGAACTACAACAAGCTCGACAGGCACCCGATATCGTTGCTACAGAACTGAGCCCATTGCAGCAGCCAATCGAACCTGATCGCCTTGCGGAAGCTGAGGACGCCCGACAAGATGCGAGTTCCGATCCACAGGTGGAGATGATCGTCTCCGACAGTTCTCAACCCCGGAGCGGTCGAACTCGATCGAGAGCGCTACTTTCGAACTCGGGACTGGGACTGACCTTAGCTCCTCTCGGGCGGCAGCGCCGTCAGCGGACTCTTTCGCCGTGTCCGCGCAAGGTTTCCGCGTTCAATCCTCGTTTGCGGCACCCCAGCCTACAGAGAAGACGGTGTCCCGCAGTATATGTGATAATCATGCCTGTCCTTGCGGTAGTCCTACTCAGTGTGTCCCTGTACGTGGCGATGTCCTACGGGTGGCTGTCGCTCGTTTGGACAAACCTGAAACTTTCGACCGCCTTTCTCTATACGCAGCCATGGCCCAGCTACATTGTAGGGCTGTTGCGTGCTGCGAGCATCCCCGTCTTCATCGCCGTGTATTACCTGTTCGTGTTTTATCTCAATCGGGACGTGCCGGAGGCGCGCACATTCGTTCCAATGTTGCTCAGCGGCAGAACAACCAAAGCGGGGGATTCGCATTTTGGCTTTAGTCTCCTGCTGGCCTGCGTCACGTGCTTCATACTGTGGCTCATGCCAGACACTGTGCTCTCTCATGCAACGAGAATATACGACCGCATCTAGGCGGGCGCAAGACACATCAGCAGAGCAGCGAATACAAGCCAATCCAATGGGACTAACTGGGATAACTTTCCTTATTGTTTATAGGAAGTAATAGTTAAGATTTATGTACATAAGTAATACGTAGTTAAGTTAATAAGTACATAGAAGAGGACGAAGAAGCGGTAGGTCGATGCTGCCGGATGTTGGTGTCTCTGTTATCAGCAGTTTGTGAAAGGTGCAGAGGAGCCGGCTAAGGTGTCGCCGGTTGGAAGATGTCACTAAAATGCTGCCCATAAAATCGTGTCAGCTGGGCTGGTTACACAGTTCGGGTGCAAACTTGCCTTCCTTAGGCTGTTCTCTCAGAGTCATCGTGATGAAATTTTATCGAAGTCGAGGAAGAGCTTCTGGATGGATTTCTTACCGAAGCTGATGCGTGCCTATCATATAACAATGGAAAATGAAAGAATCGATTGAAGATGAAAGAATCGATTTGCTATCTCTACATGCACCGTCGTGGCTTGTAGGATCCAAATTTGTGTATATCAACGTTTCATTAATTAATTTGTACCGTTAGTGGTATTTAGCTCTAGATTTGGTGTATTCATCTAATTGGTATGAAAAGAAAAATTAGAAATAATTGTACCGTATAGATCAAAATGTCCTCAGCATTATTGCTGCCACATATTGATACTATTGTTGTGAGTGGTCAACGGCTCCTTATGCGTTTCTCCTCTATCGTAAATTCGCTTGGCCTTAGCCTTTCGTAATTGGAACGATTAACACAATTTAGAGTCCCTGTGGTGCTCTGGACGGTAACCTCGGGTGTCCCGTTTGAATAAACAGACTGAATATCATGGGTTCAAATTTTATTCTGGCCTCAGGGGGATGTGGATTTTTCCTCCCGATATTTAGCGCAATACAGAAAGTGCCGAAAGCTGTCTAGTAGAAAAAGGTCTGGGGACCAGCCACCAGCAAGAAAACAGTGCATAAAATAATCATATGTCCGTTTGTGGCTGTTACGAGCCGCCACCTGGGTTACCGAAATTGACTCTTACGGAGTTTAGTTTAGGCCGGCAGTGTGATCCATGAATTCGATCAGCAATGCATTATATAGTTTTAAGAAAAACCCCGACGTTCACTTGAACCAACCGTATTCTTTATAGTAAAGTCAAATATACACACTGCACATTGCCATCGTACGCCCGTTCGAAGGTTACACAAGCACCGTGCCATCTAATGATTCGTTCCAGTTCAGGCAGGGCTTCTCTAAGATACCTTTTGATTCAGACCTACGTAAAAATTGTGTTGCCAATAACAACGACATTTAAACCATAATAATCGTAATAATAAAAATAGCATTCTTCAGATTTGTGACCCTCAGCCTATTTCTGTTCTCAGTTGTATACCTGCCTTAACCCGCCCTCCTGCATTCACTTGAACAAAATGTTCAGCTATTTCAGATCAAATTTCTGAACGAGCCACCCAACTCTCTGTTCGTTTTGCTAGCCTGCTCACGAAATTCGTTCAATCCCCTGAGCGGAAAAGTTCGCATGGCGAACGAGAGCACTTTTTGATCGGCAGCGGTAGATGCATCCACTTTCTCCTTTTTTTCTTCACTGTATCTTTGTCAACTCTAGCTCGTATACAGTTGCTTCAATAATCTACCTTTGTATATGTTTATATGCTGTTGACTACTGGATATATATATCGGTCACACAATACGAATATATATATATAGTATGTTTCGGAAGAACTTAAACGTTGAAAACTTGCAGTTCTGAAAATCAGCCAAAATTTGAATTGAATTGAAAAAAAATATTGACACCTGCTCTCGTCCTCGCTCAACCCTCGAACAGCTCCTGTGCCTCGGTATAGTCCGCCACGCGTGCCATGGTGGCTTGCCTCAACTATCGTCTATGATGAGATCATTAACAAGCTCACTTATGGTCGTCAAGCCTCTACGTCTTCAGCTTCTTCGTCCTCGGGCGGCGGGGTCGCGCTGCGTACATGCAATGTTAAAAACAATATGCCGACGTTATTCTATATTATGAATCACGATTTATTCTTTAATAATAATAATGATAACAACCATATTTAACACGTTCGATTTGAGTTACACAATGAACGTATCTGTTGGATCTTCCGAGCTAATTTCAGTGAATTTATATTCACTTTATATATATATATATATATATATATATATAACATAAATGCCTTACGCACACTGGCTTCCCACCTAGTATTTCTCGATAGTGTGGATTTGCCGCTCACTGCCATTCGCCTTTCCTGAGTTTCCCAGTTTAACGATGTTACCATTACCTCGCTAACTTTATTACCTAGTAACTTGCTACGTGTTAAAATGTATATAAACATTGTTCTCATCGATTTTCCAGTACTACAAAAACAGCAATCTTAATGAATTCACGTCAATATCTCTACCAGCCTTGGGTTGTCCAACCAACATCAAAACTCACACAGAGACAGATACGCACACGCACACCCGAAACGACACGGTATCATGGGAGGATCGTTACCCTGACCACACTCACATTCGATTAATAACAGCTCGCGTCAGAGGTTCTCTCGCGCCCGGCCTCGTCAGCTCCTGTAGCCTCTGCCGAGTCTGCAGGATCTCCTGGAAGCTGCCGTTCCTTCGAGTCATCCATTCGCGGTGGTCGTTGCTCAGATCCGAAATGTCGCGTCCCCCTCGATCCCTGCTGTCTCGATGTGTCGCTCGTTCGATCCGACCGTTGATCGGAGCTCTTTCCGTCTCATGCGATACCGACGGAAGGCCGGGATAGGCGGGGGGACCGCCTCTCGACGGCATCCGACTGGGGTAGCTGGCATTGGGAGCTGGGGTGCCAGGTGCCGCCCCCGTTGTCCCACCGGCGCCGCTCTCTCGTCGGAAGAACGTCGGACGTCGCCGGCTCAGACGAGACAACAACCTAAACAATCAAGTGCAACGAGAAACAGACAACAACAACGATTCTATTGTCATTCGTTCATCCGCTTCGTTGGCAGCTGAGGTGAAATATTAGTAATTGTCGGATCAGCAATTGTCGATGATTTTCTCTTCTCGAATTCGCACGTGTTTCAGTTCTCTACTACTCGATTTTAGTAGCCAGTGGGTTCCGTACCCGTCGTTGCCTCCATCGGGAGGCGGAGGCGGACGGGGAGGATCGGCTCGGCTTGGCGGGACCGAAATCGGCATTACGATGCGTCTTGTCGTTCGCCGACGTAAGAACTTCGGCACGAGAACCTTTTGGTAGCGCTTGGCCAGAGGCACGACCACCCGATCGCAGCCGAAGCCGAGGCAGCGCATGAAGTGTTCGGAGAACTCCATCAGCGAGATAACTGACACTCCAATGTACAACCCGAGGCAGCCACCCAGGTCAGCAATAAGCTGACTCATCTGACAAAACACGCACATGTATGTTAGTGTAGATAGTCGAATGAATAACATATAAACAAACAAAAAAAAACAACAACAACATCAACAACAACAACAACAGAAAATAGATTTTTGTTTGTACGACGTCGCAGCGTTTAGATATGGAACACCTTTTCGTATTTCGTATCATTCGTAAAATTCGCAGCATCGTATCGCGAATTCGCCACATCGTCTCTTCCTTCCAGCGATACACCATTAGATCAGCTTACGAGGTACGAGCTCTCGTCCTTGACGCTGAGATAGTTCATCTCCTGCAGATAGATGTGAACACGAAGAAAGTTTCTCCGAAATTCGTCCGCTTCAGCGATGAACTCCAAATCATTGTCGGAGCTTGAGACGAGGCTCCAGTTGACGCCGCTCTGTTCGACCCGCTTATTGACGCCGGGGAACCGTGTCACCGCTTCGTATTGGTTCCGGAAATTTGGCCACTCCGACTGCGACGTGGTGATATCGTACCGAATCTCACTGCAGAGGCAACAACGGTAGCAACGTAAAGCGCATAGGGAACATTGGTGTCAGGTTTATCGACCAGGTTCTTGATATGCAGTTACCTTGTGACGCTTCGTCCATTGCTTCTTGCTCGGTATACTCGTTCATGTCTCCGCCTCTTGCTAGCTCCCATCTATCATACACACATATATATATTTATATATATATATACAACAGAACTACTAATAAAGTAAATATTCCGGGCGGACCCACAGTCAGCATTGGGATAGAACTACTGCTACTACCACTACAACTACTATCTACAGCACACGGACGCTATATCCAACGTACTTGCACTCTGGTCGGCACATTTCGCGACAGCGCTTCCCGCTGGCCGATGACGTAAAGGTGCGGTAGAAATTCCTCCGGCAGCGTGACTGGTCCGCGTTGCACGGGTCGCACGACGAGAAGCGGTCGTTCGCGCGGTCAACGGCCAACTCATCGAGACATTCGCACGCACGGAACAGGTAGGCTTCGGTGCACACGGTCTGACAGTACTACAAGATAGAAACCAGACAGCCGGAAGCGGTGAAACGATAGATTCCGATATGATTACGAGGCAAATAGAGAAGAAAAGGGAAACGCACGTTTGTCACGTATCTCAAACGTGTTTCACGTTTCATGCTTTCGACAGAGAGAGAGAACTCTGTCGATTGTAACCCAATCGGCAAGGGGGCCCGACAAAGAAATATAGGTTCATGACGAATTGTGTTGTCTCGAATATCTATTGGTTTTGTGTTTCGTTTGGCTCGGACGGCGAAAGCCGAATCGGTTCCGTTCTATTGAGAGTGTTCTATCTAGTGAGAATCAATGTTATGATTTGCTGTGTGTGTGTGTGTGTGTGTTTGTGTCAGACAAAGCGACAAGGATAGACTGAATATTTCGCATTAATAAGGCATCTACAGGACGGGTGACGTCAGACTATTTGACAATGATAAGTCACCGTAATCAGTTCCTCTGCGTAAACAGACACTGCTCGGTCAATAAGCAGGATGAGACAAATATACAATAAGTGTAATAAATAAAGGTTTAATAAATTAATTAATAGCAATCACAACAACAATATCGCTGAGACGTGCAGGAGCATCTCGATTCCCCGTCCGAATTTTGTCTTTCAAGTTTCTCAACACCTCGTATCAGGCGTATCGTGTCGTACAGGAGCGATTCGTCATACATCAAGAGTGTAGAGAACGTTCTTGCCGATGAGACTGTCCAGTTTGAAGAGCTTCAGATGTTGCGTCAGGGGGCTGTCTGAGAAGTTCATTGTGCAGCCCCGATACGGGTCCGGCAGGCGAATGATTTGTCGCTGGAAACGTTTCGAAAAATGAAAAAAAAGTTCCAAACGAGCATTTGAATTTTATATTTATTTATTTATTATATCGAATGGATATCACCGTACTATATTATTATGATATGCGCACTTCATTATACGTGGTTCACGTCAAGAGTAATTCACCAGCACCAGTTTTTGTCAATTATCAGAAAACACACACGCCATGATCTAACACATGCTGAACTGCTTTAGTATATAGGAACAAGGTAAACAGCCAATGCGATAGACCGCTCAGGTTCCACACGACCATCAATGATACTGTGGACCTGCCGTTAACCTCCCACAAGCAACGAGCACCGGCAAGCCATTCGTATAGGCCTCAACCGCAGCGTCCTTACAACTCGCGGCGTGATCTTCATCGACTACGCGCACGGCATCGCGTAGTCGTGATCTTCATCGACAACGAACACGCGGCTACACCTCATGAGCATCGCTACATCACCTACAACCCCAATCACACGAACCATTTTCGCGGCGATGTATGTCTTCGTGCCCGGATGAAGAATCACACCTCCGGTGTCCAGACTAGGCCGGCTACCCACGGCGTGGACGACCATTCGTGCGCCGTACTCCCCCGAGACGATGTCGAGGTACTCGTTCCGTTCGATGTTGATCGTCATCTGGAGGCCCATGCCCGTTCCGCTTTTGACCGTTGTCCGTTCGTCGACGTTCATCGTGAGACTGTGACATAGGCCGTAACGCGGCGACGGATACGGCGCGTTCTGTACGATTGACGAACTGACGAATGGCAATTGGCAATCAGGACATCAGATTTCATACGTCCAGTTGTAGCCGTCGCTAGAGTGCCCGACGCACGTGTGTACGTGTTCACAGGGTGCTCGTAAATTATGGTGATATATCGAGTGAGTTTAAGCATTGTAAAATAGCTAGGGGTTCTGTTAATAGACCAAGAAAACAAGAACAACTTTGTATTGTATTGACGATGATTCGTCTGTGCATATCATATCTAACAAGAGCCAGGATGACTGGGATCGCCGAGTTTGTCTGATACGCCTACCCGATACATCAGTGGTGTATTAAACAGTTGGAGTGTTAACGGGTAACTGAGTAGGTTTTGTAACTTAGAATGAGTGCGAACACTGTCGAAAGTTGGTGACGTATTCCTCAGTGAACGAGTTAGAACATCTCGTGACAACGATATACACGAAAGCCGGATAACGAGTAACTAATGAATACGCATTAATATATTGATTTTATGACTGTTGTTGTTGTTGCTGTTGCCACTCGATCGCGTACAATAGTAACGACCTGTGCACACCGATCTAATGACCATCAATATTCGGCCAGGGTAAGCATACGACACGGGACGCATGCATCAGCCAGGTCATTAAGGAGTAAGCGTTTGAGGAGTCACATTTAGAGGAGTTGACAATTTGAATGTCATTATCAATCAGCACCTGGCGTTGAAGCAGTCCTTTGACGAGAACGTGCACTGAACGATCATATCGGCAGCTTGATGACCGAAGTCCTTGATCTGTTTCTTCGTCGTAACCAAAGTGATCCACATATCGCTGAGGTCCATCGTTCGGCTTCGATTGACGATCTCACCAGTGGTCCTAATAAACACGAGAGCTCATCAGCTAGCAATTAATGAGTACGCGCAACGGCTAATTAACTACAAACGACACACGTTATCGAACAGATTGGCCTACGGGGAATGCTAACAACCGCCAAGCAACTAGCCGTTCAATAAACGATCCCGATGACGAATTACATCGGTGCATCTCGATCTCATTGCTGATCTCGATATATGATGCGTACGACGCTTTGCCAACAGAATGATCTGTAGTTTTCAACTTAGTTTTGTAGTTATACTATGATAACGGATATTAAGTTAAATGAACTATCGTATACTTGAAACATTGGAGTTCGTCGTTGCCCTTTGAGCCTGTCGCCGACGTCGTCGCAAGGAAATCCGGCAGCTCAGTTGTCTGTTGTTCCTGTTCGGCCTGCCTTTTTGCCATGTCCTAAAATTGAGACAGGTTCAAATATAATAGATGAATATTACATCATCAGATATGTAAGTAAGTAAATTCTCGAGCTGACTCACAGCCCATATTTAGTCCACGGTAGAACTGCTTTCGACGTTGCTTCATAAGACGGACCCCTTGAATGCAAATGTGCAAAGGCGGGGATCGAAATACATCGTGCACACCTGCGTGTCTCATCCGATTGCAAGGAGCACACAAATGCACCACCATGCCACCGGGCTCCACCACCTGAAACAGCTCTACAGTTGCGAATCAAACTGAAAGCACCCACCACACAGATCCATTGCTAGACACTGCGCTGCAGAGGCATAACATACCTCAAGGTATGCCTCGAACTTCGTCTTCTTCAAAATGTTCAGATTGCAGAGCGTAATGGTGGGAAACTCGAGTTCGGCGGCGTGGATCTCTTCGGTCGACGTGGAGACAGGATAATCGAAGTAGTTCCCTAAAAGGAAGCTAACATGGTAGAGAAATCCACACATAGCACAGACCACGAACGCTGTCCACAGGAACTGTCGAAGCCTGAAGTGTCGAAGTGGCCAACAACAAACATCAGTCGAAAAAAAGGACACCCAGCAAGCGTTACACATCTTAAAATCGCGGCTTTCTTCGAAGTCGCCATTTGAAAACAGAGTCAGTCACTCTTCGATAACGATCAGGAAGAAGATCTCAATAACCAATCGAATTCTTGTGGCTCAACGCTAGCCACACATGTATATAATAATAATATATATTCATGAATAGATATAAATCGACATCATTTTTGCTACAACGTCTCTTCGTGTCCTCCGAGAGAGGACGGCACGATCAGATCTGAAGGAGAAACGGACATCTGCCCGGCTGCCAGCCTATCTTCGTTGGCTACCACACTCACCTGTGCCTTTTCGTCAGGGCGATCCGGGCAAAACCGTGTGCCGTGACCGACATCGCGAACTCCTCATTGAGTTCCCCGAACGTGATGTTCGACGAGGAGATATCAGCGTAGTAGCTTTTTGAGCTGTCGGGCTTTTCCTTGCTGTCCTCTCCTATGCGCCCGCTGATCTGACTCATGAGCGCGCTTCTGCGACCTAAGCGGCTGTTCACCAGGCGCTGAACGAGGTGGCCGCTTCTTCGCTGCATATTAGCGATTGGGCGTAACGATCGATCGATATATCAATTGATTTATTGCACTCCGTTTGAGAACGATGACGACCAGGAACAGTGTGATGTCACCGAGATTCAGACAGTCCAATATCGAATCGGGCGACACCGGCTCCGTGTGATGAAGCAATTCCGCAAACGTTACATGTTAGCTGTGACTCAGCCCGGAAAATTCACCAACGATACCAGCTCAGAGATTCCAGTGCGGCCCTTTTCGTCCCACGCGAAAGCTTTGCTAAAAATCCTTTCCCGAGGTCTGGAAGATGAGCAGGAAGAAGCCCTATGTTCAACCGTAGTCTCGATCACTTATAGCACACTGGTTCGTTTCAGAGGTTGCTTCGAAGTGTCGGCGCGTAAATGGTTCCTGAATAGCGCGCGCTAAACATAGCAGTCCAGAGCGCGTCGGCTCGTTCGCCGGTTTTTGTCCTCTGCCGTTAATCGTTAGCTAAGATCAATTTATGCGAAAGCAGATCTCGACCTTTTTTTGAATATGGGAAACGTTCAAGAAACACTGTTCTTCATCCAATTTCACCTACGACCATTCACGGACGACGATCTATTCGCTGCAGCTTATGACTCAGTTTCAGGCCATTTGATGACCGAGCTTGATCGTAGCTGAGCCTTGACAGCCCCCAGGTTTGATTCGACCGAAGCAAACTTGACCTTCCGTGATCTTAATTTTACTAAGTCGTTTTGATGCGCCCGCCTGCTGTCTAGCCGATATTGCTTTTGGTATTTCTCTGATCCGGTTCGTCCATGAATGAAATTGACGCTTAATGAGAGTTAGACATGCACATCGTATCGGCCATATAATGTTATTGAATGTGTTCTCTCGCTCTCTCTCTCTCTCTCTGTACCTATCCTCCTGTTTCGCCCTCTCTTGGGAATAGCGATGCAGACATTTGGCAGGCATATTTGGTGTACGCGCATCCATCATGGGTACACATCGACCGTATTGACAGGTCAAGCGTTTCACAAGCGTCTGAAACGTGACGTCAAACACTCCTCAGAATAAATGGCCACTTGATGAGAGAGACCTTTGTTTGCTTTGTTTTATCCTGTTCATAGTTCATAGAAGTCTGGAACGAGCACAGCGTATCTCTCTTTTACGCGTTCACAAAGGAACTCATCTATTATATTTTTCACTTGTGGAAAACAGGCAAAAAACGAACATACACTGGAGACATTGTCGCTACCGACCGACAGAACCCCCCCAATGGTTAGAACTTCTCGAGGAATACCAGCGAACATGTTTGTAGACCCCTGGAGCACTAGAGCACAACTCATTTAAAGATCGAGGTAGCGTTTAGTTATTCGCCTACTGGCAAGAACAGAGAAGGATGATGGTGGTTGTTGTCATTACCTGTCGTGTTACCTGCATTTCCAGTATCCACCAACGCTTGGCTATCCCGCAAACTCTGTGTATGAATATGCTCTAGTTGAGTAATAAATGACATCTGTACTAGAGCTGCCATTACATAGACTTAGCTGCAACTCAGGCACGTCAGTTCAGTGGGGGAGTCGGCAAGCAAGTACCGTGCCTCAAATAAAGCAAAATTCACAAAATACCAAGTGGCCTTCTTCAGAGCGGGGATCAGGCAAATTTCTCGAGATTACATACACCGATAATATAAATTCACATACATTTTGATTCTTCTGCAACACTCGTAGGGCAAATAAAGCACGAACGCATGTATTATATACATATACAAATATATAATTATTTATTTATCTATTAGCCGTCAGAAACTAGTTAAATTTAAAATGCCAACGACCTTCTATTAATCCTTCAATACTTCCTTTAATTTGCCATGCCACAGTGTATGCCCTAGTTAGCGGGTATATGCTGCTGCCGGCAGTAGAACAAATTTTCTCCGAGAGGCTGCTATTCAAATAAGTGAAAACTGCTGTAAACCTTCGTATAAACTGCAAATACACTCCCATGTCCAAAAAAGATTAACATATACATATATATATATATATATTCCGCCCCAAATCCCCAAGCAGTGACTATCTATCAGGTCTGATCGCCTCTACAATCTGATCGTTCTCCTGTTCTTATCCGAATATTATTATTACAATTATTATTTATATTTCTCAATTAAATAAATTATACTATTGAATCCCTAATTTTTTTATCACAAATTTGACACTGTTTAGCACGTTAGCCACATAACAATAGCCACATAAGCGGTACAAAGTAGCAGTACGTGACAGTAGATACTCGATACGAAACAACACAATAAATGTCCATATATCTCAGGCTTTGATACAGCTGATTTGCTTAAACGCCTTGGTTAAGGCGTTTAAGCGTTTTTTCCTACCCACAAGATCAATCTATATATATATATATATATATATAGATTGATCTTGTGGGTAGATTTTGAAACGCACTCCACAAAATTAGCAGAACCCAACGTTTGTGTCATAACAAAGGCTAAGGTGTGTTTCTCCCATTCGCCTACTATCGTTCAGCGGTTCCCAGTTATCCCAACGACGCGGCTGTCGGTCAACGGACGCGTAAACCAATGAGATATCATATGCTGCTGCTGATGCTGTTCCTGCGTACTACGCCAATGAAGTAAGGCTGAATATATATATATATACAAAGCTGCTGGTGACCGGATCGCCTACATTTGGTATCGTTCAGGCCATCTCCATCTGTAGTGTGAGATCTGCATCGGCGACGTTGTCTGCCGCTGAGATCGTTTGGGTGTGGCTCTTGCTTTGAGAGATTCGTTGATAGATATGAAATAAACTGATTTCCCTGAATAGTGACCGCCGGACATTGGGTAGTGACCGCACGCGAATTTGTTTTGACTCTCACGCACACACACACACACATATATTCCTAGCGGATATCAAACGAAGCACATGATTGCACAGCTTGCTTGGGAATACTTGCATACCTGGACCAGCTGGCGGAGCGGAGCGGAGCGGAGCCAAGCGTGGGTCGGCTGACGATAAGTGTCGATTCGGGAGCGGGCCCGATCAAGAGATATACCGTAGTTGCCTCACACAACTTGTAATTCATACAAGCGTGATACTATTAACATCTTATATTAACATTCGTACACATCCTACGAAAACAGTCGACACCGATTCACCAGGTCGTCTATCTATCTATCTCACCAATCGTTGACAAGAGAATCGTATCTTCACGGCGTGCAAACGATGTTATACTCATTTGCATACGCTACTATACATACAATATATATATATACACACACATGTATATATACTTGTTAATCTATGTATATATCGTAATAAAAACGAAATAACAAGCTATTGCTGTTTTGAGAACTATATGGGCATGATTGATAGTTATGCGAACGCATGAGCTACTTAAGCCCCTCTAGAGCGACAATGACCAATGCCCCAACTTGACATCCGGGCGAACTCAGCGGCTAACTCAATTTCATCGGCCGGCCATTTGGCTTGCACACAATAACGGTTTTTGTCCTGGGTCTCAGGTGAACTCTCTCGCCGATGACGGCCATGTATACGCGTTCTTTCCGCCATTGATCTTCGAGTGCCTGGAGCTGTTCGGGGCTTGCATCCCGATTGCTGACACCGATAACGTAAAATGACGTTGCCTGAAATGACGGAACACATTTACTGAACGTGTAGTCCACGTGTTCAAATGGCATCGCATAGCAACTCCGCTTGCTGTTCTAGTCGCTATTAGTTGGTTGTTCGGTGGAGATTCAGGTATCGGTGAATAGTAAAACTCGTAAAGGATAGACTCAGACGTGGTCAGCTCGCTCAGCTGACCTCAGAATGTCTCACCCTTTAATGTTAATGAAGTTTCTTGGCTAACCGCAAGATCGTGCTTGCTGATCGCGGACACGATGTCGACGAAGCAAGGGACAATGTTTAAACTGACGGAACAAGCCCGGAGAACAATTGTTTAATTTTTCGAGCTGACCTTACCAGCCTTAATTATTAAACATCGACGATTTTTTTAATTGCTTCGTAAGACGGACAACCCCTTCAAATGCAGATGGGCAACGGTGGGGATCGAACCCGTCCATCGCGTGTCTCCTACGGTTGCAAGGCGCACACCAATGCACCAACAAGCCACCGGGCGATTTCAAAGCACATAATATTCTGTTTTGTCGGAACTTACACCATAACAGTTCCCTGCAACAATCAGCACAAACAGTGATACCCTGTTCCAGTATGATTGCACCCAATCAACGGCGAAACTCCCCATTATTCAAATGTGACGCGATTCGATCCCATGTTCGATACATTCGACGATGTTTATCCGACCGCGCTGTAACGTGCAGTTGGTGCTAGGTAAATAAGGATGCGGCCGAATTTTAGTCGGTTCACAACTTCGTGAACGAACGAAGTCAAGATACGATTTATCTAGCTGTATTCCCAACACAGCCCATCTTGTGGTTTGAAGGTGCTGCTGACAGCAGATGTATCGCGAGTAGGATCATAGGATAGAGAGCCTTTGTAGGCAGAAGCAAGGATGCAGATTTCATATATATATATTTATATATATATATATATAATCCGATATTAGGCGATACGTTTGTCGCGTTCTATTTCGGCTTCGTCTCGTCTCACCTGCGGAGGTATCAGATCCACTTCATCGTAGTTTTTGATTTCGAACACAGATTTAACAGGTGTAACCGACTCGTGGCCGTTGTCGGAAAAGTACAATTTCACTCCCAGTGAGCCATCCGGAGTGAAGAACGGCCCGGACGTTAGACGGCCCCGTTCATTGTAGATCTGATTGTCATCTTCTCGCTCGACCACGTACCAGTTTCCAACGATCCACTAAAAACAAGACCACCACCAGCAACAACAACAACAACAGCAATGACAAGCAGCATTAACAGACTCATACGAAGGCAGTGCAGTCGTACGGCCCCTGTGATTTTTGTCGTGGTGAACCGCAACGGAGGAGGGGCCCGGGGACGACCAAAGGAGTTAAGCGCAATTTGCTGACGGGACATCTACCTCGTCGTGATGGCAAGAGCTACGTGGACTCGATCGAAAAAGGCTGTGACGTCTCACCACCCCACAGCGAAGAGCACAAGCGGCAGCCCGGAACCCCTGATCGGGCGCACCCGCTCAAGGACCCCTGCCTGCAGACAGCCCAAGGAACGCCCTATACCGCCGCTGACAACCGGTTCCTGCCAGACACCCCCAGATACCCCTCGGGACGGTGCGCCCCGCCGCATTTGCTATAAATAGATATCATGGAAAACATCGAAGGCAAGCTTTTTTTGCTATTTCATTATGCGGTCGTAATGCGCAAAAGGAGATACGCGGCCTGTGAAATGATTATTTTTTCGGTCAGGAAAGGAGGAAAGTACATGCTAAAAACACGAATACAATCTACCGAGAACGATCCCAATTGAGCAGTGGTTGACACTGAATTAACTTATGCGCAGCCGGGCGAAACACGCCCACTGCTATAATCGGTGTCCTTCACCATTATTTGAGATATGACATTGTATTTGTTGACGTGAGCGTTTCATGATATAATGGTTCCAACATATTTGTTTGGCCGCTACAACGAGAGACGACACTTGTCCCCAAATGTACACAGGACAGAAGTTCATAATCAAAAAGTGATCACTAATATATAATATATATATATTCTTCGTTTCCTTCATAGACATACTTGAGTGACAGGCTTCTCGCGATCATAATCATATTCGAGGGCAAGCCATTGAGGGGTCCAAGGTCCCCAGACCTGCGCGCTGACACGTCCATCCGGCTGGACGACTGTGATGTAACCTTCGAGAAAATCGACGTGCTCCACTGTGCTGGCATAGTTTGTCACTCTACCTTGTGCCCATATCGAATCACTTATAATGGCCTGCGCTTCTGCGTCGAGTGCCTCCTCATCCAGCGGCACGGTAAAGCTCGAGGCTGGACTCCGAGTGGGGTCGGAACTCGAGCCCGCCATAGCCTTCGAAGGTCACGAGGTGGGCGCTGAAGAACGGCTACCACAGGAGGAACAATCCGAACATCCGCTGCTGGTGGATCCGCACGCCCGCTGCTGATGCTGTCTTTTCTGACCGACGAACGAGCTAACCGGCTAACCTCAGCCGACGCTGAATGACCCAAGGACTCGGGAATCGTCCAACGGCGGAGGTCCTCTCGGGGATATGGCGTCGGAGGCGGCGACGGCTACGCAAATCAGAGAACTGCCACACAGACGAGATCAGTGATTAAAGGAAACTGCATGAGAAAGGACTTCTGCGATTATTTTTTTACCATACGTGAGAAATTATTCTTCCTTCGTGACGTTTTGCTGCCCTGTTTAAGAACACTCAAATGTTTGCGTGTGCGCTACAGGTTCAGTCTGTTATGCCGACTGGCTATCAACAACGCGACGACTATCGGTGATAGGTGAAAGCTTGAATCATGAATACCACTAGTAATACCTACGTAACAAGGAAATGTGGGCGATCAATGTTATGTTGATCGAGCCGACTAGACACATATCAAATCGAAGGTTGTTAACATCAAGCGATCGTACTCTAGCATACGATATTTATAACCGACGGTCTCAGCAGAAGAGATCCAATATGGAAAATTTGACGTGATTTTGTTGACGTACTTCTCTACCGCTATTTCAGTTTTTGGTCCGAGAACGATTACCTGCACACGTGTTGACACTTTGGCGGAAGAGGCGGAGGGCGATGTTCCCGATTCGGGAGAAAGTTGAAATTGAGCTCGGATCTCAGCTGATATGGGTGAACTTGCTGCATAGATAGAGAAGCTTTATTGGTTTATTAAAGGAGCTGCAGAAAATCAACGGAACTCATCAAACTGCATTTTGCAGACAACACAAATCGAACGTTCCTAACCTCTATCACAAGGCAATGAAAACCGCCTACTCACCGCTCTTTATTAATTTGCCCGTCAATTAACAAACACAGCTCTCACAACCAGAAACACCACCATCATTTTTAGGCGTGTTTAATCTTTTTTTTTTATTTTATTCGCACGCTCGTCTCGGCCTCAATGCTGCTGAGTTGAACGACTATTGCGTCCCGCTCTGACAACGCTAACGAAAGCTCGAGGCGGCAATCACAATCTTGACAACGTGCGGTGCGGCGGACATCGTTTCGGAACAACACACGCAGACAAACTCTCTCTTTTTTTCGATGTAAGCTACACACATGCTGTATCCACGGTGGCCAGATAGCACGCACATGCCCACCTCAACCAGACACTTATCGTTCATGAGGGAGAGCGCGCGTTGTCAAACCTGCTAGAGACAACAGGCTGATCGCCATTCTCCAGCTTGCGCAGATCACCACCAGTCAAACCTGCAAACGGGCCTTATTATGGACCTTCACTTGTGGCTACGAACGGCTACGAGTCCTTCTTCCATCGGGCATTTGCCGGCACTTCTCACCACGGTATGACAGTACGGCAAGTGTCAATGTGTGGAAACCTCTATTCTTTCCTCGCTGAGGCCATTGGAGGATTTGACGCCTGCCGATATTTACATACATTTCCCCTCGACCCAGCGCTGTATTTACGGTCCGATGTCATTGATAATGATAGCATTCGAAGCTGGTTACTCGGTAAGAGTGGTCATTTTCGATTGTCCCGCCTTTCGCGCCTATTTTCAAATCCCCCCGTCAGGCCATCAGCCTTGGCCGCTCTCACCCGAACGATACGAGCGATTGTAGCAGTCATCCCTTCCACCAATGGATGTCGCGCTTGACGCAACACACGTATGGAGTGTGTGAGCAGAGCCGCGTTCGCCTGCTCGCCGTCCCGGCGGATCTAGTCATCACAACATCCCGGACCTTGCCACTTGCCACATGCATCCCACCCCACGACTACCAACTGTGGACAGAGTCACCCGTTGCCCTGCATTCGCGCGCGTTGAGCGAGCGTTCTTTAACGCCGTAACACGGCGAAGGCTAGTGACCCCGCCAAAATTCAAACGAAATAGAACGCCTACGATATCCTGTCCGCTCGCTCGAACACCGTCAGTAGGCAGCAGCACCCGCTGAACACCCCAGCGAGAGAGTTCGCAGTGGGTGACTTACGGCGATACAGCGCCTGGGTCATGCTTATTGTGTTCGTTCTTCGGCTGCATATGACTGTTCCAATGCGGCCTCTGCAGGAGTAACACCGTCAAGAGTCACCAGCTGAGCCGAGGAGACCCGTCCCATGCGGTGGAAAGAGTGGTGTCCGTGGTCGTTATGGCCCATGGTGTTCTAGTCGTCGACGATATCATTCCATTCGGGCCGCAGAGCAAGTCTGCTAGCCCGGCGAGTGACCCGCAGCTGCTGCGCTGCCACTAGAGCAGCTGAACTGAGCGAGCCGAGCTGCAGTTAGCAGTTGGCTGTGCGTTCGGCCATCTCTGTTCGTTGTCGGTGTCCTGTTGTCGCCCTGGTCCGGCCGTTGTTGGCCTGGTACGCCTGGTTTTTGCTGCGGCGACTGTTGCTCTGTCTATTGCTGTGCTGACTATACAACAAATATATTAGCGCCCGCAGCTGCTCTGATCACTGACCACCGCCGCCGCTGTAACCGATCCGTTTGTAGCCGTACTCTGGCAACAGGCCCGAACAAAGTCCCAAGGCTGATTGTCGCAACGATCGCAGACAGGGACAATCATGATCGGGTAAACGCCATCATCATCATCACCCAACGCACAAACGGCAAGAAGACAACAGAATATCACAGGGATCGTGTAAGACGAACGAATATACATTATAGTGCCATAGCCTCATTACTACCACTATGAGACCACTTTATAGTATGGTGGAGACGAGATAAATGCCACGAACCAATCAACCAAGCGAGAAACAGACCAACGTCGGGCAGAGCGACGCAGCCGGAGCTGAGTGCGGCGCCAAGAACGGCACAACCCCTCTCTCGTGGATCATCGCTGTCGTAAGGTAGACAGCAGTGTAATCTATAGTGTATAAAGGGACGCGGCGGCTGTCGAACGACTACCTACCAGCCTTACAGCCGACCGATCTTATCGCGTGGTTGACAGACGGGAGAGGCGGAGTTCGATTTTTGATCGGATCGTGATCCGAGCTGAGATCCCGCGTCAGCGTGTCGCCAGTGTCTGTCGCGTGTTTTGTTCGACAGGTTCAGTCGGCTGGTGCGAAACTCGGCTATTTCGTGTTGGCGTGTTGGCCTGTTCTCCCGTGTTCCTTGTTTTGGTGTCGGCCAAACAACAGCTCCCGTATCAGGAGCGTGTTCCGATGCTGAACGAACGCGGGCGTATGACGCAACGGCCACCTACGTTCCGCATGTGTTGACAAAGTTCGACGAGAGCATCTCCGACGAGACACGGCCTTTAAAAAAGACAAAGGCCGTTTGATCGCGCCAGGAAGCTCGTTCGCCGGTATGCTATCGAGAAATAAACTCGCAATTTCTCTGCGCACATACGATTGATTTTCGCTCTCCGAACTCTCCCGGAGCAGAGCGCACTAGCCGTCTGGCTAGCAAAACGGTAATCGCGGCGTGATTCGAACGCTGGTTGTGACTGCCAAACATGCGAAGATGTGCCTTGCCGGTGTGACGACCTCGGATTGTTCAAATGCTCTCGAAGTCAAGGGACAACCGTGTACGGGGAACGACGAGCAGCCGAACATCAAAGTGCCGCAGCATAGAGAACGATTCTTATCGTCACCCGCTGCCGAGTGAAGGAATATACATGCGTACAAATATATCTATGTGTGTGTCTGTGTATATATATATATAGGTGCTGTGGAAAATGTGATAGTGTTACACGCTTCCGGCCTCGATCAATAGTAATAAGGGGAAAAAGTTTTGTCGCTGTTCTAAGGACTGGCTTTGCTCCTGGCTATTGTGCTGCACCGCCACTGGACAGCGCAGCCGCCAGCAACCGACCACTGAAGTAGTTCAAGCCCTGACAGCGGCAACGACGACGACGACAACGGCTCCAAACACTGTGAACGACTACGACAGCAAGCGTTACGGTGACGCCGCACCGAACCCCAGGATGCGATTGGATCTCCGACGACGGCGGGGCCTGTGCGCCCTTCTACTTCTTCTTTGCTGGTGAGTGACAACAGTTCGCATCGGCCAACAACTATCGATTGCTAACTCGGGTGATCTCTCGTCACACCGTGCCGCCGTCATCTCGCGCTCTCTGTGTGTGTGCATTTCAACGAAACGTCATCTTGTGTAGGGTAATCTCGGCCTTCCAGTCAGGCCGATCGACGTCGCCGTGGGGCCTGCCCATGACCCTCATTGATTGGCGCTCATCGTCGTACCTGTCGTCTCCGTTGTCATTGTTTAGGTTAGCTGGTGGTGTCGAGGCTAATCCTCGACACCGTCACCCGCCAACGGATTGCTCCCGCAACACGAAACAAAGATCCAAAGTTCGAAGCGTTCGATTCCCCGCGCAACTGTCGCTCCCTCTCGGCCATTTTTTTGCTTCATTTGGGAGTCCGCTTTTGGAGGGAGGCGATACCCGTTCGAGTGGCGCCTCTTAGTCCACGTGTTCGTTGTCCGCGGCGGTGACGGCTCGGCTGCGCTCCGTTAGTCTTTGGGGACGGCATCGAATGGCCGTCCCCTATCGACTAGCACAATCTGTCGCACTTAGCCCACAGGCGGGACAGCCTGCCGGTTTGTGGTCACCCTGTGGCCGAAGTTCGTCCATGCCGGCGCGTCGAATGAAGTGCTGCTGCTGCTGGTGAACTATCACAGCGTCCACGTTCGCTAGCAGACCTAGCGCCGTGCGTGTCCTCTCTCTGTCTCTCTCGATCCGAACTGCGGCGGCGGCGGCGCCTGCGCCCTCGTAAATAGAACGTTTCGTTCGAAAACATTGCTTGTTGCGTTGTGTCCTTCTATATTATACACATACATATATATATATATATATACATCGAAGCAAGCAAATAGGAGCAATGCGGATAATGAGTGGCAGCGAAGTTTCGTATCTGGCTTTGGCCGTACGCTTAGCGTCTGCTTGTTAACTTGCTTGCCTGCTCGCCCGTGTATGGTATAGTCAGTTGTGCAGTTACTGTCGCGACGTCACCCTTTAGCTGTTGTCGGCTGTGTCGGCAAATCCTTTAGTTGTTTCGCTGCGCAATTTTACAGCAATTGTGAAGGGGCTGATCGAACAAGGCCGCCGGGTCTGATGACCTGACTCGGCCCGGACCACCGCTGATAGGTGGATACCATGGCAAGGTCAGACTGATCTCGGGTCGGGTGGCCCACACGTCCACGCACGTCGTAACTTTTTGATAACAATAATAACACTAGTAATGATAATACTAGAAATAGTCGAAGCTGGAATCGAGGAAGATTTAGACGGTTCATTAAATGGGCGGTGTCAACAACGTCCAGCGTTAATTAGATCGGATCGAAATTATTCGTCTTTCTCTCTCGGTCTCGCCCGCTTTTTCTTTAATATAGCTTTAATAAACAGTGTACGTTCGGGCACAACGTATTTTCCGTGGCAGACTTCTACAGACATTTTTGCTGGTAGTTCGTTGGCAAAACGCCACCGATGAAGTAATGTTCTTTGGCTAACTTTTACTCAAAACTGCCTGATTCCTTATGTACTTGTGCCGTGAATGGAAGTCCCGTGGATATATAATGGCCACGAAACATTTCTACGCCGCGTTAGAACTATACATATATATATATACATATAATGAACATATTCTGGCGCGTGCTTCCGTTGTATAATACGCGGCGAGTCCGCAACTAAATACCAGATATCCGTTTTGTTCATGGAGTCTGTGAGAGATCATTGAGTAATATTTCGAATGAACATTACTACACGCGTACGGAACTAGCAATTGTTGTCATACGCGTACGCATAGTCTACACGAGTTGTAACTTTACGATGACACATAGCTGTGTAGGCGAGAAGAGAATAACAATTAATTGGAAATTCGCCTACGGGATCAACTCAGGGGCGGTGAATTCCGACAAGTGCTTTATTAATTTTCATTATAATTATGTACGCCGTCAAAATGGCGTCTGAAAGCTTTGACAACGTATTGTATTACAAAGTTTCAGTATTTCACCACCCATTCGTTGTCGAGGACACCTCGAACCGTCAACGGTTGAACCGCTATGCCGGTTTACGGCACACTCAGTTTAGACGGAAAGTTCTCAGCTTCCTGAGACGCATTCGTTTGACAAAGGCGCCGCTGGCGACAACGCCAGGACGCACAGTTGGTTACAGGAGTTACTATAAAATTGCATTGTCTGACCACATCGTGTGTGCGCCGTCGTCATGCGTTTGTACCAAAGAGCTGGACGATCTAGCTAATGCATACATGGAGTCAAAATATGTGTAATATATATATATATATATATATATATATATATATATATATATATGTATATATATATATAATTTTTTTTCGGCTCTGGGCTCACGCTACACCACCTCCACAAGAGCACTGACCATACCGGCTCGTTGACAAATGCTGCAACTCTTCGAATGACCACGACGGAAGTGGGCTGCGAACCGCTCAAACAATTGATACGAATCGTACGCCTGTCGGGTGTCCGGTCGACAGACAATCAGTCAGACCGGGCCGCAGATTGTCCCGGAACAACCGGTAGGTAGACAGACATCAACGAGAGTAGATCGTGATTGGCCGCCGTCTTGCAACAGCCGTGTTAACTATACATTGCCGCTGTCGCGTGCGGCGTCCAATCTGTCGACGCCTTGTTTGAGCGGCGCAAGCACTCGCTGCTGCAAATTCACATTTTGCCGCTTTGTGGGTTGCTGCATCGTGAAGCCGCGGTACCCCGAGACGCGCACATCGAACGATAGCTTCATGTAACGGTACCGCGGGCCAAGTGTTTGCCGGAGCGGGTTCCGTCGCCTTCTGGCCGGCGTCTGGCGACGCTGAAGGTTGAAAACGCGCTCCGCTGGCAGCGCAGCGCAACGAACGAACGGGGAATGATGGCTGAAATACAAAGCCGCGATGAAAATTGCTTGCGGGGTCTCGTCCCATCGTAGCGGCGAAGAGCGGTCGCCGGCTCGCGCGCGCGCGCGCTCACGCCTTGAACGTGATCTAGCCGCTGTATTTTGCTGGTGGATGAAGAAAGAATATGGTGGTGGTGGTAAAAAAAAAAAGTGAAAACAGCCACGCTGAAACTTTGGTTGATTTCGACGTCGTGAGTGGATTACTGCTCAAGTTACCACAAGGATGAGCTGTGAGTTGCGATAACGGTTTTAATGGGGAAAGCGAATGTGATGCGGCGACAGTGGTTACAGCGGTTTGTGTAGAGCCGATGGGGGTATGTTGGGGGATGATGCCAACAGTTTGCTGAGATGTCTATGTACTGCGAGGGGAAATTTGTAACTACCCATAGGAGACAAGGAGACGAAAAATCGCAGGAGAACATATTTTGTAACATTAAAAGAAACAAATATGTATATGTTTTAGATGTTTTTTATTTTATTTTTTTATTTTATCGAGAGCTAAAGCGTATTGTATTGCAGTTCCGAAAATAAACTTTAGTTTGAAACTGAAACTAGATCAAAATGTATAATGATTTTATGTGAATTATGCCAAAAAATGACGGGCTTGCCTTCTGGCGGAGCCGAATGTTAAATCTCTTTTAAAATATAAGATCGGGACAATTGATGTTGCATATAGAAACAACAGAGAAACAATGAGGAACTAATCATTTCTCTTCACCATCCCCCGTGACAACCCGAAGTCTTACATAGACATTTACAAATGTATGACATCACCTGCCCTCACTACAATGTCGAGTGTCATCGGCACAAAATAGTTGGAGTTCACTTAACATGCATTTGCTTATTAAAAAAAACAACAGCAAATCATTTTTTATCATCATTCACTGTTCATATCACTTTGTTAATCAGTGTGACCCGTCTCGTCAGCAGAATGGTTAGGTGTACAGTTTCATCTCGAAGGGCACTGGCCGATATCGACGAAATGCGGTGGTACCAGTTACCAACGTGAATCATAATTAACCAATTAGCATAGCGCAGGCAATAAAGGGCATTGCTGCAGCAATTCCACCATGCAGTTTGCTTTCTAATGCTCCGGTGAACCCTGCTGCGTGTACCCGTATTTCTGCTAAAAGTGAGACAGGTTTCTTCTATTTGACAAGAAGGCCCTCGGCGGCGGGTTTCAATTGTTTGAAATATAGTAGTAGTTTGTTGAGCGCATACTTTGATCGGCTGTCCGAAGGTGATATCACACCGTTTGGTCGATCGATGAAGTCTACGGTTGGTACTATACTAGAGATATACGCGTAGTGGAGTTATGCCGAATAGGCCGACGTTGCCCTGGGGATGTCCGTTGATAAATTGTATTGTATGAAGGCATGGCTATGGTAATCAAATAACAGCGAAAAAATATTGCGCCATCAATTTGTCGAACATTGTTAACACGTTGTCAAGTGCCGTGTTGCTGGGATTCGATAATACCTCGTGGCTTTGAATACATGTAATCTGCTGAGTGAAACATTGTTTCGAAACGCAAAGCAATGACACTAATTCCTACTGATGATGGTTTCGCTGAGCCAGACAGCCGCCGGCCTCGGAGGTTATACTGTACTGTAACTATTATTATTACTAACTATTATTATTATTATCATCATTATGGACTGTCAATAACACGTGGCGTCTTGCTGAAAACTGAAAACACCTTGCGTTCGTCGGCAAGTTCCATAATGTGACATATAGTAGCTCTCATCCAACCAACCAAGTTATCTTCTCGTTGACAACTTGCCCCAGCTGTCAAACTTCAGCCCCTCCGCAATCAAATTGTTTGTGTGAGCCTGTGTCAGCTATCCAGCAGGCTTCCCTATGCCTCATTGCTGCTATAGCTCGCCACTGAAAATTCGGGACTGCGCGGGGGCTGTGAGCTTCACCCGAGAAGGCCGCTGGCGTTTTTCCCCAGCGGATAGTGCGCTGTCTGTCCGCGACGAAGTGCCCGTGGGGGAAGTCCATTTCTCTCGGCCGTCACATCGATGTTCAGTGTGTGCCATTGTGCAACAACTGTCCGACAGTACAGCGCGAAGTCCGTTGGTGGCCATTGATTATTTGACGAACGACGCGCGGCCAATGTTCAGCGATGTCGCGATGATCATATACTCGTCTCAAAAGAGAAAATATTGTTGACTGCGCCTCGTCTCAAATGTTCATCAATCCGCGCTAGGCGACATATTGCGTCGCCACCGTATGACAATACATATGTAGCTATGTAATTCATCTAGGATTTGCGCCATTTGCGTCTCCAGTCGATACCTGACCATGTCATATTGTCCGCTATCGACAGTAACACCATTGGCATTAGCAGCTACTCAGTGGAATGATTCTCTGCTGGTACGCAACACGTACGATCGTAACGTTGCACTGCTAAGGAGAGCAGCGTTAGGGTAGACTAGTGGCAGCAGCTCTATGAAGCCATCGATTAGTATTATATATAATAGTTAGCTATGGAAGTGTTCTTCGGCGCTATCTGGTACACCCACTCCAGTATAGGTGCCCTAAGCCTGTGGTGGCAATGCCTTTACGGAAGGACCACTCTTTGTCCTCTCTCTCTCTCTTCGTTTAATGTCATTCCTATAATATCATTTGGCAAATAGGATCTGCTCGCATATTTTCGAGCACGGTGCGAGCTGTGAGTCGTGACCTTTACGAAGAAGGCAATGCAATGATACGCCTCATCACAGTACAGAAACAAACACCTGTAATGGCATTCCCAACGGACGGACACGATCGCGAGCAATGCCATCGCCTCTTGTGTTCCAGCCTCGACAGATCAGCATGATAGTTCACTATTCATCAGGTACATGATTACGTTTGACTCGCGAAGGATGGGATGGGAGAGGTTTCAGATTGTTTAGTTCATAGAGATGCGAACTTCAGAAACAAGTGTGCAAGTGTTGCCGGTCCTTCAGTTCATTTATGTACAGCTCTGAGATCCAGTCGATTTGCAACGGGCTGCAACGTACTATCTGCGTTGAATCGTGCTTCTTGTTTTGGATGAGTTTGTGTATAGCTCGTTGTTGTTGTTGCCGGGCAGCCTGCCCGAGTGTGAATCCGCTCTTGTAGCAAGACACATGCAAATGTTTCAGTTGTTTCAGTTTCAAAATCAAGTTTATTTTCGGAACTACAATACACATACGCTTTAGTTTTCGATAAAATATAAAAATAAAAGGGTTTGTCTTTTGTTAAGGACAAGGTTTTTTTTTTGTTAAGGGCAGGTCTGCCGTGGCGCCACGGCGGCAAATGCGGATTTGTTGGGGTATTGTTACTTCATTTTGATTGCTTGTCGTCGTCTATGATTTTTCGCGAGCTAAAGCCTCCTTCGAGAATGGCCTATAGAAAGGGGGATGGATACTCATGTTGGACTGGGTCGATCTGTGTAGGCTGCCCATCCGCGGCGCCAACGCGGCCACGAAGTTCATTTGGTCGTCCAATGACTAACCGAGATAATCGGGTGGACAAAATGGTCAGCCGCTTTCCCCGTGGACGTCACGACGAAGCGTGCATCCAATTGCCGACGGCCGAGTTTTATATATTCGAAATTTATCCGCACTGCGCTGTGACATAAGGACTATACTACTGGCGTTGTTGTGTCACTGAACAATAGTCGACCTCTGTAGGCAAAACAGCGGGGATTTTCCTGCGTGAGCGTTTTCGATCGTCATTGCCGCAAAAACGGCGAACGTTCGCTCAGCGTTCCAGACCCCCTGGAGGCCCTAGACCTTCCCGACCTATTGACCATAGAAAGAGGGTGATGGTGCCCTTTAGTTAGGCCGACACGTAGGTGAAAAAAGTCAAGCTAGTCTTTCCCGCTTACGAGTACTTACGACAATCGGTGACGCCAATTACCTTTGCGAAGAGAGACCCATCGTGATCTGATGCAAAATATGTGGTCTTCGCGAAGACTGAAGGGCGGCCAGCGTTTCGTTCGTCTCACAGAACAAGCACAGGTGTTCAGTCGTCCTCGGCGTTTAGCGGCGCTAAGGATAGAGTCATGTGTGCAAGCAAGTAAATCGCATAAATCATGAAACTGAGGTGAAATGAGCGCTGCATAGAGATAGGTAATAGGTTGCTAAAATTGGACTCAGCTTTCGAGCTTCGTGTGTGAGTAAATTTGTGGAACGTGTTCCTGTCCGCGGCTGGCAGACAGGCAGACTCTCGGCCGTTCTCTGTCAGGCGCTTCTCGGCGTTAATTATTCGTATAAATGTTCCTCTGATGATCCGGTGGTGAGCTTCTTGGGCTGCTTGACAGAAGGGCACATATCGCTTGGGATTAAATCCTTCAGCCAGACATGAAGGATCTTTGGAGATTATTATTATTGTTATTATCTGTGTGATATCTGTTATGCGTTTATCATCTGTGTATTCTTGACGGCACGGCCAAACAGTACAAAAATATTGCCCTGATAGTTCCTTATGGTAAATAATATATACCCAGCGGTTGAATGCTAAGAACAGTCCCATGGGGGATCAGCTAAAAAAATTGTCTATATTGTGGCATCTCCACAAGAAATGTCGTGAGAAGCATTCACGTCTCTCCAGTAGGATTTGAACCTGCAAACCTAACCTATATCTGTATATCCAAGCTGTGTGCCTGAGTGCAATCGACGTTGTCGTCCAGACGATCACGGGCACGAGTGAGTAAATGTTGCTAAGTCAAGGCTAATTAAGTCCACGCTGACGAATAATCCTCGGGAAAAATACTCAGCGAAGAAATATCGACTGAGAGCCATTTCGTCTTCTGACCAGATTATGTGGCCATGCTCAGATCGATCGACAACACAGACGAGTAGGTGTGCCGGAACATGAAAAGACGCCAGTTTGCCGTAGGCGGGCTCCGATACATACTTGCCGTTAGACAGGGTCTCGTTGTTCGCGGACGAGGATTGGCTAATGTCGATCGGCCTGCCTGACCTTGAGGAGAGGTGTGGACCTTCTCATCGACAGGCGATCCACTCCCTGTAAGCTCCCTCGAGCGGTTCAGAGCGTAAATCCGTCGAAAAGGCTGACCGCCCCTCTCTGTATTTTCGGCTTTGGCACGAAACACGAAAACGTCTTGCAAATCAACACATGTAAATCATGGAACATACCAGAACGCTTCACACTGTTTATGGTTTCCGCTGGACGAGACTATGATTTTGTGACCTGTGGTGTTCTATCAAAATTGCTGATGGCCAGAACAGATTTAGCGAGACAACCTGACCGTAAAAGGCTCCTCAACTGAACATAGATCATAAACTGTCTTATATACCATTCAAATAACAATCAAGACATTCTGTAGTCGGTGACGGCTTACGGGTCGATGAAGTCGATTGAATTTGGATGGAATGACGAGATATTCACGTCAGTTGAGCTTGTTCCCAGCATGACACGTTGAATCAGAACCGTCGACGGCACATAACAGCCGTAGCGATTTTACATCGACAGGAGGCCGCCATTGTTCCCCTGTTGTGAAGTTAGGCGCAGTCACTAACGAAACGTTTCGCACGCCGAAAACACACAAGTTCCTTAACTTCGTTCGCATTTATGGAACACAATGGATCGATAACTTGGAAAGTCAGCGCGATTTTCGGAAGCTTCCCAAAGCGCATTCTCTGTAGGAAAATAGGTGAAAATATCGTGGGGAGAAAAAATAACCGCTCCAGCTGTGTCGGTCGTTGTCGTTCCCTACGGTGCAAGCAGTGGAAATGTCTATGATGGGCCGCCGGACGAACGCATCCGTACTGTATTCGATGTCTGGAGCGTGTCGTTGTGGCAATAACTCCGCCAATGGTGTAGGCGGACTTGGTTTGGACTGAAATAGAACGAGAAATAAAATAATCATACGTCTACAACGATAACAGCACTTCCGCAAGGGGTCGAACATTTCTTCTATATATGTATATATATATATATATTCTATCTAACCAATCGTTGAGAAGACGTTCGTATCTCAACGGTCTCATGGAGTCTACAGTAGTGTGTGAAAATGAGCATAACATCGTTTATATATATTATTCGAATATTTGTCAAACGAGAATAAGTGAAAGGTTAGACCTTATATGGACAAAACGTTCCGTCTGTACTGTCTCACCCGCACAAGTCGCGCCCCGCTCGAAGGACATACTCTGCGCGGCAACGTGTGGCAAAAAAAAACGAATTCCTATCCAAGTTGTCCCCGACTTAACAGGAAAACTGGTGAACCCCTCTGACCGAATCGGATTGTTGAAGGCCACGAAACAGGCGCCGATTTTCTTCGTGATGTCGTTACGCGGATGTATTTTTCGCTAATTGTTGCATGGCGGTGTTTCGCGTTGTGAAAGCAACTTTGTTACCACTGTCCACCTATAGGGGTTGTTGTTGTTTACGGGAATTTTTCCTTGATTGATTCTCACCTTTTCTCGAGTCGTTAACTAGCTGCGTCATGAACTGCCCATGGCATGGGCTCGTCGAGCGTTCAGTTACTTGCGCCATGATGGCTGTTGATGCTGTCACGTGACGAATTCGACGGGTAGACAGACAGATGTTGGTGGAAGTTGAACGTTCATATGAGCCCTAAGTGGAGGATGGCTCTTCCGCTGAACGAATTGCGCATCGAGAACCTTATTGACAGATGTATTACATATTATAGTGTGTTGTATGTTGTGTGGTAGATAGCAGCGATCAGCACGCGTCACAATGAAACTCGATTCCTTTGTATCTAATATTGTTGCTTAATTATTGCTATGATTAATAACTGATTTCTGTAGTCCATTAATGAGACTAGAGGAAGATCAACATTACCTGTGCTATGAACTCCCTGCTCTGCCAGACGTTTACATACGTTATCATATATTAAGAGATTTATGAAAACCTCGAGCATCATAAAACACAACTTATACGTCACACGTATATTTTTCTGCCTTAAAAATTCACCGTTTATGTAGGGTAAATCTGAGCATGCTTGCTATAATTCGATACTATTTACTTTTGCTTTCCTAGTCAGCAATTTCGCCAACAAATGATTATTTCGTCCCGTTTCTCCGCCAAAATTCGAGATAATTGTATTGCCTGTCCACCATCTGTCATTTGGCTACTCGGCAGAGATTGCCTCTAAATCAAATCTAGCGGTTAATATATTTCAGCAATTCGTTACAAGTTCCGCTTTCTAAGGTCGTCCGGTTGTTCCGTTATTTCATTGAGGCCAGGCAGCGGCCACGAAAACAACTTCTAAAGCTTGTAGCATTTCGGACTTTTCCAAGCACATGAACCGTCACCGTAACGCCGGCCAGGCGTCGCCAGCAACGATATTCTCCCCGATATGAATCGCTGCTACCGAACCCATCAAGTAGCCTCTGCCGTGTGCCTACGTCGCTGTGCGCCGGTCGATCCGGCCGAATTTACCGCCAAGGTGTAATAACATAGTGCAATTCCCTTTTGATATTCTTGCCCCCCACCTTTATAATGGATGGTTAGTGCCTTCTACGTAATCTCAGCTGGTCACATTCACTAGAGAAAGGGCTGGCCGAGAGTGTCCCTCGGAAGTCATCTATCGACACACACACACTTGGGCATATAGACACTAGCCTTAGGTGGCGCAACAGAAGCAGTTGCATCCATGCGGTATCCATGCGAAGTGGTGGTGTTCGACAAATCGAATGTCTATTTGTGTATGTGTGTGAGCGTGTGTGTCCGTGTGTGTGTGCGTAGCTTGGCCTTCGCTGTCATTGCGGCCTGAGCAAGTTGTGGAGCACGCCTGCTCGGCCTACAGAAGGCCGATCTGACGACGGCGTGTCATCTGTGGCTGAGCTGATTGGCTGGCTTGTTGATTCACTCAGTCATCCCTTGTAGCAGTTGGGGTCCAACAGTTTGACTGTCGTCAGGCGTTTGACCGCCGTCCGTGTTGATTCTCTTTCCAAGGCGCTCTCTCTCTCTCTCTGTTCTCCGCCAAACATTCTCGCCCGTCCCTGTCTAGCTATCAATGCTCGCGCGCGCCCGCGCGCGGTTTTTCGATCCACGCCGAAGCCGCCGCCGTGCCAACGCCGGCGCCGCCGTCGCCGTTTGCTGAGCAGCTGAAACGCTGACGTGGACTTCAGCGGAATGAACGTTGGAACGGAATAAGCGTCGTCACGGCGAGCAGGGCGACAGCGGGGTTGCTACCAGTTGACGGGAACGGTCGAGCGTCAGCTGTAGCTAGACCCAGCTGGAGACGCTGGGCGCTTGAATAAGCAACGCCATAGCAGCGTAGCATTGTATTGGATATGGCCAGAAAATTTTCCAGAAACAATATGTCACACGCACACACACACGAACAATTAACGAACGCCAGCCTAATCAACAGCTGAATGGGATTGAACTTAACGAGCTGGGCTGACGAGCCGATACCGCGAGAAATGACAGCGTTAGAACGCCGAATGAATTAGGCTTTGCAAATAATTACACGTACTGAATTGGCTGGAATCGTCCGACCCGCAGAAATCTTGAGAGAATACTATGTACAATAATGAAATATATGATTAGTAATATTATTAGTTGGTTGAAAGTCGACTGGTCGTTATTAGACTGGTCGTTACGAACCCTATAAATAGTTTCCGTCCAAGTAAATTCGCGGGTATTCATGCGTGCTTCAGTCGACGGCTGCGTTCGGTAGATGCATAATTTGCTCGATAGCCTGTCCTATTTGAGTAGATATCGCTTCGATCCGAAAATTTATTCACTGTACCGTCGATCTGCAACTGTCCATTTGTAAAACAGTACAAACAGAGTTACAGGCGATTATCGATAGAATATATTAGTATTTCCCTGAATCCATAGGATACGCGTTTCTGGCATTATACGATGAAACGTCTATCGGTAGTTACTTGAACGCTGCTAATTGCAATATTCCGAGGCGCATTTCGGCAGAGGCACGCTCTCTACGGGACGACGAGGGCCTCCTCTTGACAATGCCGGGAAATGGTGACGTGTTAGACGTGTAGCCACTTTTCGCGTAGACACCAGACACGCCGCCGGTATAAACACGGTGCATGTTAAACGAGATCACCGCAGATACATTGACTTGAATGCCGTATCGGCTCGAGTTGCTTCTCGTGCGGAAGAAGGGACGGCCAGCCCCCTTCCAAGAATTCTCCATCTTGGCAAATTCGTCACTCGTTGCATGCAGCCGTCTCACACGTGGTGATCGGCTTCGCAATTGTTCCATAGTAAAATTCGGCGGGACGGTCCAAGATCGCTCCCGATGCAGCTTTTTCTTGACAACGCTCAAGTTCCCCCTGGTATATCGTCATCGCCCGCTGCTCGGTCAGCGATTAGACAGAGCAGTTCTGTGGTGCCCCGACGGCCAGTGAGCCGTGTGGCTTCTTGACGACGCTGGCTGGGACCTGAGCGCGCTAGCTTTGTCGCCTAAGTCTCTGGTTGCAGAAAGCCAGAGGAGGCAGGTTCTACCTCTCGAAAACTTAAGCGTCATAGAAAAACTGCAGTTCCATTAATAAGCCAAAACTTTGTATTGTATTACCTTTAGCATTGGTGTTTAGCACTGGTGACTAGAGTTGGGCCATCTCCTGCTCACCACCCGCAAATACAATAGAAAGTATATACGAACAGGACTCAGTAGAAGCTATACATGGATATACCCCTCCACCCCTTGTTTCCATCGATATAATGAATACGCCATATATATAAGCTGCAGCGTATTTTGCTCTGTTCAGGAATTGAAAATAATCGTCGTACATGCCGCTTATTTTTGAAAATGGAGAACTAAATTACACACACACACACACCCACTCACACACAGATCCGCCTTTCATGAATACGAATTAGCCCCCACCGACGTGACA
The DNA here is from genome assembly GCA_019614645.1 of Stratiolaelaps scimitus. Lineage (NCBI taxonomy): Eukaryota > Metazoa > Arthropoda > Arachnida > Mesostigmata > Laelapidae > Stratiolaelaps > Stratiolaelaps scimitus. Next base: position 7,232,958 of record JABWDB010000012.1, read on the forward strand.
CTTTCACCGCGTCGTCCCAGAATGAAAACATATGCTCTGCTCTTGTTTGACTGACCAGCGTGGTCGACAATTGGAGAGCTGTCCCGACTATGAAGGGGTTATCTTAAGTATCAACTGTTGCTTCTACCCAATCCAGCCACTGTTGTGTCGGTGCATCTGGCTGGATCACTAGAACGCGCTCGTATGATGGGTCACTGCTCGAGAGCAACTGGCACAACGTCGTGTAGAGAGCTTGGCATTCATTCATGTGTTTCTTCAATGTTTTTGGCGCCAGATAATGTCTCCCGTATGGTCTTACTATGCGTCTGCTTTGTTTTTTGTTAATAAGATGGCGAGGTTGATATATGTATATATATATATATATATATATATATATATATACCGATGCGAGCCTGGAGAAATGCCTAGGCTATCGCCAACGCCGGCAGTGGGCAATATAGGCAACGGCTGTGAGCGTGACACCATGTTGTGCATTTGTAGCAACAGGCAGAGGTTTCACAACTGCACGCGGTAGCTCGTGTTCTAGTCCCCGAAGGTGAGATGGCCATTTACGCTGCGAGGGTTTTCGGGCACGGCGGTCACGATCGTCACCATGTGATGATGATTAAGGCGTGGCCATTGTGCTGGTCGGGTGCCATCGTCTGGGTAGTGTATGGGTCGAAGACGATTCTGTACCCCCACCTTGACCGATTTGGGCAGAGGCCCATCAGCGACCATCGACTACGCCACGCCAATTGGTCATGCAGCGTGTACCCATGACGAAAGAGCTTCCCGCGTCAGCCGGCTGTGATCTTATTATAACCCGTTGTTCAGATTCACTCTGAACATTAACACGTGTTGAGAATACCAGCCGGAGGTGTTCACCAATCTGTACGGAGAAGCAAGCGTGCAAAGCTCAGCACGGCAGTTGTGTGCTCGGAACGACAGGGGGTACACCTGAATGGATGATGTCATTCAGAGGGTCGGTCGTTGCAACACAAGCAGCACTGAGTGGCACGTGTAAAAATCGTCTACTGAGATGAGCAAAAGGTACCAGACCAAAATGTTTCCGAGGCTGAGTCCTGCTCGATAGCTATAAAGACTCGCGAAGCCTGGGATCATTTTGTGGAAGAATTATCAATGATCAATCAAATGTATCCTAGGCCAATTTATCCATTAGCTGAATGGTCCTTCTGCGTGAACTTTAGAAATTTGGGATCTTACACGGCCTTGCGCTCTAGTGTGCGGAACTCGAAAATAGCAATAGTAGAGATTGTACTAATAGTTAAGTGTTTCCCCCATAACCACGACGCAAAGTCCTCTTTGTCACTAATTGGCTGGCTTATCTGCGCTGTTGTGCCTTAGTGCAGGTGCGCAGTTCCAGTCATTACTAATGTAATTAATAATGGGTGTCCGTACGAGGCACAGTTCAGTTTCAGCCGCTCGTAAACAACCCACGGACACCGACAAATCAGTCATTTCCGATGTTGTATCATATTGATATTCATAGTACAAACTGTTGAAGGCTAACATCACCCATTATTGTATTGTATCTATACAAGCGTCATCGCCGACCAGGCGACATCGTGGCGATAATGGGTTGCCATAACAAACCTAAAGTAAATGCTGGTAATTGTGAAGTAAAAGCAATGTAATGCTCAGCTTACACTTGTATGTGAAGTGACTGGCAATTCTATTGTGGCGCAGTACAGCAAGAAAAAAGCAACAGCCCGTCGAAATACGATCGACCTAAGTAAGTCGCCGGAGAGTCGTCCACACGAATCAGGCTTCCCGGAAGCATTCGTTGGTTGCATTCATCGGGCGCACGCTCTCGAGTGGTCAGAGGACCTCGTTCGCACCGACTGTTACGCTGGTCGAAGATTCGCACTCTGAAATAAGGGACATCATGGTCGCTCTGTTCGGCCTGAGGCATCGCTCTCGTCGTATGCAATCCCTTACCGCAAGGGCAGAAGGTGCCTGCAACATCACGCAGCTCGTATGCAGCATACTATCGCAACCTCGCAAACAATCAATCTTAGCATAATATTACATCTGTGCGTACACTTGTATATATCCACATGGCTGCCGCCTGTAGGCACAGCTGCAGTGTGCAACTCGCTGAGTCAACTCGCTGTCAGCTATAGCCATTATGAGCGGTTTCACTGCATCCTCAGTCGAAGGCCGAGGCCTGGCAGGCCTTTCGACGGCTGTTGCCGCCACTGCTAACGCCGCTGCTAGAAAAGGCTCGTGTGTGAAGACACCACGGCCAAAAACAACCTGGTATTTGCCTCCAGAACCTGTCGGCGCCTGCTGCGATGGGATGGGGTTTACCGCCGCTGTGCGCGGAAAACCTTTGTTTCAAAGAGCCTCCCGGTGTTCAGTTCCTACTCAGCGCGTTGTCTACGCGATGTTTACCGTATTCTTCAAGGTGGCACATCTCTCCCTCTCGTTCTCTATGGGAAGGCGTCCCGATCTCTCGTCTCGCAGGCGAACGATGACCTCGTCGCCAGCCGGCGCAAACAGGTGTTCCTCGAGTGCTACACGCAGAGGTAGTCCATTGGTGCGACGTTTGACGATGCGGACCAGGCTGTTATGGCTGTTTTTGCTGCTGCTGCTGCTGTTGTTGTTGTCGCGATGTGTGTCAGAGACCGGCTGCTTGGGCTGCTTTGGAGCGCGTCTCAGTTCACGGTTTGCGCTATCGAATAGCGCACCGTGGCCAGAGAGTGAATCTCTCGCAAGAGTGGTGTCGACCTGTCACTTGTCGCTACGGCTACCGGCACTGATTCAACGATACACACAACACAGTACGTTGGCGGCAGTGGCGGTGACGTCGCAGTGCCAAGTGGACACGGTTGGCGCACCGTGACCGGTTGTGGGTGACGTCGGCCAGGTCGCAGCCCCGAATCCTGTCATAGTCTCAGGGAGATGGCGGACTTTTCCCGCGACATTCTAATTAGAAACTGTTTTTGGAAAATTTACAATTTCTCCTTGACATCTTCCTTAGGTGGTTACCCTTCTTGCAGTAATCCTCTAATACGGATAAGCGTCGAGAAGATTCCGGCAGGGGAAGGTCTGCGAGAGGGCCAGCAGACCCAATCAAAAGTCCCTTTGAAAGGTAACGCTGAACGCGAGCTCGTTGTTTGTTCACCTTGTTTCTAAACGAGTAAATGGACAATGGTCCGTAGCAGGCAACGTTGATGTCAACGAGGCCACCGATTGTTTATATGTCAGTCAGCGTGTTTTGCCCTCATTTCATAGCTGCTTGGGTGTTGAGCGTTGTTCCACAGTATTACGGACAACAGGTTGTCGACTTGGAAACATCGGGACATGTTGCCTTCGGGATGGTTAGATCGAAAAGAGAAGGACAAAGCACCAAATGTCGTAATTGGGCTGATGGCACCGCCACCACTGGAACGGCGAGTCGACGGCTGCAGACAAATGAGATCGATTACGCAATGCGGTGCAATTAGAAGCCGTATTATAACATCAACAATAATAATAATAGCTCTATTCTACTAATCGGTGTCCGGGATGCTGCCGTAAGTGTTGTGTCATGGTTGTCCCAGGACCACATCAGACTGCAGCCGCTGTAATGAAATTGACTAGGAACATGAATTGCCACCTGTGTCGCCGACAACCGATTGGCGTGGGAGAACAAAGGGGACGAATTGAAAATGACTTTCAATAACAATAGCGTGACAAGCGCTAATTACCATGTGGAGCAGCGTCACGTAACGGGAGACTCTTGGCTCGAACCGCAACGAGAAGCCAACGGGACGAATGTGACAGCGTTATGAGGTGAAGGTCTATTGGTTTATTATTATTATTAAGGGAACTGCAATCTTTACAATGCTCAGGTTATTTCCTTACATGTCATAGGTGCGTTATCTTTGTAGAATCTTCCGAGCGCTCGGTAGGGGCTAGCTTGCCAGACTCAGGGTGCCCTGCGAGGAGGGCAATATGATACATCCGAACCACATTTTGTACACCGTATAGAAGGTTTCGTATGACAAATGTACATGTTACGATAAAGCTTTCATGCGGACTTGTAGGGTAACCCGAGTCTGGTTAAGTAGATATAACAGGAATCTGTGTATTACCGTGAAAAGGAAGTATTGAGTTGTGGTAGAGTATCATCAATCCCAGACCAATATTGCCCTTGTCTGCAGGGTACTGACATAATCCTTGTTGCCTCGCCATAGCAACGGCTACGGCGAGGAGTACAAGGATTTATGGTGTCGTCCTCAAAACTGTGCCATCCAGCATCCGTACAGAGGTTCTGGACGTGTTGGTCACAGGAATGTAATGCAGCTCCCGAAAGAATGGCCCTCTCGGGCCGTTATTAGCTTGCTAGATTCGTTCCCCGTGACACGCACAAAGCCTATTAAGACTTCAACCTGAGCTGTTGCCAGTAGTTCAGGTAATCTTTCACTTGATGACATCCATGAGGCGTGACATCAGCAATCGTAACTCTAGGCAGCGTCTCTTTCTGGCAGCCGGCAGTTAAAACGACCTCATCTCATCCCGAAAGTCCTACTCGACTACCAAAATCCATGACTTGCGCCCGTTTCAAAGTCTGCTCGGAAAACCCATCTTGCCTATTGTAGATATGAGTACAGTAATAATAATAATAATTTGGCCCATACCGCATTCGACGACAACTTGACGAAGCTGGTAAACGAGAAGTGAAAAACGTCGACGCATATTCCGATTAGGTCGTCGTCTCCAATTAGCCCTATTATCAAAGGAAACATTTCATGAAACTTCCCAGCAGAGAATAAATACCTATTGCCTCTCCATCTTGTGACCGTTGATCGATTCGATGATTGGATGCCGTGACGTGAGGTCTTTCTAGGGGTGCATATGCATACGCCATCCCCGTCAACTCGGAACCAGGGACCAGACCCTGGGGGGTTGTTCCTGTACTGCCCGCCTTTCATTTGTCTTACTTGTTGGTACGTAGCGTCTTCGAGGAAGCCGATCTTCCCCTCAGGGTGGAGTAACCGCGGAATGAATGCGCAGACTTCCCCTGCGAGGTCGTGTAATGGGTCAGGAGCCAGGAATATAGACAGTGTCTTGTGGAAAAAATATCAACGAAGGTCCTCCTAAAATATTGTAATGTAATGTCCTACTTCTTTGTCTGCCAGCAGTACAACTCATTTACATTGATCGGTTTGCAGGTGTTCACTGATTGCTTTGTGGGGTGTATCAAAAAATGAAAATCCACGAATTTGAATAGTTGACGTTGTATTCTTTGTGGCAACAAATGCCAGTGTATCTCTTCGTCGGCACTGTTAGTGATTTCTCCTCGTCGGCACGTGTGAATAATAAAATACATTAATGAAATCTCAATTAAATTTCCACCTCCGATTTTCCTCCATTGAAGCAGCGCAGACGTTTCGCTGCGCGGAGGCAGCTTTAAATTTTGTAGTATTTACGCTGCAGGAATTAGTAATCAACATCATAATCAACAAAATTTGCTCCATCCACTGACCAGGCATTCAGTCAGCCATATTCCTCGCTTAAGACATATATTTCTATGATTATATATGGAAGTGTACCTGACACAGTTGACTGTATATATATATATATATACATATATATATATATATATATATATATATATATATATATATATATATATATATATATATATATATATATATTTATATATATATTTATATATATATATTTATATATATATATGACTGCGTCAAGTTTAGGCATCGCATTACGTTTGATAAGGTCGGCGTTGTTGTACTCGCACAATGCAATAGTTGACTCGACTGTTCATCACCGCCGTTCTGCGGCCATCTTCACCGAAACGACCCAGTCGCATTCAAAATATCCGAGGCGATGAATAGCAGAATGAAACGCTGCCTCGGAAGGCCCTGCCTGAAATGTGACTCAACGAACAATTGATCAACCGGGGGTCACTGGCTCGAACACGGGCCAACGCTCGGCGAGTCGACTCATCACAAATGCACCTTTTTGTCCTCTTGGCTTTTTGTCGTCCTCATTGTTGTCACATATATATATATATATATATATATATATATTTATGTAATTGGGAGGACCACACTAACTATACTACAGCATCACTTTCCCCCAACGAGTTTCAGCTAGAACCGAGCTATCGCCTCCAGCCGGGCGCAACGGCGTCATCTCTAACGGCGGAACGAACGCGCGTACGTTGACATGGATTACATGCAAACAACACGAGCAAATCCGGTCAATTTGGTCGAATCCAGACTACGGAAGTCATGTTTCAATGCAGCTAAATATGTCCCAACGTATGGCTGGGAGCTAAACCTGTTATTGGTACCGAAATCTGACTTTTTACTATTCTTTGTCTATTCCATAATACGTCTTCTTCCCTTATTGTATGTGACGAGAGAAATTGAGACGGAGGACGCTGATAACGCGTACATGTTTTCGGTTTGATGGCATATAGTTGAATCCTCTTGGCTCTATCACAGGGCTAAATCCATTAACAAGATGCCTTAGTATTTTGCTCAATTCGCAAATACTTTGTTAGCGCCCCGTCATCAGCCTTCAGCGAGAGTCAACGCTTTGTTAATCCCTTCCCCGCTTGTCTTAGACAGCTCAGCTGCCCAACTCTCGGCTATCTTCGTTTGCGGAGGCCATGCGGAATCATCTCGACGAACAGTGTTCCCTCAAGGGGTGGTTATGATCGTCGGCCGAAAGGCGCGCGGCGCATAACGCGACGCCATCAGCCGGCTGCCAGTCGCCACCGCCAAGGCAACACCACCGTTCGAGCTTTCCGAGTAGGCACTGGGAAACAACTAACGAGCGGAGAGATAAGTCTCGCAATGGCCGCAGGCCATCCGTGTTGTTCTCGCGAGGCTCAAGAACGCCTATGCGCGTCCGGTGTCGTTGTCCTTGTCGTAAGGCCTGCTCGGTTGACCTAGAAATCGTGTGGCCGGAAACATAGAGGGTAAGGTGGCGAGTCTGTCAGAGAATAGCCTGTGTTAGGGTGGGGCGATGTGAACCTTGAGATGAGTGGTTAAAAGAAAGAGGGAGAGAGGGCGGGACGGACTCAGTGAAAACAGAGGGCTTTGTAGACACTGAAGGTAACAACGTTTCGAAATGTTGCACGATCGGTGTCAATGACCACCACGAATTACCACGCTGTGACCTGTGAAGCCACTGCCGCCGGCATCGGCAGATGGAACGACATGCGCAACGGTGTATGCCTTCGTCCGGTTGGTCGTCTATCTCTCAGAAGCTAGAGGCTGACACTGGCTGGATAGGGGTCTGGACAAGGCCGAGGTGACGGCAGAGGTGTCGAGGCTGGATTTAGCGGGCTAACGCAGCGTGCTCGTTAGTTGTGGGTAGCATTGAGTTGAACGCGGATTCTGGCGTTTGACTAACACAGCGAGACAGAAGGATACGACGTGATTTACAGCTTGAGTTCCGTTGGATGAAAGGTAGTGAAGGATTTTGCGTCGGGCCGCGTAATCTCGAAAAATCACACGCATTGCTTAATGTGTGATACTATGTGGTGACATTGGACATATTATATTGTATCTAGTTGAACAGACACCAGCATTGGACGACTACCATAAAGATCCTCTCAGGGCCATTTTGGTTATCTTTCTAAGACGGTGTTGTGCAGGTTTTCCTTGCAGCGATGCGACCTCGATCGTCTACTAGGATTCAATGAAGATTTGGTCAGTTAGACCATGGACAATGACCAACGTGTGTACAGTCTTGTCGACTCGGGGGGGCAGGGTTGAGATAGAGCTCCGACAGCTTAACATAAATAGGAATTATTCTATAGGAATAATGTCTATTTTTTTTTGTTAAAACACATTTACTTTTCAAGCACCTCACTCTGCCATTGTGTGTACGATGAATTCTAAATGTCTGTCACATATGTCGAGCTCTCTGAATGGCTCCGTTGAGCGAGCAGGCCCTGCCGCATGCTGTCACGAGACGCAGTCAGCTCACTTGATCAAGCAGTGATTGTACTTTAACGGCCTAACATGCCGCAGTCACCGACGACGCGCGCTTGCAACAGTTTAACGCGCCTTAAGAACGTTGATCGCCATGCAGAACGAATGGATCTTGAAGGCGCCCAGCCCGACATTATTATCGCTAGGGATCAAGCACGATTGGATGGAAAGTCATTTGCCTCTGTGAAATTCTCCCTACTGCCCAGCTGCTTCTATATTAAGACGTGTCATATGATGTCACAGAAATTCGTGCAAAACTCACCCGACAGACAGCTCGAACTCATGGCGCTATGGGAATACTCCGTATACCTTCGTAAACAACTATGCTCACGGGGATCGGGGTCATCCAGCCTGTGCGGTACCTTATCGATGTGCCATATCATATTCTACCGAAGCTCGTCTATGGTGGAATATCTAATGATAATGGAAATTTAGTCAACTGCTACCACTGCTGTTCCAGGTAAAGGTCAATACTGGACTTTGTATCTTAATATACAGTGAGGTAGGTGGAAAGTATCCAAAGGTAATATGTTTTCTGACGCTTGCTTCAGCCTTGGGCTCGTCGTTCAACGCGTACATGGCGATCGGCTTGAACAAAACGCTCGCCTGAGTTGAGCGCGACATCCCGTACTTGACAGCTAGATACACACCCGGACAGTTCGTCCGTTGCCCGCTGTGAAGCAATAAATAAAAGCAACGACTAGAGCTGCTTTTCCTGATCGTCGATTTCTCGCCACATGGGGGCACGAGGCCAGTTGGCCTCGAGTTCTACCGCAATCCTATCCCAATCATTCGTCAACCAAACGTTGACACGTTGCCGGCGCAGTTTACAGCGACGACACTATCCTACACGCGCACTTTACAGCTCGATCGCAGCCCACTGGCTCGCCCAACTGAAACCACACTAATCTCGGCAGCAATGACAACTGGACGACACATATACGTGTTGTATTGAGCATAATAATAACAATATGAAAATATCCCATGGATTTTCCCGTAGGGATGGTCCGCTTTCAACATTGAACAAGTACTAATCAATCTGCTTTTTGGCAGGTTGGGAAATCTCGTTCCCAATGTCTCCCCTCCCGCGCACAGTCTGTTTTTTGTCGCGGGCATTTCCGCTATCCAGGCGCGACACGTGTTCCGCAAAACACCGCCCATTGGCTATCACATGTAACCTGCCGAATCGTTTGTCTGTTTGTACAACACACTACGCCGCAGCTCGAGCATTTCAGCTCGAATTGTTAGCGCACGTTAGGGCCACAGCCACCGCACCGTGATGTGACCCCTTCCAACCTGTTGCATAGGGCTAGTTTACATATGTTTGCGTGTCTACCGGAACAAGGCTATCACAATGCACGGGATGATGTCACCACATTGGTCAATCGTCGATCGCGGCGGGCTATTCGCCGTTCGCCGAGTCGCGGCTAGATGCCAACTGTCAATATCAGCTTGGTCAATGGAAATATGCGCGAGCCCCTCCCAATGACATCCTCGGAGACCTCTCACTGAGAAACTTATCACGCAACCGATCCGACCCAGCTGAAATCACGGTCATCACATTGATTGGTCATACAACAGGCGTGGATCGACGGGGTCCTCAGCGCGTCGTCAGGCGTTCGTAGTCCGATTGATTCATAGGAGTCACTACTCAATCAGCCGGATACGATATCAGCCAGCCCCGGCCTGTACGTTCATCCAGCAGAGACAATGTATAAACTACAGGTTAACGCCATCTAACCCAATAATTCCGCTCTGCTGAATCATGAACGTGCGGTGAAAGCTGACATTCACAGTAATAGCATTGCCACCCTGGCAAATTGTGGGCAGTCAACACCAGCAGAGCGCAATTCTCGAACCGTAAATCTTGCCCACTTCCAATGCAGCTCTACGCTACGATGTGATCGTAATGTACACCGCGAGTCGGGCTCGCTGCGGAACGGATTGGCCATGTTTAGCTACGCAATAATAGTATCCGCTTTATAACACGATTGTATATGATCCGGTGGCGGATTTCGGTCGAATGGAGTTCCTTTAAGAGGCAGTGCCGTCACTGATTGTACGATTCGGATAATGCCAACAACCAGCTAACCACACTGCCAATCTAGGGAACTCGCCATGAAATCCTCGGCATGACGATCCTCGCGGCGCCGGCGATCGTGGTTCACTGATGGTGTCGTCAGGTGGGGCGACTTTGTCAACGTTGACGTTGAGCGCTGAGCCATCTTCGGTAATAACATGTCCTGATTGTGTACCTCGGGTAGGCTCCTGTCCAGGCCGGGACAGGAATCTTGTGCCTATTATTTTTCGTCGTCGTCCCCTTAGAGCCTGATTTCATGTCGCTGCCCATCGCGTAGCCAGGCCTTCTTGTCCTATAAGGAAAGCGGCGTCCGTAAGGCAAGTTTATGTTAGAGAATGTGTGTCCATAATTACGAAGGATTCGGGCGGTTGGCAATTCCGGTCGTCATCGAAATATCGACAGCTCATAGTGACGTCATAAAATATGTATGTCTATATATATATAATATAATATATGTCTATATATAATATATATTCAGCATCAATAGAGAATCTAGTTTGGCATTCGTTTTTGTTGTTGTAACAGCAATACGACATCTGCGATATGCGAGCGTACGTATACATATACTGGATTGGCACACCGAGAGTATCAGGCAATATTGTCATAGTAAGCATTATTCTCCTCTCGACGAGTCCTTTCCTAATTCATCACCCTTCTAAGTGTGGCCCGTCCATAGACACAAACGCTATTATATATATATATATATAATCATCATATTTGCTTCTTCCTATAAGAGTTATTTATCCTATAATCCCACTCGCGATGCTCTTGCTGTGAGAGCCACTGTTACCCCTGTCGCTATAACTATTACTAGTAGTAACACTATATAAATGGATAAATTATCTATATATATATATATATATACATATGCATATACTATAGTGAAGGTACTGTAAGCACTTCCAGCTTGCATAGTATTAACATCATGCGGGAGCACAGCATGGTAGGCGTCGAACGATCACCGTAGTACAATATTAATAATAATAATAATAATAATAATAACAATCATTCTACCGCAATCGTTATTCGTCGTCAACTCGTACGAGCACCTACCGGCTTACGGCGGGAGTCTTTCGATATGTCGGCTTGTCCTCCAGGCCTACCTGCCTATGGATTGCGGCAGTTATCGCTGATCGGTTGTTGGACCGCGTCAGGCCTGCCGGCGGCCACTGCGGCAGCAGCATCGACGGGCCCTTGTTGACTAGCCCTGTCTCCGTGTTCTCCGCGGTGGCTACTCTGATCCATCCGGTCTCACCAACACCTTCATAGTGTAGCCACTGCCAGCAGGGTCGTTCGTTCCGTCCATCCATCCGATCGAGGGGACGGTTACCGGTAGCCTGTAGACGTCTATCCAGCAATCTAGTAGCGGGCAGCTGGACAGCCCCAGCCGGCTGTCATACGAATGGCCATTGCTCCTGCTGAATCGTTCCTGCGCTCTCTCTGCTCGGCTCGGCGACCGCTAGGAATCTTATTATTGGCACCGACGTATCGTTGCCGATGTCGTGTGCTGACGATCGCTGGTGTCCCTGCACGGCCGGCTTCCCAACATCGGAGCGCGTCGGCATGCGCTCGCGCGCGCGCGATCAGCTGCCATACAATATTCGACGTCTGACTTCTTCCGCCACCATCTCCGTGTTCGCTACCCGGTCTGTTCGACTGCCCGCTGATGTCGTACGCGGCGGAGCACTGGCTAACTGTCACTCTCGCTGAGTGAGAGCATCGGGTCATCTGTGGGCCCATTCGCCAGCGACACTTTCCCGACGTCTTCATCCGTCGGGTAGCGGTCCACTGGTGGTGGCGGCGGTAGCAGCAGCAGGCAGCGTGAGGGAACAGGTGTACACAGATATCAGCCTATACGGTGATGACTTAAACCAGCAACAGTCACATTAGCATCAGCCGATTCCAGCATCGTTCGACGTTGACATTACCGTTGACGCTGCCGTCGAACGCTGTTGACCCCATGAAACACCGGTCCCGCGTACGCACTCCTCTACAGAGGTACAACGCCGAGATGCAACGCTCGCACACGGCTCACTGTGTGTAAATGGGTGGATGTCAGAAACGGGCCACTGCTGCTTGCACCAGCCGCTAACGTCACTGTTCGCCTATTTGTTCCGCGCCGCCGCTCGGCTCAATTCCGCTCTCGAGTCTCTTCCTCTGTTCGAGTCGAGCTATCAGCAGCTACCCACGGGCCGATGGTAACAGCCGCCCGACAACGTCAACAGGTAAGCTAGGTAATGCAGAGGTTGCTACCGCAGGCTACCGCTGCTGCTGCCGACGTTAGCTACACAACGATGTGAGCTCGAGGAGCGCGTCAGTGGGCGCACCCTGAGGGCTGCAAGGCGACCTTGTTGCCTGGACGGCTGACGGACTGACTGGCGCGCTGGCCTGTGTCCCTATTCTATCGTATACTGCGCAACGGCGGCAATCCTTCCAGAGGCGGCAGATGGGTGCGGTGAGCGCAACAGGAGCGCTACTAACTCTGTCCGTTGCTGCTGCCGCTTGCCTCCGCCGCCGACGTCGCCGTCGTCGTCGTTGGTAATCGGCGGCCGGACTAGAGGCGGACCGGACCAGCCGGAGCGCCGTGGCGGAACGGGACGACAGTAACAGCGCCAGCATTAGAGCAGCACACAGTACGTGTGACAGCGCCGCGGTGCGTCGGCTCTGCTGTTGTTGCCAAGGGCTGACTTTTGCGCCTCCCTCGGGACTGTTGCTACTGCTGCTACAACTGCTGCTGCTGCTGTTACTATCATCACTGCTAATACTGCTAGTTTTCCATAGCTGACCCTCAGCTGTCCGCCTTCTGGCTGGCAGGAGGGCCTCGGCACTATATAATATATAACTACAGCGGCAGCGATCTTGACGCTGTAGCTCGTCGCTGCAGGCGAGCGAGTAACGACCATCTTGTTTTTCCCGCCGCCGCCGCTGCCACCGCCGTAGTTGCTGTTGTTGACGTTGTCGCCGACGACAACAGCACCGCCACCACCGAGTTACTCATCGCCGTGGTTTCCAATCTCTCTCTCTCTCTCTCTCTCGGTGTTTCTCTTCTTCTCTCGTCAGGTAGCGGTGGCCGAGCGGGTCGAATCGGAGCGACAGCGGATCAATGCTGGTCAGCGGTGATGACCCTCTAACTGCCTCACCGCGCTGCGCACTGACTACAGACACCATGGAAAGACAGACGCTTGAAGGGTTTTTCTCTCGCTGCGCGGGCTTACGTGATCAGCCACTGCTGGCTGTTGTTGTGCGAGATGGCTGTGTTTCCTACGCACAATAGACGTTTACGTTGGCTGTTTCTACCCACGGACGAGAGATGGACGCTTACACACCACACACACACACACGCGCACATAAGCTGACCTGCTGCGGCAGGCCAGCTGGAAATACAATCGTAGCCTTTTGGTAAACTGCAGGCTAACGTGCTGACAAGGCCAGCCTGACTGGGCGTAGGTTAGGTTAGCTCAAGTGACTTTGTCAGGCGGCGGATTGAGTTCGTGGGGGGGTCTCTTTGGCCTGACATTGAGGCTATTATATATTTCTGTCAAGGATTCGCATACTTCTACCTTTGATTGTCCGTGTGCGTTTGTGTGTGTGCGTGTCGGACAGAGACGAGACGTGGATCAAATATCGTTGGTCGGCTTCCCCTTCGAGTGGGTGTTTGCGCAGTGTCCACGAGAACGAGCTCATCGAAACACTACCGAATTGTATGGCGAGCAATCGGGTATGTGTCGAACTATGGATTGGCTTTTGGGATTGATTGGCATATGGGATTGATTCAGCATATTGGCAATGAACGCGCGCCTGAGTTCAGCTGCGGTGGTGCTCAGCGTTAGCAATGACATCTCGTAAACGTCTCATCGAGACATCGAGAGACATAGGTCGTATGGGAAAATAGGTTCAGCGTAGTTCGCTACAGCAAGTTGCAGGTATTACCTGCCCTACCACAAGCAGCGCTGCTCCGTTCCAAGTCGCAGCGGCCAGTAGACGTTGGCCGAATGGCAAAGCCATCCAATGGGTCTCTCTCTCTCTCTCCCTCTCTCTCTATATATATTTTTCACTTTTTTGTCACACCGTGAAACAGTCGACGCGAACGTCCCTGTCTCCATGCGCTCTACACCGCCCCTCGCAATTTCGTCGTCATACGACGAAGTCAAAAATAGCCGCAATGTGGCTGCTGTTTTTCAGCACTGCACGACCTGCCACCGCCTGATTAGCTTCACCGACGTTTCACCGATGTCACACATAGCCGCACAGCTCAAGCTGTTCAGAAGCCACCCGAGAGGGTGAGTTCTTCCAGGTTCAGGTCGCGTTTCGTGCGTTGCTATCTCTTCAGCAGCTTCAGGGCAGGCCGGGCCGAGCAGCCGGCCGCCCAACGGACGGACCAACTAGTAACGAGTGACTGCATTCTGCTACGTCAACTGGCTGGAACTGTCGCGAACGGCGTTGGCGTGGCCACGGTACCTCCCATTTTACCATTCCGCCCCTGGCCCCGCCCCCCGAGCCGACCCTGCCCCCCGGCAGTTCACTCAGGCAGAGATTTCCTGCTCGGCGGGACTTCCACACACAAACAGACGCTCGCCCACTGGGCGCCCCTCAGAAGTGGGGCTCAGCCGCTTCGTCGGCCGGCCAGATGACGTCATCGAGTTCGCTGCGTGGGTTCGCGACCGTCTCGACCGTTAGCGACAGCGGCGAAGTTCGGTTGGCCTTGACTCTTCATAGCCCATCCAGCAGCTGGGGCACTCGGCGGCGTCACCAGCGGCCTACGCGGACGGTCTCTTCTTCGTTCGGCCGTCCGAGCCGAAGCAGCATCGGTAAATAGCTGGGCCTGATGTGCATGACCCCCAGCTCAGGCCGAGGTGTCGAGCCGACTCGGAAGAGAAGCGAGGGATAGCATCGCCGACGGAAACATATATCCTAAGCATTCACCTAGGCTAGAATCTGTTTTATGGTATCATAGCGTAGGTAGGCCGTCTCTTCCGTCGATAGGACTCCTCTCCGGGGTGGCTCTACACGCCCCTGATACTAACACGCGGTTGTCCTATCTCTTCTCCACGTTTCCATCGCTTAGTGTCGCCCCCTGTTGTTGATTTTCTCATTTTGTCCTTCTTTTTTCGCAGGCTTCGCAGTATTCGACAGACAGACGCGCTAGTAGATCCTTCCATGGGCTCTCGACACCGTGGCAGATGCTGCCATAGTCTTGACTTGATCGCGTACCCACGATTGCTTGCATCGTACGTGCTATCTACGCATTGGGTAAGGGACTGACCATGGGCCGGTGTTATCTACGCCCTCCGATATCTCGCCACAGCCTTCGGTTCGTGTCGGTCATCTCCGGCAGCTCTGCTGCCATATTGGCCAGGCCAGCTTTGACATATGGCTTAGGATCTGGCACGAGTAACGATTAACAGCTGCGCACACGAGATGCGATCATCGTAGTCGATGAATGGGTGACGTGCCGAATGCTGCCAGATATTTCGGTATCGAATGCGATTGCTATATCGAAGGGCGCGCACAGGCGCAGCTGTGCGAGTTACAGGCGCAACGGACGTGTCGACCCGCTAATGTACTGATGCGGCTTGGCTACCATATACGAATTGTTCGTCCTGACCACAGCCTGACCACCTTGATAGTAACTATCTCACATGGTAGTCAGTTAGATGAATTGAACACTCGCTGAAGTCTTGCGGGAAAATGCCATCGGGCACAACCACCACCAGGGGGAGCCAGAGATGCAGTGAAGAGAAACGGCTGTTGCCAGGCGCCATCTACCGCGCTCTGTCTCTCACTCTACACACACACATATATATATATATATATATATATATATATATATATGTATCTTGGCCGCACACCAGGATTGAGTCTTCGTCCGACGAGATCGTATACTAGGCAAGAGGCTTCACGTCCCGACGCCCTCTATTTCAACAGCGACTTTTTCCTGTTCATAGTAGACAACTTCATCCTTCTGCAGTCACATATCAGCTTGGCAACTTCTGCTGCTGCTGCTGCCGGACGCTTGCAGAATTCGCTCGAATGCTGCGGCAGTCGAACGCGTGCCACGTACTATTCCGCATCGTCATCGTCGACATCTTCGTGGCCACCATTAGCGGAATCATTTGCGGCGATTCATTGTTGCGTCATGGTTCCCGCCGCCGCCACCGCCGCCGCCACCGCCAGTGCTACCGAGGCTGATTCCACGGCTGCGGTTGCTTGTTGCTAGAGCGAGCACTCGCGCGGAACCGAGAACAACGAACGGCTTGAGAGTAGAGGCGGTGGTGGCAATGCTGGGAGCCCTTTGGTCGAATGAAGTGCACTTTCAAGTCTCTCCTGTCCTCTTCTGCCTAAGCTAATGGTAGATGCTGATGCCATTGCTGTTGCTGCCGGCTACCGGTGGCTGGACGGCGGCAACTGTGACAACGATAACCTAGTGGTAACACCAGCGGTGTCGTGCGGCTGTCGCCGCAGGCCGAACTCCGGCGAAACAGGCAAATCGGACAAAGGGCGGCCATCACTCGGCAGGGGGAACATTCGGAACGGGATAGCGGACGCTCCCAGCGCGCAGCACGATGAAGGCAAGCTGAAGGGGTGGCCGGCTGGCTCGTGTCGCAAGCAACGCAGCAGAAGTGCCGCATCTCTCAGAAAATCGAGAGAGAAATAGAGAGAGAGAGAGATAGAAAAAAAGACAAAAGAAAGCTCACAGCGTAGTAGCAACAACATCAGCACTGCAGGAGCATCAACGCAAGCTCGCAGCATTCGACTGACGGAGCCTTTGTGCAGGACCATGGAGATATGGTAGACAGAAGGTCTATAGCCACTGAGTAGAGGGCACAGTGGCCGGTGGTTGGTGGGTGTCTCTAGTAAAAACGACGGACAGTTGCCTAATCTTGGTCAGATGTCGGACCTGTTCAGTGGTCGGTGTCTCTTTTTACTCGCTATAGCCTATGGGAGAGCTCCCTGAAGTACGCAGCTGCTGCTAAACGATCGTTCTAATAACAGCAGATGTCGACAGCACAAATAGGTATGGCACCAGAGAAGCAGCCTAATCTAACCGGCAATCGAGGGACGATCAGGCTCGGATCGTCCCTTGGCGATACATGGCTTGCACTCGACGGTCCGCTTTCCTGTTGCTCAGACCGGGTGACGGCTCTGGGCGCACTGGCGGGGGTCATAGCCGCCTTGGAGCCCCTTTACATAGGCTGACCATTCAGCCAGCAAACGAGAGAACTCATTCGCTAAAGGGGGTTTGTCTTAGACAAGGCAACGACGCGATATTTTTTGCCAAACGTGGAGATCAGCCAACGCGATTATACCGATGTCATGTGATTAGGTTGAAAGTGGACACTGTGACACTACGGCTGCAATGTCTATACCTGCCGCACCGGTTGGACCGAACAGGGCTATAGCGTTAAGGATTCTACTAGGATACTCAGGATGAGCTCAGGAGTACAGGAGGATTACGGGAGTGCCTATACACTACAGTCGTATTCTATTGACTAGTTTAACACTTACCGAATTCGCTGGCTGTGCTGTATCGACCCGTGCGTTCCCATATCATGCTAGTTAGAATGAGAGCGATGTCCATAGGAGGTGGAGTCACTGTTGGAGTCGATTCGCTGCGCGGGACCACACGTCAGAAGGTGCCCGAAGCTCTGTTGTTGTTAGCCTTGTTGTCGTCGAGCAGCAAGTTGGACCCCTACATGCGCGCACTATGGAAAAATAATCCACAAAAAGAGACTGTCAAATGCCTGTCTCACATCATAAGCTCGGTTGCCTTCTCGGTAGTCGGTATCCGATCACATATGTCTTGAACATGATATCGATGTGAGGGCTGTTGTTCTTGTTGTTGAGTACACGAATCCACCATTCCACGATGCTGCTAATTAGTGTTAGCTGGTTCTACTCACCTAATGAATGCCGCGGATCGCTTTCATTGGATGATCGATAGCGCGATTGAGCCTTCCATGGGTATCGGGGGCCTCTGAGTGATTGCGCGAGATTCCGCCTTGAAGAAGTCGTACCTCAGGCTGCTTCTGTCAGGATGTTCCTCGGAGCTCTCTGAAAGCTGGCAACCCCAGTTTCTATATACTACCAGTAATATCAACCGCTTGTTTGTCTTGGCAAACCAGGACGCGCTTCTATCCGTTCGTGTCAGTCGGCGAGTCTCGGCCTGTCTCGACTCGTCCGTCCGACCTCTCCCCCGCTGGCCGTGAGTCCGATCGATCGACTCCGAACAAAACGAAACCACTCCGGCTCATATAGCCTTGACCACTAGACGATGGCATTGAGATGCAGAGACGCGAATCGGGACAGGCTTGGCCTGTGCGAGGGGGCGCAGTCTTCTAAGCTCCCTCGGGCATGCGATTCACTCGATAATGTACGCGATAATGAGTCTGTCCTTCTGTCGCTATCTGGTCCCCATCGTCGTCATGGGTTGCCCCTCAACTTGGTTACCTCTGCGGCTGTCGTTGCTGCTCAGCTCGTTTGCGTGGGCATCCAGATTAGGATGCTTGTCAAGAGCTGGCTGGCTGGCTGGCTGTGCCACCATATGTGGGTATTGTTGCTATACGTGCCTATATAGCACAACAGTCTACGTACATTTATACACTAAAAATTCGAGAGCCAAACTGCGAGTGAACTGGGCCGATTCCGCCGCAAATTTAGCTAGATCAATACATCTGGTAGGGGGCAATTGTAGCGGTGGTGTCAGTGCTACACGGTTTGGCACGTTTGCCTGTTCGTCGAGTCTGTCCCCGTTCGAATCTCGTTTGTTCACGACACTTACCAGGTCTCTTCCGAGTGTATTCAAACTTGCCGAGTTACTCAGCGGTAATGACTCGCGTATGAACACCTCAAACGAAAGCTAAACACAATCGCATGCTGAGACATTATCATATCCCTGTGCTCTATCTACCAGCAGCAGTATGATATTGTACACAACGTCGCCGAGAGAGCGGGAAACTTCGCGAATCACTATGGCGGCCACCAGCTACAGCTTGTTGTTGTCTAATACTTGTCGTCATAGCACAGGGTGCTGACGTCTCGAAAGCCTTCGACCCGTCGCGGCGCAGCGCGCCAGTGAGTCTTTTGCAAGTGGTAGCTCAGCTTGGCTAGCTGAGCAATAGGTACGGGTAGTTATGCCGACGACACGTACTCACCGCGTACCGCCAGCACAGCGTTCAAACAACACTCGGTTTGCCCACCGAAGCAGCGAGCAGCACACCTACCAGGGCCAATTCAAGCCAACTCGATTCAACGCGACTCGAAGTTGTTTTCGCCGAGAACACACTCGCCTGCTTGGCTAAACGTCGTCGTCTGCACTGGTGCACAAACGAATCAATTTGCCTTACGGCTGACGTTCCACTTGTCCTCCCTGGAACGGCCGCAGTGGCCGCCCGATCGAAGCTAGACAACTTTGCAACTGTTCGTCGACGTTTGACAACACTGGCCAACGGGGATAGCAGGTCGGTCCCTGGGAAATAGCCGTGAGCCAGTAAAATCTATGAGAACTCGCTACCAAACTTCCAGCCCAACGGCCGGACGCAGTAGGGGATGGCAAGTCATTGTATATGTGCTCCGTGACCAACTGACGAACGATTGCACGAGACGATGCGTAACATAATCGGTAACCTCCAATTGCGGCCATGGGTGCACCGATTCGCGGGTCTCCTTGTTCTCTCTCGATATCTCTCTCGATATCTGGCCTCTATGCCAGATCCACAGCTTTGCTAAATGCGCAACTCTGCTATATGCGTAACGGCTCTGTCTGATGCGCCAGGCTGCCGGCATGGGGGAAGCGGACATAACTAAGCACTCATTATACACAGCGATAGATTGAGAGAAACAGAGAGAAAGAGAGAGAACGTATGTGTCCGCTTTGTATCGTTAATGTATGGGGACTGGGTCTCTGGCAACGCACGCGGATTGGACGCCCTTGTGTCTTATGTATATATATATATATATATATATATATAGGCCTAAACAGCTGTCACTATCGGGTTTGGCTCAGCTGGACTGTTACGTCAACGTTGCTACCACTTGCAGACAGCTTGCGGACACACCGAGACGCTGAAAGTCCGAGTCTGGCCACCGGAACCACCACGAAAAAGATTGGGCAGAGCAATTTGCTACCCTTGGCCGTGTGGCAGGCCTTCGCCTCCTAACAGCTTCGAAACGTCTGGTCATTGCAGGCCTCGCCGTCAGAAACAGTACAAACAACCACGTTACCCCGCGACACTAACTGCCAGACTAACAGAGAAAGAGAGAGATGGATAGAACTGACACAACACCTTTTGCCAGCATATATCGCCGGGCCGTCGCTGGGGTCAGCCACCGTATACGATAAACGCTGTATACGAGAATTACGATCTCGATGGACTCTGTGGAGCGATGAACTCAACGCAACCCGAGAGGTGTTACGAAACAGCGAGTTTTTAGAACACCACATTGCCTTGTCACGTTCGCGTAGCATTGCGCAGATGATCACTTGCGGCATACGCAACAATGGACAGATGCTGTGCTCCGACTGACATTGCTGGAAACGGTGGTACCGAAGATTGCTGCTGGGTAAGCCGCAACAAAGTGGACGGGGTCTCCAAGAGTCCCGGAGAGCTTTCAGAGGACCCGCTGCGCACGCAGCGTGAGCCGGGAAAGAACGCCGCGTCGCGATATGGCAGATCTCGGAACTGCTTCGAACAGAAGAAAATCCTTCGCACAAACAGACACAGATCCGAGTGCGATCTGACCACTTGGGACCACTTATTGGGGGCCATCAACTTGTTGCGCGCACGCTCGGCCCCTCCTTTCGGCATCGTCGACGAGCAACAAATGACACTGACCCCTTGTGGAACTCCACTCGGTGGTGGCGGCGCCGCCGCCGCATCGCAAAGATTTTCTCTCTCGCTCGTATATATATATATGTGTGTGATACTTTTGGCATTAACTTCGTGCTCGACATCGTAGTCGCATTGTTGTCGTCTCGGCTGGTGACATGCGCCGGCGTTACCGGGAGAACGCATCTCGCGTGCGATCTACAAGAGGCAGCAAAAAACAGCGCGCAGGAGAATCTGCGCCTTCTCGTCACCATCATCGTCGTCGTCATAAGCCGAGCCAGAGACCTAGGCTGCGCCGATTGGACGAGTTCATGGTCGACGAGTCGCTCTTTGCCTGTGCAACCCCTGTGAACGTCCCTGAACCTGTCCCCTAGCGGTGGGCTGCTTTAATCAATCGATCAATCTCGACCTCTAGTGTGTCCAGCCACAATTGGCACCAGAGCACACGGTCGGGCTCGCGGTACGTCTGGCCTATTCTGCTGTTCAGCTGTATTTCACTCCGCGACGATTTGCTGCACAGTCATCATGGACGAAGAGTGCTCGTGTGCAAGGTTCCTGCAGAGCGCTGCTGTATATATATATATATATATATATATATATATATATATATGTGTATATATATGCGACTTCTTTTTGGGGGCATTCTGCGTACACGATCCGCCTGACACCTGTTTTGCGCCCAACACCGCAGAAGCTGGCGCAGGTCGATTCGCCGCGGTGGGAATCTTTTGCACATCGATGTTATTATATAGTTCTGTCAGCGCCAGTGACAAACAGCATAAGATGAGAGCGCCTGACCCAGCCACCACCACCTCTCATCCATGGTTCGGCCGTCGACTCGACCAAGCACCTGTCCAGGGTTCTGGCAAATGACGCAGCAGAACACGAGCCCTCGATGAGAATGGCGTCGAGTTCGCCGCGGGCCGCCTCCTCGCGTCGTTCACCAGCTTACCCCGATCTCGCTCTTGTTGCTGTTCAAACCGCCACTGTGTCGACCGCCAGTGGCTAGGTTACTGCTGGGGATTGCTGCTGCTGCTAGGGCTACTGGTTGTGGCTGCGTAATGCGGCCATGACGCTGAGTGGCTGACTCTCGCTGTCACCACCACAACTCTGTCATTGCCGCTTCTGGACGTCCCCTTATCACTACTGCTGCTAATGTCAGATGATGTAGTAGTCAGTCAATGAGCAAGCCAGTGTTGCGGCTGCTGCTGCTGTTTCGCCGTCCGCGAGCCAATGCTCCTGTTGCTATATTGGCGTTGCGTCTCATTGCGCCTCTACGGCGTCGACCAGCGGCCGGCCCCGCAGCGATGTTCGCTTCTCAGTGAACGCGGCGGCGGCGCCAGCAGCAGCAGCAACAAACGCCACTACCGAGTGGCACCGGCGGTGGCACCGGCGACAGCGGTGGCCAGCAGCAGCGCGCGGCTTCAGCGGCCCTTTTGCCTTTGCCACCGGCAACACCATCACCATCACCACAATCATCATCGCTGCCGCTGGTGTTGTTTGCTGTCGAGCGGCATCCTCACGGTGTTCATCTCCTCGTCATCGTCGTCGGCAGCAACAGCGGCGGCGGCCGCTGGAAACCGGCCGCGGCGGCTGTTCGTTAAGCGCTCGGTAGCGGTTGCGCTAGAAGCGATATCTCTCACATTGTAGGTGATGGAATAATATAGTATCATATGATAGAGCGGATGTGCTTACGACGGGTGGCTCGCTCGTCGGTCGGCGACCAGCCGGCCGGCTGCTCGATGAATGGCTAAAGATTCGCCCATTTCAACGGGGTGATCGCGCGCTTCTCTTGCTGTCTCTCTCTCTCGCTCTCTCGCTCTCAGTATCTGTATCTCTCTAGGCGCTACGTGCCTCGCCCAGAGTTTGCGGGGGACGGGTGGGGGTGGGGATAACGATTTGCACCTGTACTCACTGTGTGCGGGACGTAGCCGGGGACAACGGACGATTCGGCGGGAGTCGAATGGATGCTCGAGTTGGCGCCGGCGGCGGCGACGCTGCTTGTCTTGTCCTGCTTGGGCGGAACACGGCCGTACACAGGTAGTGTACGGCCGTACGGCTGTGAGATCGAGCTGGGACGCTACTGGGTTCTCCTGTTCACGTATCGCATTCGACGGATCGGCGGAGAGTACGTGGCCGTTTGACCAGCTGGTGGTAGCGGCTGGTTGGCAATGGTGTTTGCCCTTGTGGGCTCTGCCTGGACAAGGCAATTGCAGAGCATGACAGGGTGAAGGGCAGGGGTGATGCAATGGATGGTAGGAGTTGGGCTTCGGCGGGACGATTGCGCTGGTGGGGATTGCGCTGCGGTTCGAGGTTTCCCCTGGAACGGGGGTAGTGTGCTACGGCTCGGAGGGGCGCGTTTTTTCGTTTGGCATTTGTTGAAGCTTGCTCCGTGAAGCGTACGATCCAAGGGCGTGTGCCACTCAGCCGCCGAACACCAACTGGCGCAACGGCTAGCAGTGATCGCAGGGGAATCTCTCTTTTTCTGTAAGAAGAATAACACTTCTGATGGGCGGAGATGTAGCGACGGCACAGCCGGGATCTGGTCGGGGAATTACGGGGGGGGGGGGTAGTTATCGATGGAAATGACGGCGTTTGTTCTCTCATTTACGATGTGCCTACCTGTCGTCATGCGGTTGTCACTCGGGTGGCCATCCAACGTGAGTCATTGATCTCGGCAGCGCTTCCGCCGCGTCTTTCAAATTGCAACTGTTCACAGCTGTTGCGTCGTTGTCTGTTGCAACAACTTCGAGGGATCGAGTGACGGACGTCGCATCCGAAGCTTAGGTTAGCCGGGACGGCACGAGCTGGCCGCCTCCCAAACACCTAACGTGACCGAAGGGTTGGCGACGAGTCAGCGTAAGCCAAATGATCAGATGGGCGGCGGAGAACGCGGCTGCGATCGCGATACGCTGCCTACTGTCATGCCATTTGCCCAGAGCTCTCGCCGTCGCGCTGACCGCCGGCTGACGTGGTGACGCGGGTAGCAACCCGTACAGCTGCCGCTGCGGCCGCTACCACAACTTCTACTCGATCTTTGCTGCTGCTGCTGTTGCCGCGGGCACTGATGCGGGCCACTAGAAGCAGCGATGAGTGCCACTGCGTGCGTGTCCTTCAACTGGCTGTCTGCCGGTCTGCGTGTATGTGTGTGTGTGCGCGTCTGTATGGTGAAGCCGGCGCGTGAGCCAGGGTCCGCTACACTACAACACGACTTGAAGTGTTCGGGGCTTCCAGCCAGCGCCCTCAGGCCCGCAGACACCATAGCTCACAACACGTCTACGAGTAGCAGCAGCGAGAAACGAACGGCGTAGCAGCGCTCGTCGCTGGAGCGCACAGTCAGCGATGGCCGCCATGAGAGACACGTACACTTTTCCAGCCTGCTGGCCAAACGTTGTTACGGCGATGTTGAGCTTCGGAAGCTCTCGGAAAGTTCGCCAAATCGGTGACAGCGGAGCACAAAGCAGCACTGCGAATGTACATTAAGTGGACGGTGAAATGCCAGGTGGCGTGTGTTGATTGCGCATCGGTGGCCGATTCGTCAAAGAAATCGCTGAAATCCCGGATCTCCGCAGCCGGTCGTCGTCGTCTATGACGTTATGCTGATTTATTGGCTTCTCCTGGCGCTCCGCTGTGCGTGCTATGGCTGCTGCGCGACCACGATTGCAAGCTATCTTCCGCAGCGATTCGCAAGCAGGTACGTTGCTAGCCGGCTGAACAGCAGACAAATATCGAAAATAAACACAGCTTCGATCGGGCAGCCTGTGGACGCCCGCCGGCGGACGAGTGTGTCTCGTCGAAGGCCTTCGGCGTTTCGTCTACCCCGGGCGAACTCGCGCGTCCACAACGCCAGAAGTGGCAAAATGGAGCTCGGTGCAGCCAGCTAAACATCCCCATAGCAACAGCGAATCTGCAGCCTGTCGGGCCGACCCCGGACAGACACTCGGAACGCTCGGACCTGTTCTCTCGCTGGAGGAGAGCGAGAGACGGCGGTGATTCTCCCCTGTCTCCACGAGCAGTGCGTGCGGTTGAAGAGTGGAGGACCCCGTGCGGCTGCGGCTCGAGAGGTGGCACGGGCGCGCTTGGTCTTCTTTTTCGACATCTTTCGTGTTGTCAACGTCGGCGGCACCACGCCATCTGGGAGACAAGGGGATCTGGCCGGATGACAACTCGACGAACGGCCACACACAGATGTACCAAGAGCGAGAGAGCGAGAGAGAGAGAGAGGAAGAGATCGAGGTGGCGCATCTCAGATCGAGCTGTCGCTGCGAACTTTCCAGAGTTTCCAGATCGGCGTGCATTCGTCATGGGGACTGTGGACTATGCAGGTACATGGACGGGTCGGCGAAGCGCAAAGCGACGTCTGCTCGGCGATTGAGACGGAGTCTCAATCGCCACGTATGTCACCGGCAGTTAGACGACGGTGTATGTTTTGTCTACCAGCTGTCTAGTTAAGGCAATGATAAGCGGATGCTTTCGAGGTCAACCAGCGGCTCCTGTGCAGGACCTTTTTTCAGGCCACAGGCCGTTGTTGGAGGCTAAACGGAGCGTCACCCACCCTCGTCATAGCGAAAACACAATTGGCAGATTGGCGCAGTTCGCCTCCATTCAATATTCGTATACGATCACAAACAATCAAGGCAAATAGTCATGCCCATAATAAGTATCGAAGCTGTCCACTAACTAGCGCGCAGCTAGCAATCACCGTCACCATTGCAGCAACTGTGTTCTCTCGCGTCAACTCGGCAAGATGTCGCTGCGCAAGATCTCGACAGCGTGGCGAGGATATTGTCGGCTTGCAGACAATTGTTCTGAGCGATGCAATTACGCGGCAGCACAAGCAACGACGAGAAGGTTCGGCCGCGAAGCCGTGAATCAGTCTGGCTTCAGATGACTCCTGCGGATAACGACGCAATGATCGGTGTACACGTTCGCCAACGGTGAACACGGGACGAGGCAGGCTGCGCCGTCGAGGCGGTGGTCCGCTCGTGCCCTCAGTTCGCATATGATCGTGATTTCACAACACCGCGTCGTCGAATTTGTCTGTCACACCTCTCCCGTGCGTGGCTAGTCTGGCCGTCATCTCACCGCTGGGACTGTCACCACTGGCTGGCGTGTGGAGTGAGCCGGATCATTGTTTCTATTCCCAGCAGAAGCAGCACGAGCAGTGGGCTTTTGCACGCAATGAGTTAGTTGCCTGCGTCAACGAGTGGCTGACCGCGATCGGTGGGCTCCGGGGACCGCGCTCGACACCACTATCGAGGACAGGACAATCGGTAGGCTACGGCCATGATCACCCACCAGCGCTATGAGCTCGTCATTACATTCGCTCTCTCATCCAGAGAGAGACAGCTGGCGAGATGGTGTCGCGTCGATGCCTCGCTCATCGTAGCATCATCTGGCCGCCAGTTTTCACCACGGTGGTCGTTCGCGGTTCTGCTTCAACACAGCATCTACTCACTCGCCGTATGGTCACCCGTTTTCGCAGTTTAGCAGCCATGCATGCCTATATACGCCGTCGCAAACCGATCGCTTAAACCTGTGCTGTACTGCTGCTGCCGTTGTGGTTTCAGCTCGAACACAGTCGCCTTGTGCCTCATCTCGATGAACGTATGATCGGCGCGGACTCATCGGCGAGTTTCATTGTCGCGCTTCTCATTTTCGTGTGTTTTCCATCTCGACGACAGCTTCGCGGTCGGCTGCCGCTGGCTCCGTGACGCGCTGGCGTCCAGACCCGACGTGCTGCAGGACGGTTGCGTTTCTGCGGGATTTTCTTCCCAACGTTTACTACTAGAGCACATACACGATCCTCTCTGTACAAATTGATACAGTAACAGCAGCGCGATGCGACGCGATACGCCAGCCGGTGATGGTCGGCTGGCAACGTAGTCGGCAGTCATTGGGTAGCGACTCGACGAGGCAGCCATCCAGCCAGAGGCTCTTGTCGGTCTGGTCTCGTCTCTCTCTCTTTCTCTCGGGGCAACGCTCGATTCAAGGTCGTGGTGCCGGTGCCGGAGGTGGCGGCGGCGGCGGCCACCGCTGTGGCGCTGCTGCTAGTTAGCCGGCTCTCTGCTGCCGTCATCTCAGCTAGAGGCTGCTGCTGCTTGCTCCTGTGGCCAGAGGCACCGTGTTCTACCTCTACGAGTAGCAGCAGCAGTGGCTACAGAGAGACAGACCAATTGGCAGAGCAAAAGAGCTCCGCACAGCACAGCCTCCACGGCAGCAGCAGCAGCCCTCCTCGCGCTAGCAGTTCGTTGCTAGTCAAGGCGAAGGTTCATCGCTCGCTGCTGCCGCAGCAGTTCAGCCGATACCGTGTGCTGTGTCACGCCGATGGCAAAGACGACAGCGGGTGGCCACGGCAGCGGCAGCGGCGGCGGCCGCGGCGGCGACAGCAGCAGCCACCTACCCTTTCCTCTAGTTTGTGCGCGGACGCCAACATCATCATCGTCGTCGTCGTCGTCGTTGTCGCTGAACGTTGCATGCGAATGTTGCCGCGCGCCACCGTGTACAGGCGACCGGGCAGACCGGCCGGCTGGCCCGCCGCCGCCGGCCGGCTATGGCGCACTTTCTGCTCGTAGCACTCACACTCGCTAGTCTAGACGATGTACTGCGGAACAGCCACGCTATGGTGGGCTCTACACCATGATATTGTATAATATATAGGCCGTCGCGTAGCCTCGCTGGATTGCTGGGCGGCTACGTCGTCGGTAGTGGTAGTGGTGCCACTGGCGCTGCTCATTGCGATTGTTATTATTATTATTATTGGCAGTGGTGTGTGTCACTAGAAACAAAACAAGCATCAGCCGTGTAGAGCCGCTGAGAACCGCGACGCTGAGCACCAGATGACAACGGCGCTAGTCACGAACAAAGGGACACTTTAGCCCCGGCACTGGCACGGCGAAGCTCTATATTGAGTCGGGCGTTTAGATCAAATCGTATCGCAGTTCTCGGGGACTAGGCGTTCGCTGCTATCGCTGCGGGCACGCGCGGCCTCCTCGGCACGGCGTCGCAGACGACTCTGCTGACTCTGGAGCCGCCGGAGCTGCCGGAGCGTCAGCTTTTGTCGCGTGCCGCGAGCGCATCAGCGCAGGCAGAACGCGCTGGCGAGCAAGCGAGACTGAGAGAGAGCTAGAGAGAGAGAGAGACAGAGAGAGTATGACTAACATCAGGCTAGTCCGAGAAGCATCTAGCAACGTCTGGTTGACGGAGAAAACGCAGCGTCGCTGACACAAGTGACGCGTACTATAGTTGCGAGCGAGCTGTGCGAGTCGGAACTGCCAGCCCGATGATGCGTTGGACCTAGCGGCCGCGGGTGGAGATCGTGAGAAGAATCGTGAGAAGAATCGTCGGGGGAAGCTGTTATGGTTGGGCCAGCTGTTTGCTTGATGTTGCATTGATTCATCATCGATGCAGGTGGCGAGTGTGCCGAGGACTGGACGCTGACTGGCTTTCCCGTTCTGCATGGGCCGCACTGGTGTATTCCGTCGGCCGCGACGCTCGCGCTTGTCCTACTGCAGGGGCTGATCCGATCAGCGCAGAGCTTCCTGAAGCCTCTTCGTCGCGTTGTCGCTTTGTTCTAGGATGTTCGGGTACTGCGCAGCCAGCCAGACAGCCTGCCCACAGTCGGCTTCCCTCCAGACGATGTTCCCTCCGCTAAAGCTCCGCCAACGACGGCAGCAAGCTGGCGGGTAGCGAGCAACGGTAGCAGCCGCCGCAGCCGCCGCCGCCGCCGGCGCTGCTTCTACAACCACTACTACTACCTCGTCCGTCGGCCGCTTCAACGCTAAAGGTCATTGTCAGGGCCTTCGCCGTCCTTCGAAAGCTCTTGGGGGCGGGCCTGTTACGTGGGTCTCGGCCGGCAGTCCTCCCTCAATACTCTCTCACTATCCTTCTGGCTAGCTGTCGCAGGGGGTGGCCTGGCCGGGAGGGGTTATATTTTGGTGGAGAGAATGCTGCCTGCGAGCAACGGAGGGATAGAACGGTTGGGGGTTGGGTGTGCCTCGATCGGGATGCGCACTCGGGTCTAGTGGTGCTGGCTGTTGGACCTGGCAGGGGCAACGCGCTGCGTGGGCGTTCACACGGAGGAGGTTGGCGGCAAGGGATATCGGCACAGAGAAAGCTGAGGGAGGGAACTAGCTCTCTTCTTCTGGCAACAGCCGCAGGAGTCCGTACGACGACGACGATGATGATGACGACGGCGACTACCACCACCACCTCCCAGAAGGAGAAACCCCGGGAAGCTGTCTCGGGCCACTTCTGAGCGGTCCCTCGCCCTCGAGCGGTCTTAGCCGCTTCTAGCCTTGACGATGCCTCTCGCCCTCGGCCGGCCGCTACTTCTGGACCTCCTTCTTTTCTCTGGTTGCGAGAGATAGAGGGGGGAGGCACAAGCCAGACGTCCGGACCTGGTCGGAGTTTTCTGAGGTTCTGGCAGCGGTGAGGGTTCCTGCCCGCCGACAAGCACTATACTCTTTGATACCCCCTCCAGCCTGCGCCGTCATCGGCATCGTCGGTGAGCTTATGCCACTCCCACGAACTGACACATACATACACAGCAGCCTATGTATGTCTCTTTCCCGAAGTGTAAACCCCCCCCCCGGGTGGGGGTATCGTGCCGGGGATGCGCCTCGCCCCGACGCGGGAGCCTGCTCGGTGCCACAACCTATACACTCTAGCAAAGCCCACTGTGGATAGCAGTGGCGCACTTCTTAGCCGCCGCTGCCCGCTCGTCTCCAACTTAGTCCCTGTCGTGCGCCCGTCGATGGAAACTCCACTATGGGCAGGCCAAGGCAGACATCAGAGACGACAGGCTGTGCGGCACGCAGGCTCTGCTGCCAGAATGCCGGAAGATGAGGAAGAGGCTGCTTGGTTGGTCGATCGGTCGGCAGGCACCGAAGCCAGCCAAAGTCAATGGGAGACGCTCATGGAGAAGAACTCCGGGAGGATTCCCCGGAGAGGCTGAATCGTTGAGGCAAAACAGCGAGGATTGAGGTAGTGGCCCTGCCCATCCACGCTGGAAGCACGAATCGGGCTATGGGAGATGTGGCACGTCGTGGTGAAGCGGACGGAAGTGCCGCCGAGCAGGGCCTAGCCAGCAAGCGGGGCCCCTGGTAAGGCCAGACGGGAAGGACTTCCTGGGAGTGCGGGGTAGTGGTGCAGGCCGTGTCGGCGGTGGCAGGGCAAAACACAGAGAATCGCCAGCGATGTGCTAGGATGTAGCAGTTTGACACAAACGGAGGAACGGGGAGGTGGGATGAGAGTTGGGGGTGAGATGTGTTCAGGGCGGTTCCAGTACAACGTGACCCACGGGGTGAGTCAGAGTTTCGCCGAACTGAACAAGAAGAATATCTACTTCGGCGGCGGCTGCTGCGACTGCTACGGCTGTTATACTCAACGTGACAATTGCAGCAACCACAGTGCTCGACAATGACGATGATAATCGTGATAATGATGGTGTGGATCAGATGGTAACGAACAATAGGGACATCGGTAACGATGGTAGAGTAATGTCAGCAGGGGTTTATGCTATGCTCACTTCGGCCTGCGCAGGACTGAACACCATAGACACATCTGGTTGTAGGCGACAAGATAAAATAGCGTGGTCCACGCTGAACGCGACAACAGCATATTTATTCGAGAGGAACACAATCGTACGAATCATGGCAGTATTTAGTTGGTGTGATGTGCCAATCATCGATATATGCATTCGGGCTGGTATACGAAACCTCAGTAGGCGCCAGATTTGCAATATTGCTTAAGCAAAATATTGTTGTGGGTTTTTGACCGCGTTCCCTGCAGACCACAAGCCAATCACTTTCGAAGAACTGGGTCACTCGCTACCGTCCAGACGTCCAAGAGCTTGCAACCTTTGCCTGAGATTGCTTCTACGAATAGCTCTGAAGGCCGATCGACTTTCGGTACAACCTCGCTCATTGGGCTCAAAGAATCGATCGTCAGAAACAAGACGAACCAATTGAGGTCAAAATGAATAGCATTGTAGATTCCTGACACGCCATTCTAGAACCATCATCTGAACCCATTTAATGCCTTCCAACCTGCACTGGCCTGCTGGTACCACATATGAGAATCTAAAGTTGGTGCAAAAAAAGGTGTTTGCATCAAGTAACATCAACGCGAGATCAATCATGGTTCAGAAAAGTGTATACGTAGATATATATTCGGGACATCATACGGCTAGAAAGAGTGGTGTGTACATCTGCGCTGCTAAGCCGATATATATATATATATATATATATATATTATCTTCGACCCTAAATGTCTGAGTTTGCATTACATTAGTCGCTACTAGTGGGTAATCTCATCACGTTCATACGCGCACAGGTTTATCCAGTGATGGCACAAATATAGGCTTACAGGGCCAGCCAATATTCGTACCAATCGTCGTAATCCTATAGTCCCAGCTTTTCTGTCGGTTAATGCGAGTGAGAGACACAGAGTCGTTCTATTATCGAATAGAAGAATGATTGCCGTCTCTCTACATGGATTAGGTATTTTTTTTTGTTTACAATCGACGAAATACGCAGGTTGCGGCGTCAAAACATCAAAACAGCAGTTAGATTTAATAGCGAGGCATCATATCTCAGTGTATATGTACTGTTCTCGATTCTGTATCAGAAAGCCGATCGTTGTGTGGGCTAGTTCCATCACGAGTGTGTATCTGCACGAGTGTGTATATACGTGTGCGTATATCCCTGACTCATTGGTCTCTTGGCCGATACGACAGATACGAGATTAGCGATGCATCGAGTGAACTTCGGAACTGCGTTCGATTCCATTACCTTAGAGATTCTATGATATTCGTTGCCGGGAACGGTCACACGCATCGGCTCCCGAATAAGGGCTCTCTGTCCATAGCGGCCAACAGGAGCGTATAGCTCGCACAACTGGCGCGCGGTCGATCACGCTATCACACGAGTGGATAACGGGCAGACACCTCGTGGCATGAGGCCCACCCACCCGCCTGATTCGGGAGGCCAATTGCCAACGTTGTGTTCAGCGGGCAAGTCACTTGTCTGCGTGGTATGCGTAGCTTGTTGGGCTAGCTCGACCGGGCCCTTATACTATATGGGAGTAAGAACTGTGTTGATCTGTGCAACGCTTTTGACAGGGAGGTTCGTTCGTGTGCGCGATCGCCATTGTATCTGATACATGTCTCTGCCTATATGTGTGTGTGTGATCGTGTGGCCAGACGCGATCGCTATCATCAAAGGCTTGTTCTATTTGCTCGTATCGCGGTTTAAGCGGCCGAGAGTACGGCTCCGTCTAACTGTCTCTCAATGACAGTGGTGTGTGTTTGTGTGTGTCTGTGTCTGTGAGCCTGGTCCATGTCTTCAATAGCCTCGATGTGTGCGTGCGATTGCAGCGGATGGCCGCGAATAGGTGAGTGTATTCTCTGTCCATGACGACTACTACCTGTACTATGGGCGGATGACGTCACCGAGAGACCGTGGATGACTCCGGATGGCAGCAAAGCACAATGCTGCGCGGTTGCGGGCGTCGCTGACTTGCCCGAACTCGTATCTGGCACCGGCTGACGGTGTGACCCGACCGCTCGGGTCACTCGACGCGCACTCTGGATCAACGACACTGGCACAAACTGACCTCCGGGGTAGGCAGGCGGCCGATAGCGCCACAGCGACAAGGTGAGGGGTAGAGACGGTGCTGGATGATGCAGACACTGCCAGGCAACGAGGCCATTGACGAGCGGCTACCACCGACTGCGGAGTTAGGGCTCGTCGCCACGTAACTGATAACTGAGCATTGGCGAGGTGTTGTGGCCGATTTTTCCCGGTGAAAACTGCAAGGCCTTCTTGTTGTTGAAACGAGGACGCGTTACGAGTCCACCGAGTGTGGTACGACACTGTTGCTTCGTGCGGGCAGCATACGGAACGTGCCTGTTTCTGGCGAGGGGGGGTCAGGGTCAATTGTGGTGGGAGGTATTCGGAGCTGCTGGCCGCGACGACATCTGATGTCTTGTCGCTGGCTCAGCGTTGTTCTACTACTTGCTCCTGGTGGAAGGCCAACCTCGATTGTGGGAGCTGAACGCGTAGTTCGGGCGGATTGATTGCTGTTGAGTACTGTGTTTTTTTGTGGCCCGAGCTAGGTACGCTGACCAAGGGGGACATCAACGGCTTCTCAGGCACAACGGAGCTGGCACACTCAGACCGAGCAGAGAGAGAGAGAGAGAGAGAGAGAGAGAGAGAGAGTGAGAGAGAGGGAGAGAGTGAGCTAGATATATAGATACTTCATAGTTAGAGAGCGAGAGTGGAAAACACCGGCCGAGAGATCCACTCGAGCAGGAGCCGGCCGGGACCCACCAACATGGAGGCTGATGTCCTTCGGAAGCAGCACAGCGTAGCTAACCGCTGCCGAGCAGCAGCAGCAGCAGCAGTAACGAAAGCAATAACGCTTTGGCCGTTGGCCACAACTCGACCGCTCTCTCTCTCTGTCTCTCTGTACTTGCTCTGTTCTCAGTGGCCGATACCAGGCCGTTGTTGCACGTTCAATCGAGATGGCGGCGGAAGTTGGCGGCGACAGCCGCCCCGGCGCTAGTGGCAGCAGCAGCAGCGATTGGTACGACGGCGGCGGCGCCGCCATGTAGCGGCTGCCGGAGAGCCCATGGCAACAGCGCGCCGCAGCAGTTGGAGACAGGAGTGAGCGACCGGTCGACGATGCCAGCCGTTAGGGTTCTGGCCGATTGTCCGGGTGTGTGCTTGTCCGTCCGTCCGGATGGGTGGGTGGGTGTTCAGGCGGCGCTGTAGATTCGACATAGGACGGAGTTGCGGCCCTCAGCGCTCGCACATGCGGGAAACGTACGCTTCGGCGGTAAACAGGCCGAGTGGGGGCCATACGGCGCGGGCGGGCTAGCGTGTGCACGACTTTACGCAGCTGGCATGGTATATGTCATAACACATTCACGGACACGCACGCTACGCAGACGTGAGGCAAGACTGCGAGTCGGCGGTACGACACTAGGAAGTCAGGCAGGCAGAGGGGTAGACGAGCAGGCAGAATATAATGGCGGATGGTACAGTGATTGCCAGCGAGTGTCGGCGGCCTCGAGCGGCAACCCCGTAGTAAATAAGGTAACACACCAGTTTTTGAGAGACGAGCTGAGCGAGCGTCCATCTGTGAGCTGACAGAGCTGAGATTCTGTGAAATGAGTCGCTGCGTCATCGGGCCCTTCGTGCTACGACTCACGCTAAGGGTGTATGTCGTGTGAGTTGAACAAAGTCGAAGGTGGTCCTTGCGTCGCTCCTGATGGTTCAAGTACCGCCGGCAGGCAGAAACGGCGAGAGGGATGGTACTCATGAGGAAAGGTGGCACGGAGTCCGGCGGCAACCGTAACCTGTCGCTATTGACATTCGGTCAGTCTCTGTCCAGAGAGTCAGTCGAGTCACCTTCCTGTAGCGAAGAGTAGGAACTTCGTGCAGTTGTCAGCTGGCGAACTTCCGACTCTTCTGTGTGGGTGGCGTCCGACATAACGTAACAGCGCGCCGTGAGCGCCGCTACTGCCGCCGGATGAGGTCTAGCTTCACAAACGACTTCGTCGTACGTTCTAGACGGCCGTGGAGGAGGGCTTAGGCGAGAGAGGCCGAGGCGCGGCCTTGACCGTGAACGTTCCCATGGCCAGCGCCACCGTCGCCCTCCTCTCTCTCTCTCTCTCTCTCGTTTTTTCCCTTGTTGTGCCCTGATTGCCCCCGGGGCGCTCGCTAAAGATGGGCGAACCCCTAAGCCATTCCCTGTCACTCCCCACGTCTATTCCTCTCCATTGCCTAGCGACCAGCGCCCCCTGGGAGCGTCAACCGAGAAACCTTCATAGCGCGGCGACGATAGCATCGGCGGCGGGGCGGGCTTCGTGGTGTGTGCTTGTTGGGGTGTCGCCCCAACCCCTCAAAGGAGGCGTACGGGGGGAGAGAGAGAGAGACTAGAAGTGGCGCGGGTGTGGGTAGGTGCTCTGGCGCGATGACCGACAAGTGTGAGTCTTGAAACAGGGAAAACGAACTTGGGCAGAGAGAACCGACGAGGGGACCAATAGACGGGGATGTGCGTGGTAGACGGCTTCGGGGGCGCAGGGTGAGGAGCCGGGGGCTGTCCCGGCGGCTGTGCCTTAGTAGAGCCGCGGATCTGCCCCAGTCCCATCCGTGGCAGTATTGGATGGCGGCAGCAGCAGCAGCAGCAGTAATAGCAGACGATACAGCGCCGGCTGCGGCCCGTTCTGTTGGCTCGCTCTGCGGTTTCCTACAGCCGCGCGCCCACCCGGCCGGCTGGTGTGGCTCCGCCAGAAGCCGTCAGCCTCCCTTCGGCCATGGAGGCGACGGTAGCGGTGGCGGCAAGCGGCCGACCGGCCGGTACAAACGCCCCCCCCCCCGAATACGTCCGGGCGTCTGATACCCGGAGACAGTACAAAACGCCTACGCGCACAGCCAGAGGCGACATTTGCTCATAGGCCGGCACACACAGGCGCATTGACTGCGTAACTCGTAGACGGAGATCACCGTAGTACGCGCATGCCAGTCGCGCATGGTCCTGACCGCACGTACTCTGACTGCGCGGTCCGACGTGGCCTGGCGGACGGAGGGGAACTCGACCTCGGGAGTGGTGAAGAAGAAGCGCTTACGTCGTGCCCCGACCCGCCGAGACTTGACGACGCTGGCTGAGACGTATAAATAGAAATTGTGGGGGCGGCGGAGGCAGAAAATATCACTGGAGACATTCCCAAAGAAAACGACAATAATGACGGCAGCAACAACAACAGTAACAATATTGAAAGATTTTACCCACGACCCATATGTATATCAGGGACTCTCAGGAGGGTCAGCAGCGGCAATGGCGGAAGCGCGAAGACATCAATCTGTTATGGTTCGGCTGAGGGTAAAATCGCTGTCGATTTTCTTGTTTCTTGACCGATCTCGTTGGCGATTGGCGTCCGCCCGTTGCTTCGCGGATCCGCGTATTTTGATGATGATAATGATAATTATTAATATTATATGTAATGTATGATCGTTAGTGTTCGATAATACCATTGAGGTATGATCGTAGTCGAAATTAGATTGGCAAGTATTATATTGATAATAATAATAATAATAATTATATTAATAACAATAATAGAAATGCAATCGTAGGAAGGCGAAAATCATAGAGGTGTTTAACTAGCGGACGGTAGAGTGGACGGTTGGTCAAGATCGAGTTCGTTGATAGACGAATTAGTTTGGAGATGGATCTCTACCCTTCCCCTTCCTTGAATGTGAATGCAACGAGTCGGCATTCATTGGATATTCATTCTTTCTATTTGCTCAGGTTATTTGCTGATATTCATTGCTCCTGTTCATTAACCCGCGTAATGACACACTTGTTGACATATGTTGAACATACTCATGTTCTGTCGTGTGTGCTAACTAGATACAATAAACAGTGGCAAAGGGCGCGATTCATCGTTGAGCTGCTATTGCCAGCAGTTGTAGGTCGCCACGATTCCACAATAGAGAAATGGTCGACGGGACTGGCGGCCAGACACAACGTCAACCATAGACAATTTTTTTGCCTTATATGAATATATCCATAGATTGAGCTGAAATATGAGCACAGTCTAAATTGTGTGTGCGATTGCGCGTTTCACATAGGTATCGTTAATTGCGTTAACAGTGCGCGTCTGCCCCGTTGGGGTAGACAAACACGGCGATCTATCCGAGTAGGCGAAATCGCCTGAGGATGTCCCTCAAGCTGCTGTCACCGCTGAGAAACTATATGCCAGCTCTTAATCCTATATCTCTATATCGATTCCCTTTGTTACCGCACTGTTACCATGACGTCGCGCGATGTGGCTCGCATCACGAGAACCTACCCCGAAAAACTGCCTTAACTAGATCACGCGTGGTATAACCGCCCACAAAGCACGGTGATATAGCCTGTCTCAGCCATATATGAAATTCAGCCAATGGCCGTTGCATTGATCGGCATGAGGGATTTCTCGCCCAAGGTTCGTGACCCCGCTCGTAAACGTCCCCGTCATCGACGTTCGCGATCAATAGATTTAAACTTGGCGCCATATGGCCGTGTTTTGTGCGGTGTTTTGAGTTGGGACACGCTCGCGCTCGCCTTGACACAGCGCGATCTCGCCGTTCCGAACCTCCAACCCGGAGCGCATATTGCTGGCCTCGACTATGTGTTTGTCGACGTCTGTAGCCGCTGTTTTCTGCTCGACGACGTGTCATGAAAATCTCTCTCGTTGTTGTCGACTAACTTCGAAATTGTGCACGTATTTAGTGGGACCCTTGAGCCATTGCGACCAATGCTGTCCACAGCAAACGTATATCATCTTCTGCTAAATTTCGGACATCATCTGTACTCATTGCCAGCGGAAAGCTGGTCAAGAAGGTTGTGCTTGATAGGGGGCAGGTGTTACCTTTGCCAACGAGTTGATATGGCCCCGTTAAATTCGTTTCGTTTTTGCATTTCTCGGCCTGTAACCACGATAATTACGCTGTATGCTATATAAAAAGCGAAGTGTTTAAAAGACAGCAATAATAATAATAATATTAGTAATATTTGTCAAGTAGCAGTACGAGCTTATGTAAAAAAAAATTCTCTGTGTGAAATCGTAGTGCAGTAGCTAGCGTATCGACTGTATAACAATAGAATATTGAATATTTACTGTGTGATTAAATATTTTGTTCATTTTTGTCACTACTTTCTGCTGATTAGTTGGCAGAAGTTTAATTATATCGTTTCTTATTGGTCACTTTTAGTGTTTGATCGGTACATGATCTGGTACGATAGCTAAACATAACAATAATAAGACTTAATAATAATAATGGCGATATTGATAATTATAACAGAATCGTCCTAATGTCATTACCACTGCACTGCGACCTCTAGTTATTATTGCAACTCATTGATAAAGCTCTATAACATATGAATTAATAGTCCTCTACCATTAGCCGAGGTTCGCCAAAGGAAGTGGTACTAAGCACTGCTAAGTGTCTCGTCTTTGCTTGTTGTCTTCCGTTATTACAGTGGGTCAAGCGTGAGCTTGAATCAACGATTTGGACGTCTGAATAGCCGCGTTGTACATCATAGTGGAACGCCGGAGTTGGGACGGTGTTATCGAGAATCGCACCCTTTCTCACCATGGCTACATCAGCCGGTAAGTTAGCGATGGGCAAACTAGCTTAGCTGCAATTATGCTATTTGAATCAGGCCAACTATACGCAAAGCTCACGCAAAATTGTGTGTATACGGTAAAAATTATGAAGAAATAGTCTCAGGCAAAGTAACTCACACCATGACATATATGAGAGCTTAAGCATTGTAAAAAATTACAATGCTTAAGCTCTCATACAAAAAAAACATATATATATATATATATTTATATATATATACATTAGATGAAGTATACCAATGCGTCGAGCAGGAAGCTGCTCCTTGTGTTCTGCCATTTCCGTGAGATAATACCGACCTCATTTCCTGTTGCTCGCGTGGCATCCTACCGATGTTTGTCTCAATTACAGATGCATCCCTTAGACGTCTGTATGTACAGCCGTAGTAATAGCAATGAACGTAGTGTTAGCGAAGATGGTCACAGAGAACGAAGTGGCGGCGGCGGCGGCGATTACGTGAGTTCGACGTCGGGCGGCGTTCCGGCCGTTCGAGGTGAGGTCGCCGATACCAAAGAAGATAGTGATGGGATTAAGAGCAGAAGCGGCCGTGATCATGACGGGGAGGAAGGCCACGCTGAGGATCTCGTTTCCGTAGACGATGCTCTCTTAGCCGAGAACGGCGACAGCGAGACGGGGCCTAGCGGAGGCCAGGACACAGACGCATCACAAGGACAGCTTCTACCGGAGGCCAGTATTGGCGCCAGCACCAGCGAAGCGGTCCAGTCGTCATCGACGTCGGCGATATCAAATCAGACCGAGGTCCCACCAACGCCATGGGGAGAATCTAGCCAGACAGACGATGTTGTCACAGAGGTGCCCGCATCAGCTGATCCCGTGTCGCAGGTGGAGCCGACACTTGACGCCGAACGAGGGGCAAACAGTATTGCTGTGGATGGTGCGGCAAATGGTTCCGGAAGCAGTAGCAGCAGTAGTTCTACAGTAACTTCGGATACGAAACAGCAACTGCTTGAGGCTGTTGCCGCTGGGAAGACTGGCACGAAGCCCGATGGACGTGATGAGGAGAAAAGAGATGGAGCGGTTGGATCAGACAACGTTGAGAACGGCACGTCGACACCGAGAGCAAAGGATACCCAGGAGCAGACTCCTCTGCCGGCTTCAGCGGGTCAGCAGGAGAACGACACCACTTCTGTCAAGCAGAACGATACGGAGAATGCGACGTCGATTTTGAACGACTCGATCATCGACGGCAAAGAGGTGGGTGGACATAATAAAAATTCTATGAACGAAGGAAAAACGTCCAAAAACACGTCCTAGTCCAAAAAACACGTCCCCCCCGAAAGCGCCCTCGGAGTAGGGGGAGAGGGTTGTTGAAGGGGACTCTGCAGAGTGATCTTAGTAAAGTTAAAGGTAGGGATTAGGAAAAGACTGATGACGCTATTGGAGGTTTTCACTGAAACACTTATGTTGCATTGTATATCTGTCTATGTATGCTCGCATATATATATATATATATATATATATATAGTTACTTTCATATTCTCGGATGCGGATCAACTTCAAACCGATGTTCAGCGTGTCCTCGGGAGTGAAGCTGGTGTACATTTGGTTCGTTTCTAACAGGATGAATTCTATTGTTGTGCGTCAGGCAATGCCGAGCTTCGATGAATGGAAGAAGATTCGTCTGGAACAGGAGCAGCTCCAAGAGGTCCCCTCACAGACGAAGATCAAGGAACCCGAACAACGCGAAGCTGTAAAGCCCATGGAGCGGAAACGTGGCAGACGCAATTACGCCTCCCTAGAGTGTGGGGCCAAATTGCTATCGGCCAATCCTGGTGCGGAGAGCGCGTCCAAGGTTCTGCTCGAGTCGAAAGACGAGTATATGCTGAACCCTTGTAATTCACTACAGAAGGAGGGTATGTGGTTCGTCGTCGAACTTTGCGAAAGCATCCACCCAACCCATATTGAGCTCGCCAATTTCGAGCTGTACTCGTCGACGGGACGCGAGTTCGTTGTGTACATGGGCGATCCGGATCAGTCACGCGAGTGGACAGCGATTGGCCGCTTTGAAATGGCCCAACTCAAGACTGTGCAAAGCTTCCCACTCGACGCGCCAGGATTCGGCAAGGCTATCAAGGTGGAGTTTCAAAGCATCTACGAAAACAACCAGTATTACTGCCCGCTGAGTTTGGTGCGAGTTTTTGGCAGCTCGATGGTCGATGACTACGAGGAGAAGGTCTCGGAGGACGTGAGCGGCCAACTCGAGCCGGAGCAGCCAACGACTTCGAAGAAACCAGCGGAGCCGAGCGCCGGTGGTTCTCCGGTTAATGCCGACACGACTTCTGGCGGCGGTGAGAACATGGTCTCGCGTGCTAGACAGGCTGTGATTAACATCATCAGCTCGGTAAGCCAGGCCGTATCTGGGACCTCGTCAACACGATCAGCTGCTGATTCGAACTGTACCGACTGCCAAGAGAGCGGGTCCAAGGTGACGGACAACGATAGCAAAGCGGCTTCAATTGTCCCACCGGAATTCGACGGGTGCCTTGAGCTGACTAACCTCAGCGGGTCTGAGGGTCTTCTGTGGCCATCAATGAGATGCCATCGAAAACCGTTCATCAAAGAGCTAGAAAGGAGCTGCTCGTATCGAGATCCGAAGCGTCTAGCTGACCTAATGGAGACGGAAACGCTGCCTATCTCGCATCCACCTCTCCAGACGAAATCCATGACGCCCCCTTCGGCCTTCATCACTTCGACAGTGGCCGACATTACGCCGACACCCACAACCGAGCCGATGAAAGATGTCAAAACCCAGATACTGGTGTCAATCATTCCACCCGACCCTAATGCGAAACGTGAACAACAGCAGCAACTAGACGACCCACAACAGAAGCTGAACACAGCACAGGACCAAAAACAGGCCGAACAACAGTCCCAAAAGAAGGCCACGGATATGAGGGGCGACAGCCAGGCGTCTTCTGTTGAGCCTTCTTCGCACAAGACGCAGCACGATGATAAGGGCAAGCGCTCTGACGGCGTTCACGAACCGCCTGATTCAGTGTCCACCACGTCGAAACCTTCGATTAAGCCAGCGCCACAGCAGCAGCAGCAGCAGCAACAACAGCAGAATCTTGTCCTCTCGCCACAGCCAATAATCCCGTTAACGAAACCAATTGGCCAGGCTGGCAACGGACCGGCTACCCCAACGAAAGAGAACCTTTTTAGCCGATTCGAAAGCCGTATCAGACATCTTGAGCTGAACACAAACCTCAGCAGCGATTATCTCCAGGAGCTAAGTCAGCGGTATCGGAAACAAATGGAAGAGATGCAGGCGGCATTCAACAAGACCGTCGCTGTCCTCAATGCCGAAGCAAAAAAAGCTGCAGAACGCGATCAAAACCAGCAGGTTGCACTTGGAGCCTTGCAGGTGAGAGAGAACTTCTAGATGCCGTCGAGTATCCTCGACCCACACCCGCCTGTTACGATATGTCCGGCACGTGGGTCCCTAGACTACCTAGGTATCTAGTAGTCACCCATCATTTCCATATAGACATCTTGGTTACAAGGGAAATAGAGGAGATTATCCTCGACGCATGTATATGCTTCCTACTATTGCAGATTAACAGATCAAGTCGCTACTGTATACAGCACTGTGTTAACGACCACTATCACGCCTGGTAGGCCTTTCCCCTGGGGAAGTATATACACAAGGCTATCGTACATATGTAATCGTGATACGCCCACTCGAAAAACTGGCTTCCTGTATATCGTCCATATTAATTGCGAATTACAATACATCAGTATTGCCCACCTATCGCGAAGCGGAACCCGATTGTACAGTGATCATTATTG
Source organism: Stratiolaelaps scimitus (assembly GCA_019614645.1). Taxonomy (NCBI): domain Eukaryota; kingdom Metazoa; phylum Arthropoda; class Arachnida; order Mesostigmata; family Laelapidae; genus Stratiolaelaps; species Stratiolaelaps scimitus. Next base: position 7,274,806 of record JABWDB010000012.1, read on the forward strand.
CGGTCGTCTATGATGTCTCTCCCTTACCTTTCTAACGTGCTATGAAATATGGTGTGCTTAGATTTTTGATGTTGTTATCATTTTTAACGTTGTCCTCTATTCGTTGGCCTGTCGATGTGCGTGCTTCTGATTTTCTAGGAGAAGCTCACCTCGGCAGCTGAATCCCTCCGGATGTTGGAAGCGGAGCGTGATTCCCTATGGTGGCGTCTTTTGCTCGTCTACCTTGCTCTGTTGATTGCGTCAGTGGCAATTCTAATCGTCATTCTTCATATTGTGCCGCGTAGAGCGATCGCTTCGTTCATGAAGTCCGACCTACTTGAGAGACGAATACGGGACGTGCTTGCTGCAAGGGAACGGGCACTACTGGCTGAGCTAGCTCGGAAAGAAGCTGCGATCCAGGAGCAAGCTTCGAAAGTAGAGGACCTCCCGCCAATCAAACAGGAATCTGTCAAATCAGAGCTCCAAGTGAAGGATCCCACATGTCCGGCTGATCCTCATTTGGCTGGTGATAGCAAGCACGTCGAGAACGTTCCACCAAGTCAAACCTACGATTTGGGTCTAAAATTATTTCCTGCTGGAGGTACGCGTTCGTCTCAATCTATAGCACACAATATATATATATATATATACGTCAACCATTACATTGATTGTCATCTCACATTAGTTGTCATGTGAATTTACTGTGTTATTACAAACTAGCCTATTTGTTTCGTGACACTTCTTCAGCACCGAGACGACATCTACACGGAACGTCACAAGCACCTCGTTATACCCCCTCCGAGAACGAAAGCTCGCTCGCCCCCTTATACGAAACATAACGAGATTGGTTCATCTATCTGTTAGATGGTGTTTCAGTTTGTCGAGTGAAGACGCACGACCCGGCCAAAGAAGATATCCAGGACGGTGTCTACTCCGCAGACGAAGGCCCGCAAACCAAAGTAGGATCGTCAATCGAAGGCGTTGAGCCGCCAGCTATCTCCAAGGTATAATAACAGCTTACATTGCTCCACGTATTGCTGCCACGCCAGCTCTCAATCCCTCTCGCTCATGCTCTATGCATTGTTGAGATGGGCCTTTGCTATATATATATATATATATATATATATATGAGATATAACGGCTTTCCTCCGCATTGTTCTCTCCTCTGCATTGGCCTTGCTTTTGTCTGTTGCCTGCTGACGAGCTTCGATGTCGTTGTCCGCTACTCCGTGGCACCGGCAGGGCGGCGCGTGGTGAGATCTTTCTGAGGGTGTTATCCGTGGACGACGGATGTGCATGTGGATGTTCTGTTGCTTGGGGGAATCAGCTGAATTTGTGCTCATTATTCCGAGGTGGAAGAGGGGGGGGGTGAACGTAATTAACAAATATAATAATCTAAAGCGTAATTAGAAAATAATAATAATCCATTTCATGGTGGTCTCATAGGCGGGCGTGCCTAACCAAATGCCTGTGTATGTCACGGCATCATTAGCAGCAGGGCAAATTAGCCTCGTAGTTTCGTTGTGCTAACCTAAACAGGGTCACCTAGGTGCTGCGACTCCCGTCTCGTTCAGGTTCTCATTCGTCGAAGTGACATCCCTGAAACCGCAATGGTTCTTGGCTGGTCGGACAAAAGAATATATATTTTAAGTTGAATCGGCCATTTGAGGAACACACGTCAACAAATACGGAACTCGGTTACGCTATCAACCGTTAGATGGTGCTTCAGGTGTCTCCGAAGATCGCGTAAACACACGCCTCCCTCAACGTTCCCCTTATGCGGATTGTGAAGCTTACTGTACAAGTGAGCTGACCTATACAAATCGGTTTGAGCCCGACGCTTGCTCGATAATTTCGATAAGCGTAGACATATGACATCGTCTCGAATTTATCACAACGTAACGCAAACATTGGACCGCAACGAAAAACCAAACCTGAGAGTCTTCTGGCAAGTGCGTGAGCTACTATAGGCTACGTAATGAGATCGAAGTTCGCTCAGGATGAATGCGACATTTGAACTTTATCGACAATTGCTAATAGAACATGGTTACCGGCGGCTGCGGTAGGGACGAAGTAAATACGTAGTCAGCGCGGTGGATTGAACGGTGAAGTCTCTGGGTATCCAAAAGCCGCTGGCCGGCTCCCGCGATGTCGCGTACAGGAGAGCTTCAGCATTGTAAAACTGCAGTTTCTTTAATAAACTAATAAAGACCTTTAACCCCTTCGAAGGTTTTCGGGCCGACTCTCACCCTTCAACATTTAGCGTCCACGGTGTTGGTTTTTGCATTGCGTCGAGATACGGACCCCTAAATGCAAATGTGCAAAGGTGGGAATTGAGCCCTACAGGGACGCAACACCGAGCCACCGGGCTCGGTACAGAGTTGCCCCGTCCTTCGCTCAGCTAATCGCTACCAGACTTATGACTGAGTGCCCCTAAACGTAGAATTAATTAGCCCAGAATCATTTGCTAGATTGTACCCAATAAAAACAGCCACAGGAAACCTGTACAGCAGTAGATACAAGCAGATGTTTCCGCCAGTTGTACATATTCAACTTATTAAGTGGGAATTGTATACATGTTATTCCTGCTGATGTTGCCGAGATTTTCGCTACTCATTCGACGATGACTAAATCATTTGAGTGGTGAAACAATATCCCCTCGAATGCATTGTGACGCCTTTCTTTCGGGTTGCTTGAATTTCCACCTTGTGCATAGGCAATGTATGTGCATAGTATCCAGCACACTCAACATGCTACATTTGATTGCAAATTTGGGTGAGGAGCTGTATAGCGAGCACTTGAGTCTCGATGTCTCCCTATTGAACAGCGTGATAAGAGTGGCACGTCGAGCCTTTCTAGCGTTGACGTGTCCACGAACCGGGAACCGGCTGGACGGTTTGTTTGAGCCAATCTATAGTATATCGCTGGAGGTGTCAGTATCGCGACTAGTTCGTGCTCACAGGGTAACACTTGTGAAACCTTCGAATGCGGCTGTCATTTCAGTATCGCCAAAATTCGTGTTTGTTTACGGTAAAGTTAGCAAGGGATGAGGACGTTGCTCGAGCGCTCGATCAGTAATTGTTATAGCCAGTTTTCGTAGCATTAAAGCAGTATTTAAAATAGAGCGAGGTCTCCGTTATTAAGAAACACCACGACTTATCACTATTAAACCCCCCGATAGGTAATGTCTAGATCTATGTTATAAGAAATGCTTCTCTTGCTGCTGGGTTGAGTGTGGCTTTCCAGCTTTTTTTTTCAAGCGGATTGCGCCTTTCCAATATCATCTCTAATGATGCCTACTAATCGCGAACTGTTGATTGACCTAACCAAGGCCGCCTCGTTTCCCGATGCACGCACAGTCTAACAACGAGTTCAACCTAATCTCCCACACGAGACTGTTCAGTTTATTGTGGATGTGAAATGAAGCACCTATGCGATAACCTAATGTTATGGCCGCGTCTTTTTAGAACCTTTTGTCTCCCAATCAATTTCAAGCGACAGGCGATGATGATTCCTGTGAAAGGTGAACATCGAAACCGAGAAAAGGCCGTAATTCTTAGAACCTGAATAAACTATATTCAGCCTTCCACATGTGTACAAGCTTTGCTAAACGGATACGAGCTATTCTTATGTATCTCTTCTGCAACGCAAACCTATACTTCTGCAGCGTGAGCTGCCCCCTGCCACCGTGACCGTGAACTCACTTGGACAACTCAGTGCGGGGCAAGGCTCTCACAGATTGTATTTTTGCTTGCGCGTGACACGTGGCTTTGTTTTTCTTCCCCCTATTTGCATTGTGAGTAAACCTTAATTGGCAACTATTCCAAGCAAGTGGATATCCTTCTAGTTCTGGGTGTACCTTCCAGGACATCCTCCTTCTCCTTTGCACTTTGTCAAGCTTAGAACGGAAGCAGCAGAAGCCTTTCAAGGACGTACCTACGACAGCATCACAATGCGCTGTTCGCATAACAATTGAACGTCGTTCATTATTCAAAGTTGTCCCAATGTAAATACAAATCAAGTGCTGCCAAATGGGCAGTCGGTCTTTTTTTTCTCTCGGTAATTGTATCGTCGACAATATCGTCCATGTCTCTCTCAATGTGTTATCCACACCCTGACAACAGTGTTCAACCGATTTCAGCAGAAACGACGACGCCGCCATAGGGGCAAGGCGTTGTCTAAGCACTGCAGCGGTGCGAGCAGCTCCAGCTGTAGTCACAGCGATCCCGTCTGTATGAACGGGTCCACCAGTATCGCCGCGTCGAGCGCGTCCTTCAATCGGCAACTTCATCAGGCATCTGCTGTGGCTAACTCAAAGCCAGCTCTGTTCGCTCGGACCGCGAACCTTTTCCGGGTCCTGGCCAGCCATACGCAGGATGCTCGAGGAGAGAGCGCGGACCGGACCCCCTGCTCAGCAAGATCTCCGCAGGAGCTAGCCGTCGCCTCGACATCATCCCCGACACACGGCCGACGCAAGCAGCAAGGGCAGCACAGCCCTACGACAAGCACAACTCTACCAGCAGCCGGCAATGTGACCGGAGTTCATCAACGCTCCAGTCACGAACTGAGCGGCGCAAGTGGGATGCCCTCACAATCGCCGCCACTGGCCCGAAGTCTCTAACGCTAGCTAAGGGAAAACATGTGTCATAACATCGAGATTTCGTGTGCTGGACGTACATCGGAGATAGTACGATTCCTTGATCGCAGCTGGCCTCGCTGGTCACCGCGCGGACCCTCTACGCGATGCAATTCCTGCGCGCCTCCATCCGCTACCCTCTGGTGGCGGCTCCTCGGGGGTGTACCACGGCCGTGATGGCCGTTGGGGACAAATGCTCGATTTGACGAATATCGTTCCATCTTGCCGACACGACCTGATACGCGACCGCCGGAGAAAAATATATGATCGAAAAAAATATATGACCGCGGATCGAAAATATATGAGAGGTGGAAGAGGTCGTATACATTTGTTCGTCGTGGAGCTGACACGTTTTCCACGGTTAATGCCTGGCACATGTGTGAGCCTGGCAAGATAGCAAGATAGCAGCGCTGGCAGGATGGGAGGTTTGCAGGGAGGAGGCATGATCTTCATAACTGAATCTATGGTGCCAAAATCGCATTATGCGCTACCGTAGCACTGACCAAAGGCAGCCGTCACGAAGATCGAAGAAGAGAGGTGCTCGTCAGAGTCAACCGTGCGGTCATCAGCTAAGGGTTTCGGGTGCGCGCACGAGATTTGCAGACGCTAGACTCTCGGACCGTCTCCCACGACTGCGCGTCGATTTCTCTCAGAGTTAAAGTCGTAACGGAGTGAAGTTAGAACGCTAGCATCTCTCTCGCGGAGCCGACCCAAGAACGAATACATAGATGCGACTGTATATAAATAGATAGCCAATGCATTATTCATAATATATAAGTGAGCTAGAAGTTGTTCCTTTAGCTGATCTCTGTCTGTCACAGCTCGGCGAACAGTGTTCGTTTTGGATGGTCAAAGTTCAACTAAGTTGAGGTAACTGTCGTTACTGAACTGCACAATGTACAGTTGACATCCATGATACCATAGGCGACCGCCGTCGCTCCCTCTGCTGGCGGTTTTGTCATTGTTGTTGAGGCTACGTCAGCGATCCTCGTTCGCATTTTAGTCAAACCCGAGGAAATAGTGTCAGCACTTGGCGGTCAACTATATATGCAACGGTCCCTTTTCGCCGGAACGCCATCTTCAGCGTTCGTCAATTGTCGGCATAGCGAACCTTTCGACCTCGACCCAACGATACGACATGATGTGATCTGTAGATCTGTACGCTCACATACGAAGAGCAACAATTTAGCAATCGCTATTGACGTTGTGTGTCGTCCATACACCGAGATGTTTACTTTGTTGCACGGGCTGTACGAGCTGATTCCAAAGAGGTTGTTTTTTTTTTGGGAAACGCGCTCCGCTCCGTTCGAGTTGTTTATTTCTGTTGAAGTTCACAACGGCCACTGGTTATAGGAGTGTACAAAATTATATTAACATTGAGAACATACTTCGTATCGCTTCGAAGCTACTCGGTGTGCCTGGTGGTGCTGGGGACGTCTATTAACTGCGAAGTTTCGTCATGGCCAACGAATGATCTCTCCCTTCAAAGGTTGCCCGTTGCAAATCTCGGGATGGATTCAGATGTTGAGTTGTCTACTTTATATATATATATATATATATATATATATATATATATATATATAAAGAGTTTTATTCGTTGTAGTTCTTAGTATTGTTGGTATAGCTTGAATATTATACTGCTCGTTGAGAGTCGCATTTGTCTTGTTGGCTGCCGTTGTGAGAGAGGGGTTGGATTTCTCCGCTTCCTTTTGAAGTGTTTCACACCCTATTAAATCACTCGGCCAACAATTAAGACAAACTTTCGATGGAGAGTCATTAATCGATGTCTACGCTTTCATTTGAATCATTAAATTCATAATGCGGCATTATGAAGGTCACTCATTGAATCACTGAGCGTGAAAGCCACTTAATGAAGTTGTTACAGTTGTTAAGATGGCCCCACCGCGCCGCGTATGTGTGATAGGCGTTTAGCTGTAGGGTTTTTATATGCTGAGGGGTTTCAGCCCCATCAAAAACCAAAGTTGCTGATAACTTTGATAACGAACTCCTGCGAACTTCGCTAGATATCGCACAACGTATGCTGCTGAACACTTGTATCGAAGGAGCATTTTACACCGCTACAATTTAACACCTGTATATACCCGTTGAAGTTACCTCTTTTACGATATACAAATTTGTGTACCGACACGCCCGCACACACACACACAAACACACCCATTTAGTTACTGCTATCTATAATTTTCATTATAACCTGTTGATTCTAGTCGTAGCTAGAGAACAGTAATGATTGTACTTCACCGGTGCTGTTTCGCGACGAGATTTACCGTGTTTAATATGCACATAGACACACGCCCCTCCCCGGGTACACATTCGCACACATACACAATGTTTGTATTTTGCACTGTTTCTACTACCACCACTGTTGTACGTAGCTTTGTGCACAGCTCGTGGCTTTTGTTGATACACGATATTTACGTTCGACTAAAAGCGAATGATGACTGGAATAAATACGGGAAAAACTTGCGTTTGTTTAATAAAGCATAATAATAAAGCATAATACCTATGAAAAACGAAACAAACCTCTTCACCGTCTCTTCCTATGGTGGCATGCTATAGTCACGTATGCGCTTCTTCATGTTCCGTAATGTATAAGTGTGTGTCATGCAACAGGTCGTTAGGTTTGTTTTCGGCGGGTAAGGTCGTGCTGTGCATGTTGTGTCACTCCGTTGGTTATTGTTCAGGTTTGTCCTGTTGCTAGGGTTTAGGTTTGTCCTGTTGCTAGGGTTTAGGTTTGTCCTTTTGCTTGGGTTTAGGTTTGTCCTGCTGCTTTGGGTTTAGGTTTGTTCTGTTGCTTGGGTTTAGGTTAGTCCTGTTGCTAGGGTTTAGGTTTGTCCTGTTGCTAGGGTTTACGTTTGTCCTGTTGCTTGGGTTTAGGTGTATCTTGTTGCTAATGTTTAGGTTTGTCCTGTTGCTAGGGTTTACATTTGTCCTGTTGCTAGGGTTTACGATTGGATTGTGAAGTATAGTAGCTTGTCAGGGCATTTCGACAAAGTCGAGTCCTCTACGCTCTCAGCATGGGTGGTCATATAAACTGGAAACCGTCTCGTTCCTTGGACGAGGTAGCATTACCCTTCAATTCTTACGATTCTTCTTACGCTAATACAAACTTATGCATTTCATCGTTTCGTTCACGGGTTATATTTGCTTAGCAGAAAAGTACCAATCCATTGACGGTGGGGCGTATTTCATTATCTACGTACGTAACCAAGATTCGGGGGCGTTCGTGGTGTACTTATTATATATTCAGATTTATTCAATAATACCGTTTGCTCAATAACTATACACATATGTAGAAGCGTTTCTTTTCGCTTTCCGAGACCTAGATACGCTCGCCCAGATGCCTCCGAAATCGATCATGGCACTTCACAGCCAAGTCATTTGCTTATGTAAAACAAGCACAGTTGGCTGAGATCCAAGGTCCACAGAGGTCAAAGAGAGCCCATCAATGTCAACATTTCTACAGAGGCAATCTGTATCTTGCAACATCTATGGCAGCAATAGCTATCGCACGAATATGGACCACCCACATTAGGAGAGTGTCTGATGTACTGTACTCGCCATAGGTTTCCCATCATCAGATTTCGTGGAGACAATCGTTGTTTCTGTCAAAAACTCATTATTTTCTTCCTCAGACGTCGTTGCGCCTTGGCCGACGTTGCCCGACCATACATGATCTAAGCATTGGTGTGCTTAGTGCAATAGCCGAACAAATGCTTTCCTTTAGGGGAACGATGTGGTTTCTCATCTTGAGAAAAAGGCGCAGCTTTTGGAAGAACATGCGCTGACTAAGCACTTGATGTTATTGGTGATGCAATTTTGATTAAGGGCGTTCCTATGGCTTGTGTAAAAGAAGTTAGAAAAGGCAAGCGACATAGGATTGAATCATCTGATAATAAACGGGTAACATAATCACATAATCAATCGTAATGAAGCCACAAAAAAGCAACCGTTTGATGAGAAATTGAAAACGATGAACTCAAGATACGAGTGATTTACTGGGGACATGATATTCTCATCGTTCACTTGTGCCCGCTTTTCCTTCCAGCCTCCTCCACATGCCTCCGCGCTGTCGATGGAAGCGAGTCTGAAAACTGCTCTGGATCGGCCATTTCCAACGGTGGCGTCAGCGGCCCAGCATCAGCCAGCATCGTCGAACAGCTGCGCCAGCGGTAAAGACGACCAGCCCCATAGCCGCACCCCGTTAGCGACGTGGCCGCCCTCCAGCTCGGTCCCGGCCAGATCCGCCTGTCAGATACCTGCCACATCATCAGATCTAGCTGACCTTCCGGCAGACCCCGCCATCAACGACGACGACGAGCCGACCCCACGGAGTTGTGCGGCACACTGCGCCTTGGCGTGCTGTTCGCACGCCATGCTTGGCAGATAGAGATGACGAGGCGGTTGCTGACAGCAACCGTGATAGTGATAATAATTATGACGTTATAATGATACTAAGAATATTATAATATTAATTAATAATGTAATAATTCTCACAACACAAAAACAATGCCTCTAAACAATGTTAATGTCTCTCATGTGTTGACAATTGAATTCAGAAGTGACAAAAGGGTGAAGACGACAAATAGCCGATGAAGATTACCATTAATGGTCACGCGTACGGGCGTGACAGGCGGCACTGAACGAGAGACCAGTTTTCAAACGAAATCTATCATATATCCCTTCGACAACAACGGGCCTGGCCGATATCGACGTGAGCGACGTCAATCGGCGACTGAGAGATGGGGCGGCCACCGAATGGACGCGAACTGTGAATAGTGATAATGAATGGAACATGACACGATGCTACTATCCTGTAGCACAATATGACTGTATGCATGAGGGACCGTAACGCGGTGTGGGGGAACGGTGCGAACATTGAGAAATGAACGATTCACCCAAGGGGAATTCGCACAGAAACAGAGTTGCGACGTGCCGTTGAAGCGAAATCCCGTTCAGAAAAGGCCTTAACGACCTCCTTGCCTGGAAACAAGCACACCCAATAATTTTACTACATTATTCTCATCGTAGACTCGAGATTGTCGAGTGCACCGCAGAGTGTTCGAGGGAAGCGAAACAGCATGGGGGAGTATGGGCGGATAGGATGGAGAATTCTCCCTTTTTTCATATTAACAAAGACAGAACCAAGAAGAAATTAAGAAAGCTATACTTTATATATATATATATATATAGATGAAGGATGACCGTGCCCACACGTTGTCACTGTTGCTCAACGTACGGCGTTATGAGTATGATGATTGCACGATCTCCACCGAGGAATAAAAGCTCGAGACGGCTAAGGGCCCCTGGCCATGGCTGGCGCCTAAATCTACGAAGTATAGTGAGGAAAAAATGCATAGAATTTGTATGTAATGATCGGCATTCTCGCTAATAATACGATATATATATATATATATATATATATATATATATATATATATATATATATATATAGTGATTCAAATGACCTAAGCTGCGAGGTCAGGTACCTTTCGAGGCGATCTTTTCATGGGTGTGCCGAAGCGGCAAACGGCCGTCGTGAGCAGTGCTCGCAATGATTTCCGTGTGCGTGACGACTACAGACGACACCAACAACCACAAAGCTTGTTAACACAATCGTTGTTGTCATATCGATATATTGTCTTAGTCGTCGCCGGCCGGAAAAAGCAAACGTGTTCCTAAGGTTAGATGAAGACATTGTGGAGAGGTTTCGAGAAATAGAGAAATTGCGTAAAATGCATACAGGTATCACATAGGAAGAAAGAATAGGATATATATATAGAGAGAGAGAGAGAGGAAGGGAGATATAGGACGCACGTGATGTATTTATTTCTTTATATAGATTATCATTGTTAAGATTGTTGAGGTGTATGTACGAACCAAACTGATCTCGGGTGTGTGCTGCCGAACGTGAGTAGCGAAATGTCGCATTGTGTCTCAGATAATGCGTGCGCGACGGCATGTATGAACGTGTGCACTATATATACGTGGAGCCTCATTAAAGAAATAATTTGTGCCGCCTCGACAGAGGAAAAGCCGAAACAAAAATACAGATACGGGGTGGGGTATTGTTGCACCGGGGACTTGTTTGACAGGCTACACTCACGCCAAATGTGTCCACCAATCCGTCTCCGAGTAGAGCACCTTCGTACACTGCAAAGGTTCTGCATTGTTACAGTAAAATCTATGATAAATGCTCGATACATATATATATATATATAGGAATTTTCATTTCTCGGCGTTGTCTTGCCCCACATACGCATGTGGTAGGACCGCTTGCGGTGTCCGAAGGTAAACATCGAACGCCATGCGTATTGTTAGTCACCGGTGAGAGGGATTTCAACAAGCGAATTTGAAGGGGAACTATCTACAGGGTTCTGTCTCTCGATTTCCTCTTTCTCTCACCGGCCTCCTTCACCGATAAGAGCGTTCGAGGTGAGCCAGATTCACTCCGGCTTAATGAGTGACACCAAAGTTACTATACCCCCCCCCCTCCACCCCCCACTGATTATCGCTAGTCAGAATAAAGGCTCTGATGTAGAACCGAATAGATGAACTATCTTATTCTCATGTGTTTGTTTGAGGTGACTACTGTCCTTCGGCCGAGTCGGGGGTTGTGTGTTGATGTGCAACAATTCATTGGCCATAGACGAGTCGAAGTACAGCGTATCCAACTATACTTTTCCCGGTTTTTTCCCACTACGTTATCGGCTCAACACCGCCACATCGAGCTAATTTCATGTTCTACCTGATATCGATAGGTGTTATGTGTTGTTGTTGCTGTTGTTCACTGAAACTTTGTGCGTACGTTCTGCGTTGTCCGTGGCGTCGTTGCGCCTCGAGCCGCGCAGTCTGGGGGGCGCGACAGACGACGAACGACGTCGTCGTTGTTATTCCTCGCTGCAAACGGTTGCTGGAAGTGGTTAAGACAATCTGGTATATATATATATATATGTATTCGAAAGATTGGCGTAGAACGGCCGCTGGCAAATGCGCCTGCGTGATGAGAGATGAAATATATATATATATGAAAGGCCATATGCCACCAACCTACCTTGTGCTAAGCGCGCCTAGCGGCGTATCTTGTACTTGACGTCGTCGAAGTGTCATCACCGAGAACTAACGGAGACGTGGGTAAGGTCGACCAACAGAGCCGTTGTGGGACTCTGGGCAAATGATTGCCTATTTGTTTGCACAGTGCTTTTAATGAGGTCAGAGGGAAATTGAAGCTTTCTGCCAGTTTGTGATCCATGCCCACTTCTGAGCCATCATGTTATATATATATATATACACACATATGGATAATATTCAATATTTCATTTGCCATTAAAATGATTAGACAATTGTACATGTTCAACAGACGCATGATGGATGAGTGGAGAAGTATAATCGTAATGGAAAAATAGAGATGAAGCTGAAGTGACAGGTAGTTACAATTAATAATGTTATATGAATAATGTTAAATGATATTACCCGTGTTGAGCCTGTCTACGAGTGAGTCAAATGAAGTATATCTTAATATGAAACGAAAAATATTGGTGTCTTTATTCCTTGAAAAACGAATGCCGAACGTCGATCAACGATTTGCAAAAGGTGAAGATTTGATTTTTCGCCTGGTGCGTTCGCACATATTCCAGCTTATTTAAAATATTCATATTTATAAGTCAATTATAAATGTAGGTGACGACAATCGTGCCAAGCGCGGAACGTGAAATGTGTCTGAGGAAACACCCTTCTCTATGTGTTCTTAATGGTACATTTATAGCAAGGAGGCCCCCACTGTGCCGGTCTTTAAGTGAGTGCAAAATCGAAATTACGCCGTCGCCTTTGGATGTCTAAGAAAAATCTTTGCATTAGAAATTCTTTATAATCACCGTCGCAAGGCAACAAGGGTCCCCCAGATCTGGAAAAGTCTTAAGTGCATATGAGTCGGATTTGACTTCGTAGTCATACAGCATAATTGGATATAGCTGCAGTTCCTTAAATTTTACCTCAGCGCTTAATTTTTTTCTAAGTTTAGAAAAGCAACTTTTCATAAGGCTAACTCACAGGATATTCCTTACGAATGCCGCAGTGGCCATCCGTCGACAAAATCTCGTATTTCGATGCACAATGTAGGTCTTCCCACGGGAAAATAGTTTTAAAATAGAAACCTCCTGTAGGGGATGTAGCTCAGATGGTAGAGCGCTCGCTTAGCATGCGAGAGGTACGGGGATCGATGCCCCGCATCTCCAAGTGGTGTTTGTTTTTTTTGCTCGAAAATTAGACACCTCTTACTTTAAGGCCTGTGGACTTCGACTCGGTGGATGCTGCTGCTCGACTTTCTGGTTTGATTATATCGCACAATATTCCATTGTCCATGTAGACTCAAATGGGCCCAAGGGGCTGGTTGACCCAATCAATACTCTAATGACTGCTTCGACAGCCTCGGTTTGTTATACGTCACTTTCAGGTCGTTTTTATACGTCACATATATATATATATATATATCTATTGCTGCTGGACTTGTCTAAATTAATTGGGCATTGCTGGAGCGCGTGGGGGCAGTCTGAATTGACGCTCTGCAGAATTAACGACTCCGAGCTCCGAGAAAATGGGCAATAATAATAATAATAATAATAACAATACTAAATCCGAGGTTTAGTGGGTGTAAGCCCACATCAAATATCCCATGTTAGACGCTCTCTCCGACTCTCACCCATATGATGGCCGTGCAAGCGTCAAGCATTCCCTCCGCAGCTGTGAAATAAAATAAAAAAAACAGCCTTAGCCTAGCCCAGGCCTCAGCCATCATAGCTACGCAAATCAGCTGTCTAGCTATCGCTGTTTCTACCTGTTCCTGCTGATTCCCCTGCGGCGACGGTCATCTCGTCCAATGTATTCAGCATCCTCTCCACCTTCTATAATAATGCTATGTATGCGTCGTTCGCGCGTCGCTTCATCTCTTCCACGTCCCCAAATTTCCTTTGGGGTCGCCCCGCCTCGCCGACACCAGTTTCGCTCATCGGCGACGTCACGACGCTGTCTCTCCTCCCCATGTTGGCCAAGCCAGTAAATGCGAACGCAGAGACTCGCCGCTGTGGTTACGATCACTGCTTCCACCACTGGTAATACTGTCACAGGGCCATTCTTGGTATCTCGCTTCGTTACTCCTTCGAGGCCATTGCCTTTGCCCGTTTCGTCGGCGTTGCTGCTGCTGCTGCTGCTGTTGCTGTCAGACACACACAGACCGACCCTCGCTAGCGGCTGCATCTAGATGCCCAGCGCTGGCTGTTGGGGAGACGCAACACACCTACCGTCTGTGTGGCTGCGACCGGCTCTCTACCGGCGCAGCAGCTCCCTCAGCAGCTCGTCTGGGCCCCACGACGGCGCGACCGGTCGTCTCTGCCCGAAGGCATTCTCTGTTCCAGCTCTCGTCGACGGCCGGTAGAAGCATCCGCTCGTGTTGATACTGCTGCTGCGGCTGGTGCGGTTGTTTATGCAGCAGATTGTTGATATCCGAGCTGGTAGTGTTGTGGACGGTCCATGTGTACCCGTTGTTCCTATTGCTCTAGACGAAGCAATCGGGGTCTCACCTAACCCCTTCTACCGCCCGGTTCTCCATAGCTCGCGCGCGTTCTCTCACGCAACATACGACGCAGTTGTCTCCGCCGCCGGGTTCTCAAAGCCTCACCCAATCGCACAGCGGTCGCCAGCACTGGATGCACTGAATTGCTGCCCAGTCAGCACAACAACGGCGACGTACACCACGTACAAAGTTAGCTATTTGCCATCGAGCATAACGAATGAGCAACGCAAGTGTAACGGCAAACCAGCGTACAGTTGAACGGCAGAGGCCGCACAGGGACCAGCAAGGCGCTAGAAGAGGTCAGCGTCGATAGCAACAATCGCGACGTGACCACGCACCAGCACGCACGGCAGCGTCAGCCGGGGAGACACTAACGGCCGAGTGCAACACGGTTTCCAGCATCTGCAACAGCAACACTCGTCGTTGACGCTGTGGTGCCGGCGGCTCACCGAGGAAACACTGTGGCGGAGTGCTTGTTGCTGTGGGGCGCTGCTCTCCACACGGCGTCGTTCGGCATTAGTCGCTTTCCTTTCCTGAATCGGCGCGCCGGCAAATCCCTACGCCGTCGTTGCTGCTGACAGCCTCCGGCCAGTCGCAAGCCAATAGGCGAGTGGGAGAGTGGCGTAGATACACCCGAACGTTGTCTTCTGGTCGGCGGCCTTGTGTGGTCATTGTGGACAGTCAATCCATTACGGCCGATCCATTGCCACCCGTCGCCGCCGCCGCCGCTGCTGCTGCTGCTGTTGTTGCCATTACCGATGCCGGGGCTGATCTGCCCGCGCCGGTGAGCAAAGCGACAAACGAACAAGAGACGAAGAGGCGAGTTCGGACTGCCTCGGACTCCAGAGCTGCGCATTTCCTCCGGCAGCCCACCGTATCGCCCAGTTGGCTGCCACACGGCCCTCGTCAGGTCTCTGGTGGCCGTTTACCCCGACACAGGGACTATTGTGAACGCCGGACGAACTAGACATTCACTTGCGCGCTACGAGTGCTCTGGTTTCGGCAAAATCAGAGGTGTACAAGGTGTAGGACTGCTGTCGACTGAGTGCGGAGCTTGAAATCGCGGGTGCTGTGTTTGCGACTTGCCTCGTGTCGTGTGCTGGACGAGCGTACAGCGATCATGCTGTAAGGGGACTTCATCGGACATCGGCTGTCCTCTGTCGAGACGGAAACAGGTGGTCAGCTAGCGTTGGCGTTCTGTGCGGCCGGACGACGTGCTTTCAATTGCTGCGACAATAATCATCCACGTACCGATTGAACGTTCTGCCGTGTAGTGTGCTTGGCGATCGTTGCTTATCGACGAATTTTCGACACCTGTTTACAGCTGATTACAAGATGAATATCACAGGAAGGGACGGAATTAAGCTGATGAGACTATCAGGCCTGGCGAAGTTAAACACCTCATTCGCCAGCGTTCCAATAGCTGTCATAACTCGGCGGAGCAAACATCTGTCGGCTACGGCGGCTTCTCGATGGATTCACTCTTCAAATACGTACGTAAATAATCGAATTTATTTTTTGTTCAAATTTAGTATATATTATTTATAAAAAAAAATGCACGTTATTTGCATACATATATAATGCATATATGTGCAGTGAATAGGAAATCTTTATTGAAAAATAAAACTGTGCCGCTTAATTATCATTATTATTATTATTATTATTAATTTCCTCGAATTCTGATTTTCCTTGATCCATAGCTGGTCAGGTGGTCGCATCATTGAACCATCATTTTTCCTATGTGTGGCGATTATATTACTTAAAAACCAAACAGATCCGTAGCAGAGTTTTCGTGCGATGTCGTAATCCGAAGCGAAACATTGGGCTGTATCCCATGAAATTCGTAATCATTAATCGTCTTCCAGATAGACCAGTGTCACATGAACTTCCTTTTAGTGGCGTACATATATTGGAAGCAATAAAGAACCAATACAGTCTCTATATTGGTTTATTAACGGACGAGCAGTTTTACAACACTCGAAGTTCTCTATATGCCAGCATGTCGAGGGAGTCGAACCTGCATCCTCCACCTGCGGCCTTGCAGCTAATAGGAAATCGTGAACGTGTCGTGTGTACATACGCACGCATATAGCAATTGAAAAATCAAACAATGGTCGAAATTCATCCATAAATGCGTCCCATAGATTCGTACTTCCTGGCCGATGCTGTTTCTGCAACCGTATGCCAGCAGTAATCTTTCAAACAGGCGTAAAAGACGTAGACCCAATGACACAAACACACTCACAAACACACCGAATCATTCATGATGTAAATAGACGCACAAGGCCATAATGGTCTACAGAGACTTCCCGTCTGCCCTCCGTGACATGTCGCCTGTACACCGCCGGCAGCGGAATCGACCAACCACAGAGATGTGTCCTCGATAACGGTCGGAACTGTTTGGGGCGCGCTTTTGATCTGCATAGATGATCAGCTTACCATTGCCGGGCCCATCGGAGCTATTCCCTCGGAGCTGTTGTATTGGACTCCACCAGCCTCTCGATACAAATTGCGAGTTCACTGCATTGTCTGCTGTGACATACATACGCTCTGTCCGTTTGCGACAGAGTACCCCAAATTGCAGCAAGGAAACCTGTTCATTACCTAAACGTTCTGTATTTCACACAAATCATGCACGCTTAGCGTGGCAGCAACAAATGCCAATCTCGGATGAGGAAGTCGAGTACGCGATTTCTTCGAGAGCTTTCCTCGAGGGAAAGTCGCCCGTGTGTTCGCCCTGCGTAATCAGGGTTTCTAGTAAACGGCATTACGATCTGGAAGCACTCGTATCTCACGCGGCACTCTCGGCAGCATCTGTTTTAACAGATGGTCGATTCGGAAATGAAATCCGCACGACGTGACATATAAGAGAATTAGATAGACATTCTAAATATTTTGCAGTTCCTTTATTAAACCAATAAACCCTTAACCAATAAATCTCTACCCTATCTTTGTCCGCCATTCAAACGCGGCGAGACATTCATTTTCGCCCTTTGAGTCGTTGTCAAACGTAAGTGTCAACGGAAATTCAAAGCGTTTCCCTCAGTTTGAAAACTGCCATTTTCGGTGAGTTCTCCCCGCCGGCCCCGGGGTGACTCCAACAGAAGCACGTCGATAAACGGGATCCGGGTCAAATCTGCGCAATGTACTTCTGCTCCATGTTCTATGCCGAGTTTTGTCGTTGTTCCCTTACTAAGTAGCAGGTTTTCACTATTTATTTGTCGCATTCTGCGTTACGAGGCTGTTGCGTCGTATTCCGGATGGCGCCACCCCGAGCAGCGACGCCTTTGTTTGTTGGCTAGGCATGTCGCCGCCTCGCCGCTCAAGGGGTCATAGCACACGTGCCGTCTCGCGACAATATAGGTCAGTGACCGAGCTGGGCAGGTCGCTCTCATAAATGGGTCTCGTCTGCCCCTTACTGCCAACTAACCCGGCCGTTCGATGGCAAGAGGCGAACAGGTTTGGCCCATATCGTGGCGGATATAGGCGCACTAACGAATCGAGAGCCACTTGTCAGATGTGGTCAATCGACAGACCAGCCACACAGTGGCGCATCGCTCGACACTAATCGCTCGGGGCCTGAACTAGCCTCGCATTCAGTGGGACCGAAAGAGCTTGTTGTGAGCGTTTGCCAGAGGTGGAGACGATTGAACACACTTACCCTTGCACACTCGATCGAAACCACCAGCTGATTCATGATTACATTTAGCTAAGAACCGAGAATTTCTTCGTGAATCTAGCTAGACGATGACAGTTCTATCGACAATGACTATTCACTCGGTTGAGTGAAATATTTTTGAGAGGATCTTGAACATATTTCATGGTGGTTAATGGTTGTATCTGCTGCCGACGAAGGTACTACACCCGGGCGTAATACTTGATACCTACCGGAAGCACCAATGAGCTTACGCTGATGAACGAGGTCCGTTAAACTGGTCTCCACTTCGACGAGAAGGGCGACATTACGGCTTGTCCTCGGTCGGTTCCATTAATCTGCATATATCCGCGCGACACCTTCACCAGGCGGCACAGAGATAATAAATAACTATATCTATATATATATATATATATATATATACTGCATAGCCATCCAGGTGGTTAATATAGTTGAAGCAGTTTTGTTATATAGTCTAACATCCTGTATTCGCTTCCGCAGTCGAATCGCGCTCGCTACCGTAACATACCACCACTGGTCTCGGCACCTTCATATCAATTACAGCGAGTATCCCAACCAGCAAAAACCATTCGAACCGCATTTATCCTCTAATCAGTCACTCTTCCACTCATTTTCGAAGAGTTCCTCAGCTGACTCAAGCGAGGCTTACCCAGACGCCGTCTTCGTGTACCTGCCAAGTGCACCCCAAACGAGCAACCTCCTCCTGCATTCTCTTAGTGATCATTCATATGTTTACCATAGCACACAGTCGACCATATCGACCGGCCGGTAAAGGGAGACGCTGTTACGTCTCGGCGCGATTACCTCTCTGCCTACTTGTTGAAGACCCCCTCTGACTATCGCTCTCGTTAGCGGCAATAACCATTACAGAGAGGTATCTATTGCGTTCACAGCCCAGCGCCGCTGTTTGTCGAATCAACCAACCGGCGGTTGGTGAATTGTATCTCGGTGGTTCGTCATCGTCGTCTGTCGATTGCAGTTGAAGGGGCGGGTGTAACGCAGACGGAGTGGATCCCAATGCAAAAACGTAGTAAAATATAGTAAACGCTTGAATCACTGCGGAAGTGATTCTTCAGGCGGCCCTCGGATAATTCAGGCAAACACAACAAGATAATCAGCTGCCACCCGTGCCCATGATTCAGTTAAAGGTTCTATTGGTTTATAGAAGGAACCGCAGTTTTACCACCAACCGCATTTAGATTCACTTATATGCCAACTGGTTGATGTCCAGCGAGTCCTTCGCCGTTTTCGTCGGTTACGCCGTATATATATATATATATATATATATATATATATATATATATATATATATATATATATAGTCTATATATATTTTTTTTTTCTCTACTTTTACACTTACTTTGAGCGACCTTGCTTTTTGTCACCG
Organism: Stratiolaelaps scimitus; assembly: GCA_019614645.1. Taxonomy (NCBI): domain Eukaryota; kingdom Metazoa; phylum Arthropoda; class Arachnida; order Mesostigmata; family Laelapidae; genus Stratiolaelaps; species Stratiolaelaps scimitus. Next base: position 7,294,070 of record JABWDB010000012.1, read on the forward strand.
ATCGCACATCTGGGCAGAATACACAGATCTAGAATGATGAACTCCGAAGATTCTCCAAAGCGTCTGGTGGCACGATTCAAACCCGCGCAACCATCTCCCTCCTGTCCAGCAGTCAAAGACGTTCACCACGGTCAGCGCGGTGGCTTGGACGGCTAAGTCTCTGGTTATCGGAAGCCAGAGACCGCAGGTTCGAGCCCTGCTGCGTGACATATAAGAGAGCTTAAGCATTGTAAAATTGCAGCTCCTTTAATAAACCAATAAAACCTTTACCTTTATCTTACCACATCATCACGGCGACTGCTGAATGTATATGGAAACGGCTTGTGGCGAAGCGGCTCTGATGTTGTTGCTTTCCGACGTGCAGGTGTACCCGGCTAATTTTGAGGGGCGCCGTCTTGTTTTTTCTGTATTTGCTCTCAATCACAAGTCACCTATGGCTTACTCGTACTGATACTTAAACCTTTGATATGGACTATTTCTAATGGAACTTCCTAAATGAAGGTTGCAACTCATATACGGTGTGAGGCGTGAGCGGGGGATAGACATACATAATGATGATAATAGGATAAGACGTACGTCCACAGTTTAGCATGGAAATTGCGTTACAATTACGAATACAGTAGGCTTACAGTTGGAACAGCAGTTTTTTACCACTTAGAGAAAGCCTGGAGGCCGTTCGCGCGACCTCGTGACGTGATCTATTCTGTAGCGCCGTTCGAGACCACGTCCACGTTGGGTGCAACTGTTAAATCGTCAATTAACGCAATCGCTGTTTAAACTGAGCTTCTAGCGACATTGAAGGCGGAACTGTACCTTGGATCTAGCGAAACATGACAAGGTTACTGTTGAACTTAAATGACTAGTTCAGTAAGCAAGTGACAGCTATGAGAAACAGCTACCCAAATACCCAGCTACCTAACCAGCATACACATGCATTCAGCGCTAATCTCATCGTCCACATTAAACAAAGGCTTCCACCAAAGTCCAAGACATAGCGACCTCCCCGTCAGGAATTACCGCTAAGCTGTTCAATTCGATGACCTCTCAGTCAGTGTGGGGATTTTAGCTCAACAAAAAATTAAGCCTCTGTCAGCAGAGTGGACACGTCGGCGACCGGGCGACAAGCACCCACGTGTATACGATTGTGCTCAGCGCTTAACCAAGTCAGCACAGGCCAAACGTATTCGTTGTTAGCAAACACCATGGGCGGATGGAGAGACTAGTCCATGTTGTGGCTCAGCCCAGAAAATTTGCTCTCCAACGAGCAACATTAGCCACCGGGGGGGAGTGCGTGTGAACGCTTGCTGCTCGAGTCAACAGCGCAATTATGACACCTACCTCGCTGCCCTGCGAGAGAGATTACTCGTCAGCGTTAGTTGTGGGTGGACTCGCTCCAATGGCCCGGGATCAACGTCCACTGGAGTAGAGGTCACTTGTGGACGCCCCGAAATAACTGCACAGTCATTGCGTGCGTTTGATCTATCCGATAGCGAGATGGTGATAATGGCTTCCGCGCTTCGTCAGCTATATGACGACATCGTTTGGGGGCAGCGATAATCATTTAGTGCAGTACATTTACACGTCGATTATGTCTTCGAAGGTAGGCAACGGTAGACCCGTTGAGACATCGTAGGCATTCTGCTCGATGCGGCGTTGGCGGCTACGGCGGCAATTGTATGTGTGCTGTCGGCGTGAATACCAGCGGTAACAGTGGACCCGGACGACTTGTCGATGATCATCTGTACATAATCGTCGCTACTCACCTAGAATGCTGCCACTGTGAAGGACGACAGCGATTCCAATGCGCTCCAGAGTCAAAAAGGCGAGGATGAGCGCGACTTAAGAAGCGCCGGCAGTAAAGCGGCGATTTCCAGCAGCACGCACCCACTTCGGTAGAAGGCTTTGTTAGCAATCCGTATCGTGGGTGATGACTTGGGCGAGTTTCGAGTTTCACTAGACACTTGACCCCTGCTGTTGGACCGAAAACAGATGTCTATTTATATCGTCAGTTGGATGTCGACATTCGATCCGCCGTTGTACTATACGATGGTACGAGACGCTCTACCGGTCGCTATAGTCGAGCATAGTTTCTGCATCGAGTCGAGCTAGCCGTAAGGGATTTAGTCGAAACGCAACCTAGTCAAATGAAACGCAGCTCCTTCGACGTTACACGGAGACATCGGCGCGGCATTCGGCCCATGTCGTACGCCAAACGACAATGGTGTTATTAACCGTATCAACAAATCACTTGTCTCAAATGGATGCTTCCCTGTAAACAGGACCAGTAAGAGGCCTGTTTACCACGCGGTCATAAACTGCGGCATGAAAGAAACCCTTTCGCTATTTTTGTCGCCTGTTACCAAGCGACCGATCATCGTACCTTGGGAGTGTGCTTCCGTCGTGTTTTGTTGACCTCTAGAGATGAAATCGTTCGCCCTTATTGAGACAATATTCTAAGCATTTTACCGTCGGAGATCATTGACATAATTCACGTACGCCGATATGTCATACGTAAGCTTATAATTCGGTTGGGGGAGGGTGTCAATGATTTGGCATTATCGTTCATCCTTTGAGCAAGACACCAAAACTCCTGTATCGATCGTAATCGATACGAACCCGGTTGATGCTCGGGAGTCAATGGCCGTCCAAGATAATTTGACATCATTAAGAGGACAACAGTCAATTAATAGTTCACAGTTCCGAGTTGTTTTTGATCGTACAATCTCCGTTGTGAGCGAGTTGCATCCCGTAACTACATCAACAAACCGATGCGAGATCCATTTACGGGATCTCGCATTTGGTTCAACGGTTCCAGATCAACAATCCAATCGCACCGCCTTGAATTCGATTTGCTGCTCCGTGTCAACTTATACTCGTTGACATAGTTGAACAGAAACATATGGTCAAGGAGTAAGCTTTATACAGAAGAGACAATATATCTCGTTTTTGGGTTTGCAAGGCGACCCAGCGAAAACCGGTAAGCTGCCTCTTTCAGCCATGAAAGTTTTTATCATTGAAACCAATGGAACAATCCACGTCTTTGGTTGCAGTCGTCAGTTGTTTGGTTGATCGGACGGACCCCGAAGGTCCGTTCGGGAAAAATGAGAATTAGTTGCAAGCGGATTTTGCAGTTGTATAATATTCTTTACAGCGAGAATACCTCGCCATCGCCTTCCTCGGGACAATGTCGGCCTCGGCCCCGGTCCCCAAATAATCCCTAGAACGAAGTTCTAATTATTGTATGTTTGAATAAATATATCACAAACTTCTATACATATATACATATAACGGAATATATGTATATATGTATAGAAACCGCTAGACATGCTAACAGAAATTTACAATAACTGTAATGTCTCTTATGTGGACGTTCACAGATCAAATTCTCTGCCGTCTCCCATCGAGTGCGAGGAACGATCCGACAAACCACTGTCCTACCATTGTGAGTTAGGGAAGGAGCCATTAGTGAACTGGACCCTTGGAAGATGCATCGACCGCGCAGCCGCGGAGGCAGGCGACAAGCAAGCGTACGTGTTCGTCGAAGAGCGGAAGGAGTTCACTTTTGAAGAGTTCCGGAGCGCTGTCGACAAGTGCGCGAAGGTAATAATTTATTATTATTATTATTATTATTATTATTATTATTATTATTATTATTATTATTATTATGAATCATTGTAAATATTCAGCCAATGATAAAGGCTATATTCCCCTTGACAACTAATGATAGCAACTGCCGTGAGTATTCAGCTTTCCGATTCGACCCAGCTTAGCATAATTACATAAGTCTGTAGATATTTAACAAATATTTTCGATGTTTTGCTAATTATGATCGACAGACTGATATGCGTTCCGGGTGATTAGTTTGGATCATGAACGGTATTTCTCATACAGTGTAAATTCGTTCTAATTTTGCCTTCGAACAGGGCCTGCTCGGTATGGGCCTGAAGAAAGGTGATTCGTTCATGATCTTCTGCCCAAATCTCGCCAATTGGTGGATCATTTTCTCGGCCTGCGCCAAGATCGGCGTTATGAGCGTAAGTACGTTTGTGTTATTAAATCGACGATTATTAACTGTGACTTGCAACCGTTGGGTCTCCGGTGTAGCATGATTATCGCAAAAGTTATTACCCGACAGATTATTAACCAACGCGATTATTATCTACGCCTGTGAATACTGGCGCACTTGGTGTCGCTTTCAAATAGGAGTGTCGCGAAAACTCGAAAACTTGCCAACCCAACTCCATTTGGTACTGGTGTGAGCTAACATCTAGGAAGAAAAAGTAGAAACACCTCTCTTGTTCTATTGTACAAGGCTTTTTTCGAAGGGGCTTTCGAATCTGCGGCCTTAAGCTCTTTATGGCCATAAGCTGACCAATCTTATCCTCGGGGTCAAGCCACGCCAAGAAGGCAATCAGCCTAGTGGATGAGCTAATGTGATGTGCATGTATATTATATTTTCTACAATGGATTTATTAGAGAAGCGTTTGTTTTGTCTGAAAACCAATTTCGAGCCAACCACCTTCTATCGAAATGTGCTAATAAACGCATGTGGACGTTTGAATCATTCACCTATGTCCCAACAGGCGAGCGTCCATCCGGGCTATTCGAAGCAGGAATTCTTCAATGCGATGGATAAGGTGAAGGCAAAGATGATCTTCATACCAGAAAAATTCAAAACGGTGAACTTCTATGAGAATCTATGCAAATGGATTCCTGAACTGCCGGGATCAACTCCAAACCAATTGCGCTCAGATCGACATACAAACCTGCGGGCGGTTATTGTTGACGCAGATCGATCACTACCCGGTACCGTGCACGTCAATGACGTTCTGGCAGGAAGCGACGCCGACCTCGAGGCAGCCGAAGCAGTGACCTCCTGCGACGACCCACTAACGGTCATCTTCACATCGGTTGGTAAATTGCACTGCCAAGATCGTTGCGGACCCATTCATGTACCATGTCTGAGACACCTGTTCCAAAAGCATTAGCCTCGACCGTCTTCCGTCACAGAGGACTAAGTTATGCCTGCTTCTGAGCATTGTGCACATCTAATCTCACATTAATCATTCTTCTTGTGACTTTCGTGAACGCAGGGCACTACAGGCACAGCGAAGGCGGCCTGCCTTATCCATCATGGCTTCATCAACAACGCCCAAATTGCGTACAAGACATTACATGTGGATGAGGGCGAGACGAAAACCCTCTGTCCCCTGCCGTTGTTCCACGTGTTCGGGCTTATGAATGCAACCTTGCCCTTGATCGGCCACTCACCGGTATGATCTTCATAGTCGAAGAACTATCCTCCTCAATCGCAGATAGATCGCGTGATAAATTCAAGTTGAATATAAAGAGATCATGATGTTCTGCAAACTAGCGTTTCTTGCGTCCTCCTAATATAACAGTGATATAGTGCTTGTAGTCCACTAGATATTTTCGGCGGCAGATACGATTGAGGTTTGCCACCGTCGTTTGTCACGTTTCGGTGCTAGGAGTTATTATTATATAAAGCAGCCAAGTATCTAACTGGTGCCTATCATTTATCTCCTGCTCGCTGGCCTGTCTCCAGACCATCTTCCCGGCGATCGGTTATGACCAGGTGCAGGTCATGCAGGCAATTCATAAGTACCGCTGCACCGAGATGTCCGGCTCGCCAACAATGTACATCGACATGCTGAATCATCCCGAACGTCGCAATTATGACCTCTCAAGTCTACGACGCTGTATTATGGGTGGTTCGATCTGTACGACGGAGGTTCGACGGCAAGTTGAACAGGGCTTCGGGAACGGTGCGATGGCTCTAACTGGGTATGTTGAAGCAAGGACGACAGCTGATCCCGTTTACGAAGAGAAATTGAATACTGAAAATAGCTACCTCTCTGTTTCTCTCTCTCTCTGCCTTCGATTCTTTGCTCCGAAGCTGCAAACCACTTCAATGATCAAATGGGTTTACCTATAATATTTTTCCGAGGTTGTATTGATTGCCAGCGGCAGCGTATCCATTAGACGGCGAAAGAGAGAGAGAGAGAGAGAGAGCCAATATTTCACTTACTCTTATCTGTTGGTGACATCTGTCCTAACACTCAGTTCTGGGCATTGCTAATTTGGCCCTTCGGAGCTTTTTAAGGGAGGGTACTATTGCATGACAACACCGTTACCGCCTCCTTCCCTTCTGGAACTGTTGACAATGTTCAACAGCACCGCCTTTCCGAGTATCGTTTAGCGCATTGCTTCAGTAAGGGAGCGGTGAGATGTGTACAAGCTCAGCCACCAGCACCACACATCTTCCTCACCACACGGAGATGACGTGGTTAGCTGACTCTCAGCTGCTTCCCTTCTCTCCCTCTATCTCCCTCTGTCTCTCTCCTCAGACCTTCTCTCTAGGACCCCTGTCCGCTTCCCGGCCATAAATGACTACTGTGGTCAATAGAATTTTTGTAGAAAGCCCCGTGTCAAGCCCGGTGGCGTTGTGATGCATTCGTGCGCGTCTTGCAATCGGAGGAGGCATGCGCAGACACGCAGTATTCATAACGCATACAGGGGGTGTACGGTGCCTTCATTTCTGTACAGCGCTAGCTATGCCGCAGACTACATTAGTTGCCACTACAAACTTTCAAATCTTATTGCGAAGATACAATAACCACTGTCCAATAAAGTCAATATGATTCAAACCCCAGATTTGAAGCTCCGACTCTATAAAACTCCCATTGGTTCTGATACTGCCTCCGTAACCGACCACCTCATGCGCGCAGCTCTTTTACTGCCTCTGACACACTATTCTAATCTCCGGTTGCGCTCCGCATTTACGACAATAAAGGCGAATCCAATGGGTCCAATTTTTTTGGACATTTACCGAATGTAACTTTACTAACGAGTGTAGTTGAACATTGCCTGGAACTATTTTTTTTATATAATAAGAGATCGACTAATCTACTAATATCGGTGCTCAACACACTTCACAAACAAGTATATTCGCTCGCACCCTGCATGAGGTTGTCTCATTGTAATTAGAAAGCGATGTCGTCATCAACTTGACCGACGGTTATTAGCTCGTGAAATAGATTTTCTGTGCTGTTGCCAATTGTCCCTCATTCGTTCCTAGTTACGGCGCCACCGAGACGAGCACGGTGGCGACGGCGCTCAAGCCGTGCGATCCTCTCGAGAAGCGAATGACTACAGTTGGGAAGCCTATTGCGCACACCGAGATCAAGATCGCTAACCCAGACACTGGCGTTGAGGTTCCCTGCGGCGAGGCTGGTGAGGTGTGGATTCGTGGATTCAACATCTTCAATGGCTACCTCGGGGAGGAGGCTAAAACCAAGGAGGTACGTAACGAAATCGGAGAACTGAGATTGCCGACAAATGACGAATATATACGCCGAAACGATAGCGGGAATTGATGGACTGGGGAAACGCTGCATATATATACACAGACTAATCTGGGTCTGCTAATGACTTTCCACAACACTTCCTATGATATATCTAGCCTAACGAAATGATGGAACTATGAATTTCAATATGATGTACTTGACAATTTTAGCTGTTGCTTTTCACAACCTTCATCACACTCAAGGTCATTAGACCGAAGAGAAGAGGGTATGAACAAAGTTATCCGAAATAGACCCTGTGGCGTTTGGAGTTTAGCGCAGGCGAGTTGTAGACGTAACCCTCTGTGGCCTAATCAAACGAACTTACAACCGGCGTCTGTCTCTCATGGCAGGTGCTCACCTCGACGCGGTGGTACCGGAGCGGTGACGTCGGAACAATGGACCCCGATGGCTACCTCAGTATTGTTGGACGCTTGAAGGACCTGATTATTCGGGGCGGCGAAAACGTCCACCCAATCGATATCGAGATTGAGCTCGACAGTCACCCGGCAGTAGAGGAATCGCACGTAATCGCCGTGCCCGACAAGCGTCTGGGAGAGGAAATCTGTGCTGTTGTTGTCCTTAAAGAAGGCCACGAGGCCACTGAAAATGAGCTCCGCGAATTCCTCAAAGGAAAGATTGCCTACTTCAAGATGCCGAAATATATCCTCTTTGAGCACGATGTTCCCAAGACAGCTATTGGCAAAGCGCAGAAAAACAAACTACGCATTACGGCAGCCGAGAAGCTCGGATTGTAAACACGTGTCGACTGGCTGAAGAATCCATAATCATTGAGAGGGTCCCAGAACTAACCTGCTGTTGATTCTACGAAATACTACAATAGATTAATATAGCACAACCTTTGAACTCGAGCGATACACGAGAAGACCAAGCTTGAAATAATGCACGATGACAAATTCAAGGATTATAATATCATAATATCATAACCTAACCTGCCCAGTGAATATGTGCACCCCAGATGAACCACACGCGGTTCACGCGGTTAAGCAACGATATTTTCAGCACGCTTCCCGATTATAATTCACATTACGCGACAGAGCGAAGTGCATTAGATGCCGATTAATTAGAATCCTTAATATAGCTGTACTGAATATACCACATATGTATGGCAAGCCTTCCACATATGACGCTTATTTGATCGCGTTTAAATCGATAACTTTCGGCATGATCGAGTTGGATTACTTCTCAGGATTTCTTTGGGAGACATATTTGCCGTCTAAACAACAGCTTTTCTTTCTCTCTCACCCTATCTCAGTATAGAAATCGGTCCCGCTGGTGAGATAATCATAGTAATGAGAGCGAGCATTTTTTTAAGTTAGGTTTAGTAATAGATGATTCAGGTGAAAAAGTGGTTCTGCGATTAATGGGGCAACCTACTCAACACATTTAGGAGGACAATTTCAAGAGTGGATTTATGGTCATTGAAGAACTCTTCCGAGATAGAAGCTGCATGAATCTTGACAAACACATCCGGCATGGCTTACCAATTCTGGATTCTAGTCCGGAGCTGAGCGCCATTTTGTATCATACTTGTTGTACATATATATATTTTTATTACATTTACATACACACACACAAACATATATGCATATATTTATATATATATATACAATTACACAGAGATAAAGCTTTTACAGCAGGTGACAGGTACCATGAATATTCACTGAACCGAATACTGATTGTAAAAAAAAGTGCACAACCACAATTCGCCTTACAGAAGGATCACAAGTTGTCTCTACGTCAACAGGTTACGGTCATCGAAGAGCTGCAATTAAAACCGAAATAAACAATCAACTAAAACGTAAATTCGTCTTTGTCATTTCGTTATATACAATTAACGGACTTCTTCGAAACGGTTCGGCATTGAACTAGAAACGGACACTACCCTCGCCAGCGGGTAACGGGTCCGATCCTGGTATTCTCATCTAAGCAAAGCTGCAGATCGACCGAAGTCCTGTCACAGACGCTGTATTGCTGCAGTTGCTCCGTTCTCTCATACCAGCTATCTTATTAGCTTGTAGCCTTTATCACATTGAACTGTTGCAGTCGTTCCACCTGTTTTTTTATCCCATCTCATTGGAAGCCATCATCTTACAGCTAGATAGTTGTGCTGTGGTGCTACCTGTATAAGGCGAAGGTGGAATTCAACGGATCATCGGCGTCGATCTCTACGTAGCTCATGATGGTTTCGAGCGCACGTGCATGCGTTCACCTCAAGTGAACGCCACCGAGCTGGACGTGTTCGGTGAATAGCCTTGTGTACAGTATGTCTATATACAAACCAACCAACCGACGAAGCAACCTGCCCTCACGATCTACGCGCAAGTCGCCATCAGTAGCTGGAACAGACCACGACCATTGGCGTTTCGTGCGTGTTCTTGTGCGTCTGCCCCCCACTGCTGACTTGTTGCTTCGGGAGACGAAGTTAGTCCTACGCCTGCTGGCGCTATTACATTTCGCTGCTGTTTTGCCCAGGACGAAAATGACAACTCCACTGCCTCAGACGCCGGTGAACGGCCTGTCTGAAGACACAACCACCCTACTACTGCTCGGCGCGGCCCTCGTTACGCTGGTGGTCCTGCTCGTCCTCTTTATCTCGAACAAAAAGTGCCGTGTGTGGGCGCTCGGCGCGCTTGTGCTCGTTCTCGGCTATCTGGCCTATCTCGGCCACCACGAACACGTCAAGCACTTCGCCAATCGTACAAAAGACGCCATTGGGCCACTCCTGCAGGACTTGAAGACGACAGACAGCGGAGTATATCAGGGCGATGGTGGACGAGGTCACCGACAATAGGCAGTAGTAGCTGTTGTTGTTGTTGTTGTTGTTGAGGAGGTCGACAGCGGTGACGATTTACGTTACGGTTCGGGTGATGCCACTGAGAGCAGCAGCAGCCGCAGCAGCAGCAACAGTTGCGTTTACGAGACGAAGCAAAAAATGCAAGATGCGCCCGAAAAGCAAGAAAACGAAGGAGATTGGACACCGGGGGACCTTCAAATGGCCTGCTATTCTTAATCCAGTTGAAATTGAGTTTTACCTTGAAATTTCTTACTTTCCCAGCGGCCACAGCCCCCTCCCCACACACAATTCCCAAATCATTGGATAATGCTGCAGGTGTTTGCGGTTTTTTCTACTGGGCTCACGAGAATACCGAGCCAATGAGGCTCCCGAAGGGATAGCCATCGAAACCGGTTGGACCTTGAATGCGAATTTTGGCCCAACTGACGTCGTATATACATACATTGAATAGTTGATGTGTATGAGGATTTTGTTAGTGAACAGTATCTCTTGCCGATATTTAGCTTTGGTTCGTTGGTTGCTAGGTTGCTTGCTGCACAGGGACATATTCGCGCGTGCATGCATATTCCTGCCAGCCAACGTACATATAGGTATGATATAGGCAATTGGCCAATGGTATTCGTAGTGTGTGGCCGCACCATCGATTTTGCGATAGACACTACTTTATTATTTATGACATCACTCGTGTATAAATGCATTATACAATTGACTCGGCAAATAAATTCGATGAAGGTCTGTTGACAGTAGTGATTGATGAAATGTGGTGTTGTCTCAAAGTTGTAGCCAGAGAGGTAATGAGTCGTTTCAGTATTTTCGATATATTGGTCCTACTCAAAACGTCCTCAAAGGACTACCCGCTTGCGTGACCACGCAACCGGTGGTAGATAGCTTCGTTAGCAACGAGGCAGGCACGTGTTTATTCTCAAACGATATCGTACGAGGTGGATAAGAAGCTCTTCTATTGTATCGTTCTTGTATTCGCTAGTAGTTACGCCATCTCCACTTTTTTGTGGTGTTTTTTTCTTATGTTCGTTGTCATTTTGGCGTAAATGACCATCGAGCCGGTACATGTCTACTCCGTTTCGGCTTGATATCAAGCAAATGATGATTATCTGTTCCGTTCGTTTCGATGCACAAACTCGATGTTCCCATCTTGAATTATACGGGGGCGATTAAAGAGACGACGATATTGTAGCTCCCATTGACTCGAAGACAGTCCAGACAGATTTGGGGGTATTTTCAATCATGACATTTAACTACAAACCCCAAATTGGCAACACGGTTTCTTTTTGGGGATCGGTTACTATTCTGGCAAATAAGCAATGTGCAATGAAGCTCGCAATCAGATGCGCTTACACGTGTTTAGCTCTACCGTGCTCCTCTAGCCGCCGCCGCTATTCGATGACTGAATGACGATTCACGATACCGTGTTTCATCCGAGGCTCTGCGACTTCACGATCACAAATGAAGAAACAGCTGAGCCACGCCACGCCACAGCTGACTGAGTTACATTCGTTGGCTACTGTACATAGCGTCATTTAGCTGTCTCTAATTCTCATCATAGAATACGAATATTTGTTATTATGTTGACAGAAAAGAGAGCGAAAAATAAACCGAGCCTTCCGGATCAGGTCACCTTTGCCTTCGTCACGATTTATTTTATATTGTTTCCGAGCTAATCTAAGCTCAGACCGGCAGTTAGCCTCTGGAATATCTGATTGTTGGTTTGTGCGAGCATGACCGTGTACGTGACAGATGCCCCCATGATACTCGTGAACAAGGCGAGGTCGACCTTGAAGAAGCCACAGGCATTGATCTGAAAGTCTTCGACTTGCGCGGTTCGTTCCAGAAGCGCCAAATGAATTCGCAGCAAGGGCGGGGCATCCTTCGCTGACACCTGTGGTGTTTACCAACACGAGTGAAGTCGAACCGAACGTTAGTCAAGCATCCTAGTTACCTTCCTGTTAGTTCTGAGACGCGCACGAGAACTTGATGAGAGTTAGTTTATCCTACGACGAGATAGGTAACCCTTGGAAATTTGCGTATGTTTGAATTCAATGTCTATATATATATATATATATATATATATACTATATACATACTACTATACTATATATATATATATATATATATAAAATTAGATTATCATGATAATAATTATTGTATATTATAGATGATTAATCGAGTGACTTACCTCTTCAATAGTTCGCTTTAAGTCGGCGATCTCATTGGACAGTTGCGCGGCAATAACAATCGGTACTAGAACGCTCAACGTATGAGCAAATGCGAACGCCGCAAAGTATGCTCGAACCTGACACCAACGCAGAGAGAAAGGACTTAGGAAAAAAAAGATGAACGACGGCCAGGAGACTTCTAACCGAGGGAATATTAGTAAAATAACGGGTCTAATTGTATAATTATAATTGTATTCGGCTGAGTTTTGTGTCAATATATTGCTAAGCTCACCCGTTGAATAAATATAGGCTATTGTCACGTCGGGAACCATTAGCATGCGGGCCATTTATTAAACAAGCAAAAATTACAACAAGGCTATCGTCTACGCCTAGTTTACTAGGAAATAGCGCTTCGTAAATGGCATCCGACAAGCATATCAACCAAGTGCCGTGCTCTCGCCAGTTGTGATCAAGTACAGCTATTTTTTTTTCTAATAACAAACGGAACTGCTACACGACGATCAGTGCAATAAGGATACTAACCCTAAAACGCATATCGGGCATCGTGACAAAGTATCCGCCTATGCAGAGCAGCGGAATCGTATACCCATAGCCGTGTAAGATTCCCACACCCAACACGTCGGAGAGCATGTCCGCGATGATGCGCACGGAGTTGAGTTGTGTGCGAAGATCATCAACTGCCGTCACTTTCGTCTCCAGCGTAGCATCCGCCTCAAGGATATTACGGAGTAACTGATAATTGATAGGTAAATGAACGAATGATAAAAAAAAGATTTAAAAAAAACAGTAACAGGTAGAAGGCAGTAGGCCACGGTGCGGGTGGTGTCTACAGCAGTTCGAGGCGATTATTAGCCATTATTCTAGAATTGCCGAAACATCTGATAACATTGATAATACTATCGTTAAGAAGCACGCCTCGGCGATCGGCTCGCTTGCTGGCGACACAGGACACAGCGATAATTTTGTTTTAGGTCTTCTTCAACATATCATATCGCGATGATCTCTCGTGTGATGCCTAGCGAGATACAAGTCAGAATCAAAGTAGTTAAGAGTTGGGAACCCTCCACAGCTTTCAGCAGCAATTCGCTCGACTTGTTAATTAATTTTCAGCATTTGTATTTTCACAGTCATGGAAATACTCTTCTGCTCTTTGATATTCCTGTCATCTCCTGTATCTCCTTTCTTACGTGCCACGTGTCCTTTCCACTAAACTAACGTTTCAGCAGGTCCACTCGTCAATCGGTTCCGCACGATACAGTCGAGGGATACAGTCGAGGAATTGATAGCGTTACTATATTGGGGGCTATATTTTTTTTGCGTTGTTGTGACACCTACGGGAAGGACGCCTGTGAACCTCGCGTATGGGAGGATCAGGATTTCCTCAGTCGCCAAATGCAGCGACAAATAATCAGACACATTGTCATCGATCGAATTGAACCATCACTCAATCGCACCATTGGCACGGCAGCGACCGGCAAGAATTACATTTCACATCAACGTGGCCCCACCCATGTATGAGGTTGATTCAGGCAGTCCGTTGGAGAAAGCTAGCCATTAGATAAGCGGTCAACATGAGTGATTCGACAAGCCTTTGAGGCAATGCTACACAGCATTGCCGAGGTCTGCCAAGGACTGCCATCGAGGTTCAGCTGAGAGTCAGCTGAGAAAAAGGAAACAATGTTGATTCAAGCAAAGCCGCCGGATTTTCAAAACGTCCTCTGCTATAATGTTGAGTTGCAAACATACACCGAAATCTTTGCACGAAATGACCTTTCTTCTTCACTCCCTCCCACCCCCAACAGCAAAGCTTATCTACGTATGTATCTATGCCCTATCAGTGTATTGCTTACCTCGCCTATCCGTTGAATGTAGACTTCAAACAAACGCCCGAAGTACATCATCCATATTCGAGGCAATGTCGCATTGCTCGGAATTATTAGCCCAGCGATAACGCTGAACGTATAGTAAATCACCTGAGCCTTGAGCTCGAGCGTTAGGTTGTAGTGGTTGCAGAGGCCCATGCCGAAATCGTTGATGGCGTTAATGCCAAAATTAAACGCGATCACTATACCCTGAATGAACAGGATCAATCTCGCTGACGAGCGCATCTTTTGCGCCATGGTGACGTTGGCAGCGACACGCTCCTCGAGCACCTCGCACTCGGTGATGACATCGATCCACTTGTGGCGTCGGTTCCGCATCAGATTGGCCCCTGCGAACGCTTCGATGAACGTCGAGTAGACGAGGAAGCCGAACATGACCATATTGAAGTGGCCCCGAGGTGGGAGTGATTCCAGTGTTTCGTCGGCAACAACCTTCGTCAGACTCGATGCGAATATACTGAGTATCCACATGGTCCAGAACCGCGCGAAAAACCATCGCGATTCCTCCGTTTCGACGGGCCGAGTGATGTCGACCCTCACAAATGAACTCGTATATCGTCGGTGAAAATCGCTGAGCGTTTTAAATCCAACTAGACATACTCGGGGGGTAAGGGTTGACTTGGGCGTGCCGAGCGACTTCGGTGCAACGTTCACACTTTGGGTCTGTAAAGCCAAACTGTTGATGGGGTCGGCGCAGTCTGCGAGCTTTGGTGAAATCCGCTTTCGCTTTCTACCGAAGCTGATCGTCCGTTTCGTCGAGAATATATACATCGTTACGAATGATGATATACATATATGTATGTATATATATATGTATGTATATATCTCTTATATTATATAGATGGATACATGCACAGCTGGTCGGTAGCGTTGGCGAGACGAAGGATCCCACCCGATGCGGGGTTCTGGCGTGAGGTAATGTCACCTCACATTATTGTCTCTCTGTATCACAATGGCGAGGACGCCTGGGGTTGTCTACCCGAGACTTCGAAGGACAATACTTCGGACGAGTTCACGGTTCCCGCACTCGTCACGATCGAAGTGGCAGACCAAGCCAGCAATTCGCCATAGGTATAGTACAGCACGAACCGCTGCCCTATTTCCGAAGAAACAATAACACCTGCCGGTGGCCTGTCAAGCGAAATGGACAAGAGAACGATCTTGGGCCTGCCCTCCCCCCCGGGGGCTTCGGGGCCAAAACTGATTATCATTTCCGCAGAGGATGTTTCCAGCCAGAAAATATTCTTCAAGCGTAGGTCGACAGAGGACTAGATTGGTCTTAAAAAAGGGCGATTGTCTCCGAAAGCCTTCTCATATCGACCACCTCAATTAGGCGCCCTGCCACCACTCCGTACGCAAGCGACAGTGATGAATGGATGAAGTATCTTGAAGGATCGTTCCTGCATTTTTTTCGGCTTGTCACTGTAAGTGCCGATTGAGTTCTGCATAGCTTTAGATAGCTGATTTTGGACGAAAAAAGGTAGAATTATAGCAGCAATAAAAATAATTATGATCGTATGTATTCGATTACAGATGAGCGCAGTATGTGGTCCGCAATTACGGTAAAAATAAAACTAATAATAATAATAATAATAAAAAATGATAGGAAACTAATAATTGCAATTGTTGCGTTACTTAGGTAATTATTGCGTTGTCGTGTACGTAACGAACGGGGGAGCGGCGTGCGAGAAAAGGTAGAAGTATATTGGTTTATTAAAGAAACTGCCATTTCCACGACACTAAGTTATAAGTTCTCTTATATAAACGATTATTGTAACGTTATTTTGTTTGCATATCTACTGCGCTGACTTACTGTAACATAGGTCACAACTCTTACAACGTTTAACCTTTAAGCGAGGGAGGATTGCCGTGTAGGCAAGTGAACAGGGACACACATGACAACATTGTGACCGCCTCGCTCCTCGAACTACTGACTATGTAAAGTAAAAGGGAATTTTACCTTTACATTAAAATGAACTCAAATAAATTTTGCTTTTGCTCGTAAAAGCAAATTTGCTTGTTATTTATACTATTATTGTTATTTCTATTATACAATTATCTAATACTGAACGCAGCGTCCACACGACACGGTTTGGCAACAGATGTTGGCAAATGCTAGCCAAACATCGATGGAATCCAGAGAGATTTGACATCATTCGACTGACCAGAGTGTGGGTAGAGAATGTCACATCTGCTCGCACCACGAACCCTATGTCTAGAGAGATGAAATGTGTGGTAAAATCAACCAGATGGAGAGCGTGCTACGTAGACAGGGGTAATATCAAACAAGGAAAAAAAGCCTCTCGTGGGAAGGCACATCTGTGGCCGAAACACACCTGTGGAGTTATATCAGCGGCTGCTGTGCATCTTGAGATGAGTAAATACAATGTCATACAAATGGTGGTCTATTGTTGAAACTGCAATTACAGCATTGCTTCTTGAATGTTTCGATGCTTAAGTAACGAAAACTTGTATCATGCATCTATAATATCTATATTTATCCAGATAGTCTAGTACATTGCGAAACGTATTAATTAGTATTATTTCCGCGATAATTTGCATGTTGGTACGTTGAACAGCAGTTCTGTTAATAACCTTCTATTATGCTGATTCTGATCAGCGAAGCTGAACCTGACAGGATCCCGACGCAGGTCCGGTACCCACTCGTATCTGCCTTGCAAACGCTATCTAGCTCGTCATATAGCTCTCTGACTCGATCCTAGGACAGCCATCTAGGCTCTATCCTATCCCCGCCGAACCGGTGAGCGCCCACGTCGTCTTCTACGCGCCGCTGTATCTACACACACACACACGCGAACAGACACACACACAAACATTCATTGTATGATTCACGCCCGCCGCGGCTACCCTCTCCCTAGCAGTGTTGTGATGTCCCTTCCCCATCTGAGGCTACTCCTCGCTCCACGTATGCGATCGCCGCTGCCGCTACCACCGCGTCGAGAAGCTGCGGCACACCGTGGACCCAAGTGACGATCTTGTTGCTCGTGTTATCTCGCAGCAGCAGCAGCAGCAACAGCAGCAGCAGCAGCAGCCGCCGCTCTGTATTTCCCTCTCACTGGCTCGGGTGGTTATCGTCTTCTCGTCAGCGACACGCTCCCGCCACCGGTGGGTGCCATTATCCGGCGCGATTCAGTTGTCTTCTGTCGTAGCGAGCTCCTACGAGCGCGAGTCCGACCCGCAGCGCATTCGAATCGCGGTTGAAGTACTCGTCGCGTCAACTCGTGCTGTCCTTCACGTCTCTCTGACCGGCCGTTGGTTCGCCAATAGCGTCGCGTCCCCTCGCTCGTCGAGCGTTGCTTGTTGTGTATGTGTGTCGCTCTGTGAGTATCTGCCAGTCGGAGCTGTTGTAGCTGCTGTCTAGCCGGCCAACGGAGCAGTGGCAATTTTCGTTCGCTCTTGAGATTCGCTGCGATCGTGTAGAACAGCAGCCATCATCATCGGCAATTTGCACCGGCCGCAGCGACATCAACAGCAATCGTAGCGCGCTGAACCAGCCAGCGAAGTCAGTATACGCCGACGGACAAACGCGTTCATAGACGACAGTGCCGGTCCAATCGGCAAGCGGAGGTCCGGCTCATCCGCTGGCGGGGACGTTCTTCGCAGTGTTCTCGCTGTTACCATCCGCGTGATTCCGCGTTGCCGCAGGAGGGATGCGAGAATCACCCGGTGTGTTTGGATACGACCAGTGAGTGGGCGATCGAACGCCGCTCCTGTTCTGCCCGTTCGCTGTGAGCTGTACACTGTACGTCGTCGAGTTGCTCAGAACGAGGACACGCTGAGTAGTTTACCCGTCATTCCCTACCGGATCGCGTGTAGAGGCGTATGCAGATCACGCCCCCGGGCCTCCAATCCAGCCGGGCCCACAACAGTCCAGTGTAGATACGGCGCGGCAAGAGCGCGCCATTGGATACTCACCCCGCGGGGCATCTCCCGCTCCTGGTGGCGGTGCCGGCGGCACCGAAGCAGCGTGCTCGGCCACTTCATTGTTTTGTTTTCGTGTGGGATACCTAGTCGTCAGCCGTTCAGCCAGCGCGCTTGCTCGATTGGCGCTCGCTGACTGCTATTGGAGCGTGTGGTCGCGCAGCTTACCAGGGAGTGGACACGTGCTGGCGGTGTGAGCGTGTGGGGACGCTCGTGTCTAGAATTCGCTGACGGCCAGCCGAGTTTCTGGGCTGACGTCTAGCTCAGATCGATATACGAGGACACCGCAAGAGGATTAAGAGAACTCGAGCACCCGCAACAGACAGACAAAGGTGCAATAGTCCCGGGTTGGTCTGAGAGCGAGAGCGAGAGCGAGAGAGAGAGGGGGTGATCAGTCTGGCAGTGTTCAAGGGCAAGCGGGACAGTGTGTGAGTCGAGTCGGTACCCGGTGCTTCGTCTGTGTGGCGTTCTCACATCGATCATCTTGCACCAATTCGAATACGGCGCAGCCAGATTGTGCCGGCGTTGTCACCGCTTGAGAAGCAGACGCTCTCCTTCGCCTTTGATCGTTGAGAGCTGGCGAGCGTCACCCAACAAAATACCGGTATTCCGACGTGAGCGACGGGACGCATTCGTTCGAGTGCGGTGAGTAACCAAACGACAGCACTAGTGCTTCTCGCGGCGGCAGCGACAGTAGACCATTGCTTTGTTGTTGGACTAATCAAACAGCTGGGAAGCTACGAGTGCCCCGGACGAGCAGACTCCACCATCTGTACCAGACAGATGTGTACGGAACATTGAATTACTCACTCATACTCACGAACATATTCGATCTGTAGGGGCACCCGCACCGGTAGTGGACAAGCGTGCAGTGGTTGTGGGCGGCAGTATCTGCGCCCTTGCGCTGCGCTTGGTCTGACAGTTGCTTCATAACATTGACAGCTGCCAAACGCTGTCGAGGAGATTGGCCGGAGAAATCTGAATCGACAACAGATCAACTCGTTGTCTCGTGGTAAAGCTCACCCAGAGCCCTTATAGAAGTACACGATAGCTGATCGGAAGCAGTCGTTCGTCTTCGGAGCAATTCTTCACCGTTGAGAAGCACCCTCAGCACGCGGCGTACCACAATTGCTGCCACCATGCTCGACTACTGCGATCCACTGTGAGTGTTGTTGCATTATTATTATTATTATTATTATTATTAAATTTATTTTATTCAACTGCATCCACAGTACCTGTTACACATCTCTCTTTGCGCTGAAGTTTAGAGGTACCTGTTATATATATATATATATATATATATATATATATATAATTTTTTTCTGTATAGATCGTTCGATGAGAAAAATGAAACTGGTATTTGTCTTGCAACAAATGAAGTCACCTGCATCATTATCTGTCAGTGGTTGTGAGATGAACGAAGCGTGCAACCGATCTGAACAGCAATCATTAACAACGAAATGGCCATTTGGCGAACAACTACTCGTCAAACCACCGCAGTGTACCTCAGTGGAAAATATGAGAAATGACGGCGACAAGGAAGTGTTCCGTCCTCACTCGGATCTTGCTGCCGTGCAATATGGCTTGTTTTTCATCGTAAATCGGCTGCACGAGTCATCCGTGTGAAAGTGTCCGACCATTTGAACCCTACATACTAGATTATATATATATATGTATATTCGAACATGCAATAATTAGGAATTATTATCTATATTGCTACTAGATTGTAGATATATATATTATATCAGGTAGGTAGGAGTCAAATGGCAAAATCGAAAGTATCGTTTCTCAGCCTAGAACCGTAACATAACCATCAGATTTGAGGAGGAAACCTATCATTCAAATAGACAGAACGACTATCAACTTTTTCGACCCATGGTCTCTCTCTCTGAAAGCAGGTCTTTCTTCTTCTTTCGAAGCAGATGTCTGGATCGAGTAATTAATCGCATGTAGTTAAATCACGACAATTTAAATTAAGTCAGCCAAAAGCTCCCAATGGAAGTTCAAAATGTTACGGCTCTAGTTTAAATACGTACTATGGTAGTTAATCGAAGCTTGTTTGTGTGTGTGTGTATACTGTTGCTTACGCCACGAATCCCTCGTACATTTTATATTCGAAAATTACGTTGTACTTTTAACCAGCTACTTTCAGTGTTTTAGTCCACGCAAAACGCAAATAGTAACTAGTCATAGCTCTGTAAAGGAGCTTTCAGCGTTCCAAAGCTAAATGATTAGATTATACCATCGTACATCGAGTGGACCGAGGAACAGCTACCCGACCGAGTTAATTGGACCGAGTTGGGCCTGTACCACCTCTCGATCCACGTCGTTGCCTATTTGCATTTAAGGGGGGTGGAGGGGGTTGTCCATCTTATGAAGCGAGCAGAATGCCGAAAGCAGTCCCAACCGTGGACTGAGTTAGATGTTTAAGTCTGGGAGTCAGCCCGCAAAATATACACTTCACCTCTCTACTTTCGTCTTGATAAAGAACGTTCTATTTCGCTAAAAGCGCTACACGAGACCCAGACACTGGGACACTGCAGAGATATCGTGGCATTCTGGTTTTCCTGGACAATTAGTATTAGCTTGTCTACGATCCATACGGGCATGGTCATGTTTTCCTTGTGCCAGCTACCGAACTGCTGCGAATATGATTAATGATTGTTTAATGATAGCAGTGTGGCAGGATAATAGGAGTTATACTACTGTTCAAAACATATTGACGGACTGCTGGTTGGCTAATGATGCTGTGCTTTGTTTTTATCCACCGAAATCCGATTCGTATTTTCGCTATTTGAAGGGCAAAGCAAAACTGCGAACTCAGTCACGAGACCATAGCGGAAGTTGGGCGAAACTCGAAAACTGTCTGGCTATTTTGTCGTAAAGACGCGACCCCATATGTGATGTGTTGATTTTTTTGCGGTAAAGACTGAAACGTCTCGGCAACTGTACGCGCCGTCGCTCAAAGCTCCTTAAGCGTCCTTTAAACGATAGTCCGTTCTCTCTAGGTAGGATAGAAATTATGATCGAGACGCCGTTCGAAGTCTGCGTCGCGCGCCACGCCAGCCAGGACTTACTTGGATGACAAAACATTTATAGGAGGGCCTTTCAACTTCGCCCTTAAATATGACCATAGTACATTCTCAGAGTAAGTACATTCCTGAGCATAACTGTCAAATACCGCGCTAGAATTCAGGCGGCCGAAAACAGGCCGATGCTCGAACGTCTGAATCGAGACACCGCTTCGCCCTCCCCTTCTTCATAGACGGTCAATGCGTTCACTAATTTAGCGGTGCTCTTGAGATCTGCGCCCACGAATCGATAAATCGTAGGCTTCCGCAGGCCCGTTCGGCTCGAGGAATTTCAGAATCCTTTCGAGAAAATCTCATCATCCGCCTGTAGAATTGGCTGCGCATGCCTCTGATCAGATCTCATTCTCCCAGTGGCTGTATTTTAATGGGAAATCGAGCCAACGTCCAAGTCTAGTCTGTGCCCTTCTTTTGTGAGAGAAGCCTTATTCGCGCGAGCCATCCCCGATCAGCGGAACAGACGTCGTCTTCCGAACGGACCGCATGGTAAGGACAGCTCCGTGTCCTCGTCGAATTTTGCTTGTCTGTAACGTGGGTGTGCAACTATGGTGAGCACTAACGCGTGCATTACATTACGTGTCGCGTTGTTGCTCGTATGTGTGACCTCAACAGCGAGTGGCGGTTGGTGGTCAAGGCGCATCAGGCTAAACCAGCTGCATAAGGACAGGTCGGGAGTCAACGTCTTCAAGGGAACCGGACCCCACAATTTCAGTCATCATGGGAAGCGCGCGGTCAACCGTTCGGAAGGCTCTGACGCCGTATCCGACGGAGTTCAAAAGACGCCACCGATGTGCGTTTACCAGCCGGTGAATGGTAGTGCGAGCCTGCTAGCCGGGCCGCACCCGGAGCGATTTCCTCGAGAACGATCTCCGCAGGCGCAGTCGCCACCGTCCGCTTTCATAGAACTGAACACGCAAAACTATACTGAAACATCTGAACCGTCATCTGGCGCCCCCGTGCTGTCAGGCCAGTATTCTCCGTCTGATAAAGGCCACCCGCATGTGAGATGGTTCTGGAAGCGGTATAAGCCCGCGGAGCAAAACGCAACAATTCCTCTGTACAAGGATATGCCGTACTGGTCAAAACAGTACTATCCCGAAAAGTCGCCAGGCGAAGTGGTTCGACCATCAACGCAGCGATTAGTCGAACTGAAACCAGCCTCAGGGGGCCTGGTCAAAGACCCCCAGCCGAACTCGACGCAGCGGGCTGTTGCCTACGAACGTCCTAACGCGACCTGGACGCAGGGTTCGAGCTGCGGCGGGTATCGGTTCCTCCAGCCGAGGACCGGCAGTGTCGCCTCTCCCAATGCTCACCTTACTCCACAGACGCTGGAGCAGCTGCGAGCACGAAGCTCCCTCCCAATGATGAACACGCCAGTTTGGACAAAGAACGACGTGCTCGAGCAGATTGCTGGACGGAAGACGCACCCTCTAGCCTACCAGAAAGGTCTGCCCGGCACAACGGTCAACGTCATACCGTTGGTGTCATCGCTGTTGGACGCCAACACTCTAATGAAGATTCTCGCCCCGGGAGCGTCGGCCGGGCAGGCAGACTCACTGAAACAGCAGCTGATGCAGATGCAGCAGGCTAATGGGTACGGCTCGAGTTGGATGGCCGGGGCGGCCGCGGCAGCAGGACAACAGGCGGACGCTGCAGAAATCCAGACGCCACCCCCAGAGAAAGTCGCCTTCCCGCCCGCAGCATCTCTTCCTTTGTCTTCGTCGCCTGGAAACAGCTCCGCATAAGCGTCACCAGCCCCCCCTCCGAAGGCGTCTGTTGCTGACAAGGCTTCGCGAACGTCGACGGCAGCTGCGGCAGCAGCGATGGCCAAATAACATAGACTCAAGTAAAATATCTCAAAACGTCACCAATAGCAGCAGGAGCCGCGTCATTATCCCGGGACCGCAGACGTGCGCCGCAATCGCGACGGCCGCGGCGAGAGCCAGCGTTAGGGGATGCGTGTGTGTCTGAACGCCGATATATCGAACGAAACCAGAGATAATAACAACGACAACAATGAAACTAATAAGTGACTCTAAAACCATGCTAAAATTGGATCTATGCTTCGGCGCCCGTATGTGACCGCTGTTGACGACGATGAAAGATGATGCATACTCGAGTGATGATCATAATAATAATAATAACAATAATGATAAATAAATTAATATATAAGTGAATGAGTAATTCGCTGAATAGATGAACGGCCGGCCCCCGTTGTCGTTCCGTCGTCAGAACAACGTGAGCGTTTCCCCATTGCACATGTTGCGTTTAGCGTTGAGTTTTCTACGAGATGTACTCAGCAGTACCGCGAGTAGTCGATGTCCACGCCAAGGCTAAGCTAGTTGTATGGTGACTCAGCATCGCTCACCAATCGTGTGAATTAAATCTTAGTAGCGTCGTATGCGGGGTCTATACGATCAACTGAGTTGTCGCTCGACGCTGACCTGCCGAGTGTCCTTCTGACCCGAGAGATTCATTTGTTATGAATGTCATATTGCAGTGTACAAGTGTTGTAAAATGGTAGCACATTTTGTGGGTTTGCATATATATATATATATATATATATATTTAAACCATATGGAATGCCGGGTATTATATTATTGTTATTTTCCTTGTTGCTGTTGTTGTTGCTGTGGTGATGCATGAAGGCGAGTCACGTGCGACCCTAGATATTGACCCGAGAAAGTAGCATTTTCTGATAATTATTAAGAGATTATTCCCTACCACAAACCGTTGCACTGTATCGCGCTGTGAAATAGCCAGCCGTCAGTGAGATTAATTGAGTTAGTCCTTCTCTAAACAAACGATTCCCTACATAATCGAAATTATATGTGTGTATTATTAGTATAATTATTATTCAATCAATTCGATCTTTGCCCGGTGTTCTCTTTTTTGGGGGATTACGGAACTGCATGATGCACACACGTGTTGGGCGGTCCATACCAACAATACTAGTGTGTGACAACAATACTCGTAATGGGCCCGCACTAAACCCGCGCACCTCGCCTCCTTCTCCCTAGATGGCTCGGAAAACTTATAGCACTGTGTTCTAACTTCATTTAACTATATATATATATATATAATTGTTTGTCGAGCTGACCCTCAGCTGTTCCCCCATGTGACAGGCCTCAGCTCTTAACCTTTTTAGGAGTGTAGGAGTGTAGTGGAATCACTCACTCTTTAACAAATATATATCTATGTATATATATTTGCCCCGCGCTTTGCAATATCCAGCAGATTTTGCGGGCTGATTCTACGCCGACATTTAACGTCCATGGAACTGCTTTCGGCGTTGCTTCATAAGGACGGACCCGTTTAAACGCAATATCTGCATAATAACGTACATTCACTAGTAAACAACGCATCGCTGTCATTAGTCACGTTCGGCTATACCTACTTCGTTTGCAAGCGTCAAACAGAACATCGTAACAGGCTCGCCTTTACAGTCCTACACAGAGATATATAGGTCAATCTACGGCTCGATATTTTGCGCCTATGTAAAGAATCGGACAGTCAGTCACAGACTGTCAATGGCTCTTCGTTGTCGCTTGTAATCGATCTTATGCTGCCCGTCGTACACTGGCGATATAGCGCAATTCAGCAATTAGCTATGTCGCAATTAACAATAGTAATAATAATGATAATAACAATAATATACGCGCAGCAATAACAACAACAACAACAATCGATTTATCCTCAACGCATTTTATCTCGGTGTCTACTTGTACGTGTATTTTGTTCATCCGGAGTCGATTCTTTCTCATTGACGACTGTTCGGTTGGTGTCCGCGCGAAATGTGCACATCGCCATCATAGATTGCGTCATCACAAAACAACAATGGCTAGATTAATCTGCCTCGCTGATCTAACGCCGTCGCTTGTCGGGATTAAACAGCAAATGGGCGACCTTACCCAGCGTCTTCTTTTAAACCGTTGTCGAGATCCATGGGGCGAAAAATGCCCACGCTCGGGCAACACCCCAGGATCAGAAGTTCCTCACCGTATCTGGCCCAATTTTGCTGCTGGCGAGTAAGGCAAGCCGAAGCCGTCTTGTCTCCGAGAACGGATTCGTGGTGAATGATCCGTTTGGGGTCACCTTTATGGAATATGCCACAGTATATCAGTCAATTATAAATGGTGGACAACGGCAATTGTGCTACAGCAACAGCAGCAACAGATATACGATCGCACGATATCACTACTGACGTGGTGTTGTTTTGCTGTGTGATCCCATTGCTGGCGGTGCCGGTGACGTTGGTTGTGCACAGACCGCAATTCTACCGGAGGTGTAGTTAGGCTTGTTATTGGGGTCGCCACCGCGATAAATTACATACGGCTGGTCAAATGGCTATTACAATGTGTTATATGACGTGCAATGGGTGAATGCTTACGACAGACATTGCTGCAAAACGGGTTGGTTGCCTGCTGGCCCCGCTACCCGCAGGGCCCTCATGATCATATGATCAGGACTTTATCAATAAGACCACTATTATCAATGGTGGAGAGATACTGCTTTAGGTAAATGTCTTGTTCTTCTTCTACACAAGCTGGGGCAAACATTCACACCCTTTAGAGATTGTTAATAGCTAACAACCAACTAGCACCATATGAGGAAAAAGCTACGGGGTGATTATTATTGCGCCAAGTGATTATTGTTCCAATTTACGGCACCGGCACTCAAACTTACGGCTTTGCTTTGTCGTAGAATCGTAGAATCGAGTATTTTCTAGCGTAAACTGGTGGATTTTTTTTCATTTTCGTTCATTGTTAATGTGTTTTGTTTTAATGTGCGGGCACGCATGGCAACACTCCTCCCCGCTCTCCCACCGTCTCTGTTGATTGTTCACTTGAGGTGAAAATCGCAGCTGACAGTCCCTGATAAGGAGCTCGACACAACATCAATTATAGCGACTCGATTTTCTCCCCAACTGGGCCAGTTGGTCGATTTCAAAAATTCGACTTCATGGTCAAACTGCTCGAGTGGTTGCTGTTGCCGCCGTCGGCAGTCACCGGCTTCATCCTCGGCTGGCTCGCACGGCCCTTGCTTGTCGACCGCGCCTCCATTTGATGTACCCTCGCCGGGCTGTTTTTGACGAAACCTTACGCTACCGCGTATTCTTTTTAGGTAGAAATCCGGACTCATTACTTAGACGGAACACGCCCTCCTCTACGATTGATTATATCGTACAGCGAAGCTCGTTTACTCCGTTTCGTTTATTTCCACTGGTTGTCCTTAGGCGCTGTCCTCTCTCGAACAAGGAGGTCGACTCCTCAGATAGGCCGACCGGCCGAGGAGTAGTCAGTGACTGATAGAGAGGCGTCGTGGGTGACGTTAAGGCCACAATTCGATGGCCCCGGGGCTGACATCCACCCGCCATGCTGTTTGTTGGGGGCAGCTTGGTGTTTGCGTAGACGACCTATGTTA
Source organism: Stratiolaelaps scimitus (assembly GCA_019614645.1). Taxonomy (NCBI): domain Eukaryota; kingdom Metazoa; phylum Arthropoda; class Arachnida; order Mesostigmata; family Laelapidae; genus Stratiolaelaps; species Stratiolaelaps scimitus. The sequence goes on from JABWDB010000012.1 coordinate 7,320,785, forward strand.
CAACGGCCGCCGATAGATCTGTTTGTCGTGTGTCGAGTCTGCTCGTCCGAATAGATATTACCAAAGCTCAAGGTTCGCATACAGCCAGCACAGGAATGGGTCGCGTAACTGCAGTCGAAGTTGATATATTATTCCCAATGCAAATTCGGCCGTTTCCCGCTGCCGTCCGCCGAGTTCGGAGGGATCGACGCTGGTATTGCGCCAGTCGAACAGACTAGCAATTTACATCGAACATCGAAACGAACAGGACAAATCAGCTGTGTCGATGCGAAATATGCAAACGAAAAGATAACACACGAGCCTAACTCAGTTCGGCCGGAGCTACACAGCAGTCAAGTGACCAAGTATAGAATACGGCGCAGCTTGTATCTACCAGCCTCGTTGAGGTTGGAGCGCTGTACGGGCTGATAGAGTGGTAGGCTGGCGGCAGCAGGAGTCCTCTAATGTATCTCTTTCACAAGTGAAGACAACGGCTTGCATGCAATGCAAAGATCTGCTCGCTTCGTCGAAAAGCCGCGACAGCGATGCTGCCGTATATTGCCATATATCGTACAGCGATCGATACAGTAGGCAATCTCGGGTTGATAGAAGAATACTCTGTGGATGTCAGATAATCGCAGGTGCCCAAAATGATGACGCTCGGCTACAATTCAAAGTGTGTCTTCGTAAAAGCTCCTCTCACTGACATAGCATCCCGGGTATTTCAAACCTACTGTGCTCATTTGTCCTCGTCGACGATCGATCAGTGCTTGTGTCACACCTTCCGAGTGTAGCGAGCACTATAACGGATCGTCGCATAGAATGATTCACTGGCGAAGATGGCGTTCCGGTGCTTGGCGAACGATCTTACAGAGCGATTTGTCTTCCGCTTATATCAGCCACGAACGTCTCGTGAGCAACACAATGAGAGGCAACACCGCGGCATGGGATGCCCACTTATTCCTTTTTCATCATCCATATCATAAGTATTACTATTATTATCGTCATTATTATTACTTGAGAGCGTTGAGCGTCCTCAATCGTCGTCGTACATCGTCAATCTAGGTACGCCCCCTCTGAGGCACGCCGTTGTGGTACAAGATACAGAGACGTAGTAATTTCATGCGGCGAATCCGCGTTTTGTTGCCTATCGCACGATACGAATGGTAATATTTTGCTCCGTTCTTTGTCGCTGTTTCGAAAACAAATCACCATTGGACTTGAATTGATATCTCGACCCGCTCGCTCCTCATGTCTGATCAACACTTCCTCTAGACCACAATTTCAAGTGGAGGACCTTCGCCGAGACACAGAGAGAGAGAGAGGGAGAGTGCACGAGACTATTTAAACTCAGATACACCCAATGGCGTACATCGTGACGCCGTTACAGTCGCCTCTCGGCGAGTAGTTCGCTCGAAAGTCACTATAGGGGCTGTTCTCACACTCTGAAAAATGAACGCACGGTCGTTGCGGCGCGTTTGTATCAATTTGTCTGTGGCCGACCTGGCCGACCTTTCCTCTTGCGCCGGGCTTCGCCCTATGGGCAACACGTTTGCCGTTCGCATCGTCCGTGTGTCGTCCACTTTGCTGCGGAGTGGCACTGAGAAGTGTATCCCCGGGAGCTTGATGGATGATCTCCTTGTGCCGCATACCGAGTGGACGGACGCACGAATGCTCTTGTATGAATGAGCATTAAAGTAATATAGCGCTCGAGTTGGCACCCGGGGGAGGGCAGAGCCAGAACAGCCGGGGGTCGCTGCAAGCGAAACTCGAGTCAGCGAGTGAGTTTCATGTCTAGATGAAAAATCCCATGAAATCCGAACTATTCACTGGTGCTCATGAATGCGTCTATGTGGGTGTCTCATACCCACCACCACACGGCTGCTGTGTGTCATATGTTGCCTCCCTGAATTCGCCCGATGTCTTCACCAGTGAGGGGGTGCCATACAGGGAACTCGCTACGCTTGTAGCATAGTACTCGGTAAAGCTATACAGTGGCTGACTTGCGTATGTGCTGAATAATTGGTTGAACTGTATGGTAGAGGTACGAATGTCACTCCCTGTAATCACTCCCGCAAACTGCAAACTCGCTCGGTCTTGAGGGATTCCCTGCTTGACTCCGCGATCGAATGGGTTTGAATTTCAAATCAGAGCCTAGCCAGCGCGTGTTTTATTCTAACACCGATAAGCCGATAAAACAGAAGTAATATAATAAACCTATCTTTAAACGTATAACAAAAGAAATCTATTTTCAAACCAAATAATCAAATAAACCTATTTCTAATCCTATATTACAATAGAAATGAACCTATTTCTAATCCTATATTATAATGGAAATTAACCTATTTCTAATCCTATCTTTGTTCCAATTTATAACCTTAATTTACCTCTGCTGCTGTCCGTGCACCCGGCTGGAGAACATGCTTGGATGGAGATTTCAATCACATCCGCAATAGGTGTAAAACCACTTAACGATTGAATCGCTGATTAACCTGCCGGTGAGCTGGAGTTAGTAATTGATGCGGGTGCTATCCATTGCAATTGACGTCTTGTTTCGGCAAATATCCCTGATCTCGGCGATCATCTCTGAAGCAACGGATCGTTATGTTGTCTCCCGTTGGGTGTTTCCTGTTTCTCTGACGGCGTGCCACACTCGTCGGTGCGGAACAATTTCTCGGGTACGAACGACGCCGCGGCAGACACGCTGACTTAATTGCGTAGCGTGGACCCGCATGCAGCAGAATCAGGCTTGACTGTCGTTGAAAATGTCGATTTACAGGTGAAACTCTACTAATCAACAGAGTGATAATAAGGAGACTACATATCCGCTATAATTGTGACCTTTGTCTAAAACACGGCACCAGATGGATGTCTGCTGAGACAGAGAAATCTACAATCATATTTTCGGTGGAAAATTTCGCAATTCAACATGTTTCAATGCAGCGTTCCCCATAACTCCCTGGTAGAGATGTCAGCTGCCGCGGGTCGAGAGAATTACTAGTTGTTGTAAATGGGTTCTCTCGCCGAGTAATTGCTACGTATACGGGATAGCGCCGCAGTAATAATTGGCTGAATAATTAAGCGATCATGTGCGATTCCTATCGACGGATTTGATCAAATTGACTTGAGACTATTAGGGCGAAGACGGATAGGGGGGTCGCTTTGCGACCTGATTTTCGCTCTCTGATGATTACGTGGCTAAATTGCTTTTAGGGCCCTCTACATCTGACTTAATCAGAGACACGCGTTGTACCAATTAGACATATGGTAGAGCGTTAACTTCATCTGCTGCTGCTGCTGCTGCTTAGTTAGTCGCGTTACTTAATCTCGACAACATATCATTGACATGGTCTGAATAATCTACCGGCAACAATAGACCGTCTTTGGGATGTAAACCCAATATGGTTTTACCAAGAAATCGCATCGTCTTGTGTCTCCTCACTTCTCGCGAGTTCGCTCCTACCTATCTGATGAGCATTGGCCTACTAATATATATATATATATATATATTATTTCTCGTAATTATAAGAACTTCCATTACTGCACCCTAGCAAGCTGCGACTGCTTGTTCTCCAGACGTTCGGCTGAGAGATTTATTTCCATCGCTGAGTTGACTGGAGAAGAACATGACGACTATGTTCGTATTCTAGCCGGCGGTATATATATATATATATATATATGTATATATATATGCGCGGTAGCATTGATCTACCGCGATGTAGTCGCCCAGATGGTCCAGCAAGACTTCATAATCCTTCTACTAATATCCTTAGAATTTCTGATAATCTCTACATCCAACGAAGCAACGACAGAAGCACACAGTGCTTGTTATTGTAATATGGCATTCGTTTGACATCACTCACAGATAGATATCACATATATATTTATTTATTTATATATATAATAATTAATATATATATATATATAGCACAGGAAGTCGTCACGCAATTCTCAGAGGCGGGGTGATGCTGATAACGACGTCGACGAATCCGAAAGAAGAATAAGGACTTACGGGCGTATCATTTGTTTAAACATCGTTTATAGATTATTTTCGGCTGTTATCTTGGTCTGGCAACCAACCGGGCAGCCAATTATGTCCAACGATGTCGCCTGTAGTTTCTTCTCTATCTGTATGCCCTTGTATCAAATGTGTGTCCTCCTTCTCTTGTAGTGGGTTAATGTCGTTAACATGAGCATATCGTAGGTGATATTACCCCGCGTTGCAGCCTTCACCTCGCAGCCGGTAGACACCCGTGAACACCCCGTGGATAGGCGCAAGGTCCTCCGTGGGGTAGCTGTAGTATTTTTAGCTAACAAAAGTTTAGTCAACAGTAATGCGGATGTATATAACAATGATTACACTGTACTGTACGTCGCGAATATCCAGCAGTGTTCGCATACGGCAAAAAAAAAAAAAAATAAGATACTTGTGCTTGGTTTTGCTTGTTGACGCCGTCGACGAGCGAGTCGACACGACCAATATACTGAACACATATTCGCATTTATCTCCTAATGGAACGTTGGGAATTTAAGCGAAATATCCGTATTTGTGTAATCGAACAATGGCCGCTTATGCTCGGCTATATGCAGCAGCTGTGTCGTGCTCGTAATAATAGTAATAATAATGATAATACTAATGACCAACTACCATACATATATATATATATATATATATATATATATATATACTACGGGGAGTAATAGAAAGTATTTTTTATGTTTTACCATGTCAAACCTTGGCGTTATGAGGGTGGTAGCTGTGGTGTTTGGGCGCTGTTGGGTCGTTTCGGAGCAAAATACAAAAAAAGCGACTCGATCGAACGATTTTGTGTGAACTTTATAATGGACCTATCTCGAGACCAATTATCGCTCCAATATTGCTTCTCAAGTTCGAAATCGGAGACACCGTAGCGAACACGGCTACCGAAATGTGCTCTGATTCTGGACACTCTCTGCTGTAACGGCTCGCGCAGCAAGTTTGGTTGAGGAGATTTCAAAAGTCGAACAATCCCAAACCCTCGCGAAGGAGGATCGTCTACAGTTGATAACGACCTGATGACCGCAATGTTTGAACAAGATAAGTCTCTAGTGGTCCTACACTTGCTCAGCAGCTAAACGCGGCTGAGCAAACCGTTCGAGGTCGTCTGAACGCATTGAGGAGAGTTATAAACTTGGAAAATGGATTCCGCACCAGCAAACGTGGGTGCAAAAAACATATGTAGCAATTTCTGTTTTCTACGCCCTATTGCTGTGGCAAAATCAGTTCGCGATTCTCTCGCGACCGCACTGCCACGTGCGATGACAAATGCGACAATGGAACGAAAATACACTACCGGACATTGAAGGGAGAAGCTACCCACCCCAGCGTCTCCAAGGAGAAAAACCAGCCAAAAAGGACGTTCTATTCTGTCGTATGTTTGTTGGACCACTGCGTTGGGACGTTTTGCCACACCCACCCTAGTAATAACGCCAACTTACGCCATTCGACTACCACTTATTCTCGAACCCTCCGAAGGCTCTGAACGATCACAAAACTGCGTAGCTTCGTTTCGCGAGCGCCAAGAACAAGGTTTCCTTCAAAGAAAATTATATTCGCTGGCCATAACGACGGCCAGTGAGACGAGTATCAAGCTAACTTGGACTAAACATCCAAGTTAGAACACGACGAGATGGAATCAACAAATTCGGCATTCAATGAGAATAGGTGGCCACAATTAAATAACCCAGGTATTCAAGCAAAACACGCGGTTGGTTTATGTTAGCTTAGGCTAGGTGTGCGGGCTATCACATCCCTATCAATGCATATCAGCGCCGCCAAAAAACGACAGCGACAGTACACATTAAATAGATATCAACTTTTCAAGAACTAGATCGTATCTTTTGTCGCCACGCAACATCGTCCACCGTATCATCGGGTGGTACCGTTGTCGGTGGCCAGTCATCCTTGCGAGTTCCGCATAGCTAACCCTAACGATGAGAATAACAGTAATTATCGATTTGGTTTCTCTTTTCGGTTGAACAGAAGCTGAAGACAAAAAGTCGATCATAGCAAAAGCGCCGCGGGAAAAAAAAGTGCGCCGCGGGAGTATGAGACTCCTAATCTTTAAAAGGCTCACAGGATCTCTGAGGGTCTTGGGCTTGGTTCGGGACAGCAGTACTAGCCTTATTTCATATCGGGCTTGCAGAAGAGCAGTGTGATGATGATGATGGCCAGTCTCTCATCAGTTGTCCATCCCGGTCCATCGTCTCGTTGGGTTCGCTATCTTTGCAGAGGCGCTCAGTTCCGCGTTGGCTCATGTCCAGGTGCCCGCTGACTACCTGAGATTGTGGGAGAGCCGGATGCCCTTCGCGCTATGCTCTCTGATTCACCGTTTCCTCCCGAGCCGTTAGCGCAAATAGATGATAATCTAATAGCAGTAATATAACACTGCCCTCGAACGGAGCGGAGCGACGATCACCGCGTTTCTCTCAGCTGAACGAGCAGGCATCCAAGGATACTGGTGTGCGTGTTTCGACTAGAAATGATGAGCACCCTCGTTAGATACGAGGCGATATCTCTCCGATATGTTGCCTTGTCTAATCTACGCAAATGTTTCTGTGAATAACTGCAGCGTTTCGGTCGGTTCCTCTCCAGCCAGTCAGCCGATGTGTGGGGCATATGCACAGCCACTCGATGATTGCGGCAGGCAGTGACACCTACGGACTACCCGGCTATCGTAGTATTCGGCACATTCGACCGGCGAATGGTGTCAACCGATCGTCGAATCGAAAGATCCTATAGTAAAACCTCCACCAAGAGGTTGGACCGACCCCTAAGGTTCGCATTGGCTCGTAGCCACATGAGAGCCTCGTTGTCGCCAGCGAGCGCTGTTCGTGCGGCAAACGTTCTCAGCATAGGAGCGGCAGGAATCAGCAGCCGGATGAGGATGACTTTTCCCGCCTTTATTTGCTGGGCGGCGGTGACGCTGTCTGACGATGGCGGCTACGGCTTTTCGCGCGGCGACACGCGCGTCCAGTGGCTGGGTACACACACCGGCAGAATACAGGATACGAACGGCTCTAGCGCCTCGTCGACTGGTTGCCAGCGCGCGTTACTGTGGCCGGTGGCGCTGGTTGACTGGTGATGGCGCTTGACGGCGCGACGAACACCATTGCGTGCTGAGCCGTGCTGGACTGGCTGCAGCAGCAGGGCGCACCAGAGACTCAACGCTCGAACCCATCCACCGCTCCCGTATCTCTGCCGTTGACGTTTGGTGACGCCAGTGAGCCTATCGTGTGCGGCTGCTCTACGCCGTTCCGGTCTAGCCAAGGTCATGGCTGTGAGACGGTGCCGGCGGTTGTTGGTCTACGCGGGAGCTGCCAGCCGGTCTACACCGGCCTGTCGTCGACCAGAGCGTCACTGATGCCTTTACGCTTTGCTCTTTGCCGTCCGCCGCTGCTGCTGCTGCTGCTGCGGTGCTGTTACCACCGTTGAAAACGCGAGTAGGCCGTGATGCGGCAGCCGCTGGCCGCGCGGTTGCTTGCACAGCAGTGGCCCGCCGGCTCGACGAGTCAGAAGTATCTTCGCTATCGCCGTCTCAAGCGAAGCAGAGCAACGAAGAAGCGGGGTCAATTCGTTTTATTGAAGAGTACCTTAATCCCGTTCGCTGATTCGAACAATCGAGCTGAAATATATATATATATATATATATATATAGGGGATTGTCCTAGAAGTATATATATATATATATGAACGTACGTCCCCGAATTTGCACGGTATATGCAGTAGATCAGCATGGGTAAAATTTACCATCAGCGAAGAGTTGACACAAAGCGACGAAACGATTTTCCTTGCTACGCGTAATTTCCTGGACTGGGATTTCTTTATGGGCTTTGCCAAATAAAACGCGCGACTTAGCCGAGCACAGGCCAATGTACAAGGCGCACTGTGGACGACGTCTCAAGATCTCAAGATGCGCAAGATCTCCACTGCGATGCATGGTACGGGTAGCGGAAATTTCTTGGTTCCAACCAATTTATTTTGCGTCAGTGTTATGCGGTGTCGCCTGTTCGATGTTGATCGTGACCATTGGCCGACTCCATATGCGAAATTGACATGTGGCAATCATTTGGAAGCGGTGCATATTCGATTCGGCGACTTACTATGTAATTCTTCAACAATTTGGCTTGGGTTGATTTGAGATGAAGCGGATCGCTCGACTGAATGTAATGTTGGTAATATATGTAGTTGTACGCGAGTTGAAAGGATCGTTGATGAGTGCTACCATAAATGTCGTTCGCTGTTCTAACTTCCGGTTAATCGGAACAGCGAATTATAAAGTAGAGAGAGAGCGAGAGAGCAGCAGCAGAGCAGCTACTAGCCTCCGGGATGGCTCTCTGCCACTGCCGGCGGAAATCTGCTGGCCCAGAAATAATCAGACCGCTCTGAAAGTGTGCGCGCACCTTCTGCGATCACACTTCAATCACTAAACGATTGAGTCCGAGACACGTTTACCATCCGGAGAAATGCAAAATTCTCACTTACTGGCCTACTCTTTCTAGAGATATATATCGAGAGAGGGATAGAGAGAGAGAGAAAGAGTTTCGTGTCACTCGACAATTTGACGACATAATGACCACACACAAGGGGAGACTTCACGCGCGAAGATATGATTCGCAGAACGCAGGAAACCTTGCAGCATTATGATGTTCACGGCTCAAATAAGCGATGGCATTTCTGAGTAGGCTGTTCGTCGTCGAGACGGCCAGCTGACGACGACAGTGCCAGTCGTGAAAATTGCCTGCGTAGCGATCCCCAGCGATGATACCGCCGTCAGCCCGATAACCAGGATAGAACTGGCACACCGGTCACGTGGACTCGAATAGTACCTACCCTAATGTTAATGAGATATAGAACACAAAGAGCCGATGGATTTATTCGGACCGGTGAAATAATTTGTGATAATATGCAAATACCCACTGAATTTGAATAATCATCCTGCCAGACGAGGTGTGGTGTTAAACACTTCCGGCACTACTGTTTAACGAGAACTTAAGCGTTTGTACAATTTGCTCTTTCGTAAATAAACAAATCCATGATTACTTGATTGATGGTTGACGGTATTTTTGTAAATTTTCCCTAAAAACGTGGCCTTCGGTTTTTCTTCGGTTCGAAGGCTTCCATTTCATTCTAGGTGATAATATACAGGGTGTTCGGAAAGTTATTTGATGCCATGGGAGATTACGCAATGTTTGTTTAATCTTATCTATATTCGTTTTTGTTCAGCAGTACACATTGTGCTTTATCTACAGCTACTTTTGCACATGCACATATACAATGCGTGTATCATGTACTAGGCATGTGCATATGTAGAATGTATATCTCCATATGTATCCAGAGAGAAACCAAGGAACGAAAATTCAAGAACGTGTATTGTCGGCGCCGTCAAACATTGCGTTACCAGCTACCCACATAGTACGTCTGGAGGAGGTGTGATTTTCTACTTGTTCTGAGGATCAGAGAGGGGACAGCTACGATGATCGGCTGATCAGATTGTCATTTCGAATTCGACACAAGCTCATACCCATATTCCTGTACTCGAACAGAGTGAAAATAAATAAATAATAATATTCCTGTACTATATGAACAAGGCACTCGTTTTATCCTAGCCGTCCAGCAAATTCATAATAGCAAGTTTTCATGGAAAGTTACGCACACGCACGTCTGTCTGCCTTAGAGAAAGAACCTGACGTTTTCAATGACGGTATCAGAAGGGGTCATCTGGATTCATGCAAAGGTTGTTTTGTTCAACTTGAAAGCGTCTTTAGGACAGGCAATCAGCATATGCCAGTTAACAAGGGCTGGTTTCTGTGCTAGTAACAGTTAGCTAAGTAGTTAGGCGGTAATTATTGCGTTACCAAAGACGTTGCCTGGTTGCTCCTTTCAGAATCGACGCTATGAAGCTGTTTGCCCTTCACAATTTTATCATGACTATAACCTTAGCTAGTATTACTATTCTTACTATTACTATTAGTGAATTGTGTCTGCCCCCAACTAAAATGTGACTTGTCCTTGGGACGTCAGACGGCAACCGAAGGCATTCAAACTGCAAAGTCTCATCTTTGTCGTCTAAATCTGCATCGGTTTTGACAACACTTCGTTGTGTTAGAAATTCCATTATTTGATATCTATTATATTCTAATTATACTTCACACCATCGTATTGTCTCGTCGGTTGTCAACTGTCAAGAAGGGTTCTGCAGTTCCACCGCATTTCGGGGCGCCCGCCGTTGCCCGTCATAGATTTGATGATCTCGGATATACCGAAATCGTTTTGTAAGGACATCTTGTCGCGGTTGATTCCGGACCGCACAAATGGCTCACAATTGTACGAAGCATCATTTGGCGGTGCTTCTTCTTGCTCCCGGATAGTTCATTCATAGGGAGGTCTGCCAGAAAGTCATCAATTGTAGTAGTACTTTGTGGCAAGTGAACGGGGTCACCGGTGTCATAACTAATGATGCTTAGTCGAAGCCAGCCAGCCAGCCTGTTGTCACCTAATCAGAGGAGCTCAATCTAAACAGAAACGCTGATCGGACGGCCCAATCTGACAGCAACGCTGATCGGACGCTCGCAGAATATGATCCGACACATCGTAACTGTTATTTTCGTTTGAATCTCTATTTTCTGATAACACATTAGACATTCGACGATTATTACTGCACGCCATCGTACTGTAACTGTCGAACCATTTCGTAGCTGCCTCTGTTTAGCGTTTCTGACATCCTGATTTCTCGTATCATTCATTTGCAGTAACGCGACGTGCTTTGTCGACAAATCGGGCGTCGACATCGCCACCGTGAAGCCCCAGTACTCGTTTCTGTTCGAGTTCGAGGAGCGCTTCGACAAAAATGCCAACCGACTTTGGATGCACCAGAACTGGCATACGTCATTCTACTGGGCGGGACTATACGTCGCGCTCGTGTTTGGGATTAAAAGGTGAGTAAGAAGTCACTCGGAGAATCGTTACCGGTTAGTCTTTGGGGCCGTTGGTTAACTAGTTCTAGCTGTGCAACGGATCTCGTTCCCAATAAGTGTAGTACCATCGAAATTGTTCCCCAGCACAAAAGATATTGCTTCTGATTATTTGAGCTGGGAGCTTTTAGTGTCCTGACAGCACAAGTGCATGTTGACGATAGCAAGTACATACGTTGTTATATCGCGGGCAACTGTTAAGCTTCAGTGAACAGTGCGGTCAAGTGCAAAATTTCTAGGCTATAAACAGATCAAAAGCAACCAACAATCCAGCTCGTGTGTCATCCTTGGTCACGCTTAAATATGATTCGATATACACTCCCGAGTTGTGGCAATTGACCTGATCTAAGAATCTCAATGATTGGGTCGCCGATAACTGGTCTAATAGCCGGCGATATTCAAGATATCATTAATGATGATTGTCAACGTGGCTTGCCCTTCGTGTTAAGTGTCCCTAAAATAGACGCAGCACGAGATACGACACATTGGATCGTGCCACAAGTTATTAGTCACGATATATCAGCGATGAGTGAAGGTTGACAACAAAACAATACCAGAATAACTAGCTGACTCGCCTTCTTCGGAGCTTGTCACGAAAAGCCAAGAGGTGATATCTCACCTTCGCTAACCGATGTTCCATTGTAATTGATTCTTGCTGACTGTGATTACGACAGCGTGCTTCGGACGCAGGGGCTGTTTTTGCTTCCTCTTGTGTTATTATGATCTACCTTGATCTTGACTTCGTTCGTCTGGAGTTTTGTCTTCTAGACGACGGCATATTACTGACGTCAGCTGGAGCGCTCTGTCATAATGCACATCTAGAAAATACGGAGATGAAATGACACTTAGATGCAGAGTGTGATATACAGCATCCTGTCGACTTCGCGTGTAACCACTATAACAATTCATTATAGATCTTCTGCTATCGATTGTCGGCATAGAGCTTGTTCGTTGCGGTGGTTCGTTACGAAAAAATATCTACCTTGTACATATATATATATATATATAATGTAGATATCGGACTGTCGAAATATGTATACCCCCCCGGGAATAAAGACGAGCCTACATCAGGGCGAAATACAATCGCAATTTGATTTTCATATACCTATATTCAATGTAGCTATAATAGTTATGGCGTATTGTTGCTCTACAATACCCACCATTAATTATAGATGGATGCAAGCGAACTAGCTGAAACGCAGCTTCGAGCCACGACTCGTTAATACAAGCTAATAAGAAGGATCCCCTTGTCTAAGCAGACAACACGAAGTCTGTTCAACCCTGCTAATGTTTTGTTCTGTCCGGTGGATTTAGCCGAATTTTACGGTCAATCGTAGCAAATAGTTTCTACACCTACAGCGATCATTACGATTGTGGCAATCACAACGAAAATGCCAATGCATTAGCGATCAAGTGTTGCCATTTTCCCAGGACCAAATCCGGTTCCTGTCATATGCCGATTCCATGGGACACTCTACGCCACGAATCGGATTCGAGCGAGCAAATGGCCAAAGAGCAAAAGTGAATTGTGTCAGCTAGTGAGTACCGCGGTAACAACGACGGGGAAGTAGCATTTGGAAATAAGGGTCCCACCACCAGCATTGTCAAGTGCTGCTGCTGCTGCTACTGCTGTTGGCTAAATATAGACGTCGTCGGCTTAATCGTTAGCCAGCGATTCGGCTAGGCCCAAATTGCTGCTGGCCGCGAGATCAAACGCGAGATCGCGAAATTGGCTCCAGAGGCGTCCGCGCGTGTTGGTGCTCATCGCCGATGGACGTTGTCTCGTCCTCGCGCTTCGTGTCTGGACCCCGACATGGCTCTCAGTTACTATCAGCGATAGCTACAGTGCCTTGTCAAGTACCACGATGCACAGATTGGGTCCGTTTGTGCACCCGGATGTGATCGACTAGACGCGACGACGATTTCATCTTTCATTATCCAAGCTGATATTAAGTACTAGTTTCTCTGGCCGTCTATACTCGTACTTGATTTTGCCAACGTTTCTCGTGGCTATTCAGTACACTAAATACTCACCTGGCCCTAGTCAGTGTTGAGGTATGTTAATATCATTCGTTATCCATGAGCATTTCGGGCCCACGGATCTTCTCTGGCAAAGGCTTGTCGATTACTGCCGGCGATTTTCATCTGCATTTTTTTTGCATACTGCCTTATAATAGTCTGTCATGTCGATTCGCCAGAGCACTTACACACTACTCGACTCGTTGGTGGCGCGCTATCGAACGACGCCGACGCAGCCGTTCGCACCACTTTACTAATCAGCAGCCACCCGATAAGGGCCAGTGGCTTCAATGGCTCCTAACCGTCTACGGGGTTAATCGTCGTCATGTCCTTATCAGGACTCTTGCCTGTCTGCTAGGACATAGATGTGAAACTCAATCCTCTGCAGGGAGCGGATCGAGTTAAAGGATAGGCCAAACGGTAACTGTGAACATTTTCAAGTTGAAGTCTCTAATCGTTCATCTCAAGGTGCCTGAACCTCGTTACTGTAGGTGAATTAATACATGCTATGGGATGGTGTGGTCTTACCGATGACCGGTCGGCTTGAATTCGCTTGACATGGCTTGACTACTTGTACTGGCATTTGAGTCGAATCGAGATCAGCTGATTTACGTGTTTGAATGTGGGCCAGTTTTACAGAGTATTCTCTCTCTCTCTCGCCCTGTACTCGCTTTAGAGTCAGGCGATATGGTTTTTATACACGTATATTGCCGCGACGAGCTGAGACGAACAGCGGCGACGCTGGATGGCCGGCGAACCGGTTCTGGCTCTCGGTACAGAGATAAACGACATACGACACTCCAAAAAATAGAGAGCGCCAGCGATTGAACATAACCACGGCCGATTGAGACTGGGTACATGTCCAACAGTATCTCCGTTTCCGTAGTAGAGGTTCATGAGATATGAAACGGACGTCCGCGCAGTGAAACTAGACCGGAGGAGCTATATTTGAATCCGTTTGACGATCTCGCTAATTCAATCGCTCATAATTAGTAGTTGTTTAGATGTGTTGTGCTTTGATGACCGTAGTAATAGGATAAATACAGAAGCAATTAACCACTTCATTATTATTATTATTATTATCTTTCTTTCGTTACACTGGAACACGCAACCGTGTTCGTCCTATGAAAGGTCACGCGGACTAACCTGTCACTAGAGTTGGCCTTGTCATAGTATATTATAATATCTCGTCATAGTATATAGCTAGTTTGTCCTACTCGGCCTCGTGGGATTCGGCCTGTCCACCTTGTCGACGGTGAACATCTTCGAACCTGTCGACGCGTGAGTCTAGCCAACCAGTTGCTGCTTTGCGCTACAATATTCATAGATTTCACAGATGTTCTAAACACCGGAAGTATCCACCGATTGCTGGCGATTCGGCTGCTGTAAATAATCTAAACGAATCGGAAAGTGAAAATGAACCATCGCACATGAAGATTCGGAACTCTGCTTACTGTACCTGCTATCAAATCGTATTGCGGTAAATACTAAAGAATATACGATCCGATAAAAGACGCCAATCCTTGGTCAGGGTCACCAGCGCTCATAGGCAGATGATATTGCTACCATATGACATATCCTTCTCATTTGCGTCGTTGTGATTATTTACTGGCTGATTGCCAAAGATCTTTTATTATACTTTTACTTCGGTCTGTGTAATCTGGAGAGGTTGGACCGATTTCGAAACACTGCAAAATTCAAATTCAAAATTCAAATTCATGATGTTAAAGTTGTCTTGGAAAATCCTCTATGTGTAAGTCGAGCGATTCTCGATGACATAATGTGCGATGTGTACAAATCAGGTGTTTGAGGTAGTCGGTCGTCACATACGGAATTCTACATCTTGACTTAAGCTTGCCACTGTGAGAGTTTATTGTGACATTCAGACAGAGATGGATGAATTATGACACAATTGTGTCTTCTGTTCACATACACACACACACAAACACTAATGAGTTGTTTCAGTCGCACGGACGTCCAAATTACAAAGCACTAAACTATTTCAATTCGTGTGGACTTTTATGACTCGGCCACAGATCGAGACACTTTTTGATCTGTTGCTGATCCTAGTTACTACGTTGAAAGCCTGCTACAATGTCGTTTTTAGCCGCCTAGTTACAGCTAGCTTTTTTTGGACGATTCCAATACAGCGAATGGATCAGCCGAATCGGTGGATGCCCCAGCCGAAAGATGGCTCAGATCAGGTGCAATGTATCGGTGGGAAATGTACCGAGTTATTCGCCTCTCTCGTCCTCCACTTCAGGAGTATTCGACGATCGATATCTCTGTAGATACAAAACTGGTTTTGTGGTCCGTCCAGCCTGCGAAGCTCGGCCCATCGATGCAGGCCCATTAAGCCCGTGTAGAGTTGTATCTTCGAAACAAATCAAGCAATCTCGATATATGCCGTTCGCTTTATAACACTTAAGCTTCGACCAAACGCGACGTTGATGACAAGCCTTGAGACACAGCTATACCGGGTCCAACTCTCCATTTCAAATCTAGTACATCATAAGTTCTCGACACGTCTTTCTACTACATGCGTTGTTGGCTATATTGTGCTTCTGGCTGGGCTGTCTTGTTTTGTGTGACCTTCACCCTTTCTGTGAACAGCTGCAAATATCTAGGGGTTATTTTGCTTGAAGCAGAAAATGTGTGTCATATTTATCTATCGAAAATAGCACAGCAGAGGAAGTACGTGTTGGCGATGTCGATTTCACTCAGGTCACGGTCTTGGCCGGGGTAATGACGTTGACAAGTCGCCGTAAACGTTAGCTCTTCTATTATCTATAACTATCGCCCGCCCCTCTCGCCTCGAGCGAGCGTTACCTTCGCCAGAGATCCTGATCTGATTCAACGGTTGGATAATAATAATAATAATAATAGCTGGTCTGATAATTCTACTTTCGTCGCATTGGAAGAAGACACATTATATAGATCGTCTGGCGTACGCTGGCACGACGACGCCCCGGTGTTGCCCTGGTATCAAATGGCAAATCGTTTGCAGGACACACAAACGATGCAAACGGATTCTGATATTGGAAAAGGCGAAATATATGAAGCAGTTCAGCTGTGCTGTATGTCACTGCCGTATGTCACTAAATGTTGATTTCTAGGCAGCAAAAACAACAATAACAACCGGCAATCATAAACGGGTGAAAACAATTCTAGTCTTCTCCAAAAATGCAACTGTTTCATATTTTTTTGTCCCCAAGAATTGCCGTTATTCATCGATTGGTGAATGCGCCCGTTAGTGGGATGTCGTCTAGATGACATGAATGTCGGGGCGTGATTTGAACATTCAGCAATCTTCGAAAGGGATGGAATCCTGTAGGTGTTGAAATGTCTGACGGCGACGACAGTGTTGAAACCGCCCAACATGAATAACCCGACTAAAGATTGCATATTGCCCGTGGCTCGCTGGAGACATATGGGACAAGTAGATACTTGTACTGGCCATTGATACCACACGTCGTGCTCGTGGCGGGTAATCGCGGGGTGGGTTATCATATTGCTACTGGTGAACGTATTGCCGTATGAATAAATGAGAAAAGTCGTGAATGCTTAGAAGCGATACACACAAAGCAATAATAATGATAATAAAATAATAATAATAATAATAATAATAATAAATGTAATATTATAATAATATGATTGAAAATGAGGGCAATTTTAGTGAAATTCATAGCAAAATGATTATAAGCCGTTGCATACGAGATAGGGAGAGCGTCCATATGCTATCTAGCTGATAGTTGATACATTAGGCGAATGGCGCTCAACTGGTGTAATTTTAGGATTCCCTGAAATTTGTTGACAATAGATACATCGATTTGAAAATAATAACTGCTTTATATATATATTTATTAATATTATGTAGAACACTTCAAAGAGGTAACGTGTATACTAATACCAAGACGAAAGAGATTCAACTATGGACAGATAATTGTGTTATAAAAAACGTCGGAGCATACAACACTCATAACAAGAATATCTGAATGCAATATACCTCTCTCCGTATATATATATATATTGTAATTTACAAAGAAGATTTTTTTTCTTACTTATATTTCTCGTCCTATAACAACCCCCACCTCATCTAGCCGCACTGCGCACTAATTATACAAACCCACTAAATGGCTGTTTCGCTTGCGTCTTCTCATTTCATTGTTCTCCACAGATACATGCGGGATCGTCAGCCGTTCGAGCTGAAAAAGCCTCTCGTCATCTGGAACCTGCTCCTCGCGTGCTTCTCGATCCTCGGCGCGTGTCGAACCGTCCCGGAGCTTGTTCACGTTCTGCGCAAGTTCGGCTTCCAGCATTCCGTTTGCAATCCTTCGTATATCGAGTACGACCGTGTTGCCGGATTCTGGACCTGGCTGTTCGTCCTGTCGAAATTGCCCGAGCTCGTCGACACGATTTTCATCGTTCTTCGCAAGCGGCCCCTGATCTTTCTACACTGGTATCACCACGTGACCGTGCTCTGCTTCAGCTGGTACTTCTACCAGCAGCACATTGCGCCGGCCCGGTGGTACGTCGTGATGAACTACACGATCCACAGTCTCATGTACAGTTACTACGCGGCCCGGGCACTGCACGTCAAGCTGCCAGCCGGCTCCAACTGGTCGATCACGCTGCTCCAGCTGACCCAGATGGGTGTCGGATTCTACGTCACCCTGCACGCCTATCTCACCGGGCCAACGTGCGCTATCGTGCCACAGACCGCCCTCTGGTCAATCTACATGTACTTGTCGTATTTCGGCTTGTTCGCATTATTCTTCTATCGTGCGTACATCGACGGCGCAAACAGAAGCAGGAGTAAGCGGCAGGACGCCAACGGCAAGCTTGCCGGAAAGAAGATCAACTAAAGAACGGCCAATGGAAAAACCTCACAGGCAGCGGAGGAGCAAGAGGGCGAGACACAGATAGAATAGGCCTATACTGGAATAGTGAATATATGAACGATAGCTAAAGGGACACGTCACACCATATAGTGTCCTGTTATGAATGGTTTTGTTTTTGCCCTTATTTTCGAGATGCAGGGCGGGCCTGTTTCACGGGTGACGCTGGCGAGATCCGAATGCTTCGGATATATGCACACTACAGTGAAATGAGATGTATCTTTGTGACAAGCGGGTGTCGCTCAAGGGCTCTTCTCTCGGTGAGGTGGAGGCCACGAATCATTGAGTGGATGTAGGCGATATGTCGAAGATTTTCCCGTTAGTACCAGCAGTGCGATGAAGCCAACGCATTACAATGATACATATATATATATAATATAAAAAAATTAAAGCATACAACTCTACATGTAGGTAATCTATAATGTGCTTTGGTGATGTCCGTCTATCCAAATAGAATTAAGCATGTGCGTAAAATATTACGCATCGATTCATTGAGATTACATAAGTACATGTGAGTCAGATAGGTATGCAAATAATATTGCATATATATATATCCTCTTTGTAGATGGACACTATCACAAACGGAGTCGCGCGTAGAGAATACATGCATAATATATAACTTGTAACTTAAGTAATTATATATATATATATATATATATATATATATATATATACGAAATAGAGAATTGGGATGAGGTCGAACGAATTATGCCCTAACCTACCTTAAAGTAGCCGAACCTAGCCCATCGCAGTCAATGCGTACCTGGTAACATAATCACAGGGTGAATGTGGGGTGTATGCGAAAGTGTCGACATTTTACTTCAGCGAAGTCTAAATGGCGAACGGACAGTGAACAATGATCGCACGGTCTAATGCGGATATTATATTAGGTTTTAGGATTGTTTAGTTCAATGTGAAGCTGTTTTAATCCTAGGGGATTGTCCTAGAAGTATATATATATACATACATGAATGGTATGCACCTTTTGAAGGTCCGCATTTTTGCCTACAGTTTTGGACCATGCCAGCTCAGAACTTAGCTGCGTTAGTTAAGAAAAAGCGCACGAACAGTGTATAACATATACTCGAAATATATAAACACGTACTCACGCTTCGCCGCTTTTTGTTTTCACTGTGAGAAACAGCCAGCTGAAACACGAATTGCTCCATGGTGTAGGACATTTGCTGGAGACGACCCGTGTACGCACTGTTGTATCAATGAATTGCTCTCTCTCTAACCTCAACCAGCGGTTTTGTTGCTTAGTTGTCATGCATGCCAATTGATCGATTGTTATGGCGCGCGTGGATCGGTGGCTTCGTCGGCTCAAGTATCGAATAACAACGGCAGCTGGATACGGAAACGTGTATCGAACTCGGCCCGGAGCAACGATATGTGTAAAGGCTACCCATCAGATGAAAAAAAAATCCGCTTTGCATTCGCACCCAGCAACGTCATTCGGATACGTTACCGTCCGCGCGCTGATTCTCCCTCCAAAGACTTCCGTGTCTACCGTCCCCCATCTCATAAACACCCGCAGATGTTTACTGGTGGTAATGGTGCTCGAATCCGCGATCGCGTCGCTTGCTCTCGATTCGTTAACATATTCATAGCTAACTGACAACAACAGCAAAAAACACGTAGAAATATATTCCACACTAAGGCATATTATCTACAAATTAGTACGTTTCTCATTCGTTGATTTCGTTCGCCTGTTCGTTCAGTTGCCTTGCTTGGAGCGGCCAGTTGTGGTGAGCTGTTGCCCACTATAATCCGCATGAGAATCGTCTTCACAATTGAGCTCTTATTAATTAGACACAGATGAGCAGTGGATGAACCGTAGTGAGCGGGATGATCCTTGGATGATCGTCATTGTTCCCGCGCCGTCCGCTACGGACGGAACGGCGCGCGTAAGAAACAACCAATAGTCATGGTTACAGCGTATAATCTTCGTATATCTTCATATATGTTGTATTAGTGATTGTCTATTTTTGATAGTTAGCCTACCGTGATAGCAGAACACCACGATGCGCCGACAAAGCAAATAGGCGCATATACATATACAGACCCGTTGCCAATATATTCTCTATCCAATATCCGTTGGCAAAGTGATGGCGAGCAGCGTTGCCCCTCGTTGAGTATGTGCTCCCTTTGATAAAAAGATCAACCAGCGAGATAAGACGAACGATTTTGCTTGGCTTACCCCAATATGCATTAGCGTGGTAATATCATGATTGATGGTGTAGCTAGGTGACAAGACCTCACAGTGAGAACGCATCGAGAATAACCGAAAATCATGGAGTCACAATGATCAACCTTGGTAACCTCGCGCATTTTGATAGAGGAATCGTTTTAGCGAGGTCTAGAGAGCGAATTCGATGGGCAGCGAGAAACGCCAGTAAGGGGATATTAAAAATCTGTGCTGGAATAACTATTGAGAGGCAGGCGCGTTAGGGTGTTGAACTTACTCAATTAGCTTACTCAATGACAGGGATAGAGCTTACTCAATTAGCTAGATATCGTAACTAATTAGGAGGAATTCGATCTATGTACGTGTTACCACGACCAATCCTCGAGCCCTTGAGATCTGCTGGATTGCATTTTCACAGAAGCAAAATGGTGTTGGTATTACGAGAATCGGATATTTATGTTAGGAAAAGGCACCGGTTAATAAAATCGAATACGGAAATACTGTTCAAATAAATCAAATATACTGTTCATTAGACAGACGTCAATAAAAGTTGCGCAATTTGTGACATTATTACTCATTTACAATTCGAATTACACTCGTTAAGTAACGCGTTGCTAATTTGGCCTATGGGGCAATAGCCACCATTCAATGTTTAAATGGCGTAAACTGAGCCGTCTCATGTATATCTCGCTCATGAAGACGAACAAATACCAACATTAACCGTCCTGTTAATCAAATGACGTCAATTACGAGGACCCCCCTCAAATAGTTCCAATATTTGGCAGTTCATTTGTTTAGCGAACTGCGGCCTAAATAGCGAAATTAATGAACTCATTAAAAAAATCAAAGGGTAAGTTACCAGAGAAACAGACGAAACAATATGATTATATGATATCATGGAATAAATCTACAGATGTTGAATAGCAACGAACAATACGGAAACAATTATCGAAACACAGTAGCACCACAGTAAGACACCAAGATAATGACTTTTTTTATTTACAGACGTCGAAAGACTCTGAAGGCTGAGTCGACATCATAGCTGAGCGTACTTTGACACGTATTCCAATTAAGGACGAGCAACGATTGATGGGTTTGTGGAAGATACGATGAAATACGGGAGCGTTTTACGAGGTAGTGTCGTTGAATTAATTAAAACAACAAATATTCGCTTTGTATGAGCCGACTTCCGAGTCCCTGACGCACGGACCTGAGTTCCCGACTTGCAGCTCACCCCCAAATATGACGCCCACATTGATGATGCTTCTCCTTCTGTTCCGTAGAACAGTGTATGGGGCCGTGGCATCCCTCGAGGCCAATGATGATTATGCCCTATCGATTTCAACAGTGCAGCATTTTTTGGGGTGATTTTTTCAAATGGTTCTTTTCCCGGGGGGGGTGATACAACAGTGAAGGTGAAATATGTGCGCCACTCGTTTGATCGCGGTTCGCCGAACCTCATAATGCCACATAATTGATGTGGCTTTTATTCAGGCCGCTGTGGGTTAGTATCGTTGAGTGACGAAATGGCCGTGTCATGTAATTGTGCCTAGTAGAATCTCAGTGCACAGTTATATATAATGAACGTGTTTGCACATCCAAACACGGACAATTTGAGATAAAGGCAACATGTCCAATGAATTCGATGCAAACGTGGCAATAATTCATTTCACATTTGAGCAAATGCAGAAAATAATTCGCTGGATGAATTCACCGAAAAACCTAAAACTGAGTAAATTTCTAATAATTTATAGCTAATGATAATAAAATAGATAATAATCTTATACAATTTTATTTGAGTATATAGTTTTTATAGAGAAGCAAATAAATAAAATAAAAATGGTATAATATTATTGTTTAAACTTTATTTGAATTTAATTAAATAAATATTTTAACATAATAAATTTAATTATGTCGTAAATAATGACGATGAAATTATGTGATAGTTTCGAATTTGATCAATTCTCAGAGAGGGATCTTCACCAGGCCTGTTTCCCGTGTTACAAATAGAAGATTCTTCTATTTGTCTAATCCAAACTGCTTCTTTTGGTAAATTTGCTGCGCGTACAAGCATAACCCTAAGACGCCTTCAGGGATATTCGTTCTGGCAGTGGCAAGACCCCCCTTCATAGTCTCCAATAAGGCACGATGTGGCGACTGCATGAGTTTATGGATGCACCATTTCCATAAGTTTGGCCAAGTGTTGTATACCAGGCGACGTCGCCTCAAATAAGAATCACTCAGTGAGTTGTATTCTCTACACACCCATTATTAGGCATGCATTGAAATTCGCGCGTGCCATGATAACTAAAGGCACTCACAATTACATATGATCTATGTCCATCACCGAATGCTAGCTATCACTCGGCCAGTCGTTAAGAGACAGCTAGAATTGTCTCTGATCGACGGGAAATGTATCGTTACAGGATCTGATGGCTCTGGATGCCTTTCGATTGGTTCGTTGTCACTTCGACGCGATATTGGTGTGCTATGAATCACTCCATTGACGTCAGCTAAGTACGCCGGCCTCGTTGGATTCTCGACGTTCGTTTTACCTCACCGTGATACAGTGAGGATGCTTTGAGCAGAAAATGTGCCCAGATGGCGTTTCGATGCTGTATGAATACGAGATCATCGTTGACTTATGGCATATCTTAACAAGACCTGTAAAGATACACGAGGGGCTTACATTTGAATGGACGTATTTATCGAAGATGTTGTCTTGAGGCCAATACGACTGGATCTTCTTGGTCATGTCTTCGTTCCGTGGTACGGTCGGCATCGTCATGTGCCTCCATAATTCGTTAATCTCGTCGTTTACATGAAACAACGTCCTTGATTTCTCAAAATTTCGGTCTAGTTGTTCTCGAAATTCGCGGATCCCCAATAGCTCATCGAAGTTGTGTTGGAGCACTGATGTACGCATAGTGGATGGTGGATAGGTGGTAGAGCGTAGATCTACGGTCGCTGTGACGAGGTCCAGCTGACGGGAGTTGTCCGCGGAGCTGCTACCTTTAGTAATGCATAGCAACGCGTATAGGGTAACCGGGACAAATATCGCAGCAAACGACTGAAAAAGCGATCTCTGCCATTCCGAATTCAGCGCGTAACGGATCGTGATCGCTCCGAAGAGCCACATTACCACCAGAAGTAGGGTCATAATAATGATCCTCACCCACACAGTCTCCGAATAGTCGTTCGATTCCATTTTTCACACGACTTCGAACAGATCCTGAGCAAACGAGTCGTTCCCGCGGCGCGAACGCGAACGCCGTTGGATAGACCGAATTTCCACCGCAGCAAACCAACACGAGTACACGGGCGCACGCCAATGTGTCAGACAACATTGGCGTGTTGAGCGTTGCCAAGAATATGCCCCAAGGACACGGGACGGCTATCGTGTATCGCGACGAACATGTGAGCAGCTCATATGAAGTCTACATATCGGTTCCATTGTTTACCGTCAAATCGAACGGTGTCATGTGTGCGACTCTGCTTGGTGCAAGTGGGTAATCCAACAAGCATGTGAAGGGATGTCGACGGAAACAAGACACACTTGAGATCAAGGCCTTCGTCGGCGTACAACCATTCGGCGGAATTCGTCCCGTCGCGGTCTGGCGTCCAGAGCACGGCATCTGTGAAATGTCGATATTCGGAACAGAGTGTGCCTGGCCCGTTGAAGGATTTTTAAAAAACGGCGGCGTCGACTCCCCCTCAATCCTTTACATCGGCCGATCTCTGCGAATCAACAGCTCAGCGACATTTGTGAACCAGCACGGCCGACAGAGTTGATAAACAGACACCTCACAAACACGAATGTGCTACAGGGTAACCAAAAAAGCGGGTGAGGCATTAGCCAGCAAGAAAACGAGGCGTTCCAAAATGTGCTAACTGTGATAGCATCGGTAACAGCTCCACTTCACAGTGAATCTGCCCAATGCGAGTTGTTTTATATCCAAGTGTCCCAAATCATCGTTCACGTTGAAGCCAGGTTTTGACGCGGGAAGAGATTGTGTGCGACAAATGCACGACCTTTGACATGAGTGCTTAAGACATTGAGATGGACTTTTGAATCTGAAATAAATATCACAAGGGTCTCTTCTCTCTTGTCAAAGCAATGATGCGCGAAGTAATCGCATTTGATTAGCGTCCCCGCAGGTTCACCTGCGGAAACCTTGTTCCGACTTATGCTTCCATGTAAATGTTGAGTTATGATCCTCATTGATGAACGGCCACGTACAGGGTGCATGTCCATATACATGGCTGAATGGTTTAATGAGATCATCTATCTCTTACTAAACCATTCAGCTGCTGGCTCCAGTAAAAAAAAAACTGAATTTGAATATGCTGCAGTGTATCTGCTCACTGCTTCAACGAATTCGTAATGAAGAAACACTGGGCGCTTTTGGTGTATTGCCAGAGACAGCAAAACGCTTGAACAGACGTACGCATGGCGAATTTGGTCAAATACATGGTTTTTATTATACAGTCATGTTACTGAGCCAGAAAAAAGTCTCAAGATAAAGTACACCGTGCTCTACTCGTTGCTCAAGTCCTGATTATTCCCGAAAACGATATTTTACCTGGTGTGCCGTCCTGGTAAGACGCACACGTGACAATACCCGCAATGACAACTTCTGCTGAGTGTTTGAATGCCGGGATTGAAATATGCGTGCCGTGGTGCTGCTTAAGGTCCAGCACGATTTTTCCGGAGCGGCCGTAGTCGGTACTGTAATTGATGCCGTATTCTGTAGCTTGTATCTGATCGGCAAACGCGAGGCCGTATTTCTCTGAGCAGAGTCCACTTTCAATCGCGACTTTGACGCTTACAGATGTTGAGGTTCTTGCCGCTAACTCTAATTGTGCTTGGTGCTCATTTGCTCTTTCTTGACCGGGTACTGGAATATGCCAAGAAACACGATGTCAACTGATTGTTCAGCGACCTTCCATCGTCTGTGCTGCGGATATTAAAGAGGAAAAACAACATGGGCGTATCGATCGGGTCCACTGCAGGGGGCCACCCGTAATTGTTCTCGTGAACTGTGGCCCGATTGCATCGTGCATTAATAAACGAAACAGCCTCCCATACCTAGAGCTGCTTTACACGACGCGTCGCATAGTCCCTCGTGAACGCCGTCGGTCAGTGACAATTCCGGCCCGTTTGGAGTCCTGCTTACTGGATGAACGGGCGCCATACGCACCGCAGCGAGCTCAGCCGTTTCTTCTGACTTGAGTTTGAGCATCTGAAATATTTCACAAGAATATAAATGTGGGAGCTAATTGTTGCATGCTAGACTGGGGAACTCGCTTTGCTAACGTTGGATCCAATCGAATTACCAAGAAACAGGAACTAATCAGTGTTTGCCATTGAATTGCACGATTCATGAGGGACATTGAATAGTCGCTCGAAAGCGACCATCTACCAGCTAGTATTATGTTAATATATATATATATATATGTATATATACACACACAGGTAAGTGAAAATAGAGCAAAGGCTGGCCGCTATATGTATAGCCACGTTCGATCATCATCTGTCGCCAAATAGCAAATGGAAAGGAGGGATTTTCATTCCTTTTGGTGATATGTAGCAATTAACAACAATAACCCGCATCCTCGCAAGCAGCTATGGTATTATCATACCGTCAGAGGGCGAGTGTGCTGTACGAATTCGGAGGTACAGATCTCGTCGTTGTCAGGCTTGCGTGTACACACAGTAACTCGGTACAGGATGGGACCATCTTCGTCATCCGGGGGCGGTGCATTCATAAATATCGTACGCTGTCCTTCAGGGTCCTTATCGATTTGGAGGAAGTAGCCGTCAAGGGATTCATTTGACTTTTGGCTCGCATGCCCTGAAATCGCTGAAAGATTAGATGCGTCTAATTACATCTATTCGATCTATCATATAGAATAATATAGAAGCATACAGAATTAATACAACCTCATGTTTGAGTTAAAATTGATGAGATATGTAATTTCAAATATTGGCGCCATATATGTAGGTTCGAAAAGTTCGCGCAGTTTGGCGCATCTCCTCATCTAGACTCGATTCAATCGAATCAATAGTGGTATTGTACAATTCTATTATGATAATACATGCAAAGCTGCACTCGAAAAATTTTTGCTCTTCGGTGGTAAGAATATTATGCCGAAGTGCGCTATACCAAGTTACCTGTTTTATATTGGTCCGCGAGGATTGGTTTACCACTCTTGTGGTAGCGGACACAACTTAAGGTTCTATTGCTGCCCTCCACGGTGTCCAATGGGTAGTGCACTGAATAGAATAGAACGGAAGGAGAATATAGTGAAAGAGTTGGGTTTTTTTTGGGATCCAGCTAAATTAATGAACATCGCGAATTAGAGATATCGTACTTAATTCGACAGCAACCCGCGGGCTGCGTCAGATATCGACGAACGAGGATGATAGCTAATTGGAACTATTAGGTAGAATGATCTTTCCGTTCCATTGATCGCAAAAACCCTCACGAACACTACTAGTTCAAGCATATGCATGATAGATGAGATGTGAAAATTGTAGCGTTGTTCAACTGTATCAAGCTGATACAGCTCAACCCCTGGCGTATGCAGCTGAGTTCCACCACATATCTACACCCTGTCTCCAACCTTTGGAAGAACCAGTTACATTCTGGTATATGATGATATGCTCAATAAGGTAACCTATCCCTAGGATCAGTTGTCGTCTGAGATCTTGGCGTGCTGAATTCAACAAATTAAAAAAAAACAGTCGTTTGGCGTTCATTTACCTGGTCCTCTGGTGAAGACATCCTGCCTGAAATACCGAAACCTGCGCTTGGCGGTTCCACATTGAAGGATTGCTTTAACACTGTAGAGCCTCCAAAAACGAAGTCCCGCAATTTTTGCTTTCGTGACACCGGCAAATGGGTATCGGAGGTACTGGCCAAATGTTGTGTAGCCCGATTCAATGTAGCCTTTAAACCTAGCGTGGTGGCATTCGACATCGGTCTCGATCGTCATGTCGACCGAATCTGCACGGGGCTCTATGACAATCTTTAGTGGCTCCTCACCTAGCTCTGTAAATGATTATATTCCGATTTTTTTTTCTGACACTTCGTCCCATGTTATTTACATACAGACATATGTGACGGCTAATTGGGCGAAGTCAAACGAACTTCAAAACCGATTGAAGGTCATTCGCTACAGGGTGCGGCTGACTTGACTGAAATTCGACTCGCTTCGTGGCCTCACCCACCACATACGATACATTTGCGCAGAGAATACCAATCATCAAACCCCTTATCTATAAGATTCAATATTCATTTCTGTCTCGCTAAACCTTTATATTAAAGCCACAATTTTGTGAGCTTAATCAGTGCCATTACCGCTACGTGTCATCACACGGGGACGCCGCTTGGATAAGACCAAAATGGTTCGACGAAGCCCGCGTGCGGGTTCACATCTCGCATGATCATATCTGTTCCTTGTGACCGCGGTAACGGGATGTGGAACTAATGCTGAATACAGACACCAGGGCTTACCTGGACAGTTGAAAAGACACTCCTCAGTTCTGAACCTAATGATCCGATCTGTATTGGGACGTTGACCCGAAAAAGCGGCATGAGGGAGGAGAGTGGCAGTGTACGGGTCAACAATATATTCGTCTCCAGGGAAGAGGTCCTCGAGCACAGTTTCCTGTAAAGCGAGGCGAATAATTAATAAAAAGAGATCATTTTTGGCGAAGGTTTGTATGGTCATTTGTGCAGGGAGACGGTAATTTGACAATACTAGCTAATGAAAGCTCAACTGTATTATAGTAAATAGAACGCTTCGTAGTGCATATCCCATGATATATCATTGGATTGCTTGTTGGACACAGTGGGAAAACATGGGGGTGCCTGGTCTACAACTGACAATCGAGTACAACCGCGTACATCGGAACAGATCGAAATATTATCTAAGTATCAAGCAATTAGTGACAACCGTCAATGGATTCGTGCGACACACAGAAGCGGCGTAACTTACGAGCATCCAGGACGCGTGAGACGCATTTTCCATGATTCGTCTTTCAAGTGTAGCAGAAAACTTGGATGGTTTGACGGCGAACTGCATCACGTCTAGTATGAGAATGAAGAACGCTAGTTACGCAACCGTCCAACAGGAGCCACCAGGACCTTCACCATTGATTGTGTTACTGTTCAAATTGTACAAAGGGGCGAACGTGCTTTCACAAGCACCCCCATCCGCCGCCACGAAATATAGATCACGGACATCGCCCTGTGCTATGGCTTTTTTTTCTCTTCTGACTGATTAGAATATCTAACATGGACGTTAACTATTGTTAAGTATCCCACAATAATGAATTAATATTGTTCTTTACATTAGGCAAGATACATTTTTTTTACATTAGCTAATTCCCTTCGTCAGAACATAACATCGATATCTACCGTATCATAGCGACTGCCGTGTATTTTAACGTCCCGATGTACACCACACAGATTTTTTGGAGCCTTTTCGATTACTAACATACCAGACAACTTCTTTGGATCTTCTTTAAACGGTCGAGTAGCAAAGGTGACAACGAAGGGCTCTCCTTTTAAGCTTGTCGACTTCTCTCTTGAAAATACTTTGGACCACACCATGAGTGTGTAGTTGGCCCCAGGCACTAATTCGTCAATATAGGCCACCTGAAACACACCAATTCAGGTATTCGGAGGCGGTATATCATCAACTAGCTTGCTGATAGTGCCGTAAGGCGGTGCCAGCCTGTTGCGTGGTGCCTATGAGTAGACGCGGTATAATTCAAGAGTATCATGTTATATAAGAGAGATTATATTGTTATATGGTATAACACACACCGTCGTGCTGCCCTGCAAAGGGAGGCTTTTCTTTTCACATGAGGGGCCTGTCGGCGTCAGACGGCACCACTTGAGGAGAAAATCCCTCGGAGGAGGATTAAACGTCCATCGGGAATCAGTGAAAATACGGATGACGGCCGAGAAAAACAACGGATCGACTGTGACGAGAGGAATCGGACCTGGCTCTGTCAAAATGCGGACGCAATGATGTGTGATTGAATGAGTGATTGAATTTGTAGTCAACTAATGCGAATGTGATTGTCTGCCTAGATTCGCCTATATTTCAAGTCAAGTCGCTATATCGATTGGCCTATAAGTAATATGTTATAATCAAAAATCCTACTCGGACATACTTCCGAGTCGGGTATTAATGGATCCGATATATCGCTCGAAGTTAGGCCGATCGCCGCAACGCACGCTTAGTTCAATTCGGATATTGTCACGTCGTCGGAACCCTGTTAATGTTACTTCCGATACACCAACAGGAGGTTTGAGCGTGATCACCGTCTCGACACCAGGCTCTCCGAAAGTCAGCATCTCGTAAAAGGCATCCTTCAATCGAGCAACGTATTTTGGCCTGTCGCATTTCGCACAAGGGAGATATAATTTGATATTCACAAAGTCATCTGTCTCGTCCACCATGGCAAGCACTAGAGTTGCAGGAACATCTGCAAAGATCACATCTTTGTAATTAAAAGGTAAAAAAAATCCCGATAGTTATGCAACGATAAAAAAAATCCCGATAGTTATGCACCGGTGAGGAAATTGTGGTACCACATAATTAGGACGTCACGAATGAAATACGCTTGAATGAACTACTTACACGGTGGACGTTGCTGTGTCGACAAACCTGGAACTACACGACGAAAGGATTAATTACACCATGGTAAGATGTCACCAAAATCCTTCTCTCTTTCATAGCAGCCACTATCAACGATAGCGTAGATCTGGTATAAGCATATCGAAGAACCAATAACGAATCAATATTGAAAGTTGTGCCTGTACAATTAGCTGAACTCGTTTGTCTGTATGTGCCTATAAACAGAGTATTTCCCTGTTTTACAAAGCAATTTTCAAAATAAAAATGCAATTCGAAAAATACTTCTGGTAGCTAGCAAAACAAAAAGGCATTTGACAAGAAATACATTTTAAATACGCGTAAGATATTTGTTTCGTCTACTGGGGATAATCTCCTGATTGAATGTGCTCGAAATAAAATTTGATGTCCTACTTAGAACAGAAACAATCCAGTTAGACGACTATCCGTCTGAGTGAAACAGAGCGGTCTGCCTTGGCAACCTACTGCTGCGGAAGAATCGGGTCACTGATGATCCGTTCACGTTGCTTATGCCAAAGGCGATCTGGGGTGTGACGACAACTCGGTAAAAGCCGTAGCCTCGTGTGGCGGCAGGGATATCCGCGTCAGGAAATCGGTAATAAGGCAGGCCATAAAGCTGTAATTCGAAGGAACAAGTCGTGAGGGCAATAATCTCGATATATATATATATATATATATATATATATGTTTCTCGTGGTTTCACGCTTCACTTGGCATCTTTCTGCATGAGGAAACGGCGGCGCGGCGATGGTATTAGCTGCGGCGGTGTTTCTGTGTGTGGTGTGTGTGTGTGGCAGTTCGTGCCTGACATGATGCAATGCTGACTTACCACCGAATCGAGCTGCCACTTGAAGTCCACAACGTATCTCGTGTTGCATGAATTGTCATATATAGAGCAGACAGATATGAAGAATCTAGTCTTGACGTGGGGATTTATGCGTGGCACATGTATTTTGACGTCGAATTTGTCGGCAGAATACGGCAGGATATAAAAGCGTAGCTTAGGGTACGGCTCTGCTTTGCGGGATCGATATGCCAAACAAGACGAAGTGCGATATGAATAAAAAGTGAATGAGAATTAGAAAACTGACTAAGTTTTTAGTCAATATATATATATATATGCGCAATAGGAAACAAAGTCGTTAGCAACACCCACTTTTTCGCCGCCAGAGAAAACCCCTTTTTTAAAAAAAAAAAGAAAACCCCTGCTGACGGTAAACTCACAATAGTGGAGAGTTCCTGTTCGACATTAAGGTGAGCATTTCCAATATTCAAATTTCCATCAATCATAGAATATACATTTGGAACCGCACCTGTTCCGCCCGTGAAAACATCTTGCCTTGTATAACGTGTGTCGCCTGCTATCCCCACCAGACCGATGGTTCGCAGTTTGATAGTGTACGTTGTCCAAAAATCTAGGTTTTCTACCTTATTCCACTGATTGTCGAAGCCGTGCAGATACCTATGAGAGTATATTCCGGTCTGAGGATTTCTAACCGATATATAGCCTTCATAGGAACGATCAACATCCCACATAATCGTAACGTCCACTGAATCGGCGTCGGTCTTCGGCAATACGCGCACGATGAGTCGGACGTGGTCTAAAGCTGAAGATGGAACAATTCACATCAAAGGCGCTGTTTTACCATAACATAGATTGGTTGGAATGATATTTTCGTTCGGTCGCTGTCTCGATCGAATTGAGATTCGTATCATCAAACATCGTGGCCGTCAGCACGGCGGCTTGTACGGCTAAGTATCTGGCTGTAAAAAGCCGCAGTTTGCGGGGTTCGAGATGTAACATATAGGAAGGCCTAAGCATTGTAAATCCGCAGTTCCTTTGAAAACCTAATAAAACTCTTAGCCTATCGTGGGTGCGAGCATGAACT
This sequence comes from Stratiolaelaps scimitus, assembly GCA_019614645.1. NCBI lineage: Eukaryota > Metazoa > Arthropoda > Arachnida > Mesostigmata > Laelapidae > Stratiolaelaps > Stratiolaelaps scimitus. The sequence continues at coordinate 7,352,446 of JABWDB010000012.1, forward strand.
ACATTCAGCAATACCCCGAAATATCCACATATAATGGTGACAAATAAATGATTACAATGATGATCGCCTTCTACGAGATGCTAAGTGGCGCAAGTGTTCCTGTCATGTGCGCCCCTCAATTCAATTGTAGGCGGCATGCGACACCTAAATCTCTCTGACCTCGCACCATAAACTGTCACTCCCGTGTCAAATAATTTCCAATGATGAATGACGCGGAAACAATTCCCGATTCAGGCTCCATTTTCCTGTTGGTCAACTGAGGTTGCTGCACCACATTGGTTCCCCTTTGGTGGTGTTTGGTGGGCTTTCGTGCTGACCGAGCCGACTCGTGGGGTTAGCACAAAAGTCGGGAACTCGATATGTGTGTTTTTCCCTTCTACCTGAACAATCGACGAAGCATTCTGGCGTTGTGAACGATGTCCTTGTATCATCTGACATTGGATCTTGCATTCGTGACAGGCGAAGATCGTACTCCATGCCAGGAAATAGCTCGTCTACGGTGAACCCCTGCAAATTCACGAAAAAACTGTGTACTATTAATGAACCGTCGTGTGGGATATAGATGTTTCGAGCAGCGAGCGATATCTTCAACCACACATAGTGGATGGCAGTAGCAATCCTATTACTAGGCGTACGAAAGGGCCTTCTGGGCCCTGAGTAATGGAAGTATGGACGACGACCTTTTAAACCAGTGCCTAACAGGACCATTATTGCTTACATGTGCCTACTCTGCCCAACATCTTCTAGCCACCGGAAAGATTCTATTGATGCTTGTGACCAAAGGACGCAATAAGGTTCCTGTCACTGACGAGGTTTATTTATTCCCGGATGAACAAAGAATCGATTATGTCAAGATGGTCCCCCATCTCGTTGCGCAACAAATAAACACACGATATTAAAGCTAACTAGGTAAAAATGAAATCTACGAAACCGATTGATTCATAGATGTGTCATACCCGAACATCATAGACCTTGATCAGCGAATCGCACCTGTTTCCACTATACTTTAGGCAACAGGTCACGTTCAGAAATTCGAGGGCGTCCAACTTACGACCACCAAGAAGCACTCGTGCAGAAAACCACTTAGGTAGGACAGTCACTTGACCTGTTACAATTCGCACAATTTGCACTGATAATTACGTTCATAGCGCGCTCACACATGATATGAGCATTATGTGCCCGTTTCGTGCAACTTAGATTGAGCAAAGCCCTGCGTTGTCCATAATCGGAAAGTTCTTCCTTAGATTCTGCTAATTAGCGAAAAACAATGATCCAGTTGATATTGTGGGGTTGAGCGAAATTCGGCAAAATTTCAAAAACCGGTACAAATACCGGTAAGAACATTGGGTATACCGCGCTGTTGAATCAGGACAATGTTGTATGGTTCGCCGACCAAGGCGTTCGCCGGCTCATCAGGCTGCGTCATTGTACGATCCATAAACGCTACGGGTTGTATCGAGATCCGGTAGCCTACATCGACGTCGTAAACGATCATCGTCTGTAAAGTAATTCGAATTCTTGTAGAAATCGTATCAAAAGGTACACTCGGCTTTCATTTTCTAGCTGACTGTCAGCTATTCTCCTTCTACGGCACGAAGGAAGGTAACTGAGACGGGCAGTGGCAGCACAGTAGCAGTATTGATTCAAGGATCTGTCAACTGTCAACCGTTACGAGCTCCAGTTGGAACTAGGGAAGTTCTGTCCCGAAATGTTCGTTTCAAGAGGGATATCAATGATTCCTTCAATAGATCGCAATACATGTATCAGGAATTACACGGGTTACATCGAGTAAATGCATGTACCGTTCTAGCATCCTGATATTTTTCCTTGATCGTTTTACTCGAGGTTCCATTTGGGAACGACACTTGAATTATGAATTGATCTGGAACTCGATTTTCGAATCTGGTCTCTGTGAACACGTTGAGAATCGCTGAAGTGCCGACCAATTCTGCTTCGACGTACGAAATTGCATGTGGTCCTGTCGGAAAATGTATTAGAAATCGGTTAGCAGAAACATTAAATAGACGCTGTACTGAAGCTGTCACAAGTTCCACATCAGTTTAGTTCCTCTTCAACGACGTGTCCGCAACGCGACACATGCGCCTGTGCATCCGGTAGATATTAGATCGTTCGATAAGTAATCGATATCAGCTTCAAAATGCTCCAGTATCGTCTACAAAAATTAGAATACGCAGAAATTTGGCGGAGTGTCCATATCCGGCGTTGTCGCCTTCTCGCACTATCCACAAGAGTCTGTCGAGAATCGTCTCACTATTTGCTTGCTCGACAAACAAGGAGAAATTTTCAGTCGAAATTTGTTACGGGATATGGCAAGCGCATCTTCGTAGATAATCCCCAAAGAAACAGTGACTGTTTAAACGCAAGACGCATGGACATATGGTAATACCATGTCGGATAAGAAGTGGGTGGTCTATTATGAACTGCTTACATCTGGTCAAACGGTCGACGCAGACCATCACAACTGAGTCAATGAAGCCAATAAATCGGCAGAAAACGGCCGTGGAAGTGCAAAGGGCGGTGATATTGCAACATTGCTAATGGTGCTTTGGTGAGCCGGCGAACTGTTGCTGATCTTGGCTAGGAAAGTCTACTGCACCGAGCGCATACCCCATACATCACTCCACCAGATTACTACCTAGTCAGACCCATGGAGCACGGCCAGCTTGGGAAGCTCTTCAAGACAGAAGCAGAGGTCCGAAATTGGGGGGATGGATGAATCGTCTTCTTTGCTTGATGCTTCAACCTTTAAAAAGATACAGCAATTCAACCAAAGTAGAAAAATATTGATTACTTATCGAACGACCTAATACATTGAGAGCATACACCATTAATATATAGCTAAACCTAACTGCTCTGCTTTTTTGTTACGGACTCCTGCGTGCTTGTGTTAGCAGTAGTTACCACTACATTAACGGGTTCGTTCAGTAGCCCTAGCACTCCACAGTTGCTAGATACGATGGATTGCACGGAGACAGTATTAAACGCGACTAACATCTACCAAGCTGGCAACTTACTGCCAGGTCCAATGTAAACCCATCCATAAAATGTGTTAAAATGTTTTCCGCAAAACACTTTCAGCTGTAGTGAAACGTCCTCCCAGAATCGAAGGCCCTTAACGGTTACTTCCTTTGGCCAACTGGGAATCTTAAAGTTCATCTCGGTCTCTGTGCCAGCCATGTGCTTCGTGAACAAATCTCCACTAGGAGAACTCCTATAGCGAAGAGTGTATTTCGGATCGGCACATTTCGCGGTCGGCAAGCTTATCAGAATGTCCATAAAATCGGCTGACATATTTGCTCGAGCCACCCGAATTCGGCCAAATAGCACTAAAAAGGTCAGAGTTGCGACTGTACGTTAATAATGTGTTTTGTTCGCATGCTGCAAAGATATTGCCTGAACGGTTGAAGTCGAGAGAAGAGGACCATCAATCGTTGAACGAGTGCGGGTTGTTGGGTACTGTCTGATTATTCGCGGAGCATAAATATTGGTGAATTTTGATTCGTGACTGTACCTGTCACCGTATCAGGTTAATGGACACGTTATATGAGGAAATACAAAATAGTATCCGCTCCCGTTAGGACAAGCATTTGAACTATTACCATATATACGCCTTTGCATATACACATTTAAACGAATATCTCTGTAGCTTACGATAAGTGCGTGCTCACGCTAACCCACCGGAACATCTGGCGCAGTTCCCAATTTTGAACGTTGTGCGGACCGTCTCGCCATAACCCTTCCGAGGGTCCGTACGGTTAGGTTTCAGCCAAGGAGTCACTGTGAGATTGTAGGTCACCGACGCTTCGACGTCCTTCAGCATCGCGGTCTAATGCATAATGTGTATTCGCGGGTTGAAACGAATCGCCGAATATTAGGTACTAGATACCTTCATATTGTTGTGGCTAAACTCAATTGTACCAAAGGTCTTGGGGTAGGGTGCCTAGTGCACTCATAAGGCGGTGCCAAGGGCTCCGATGCCCGGAGCCGTAATGCAGCCTGCGCTAGGACCATTCTACACCTTGACACCTCGTCGTATACAAGCAATATAGTGCACAGATCACACCAAGAAGCTATGATCTCAAAGCTAGACAAATGTGTGCCAGTGAATCAATTTTGAGGCGGAATTATTCTTCCTATTCTTCCTGCTTGCCAACAGAACAACGGACGATGGACCATCGCCAACTTACACACTGTCCAGTACGATACCATTATTACCACACTGCCCTATTCAACCTATTATCTTTCTCTATTATGGTAAATGGTGAATGTTTATTGGTTTATCAAAGGAGCTGCAATTTTACAATGCTTAAGCTCTCTTATATTCAATCTATTATCACCCCTGCCCTATCTTCAACCGAAGGAGTCTAAGCCTTCCTAACAAGTAACCTAGGCGTCCCTTAGGACATGAGACTAGAGCAAAAGTCAGCATATACGCTGTATATCCGTTCGTACCGTGACTTTACCGTAACTCGGTGTGGACAATGAGAAGCACAACAGCGGATGGCAATAGTGGAGATCCAGCATCCAGGACGCATGTGAAATGTTCTCGTCGATTTCGATTACGGCATAAGCATTGTCTTTTCTGCTGAGTGCTCGAACCACTCTGATGGACTCGATCACCTTTCCTCCTGTCATATTAACGTTTCTCTCAGATTACAATCTCAGATCCCAGTTGGAGAAAAGGGTCCCAGGATCTAATGCAAGCTAGCAGATGATACGCAAATGGGAGCTACCATGGCTGTTTAGGGAGTAAGCCCCTTCGATTAGACCAGATGGCCAGATGACGTTAATTCAAAGGACTAAGGTTTTTACTTGGGATAATGAGCACTGCTTGTGAATGAGAAGGTATAAAAATACAATATATCGAGGAGCAATCGAGGACTGGATTTTTGAAGTCCACTGACGTATTTAGCATAGTATACCTGTCGTGAAAACGCTAGATGTCAACATTTCACGGTCATCCTCACAGTTGATGTTACACTCGAAAATCACCTCCGTTTCAATGTCGACCTCCACTTCGACCCCGTGTTGTTGCGCGTCGCTTGCATTCGAAAGTGTCACAAAATGGTCGCTACCCACGGTCCTATATCTAACGTTGTACTCAGACGGATCGTGGCACTTCGGTCTAGGTGTTTTCACCCTCACGCGCATCTTGTTGGTCGACGTGTAGCCTAGGATGTTTAAGAACACCGATCTCCCGAGCGAATCTGGAGACCGATTAGCACGGGTCGGAGTCGACAGAAATTGACGAAACAGTAAAGAACAGCGAAGGGGACAGAGCTCTGTTTTTATTTATACCTGGGTAATACGCGCTACCACATGCGAGAAGCAATACCCGCATAGAGAACAGGTCAAGCGTCATTTTGAATTTCATAGAATAGGGGTCATAGACAGGGGTCGCCTGTCATAGATATGGGTCTCCTGTCACAGATATAGGTCTCCTGTGATAGGCATTCACCTGCCTACCCTATTGAGGTGCTTGTAAAGTGCTGAGAGATACTCAGTTGTTTGTTCGAAACGTTATTCGGGTACACGCGTATGTATTCACACATACCTCTGCAATCTTCGCATTGCCCTTGTTGGAATTCGGTGTTAAACGGTTCTGCTTCGTACAGCTGTCCAACAGACGGTGACATGACCGGAATCACAGTGAGGTTGTATGTCGCCGACGCCATTAGCCCAGTTAGCATGCCCACCTACAAAAATTTATAGGCAACTATTATTCAACAACTATATCAGGGAAAATTCCCGTTTCTCCCACACCAGACATGTGGGAGATTTGTGTTTACCAATATACTTTATCAAATAATAAATACTATACGGCGTATTCGTGGCAAAAATGTTAGCTGGAATAAATAGCCACCCCTGTCATGTTATCGTCGAACCGTTGATCGACAGAAGGCACATAGTGAGCTGACCATGTGTTCACACCGTGTCAACGTGTATTCCCGTAATTGTTGTCGTGACCATGAACAGCAATACGACATGATTTCGAAAGTGAGGAACCAAATCCTTTGACAAGCAATGCCAAAGGCAAACAAGATACTGAAAGGGAGATAGACGATGAGTGAAGACTTGATGAGGATGGCCTTCGATCTTCAATGGTGACGATAAATGTAGGACTATTTGTATGCGGGGACAATCGAAATTATACAGAGTGCATGCCATACGTAGCATTTATCGATGTATCACATACCGTTGTTTGGCCAGTATGCGGGAACGATCGCGCGGAGCAGGTTCCGTCGACTCGACGACAGTAAGTGAGGATATACTCGAAGGGATTAGACATAGTTGCGGGATTTGCGGTAACGTGTACTTCTGCTGTCTGCGCGGAACCGGAACTCGGCTTTACGACGACATCGAGAATGGCATTTTTAACTAGAATGTATCAGGTGCGAAAAAAACCTAGTTATGAGAGATACCTGGTTATCAAAAAATGACTGATCTGACTCAGTCAGCACAGCTTTCGCTTGGGCGTCTAAATCACTTCCGCCGACGCCGGAGGTCGCGGGTTCAAACCCTGTGGTTGGAGACGTATTCTTTTGGGGACTACTCTTTTGTAAGGCTATAGTGACTTAGTCTTAAGGGAGATAGAGACTTCTGTATCGTAGATCGGACAAGACTTCTGTGTAGCGAAGTTGCAGATCCTATGGTGCGGAATCCAATTGTTGACGGTTACAGTCTTCTGTGAGCATTTGTCTCACAATCCTATCAGTACGCACAGTATTTACAAAACGCTAATAGAACATATGGGATAGCCATTAAAAGTGTGGCACGTACCCCCTGTAAAGGTGGTATTAGTTAACTTTTCGACGATGTCGCCACACGCCACGTAGCCGTCGAACCGGTACTCTAGCTGCGGATCTAAATACAGCGAAATTCTCCTTATGCTTCGATCCAACGTTATGTGCTGCATCTCGTGTTCCGGGCTGCCCAAGGTCCGATAAGAGAGGTAGTAGGGAGAGAGATGATCACACCATGGCACCTCTGGGTGGAACTCTACAAATCCCAGGACCTTTAGTGTGGGCAGATCGACGTGAGACAAGTACAGTGGCCTTCGGGGCGCTGCGAAAAAACGTATAAGAAACAATCAAGAGGAAATGACCTTTAAGTGGGCAAATTGTCGCTAGTCACGGGCAGCGTCCTTATGTGTTTTAAAGATTTTCAATCTATAAAACACATAGGGAAAATAACCATTGGCCATCGAAACCATGGCCCGGACAAGGACTAAGGAGCAACATATTCGTTAAGACAAAGACGTCCGAGTTCTGAGTTGGAACCTCACAAATTTTGATAACTAGAGACGTATTTTTTGCCGCTTGTAGGCTAAAACCAATAGCAACACCCATATAAATTATTACCACCACCATCTGGATATTATAAAATAGTTTCATGAGGAAGCAATTTGAAAAAGACCTCGATACAAAGTAAAATGATAAACTTAGGTTGCCTTCATAGGTTGTGCACAGGAGTTTAGGTCCAATCATGCCCATGTGTGGTCAAATAGGTAAAATAGATAATAGGAGTCCGAAGTCCCTCCCATGGTATCGAAGTAATGGGGTGGGATTTAGTGAGTCCCACACTAGTCACTTCGGCTTAGTGACACACATGTTGATTTGGCATTCCCGGAACCTCCCATAAAAAATATTGTCCAAGCCCAATGTGTTCTGCCCCAAAAAACTAGTAGAACGGCCTATCTATAATATAAAAAAAGCAGCAAACAGACATTGCCACTTACCGCTCTGGCCAGTAACGAAGACGATTTCACGCAGGATTTCCGTCACTTGCCCACAGTGCATAATGCCAACGAAGGCGAACTCGCTCGCCGACGGAAGCGTTAATTTGATCGACGTGCTTCGCGGAGGCAGCACGGACGTCTCGACGTAGCTGGTCCAATTATGCTGCTTGTACCTCAGTTGGTACCTTATTGGCGAGGTGTAGCATCTAGCATGGGGGAATGCTACATCGACGATGACGCGAGAGGAAATCGTGTGCACAATCGAGATCCGGAGATTTCTGTTGTAGGTCCCTAGGAGAGGAAGAAATGACTGCTGTTTCCTCTGCTCTTCTTGGGTCAATAGATTCATTACACAACGCTCTATTGAGAACGTTGGTGAAGCTCAACAAGAACCCAGCATCTGCTACTTACACGGATCTGGAACGGTGCCGGTGTTGAGGCTTCCGTACAGCATTGACAAGTCTGGCCTGTCTTGGTTTCTAGCCAAACACTCCGTACTCATCGCGACGTACACGTCACGCTGATACGGGACACCTCCCAGTATCGTAATTTGCTCGCCTTTGTACCGGAGACGGTCAATGTACATGATGCCTTTTTGACCACTCGTTGCGATATAGTGCAGATGAACAGCGCACTTGAGATCACAGGGCTGAGTTATGGGCGGCAGAACGACAGCGATATCCACAGATGTTTCGGTCTTATTGATTGCTTCAACAATAAGCTCAGGCGAGGAGAGAACTTCTGAAAGTATACAAATATAGGTATACAGATACGCACTGATTATCACGGAGTACCATCAACGTATCATCCTATATAATACTTATTGGTAGAAGAAAATTAAATTGTTCCAAGACCTTACCCCGAAAAACATATACAAGCGCAATACCGTACATATATATATATATGGTACATGTCTCTAGTCCTCAACAAGACATTGCAAGAAACGATTGTCGGCACAGTGACGTACATGCATAACTGTTCAAGACCACGTTCGTTCTACGTTGTTCTTTTCAAAAAAAGAAAATTCTATTTAGCATTTTACTTGATTGAAACGTGGCCAGGCAGTTTTTATCACACGCGCTAGTATTGTAGGTTAGGGAAGGCTGTCCTGTAGGCCGAACGGAATTTCTTACGAAGGTCGAAGGCATCACAAATAGACCGTACTGAAAATGTGAGCCGAATCTCTCCTGTGGAGTAGATATATTGATGCTCTGAAAAAAATCCAACAGGTTAGCAAATTGCACAATTGTCCAATTTTCGTGGTCTAAACACAAATGGCTTATATTGGTGCTATGTCGCTGAGGGACACCAGATGGTGCTGTCGCCGACAACATCGACAATATCGTTAGGAACCATTGGCCTGATCTGTTTGTGCCGTGAATGAACCGAGGATAAGCCTGCACGAAAGCCCACCTTGGTCTCGACAGACACCTGACCACCGAGGTTGTGTCCTGGACGGAAGGAAGGGCCCAAGGACAAGGCTAAGTCGCTGTCAAAGGCTGCTAAAGCCAGAGGTCGCACACTCAAATCGGAGGTGGGCAGAGCTTAGGCTTTGAAACCTTCTTGTGGATGTCAATATGTCTGCGTTCGCTGAAGGATGTCGCTGGTCCAAAGTCTCTAACAATTTCTGACGGCTATACTCACGCCTTCAACATAGGTACAGTGTTTTAAAGTACTATGTACTGATTATTTACTTTCGTTTTTTATTACAAAAATTAATTAAGCTATTGTGCTTGAAATTCGCTGAATTCACGAACGATATATATGTATATATATATATATATATATATATTTTAATATCATCGTCTTCGACTGAAACCCATGCTAACTGCTAAGAGTAGCTTCAAGTAGTCCATGGTGTTGGAAAATATGATATCAGCTTGTGCCAGAAGCAATATCTTCCTATGTCTTATTCTCACATCAACAAGAGTCAAATTCAGCAGCAGAATAGCATGCGAAATCACGGGAAAACTTCTAAAATTGATGTTCATATATAGAAAATCACTGCGACCGGTAGCGTTTTGTGTGGTTTAAAGCTATGGAAGGGCGAACGCAGTTAGAGGGGCAGTTTGGGCCACGATAATAATCACGTGCGTCACATGGATTCGCCCGAGTTCAAAATACGAACAGTAACGTGTTGGGCATTAGGAGTGCGGCATATTCCAGAATTCCGAATGACTGAAACTTGTTTAACGATATATAACATTTACTCAAACATACAATAATTAGGAATCATTTCTAGGGATCTCAACGATTACTATAATCGACTTACCGTTACGGTGGACTCTCGCTGGACAATTTCGCGAGCACAGTCGTTCTCGTTACAGGCGAACAACTCGAAATATATTTGAGAGTGTGACTGCGCCTCCGACCAATGGAGGCTAACTCTGACCATGAAGTCGTTTATTCGTTCGACGACGATGAACTCCGGCAGCTCCGGTTGGCCTTTTTCGAAAATGAAAAATGAGAGGGAAAGCGTCATTAGGGCAGCGTTTGCGCGAACAAAAGAGACGATAGGCCTATTATAATTATGAGCAAAACTATGAGGGAAGCATTATTATAATTATGAGCGTGCAGGAATTGAAAAATGATGGATTTTGTCCAAATTTATTTTTTCATTTGAACGAAATACAAAGAGATAAATTACTCACTGGGTGGGTCTTCCGTACGTTTAAAGGTACCCGTTTTGATCGATCCGAACCATCTACTGTGAAATGAGTCGAGGTCGGTGTCAAGGCAGCGGTACAGCACTCTGAGAAGGACTTCGGATCCATAGTCGGCACTGTCGATAATCTTAACCGTTGTGGTGTTTTCGTTATCTAGCAGAAGGTTAACGAGAACGCTGCCTCTACGAAACTCTGATGTCAGGTAGTCCACCCGGGCGGAGGACAGTACGTGGCAATATCGTACGTCCCATCGACTTCTATGAGCTTGAATTAATGAGTCCGAGTGCAACCGGACCTGAACGTCCACAGATGTCCTCGTATGGTTCACCAAGCTGGCTTCTAACTCGCGACGGTTCTTGCGTTTTTCTGTACCAACAAACATGTATGTATATATATATATATATTTTTTTTTTTTTTTAATATATATATATAGAGTCATAAGCCGCTGCTAAATAAGGGTACTTTTGATGAAACGAATTTGACACTCAATCGAACTCCTATACGGCTTCCACGTTCAGAAATTCGAACGCAAATACGTATGATATATAAACCATTATTGCTCGGATGCTCGAACCAAACAAAGAATCTCTATGGGATGTCATCTAGCTTCGTGACGCCGCATGCCAGAGTCATTCGCGCAGAAGAATTGTCAGCGCGAAAAATTGTCAGCCGGAGCCGCGAGACACAAACAAACGGTGAAAAAGAATCTCACTAAAGTCCACTTCGCACAAGGGGTTACACCTCTCCGTGGTAAATCTCAAAAAAGTCCGGTTAGCCGCGAAGTCTACATCGACTATCTCGCTTCCATTTTCTGTTCGGTAGGGGTAGGGCATCACCATTAGCTGATACGGTCTTCCTGTGGTCGCGCGAAGTTCTGTTACCTGCAATGCAAGGATTACTATTATACATTGTCAGAGCCACCCGATGACATTGTTTGAGTCGCCATTCCGACAGTATCAGAGACTTGTCTGACACTGTAACATTTGACGATCTCATACGATAGCAACCAAGTTAAGATAGGGCTGTGATGAGCCGCTCAGTGGAGTGTAATAACCGGGTACAGATAAAACAAATCAACCAATTGATTGTCCAAGAGATGATGCTCAGCGTATATTAAAGTATATTAATGGTATGTTATTAAGAAAAATGAATTTTGTTTTTTGAAATATTATCAAATAGAATTAATTAGAAAAAAAAGTGATTTAGTTATTATTTCAAATTAACTCGGATCGCATGGATTTACTAAATTCAACAGCGGGAGCACGTAAATCGGTTGAATGTGAACGTACGAGGGTGAGGTAACGGGTGTTTTAGAAGCATCGATATGATTCTATCAGGGATGTACACCTCTACAAGGCATTCGTCCCTGTGAGACGCTCTTATTCGAATTAAATATCTCTGATGTTCACTTCGTGTAAAAGTTCGTTACACTATCCTCAATTATGGCATGAAAAGAACTTGTCTGTCAATCAATTTGCGAGGGTCTATATCGTGGATGAACGCGTTACACTAATTGTGTGTTTTGTCTCACAAGATGATAAAGGTCATTTCTACTAACTCTTATAGGCCAAAAATCCTAAAAAAAAAATTTTTAATTTTTTTTTTAAAATTAAAAAACACATACGCACACCATATGGGGGCCAGACCACGGCCCCGTTGTTCATTCTACTTGTCTTGCTTTAGATCTACTGGTTTAAAAGGCAGATCTTGATTATCGTGATGGGTCAACGCAGGCAACGTACTGCAGGCTTTCGTCCCCAAGAGCAGAGTTTTACACAGGCATATATAACTAGCAAGAACTCGCTACTTTCTAACCTTATCCAAATACGACGTTCTCAGGCCGTCCCGCTTGCCTTCCCCATATAGTCCTTCAGCTTGACCAATCGACATATTGAACAATTCGAATAAAAATACATCTGCTCCATTGTATTCGACTAAGTCACCTACCGTCACGATATCGGTGCGATTGACAATGGCGGGCGGTTCACACTTGTTCTTAAAGGTGTTGCTTTTAATGCAAAGACTCAGAAGATACCTCACCGGTGCGGTGGGACGTAAGTACGACATGCCGATCCGAATAATGAGAGTTTCTCTTCCGTCCGCTGAATTCACTAGATCATTGGGCCTTTCTACGGCTATGAAGTCGGGGGCGCACAGTTCTCATCGGGGCGAAGACGATGCAAGGAGTTATGAACGAGCATCGAATCGTTGAATAAATTACTCAGATGAAAGGCGGCTCTCGATAGAACATCACATGTGTGTGTGTGTGTGTTTTTGTGTTACTATACTTGTCTTGAAACTGGTGTATATATATGAACAGCAAACAGCCCAATCACTGATTGGAATTCGGATCAAGTCTAATTTTAATAAAACGTTTATTGTCATTTTATCATTAGCAATAAATATTAATACCATATTAACCGATAGGAAATGATTTATCGACAGCAGCTGGCTAATTGTCCAGACAGCTGTGTGGCTTCAAGCATAAACGGTGGCATCGTTATGAGGTCCCCGATTTCATAAACGTCGAATTTGAAGTAGATTTCTTCGCGCGAATCCAACACGAAAATGACTGATATTTCGAGATATTATCTCAAGAAAAACTAGCAAAAAAAAGATAAAAATAATAGAAACACCGTCTGTCCTCCTATCTGTTACAATACTTACTTCCGGGACCGGTGTCCTTATCTTCAATCACATGCTCGACGAGTTCCCCATCGCAATGAGCAATCACCTCAATGGTGTAGGTTGTAAAAAACTCGAGGAAGGGAATCTCCACAGAGAACATTCGAAACTCGGTAGCCACCGGGCTATGCCGTATTCGATTTTTGGGCATATATGATGGTGACGTGATTTTCACTGTCAGGTTGCGATCCATGCAGAATTGATGCCTAAGCGTAATTTTAAGGATGGCAAAATCGTCCTTGGTGTAAATTGTATACTTTTTGCCGGCTAGAAGCGAACAACACACACAACAACAACAAATGCCAACGGAACCCGATCATATGAAACTGCAGAGATTTCGGAAAACGTCGTCCAGGCCACGTAATGACGTGGCGGTGTCCGATACTGTCTCGTATTTTCTCCAAACTGTTTTTGTTCCTCAAACTGAGATTTCGTCCGAATTATGAAATAAATCATGTTGATATAAACGCAGCAAAAACGAACGCGTGCATTTCACGAACGCATCGTCCAAATATCTATCCACTACCGCATAGTTAAGTAGGAAAAGCCACTCACATTTGTAGCCGAGAAAAAGATGGGCGGACACCCGCTCGCGGGTTTTCGCTTCGAAAATATTATCGCAACTAATGTACCCCTCGAAGACATAGTGCAGCCCACGGCGTAGGGTTAGAATGACAAAATCCTCCCTTGGGTGGACCGGAACTTGAATCCTGCGCGATCTCGGATCGATTGACCAATATTCTAGTTCGTGTTTCGCTTCCAAACAGAAGTCCACGGGAAACTGAACTTTGATATAGGCCTGATCTCTCGAAGCCGTATCGCCGAGATGAAAGTGATCATCGTCATTATCATTATCATCGTCATCAAGTATCGTCACAAATAGAGGCCTGTCTCCGGGGCCTGAAATGATTGAGGACAACAGTCGATGTGGAATCACTAAGGATACGCCGTGCAACTGATTGACTGTACTTACAAACGTATTGCGGATACGCGAACTAGGGCAAGCGGTTATTTAGACTCGCTGAAGGGTCCGGAGTAAAGGCTATAATGAAGGGCGTGCATTCTGTTGGTGAGGTCTGACTGATTACTACCGAGAGCCAAGTCGGCGCCTCAAAGCTCAATCTGACTTGAACGTTACCTGTTGCTGGAGACCTCGTCACCTCACGGGGTGGGTCCTGGTCTGTAGAAATAACACACACACACACACACAAAACGGTTAGAGACGAAAAAAAAGAACTAACAACAGGTGATATTCACGTTAATCTAAATATTTGCACAAAAGTGCACTTTTTATAGCGACTTTGCAGGCGCAAGGACGCGCGACGGAACATAACCAACCAACAAGTTGAGCGGTAGTACTCGACAGTACGCCGAGGAAGAAGACCATTGCCGAGGCAAGTTGCTCGAAGTCTTCATCTACGTAATTCTAGTACGCCTATATTCAGCTGTCTTACAGCTGTTTCGGAGCCCGCCCCACGACAAAAGTATCTTTCTCTCTCTCTCTCCATATCTGTTCGTGAAAGACGGAACATTCTTCTTAGGATCGCAGTATCCGCATCATGATTTAAACCGAATTCACAGTACCTCGTACCTGGCACAAAGTGATGTTATTTGCAAATCTCTAGGTAACAGGAACATTTGACCAGATACGTTATTATACGTAATCGGCAAATGCAGATGGGCAAACGATCGGACGCGACTTACAATTGTATCCGACGACAAAGGTATCAATTATTTTCTCCGAGGTGTTCCCGCAGAGAATCGTGCCATTGAAATCGTACCGCCTCCCCATCATGAGACTGAGTGTGGACGAGTTTCCGTACGTCGGCTGAACGGTGACGTCCTCTGGCTCATCCACATTGGTTACTACCAGAGCTAAATCCGGATTCTCACAGGCTGCTTTAGGGAACTCCACTGACGCTTCGACTCTTCCATGTCCGTCGTGGTACCGCTGATTCGAAGCGCTGATAATGAACTTCCGATACTTGGCTGAGTCTGAAAGCGAATTTTCGTCCCGGTACTCGGCAAGCATAATTCAGCAGACGCAAAACTAAACTGGACGGACCGAAGGATTTTGAAGAAATTCTAGTCAAAAGCACAAATCATTTGTTGTATAGTTCTAGTTGCAGTTGGTGGAGGCAGATATATCAGAGTAATAGCAGAAAAAGGATTCTCGTCTCGTAATTTTTGTCAGTCATTTCCACTGAGCTAGTTACAAGTGACTTCAATACTCTTTGTACATAGAATGAATATCATTTATATAGTTTACACTGAGGTATCCACGTACGTATCCGCTCGACCAACTGCTATTACTGGACATAATAAACGAACGGACAGCCGTATTAGCTGCAATCTCTCGGGTATTCTAGCGCGAAAGTGCTGTATTTAGAGATGGGCTCACATGACAACCTAGACAAGGCAATATCACATACAGTAAACAATGATCTACTGCTCACATTGGTGTTGCAGGTGTTCAGGTACAAGCGTTGCGTGACTCTCCAATGGATCAGTGCCGACCTCGCACCAGCGTCCATCGGATGTATAACGTGAGCACGATGGAGAGTAGTACGCCTGTCGCTCATTGCTGCACTCGGGGACTAGAACGTAGATTTCAGGATGTGATACAGGTCATGATATTGTGGCAGATCATGAACAGCTATTAATAAAGGCACGTATAACCAAATGCGATATCCAGTCCTGCTTAGTATTAACGGCAGTATAAATATGAATTGGGCGGCGCGCGTTGGCATCGAGACGATACTATGATAGGATGATATATTGTGGTGGATAGCGGCATAATTTGTCATTTATTTGCCAGATAACAGACAGTCCACTCTCAACGATGTTTACTTTTTAAATGTTTGCTTGTAAATTCTGTTTCGCAAACATCTCAAAGCTGCCATTGAGTTCACTGTGGCAACTTGTTCCTCTGTCCTTCGTGTTGCGGTCAATTTATTCTAACACAATGAAAATCAGCTACGAAACAAACAATGCTAATAGGTTCGGAGTAGCAGAACACCCTAACCGAAGCGGCGGCAGCAGTCCAGTTGAACTGTAACTGCTGCAATCAACTTATTAAACGTCGGAATTGATGCGCGTTGTATATCCATATCTGTCTATATGATTTAGGACTAGCACAAAGCCCGTATGCAGTCAACGATTAGGTATGCAGTCACCAAAACGAACCGTGCGACGCCGCACAGCTAATTAGCTGACCCGAGATCACTGTTCGCAATAGAACGATACAAATCCACAACGGTTTCAATGAACGTGCGCTTATCGCCTCGCTCCCTGGACTCCGGGAGGACATCTCTTGATCGGGCGCCGTGTGAGAACGCCTCCTGCACAATACGATATCGCAGAAGTCACCTCGTCAGACGAACTTCACAGAAAGCGCCAGCCGCTTAGGCTCGTTCTATGACGCATTCAGAAATCACCGGATTGAGGATGGACAAATTTCGTGCCCCTACAGTATTATGGAACACTGAATTAATGATATAAAGATTTGTACGACCGCCTAGAAGCCTTTCTAAGGAATTCGATAACTGCCTGTACAACTGGTCGAATATGTTTACAATGTACTTCGGGCTAGGGCAGAGCGTCTGCATTGACAGAACCGGTTAGCTGAGAAGCAAAGGTTATCGTTATCGTAGCGACAACGAAGAGTTTAGAACAGAAACAAGATTATCGCAAACAGGTTCAAGGTTTCTAGGTTCGGGCTGGCATTCCCGTCAGACCCGCTAGCGTGGTACATTAGTGTGCGCCTTTCAATCGGAGGATCATGTCGGCGCACGGGTTCGATCCCCACCGTTGCGCATTTGCATATAAGGGCTCCGTCTTATGAACGTGGTTCCGTGGACATTAATTGTTGGCTGTGGGTGAGCTCGTTAGGCTGTCATTTCTGAACCGGACCACCGGGAGTGCTACTTCTCTAGAATCATGGCAACACAAGTGCACTCGAAAGCCGCCAAGGTATACGTCAGGACGAGCTCTCTTCGTTGTGAAGTAATTGTAGTATCCCATGTAGGTACCACGTGCTCGTGCCTAGCTGATGGAAGACAACACGTCGTCTGTTGCGTTATCAGTGCTGCCCAAAAAGAGACCTTTCATACGTCGATCCCCCCGGCGATCCCAGAGCCCCCACCTTCCTGAGGAACCCGACCTACGTCCGTTTCCGCTTTCGATATTGACTTTCTGTTTTGGCGTTTGGCGCTCATTGAAATCCTAAACTCCACTGTAATTTATACCCATGGAATGAAGTACATTTGAGATAATGATAAGGGTGACATGAATCCGCTCATATTCAGGTAAACGGAATGGATTTATTCGTTTATTAAAGGAACTACAGTGTTTCGCAGTGCTTGAGAGTTCTCTTGAGAGAGTACTGGATTAGTTGATTTTTACTTTATTCTTTTATTTTCAGTTGATTTGATTTTTTTAGTCGATTTCCTTGGACGTTGAGCATTTGAGGCTATGATCTTGAGGGGAAGCGCTCTTGAAAAGTGGCAACTGCCAACAGCAGCTGACGAAAACACGCATAGACACGCACCGATGGTGATGACAGTAATAAAATGCATGGTTGCAATCTGTGCCATCGAAGCAGTTAAGCATATATACATATATATATATATGCAGGGAAAAAAAAAAAGTTTTTTCCAGCTGACCCTCAGCTTCCCCTATATATCTATATATATATATATATATAAGGGGGGGGTCAGCTGACCCCCACGAACCCGCATTGATCCATAGAAATCGGGTATATATATATATATATATATACCCGATTTCTATGGATCAATGCGGGTTCGTGGTTCTATTGAAAGCACCCTTCGGAATATGGTGTGGTTAAAAACGGAAAATACGGCTTAATTCACATTATTAACATAATCAAATAGATTCCTGGTAGTGCAGTGACCAGTTCGAATCAGATCGTTGAACAAATTTCAATGCAGCCTAATGAAGTGATAGACCTCCGAAGGGCGTCTGATAGACGGAACGCTTGAAGTGTTCCGAGTGGTGCCCACTCGGATGTCCACTGCACTTGTACGCACTTGCCGCTAGTAAGCACTTGTATTTGCATCTCAGGTCGATTAATTCCAGCAAAACGTAAGCCTTCACACTGCTTACGAACCTGATCGAAGGTAACGGTAAGGTAACAGCCACAGCAGCCGTGGTGACGTTACAGCGAGCAACCTCAAGAGTAAACGAGGTGTACGTCTCACGCCGTCTGCACATGGCGTCGCCTCACCATTATCAGCATCATGCTCGTTGATATGCTGACTGCTACAGTCCGATCCCAAACGACGGATGCGCTGTGTGATCGTCGGCGGCATATGTTTCTGTTGGCGCCGTCTTCCGACGTCGTTCGCAAAAGGTGAGCACACAAGAGAGAGCCACTGGTGAAACCATTCCAGCAGTGACGTTTTGCTTCGTAAATCGTCGATCCTTCGGTTCGGTCTGTTCGTTGGCAACCTATCGCGATGATTCGCCGGAGGCTGTTTTTGCTACCCAACAGGGCCAGGCGTCGGCAAATGGCCGTCGCGCTGGGGTTTAGCGTTATCCTCTTAATCGTCATGTGGCTTCGACACAGCGCCGACAGGCACATGGAGTACAAATTGCAAATGATGATAAATAAAATGGTCCAGGTGCTGCAGGGTCACATTACCCTGCTAAGGCAACGCCTCTCTCTTGGCGGCGGTAGCGATGGGCGAGACCGAACGCTGAAGGACCTCTCCAATAGGATGAGTGACTTCTCCAATATGCTCAACAAACTGCAGGCCAACCTCGATTATGAGGGGATACTCAAGGCAAGCCAACGGGCGGCAGAGCTATTCAAATATTCGAAAGATGTTCTTGACCGCTTCGACGACACTCTTGAGGTCTCTTGGACCGAGATACCTGGCAACCAGCCGGAGGTGCATGTCCGCGGACTGAGATGATGTCGCACGAAAACGCACGTAAATTTTATCTGCGTTACATTATTATACCATTCCAAACTAGTCTCTCTTCTTGAAAGTGCGAATGTTTGCCACCACTGGTCTAGTGGACGTTTTAACAAATCATTGGCGGCTACACAGCAAGTGCAGTGAGGCTTGCGCATGATTTTGCCGAGATACCATAAATTAGCAAGGCCAGTCTGTTGCCACCTGCAAAACGAGCCAGCGGTTTGGGCGGTGAGGCTTCTCATAGAATTATCTAATCTTTCGATCGTCCCAATAACGACGGTCCAGCCACCTGCGATTATACATTCGGTACGGATGAAAAAGCATTTTCACCCGTTGCTGAGGACAGATAAAGATGCATAATGATACGGACGCGCACGAGCTCGCCCGCTTCGTATCGTGTTACTAAACTGATCTACGAATTCGAAGATATCGACGACAACATCTTGATGACTACTACACTATATATATTGTGCAAAACAGCTATGTGCCATTTTAATAATACCGACGATGAGTCGTGATCAGATTTCGTTTAGTACACAATTATGATGCCTCGTAATTGTGTACTAAACCTGATCATTTCTGGCTCCATTGTGCTCACTCGCTAAACGACAAATATCGCCATCTTATAACTAATTGCAGGAATCGCCGAACGTCACCATTTCATAACTATTTGTGAACGTATACAGCCTATCAGTTTGTGTATATATTTCATAGCTGGGTCTTGCCTAGGCATTACACACATCCAGCGTTTGGGGATGTGTGTATAAACTCATTTATCTTATTCGACCTAGAGTGGCTGTGTACTTTATCGAATTCTAAACAAATTCTAAAAGTGGGCAACGATTGTGCCCGCTGAAGGTGACGAACAGCCTCCACTGGAGGCCACACTTCGCCAGTTTCCGAGCCTCCCAAAATGGAAACTGCGTTGCCCTGTGTGGATATCCAAAGCAAATCTTTGCATTTCGAAATTCTAAATTGTTTTGATCAAATGTCAGACAGTAACATAGGTAATCATGTTTTATGTTTTACGATACACACCATGTCCTTTGAATGTCCGGGATAAAATACAACATATGTATATATACGTTTGATTTTATGTCGAATATCTAAATTTCAATAGTGTCAACAATTCTGAGACTACACGTATCATTGATCACGTCGTAGGGATTGTGAGACGATTTTAAGACCCTTAGTCGTCTCACGGAGAATATTTTTAATTGTTGTTAACGCATTAGCTGTATATATATATATATATATATATATATATATATACATATATCCGAGGCCGTCCGTTTATATATACAGTGTTCATTTTACGATACCGAAAGTTGTAAATATCACCAGGAATATTTCCAATAATAATGCAAGCTTTAAAAACAAAAAAAAAAATATATATATGTCTGTGTGTGTGTGGGTCAGGCAAGATCTGACTGTCGATGATGACACATCTTATAAACAACGAACGAGTAATGATATTTAATGGTGGTGCAAATTGTCTTGTACATTGCGACACGCCTCCATCACTTGTTTTCTTTACGCGAACTTAACCATTGTAAAAGACTGCAGGTTTATTAATAAAGCAAAAACTGGGTTGTATTGTGTAGTAGCAAATTCGTTAACCCGACGTCAACTTGTTCATTCGTTGTTTTCTGTTAGTTAACACTTAAACTAGTGAACGAGTCCAATAACAGATGCGAGCCCGCGAAGCGGATGACAACGACCGACCATAACGACTAAAAGCTATTGTATCATCATATGTCGCACGTCGCCCATCGGGAATTCAGCATTAACATGCGCCTTTCTTTGAAAACGCAATAATTCGGCGGTGGCATAAATGACAAGATCTTTCCCATCTTTGTATGTGTACAATATCGTTAAATGCACGTTATTGCTGTTGTTGCTGTCGTCGGCCCACGACAAAATGACCCTCGGGGAATCGAACCTAGGTCTCCCGCGTGACAGGCGGGGATACTTACCACTATTATGTATTCGAATGCCTGAAGATGAATAGCTATGTTGTATTTATTAGTCAATTATTTGGTACATTGTACGGCCACCAGTTGTTATTGTTGTTATTATTCTTATTGCCGTGGTTGTTATTGTTTCTGTTGTTTCCACAGCGATATGTTATTGTCATAAAGCAAGTTTAAAGAAAAACAAAACCGGAGGCAATATTCATCCTCGCCAGGCGCTTTGCGTGTCCCCCTGAGCCGGGGCACCTTCCGACAGAGCCGAAAGAGACGAGTTCATGACGGCTTTCGCACAGAAAGCTGCACTACTCAATGTTTTCGCTGCGTTTTGGTGGTCGCATAAGCTCTTGGAGCGCGTCACCACGTGTCGATTCTCGGCACGTCATCGGAAGCAGACCTACACTGCACCACACAGGAGACTGCCGCTTTCTTCCACGTGAACACCGTGAGACGATGGTCAGTCTCACAACAGCTGTACGTGACACACAGGCGGTGCGCACACGAATGTCATCAAGATGCCACGGTTCGCCGTGCTCTTGCAGACATGATCTCAGCCGTTGCAGTGGGGGCGGGACTTGCGGTCCCGACGCGGACATCTTCGCGGCGCTAAACCGCTGCTCATGCGTGTTTGTGTCGTCCACTTTACACAATGTTTTGATTTGCTTACCTTTGTCAATCGGAATAGCGATCGACTGGTGCTGTTGGACGAGGCAATCCATTCGCTGTTGGTGAACTCGAGGCGTTGCCCCGGGCGGCGACAAATGATAGATTCGTTGCGCAACCGTCTCGTTGGCGACGGCGACGCTGTCTAGTGCGGTGTTGGAGCGACGGTGACGATTACGCTGGATAGAGCCGGCGCGATGACGCTCTCGTGCTTCGCTCTGACGATGATTGCAACCACTGGCGCCCTCGTAGTTCTTCTACGCCTTTCACAAATGACAACGCTGGATGTTCGGTGGTTCGCCCTGCTTATGGTGGTGGTCACGGCCCTTGCTTGGTACCTGACATATCTCAGACTTGGTCGAAGGATCGGCGCGGCGACATCGTCCGTATCGCGTTGCCAAAACGACTCGAGATCAAGCCAGCGATCCGGATTATTACTTGTGTCTAATCAGCGAGTAAATGAAGACGAAGAACCTCTCACTTCCCAACTCCGCTTTGCGGAAACGTTTGGCAAGTTCAACGGACAGCACCAGTGGCTTGGCGACTCGAATCGAATAGACGTCTGGGAGAAATATAGAGCGGTGATTGCCGAGATGAAAACACGTATACAACGCGACGACAATAAATAGTCTCCAAAGGTCTACTATTAAGAAAGCGATTTCCAACAGCGCCGATCTCAGGGAAATACCTGCGTGCAATGAGGAAATCTGGTGTGTGGCTCGAACATTGTGCTCTAGATTATACGGATGATTACGTGAGCATCGATATACGTCAACAAGCCGAACGATGACGGGCAGGATAAATTAAGTGACGTGGCAGATCTAAGTGGACGTAGTACTTCGAAGGTGGTCAAACGCAAGAACAGGCTATCTGCCTTTGGGGTTCCAGAACTTATTCTAACTTGTAAAATTTCAACTCATACGTTCTATCATGCAGGTGCAGCCTGACCCAGAGTGATATGAATCACATGCATTTTTCTCTGGGGAAAACAACACAGCCAAAAATGCCATCTTTCAAGATAACAACACAGCCAAAAATGCCATCTTTCAAGATGGAGGTATTTATACAATGCGCATCATCATGGCTATGGCGTCTTGAGTAACCGGAAGACGGCACTCGGGCGCTTTGTATCGATCGCAATGAAAATAAATTTTAACTTGTCGCGAAAAAAGAAACGAACAATCTTAATCATTAGTTGAACTCAAATAGTGATAGGTCTTGTATTCTAGACATTTTACACAGTTCTAGTTGTAGCTAGCTCTAATTCTAGTTTGTAACTGTAAATTGGGGGGAAAATGACTTTGATTTGAATACTAATTAGCGACTTGGGAATTTCTCATCCAGTCTTACTGAAATTTGCTTATTATTTTGAATAATTAGGAATTAGTTGGTGGGGAAGGATTAGTTGGGGACCGAGGCCGTCATTGCCCTGAGGAAGGCGATGGCATTGCCTCTCTGCACAACGAGGGAGAGGCATTGCAGAAGGAAAGATCCTGCACGCTTGTGCCCGGTGGCGCGGATCAGACTATGGTGTACCCCTCCGAGGAAGCTCACAGTGAGTGTCCGCCTAACGTTTCAAATGTAAGGTGGAAAAGAGCTTGGTTGTCTGGAGTGCGGCGTATTTCCGTAGCTTGGCCCGTACTGCACGGGCTACCGCGTAACCGAGGGTAGTTGCACAGTGGTTGACATACGAAGGATTGTCAACGACCGTGTCGTCCCAAACGAGATGCTGGTCCCGGTGGAAGGGGATGAGTGTGAGGCCGTGAGGGCTACGCCCGTCGGTAGAATCGAGGCGCTGCGGCTTCCTTCCAACACAGGTCTAGTAGACGTTTCGATAAATCAGTGGCGGCTGCACAACAAGTGCAGTGAGAATTGCGCATGATTTTGCCGAGATACCACAAATTAGCAAGGCCAGTCTGTTGTCACCTTCAAAACGAGCCAGCGGTTTTTGTGGTGAGGCTTCGCATAGAATTATCTAATCTTTCGATCGTCCCAATGAGGACTGTCCTGCCATCTGCGATTATACATTCGGTACGGATGAAAATGCTGAGGACACAAAGATGCATAATGATACGTACACGCACGAGCTCATCCGTGAATACGTGCACCATGCACCACGTTTGTTTGCCGTCCGAGCCGTATATGTGTAGTATGCTGTATATCCAGATATCGTGTGCAGCCGCCAGCTCCGCCTCCAGGCGAGAGACTGCACCTAACAAAACATAGAAGCTACGAATCCAACGTTACAAGCTCAGCTGGATGCAGATACATACTGTTCGCACTGGTCTCTGCATTTCATACGATGTGGCTCGCCAGCAGCTGACGCCAACGTCGAACTGTTCTCCCACCTATCCATGCATACACATTATTCATTTGAAAGCTGATCCATGTCAGCTGCTGGACTCAGTACGAAGCATACTCAGTGTATCACTCCCGGCGCTGTGCCGGCCGACGTCTGTGTCGTTGTGACCCGAAGGTCGTGTGCGCCGCTCAAGACGGGTGGAGATCCATTTTTCGCGCAGTGGTATCATTAGTTCTATTATCGGGTGTCGCTCAACGACACTACTCGGCGTTGTTGTCCAAACAGCTCGCTATGTTGCGGCTTCTTCTGTTTACGGCGAGCGCTGTCGCGGCTTTCGTGACCGACCCGATCAAGTACCGGTATATAGCGATTTGCGGTGTGCTGCTGTTTGTTGCGGTGTGCTACTTCATTATAGTGCAGGATGAGAGCGCGCTAACCGAACTTCACGACGAGGTGAAATCGGTTCTCGCCTCGATGATCGATGACCTTCGCAAGCACACCGCACAGGTGTCGACAAACATTGAGCGAGTGGCCCACGGAACGCGCTCAACAGAGATCGTGAAACGCTTGCAGAACATGAGGGAGTTCATCTCGAAGGCAAACGCCTTCTGTGAATACCTTGAGAATCTGCGGAGTGATTTTGACGGCGACCTCGACTCGGTCGAAAGAGCCAATGAAGAGGCGGAACAGCTCGCTCTATCTGCTCAAATCCTAATTAGGCAACTTGATCAAGCTTTCGGGAACGATCTGGAACGGCACCGGCCGCAGGCTGACCGCACCACGATGGTAGTGGACTACAAAGACTTGTTAGACTAAACAGCCTCCGTAGAGAACGAACCCTGAGCTCAGCTGAGCAGCATGGTAGGCAGTCGCCAGTCGGAGAGGTTAGAGGCATACTGCACGAAATTTCTATACAAATCATACAATCTAAACCAAGTTCACACGTAACAAGTGAACCGTTTGAGGGGCGAATTCTCACACAGGCACCTGATCCCGCAGAGCACTTCTTACAAATGTCGTCGCGATAGCATATAAAGCCTATGTCGTTGTGGTGGGCTCTTCTAATTTGTGTCTAGCCAATAATTATTTAGAGAACATTTTACTTCCTTTCAATCAGTAAACGTTTAACGTATAACGCGAATTGTCAATAAACATTGTTAATGACAACGTTCCAAAACACTAATTTTATTATGCCTCACTATGTACGAGTAACGTGCTATGAGGCTATATATATATATATATATATATATATATATATATATATAAACATACAGTAATTAGGAATTATTTCTAGGGATTATGGGTGGGGGGGTACGACTCGGTAGAGGCCAATTTTATGAACTCTTGTGTTTAAAGTGGGCTTCACCAACTGATAACGGAGATGACGCGTCCACTTAAACGTGATCCCGCCTTCTCAGATCGTTTTCACCTAAGGAAACATCTGTCAGGAGAAAAGCCTCGGGGAAAACAAAGGAAGACTCACAGCTTCACGGAATAGTTATACCTTAGTTCTCCTTCTGGAGGTGGAACTCACACAACACGCTTCCTCAGACTGCTCTTGTCTCTGCTGTATCTCTCTCGACTACGTCGTTGTCTACTCTCACTAAAAGGGGCGAGGGTGCTATCGTACATTCTCGAATGTATTATCACTCCCAGCTGCGCGGTTAGAGTGTTATTGAGATAGTAACATGCGCCTTCACGCCAAGCCAAATACCCTAGGTTACACATCTTAGATATTCTACTACCACCGATCTTTTTATTATTGATGAACTGTATATTCCGACATCCTCTGATCATAATGCAATAACCTTTACTGTACTTCTTGATACAGGTCTTACTCTAAATGATGAATGTGACTTCGGAGAGAAAATTGTGAAAGCATTGAGGCTCGATTGTGCCATATTCCGTGGAAGACGCTACTTTTTAGCTGTAACTCCATTGATAATATGTTCAATACATGTATCCACCAACTAGACACTCTTATCTAGAGGAAGAAATTTCACCAGAGCGAGGAATGTGAGTCATCAAAAATATGTAAATAAATTAGAGGCTCTGATGAAAACTGATGCAAATAAAACCAAGTTACGAAAAGCAAGCACCTAGCTTCGCATTCTTGAGGAAACGAATATTGACCTCCGAAATCATTTTTTTAGGTACGCAAATAAGCGTTTGGAAAGGGGAGATAGGTGCTCTTATAAAGCATGGTACGGTTGTAACAACTGAAAACGTGAAGGCCAACATTTTCAAAGATTTCTTTTCAACCGTTTACGTAAAACAGCCTAAAACGGCTCCTACGGATCTGACCTGTCTTATGCATGAATCTACGTCTCTTTTAATAATAGAGGAAAAGATAATGTTATTATTAAACATAATCTTTTCCTCAATGTTCAATTTAGTCAGATTCAATATTTACGCCAGATTCAATTCCTCCACTTATTTCAAAAAGGTTAGAAGAATCGAACTTATTTACTGTAGATCCTATGACGACGGCATTGTAACAGATTTATCTCAAAACATCCGGGGTCACCCCTGTATACACGAAGGGATCACAATTCGATGTTGAGAACTATCGATCAGTGGCCCAGTCCTCAATAGCTCGTATTCCAAATTATATTTGAGAGATCATGGGTTTGGCTTTGATCAACAAAGGGGTTCCTTAAAGACGCAAATCATGGTTTTACAATAATAATCCTCTGGCATGATTTCCGATATGTATTTTCAGCTAGTATATCTTTTGCGAATCCCATACAAATACCCCTAGCTGATCGAGCCACGTTGAAACATTTGTGAGACCGGCAGGAGCGATTATGATTGATATTGTAGCAGATGTACTGCATCACAATGTGAAACCTTAGTTGGCATTGAAACCTTAGATTCCATCTGTAAGCAGTTACCTTCCTTGACATATTCCGGAGGGCCTTCAATCGTCGGGATTATGTGCCTTGATTCTCTCAATCGGATATATGTTTTTACGGGATAATGTTCGGCTGAGGTTAACAACAATAGTTAACAACGCGACTAGTAGTCAACAACGGTCGAAATCGCAGGGAATATAGCTCCCTGAGGCAAAGAATAAAAGATTAACCCAAAGCAAGCACTCGAAAAACGAAACAGTTCTACAAGTTTTTTGAAGCACCCGCCTCTCTGGAGCCAGTCTGTGTTCTAACACACACGCCTTCAACTCGGCCAGACCTTCAAAAAACTTGTAGAACTGTTTCGTTTTTTTCGTGATTTTAATAGGTAGAACCGAAGTATTATATAGGACTGTTATATAAGTCTCAGAGCCACGCGTAGGTGCCAAACAAATGTGGTCACGCGCTACGGATAATAAACGCACAGGGCCCTTGCTTCTTCAGCGCCTTTCCTAGGTTATGCAGAGAGGCAATGCCATCTCCTCCCTTGGAGGTGAGCATGGCACCCTACAAATAATTCTTATAAAATATCTTACTCAATAATAATAATACATTAATCCTGGTTGATACGCTGATACACTATGGCTACAGAGAAATGTAGTGGCCAGTATGAGACTCACTGACCAATGTAATGACTCGATGCTACCAACGGGAAAATAATCTGCGGGCGAATTTCAGAAGCGAATTCATTTGTTTTGGGAACTTCATTTCCAAACTCTATAAATTGACTACGCCTTACACAGATAGACGCTGTGGAACAGTGTATTGACGAAGTGCGGTTTAGTTCACCATCTAGTAGCATTGGAAACAGCGTGTGGGAGATGCCTACCAGCAGTGCAGGTGGCATCCCTCGAAGGAAAATAGCATGGCTTAGTAGTTCTTTGATATTGGGAGTGGCCTTTCAATTACATCTATGCGCTGCATCCGGTTAGTTTGAAACTGTATTTCCGTTGGAACTAGAAGTCTAGGTGTGGGTTCTCTACCACAATACAGACTACACGTGATGTTTGTTCCTAGCACGTTAGCAATTGAGTTAGCCAAAACCTGTAGCTGAAATTTCGTAGGCCACTAAGATTGACGTCTCCACAATTATCGGTAATAAAGGCTAGGATCGTCTTCGTCGTCTGAGTACTCTCAGTTTGGAGCTATGGTTTGTGACAGTACTCGCAGCGCCAGAGATAGAACGTTACTTGCGTAAATCAAGGCGTCATTCCCCTGATGAGAAAAGCATGGTTCGTCGCTGCTAGCTCTCCAATACGCTCTCTCGAAATTGTAATATCCTGGCCGCCTTTTTCTTAGGATATGATAGTGTTATACAACACTATATCCTAAGAGAAAGGCGTTGATATTCGTTTGCGTTACTTGAAACATTAGATTTAGATGATCAGCTGATTCTGAAGAGTACAATTAATTAAAGAACATCACTGTTTGTATACGGTAGGTACTATTCAAGGTAATTGGTAGGTCGTCAGCATGCAACAGAGAATAAGGACCCTTACTGGGAGTCTGTAGCCAAGGTAGTCTAGCTCTTACAAACAGAAAGATTGCGTTGCCAATGACGAAATCCGAAGCGTTGATCTGACTACGTGATTACCAAATGATGTGATCTTTTTACAGTTTGTGAGGGTGACTCTAATGAGTTCCCTCAATGTTCTATCGACGAGATTGCTGCTCGCCTTTATGAACCCGGGGATAGTAACGAGTGTAAGTATACCCTGGAGCCAAACAGGATGTTGATTTAGGGGAGTAAAATAAGGAATTCACTCACTTATTTTATTCTAAATATCCAAATAGCTGCCTACTTGCTTTTCTTAATTAATTATTAAATTAATTGGAAATTAGGAGTAATGTTACTACTTTATCTAGATTAGGTGTATCTTGTACTCTTCCTCAAATTTAAGTTGGCATACAATATCTATACCTGCCTCACTCATACGACCATGATAGCTTTTTCCTGTTCACGATAGCTACCCGGAACTTATGACTCATGATATGAACGGATACAGGATGTCATCGACAGTTATTGATTCACATAGCCCGTCTACGGACGGTGAGCATAACATAGCATCTAAATTTGCTGGGATAAAACGATTTGGTGACTTTGCACAGGGTGATTATATTACTACGATGGTACTATTTTATTACTGTTAGGGTACCCGTGCGGAAAAAAAGCAACGAAGGATTGTTTTATTTCCATACTGTGATGAGAAAACCCTGCACTTCTATGTTGGGGTCTATAATAACCCTCTCTATCTCGATACAGCAATCTCCTCCCATCCAGTTTTTTTACTGAAACGTTTGTTTCTTACTTTGATCGCGTCCGGTTTGCTTTCAGGGCTACCGAATGCGAAAATCAAAGCCACTTTGGTGTACACAATCGAGCAGAGGGCGTACGTGTATGTCACGTTTCCAGCATGCCTTTCGGATGTTAAGCAATATACCTTAACTTACAGTTACGTAGTTAGCGCTACGAGGAGGTGGTCGAGGGAACTGTTTGTCGAACTGGACAAGCCGTGGCTCACTCTAGCCTTTCCTGTGGGCACGACTGCCTCGCTCGACGGTTATGGGTATTGTGGAGAGAGGAATCCCCGACCCATGGGAAATGTCCTACTGTTGACTGGCCCAGAGGGTAAGCAGTTTCGGCGATTTCTTTAGTTTTCCTTGTGTACACTTAGCCATTTACTAGTTGTAGCGTTGTATTCGCTTGACGTGGATTGGGCAGTGAGTGTCCCGTATAGCGGTCAACTATACGCCGACGGCAGACAGTCGGTTGACAAATGATCACAACATGTCCATGGTCAAAAACAAACATGTCAAAAACGCGTTGCGAACCATTGACGTTGTTGAAGACTCACGCGATCGACTAGGCGGGCGTGTTCATGTTTAGATGGCATAGACGTGTTGATATCGTGGTTCCGAGCTGCCACAGCAGCAGCAGAGATAGCAGGATCGTAGGAGGGCGGAAACCAGGCAGCAATCTCTCATTGTGATGTCATTCCTATACGACTGACAGGTTTTCGTAGCTTGTTTATACGCTCGGAACTAAATTGCTCGTGCGCATGTTTACGATGCCCCTTCCAGCACAAAAAAGGACACTGCAGATGAAAAGTAGAATGCAATTGGGGCCGGATTGGGAGCTTGTCAAGGTCTCGTTTCCAGCGGGCGTCTGGTGCGGCAGTTCCCGGCCGTCGTTCCATCTGGTGGTTAGATCGATCGTCAAGGCCGAGCGTGACCAACGGATAATGTATCAAACCACGGAGAGTCCTGACATCGAGCTGTGTCTGCCATTAGGGATCGAGTACATTCTCGATGGCTATATCAAATGTGGCGAAATTGTCGAAAAAATCACTCGTACCATCTACCCTGTAGGTAAGTGGATACATACTTCAGTTAGTGATCGCGTCTATCTAGAAGAGACTTGGCATTTCACCTGTGATCCTCATCATCGTCAGCATTGTGTACAAATCGAGCTAATCATCCGGCTTTGATATTAACGATATGCGCAACTGTAATTGCATTATCATGCAAAGTATCAGTAGGTGCGTACGTTTGTTACCTGTTTTCTCTGATTGTTGTTGGTCTTCGCTGTGTACCAACAACGAGAGGGGCAGTACGTCGCCGTATCTTGCGCCGCTGGACCCCGAGTACGGCGTACGTGCACTGTTACGCCGGCTGTTACTGTTGATGGGTGGATCTGGTTTGATTCTCCTGCAGCGTCCTGTCCTGCCTGTAACTACATATAATAAAGTAGTTACTATTATAAGTAATATAGCGCAATTAGCGGTGTTTAACGAGAAGCTGATAACGGGTAGCTATCGTTTTTATTTATGGTGAAGCTCCTTAATATTCGCGAATTGTCCGCTCTATGGAATGGCGCGCAGTCCGAACTACGCGACACAATGCGTTCATACTTGGAGTGCGCGCGCGGCAGGAACGTGGCTTCCTTTCGAACACTGAGTGGTTTCGATACGATCAGAAAGATGGATACTGCAGCAAAAAGTGCAAATTTCCCCTAAAATCAACGGGGAATAATTAAATCTCCAAGGACGCTCTCCAGCTGAAATCCATCGACAATTAGTGGACGCGTCCGGCAGGTCTGTCTTATGCCAGCGATCATATACAATGGTTGCGAGCTGCAGTGCGCGCGCTACGTTAAGCGTCCTGGTCAATAAATGACATGAGTAATTAGCGGTATAAATGTTTGGTACATTTGTTTGACGTTTCCTTCATTATGCGACTATTTCCAAACCTAAATGATTGCAAGAATTGTATTAATATCCGATCTTAACATTCGTATTGTTTATTGAGCCGAAGAGCCATACGCTTTCTTCCACAGTGTGGCGAAACCACGCGAGAAATTGATCGAATCACGTTAACCTGATGTATCATAGCTTAACCATGACACCACCAGAGTTTGTTGATGTTTGTGTCATGTCTATTGTATGATGCCGATAGCTGCTTCTGGCGACTCATTGCGAGGTAATCGATTACTTTACGTGTCCGTTTTCATTCAATCTCATTAGCCTCACCATCGGCGTACCTTGGCTACCTGCTGCACGACTTGTATATGCCAATAACGAACAGGGCCAAGCTGGCAATCATCATGAATCCAGCCGCTATTCTACATCCGTTCATGTACATCATTACCTATTGCCACGAGCTCTTCTGTCGTACTCACACTACACCAGTCACCGGCGAAGCAACGGTATGATGATTTGTCCAGTCAGATTTCCACCTACAGCAGCAAGTTGTTATTAATTTGTATGTGACTAAGAATAATGTATCATTATTACCTACGTGAAGCCTCCTGTGGCGTGGTGCGTTTACCCATCGGCGAGCACGAGGTTCATCTATTGCTCCAAGGTCAAACATAAGGTCCAGATACTTTGGGAGATACTCTGATTACCTTCCACGTTCATTACCTTTCCCACTGTCCGAGTCTGCGGACGTACATTTCTGCCGTTACGAGTATGGACAACCATTCTTGTAACAACGAGGTTCTGGTGAACAAGGCGGCTGGCACTCACTTGTCCTGGGATGTTCACCTCCTCGCTTCCTGTATAGGAACTACCGAAACCGCAGACACTGTCATTTGCGTTTACAGAAACAGAAGCAACGCTCGTTTGAAATGCACTTCCCCGTTCCCACGTTTTTCCCTCACGGTTATTGTGGTGTTAGGGCAACTCGTTACGTACGCCTTGTACTTAGGTGACTTAACTTAACTTTTACAGGTGGCGGTACTAACCGATATAGAGGCTGAAACCGACTACGACTTTACTGTGTACTCCCTTGTGAAACCTGTATCTGGGCGCATCATTGAGACACTTGAGCTAACAGGGGTGTTCACCGCACCGAAATGTCGAATTTGCCACGGTAAGTGTCAAGAAACGCCTTTTATATTAAAGGACCCCTGATATAAAATGAAGCGAATCGACTTAATCGAATTCGATTCCCCTCTTCTCTCTTATGGATAAATTCCCCATATTGGCGACCTCTTATGGCACGGCTATTTTCCGCACATTTTTTTTAGCTATTGTTTTGACAAAAGATTGAGATTGACCCCTACGCATCTTTATCCTTTTTCTATCGAGAATCTCGAGCTTGCCGCTACAAACGAGGTGACATTCGATGATCGGGTCCAAATCTTGGTAAAGTTGTATTTGTAGCGCTGGTGTTGGCTTGTAGTTCCGAACGGTCACTACCATATAGTTGTAGTTTTTCATAACAATTCAATACAGCAGGTATTCTTGCTGTTGGAGATGGTAAATTTGTTGGTGTATGGCCCTACTCTTGACTTCGACAGACTGTTTCGTATTCCAGACTACAACTATATGGTCGTGACCGTTCGGGACTACAACGCCGGTACTACGTTTATTCACTTAAAGCCTCCCGCTTCGTGGTGCGATCACCCATCGGCGTATGAGGTTCTCTATCATTCCAAGGTTAAAAATAAGACTCGGTCAGTTTGGAAAGCCACCACGGAGTACGATTTAACACCGATGCTACACATACAGCTTTATCAAGATTTGGACCCGATCTTCGAATGTCACCTCGTTTGTAGCGGCAAGCTCGAGATTCTCGATAGAAAAAGGATAAAGATGCGTAGGTGTCAATCTCGAATATTTTGTAAAAACAATAGCTAAAAAAAATGTGCGGAAAATAGCCGTGCTATAAGAGGTCGCCAACTCGTGTCAATCTTTAGTTCCTTCTCTTAGCCCCGATCGCCGATCTATAACAGACGAGCTGCTAATCTTCCACCTGTTTAGTGAATCACACAAATGACTGCTTTTCGCGCTCCTTAGTTGTTGGGGTAATCGAGGCCGTTTGGGTGACACCATTAAGAGCGAAGAATAACGTCGCCACCTTGACGATGAAAATGACTGAAAGTGCTCTAAATACGACGTGGGTGATGTCTCTGCTTTACTGCCACCCGTTAGCTTGTTTCGAACGAGTGAATACAACATACAATGGTAACAAGGTGAGCTCGATCACGGTTTCGTTACGTCAACTTGCCGAGAAATATGAGATGTGCCTTGATGCATATAATAAATATATATTTATATATATATATATATGAGAGAGAGAAAGAGAAAAGAAATTTACATGTGTAGTCTGTGCTTGCTAGTGTAGTCCTTCACGAAGTCTCGGACTTGGAAACTTCGCCTATTTGCAAGGTCTTCAGGGCCCCTGCTTCTTTCTCAGAGGCTGCTCGGTGCGTCTTCTCAGAAAGCAACCTTCGTTCGGTGCGCACTCAATTCAGCAGCCACCATTATTGCCGATGTGTTTTGTGATGAATCATATTGCAAATGGCTGTTTTCGTAATTAACGCTGCTGTTTCTAAATGTCTCCCATGCTGTTTCTAAATATCTCCCATAAGTTGGAGCACGATGTGAGCATTGAGGGTATCGAGTGCATGGTGAGGTACACTCTCACAGTAAGCTCGCACATGCTTCTACCCAACGTAATGGTGCCTGAATCGGAAATCAGCTACGGGCGGACATTCTACGACACGTTCCAAATGACAGATTGCGACGATTTTCCAGGTAAGATGCCATTCTGGACAGTTTGCGTAAAACGAGGATCATTCCAGTAGCAGGATGAATCCAGGTCATATTATTGCAACTCAGTAAGAATCATTTTGTTGCAGTTGGTAGCTTAGGATTGTAGTAACTATTCCCGATAGAGTCATGGGCGATCCGATCATCGGTGGCGAAGGGAAGCCCGTCGGTACCGAGGCTAAGCTCAACGTCTCGAGCAGCAACTGGGGCAAGGTGGCAGTTGTCAAAATTTGACCAAATGCTAACCATTGATGGCGGGTCACTTACTGATGATAACATACTCACCACAAAGCGGAATTAACCGATTCGAATATGTGTAAGGGCTGCGTCCATGATAGATTGGCTACGCCAGCCAGCTAACGCCGAGCATTCCAAACTGCGTTGGTAAATTTCATCAAACGTTAGATATGAGCCGACCAATAGCCACCATGAGGTAGAGCACTTACTGCTATGTGTTCTCATCCTGATCCTTGCTAATTTTTACTGCTACACCTTCGATTGCTGCTTTACGATCGACTCGTCTTGGGACGCATCCAGTGTTATATGGTGTTCTTAACGTCTCGTTGGTGAACCC
This sequence comes from Stratiolaelaps scimitus, assembly GCA_019614645.1. Classification (NCBI taxonomy): domain Eukaryota; kingdom Metazoa; phylum Arthropoda; class Arachnida; order Mesostigmata; family Laelapidae; genus Stratiolaelaps; species Stratiolaelaps scimitus. The sequence goes on from JABWDB010000012.1 coordinate 7,386,980, forward strand.
GACCGAATACTTTGTGGATATAAAGATTACACCGCATCCAGCCAGCTGTTCCTATCCAGAATACAAAATTCGATACGAGAGCGCTCCGGATGATGGTTTTATGAACAATAAGAATCCCACAAGGGGAACGCTGTACAACACGACCGTGACACATTGGCCAACGGATGTCATATTGAGAGGATTTCACTATTGGGAGGACATTGCTTTGGAATTGCGCATCGTTTGTGGCGACAGCGTTGACCACTATTATGGACGAATCAATACTGGACCTGGAAGTGAGTTGAGAGCACGACTACAAAATGTACTGTATTTAGTATTTGTATATATATATATATATATATATAACATTTATAAACAGTGTGTAGCATGACCGGATTCTGTTTTGCTTATGCTATTATTCGTCTATCATCTATCAGAGTCGACAAAACTGTTAAACGGCGATCTCCGTTCCGAGACGGGCCAGCGTATTTATAATTCCCCTATGATTTCACAACAATATTGCCTCACATTAGTCAGGGACTACATTCATATTCCGTAATAAAATCTCGCTACTGAAGGTTGACCACGCCATTCAGCGTCGAGCATGACACCAAGGCAACGTTGGGTACTTGGACACGTACCCAACAGATTTCGTAAGAGTTGGTGTTGTTGTGTTTACAAAATAGAAGTCGCTGATTACACATGCTAACTATTCCCACTGTGCCGATTCCCTGTTCCCATTAGAGCCACGCAAGGTCATCCTTGTCCAGGGGAAGCTCGTCGATACTGGGGCCGAACTTGACGTCCTCATCGACACCGACCATGGTATTCGCGTCCCGGAAAAATTTCGAGTTGAAACATTAATTCACACGGAACCATTTATCACGACGTTCCATCCTTGTCAGGGCCGACATACGGTGCGTGAATGGATTTGTGGTATATTGCAGGGGATATTCGAAAATTATTATCTGGGATTTCTATATGACGACGTTGCTTGGGTGGGTGTCATATTGAGTGGACATGCCACGCCCATATTAGTTCTAGTTGTCGTTGTATATCAACATTGCGCTGGTCGAATGTTTAGGTTACTGCAAATCGTGTACAAATTGCAAACCCAAACAGATCAAGCAGTCAGCTTAATTGGCCATACTGACCATTGCAGACAATCAGGATACATGACGTCTCCGAGAGAACTAGTGTTTCAGTGAGTTCTGTGGTCACGAGAAATACGAGCAACGGCGAAACCTTGGAGTTTGTGGGAGAACCATACACCATCATCTTAACATATCATATAGGTAATGACAGTGTTGTCAGGTCTTGTTGTATATGTTAATACAAGTTGGGAAGATTGTGTCTAGTCTCTAGTCTTTCTAAACCTCACCTCGCATGGGTCTTTGTCGCAATTCCTAAGCGTTGCTGTCCTATATCGTATATTGGACATATTACACATAGATGACTTAGATATACTGAGGCCGGTCATGTGTAGTCAGCGTAGGGTCAGGTATGAGAGAAAAAACGCTTTGAGTGACACTGTGCTGACATCATTAGGCATAGACATAATCTGTTGATCGACTGTATTTATTCAGGTTCCTGTGTATATGAGTTTTCTCTCCTGTAGACTTGGGCAATTTTTCCTGAAAAAAGAAACTATTTTCCCACTTTTTATATCTTTTATTATATACATATCATTTTATTAAATTTAATCCGGGATGCGACATCGACTCTGTAAATAATGTTTTGTACTGGCGTCATGGATATCGCCCACTGTTTGTATCAGTGTTCCGCGTATGCGGCATGAACCGATGCTTATGCTATTATCCGTCTCTCGTCCATTAGAATCAAGGGAACTCATCAGTGATCTTACTTGGGAGTCGGTCCGAATCAACACGCAACACGCAAATTTGGATGCAGACTCAAACAAATTAAATTCCCGGCGAACTTTTCGAATCGTTCCGATGTACATGGATTCTACGGCGGCGGAGATGGACCATAAGTATGTCGTGACCCAGATCTCAGAGACGGTAGGATGATTTACCCACGTTCTAAACCCTGGATTACCCCCGGTGAGATCATTCCATTTGACAGACAACCTATAAATTCGATCAGGTCATGGAGGCTCCCCTTGGCCTTCGGCATTCGAGTGGGAGAATATCGTTGCCGACCATCGTGGAGAGACGACCATAAATACACGTCACCCTGAATGTAATGGAATATTGATTACGTTTGGGGTGTGGTCTATTAATGTCTATGGGTACATTTAATAGGTCTCACCAGGGTTTTATAGAACGCAACCGTTGATTCCTCTAACGCTTCCCCTTTAGATTGGGAATCTCATTTTTTTACCAGGCTTCGCAGAGTTGACCAGAGTATACCAGCATCGATTAGCATGGTAAGGCCCCATGGGCAAGCACACCGGCTCGGGAGTGGCGCGTGTATAACACTGTCTTTACGTGGTGGATTTTCGAGGGGCACTCGAATGCTCCCGCGATATCCAGCCTTCGCGCTATGGTTTTGATTTTGGGTACAGGCGAAATTACAGAGAATCCTTTACCTTTATTTCCTCGTCGTGAGTTACGTTATAGGTCTTCGCGGTAGACTTCCTATTTCCTGGGATCCAGTATAACCTCTCGATGACATACATGGATAAAGTGAGCAATAAGAGTGTCGAGCGATGGACAGGATTTTCTACACCGGAGTGCCTTGCAGACTGTCCAGGTAAAATCTGCCTTCAGCTATCCGTGTGCCATTCGAATGATGCGTCTATAGTGACCATATTTTTGGATACCATAGCTCGGAATGTTCACATTAGCAATGTTGTCAATATCCGCGGTTCGATACCCCGGCTGCGTGTGTCCGGGCCTTTCTATTGTCGGATCACTATACTCAAATAAACCGTTCTCAAATCATCCGCTGCTAAGCTCAACCCGTGATCGCTTGGCTCGCTTCTATTCGCAGCACTTTTTGCGCGAGATGGGGGCCCGCCTCCGTCTGAATACCCTCACCTAGGCTTCACTTTGTTCACCGCCTTGGCGTCTCCCGAAGTTCACCGTTCCATTAGCAATCGACGGACCCCCTATGGTTTCGACCAAATCGAGGAGGCTCTCTTGGCCGCATCTATTCCCATGTGTGTCCTCCACCACCTGAAGATATTTTAGCCGACTATGACGGGGATTTTCTCCATAATGACGATAAATATTGTCACTCGTTCCAGCAGTGAATGTTCCAACTACTCTGAATCAGTCAGTTGTTTACTGCCGGAACTGCAGTATCTCCAGTGTCAGTGTCTTCTTCCCTTACTCTGGTTCCACACAGTGACCAGTACAATAATTAGTCTATTCGGGGATTCAGTGGTCCACTCCCAGGTAGTTTTCGTAATTCCCAGAAAGGAGGTTACTAGGGAGTGATTATTCTCACCGTCACCCATCACCGCAATACATGTTGCCATTTGGTCTGTGACCTGTGTAAATAGAAATAACGCACTCTTCTACTAACTGTGCGTTGGGCATCTGATTATAAAGGCCACTACGGCTAGGTACTCGGTATAAACATTGTCCATAATCTGCTAAAACCTGTAAAAATACACCTGGTTCTTTATTTTTACCTGATTCCATGAGCCTTTGAGCAATGCTATTCAAACCGTGCAGTCGCAGCACTGTTTTCGGTAGAGATATCGCACGAAACGTGGTAATTGCTAACAGACTGCGCCGTCGACTTGCAGTGGTCAAATATTCAAAGGTGGACGTTCTCATTCTACGACAAGTGGACACGGTCGATCTCGTGTTCACCTTGCTAGAAGATGTACCAAAGGGTATAGCTGGTGTTGATGGCAGTATTTACGGATACATTTCTGCATTCGATCCGGCGATCGGGAAGTATGTCCATAGGTTTATCTCTGTAACTAAAGCTGCATACGTCATCAGAGGACTCGACTATTGGACCATGTATACGATGTCACTTCGGCTTCAGGGAGAGAAACGCGTTTTGAGAAAACAGGTATTCACAGGACGCGCAGGTAAGTATGGCGAGGGGGGTCGTCATAGGAATACAGAAGGGAGTGTGCAGAATAATTCACAATACGGGACCATTTCATATGAAACCAGCCGGGGAAGTCCTCTCATGGGGATATCGGTTCTCGGCGAGCGGTGAGACCGGGCCCGACCTAAAATGCATGGAAGTAGAGGTAGCAGTACAAGTTCATCAATATTATCGCCACCACGAACCTAAGTTCATTTAGGTTCGTGGTGGCGATAATATTGCCTGTTTTGTAAAAACCAAACCTCTCCTGTCTCTGTGTCTGGGTTGCATGATCCACCGAAGAGCCGCTCACAAGACTACGCTTCTATGCGCTTCCACATGCTGGCCACTACAACATCTTTGTACATATGCCGCAATTGAATCGCTTTGCTACGACAGAGTTCAACGTAGAAGTCTGCGGGAACCGTACTATATGCAACGGATATTTTGCCGAGCTGAGTCGAGAAATCAATTCAGTGGTAAGACAACTCGTTAGTTTTTTAACAATTGGTCAGTAAGAGGACATTGGAAATGCAATTAATCAGATCCGGTGGTGTTGTGTTGCAGATCGCCGGCCGTCCTTATTACGGCTTAAAGTTTATCGGCCTTAAACCTACAATAGATTCATTATGGTCCCGGTTTATTGTAAGGCCACACATAGTCGCTGGTTCTACAGTCGTCTACGGACCGGCAGCTGTGCGGTTCGCTCCAAGCCGTAAGTATCGACAGCCTGACGCGTCACTTTCGACCCCGCACTCTCCGTTAAGAGATACATTTGTGTGGCAATGTCTGTCTGAGATCTGTATGATTGTATGGTAACTAGTGACCGGAAATGATTATTTCCGGTCACTAGTCAGATGACCGGCTGGTCGTGTTTCGCGATGATATTCTATCTAAGAATTACTTCGATCAATTCCCATCACTTTTTGATGAGAATCGAGCAAAGCTCACTTCTCCAGGGGGCAATAAGAGGGTCAGCTGGAAAAAACCAAAACCCCCAGCTGACCCCCAGCTTTTTGATGAGAATCGAGCAAAGCTCACTTCCGTGTTTGTCTAGTTAGAGACAAACTTACACAGCTCTCTGGCAAAATCGGAATGTGAACTTCAGTCATTCAAGTTAAAGTTAACTACATTAAAGCGTTTTATATACTGATGCAATTTCATGAAAATCAACCCCGACCTTGTACTTCGATGTAGGTACAGCAAAGGCTCCATCGGTACGCCGTCGACGACGTGAGTGTAATCAACCAATCAATTACAACAATTTAATTTCGCCAGCATACACTGCATATTTCCCACTAGAGTTGGGATTCTCAAGGCAACATATCACAATACAATGAATGAGATTATCTCTGTGATCTGTCCCGCAGCTCTACTGCTGTCGTTGGCCAAGGGCACGGTGGATCTTGTCGACATCATAGTTCATCTGCCTTGCGCATCATGCTACAGGGGAGAATATAGCGTTCGCTACAAGAATGCTTTCTATGAGATGGTTTATCGCGAGGAGCTTGGTACGGAGACCAGTGCTAAACTTGGTGTACTTCCTGATGGGGTATCACGACTCCTACTTAAGGGCTTCTTACGGAATGATGACATTGGTGTCGAAATCAAGGTGAAGTGCGATGGTCAATATACTGTATACTATGGATCGATTAAAACTGGATTTGGAGGTAAGTGTCGCGCGCATCCACATCCGCTGCTGCAGCTAACCTATGCCATGATTTAGTACGCTAACCAACTAAGCTTAGCATACGATGATAACGGGCATGCTAGGAACGGACAGTCGCATGTTGTATATGTGATTGTGGAGGTTACGCCAGATATCTAGCAGTTTTTGGTTTATTTTCATTGGTTCAATTTCGACAGCGCCCCCGCCTATTGCCTCTGTTGCGGTGGAACCGTGGTTTTTCTCAGCTGAGGTCAACATTTACGCCGATCACCGGTGGAGTACGATTCCTGCCTCAAGTGGCTATGTTCTTAAGTGGTGTCGTTGGAACGCGGCCAACAAAGAGTGCAAGCACAAGATAACCCCATTTGGCGGGGAGGTTATGGTAAGAGATTGTTGTTTGCGTCCGAAAATTGGCTTTCAGAAGACGCTTTCCAATGCAAGCATGCATATTTAGGGATTACTAATTTGAATATCGCATTTGAACAGGTTTTATTTGTATATCAGCACGAGCGGTAACCGTTGACTCAACAACCATGCTTTTAGCTTGCCGTGTAGGTCATGAGGCTTATCCTGGAGAGACTTTAATAAGTCAATAAATGTTACCAGGCTAGGTAAAGCTTTATTGGTTTATTAAAGGAGCGACAATTTCACAATTTAGCGAGTTCTCTTATATGTCACGCAGCGGGACCCGCCTCTAGTTTTTTACAGCCAGATGCTTAGCCGCCGCCGCCCAAGCCACCGGTAGCCTTCTCTTCCGATATTGTAATTACCGTTACAAATTGAAATCATGGACCGTTCTCCCTGTATCCCCCATGTTGCCACTTTTTCCTCCAGCCACGTCTTCTTTATGACGTCGACTGTTGATTTTCAGGCTGTTCACATTGCCGATCTACAACCTGACACAAATTATACCCTCACGGTATGGCCGAAAATGGATGACGATAGCTTCACTCATCGCGGACAGCCATTTTTCACCAGATTCACCACCCTCAGCTTCAAGCCGTCACCTGGCCACAGTGAGTATGTGCTGGACAAAGGCGGGGGGGGGCGTTCGGGGGCGAACAGGGTGGTTCTCCCCCATTCCGCAGCTGGAATGAGAATAGCGAATTCGTACGGTTGCTTGCCACTTAAACCGCATGTTTATATATTGCGTGCGTTGCTTTCGTAGGCCCAATTCTGGAAGCGCGAACGTTTTCAGCTACCGTTAAGCGTCATCGGATAGAGACCAAGCACGATATTAAAAAAAAGGCCGGGTCCCAACTTAGCCACTTCAATACAGTGGTAACACAAGGACAAATCGAGATCGGCGTCGGCAAGAACGACTCCGTCCTCATTGAGGTAAGTCATTGGCAGTATATGCTGTGTTGCCAGTTGTTTCTAGTTATTTTATTTTAATAAACAACATCTCTCAGTGCTGTGATGCTGAGCATCGTCTTCACATTTGTGGGGTATATGCATTACGGTGCACCGACTTTTGTTTTTCGAAGAAAGGCTCAGCCCGACGGACGGACAGCAGGTATCATGGATCGGATCTGTATCTTAGCTTAACGGGGCTTTCCTAGTGAACACATAATTCTAGTGCAAATTGTAACTGGATATATCGTTTCCGGCTCGGTAGGAGACGACGTTGAAGGAGTGGTATTCGGATGACCTCTTCCCTGGAGATGAATATGAATATCATCTTTTTGGGATTAATGAAAACAACCACGATGTTAACCTTGAGAGTGTTAAATTTCGAACACTTGAATGCTTCACTAACTGTAGTCGTAAGTAAATCAATCACTTCTTGATCGAAAGAAAGCTTAAAAAAAACTTCGCTACGCATTACGCCGCTATCATTAGTCCGGGTGGTAGCTTCATCCCTCACGCTGGTAAACGGCGCATACCGATAGATTACTATGAAGGGTTTATTTGTTCTCCTTTTTGCTTCAAACCCCATCACGCCAATCATCTTGTGCACTGCCTAAATCAACCAAGACGAAAAGGAGGACTCTTTGATTTGATTATGCTGCCGGGGATGCAGGACGCTATTAATACATCAGTGCGGTGGCTTGGACGGCTAAGTCTCTGGCTGCAAAAAGCCAGGGGACGCAGGTTCAAGTCTCGCTGCGTCAGAACGCCACTTGTAAAATTGCAGTTTCTTTAATAAACAAATAACGCTTTACTTTGAATCCTCATTATTTGCAGATCTCTCGGAAGAACCATTGAAGATCGTCATCACGCCCGCTCGCACATCAGCCTCTATTAAGATTTATGTCAATGTGGTGCCCACTTGCGAAAGGCCCCTCGTCAAAGGATATATCTCGTCGGGAAGTCCATTATCTAACCATTTCTTCCATCTGCTTTTCTACTCTAATGGTTTCGAGGCTGCGGTAAACGAATTGAGCTACTGGAGGTCCTATACCATTAAGGCACACCTCATTTGCGAAGGGAAACGAGAGAAGTATTACCGACAAGAGTTCTTTATGAGGGGACCAAGTAAGTCAGAAACGCAATTGGCCACGGAAGCACTGAAATCGGCTATCCAATAGATTTCTATTAGTGACAATTTATCCCTGTCAAAGTATTACATGTTTTGCATTGCTCAGTGCCGAACAGAACTTGGATTTGCTGTGGAGTCGAATGAATTTCTGCATGGCTATCTTGATGAACTATCTTGAGAATCAAGCCCAGGGAAGGGTACTTAATGGGGAGTGTTATTATATATAAGGTGTATATATACATATTAGGGACCTTCTTCTGGTGTGAAGCGGTACAAACTCACTGCACTGTAATGTTTCCAGTACATTACCTGCCCTCGTTGAATCAACATATCTCTTCAAGCTGTGTGAGCTATACACACGATGACGAGGCAATACCTCCGGAGGGGTTTACAGCAGGTAAATCATGTTACAACAGCCGTTCAGACGTCGCCAGACATGCAATTATGCGATATACTGAAATCTATCCAATACCGAACGAATACCTCAGCTGATACCCCAGACAGTCAACACAATTCAACACCATCACCCAATATAAATGTGGAAGAGTCGACAACCATTCCATTTCTGTGTTTTTTTAAAATTGACCTATTGTGTCCTGCGTGATCGTTGCAAATTTTAGACGAGTCTCAGGGTCCTGCCGAGGAGAAGAAAGAGTACTTTGCCCAAATTGACTTTGATCCAGACTCGGACGAGAGCAAGCTCTTTGTGAATTTGCAAGTATTTGGTTACCCTGACGGGCCCGTCATGTATGAAGTCCAAGAGTGCTTTCGTGATCCAAATGGAAAGGAGCGATGCAATTACGGCTTTGAAATGCATACCCCTCCATTCACGGTAGGATAACGTGTGGATACTACCCTGTAGAATAGGTTTTTCTAGCACTGTGTTTGCAAATGACACTGGACCCCTACGGGCCTAGCTTCAAATAAGGTCAAAGGCGGATCGATATTTCTAAAGAAGACCTCGTGGCGCAGACAGATACACCACTTCAATGGAGATTTCACGCAAATGTGGATAGGAAGTAGTGCACCTAGCTAGTGGCCGAAGTGGAGACTGATGTCTCCACATCGGCCTCTATCTCTTTGAACCAGATGTTAGCTAGCGTGTTCAGGCGCCCTCTTCACCCATTAAGGCCTCGTCCGAACTATTGCAGATACGGGAATACCGAGACCATTTGATTTCTGTGACCGTGGGGCCTGTCGATACCGAAATGTTCAAAACTTCAAACGAGTCGACGATACGGTTTGTGAGAGACGAGATACAGCGAGACCGCAGCCCGGGTAATTCTTGCTAAACTCGCTTCGCTTATATATTATACGTAGGCCAGCATGCACACAGACTTCACATCTGTCAATAATTTTGTTCATGCTCAATTTCTGGTTGCGACATAGGTCAGTCACTTCGTAGCCGTAATGAAATCACTGCTCTCAAAGTCCTCTCTATTATGCTAATTCTCAGCAAACTACACCAATCTGATGAAACCTGTTTTGGAACTGGTGGACGTATTCACTGACTCGGCGAGCGTGAGGGTTGGTATCGGAGGCATGTGCTTTAAACGATTCGGGCGCAACTTCGAAGGCATGCATCCTGAGCTCAAAACTATGATCAGCTACTATGAACTTGATGGGCGTTTTGGTAAAATTGAAATCCAAAATCAACATAATCATGCGCAGCACTTCACCATCAGGGATTTCAAACGCAACACGTCAGTGGTAGTCAGCGGGACGGTTGTTTGTTCGCCAGCAGGCACCGAGAAACGAGAAGTCAAGTTTAGGGGAGAAATCGACATCGTATAGTAACTGGTTGCGCACCGCCGTAAGTAAACGCAATACGGTAGTACATTAAAATAGTTCGATTCAGTAATACGATTGTAAGTTGACGGTTTAAATTTCAAATTGTCAATTTATAATCGTAGCCAGTACAGCATTATTTCCTTCAGGCTCGCTTCAGATCATCACTTTCAGATCCATCGGTTGATTTCATGTATTTTAATTAACCCGCCTGCCCCCGATGTCAGGGGGAGGGGTTCATTAAGTTCGAGCTGAAAGCAGTGCTGTGTACTGGCCATCTTGGCTAGCTATGGTCCGTATTGCAACCTTCCCTTTGCGGCGAATCCCTCACTCAGTACGAGGGTCGCCCGGTATGCACTTCGCTCATACGTGTATAGCATGCCCCTAGCCCTTGGAAACTTGGGTACACAGCAAAATGGGTACACTGAGTTTGGCCTCCGCGAACCTCTGGCCTCCTGTGTGGATCCTGTCTAGTGTCAAGCGCACTTGTCCGGATCTGCTGTTACCAGCTTCAGAAGCATGCAACACTGTATACGGGAACATCACCACAGGAGGTTGTATTCATCGCGGCAGATATAAATACCTTTATTACAATGTTACACAATGCACGTTCAGATGTTCACGTAGGCTTTACGTACGCATTTTATTTCATTAATTAAGGATGGATATCATGGCTCGTGGCTCTATCCTTGGCGAATAAACATTCAGCTCCACATCAGTTACCGTTTCCAGGTACTCATTGTCTAAAGTACGTATATGAAAATTCGTAATTGTGCTATTCTCAATGTACTTTGTATGCGATATATATATTGTTGTTGATGCGACCCTTGTTTCTCGTCTGTATAGAACTGGCTATTGTCCATACGATGCATTCTGCATCTCTTGGATAATGGCGTCGTTTATAATCTGACCATATGCTTTTGCCTCCAATTGGTTCTGCATTCTGACATGACAGCGGTTGGTATAGCGATATTCTCCTCTTGGAAGTGGGGATCCACAGCGTTATCGACGGGCAAAGTGCAGCAACACAAAAACGGCTCACCGACACTTCGGCCTGGCCCGGCTTACTAGGAGTAAGCCAAGAAAAGGGAAAGCAACTTCACTAAATAAAAAGGCTTCTATTTACCAGCCCGAGCAGTGTTGTCTATCGCTTGGGATTAACCGTTGGCGGCAGTTTCCCAGGAGACGCGGTAGGGCCCAAACGTATTTCGTTCTTTGATATTAATATTTCAGGTTTCGTCTCCATACTCGTGGAGAAGCCAATTCGAGGGGGCAGACATGTGGACAGAGCAAACGTCTCTAGTTTTAAATTAGAATCGAGAACCCCCCAGATATTCCTCCAGTCGGACATTGAGCATTGAGTCGGAGCATTGATATTCAATGGTGCTGTAAATTGTCATGTACATTGCGACACTTCATCACTATTATGTTTACAGGAACTTAAGCATTGTAAAGTACGGCACTTCCGTTACTGAAGCAAACTTTGTAGTAGCTATACGTTAAACCTAGTCAATCATATTATTCGAGCCCAAATCACTGTTATGATTATGTTATGTTCCATAATTATGTTCCATAATTATGTTCCAAAATTATGTTAATATGACATAATTTTACGTGAATACGTGCACCATGCACCATATTTGTCGGAATACGATCGTCAAACAAACAATTACCGGTGTCAGGAAGAAAGAAATGCTGCAGTCTTTCTTGGGATTTACCTTCAAGCCGAACGTCAGCATCTGGAACAACCTGGAGACGTACAACAACTTGATCAGGGATGTTGAGTCCACTGGGTCAACCTTGGATGACGACTTCAAGTGTGTCAGATTGATCAAAGCGCTTCCGTCGTCTTGGAAACCGTTCAAGCTAGGCTGGGCGGCGCACGCGTCTGGAAAGACCTACAGCAGCCCAGAGGGGAAACGAGACGAACTATTGTAACCAAGCTACGATAGCATGAGTTACGACAGTAATCCCGTACCTATTACCACCGCAGATACAGAAGGGGATAAGGATATCAAGGGAGACAGCGAATTACAGCAGAGACATTGTTATGAAGAATTCAGATAGTTTGAGATGGCCGTCCCGTACATAAATGTGATAACGAGAATGGTATAAAAGGCACTGTTAACTGGCACATTGTACACATAATAGTAATAGTAACTCTACTATAATAATGCTATTAGTTACAGATAGTATGATCGATATGAGAGCCGTAGTAAAAGCCTAAAATTTTTCGTTCAAGGAGAGTGATGAAAGCTAGTCTAATTAAAATAGAAACTAAAATAAAGATTTTTACTAATAATAAAGAAACGGCACCCGAAGTAGGCAACCCCTTCCTAAACATCCTTCATAGTCAGTTGTGAAGGAAGCGAGATGTTGAGAGTGAGAGTCAGATTCAATGCGCCCGCTGAAGCAGCGCCTACCGAAGCAACGCCACTCTGCGGCAGGACGTCTCAAACACGACTACCATCGGCGAGAACAATAAAGTAGTCAGTCTATCCTTCGGCTCCGAGTTGTCAGTACCGTAGGCAGAAACAGTAAGATGCAAATCTTTACCCATGAAATGGTAGTTTTACACCAGACTCATTGTACCAGATTATCTTAAAATATCTGGGGTCACCCCTGTCCACATGAAGCGATCTAAATCAGGTGTTGATAACTATCGACCAGCGGCCGAATCCTCTATAGCTCGTATTATATTGAAAATTGCTTGGATCATATGTTTGGGTTTTTTGAACAACTCAGGGGTCACTTGATGACGCAAAACATGGTCATCTTTTTTGAATCCCATCCAGATGTCCCTAGCTGTTCGAGCCACGTTTTAACATTTGCGAAGTGTGTAAAGCAGATTTCGTCTATCGCATAATATTGCCAGATGTTGAAGCTTGCTGCCCGGGAATGATCCACGTTGATGTACGAGCATTAACACAAATATCAAAAGTTATTATTATTATTATTGACTAACTGAAAGGAAGGGGAAGCTCCTTTATTAAATTATTATTAATATATTTACTTAAAGTCGTACTATAGAACGATATCAAGGACGGCGGTCTTTTCTCACGTCGATGGTGATGTCGAAGACTATCATTTCGAAGCACACAAGGAAGTTTGTCGACAAATTTTCCGAGCGGAGGCCGACCGACCGGTACTGGTACATATTCCCAAGGGCCTTAAATCGTTTTCTCCCAATCGGATATATGTTTCTAAGGGATAATGTTCGGCTGAGGTTAAACACAATAGTTCACAAACAAACGTGACTAGTAATGAATAACGGTCGAAATCGCAGGGAACATAGCTATACTGTATCAGTGAATACAAGATAAACCCTTCAAAACTATGGGAGCACCCGCCCCCCTGGAGCCAGTCTGCAACCTAACACAACACGCCTTCAACTCAAGCATACCCTCAAAATCTGAACCTTGTAGAACTGCTTCGTTGTTTTCGAGAATTTGATGGCTAGGTCCGAGGTATTATGTAAGACTGTGATACAATTCTCAGATCCAAGAGTAGGTTGCAAACAAGTGTGGCCACGCACTACAGATAATAAACGCACAGGGTCCTTGCTTCTGCAACGGCTTTCTCTAGTTCTGCAGAGAGGCAATGCCATCCCCTACCTCGGAGGTGAGCATGGTCTCCTACAAATAATTCTTGTAAAATTTTTATACTCAATAATAATATAATAATACATTAATCCTGGTTGATACGCTGATACTCGATGCCTACAAAGCAACATAATGGCCAGTATGAGACTCATTGTCCAATGTAATGACTCGATTCTACCGACGGGAAAATAACCTATGGGAGAATTTCAGGAACGAATTAATTTGTTTTTGGAAACTTCATTTCTAAACTCTATAAATTGACCACGTCTTACATGAGATAGAGCTTCTGTGGAACAGTGTATTGACGAAGGAAGAGAATAAGCAAAAGTGGCCCCGACAGGTCCTTATAATAACACCTAAAGGTCAAGAGCTGCGGCCTGTCAGATAGGGGAACAACTGAGTGTCAGCTGGAAATACAATTATTATAGTGTATTGACGAAGTGCGGTTTAGTTCACCATCTCGTGCATTGGGAACTACGTGAGGGAGATGCCTACTAGCAATGCCGGTGGCATCCCTCGAAGGGAAGGCAAATGGTAAAATGGTAAATGTTTATTGGTTTATTAAAGGAGCTGCAATTTTACAATGCTTAAGCTCTCTCAAATGGCTTAGTAGTTCCTTGATACTGGGAGTGGCTGTTCAGTTGCATCTATGCACTGCATCCGGTTAGTTTGAAGCCGTATTTCCGTTGGATTTCGGAGTCTACGTGTGGGTTCTCTACCACAATACAGACTACACGTGATGTTTCTGTTCCTGGCTATTGAGTTAGCCAAAACCTGTGGCTGAAATTTCGTAGGCCACTAAGATTGAAGTCTACACAATATATATATATATTAGTGTTTTATTCAAACATACAGTAGTTAGGAATTATTTCTAGGGATTACGGGGGGTATATTTATATATATATATATATATAGATATATATATATACCTTATATATATATTATATATATATATATATATACCTTATATATATATATATATACCTTATATATATATATATTATATATATATATATATATATAAGGTATAGTCTACATAGTAATCCGTAATAAAGCCTAGCAACGTCTTCATCGACTGAGTACGGTCATTTCGAGCTGTGTTTCCAATAAATTCCTGCTTCGATTTGTGACAGCACTCGCAGCGCCAACATTAAAACGTTATTTACGTCATCATGGTGTCATTCCCGTGATGAGAAAAACGCCGGTCGCCAATGTTAGCTCTCCAATAATCTCTCTCGGAATTGCAACATCCTGGCCGCGTTTTCCTTTGTGCTATACAACACTATAGTTGTATTCCTTTGCGGTACTCGAAACATTGGCGAATTCGGAACTGTAAGCAACGGGACCAATTCATTAAAGAATATCGCTCTTTGTATATGCTAGATACTTCAAAACTGGAACGAACAGAGGGAATCCGACTGTCTAATTAAAATAAAGCATTGTGAAGTCTAGTAATTGGTTATGACACAATGCGATTTCTGCCTAGTGCTCTGAATGTCAAAGTGAAGAGGTTCTTTGAAGCGGGGGTAAACGGCGGGAGTAACTATGACTTTCTATTGTCGGTCGTCACCATGCAACAGACGACATGATCTGACGACGTAATTAACAAATGATGTGATCTTTTACAGTTTGTGAGGGTGACTCTAATGAGTTCCCTCAATGTTCTATCGACGAGAGTGCTGCTCGCCTTTATGATCCCGGGGATAGTTACGACTGTAAGTATACCCTGGAGCCAAACAGGATGCTGATTTAGGGGAGAAAAATAAGGAATGCACTTATTTTATTCTAAATAGCCAAATAGCTTCCTACTTGCTTTCCTTAATTATTATATTAATTGGAAAGAAATTTGAGCAATGTTATTACTCTACCTAAATCTAGAAGATACACATAATCTTCTACCCTTCCTCAAATCTAACTTGGCATACAATATCTATACCTACCTCACTCTTACTATAATACCATCATAGCTTTTTCGTGTTCATGATAGCTGCCCTGAACTGTGGTCCTATGACTTACGATATGAACGGATACAGAATTTCATCGACAGTTATTGATTCATATAGCCCGTCTATGATCGGTGAGCATAGCATCTACATTTGCCGGTTCCGCAGTAGCGGCTATTTAAATTATCTGATCAGTCTGCACAGGGTGATTTTATTACTATGATGGTACGATTTTATCACAGTCTCAGGGGACGGTCGCAAGGATGCGGAAGAAGGCAACAAAGGATTGTTTTATTTCCATGTTGTGATGAGAAAACGCCCTTCGTCTATGTTACGGTCTCCAATAACGCTCTCGATACTGCAATCGCCTTCCCCCTCCTTCTTGCTTTGATCGTGTCTTCTTTGTTTTCAGGGCCATCGTATGTGAAAATCAAAGCCGCTCCGCAGTACACAATCGGGAAGAAGTCGTACGCGTATGTTAGGTTTCCAACATGCTATTCAGATGTTAGTCAGTACACCTTAGAATACAATTTATACGAAGCTGAGCCGACGAGTAAACAGTCTGCCGAACTGGACGGAAATAAGCCGTGGCTCACCCTAGTCTTCCCTACAGGCAAGATTGCCTCGCTCGACGGTTATGGGTTTTGTGGAGAGAGGAATCCCCGACACATGGGCAATGTCCTACTGATAACTGGCCCAGAGGGTAAGCAATTTCGGCGATTTATTTAGTTTTCCTTGTGTACACTTGGTCATTTACTAGTTGTAGCTTTGTATTCCCTTGACGTGGATTGGGTATACGTGGATTGAGTATACGCCGACAGCAGACAGTCCGTTGACAAGTGACAACAACACGTCCTGGGTCAAAAATCAACATAAAAAAGGTAAATGTTTATTATGATAATAAATAAATATGTCATATATGTCGGCGCATCAGTTATGATTTTGCCTTCCACAGCTTGGGCGGATCTGTGTAGTGGCCACGATTGTAGATCAATCGGGAGTTGAATTCGTTACTACTTAGACACTACATAAGACGTTCGACGCTTTTTACAATGAGGAGCCGCGTCATGCACAGGTTCAACAGACATCTGGTCTTTTGGAGAGCACGCGATTCAGTTTTATTATTTTCATACACGTTGTCATGTTGTTGGCGTGTGCAGGATTAAGGAGTGGTACATCGAAGAGAGCGCTCTATAAGGTGCGTGTGATTTGTTGCGAAATGCAGTTAAAACGCCTTCTACGTGCAAGAGTTTGGTGTGCGCTAATGCCGTTTACGGCGCGCGGTCTGTGTCATACTCGAACATCATGCATGGATATATTGTGTGTTAATTGTCTATTTAGAACACTATAAAATTATCCACAAAATATATTGCGACCATGCATTATTTACTGCTCATACTAAACATTTACGTATGAATGAGTTCCTGTGCCCGCTCAAACTAAGTTACACGTGCGTATGTTTACGATGCTCCTTCCAGCACAAAAACGGACACTGCAGATTGAAACTATGATGCAAATGGAGCCGGGATTGGAGCGCGTTAAGGTCTCGTTTCCAACGATCGCATCGTGCGGCTATTCCCCGTATACCCCGTTGTTCCATTTGGGGGTTAGGTTTACCGTCGAGGCCGAGCGTCACCAACGCCTAATGAATCTAACCGCGGGCACCCGTGACATCGAGTTAAATCTGCGATTAGGGTTACAGTACGTTCTCAATGGCTATATTAGATGTGGCGAAGTTGTCGAGAGAATAACTCGTACCATCTTCACTGGAGGTAAGTGGCATCCTTCCGTTAGTGATCATGTCTATCTAGATGAGACGTGTCATTTCACCTGTGATTATCAGGATCATCATCATTGTGTAGGCCCTGATCTTAATAATTAGTATTCCGGGCCGACAGAAGTGGAGGGACGGTGCTTAACGGATGGCCCCGGCAATGGTCACCCGGACGGGGTCTTCACATCACAATGTTCATTTATTGACCAAGAAACTTAACATAAGCTTAAGCGCGTACTGTACCGATAACCACTGTTGTTGCACTTCTTAAGTATTTAGGCGGCTCCGTTGCAGAGGTTGTGATCTTTGATGTGACGTCATCGCTGAGGTTCTAGCTCTGTACTCTTAAACGTACACTCCCGAGTGCGACTCTCCTACGTGGGCGGATGTTGCCTTGATCCGTCGTTCACTGTGAGATCTCAGCGGGTTTGATTGATTCGCAGTGTCTCCTAAGACTCTTGAGGCAGCGTTGAATTTGCCAGAAACGATTCTAACCTGACAAATTACAAGGGGCTCGAGAGAGTTCCTTGCTGAATCCTATCCTTCCATAAGGTGATTTCGTGAGTGGTGCCTTAATCCCGTCTCGAGCGTCACTCGAGCGGCAGAAAAGGGAAGTGCATTAATAGGACTAGGTGGGACACATTAAGCAACTCTGTTAAATTTAACACTTATTTAACATTGAGGCACTCTTTAATACTTTACTGTTAAATACTTTAGAAGAGCAATAACAGACCTGTGGTTCTCGCTCGTCAATAAATTACATGAATAATGGCGGTGTAAATGTTTGGTACATTGCGGCGCTCTCTGGCTACTATTTCCACATCTGAAGTATTCTAAATATTAAATTAATAACCAATCTTAACATTGTATTGTTTGCCGAGCCGAACAGCCATACGCTTCCTCCCACACTGTGGCGAAACCACGCTAGAAATTCGTCACGATAGAGATCGAAAGATATATCTGATCATTGAAATAGACGAAACTTCGGATCCCCAAACGACGAAAGTCGGCTTATCGGCACTATACAAGTGCTAATTGTATAGTGCCGATAAGCTGCCTCTGTTGACTCATTCCAAGATAATCGATTACTTTACGGGTCCGTTTTCATTCAATCTCATCAGCCCCAGAATTGGTCTACCTTGGTTACCTGGCCGACGACGACCATATGCCAGTAACGAACAGGGCCAAGCTGGTAATCATCATGAATCCAGCCTCTATTCGACATCCGTTCATGTACATCATTACCTATTGCCACGAGCTCTTCTGTCGTACTCACACTACATAAGTCACCGGCGCAACAACGGTATGATATTTGTCCAATCAGATTTCCACCTACAGCAGCAAATTATTAACGTAAATCCTCCTGCAGCGTAGTGAGTTAACCCATCGGCGAGTATGAGGTTCATCTATTGTTCTAAGGTTAAACATAAGACCCAGATACTTTGGGAGATGCTCTGAATACCTTCCACGTTCATAACCTTTCCCACTGTCCGAGATTGCCCTTGGAGTCTGCCGACGTAGATTTCAGTCGTTGCGAGTATGGACAACCATTCTTGTAACAACGAGGTTCTGGTGAACAAGGCGGCTGGAACTCACTTGTCCTGGGATGTTCACCTCCTCGCTTCCTGTATAAGAAGTACCGAAATCGCAGACACTGTCATTTGCGTTTACAGAAACAGAAGCAACGCTCGTTTGAAATGCACTTCCCCGCTCTCATGTTTTTCCCTCACGGTTATTGTGGTGTTTGGGCAACTCGTTACGTACGCCTTGTACTTAGATGGCTCAAAACTTTTACAGGTGGCGATACTAACCGATATAGAGGCTGAAGCCGACTACAAATTTACTGTGAACCCCCTTGTGAAACCTGTATCTGGGCGCATCTTTGAGTCACCTGAGCTATCAGGATTGTTCACCACACCGAAATGTCGAAGTTGCCACGGTAAGTGTCAAGAAACGCCTTTTATATTAAAGGACCCCTGATATAAAATGAAGCGAATCGACTTAATCGAATTCGATTCCCCTCTTCTCTCTTATGGATAAATGCCCAAGTTCGTGTGATCTTCAAAACAATACAAAGTTTCGCTTTAATTAACGGCAGTTCTAGTTTTTCATAACAATTCAATACAGCAGGTATTCTTGCTGTTGGAGATGGTAAATTTGTTGGTGTATGGCACTATTCTTGACTTGGACAGACTGTTTCGTATTCCAGACTACAACTATATGATAGTGACCGTTCGGAACTACAAGGCCGGTACTACGTTCGTTAACTTAAAGCCCCCCGCGGCATGGTGTGATCACCCATCGGCGTATGAGGTCCTCTATCATTCCAAGGTCAAAAATAAGACTCGATCAATTTGGAAGGCCACCACAGAGTACGACTTAACACCAACGCTACAAATACAACTTTATCAAGATTTGGACCCGATCTTCGAATGTCACCTCGTTTGTAGCGGCAAGCTCGAGATTCTCGATAGAAAAAAGATAAATATGGGTAGGTGCCAATCTATAGTTCCTAGAGATTTTTTTAGCTATTGTTTCATCAAAACAATAACTAAAAAAATGTGCGGAAAATAGCCGTGCTATAAAAAGTCGCCAACTTGTGTCAATCTTTAGTCCCTTCTCTTAGCCCCGATCGCTGATCTATAGCGATATTCATTGTTTGGTGAATCACACAAATGACTGTCTTTCGCTCTCCGTAGATGTTGGGGTAATCGAGGCCGTTCGGGTGATACCATTAAGAGCGAAGAATAACGTCGCCACTGTGATGATGAACATGACTGAAAATGCTGTAAATACAACGTGGGTGATGTCTCTGCTTTACTGCCACCCGTTGGCTTGCTTCGAACGAGTGAATACAACACACCATGGTCGTTGGGTGAGCTCCATCACGGATAGCAGTTTCGTACGTCAACTGGCCGAGAAATATGAGATGTGCCTATATATATATATAATATATATATATATATGTGTATATATATATATATATATATATATATATATATGTGTATATATATATATATATGTATATATATATATATATATATATATATATATATATATATATATATATATATATATATATATATACACACATATATATATATATATATATATATAGGTATACGTATAACTAAACGCGGTCACAAATATGCCGCCCGTATGTCTGCGGTGCCGATGACAGAGACTTGAACATTGTCTAATTCGAGAGCTTTGTTTTATTTGAGACTTTGTTTAAGTTGGACGCTTGGTGACTTTATGTTGAAGCAGTTGTTCTATTTGCGCTCAAGTTTCAAAGGACACATATACATATATATGAGAGAGACGAGAAAAAAACATATATATATGCCTAGTGGTAGTCTGCGCCTGCTGAGTGTAGTCCTTCACGAATTCTCGGAGGTAGAAACTTCGCCTATTCGCAAGGTCTCCAGGGTTCCTGCTTCATTCTCGGAGAGCAACACTAGTTCAGTTCATCAGCCGCATTCAATTCGGCAGCCACCATTTTTGTCGACGTGTTTCGTGATGAATCATATTGCAACTGGTTGTTTTCGTAATTAACGCTGCTGTTTCTAAATATCTCCCATAAGTTGAAGCACAAGGTGAGCATTGAGGGTATCGAGTGCATGGTGAGGTACACTCTCACAGTAAGCTCGCACATGCTTCTGCCCAACATAACGGTACCTGAATCGGAAATCAGCTACGGACGGACATTCTACGGCACGTTCGAAATGACACATTGCGACGATTTTCCAGGTAAGATGCATGAGTTGTTCCGGTTTCACGGACGCCATTTTATGCAGTTTGCATGAAACGAAAAGTAGCAGGATGAATTCAGAGTAAAGGTAAAGGTTTTATTGGTTTATTAAAGGAGCTGCAATTTTACAATGCTTAAGCTCTCTTATATGTCACGCAGCGATGCTCGAACCCGCGGCCTCTGGCTTCCGATAGCCAGAGGCTTAGCCGCCCAAGCCACCGCGCTGGGATATTATCGCAACTGAGTACGAATACGTGTAAGGGCTGCGTCCATGATAGATTAGCTACGCCAGCCAACTAATGCCGAACATCCTAAACTGCGCTAGTAGATTTCATCAAACGCTAAATATGAGCCGACCAATAGCCACCATGAGGTAGAGCACTTGCGGTTATGTGTTCTCATCCTGATCCTTGCTAATTTTTACTGCTACACCTTCGATTGCTGCTTTACAATCGACTCGTGTTGGGACGCATCCAGTATTATATGGTGTTCTTAACGTCTCGTTGGTGAACCCGACCGAAAACCCCTTTGTGGATATAAGGATTACGCCGCCTTCAGCCAGCTGTTCCTATCCAGAATACAAAATTCGATACGAGAGCGCTCCGGATGATGGTTTTATGAAGAATAAGAATCCCACCAGGGGAACGCTGTACAACACGACCGTGACACATTGGCCAACGGATGTCATATTGAGAGGATTTCACTATTGGGAGGACATTGCTTTGGAATTGCGCATCGTTTGTGGCGACAGCGTTGACCACTATTATGGACGAATCAATACTGGACCTGGAAGTGAGTTGAGAGCACGACTACAAAATGTACTGTATTTAGTATTTGTATATATATATATATATATAACATTTATAAACAGTGTGTAGCATGACCGGATTCTGTTTTGCTTATGCTATTATTCGTCTATCGTCTATCAGAGTCGACAAAACTGTTAAGGCGATCTCCGTTCCGAGACGGGCCAGCGTATTTATAATTCCCCTATGATTTCACAACAATATTGCCTCACATTAGTCAGGGACTACATTCATATTCCGTAATAAAATCTCGCTACTGAAGGTTGACCACGCCATTCAGCGTCGAGCATGACACCAAGGCAACGTTGGGTACTTGGACACGTACCCAACAGATTTCGTAAGAGTTGCTGTTGTTGTGTTTACAAAATAGAAGTTGCCGATTACACATGCTAACTATTTCCACTTTGGCCGATTCCCTGTTCCCATTAGAGCCACGCAAGGTCATCCTTGTCCAGGGGAAGCTCGTCGGTACTGTGGCCGAACTTGACGTCCTCGTCGACACCGACCATGGTATCCGCGTCCCGGAAAAATTTCGAGTTGAAACATTAGTTCGCAGAGGACCCCTTGTCACGACGTTCCATCCTTGTCAGGGCCGACATACGGTGCGTGAATGGTTTTGTGGTATATTTCGGGGGATATTCGAAAATTATTATCTGGAATTTCTATATGGCGACGTTGCTTGGGTGGGTGTCATATTGAATGACATGCCACGCCCATATTAGTTCTAGTTGTTGTCGTTGTATATCAACATTGCGCTGGTAGAATGTTTAGGTTACTGCAAATCGTGTACAAATTGCAAACCCAAACAGATCAAGCAGTCAGCTTAATTGGCCATACTGACCATTGCAGACAATCAGGATACATGACGTCTCCGAGAGAACTAGTGTTTCAGTGAGTTCTGTGGTCACGAGAAATACGAGCAACGGCGAAACCTTGGAGTTTGTGGGAGAACCATACACCATCATCTTAACATATCATATAGGTAATGACAGTGTTGTCAGGTCTTGTTGTATATGTTAATACAAGTTGGGAAGATTGTGTCTAGTCTCTAGTCTTTCTAAACCTCACCTCGCATGGGTCTTTGTCGCAATTCCTAAGCGTTGCTGTCCTATATTGTATATTGGACATATTGCACGTAGATGACTTAGATATACTGAGGCCGGTCATGTGTAGCAAGCGGTCAGGTGTGAGAGAAAAAACGCTACGAGTGACACTGTGCTGACATCATTAGGCACAGCCAGCATCTGTTGATTGACTGAATAATATTCAGTTTACTCCCCTGTAGTGTTGGGCTAATTCCTTCCTAAGAGGGAAACCCTTCAAATGATTTTCCCACTTGCTCTTATATTAAACGAATGCAGCATGGCCGGATTCTCTCTTGCTTATGCTGTTATTCATGTCTCGTCTATCAGAATCGACGAAACTGATCAGTGATCTTACTTGGGAGTCGGTCCGCATCAACACGGAACACGCAAATTTGGATGCGGACCCAAACGAATTAAATCTCCGAATCTTTCCGACGTACAGTGATTCTACGGCGGCAGAGATGCACCATAAATATGTCGTGAGCCAGATAATGACGGTAGGATGATTTACCCACGTTCTAAACCCAGGATTACCCTCGGTGAGATCATTCCATTTGCAATTGACAGAGACCACCTGTAATTTCGATCAGGTCGAGGAAGCTCTTGGCCTTCGGCATTAGAGTACGAGAATATTGTTGCTGACCATGATGGAGAGATGACCATAAATATACGTCATCCTGAATTTAGCCTACGTTTCGTGTGTGCTCTATATTAGACTACATTAATAGGTCTCACCGGGGTTTTATAGAACGTAACCCGGTGAAGTGATATATGAGCGTTCTTTCTTCCCTTTGTTCCTCTAACCCCTTTGAGACTGGAAATCTCATTTTTTATCAGGCTTCGCCGAGTTGACCCGAAGATGCTTGAGCATCGGTTAGCACGGGAAGCTCCCGTGGGTAAGCACACCGGCTCGGGAGTGGCGCGTGTATAACACCACGTGGCGGATTTTCGAAGGGCACGCGAATGCTCCCACGATATCCAGCCTTTGATTGCCTTGTTGTTTTGATTTTAGGTACAGGCGAAATTACAGGAAATCCTTGACTTTATTTCTTCGTCGTGAGTTACTTTATAGGTCCTCGCGGTAGACTTCCTATTTCCTGGAATCCAGTATAACCTCTCGATGACATACATGGATAAAGTGAGCAATAAGAGTGTCGAGCGATGGACAGGATTTTCCACACTGGAGTGCCTTGCAGACTGTCCAGGTAAATTCTCTAATTTCTATAGTGACCATATATTTGGATACCATAGCTCGGAACGTTCACATTAGCAATGCTATCAATATGCGCGGTTCAATACCCCGGCTGCGTGTATCCCGGCCTTTCTATTGTCGAGTCACTATACTCAAATAAACTGTTCTCAAATGATCTGCGGCCAAGCGCAACCCGTATTTGCTTTGATTCGCAGCACATGTTGCCATTTGGTCTGTGACCTGTGTAAATAGAAATAACGCACCCTCCTACTAACTGTGCGTTAAGCATGTGATTATAAAGGCCACTACGGCTAGGTACTCGTATAAACATTGTCCATATTCTGCTAAAACCTGTAAAAATACACTTGGTTCTTTTTTTACCTGATTCCATGAGCCTTTGAGCAATGCTATTCAAACCGTGCAGTCGCAGCACTGTTTTCGGTAGAGATATCGCACGAAACGTGGTAATTGCTAACAGACTGCGCCGTCGACTTCCAGTGGTCAAATATTCAAAGGTGGACGTTCTCATTCTACGACAAGTGGACACGGTCGATCTCGTGTTCACCTTGCTAGAAGATGTACCAAAGGGTATAGCTGGTGTTGATGGCAGTATTTACGGATACATTTCTGCATTCGATCCGGCGATCGGGAAGTATGTCCATAGGTTTTTCTCTGTAACTAAAGCTGCATATGTCATCAGAGGACTCGACTATTGGACCACGTATACGATGTCACTTCGGCTGCAGGAAGAAAGACGCATTTTGAGGAAACATGTATTCACAGGAGGTGCAGGTAAGTATGGCGAGGGGGGTCGTCATTGAATACAGAAGGGAGTGTGCAGAATAATTCACAATACGGGATCGCTTTGGTGTACAAAAGGTACGAAACCAACCCGGGAGGTATCAGGTTCGTGGTGGCAGTAATATTGCCTGTTTTGTAAAAACCAAACCTCTCCTGTCTCTGTGTCTATGTCGCATGATTCATCGAAGAGCCGCTCCCAAGACTACGCTTTTATGCGCTTCCACATGCTGGCCACTACAACATCTTTGTACATATGCCGCAATTGAATCGCTTTGTTACGACAGAGTTCTACGTAGAAGTCTGCGGGAACCTCGTTATATGCAACAGATATTTTGCCGAGCTGAACCAAGAAATCAATTCAGTGGTAAGACAACTCGTTAGTTTTTAACAATTGTTCAGTAATTAAGTGGGAATGCAATTAGTCCGATTCGGTGGTGTTGTGTTGCAGATCGCCGGTCGTCCTTATTACGGCTTGAGGATTGGGGGCCCTAACCCTATAATAGATTCCTCATGGTTCCGGTTTATTGTAAGGCCACGTATATTCGTTGGTTCTACAGTAGTCATCGGACCGGCAGCTGTTCGGTTCGCTCCAAACCGTAAGTATCGACAGCCCGACGCGTCACTTTTGACCCCGCACTCTCCGCTAAGAGATATGATAATATCTGTATGAGGTACGATTGAGGCATGCTTGTATGGTAGCTAGTGACCGGAAATTTCCTAGATACGACAATCCAGTTAGATGACCGACTAGTCGTGTTCACGTCGTGGGATGATATTCTATCTAAGAATTAGCATCGATCGATTCCCATCACGTTTTGACGGGAATCGGTCAGAGGTCGCTTCGCATTTGTCGAGTTAGAAACTAACTTACACAGCTCTCTGCCAGAAGGGAAATATGAACTACAGTCATTCAAGTTAAAGTTAACTACATTAAAATAGATATTACTTGAAATGCTTAATATACTGATGCAATTTCGTGAAAATTAACCCCGACCTTGTACTTCGCTTGTAGTTACAGCAGAGGCTCCATCGGTACGCCGTCGACGACGTGAGTGTAATCAACCAATAAATTACAACAATTTGATTTTGCTAGCAAACACTGAGATTATTCCCCACTAGCGTTTGGAGTTCTCTCGGGAACATATCGGAATCAAATCTCCCTATTATTAACATCCTCATGTATCACAATGGATAATCTCTGTGATCTGTCCCGCAGCTCTACTGCTGTCGTTGGCTGAGGGCACGGTGGATCTTGTCGACATCATAGTTCATCTGCCTTGCGCATCATGCTACAGGGGAGACTATAGCGTTCGCTACAAGAATGCTTTCTATGAGATGGTTTATCCCGAGGAGCCTGGTACGGAAACCATTGCTAAACTTGGTGTACTTCCTGATGGTGTATCACGACTACTACTTAAGGGCTTTTTACGGAATGATGACATTGGTGTCGAAATCAAGGTGAACTGCAGTGGTCAATATACTGTATACTATGGATCGATTAAAACCGGATTCGGAGGTGAGTCTTTCGCACATCCACACCCGCTGCTGCAGCCAACATGTGCCAGGGCTTAGAACGCTAACCAGCTAGGCTTAGCTTACGATGACAACGGGCATGCTAGGAACGGACAGTCGCACGTTATGTGTGACTGTGGAGGTTACGCCAGATATCTAGCAGTTTTTGGTTAATTTTCATTGGTTCAATCTCGACAGCGCCCCCGGCTATTACCTCTGTTACGGTGGAACCGTGGTTGTTCTCAGCTGAGGTCAATATTTACCCCGATCACCGGTGGAGTACGATTCCTGCCTCAAGTGGCTATGTTCTTAAGTGGTGTCATTGGAACCCGGCTTACAAAACGTGCGAGCACAAGATAAGTCATTTCGACGGGGCGGTAATGGTGAGAACTTATTTTTTGCGTCAGAAAATTGGCTTTCAGATTTTCAAAATGCTGTCGGTGCAAGCACGCATATTCAGGGATTACTCATCTCAGTGTCGCATTTGAACATTTTCATTTGTATATCAACACCGAGCAGTAACCATGCTTTTAGCTTCCCGTGTAGGATATTATTCTTACTCTGGAGGAACTTATCCGGAACTACCAGGTAAAGTAAAGGTTTATTGGTTTATTGAAAGAACCGCAATTTCACAATGCTCATAAGTTCTTACCATGCAGCGAGATTGGAGCTCGCCTCTGCTTTTTCACAGCGAGAGATTTAGCATTTAGATTCCGCATGTTGCCACTTTTTCCTCCAGCCACGGCTTCTTTATGGCGTTGGATTTTCAGGCTGTGCACATTGACGATCTACGACCTGACACAAATTATACCCTCACGGTATGGCCGAAAATGGATGACGATGGCCTCACTCATCGCGACAGCCATTTCTCACCCGATTCACCACCCTCAGCTTCAAGTCGTCACATGGCCACAGTGAGTATGTGCTAGATAAAGGATAAAGGCGGGGGCGTTCGGGGTTAACAGGGTGGATCTCTCCCATTCCGCAGCTGGAATGAAAATAGCGAATTCATACGGTTACTTGCCGCTTTAGTGCAATAAACGCATGTTTATATATTGCGTGCGTTGCTTTCGTAGGCCCAATTGTGGAAGCGCGAACGTTTGCAGCTACCGTTAACCGTCATCGGGTTGAGACCAAGCACGATATTAACAAATATTCTGTGTGGTGCCAAATTAGGCACTTCAATACAGTAGTAGCGCGCAATCAAATCGAGATCGGCGTCGGCAAGAACGACTACGGCCTCATGAAGGTAAGTCATTGGCAGCAAAGGCTTCGTTTTCTGGGCCGATTTTCAGTACCTTGGTGTGATCGGGCTTTTTCCCTTAAAATAAGGGAAAAAACCTCGTGCAAAACACGAACCGGAACGGCCTTTCGAGATTTCCTCGGTGCAGGGTGGAGGAGCTCAAAACGAATAAATAATATTACAATTACATAGTGACACTCGTTTGATTGCGGGTTCACCCTGACTGCTTTTCCTGTACCCGTCTTATGTGTACCCTCTTATGTAGATTACCTATCACTGTATATGCTATGTTGCCAGTTGTTGCTAGTTCTTTTTTTGGTGTTGTGATGCTGAGCACCGTCTTGATTTGTGGGGGAATGTGCATTACATTGCAGTAATTTGCCTTTAGAACAAACGCTCAGCCCTCGCCTGCCGTGTCTTCGGCTTTTGGGAGTGACTGAGGTCCCGAAGAGCATTAAGATCGTCAAACATGCTAGATACATTGGGGTATACCTTGAGAGGGAGTTCCGGGGTAGCGAGCACATCAGGATCGCTACGAAATAGGTGACGAAGGCTGCGAACGACATCGCCAGGATCCTCCGAACGTCCACGGATCCACAGTCTCGCTTGTCGTCGAAGCGTGGATAAAATGTATTCCACTTCCACATGTTCCATAAGCATGTTCGCATGTTGACATTCGAGGATCGGATATATTTTAGATTAACGGGGCTGTTCTAGTGAACACATAATTCTAGTGCAAATTGTAACTGGATATATCTGTTCCGGCTCGGTAGGAGACGACGTTGAAGGAGTTGTATTCGGATGACCTCTTCCCTGGAGATGAATATGAATATCAACTTACTTCGGCTGATAAAAACGGCAACGATGTTATCCTTGAGAGTGTTAAATTTCGAACGCTTGAATGTTTCACTGACTGCAGTCGTAAGTAACCTAATCACTTCTAACTAATAATCCTAATAACTTCCTAACCTATCGAAAACATAGTCCGCCAGTTCTTTATCCGTTCTTCGAAAGTAACTAAATCAAAATTTTGTTTCTCGAATGTTTTTCGAGCTGACCCTGAGCGGTTCCTCTATCTGACAGGCCTCAGCTCTTTTTATTACTATGAGGACCTGTCGGGGCCACCTTTGCTTATTCTCTTCCTTAGTCATACCTGGCAAGAATCTTCAGATAAAGTAACTAAATAACCAGGACCGAAACTATGCCAATATAACGCGGCGCTTCGTGATAGATTAGAAATATCGTTGAAAATGGTCTGCACAGTGGAGCATAGAAAATACTTCGCTGGGCCTTACCTCCTATCATGAGTCCGGATGGTAGTTTCATCCCTCTCGCTGGTACTGATTGCTATGAAGGATTTATTAGTACTCCTTTTTGCTTCACAGCTCATCGCGGTAATAATCTTGTGCACTGCCTAAATCAACAAAGACGTACACTCTTTGATTTGACTAGGCATGATGATGCATGACGCTACCGTCATGATACCGTCAGTGCGGTGGCTTGGACGGCTAACTCTCTGGCTGTAGAAAGCTAGAGTACGCAGTGTCATGTCTCGCTGCGTGAGATCGCTACTTATCCATTGTAAAATTGCAGTTCCTTTACTAAACCAACAATAAAGCTTTAGTTTACTTACTTTACCTTGAATCCTCATTAAAACAATTACAGATCTCTCGGAAGAACCATTGAAGATCATCATCATGCCCGACCGCACATCCGCCTCTATTAAGATTTATGTCAATGTGATGCCCACTTGCAAAAGGTCCATCGTCAAAGGATATATCTCGTCGGCAAGTCCATTATCTAATCATTTCATACATCTGCCTTTCAACTGTAAAGGTTCCGAGATTTCGGTAGATGGATTCAGCTACTGGAGATCCTATACCATTAAGGCGCACCTCTTTTGCGAAGAAAAACGCGAGAGGTATTTCCGACACGAGTTCTTTATGAAGGGACCAAGTAAGTCAGAAGCGCAATTGGGCACGGAAGCACTGAAATTGGCTATCCGATAAATTTCTACTATTAGTAACAATTTGTTCCTGTCGTAGTATCACCTAATACTGTTCTGCACTAATCGGTGCCGAACAGTATTTGGATCCGCGTGGCGTCGAATGACATTTCAGCATGGCCATCCCACCATCTTGCTGAACGAGTTTCAGCCTAGGGACGAGTACTAAACTCCCCATTTGAGTGTTATTATATATGAGGTGTTGTATATTAGGGGCCTTTTTCTGATACGAAGGAGTATAAACTCACTGCACTCGTTATTTGCAGTACATTACCTGCCCTCGCCTAATCAACAAATCCCTTCAAGCTGTGTGAGCTATACAGAAGAGGATGCGGCAATACCTCCTGAGGGTTTTACAGCAGGTAAATCGCGTTACAACAGCCGTTCGGGAGCCGCCAGACAAACAATACTGAAATCCGTCCAATACGGAATGAATACGTCAGCTGATATCCCAGACAGTCAACACAATTTATCGCCAACACTCAATATAAATGCGCAAGACTCGCAGTTGAATATTTTTGTGCTTATTTAATAGACAAAGAAAGCTAATAATTGTGTACTGCGTGATCGTTGCAAATTTTAGAGAAGCCTCAGGGTCCTGCCGAGGAGAAGAAAGAGTACTTTGCCCAAATTGACTTTGATCCTGACTCGGGCGAGAGCAACCTCTTTATGAATTTGCAAGTTTTTGGTGACCCTGATGGGCCCGTCATGTATCAAGTCCAAGACTGCTTTCGTGATCCAGATGGAAAGGAGCGATGCAATTACAGCTTTGAAATGCATACCCATCCATTCACGGTAGCATAATGTGTGGATTCTATTGTCGAATAGGTTATTCTAGCACTTGAGTTTGCAAACTACTCCTGCGGGCCTAGCTTCTAGGTCAAAGGGGGGTCGATATTTCTAAAAAAGGCCTCGGGCGCAGAGAGTCGGTGCCGCCGTGGTTGGCTGCACTACTCCAACGGAGCTTGCACGCAACGGTGGATAGGAAGTGGTGTACCTATCAGTCTCCACATCGGCCTCTATCTATTAGAACCAGATGTTAGCTAGCGTGTTCAGGCGCCCTCTTCACCCATTAAGGCCTAGTCCGAACTATTGCAGATACGGAAATACCGAGAAAATTTGATTTCTGTGACCGTGAGACCTGCCGATACCGAAATGTTAACAACAACAAACGAGTCGACGATACGGTTTGTGAAAGACGAGATCCAGCCCGACTGCAACCCGGGTAAATATTGCCAAGCTTGCTTTGCTATATTATACACAGGCCAGCATGCACACCGATGTCGCACCTGTCAATTATTTCGTTCATGCTGAATTTCTGGTTGCAACATGTCAGTCACTTCGTAACCGTAATGAAATCACTGTTCTAAACAAATTCTCTCTAAAGTCCGTTCTATTATGCTAATTCTCAGCAAACTACGCCAATCTGATGAAACCTGTTTTGGAACTGGTGGACGTATTCGCTGACTGGGCGAGCCTGAGGGTTCATATCGGAGGCATGTGTTACAAACAATTCGGGCGCGACTTCGAAGGCACACATCCTGAGCTCAAAACTATGATCAGCTACTATGAACTTGATGGGCGTTTTGGTAAAATTGAAATCCAAAATCAACATAATCATGCGCAGCACTTCACCATCAGGGATTTCAAACGCAACACGTCAGTGGTAGTCAGCGGGATGGTTGTTTGTTCGCCAGCAGGCATCGAGAAACGAGAAGTCAAGTTTAGTGGAGAAATCGTCATCTGATCGAAACTGCAATCGTAAACTCAATACGGTAGTACATTCAAAAAATACGTTTTTACGATTCAAATTTAGTAATACGATTATAAGTTGAGGGTTTAAATTTCAAATCGTCAATTTATAATCGTAGCCAGTATAGCATTCTTGTTTCCTTCACGCTCGGTTCAGATCATCACTTTCAGATCCATCGGTTGATTTCATGTATTTTTAATTAACCCGCCTGCCCCCGATGTCAGGGGGAGGGGTTCATTAAGTTCGAGCTGAAAGCAGTGCTGTGTACTGGCCATCTTGGCTAGCTATGGTCCGTATTGCAACCTTCCCTTTGCGGCGAATCCCTCACTCAGTACGAGGGTCGCGCGGTATGCACTTCGCTCATACGTGTATAGCATGCCTCTAGCCCCTAACAAGCAACTTAACGCATGGAAGTTTTAAGCGGCGAGAGTCTGGCCTCCACGAACCCCGAGAGGTGTATCTATCCTGTCTAGTCTCAGCCGCACTTCTCCGGAAGTGCTGTTACCAGCTTCAAAAGCTTGCGTATTCCGTAAAAAAAAAGTATTTCGTTCTTTGATATCAATATTTCCGGTTTCGTCTCCATACTCGCGGAGAAGCCAATTCGAGGGGGCAGATATGTGGACAGAGCAAGGCCGGATGTTCTACGCCTCTAGTCCTTACAACACTGAGTAAATAGTCTTGTAAACAACAAATGCGTATTGATATTTAATGGTGCTGTAAATTGTCATGTACATTGCGACACTTCATCACTATTATGTTTACAAGAACTTAAGCACTGTAAAATACGGCACTTCCGTTACTGAAGCAAACTTTGTATAGTAGCTATACGTTAACCATAGTTAATCATATTCTTCTAGCCCATATTATTAGATGACGAGGCATTTGGATATTAAAATTGTCTTGATTTGTATGTGCCCAATGGACTATAAAAAAATAGTGCATTGGGCATATACAAATCCAGATAATTTTCGTCATCTAATTAGTGACGCGCATGAATGGATTAACGAGATTACCACTGTCCCTATCTACTGTCTAGCGAACAGCCAAGGGAACGGGCTTCGAGTGAACGGCGGGGAAAGAAGACCCTGTTTAGCCATTACTTTTTTAAGTATCGCGTAATAATAACGCTACTAACGCTCACAAATACGCTATTCATCATTTTAATATGACATTATCATTTTACGTAAATACGTACACCATGCACCACTTTTGTATGCCGTCCGAGCGGTATATGTGTAGTATGCTGTATATCCAGATATCGTGTGCAGCCGCCAGCTCCGCCTCTAGGCGAGAGATTGCACCAAACAAGTTACGAAGCCAATGTTACAAGCTCAGCTGGATGCAGATACATACTGTTCGCACTGGTCTCTGCATTTCAGACGATGTGGCTTGCCAGCAATTGACACCGACGCTTTGCCATCTATCGATGCATGCACATTTTATAGTGCAAGGTGACCCATGTCAGCTATTGAACATACTCAATGTATCACTTCTGGCGCTGTACCGGCCCACGTCTGTGTCGTTGTGACTGAAAGTCTGAGTGGTCAGCGCCGTTAAAGACAGGTGCAAATCGTTTATTTCCGCTGTGGCATTATTATAACCCGTTGTCACTCAACGACGCTACTCGGCGTTGTTGTCCAAACAGCTCGCCATGCTCCGGCTTCTTCTGCTTGCGGCGAGCGCTGTCGTGGCTTGCGTGGCCGTCCCGATCACGTACCGGTCTTTAGTGATTTGCGGTGTGCTGCTGTTTCTTATGGCGTGCTACTTCATTATAGTGCAGGAGGAGAGCGAGCTAACAGAACTTCACGGTCAAGTGACATCGATTCTCGCCTCGATGATCGATGATCTTCGCAAACACACCCAACAGATGTCGAAAAACATTGAAGGAGTGGCCTTCAACAGCGATCATGAAATGCTTGCAGAACATGAGGGAGTTCATCTCGAAGGCAAACGCCTTTTGCGACTACCCCGAGAATCTGCGGAGTGATTTTGACGGCAATAGTGCCCACCACAACGATTTAAAACTTGTGTTCTTGTGGTGGGCTCTACTACTTGTCTAGGAAATAATTATTTAGAGAAAATGACTTTCAGTCAGTAAAGGTGTAACGTGTTCGTGTTGTCAATAAACATTCGAAGGGTTGCCATCAACAAACTAATTACGTTGCTTAACGTGCTATGAGGCTACACGCAGCAGTGTCGTCAATGTACAAAATGATGAATAGCTTATTTGTGAGCGTTAGTAGCGTTATTATTACGCGATACTTATAAGTAATGGCTAAACAGGGTCTTCTTTCCCCGCCGTTCACTCGAAGCCCGTTCCCTTGGCTTTTCGCTAGACAGTAGATAGGGACAGTGGTAATCTCGTTAATCCATTCATGCGCGTCACTAATTAGATGACGAAAATTATCTGGATTTGTATATGCCCAATGCACTATTTTTTTATAGTCCATTGGGCACATACAAATCAAGACAATTTTAATATCCAAATGCCTCGTCATCTAATTAGTTACGCGCAGAATGGATTAACGAGATTCCCACTGTCCCTATCTACTGTCTAACGAAACCACAGCCAAGGGAACGGGCTTGGATTGAACGGCGGGGAAAGAAGACCCTATTTAGCTTGACTCTAGTCGGACTTTGTGAAGAGACATAAGAGGTGTAGCATACGTGGGAGATTCGTCAACAACGAAATACCACTACTCCCATTGTTTCTTTACTTACTGAGTGTAGAAAAACATGGAATGACAATATTTACTTCACTCAGTAAGAGGAACACACCAACAACGCCCCGCGAAGCCCCACGCGGCCAACACGCAAACATGTTAACTATAAAAACTATTAACAATTGTTTATTAACAATTGTTTCAACATGTTTGCGTGTTGGCCGCGTGGGGCCTTCGCGGGGCGTTGTTGGTTGTGTTCCTCTCACCCCTGCTTCATATGTACAATTCATAGGTTTATATTTCATTTAAGAGTTTAACGTTAAAATATAAACACGTACATGTAAAAGCCCACTATGACTCCATGCCTAAGCCACTGGTCTCACCTTCATGATATGACCGCCATGCTCGGAGGAATCCTTGCATGGAAGTCATGGTGAAATTTATAAAACGGCTTTTAGAGACCCCCATCTTCAGAAGAGAGTTGACAGCCGGAGGGTACCAGACTCCTGATGTATTCATCGCTACTCCGACGATGCTGAAGTTCCCGTCGTGGACACGTAGTTGTCTTCTGATAGTCTCGTGGTCGTATTTGCAGACTTCGTATTCAGCTGCTTGCGATTGGCTAACATTGGGGCCAACAATTTGCATGTCAACGACGGTGGTCTGTTCTCTACCTGATGCTATGATGTCCGGCCTGAAGGACCCCATTGGTGAAGTTGGGTCCGTACGGAAGGACATCTCTCTTGCAGCCTGGTAGCCAGCCTTTCGAAGATAATCCGTCAGGCGGTTGGCGACATCATCGTGGCGCCTTGTGATACTATCTGCTACCGCTGGGCATTTTCTCAGATGGACAATCGTCTCCGGTTGAACGCACCCGACCCTACAAGTCTATAAGAGAGTCATAGCTAGACTACGTTAGACCTCGTATTATACTTGCAAAATTGCTTATAGATCATATGTTTGGTTTTTTAAACAACAAAAGGAAAATTAAGGATAATCTTCTGGGACGACTCCGAGATTTTCTTTCTGTTAGCACATCTTTTTTGAATCCCATCCAGATGTCCCTAGCTGTTCGAGCCACGTTTTAACATTTGGTGAAGTGAGTTGTAAAGCACATTTCGTCTATTGCATAATATTGCCAGATGTTAAAGCTTGATGCCCGGGAATGATCTACGTTGATGTACGAGCATTAACACAAATATCAAACACAATTATTGACTGACTGAAAGGAAGGGGAAGCTCTTCCATTAGACTAATTAATAATAGTCTAATGGAAGACCCTCTTCGTCTATATCTTTACTTAAAGTCGTACTATAGAACGATATCAAGGACGGCGGTCTTTTCTCACGACGATGGTGATGTCGAAGACTGCATCATTTCGAAGCACTCAAGGTTTGCCGACAAATTTTTCGAGCGGAGGCGGACCGACCGGCACGATTATGATTGAAATTGCACCTTGTTTACTGCATCATGTGAAACCATCGTTGGCATTGGCATTGAAACTTTCGATTCCATCTGTAAGTAGCCACCTTGCTTTACTGGTGCATATTCCCAAGGGCCTTAAATCGTTTTCTCCCAATCGGATATACATTTCTGCGGGATATTGTTCGGCTGAGGTTAAACACAATAATGAACAACAAATAACGTAATTAGTAATCAATAACGGTCGAAATCGCAGGGAACATAGCTATACTGTATCAGTGAATACAAGATAAACCCTTCAAAACTATGGGAGCACCCGCCCCCCTGGAGCCAGTCTGCAACCTAACACAACACGCCTTCAACTCAAGCATACCCTCAAAATCTGAACCTTGTAGAACTCTTCGTTTTTTTCGAGAATTTGATGGCTAGGTACGAGGTATTATGTAAGACTGTCATATAATTCTTAGAGCCAAGAGTAGGTGCCAAACAAGTGTGGTCACGCACTACGGATAATAAACGCACAGGGGCCTTGCTTCTGCAACGGCTTTCTCTAGTTGTGCAGAGAGGCAATGCCATCCCCTACCTCGGAGGTGAGCATGGTCTCCTACAAATAATTCTTGTAAAATATCTTACTCAATAATAATAATACATTAATCCTGGTTGATACGCTGATACACGATGGCTACAGAGCAATGTAGTGGCCAGAATGAGACTCCTTGACCAATGTAATGACTCGATGCTACCAACGGGAAAATAATCTGCGGGCGAATTTCAGGAACGAATTATTTGTTTTTGGGAACTTCATTTCTAAACTCTATAAATAGACCACGTCTTGCACGAGATAGATGCTGTGGAACAGTGTATTGACGAAGTGCGGTGTAGTTCGCCATCTAGTAGCATTGGAAACAGCGTGTGGGAGATGCATACCAGCAGTGCAGGTGGCATCCCTCGAAGAAAAAACAAATGGCTTAGTTGTTCTTTGATACTGGGAGCGGTCTTTCAGTTGCATCTATGCGCTGCATCCGGTTAGTTTGAAACCGTATTTCCGTTAGAACTAAGTCTAGGTGTGGGTTGTCTATCGCAATACAGACTACACGTGATGTTTCTGTTCCTAGCACGTTAGCAATTAGGTTAGTTAGCCAAAACCTGTAGCCGAAATTTCGTATGCAACTAGTCTACACAATTATCCGTAATAAAGCCTAGCATCGTTTTCGTCAACTGAGTACCGTCGTTTCGAGCTGTGTGTTCCGGTTTAGATTTGAGACAGCCCTCGCAGCGCCAGCTTTAGAACGTTATTTACGTTATTTATGGCGTCATTCCCGTCAAGAGAAAAACTGTTCGCTAATGTTAGCTCCCCAACATTATGTCTCGAAATTGCTTAAAGAGACCAATTCATTCATAAGAACTCTTTGTAAATGCTAGGTACTATTCTAGGTGATTGGTCGGTCGTCAAGATGCAAGACCCTGGCTGTCTGTAGCCAAGGTAGCCTAGCTTCTACAAACAGAACGATTGCGTTGCCAGCGGTTTTAAGATGACGAAATCCGAAGCGTTGATCTGACGACGTGATTACCAAATTATTTATTTTTAAAACGTGATTATCTTTTACAGTTTGTGAGGGTGACTCTAATGAGTTCCCTCAATGTTCTATCGACGAGATTGCTGCTCGCCTTTATGAACCCAGGGATAGTTACGACTGTAAGTATACCTAGAGCCAGAGAGAATCTTGATTTAGGGGAGTAAAATGGAAATTAATAAAATAATATATATATATTTTTTTTACTTTGCATACAATATCTATACCTACCTCACCCTTATTACCATGATAGCTTTTTCGTGTTCATGATAGCTACCCGGAACTGTGGTCTTGTGACTCATGATATGATCGGATACAGTTATTGATTCATATAGGCCGTCTATGAACAGTGAGCATAGCATAGCATCTACATTTGCCGGTTCCGCAGTAGCGGCTGTGAAAAACTCTGCACAGTAAGAAAATCACCCTGTGCACTGTGATGGTACTGATTGATTACTGTCTCAGGGTACGTTGGCGAGGATGCGGAAGAAGGCAACAAAGGTTTGTTTTATTCCCATGCTGTGAACAAAACAATTCTTCTGTGACGTCCACGTCTCCAATAACGCTCTCTATCTCGATACAGCATCCACCCCCCCCTCCTACAGTTTTTTTAACTGGAACGTTTGTTTCGTGGATTGATCGTGTCTTGGTTGCTTTCAGGTTCACAGGATGCGACTATCAAAGCCACTGTGGTGTACACAATCGAGCAGAGGGCGTACGCCTATGTCAGTTTTCCAACATGCTATTCGGATGTTAGGCAGTATACCTTAGATTACAATTATTTAGACAAAACCGACACGTGGACGAAGATTGTGTATGTCGAATTGGACGCGAGCAAGCCGTGGCTCACTCTAGTCTTTCCTACGGGCACGACCGCTGTGCTCACCGGTAATGGGTTTTATGGATACAAAAAGTATCTCCGACCCATGGGCAATGTCGTATTGTCAACTGGCCCAGAGGGTAAGTCGTTTCAGCGATTTATTTCGTTTTCCTTGGGTACACTTGGCGAATAGTAAATTCGAAAGTCAAGTAAATACAAAGCTACAACTAGTATCTTTGTATTCGCTTGACGTGAATTGGGTTTACGTGGATTGAGTATACACCTACGGCGGACCGGCTGACAAGTGACAACAACACGTCCACGGTCAAAAACCAACATGAATTAACCAACATAATTATTAATAAATAATTTTGTTACTTATTAATTTTGCATTATTTACTACTCATACTAAACATTTACGTATGAGTGAGTTCCTGTGCTCTTTTTACGATCGGGTTAAACACTCCCACGGGTAGCATAGAGCGCACCATGTTTACTGCAGGTAAGTCGCATGCTTCTGTTAGTAACAGTATGCAAGTCCCAGATAAGTGAAGCGGATAAAGGTTCAGATTCACCTGTTAGTATTGAACTGACTAGATGGCATACGCGTGCAGCAGAGATAGTCAAGAGATAGCATGATCGTAGGAAGGCGGAAACCAGGCAGCAATCTCCCGGTGATGTCAGTCCTATAGAAGTCACCGGCGTCTTCACACGCTCAAACTAAGGTACGCTCAAACGTGCGTATGTTTACGATGCCCCTTCCAGCACAAAAACGGACACTCCATATTGAAACTCTGATGCAAATGGAGCCGGGAGTAAAGCGCGTTAAGGTCTCGTTTCCAACGATTAGATCGTGCGGCAATTCCCCGTATACCCCGTTCTTCCATGTGAGGGTTAGCCGGGGGCCGAGGGCCGAGCGTCACCAACGCCTAATGAATCTAACCGCGGGCAACCGTGACATCGAGTTACGTCTGCCATTAGGGTTAGAGTACATTCTCGATGGCTATATCAGATGTGGCGAAGTGGTCGAAAGAATAACTCGTACCATCTTCACTGGCGGTAAGTGGCATCCTTCCGTTAGTGATCATGTCTCTCTAGAAGAGACATGATCATTCATTTCACCTGTGGTCATCATGATCATCATCATTGTGTAGGCCTTCCTGGTCAATAAATTACATGAAGAATAGCGGTGTAAATGTTTGGTACATTGCGGCGCTTGCTTGTTACTATTTCCACAACTAAAGGATTGTAAAAATTTGATTAATAACCAATCTTAACATTGTATTGTTTGCCGAGCCGAACAGCCATACGCTTCCTCCCACACTGTGGCGAAACCACGATAGAGATCAAACGATATATCTGATCATTGACTAAGCGTTGACGGATTCCCAAAGTACACAGTAGCTAATATAATGCATCGAGATTTTTCGAAACTTGTCAATATTAACCTGATGTATCCTAAGTCAACGATGTGAACTTTTGTATGTTGTTTGATCACATGGTGCTCATGTATGGTACGTACCTAGCCCCGCGGACTGCATCCAGACACAGCGGCTACATTAAGAAACCAGCAGCACCTTATGGAGGGGTGCCATTTGTGCTGTGCTAATTTTATGGTGCCGATAAGCTGCCTCTGGTGACTCACTCGATTACTTTACCAGCGTCCTTTTTCATTCAATCTCATTAGCCCCAGCATCGGTCTACTTTAGCCACCTGGTCGACGACGAACGTATGCCAGTAACGAACAGAGCCAAGCTGGCAATCGTCATGAATCCAGCCCATATTCGACATCCGTTCATGTACATTATTACCTATTGCCACAACGTTTTCTGCCGTATTCACACTACACCAGTCACCGGCGAAACAACGGTATGATATTTGTCCAATCAGATTTCCACCTACAGCAGCAAATTATTAACGTAAATCCTCCTGCAGCGTAGTGAGTTAACCCATCGGCGAGTATGAGGTTCATCTATTGTTCTAAGGTTAAACGTAAGACCCAGATACTTTAGGAGATACTGAGGCACCTTTCATATTTATTGCCTTTCCCACTGCCCGAGCTGATCCCTTCGAATCTGCCGAAGTAGATTTCGATTTTAGTCGTTAGTGCAACTCGTTACGTATGCCTTGTACTTAGGTGACTTACAACTTTTACAGGTAGCGGTACTAACCGATATAAAGGCTGAAGCCGACTACGAATTTACTGTGTACCCCCTTGTTAAACCTGTATCTGGGCGCATCCTTGAGGCACCTGAGCTGTCAGGATGGTTTACCCCACCTAAATGTCGAATTTGCCACGGTAAGTGTCAAGAAACGCTTAATCTTCATTATATATAAGGACCTCTGATATATAATGGAGCGAATCGACTTCCATCGAATTCAATTCCTCTCCTCTCTTATGGATAAATGTCAAGTTTGTGGGGTCGTCGAAGCAATACTAAGTTTCGGTTTAGTTAACGGAAGCTCTAGGTTTCCATAGCGATTCAGCACAGCAGGTATTCTTGCTGTTGGAGATGGTAAATTTTTTGGTGTATGGCACTACTCTCGACTTGGACATACTGTTTCCGGTGTATGGCACTACTCTTGACTTGGACAGACTGTTTCGTATTCCAGACTACAATTATATGATAGTGACCGTTCGGAACTACAAGTCCGGTACTACGTTCATTAAAATAAAGCCCCCCGCAGCGTGGTGTGATCACCCATCGGCGTACGAGGTTCTCTATCATTCCAAGGTCAAAAATAAGACTCGATCAATTTGGAAGGCCACCACAGAGTACGATTTCACACCAACGCTACAAATACAACTTTACCAAGATTTGGACCCAATCTTCGAATGTCACCTCGTTTGTAACGGCAAGCTCGAGATTCTCGATAGAAAAAAGATAAATATGGGTAGGTGTCAATCTATAGTTCCTCCGAGATTGTTTTAGCTATTGTTTCATCAAAACAATAACTAAAAAAATGTGCGGAAAATAGCCGTGCTATAAGATGTCGCCAACTCGTGTCAATCTTTAGTTCCTTCTCTTAGCCCCGATCGCCGATCTATAACAGACGAGCTGCTAATCTTCCACCTGTTTAGTGAATCACACAAATGACTGTCTTTCGCGCTCCTTAGATGTTGGGGTAATCGAGGCTGTTCGGGTGACACCATCAAGAGCGAAGGATAACGTCGCCACCTTGACGATGAGAATGACTGAAAGTGTTGCAAATATGACGTGGGTGATGTCTCTGCTTTACTGCCACCCATTAGCTTGCTTCGAACGAGTGAACACAACATACAATGGTCATAAGGTGAGCTTCGATGTGTTTCTTGATGAATCATATTGCAACTGGCTGTTTTCGTAATAACGCTGCTGTTTCTAAATATCTCCCATAAGTTGGAGCACAAGGTGAGCATTGAGGGCATCGAGTGCATGGTGAGGTACACTCTCACAGTAAGCTCGCACATGCTTCTGCCCAACATAACAGTGCCTGAATCGGAAGTCAGCTACGGACGGACATTCTACGGCACGTTCCAAATAACAGATTGCGACGATTTTCCAGGTAAGATACATGATTTGTTCCGGTTTCACGGACGCCATTTTGCACGAAACCAAAAGTAGCAGGATGAATTCAGGGGATAATTATCGCAACTGAGTACGAATAATTTTGTTGCAGTTGTTATTTTGGTTCTATTGGTTCTATCCACACTATTCCCGATAGAGTCACGGGCGATCCGATCATCGGTGGCGGAGGGAAGCCCATCGGTACCGAGACTAAGCTCAACGTCTCGAGCAGCAACTGGGGCAAGGTGGCAGTTGTCAAAATGTGACCAAATACTAACCATTAATGGAGGGTCACTAACTGATGATAACTTGCTCACCGCAAAGCGGAATTAACCGATTCGAATGTATGTAAGGGCTGCGTCCATGACAGATTGGCTACGCCAGCCAGCTAACGCCGAGCATTCCAAACTGCGTTGGTAAATTTCATCAAACATTAAATATGAGCCGACCAATAGCCACCATGAGGTAGAGCACTTACTGCTATGTGTTCTCATCCTGATCCTTGCTAATTTTTACTGCTACACCTTCGATTGCGACTTTACGATTGACTCGTCTTGGGACGCATCCAGTGTTATATGGTGTTCTTAACGTCTCGTTGGTGAACCCGACCGAAAACTTTGTGGATATAAAGATCACACCGCATCCAGCCAGCTGTTCCTATCCAGAATACAAGGTTCGATACGAGAGCGCTCCGGACTATGGTTTTATGAAGAATAAGAATCCCACAAGGGGAGCGCTGTACAACACGACCCTAACACACTGGCCAACGTATGTCATATTGAGAGGATTTCACTATTGGGAGGACATTGCTTTGGAATTGCGCATCGTTTGTGGCGACAGCGTTGACCACTATTATGGACGGATCAATACTGGACCTGGAAGTGAGTTGAGAGCACGACTACAATTGATTAATGTTATATAATATATATAAAACATTATGCGGCATGACCGGATTCTGTTTTGCTTATGCTATTATTCGTGTATCGTTTGTCAGAGTCGACAAAACGTGTTAAACGGCGATCTCCGTTCCGAGACGGGCCAGCGTATTTATAATTCCCCTATGATTTCACAACAATATTGCCTCACATTAGTCGGCGACTACATTCACCTTCGGTAGTAATATCTCGCTACTGAAGGTTGACCACGCCATTCAACGTAGAGGATGGTACCATCAAGGCAACGTTGGGTACATGGACACGTACCAACTGATTTCGTAAGAGTTGGTGTTGTTGTGTTTACAAAATAGAAGTCGCCGATTACATATGCTAACTATTCCCACTGTGCCGATTCCCTGTTCCCATTAGAGCCACGCAAGGTCATCCTTGTCCAGGGGAAGCTGGTCGGTACTGTGGCCGAACTTGACGTCCTCGTCGACACCGACCATGGTATTCGCGTCCCGGAAAAATTTCGAGTTGAAACAGTTCGCAGAGGACCCCTTGTCACGACGTTCCATCCTTGTCAGGGCCGACATACGGTGCGTGAATGGTTTTGTGGTAAATTTCAGGGGATATTCGAAAATTATTATCTGGGATTTCT
The DNA here is from genome assembly GCA_019614645.1 of Stratiolaelaps scimitus. NCBI lineage: Eukaryota > Metazoa > Arthropoda > Arachnida > Mesostigmata > Laelapidae > Stratiolaelaps > Stratiolaelaps scimitus. The sequence goes on from JABWDB010000012.1 coordinate 7,429,942, forward strand.
ATATGACGACGTTGCTTGGGTGGGTGTCATATTGAATGGACATGCCACGCCCATATTAGTTCTAGTTGTCGTTGTATACCAACATTGCGCTGGTAGACTCGTTTAGGCTACTGCAAATCGTGAAATTGCAAACCCAAACAGATTAAGCAGTGAGCTTAATTGGCCATTGCAGACAATCAAGATACATGACGCCGCCGAGAGAACTAGTTTTTCAGTGAGTTCTGTGGTCACGAGCAAAGCGAGAAACGGCGAAATCTTGGATTTTGTGGGCGAACCATACACCTTCATCTTAACGTCTCCTATGGGTAATGACAGGGTGAATGAGGTATTGGCGCGTATATAGCCTCAACCTATTCACAAACTTTTAATGGGTGTCAATTGAAGAACGCTGCTAAACAAGTTCATTATATTGGTCTTTCTAAACCTCACCTCGCATGGGTTTTTCTCGCGATTCCCAAGCTTTGCTGTCCTACATTGGACATATTACACGTAGATTAATCTAATTAGAGATGCTGAGGCCGGTCATGGGAAGTCTGCGTAGGGTCAGGTGTGAGAGAAAAAACGCTACGAGTGACACTGTGCTGACATCATTAGGCACAGCCAGCATCTGTTGATCGACTGAATAATATTCAGTTTACTCCCCTGTAGTGTTGGGCTGATTCCTTCCTAAGAGGGAACCCTTCAAATGATTTTCCCACTTGCTCTTATATTAAAAGAATGCAGCATGACCAGATTCTCTCTTGCTCATGCTATTATTCATGTCTCGTCTATCAGAATCGACGGAACTCATCAGTGATCTTACTTGGGAGTCGGTCCACATCAACACGGAACACGCAAATTTGGATGCGGACCCAAATAAATTAAATTTCCGAACCTTCCCGACGTACAGTGTTTCTACGGCGGCAGAGATGCACCATAAATATGTCGTGACCCAGATCTCAAGGACGGTAGGATAATTTACCCACGTTCTAAACCCTGGATTACCCTCTGTAAGATCATTCCATTTGCAATTGACAGACCACCTATATTTCAATCAGGTCGAGGAGGTTCTTGGCCTTCGGCATTGCTGACCATGATGGAGAGATGACCATAAATATACGTCATCCTGAATTTAGCCTACGTTTCGTGTGTGCTCTATATTAGACTACATAGACCTATTAGTCTCACCAGGGTTTTATAGAACGTAACCCGGTGAAGTGATAGATGAGCGTTCTTTCTTCCCTTTGTTCCTCTAACCCCTTTGAGACTGGAAATCTCATTTTTTACCAGGCTTCGCCGAGTTCACCCGAAGATGCTTGAGCATCGGTTAGCACGGGAAGCTCCCGTGGGTAAGCACACCGACTCGAGAGTGGCGCGTGTATAACACCGTCTTTACGTGGTGGATTTTCGAGGGGCACTCGAATGCTCTCGCGATATCCAGCCTTCGCGATATGGTTTTGATTTTGGGTACAGGCGAACATACAGGAAATCCTTGACTTTATTTCTTCGTCGTGAGTTCCTTTTACAGGTCTTCGAGGTAGACTACCTCTTTCCTGGGATCCAGTATAACCTCTCGATGACATACATGGATAAAGTGAGCAATAAGAGTGTCGAGCGATGGACAGGATTTTCTACACCGGAGTGCCTTGCAGACTGTCCAGGTAAATTCTCGCCTTCAGCTATCCGTGTGCCATTCGAATGATGCGTCTATAGTGACCATATATTTGGATACCATAGCGCGGAACGTTTACATTAGCTATGTTATCAATATCCGCGGTTCGATACCCCTGTGTCCGGGCCTTTCTCCTATCGGGTCACTATACTCAAATATACCGTTCTCAAATCATCCGCGGCCAAGCGCAACCCGTATTTGCTTTGATCGCTTATATTCACAGTACATGTTGCCATTTGGTCTGTGTAAATAGAAATAACGCACCCTCCTACTAACTGTGCGTTAAGCATGTGATTATAAAGGCCACTACGGCTAGGTACTCGTATAAACATTGTCCATATTTTGCTAAAACCTGTAAAAATACACTGGAAGGTTCTTTCTTTACCTGATTCCATGAGCCTTTGAGCAATGCTATTCAAACCGTGCAATAGCATTGTTGTCACAATCGCAGCACTGTTTTCGGTAGAGATATCGCACGAAACGTGGTAATTGCTAACAGACTGCGCCGTCGACTTCCAGTGGTCAAATATTCAAAGGTGGACGTTCTCATTCTACGACAAGTGGACACGGTCGATCTCGTGTTCACCTTGCTAGAAGATGTACCAAAGGGTATAGCTGGTGTTGATGGCAGTATTTACGGATACATTTCTGCGCTCGATCCGGCGATTGGGAAGTATGTCCATAGGTTTTTCTCTGTAACTAAAGCTGCATATGTCATCAGAGGACTCAACTATTGGACCACGTATACGATGTCACTTCGGCTGCAGGGAGAAAGACGCATTTTGAGGAAACATTTATTCACAGGAGGTGCAGGTAAGTATGGCGACGAGGGTCGTCATTGAATACAGAAGGGAGTGTGCAGAATAATTCACAATACGGGATCACTTTGGTGTACAAAAGGTACGAAACCAACCCGGGAGGTATCAGGTTCGTGGTGGCGGTAATATTGCCTGTTTTGTAAAAACCAAACCTCTCCTGTCTCTGTGTCTATGTCGCATGATTCATCGAAGAGCCGCTCCCAAGACTACGCTTTTATGCGCTTCCACATGCTGGCCACTACAACATCTTTGTACATATGCCGCAATTGAATCGCTTTGTTACGACAGAGTTCAACGTAGAAGTCTGCGGGAACCTCACCATATGCAACAGATATTTTGCCGAGCTGAACCAAGAAATCATTTCAGTGGTAAGACAACTCGTTAGTTTTTAACAATTGTTCAGTAATTAATTGGAAATGCAATTAGTCCGATTCGGTGGTGTTGTGTTGCAGATCGCCGGTCGTCCTTATTACGGCTTGAGGATTGGGGGCCCTAACCCTATAATAGATTCCTCATGGTTCCGGTTTATTGTAAGGCCACGCATATTCGTTGGTTCTACAGCAGTCATCGGACCGGCAGCTGTTCGGTTCGCTCCAAACCGTAAGTATCGACAGCCCGACGCGTCACTTTTGACCCCGCACTCTCCGCTAAGAGATATGATAATATCTGTATGAGGTACTATTGAGGCATGCTTGTATGGTAGCTAGTGACCGGAGATTTCCTAGATACGACGATCTAGTTAGATGACCGGCTAGTCGTGTTCACGTCGTGGGATAAGTATTAGCATCGATCGATTCCCATCACGTTTTGACGGGAATCGGTCAGAGGTCGCTTCGCATTTGTCGAGTTAGAGACAAACTTACACAGCTCTCTGCCAGAAGCGAAATGGACTTGTCATTCAAGTTGACTACATAAAGTAGACATTACTTGTGTAAATAAATTTTATATACTGATGCAATTTCGTAAAAATTAACCCCGACCTTGTACTTCGCTTGTAGTTACAGCAGAGGCTCCATCGGTACGCCGTCGACGACGTGAGTGTAATCAACCAATCAATTACAACAATTTAATTTCGCTAGCAAACAGACTATTCCCCACTAGCGTTTGGAGTTCTCTCGGGAACATATCGGAATCAAATCTCCCTATTATTAACATCCTCATGTCATCACAATGGATAATCTCTGTGATCTGTCCCGCAGCTCTACTGCTGTCGTTGGCTGAGGGCACGGTGGATCTTGTCGACATCATAGTTCATCTGCCTTGCGCATCATGCTACAGGGAAGAATATAGCGTTCGCTACAAGAATGCTTTCTATGAGATGGTTTATCCCGAGGAGCCTGGTACGGAAACCATTGCTAAACTTGGTGTACTTCCTGATGGTGTATCACGACTACTACTTAAGGGCTTTTTACGGAATGATGACATTGGTGTCGAAATCAAGGTGAACTGCAGTGGTCAATATACTGTATACTATGGATCGATTAAAACCGGATTCGGAGGTGAGTCTTTCGCACATCCACACCCGCTGCTGCAGCCAACATGTGCCAGGGCTTAGAACGCTAACCAGCTAGGCTTAGCTTACGATGACAACGGGCATGCTAGGAACGGACAGTCGCACGTTATGTGTGACTGTGGAGGTTACGCCAGATTATCTAGCAGTTTTTGGTTAATTGGTAATAAACAGTTCATTGGTTCAATCTCGACAGCGCCCCCGGCTATTGCCTCTGTTGCGGTGGAACCGTGGTTGTTCTCAGCTGAGGTCAACATTTACGCCGATCACCGGTGGAGTTTGATTTCTCCCTCAAGTGGCTATGTTCTTAAGTGGTGTCGTTGGAACCCGGCTCACAAAACGTGCGAGCACATGATAAGTCGATTCGACGGGGCGGAAACGGTGAGAGCTTATTGTTTGCGACAGAAAATTGGCTTGCACACACAAAATTGATTTTCAAAATGCATGAACATTAATGAAAACTGTTCAAATAACAGTTTTCTTTTATATATCAACACGAGCAGTAGCCATGCTCTTAGCTTCCCGTGTAGGTTATTAGGCTTACTCTGGAGGAACTTATCCAGAACTACCAGACCCTTTACTACCAGGTAAAGTAAAGGTTTATTGGTTTATTGAAAGAACCGCAATTTCACATGCCCGCAAGTTCTTACCATGCAGCAGGATTTGAACCCGCTGGATGCATAACTTTCTCTTAATCCGATGTTGTAATTACCGTTACACATTGAAAACATGGACCGTTCTCCCATGTGTCCGCATGTTGCCACTTCTTTCCTCCAGCCACGGCTTCTTTATGGCGTTCGACATTTTTTAATTCCACTTGTTGTTGTTCGTTACATATTTTCAGGCTGTTCACATTGACGATCTGCAACCTGACACAAATTATACCCTCACGGTATGGCCGAAAATGGATGACGATAGCTTCACTCATCGCGGACAGCCATTTTTCACCAGATTTACCACCCCTAGCTTCACGCAAGACAACGGTGAGTATGTGCTGGATAAGGGCGGAGACTTTCGAGGTTAACAGGGTTAACAGTTGCGGAATGGGAGAGAACTCCCATTCCGCAACTGGAATGAGAATAGCGAATTCATACGGTTACTTGCCGCTTTAGTGCAATAAACGCATGTTTATATGTTGTGTGCGTTGCTTTCGTAGGCCCAATTGTGGAAGCGCGAATGTTTGCAGCTACCGTTAACCGTCATCGGGTTGAGACCAAGCACGATATTAACAAATTTTCTGTGTGGTGCCAAATTAGGCACTTCAATACAGTAGTAGCGAGGAATCGAATCGACATCGGCGTCGGCAAAAACGACTACGGCCTGATTGAGGTAAGTCATTGGCAGGATACGCTTGTTTTCTGGGCCAGATTTCCACTATCTGGGTTTGCTCGGCTAGCTTATTTTAAGGGAAAAAACCTCGTCCAAAAAGAGGCACCGGAACGGCCTTCGAGATTTCCTCGGTGAAGGGTGGAGGAGCTCCAAGCGAAATATTTCAATTACATAGTGACACTCGCTTGATTGCGGTTTCGCCTAGACTGCTTTTCCTGTACCCGCCTTATGTGTACCCTTATATGTACATTACCTATCACGGTATATTCTGTCTTGCCAGTTGTTGCTTTTTTTTCGGTATCATCTGTGTTGTGATGCTGAGTACAGTCTTGCTTATTGGGGGGATGTGCATTACATTGCTGTAATGTGTGGGGGCTTCCCTGCTCGGGGACACGGCAGGCGAGGTCTCCGGGCAGGGAAGCCCGGAGACAACACAGACAACACAGCGAGACCCCTGACGATGGGCATGCTGAGAGCGGAACAGGATCCAGCCAGTTTTTTGCTGGATCCTGTCCCGCCCTCAGCATGTATAAGCCACGGTCAGGCCAAGGGAGAGTGGTCGATGTGGAGCACGACCACTTCTCCCATCTCGGAAGGTGCGGAGCTCGGAAGGGCGGTGGAGATCTGCTGCAGGCGCATCGGGTGCGATGTGGAGATCCCAAGGCCCAAAGGGCTCGCGTCTCTACCCGTGGTGGTGCTTACGAAGGCACACCTCACTAAGAAGAGCATCATCGGTGCCCGCAGCACGCGTGCCCAATCGATGATCACTCAGACCGGACTAAGCAGGAATCAAGTTGGGAAGGTAGACCATCGGGCGGCTCATCGACGAGTACGGGCCGACTGCCAATGGGGGGGTTTCGTTCGCTGAGGTACTCAGCAGAGGGGCAGGTGTCGAGGCGACCGTGCAGGACGCCGCGGGGTCAACCATCACTGTCGTCCTCAACAACGCAGAACCCTCCTTGAGCAGCACGAAGATGGCCGAGGAGCTCAAAATGGCGTTGGGCCTGCAGACGGTAGATCTAGTGGAAGAAGGCTAAGTGTGGCAGGGGAGCTAGCCTTCCAACCTCTGCAAGCGGCTGGTTACCCAAGGAGGCCCGAAAGAGCCGGCGCTTGTTGGTTCTGCAGCGTTTGAAAACCTCCGAACAACGGTGCAGTGCTGGAGCAAACCAGGGCGCAGAAAGAGAAGCGCAGGAACATTCTTACGGACGGGTAAGAGGGAGGGTGAATCCGTCATAGGAGATGATTTCCACCACACCTCCTGGTAGGGGGATAACTGGACAACAAGCCTGTCAGCATAGCCTCGAAACGGAAGCGTGCATAAAATGTATTCCACTTCCACATGTTCCATAAGCATGTTCGCATGTTGACATTCGCAGATCGGATACGTTTTAGCTTAACGGGGCTTTTCCTAATGAATACATAATTGTGCAAATTGTAACTGGCTATATCTGCTCCGGCTCGGTAGGAGATGACGTTGAAGGAGTTCTATTCGAATGACCTCTTCCCTGGAGATGAATATGAGTATCAACTTACTTCAACTAATGAATGCGGCGACGATGTTATCCTTGAGAGTGCTAAATTTCGAACGCTTGAATGTCTAGCTGACTGTAGTCGTAAGTAACCTAATCACTTCTAACTAATAATCCTAATCACTTCCTAACCTATCGAAAACATAGTCCGCCAGTTCTTTATCCGTTCCTCGAAAGTAACTAAATAAAAATTTTGTTTTTACTTAGTTACTTCGAGAAACCTTTTTCGAGCTGACCCTCATCTGTTCCCCTATCTGACAGGCCTCAGCTCATTTTTGGGCTCTTTTAGGCAAGGGTCTTCAGATAACTAGGACCGAAACTATGCCAATATAGCGCGGCGCTTCGTGATAGCAATTTTTTTTCAACTATGAAAATGATATTTCCAATTCGCTACGCCTTATCCCCTATCATTAGTCCGGATGGTAGCTTCATCCCTCTCGCTGGTAAACTGCTCATACTGATAGAGGTACGAATAAATCCTTCATAGTAAAGGATTTATTCGTACTTTTTTTTTGCTTCACACCTCATCACACTAATAATCTTGCGCACTGCCTAAAGGTGTAGCCCCAGGGATGCATGACGCTATCAATACCATCAACGCGGTAGCTTGGACGGCTAACTCTCTGGCTGTAAAAAGCCAGAGGACAAAGTCTCGCTGCGTGATAATGCCACTTAAGCATTGTAAAATTGCAGTTCCTTTAATAAACAAATAACGCTTTACTTTGAATCTTCATTAAAACAATTGCAGATCTCTCGGAAGAACCGTGGAAGGTCATCATCACGCCCGACCGCACATCAGCCTCTATTGATATTTATGTCAATGTGGTGCCCTCTTGCAAAAGGCCCATCCTCAACGGATATATCTCGTCGGGAAGTCCATTATCTAATCATTTCATACATCTGCCTTTCAACTATAAAGGTTTCGAGATTTCGGTAGATGGATTCAGCTACTGGAGATCCTATACCATTAAGGCGCACCTCTTTTGCGAAGAAAAACGCGAGATGTATTTCCGACACGAGTTCTTTATGAAGGGACCAAGTAAGTCAGAAGCGCAATTGGGCACGGAAGCACTGAAATTGCCTATCCGATAAATTTCTACTATTAGTAACAATTTATCCCTGTTACTAATAGTAGTATCCAGTATCCACCTAATACTGTTCTGCACTAATCGGTGCCGAACAGTATTTGGATCCGCGTGGCGTCGAATGACATTTCAGCATGGCCATCTTGCTGAACGAGTTTTAGCCTAGGGACGAGTATTAAACGGGGAGTGTTATTATATATGAGGTGTTGTATATTAGGGGCCTTTTTCTGAAAGGGTATAAACTCACTGCAATCGTTATTTGCAGTACATTACTTGCCCTCGCCGAATCAACAAATCCCTTCAAGCTGTGTGAGCTATACAGAACAGGATGCGGCAATACCTCCTGAGGGTTTTACAGCAGGTAAATCGCGTTACAACAGCCGTTCGGACGCCGCCAGACAAACATTACTGAAATCCGTGCAATACGGAATGAATACGTCAGCTGATATCCCAGACAGTCAACACAATTTATCGGCCAACACGCAATATAAATGTGCAAGACTCGCAGTTGAATATTTTTGTGCTTATTTAATAGACGAAAGAACATGGCTAATTATTGTGTGCTGCGTGATAATTGCAAATTTTAGAGCTTCAGGGTCCTGCCGAGGAGAAGAAAGAGTACCTTGCCCAAATTGACTTTGATCCAGACTCGGGCGAGAGCAACCTCTTTATAAATTTGCAAGTTTTTGGTGACCCTGACGGGCCCGTCATGTATCAAGTCCAAGACTGCTTTCGTGATCCAGATGGAGAGGAGCGATGCAATTACAGCTTTGAAATGCATACCCCTCCATTAACGGTAGCATAATGTGTGGATACTATTGTAGAATAGGTTTTTCTAGCACTTGCGTTTACAAACTACTCCTGCGGGCCTAGCTTCTAGGTCAAAGGGGGGTCGATATTTCTAAAAAAAGCCTCGTGTGCAGAGAATATTTCAGTCGGTGCCGCCGTGGTTGGCTGCACTACTCCAACGGAGCTTGCACGCAACGGTGGATAGGAAGTGGTGTACCTATCAGTCTCCACATCGGCCTCTATCTATTAGAGCAAGATGCTAGCTAGCGTGTGCAGGCGCCCTCTTCACCCATTAAGGCCTCGTCCGAACTATTGCAGATACGGAAATACCGAGAAAATTTGATTTCTGTGACCGTGAGACCTGCCGATACCGAAATGTTAACATCAAAGGACTCGACGATTCGGTTGGTGAAAGACGAGATCCAGCCCGACTGCAAGCCGGGTAAATCTAGCCAAGCTTACTTCGCTCGTATATTATATACAGGCCAGCATGCACACTGATGTCACGTCAGTCAATAATTTCGTTCATGCTCAATTTCTGGTTGCGACATGTCAGTCACTTCGTAACCGTAATTAAACCACTGCTCTAAACAAAGTCCTTTCTATTATGCTAATTCTCAGCAAACTACACCAATCTGATGAAACCTATTTTGGAACTGGTGGACGTATTCACTGACTCGGCGAGCGTGAAGGTTCATATCGGAGGCATGTGCTACAAACAATTCGGGCGCAACTTCGAAAGCACACATCCTGAACTCAAAACTATGATCAGCTACTGTGAACTTAATGGGCGTTTTGGCAAAATTGAAATCCAAAGTCAACACAATCATGCGCAGCACTTCACTATCAGGAATTTCAAACCCAGCACGACAGTGGTAGTCACTGGCATGGTTGTTTGTTCGCCAGCAGGCATCGAGAAACGAGAAGTCAAGTTTAGTGGGCAAATCACCACCTGGTCGTAACTGCAATCGTAAACTCAATACGGTAGTACATTCAAAAAACACGTTTTTACGATTCAAATTTACGGTTGACGGTTTAATTTTTTAATTTCAAATTTAACGCGAACCTCTGGCCTCCTGTGTGGATTCTGTCTAGTGTCAACCGCACTTGTCCGGATCTGCTGTTACCAGCTTCAAAAGCGTGCAACACTGTATACGGGAACATCACCACAGGAGGTCATATTCATCGCGGCAGATATAAATACCTTTATTACAATGTTACACAATGCACGTTCAGATGTTCACGTACTCTTTACGTACGGATTTTTTTAATAATAAGGGTCCTTATTAAGTCCTTAACAATAAGGACTTAAAATAAGGGCTTGGGGGTATAAAAGTAAAAAAACACTGCTGTCGATGTGATTGAATCATTTTCGTTATTGCCTCATGTGTTGAAAAAGGGCATGAAGAGACACCTCACCCATCGCCTGAGCCCCCTGAACCTCGAGGCAAGTTAAAAATTCTTACCTTATTCATATAACCTCATGGTGGCGCTCGCCGAAACGCCAATCCGGAAAAATGAGGTGGTGATCTCATCTTATCGTCTGTAATTGTACCTCTTATCGTGTAGTCTCCCGCCTAGGAGACCACACGCACCCGCTTCTATTGTCCATTACATCAGGTAGTAGAGGACACAGGACTTGTCAGGCAGCTTCTCACACCCACACCACTCACCAGCCTTTTGGCCTTCCCTATACGACCAGGCACCCCCATGTTTTCCACATGGTGCCGTGACCAGGATTAACCTACTGGTGTAGAACACGTTCAGCGTAGTTCCTAATCTGACCATATGCTTTTGCCTCAAATTGGTTCTACATTCTGACATGACAGCGGTTGGCGATATTCTCCTCATGGTACTTGTTCGCTATTAGTCCCCTCATATATTTAGCCTTTGATGAAATTTACCACCAGCTTTAAGTTGTACTCTCACAGCGGGGAACTCCTCCTCCTCCTCCTCCTCCTCTCCTCTTCCACAGCGGGGATCCACAGCGTTATCAACGGGCAAAGTGCAGCAACACAAAAACGGCTCACCGACACTTCGGCCTCGCCCGCCTTACCAGGAGTGAGCCAAGAAAAGGGAAAGGAACTTCACTAAATAAAAACTTCACTAAACTTCACTATCTACAAGACCGAGCAGTGTTGTCTATTGCTTGGGATTAACCATTGGCGGCAGTTTCCCAGGAGAAGCTGCTGCTCATAGGGGGTCGGGGACCCGATAAGGCCCAACCGTATTTTGTTCTTTGATATTAATATTTCAGGTTTCGTCTCCATACTCGTGGAGAAGCCAATTCGAGGGGGCAGACATGTGGACAGAGCAAGGCCGGATGTTCTACGCCTCAGATAAACCTAAAATAAATTGTAAACATTGTTACAATGTCACTCTCTCCAATGCACGTTCAGATGTTCACGTACGCTTTACGTACGGATTATGCAAAATGGGTACACTGGGTGCTGACCCAGATGAAAATGCGTGTGGAGTGATCGACATCTAATTAGAGGACGTAATACGCAACAACTCAGTCGCTTAGAAGAAGCGGTTACATAGACGAGACATGGGTTAGCCTGCATAGACTCCTGAAACAGACCAAGCAAAACAGTGGCTCCGACAAGGTGAAGCGGCAACGTCTGTGGCAGTGCCAGATAGATCCGGACGAAAGGTGTCAGATGATACTAGCCTTGGATATCAAGGGTGTTTGCTATTACGAAATATTGCAGCAAACTAAGAACTCAATGCTCCCCGATATCTCTACTTATTGAAGGGATTGATGAACAAATGGCTTGGGGATCGACAGCACCGAATGTGGTTATTCGACGGGAATACAAGACCTCACCGCACTGCTGAAATTATGCCTGGATGGAGGGGAACAATATTGAGCGATGGCTTCAACCCCCATATTCTCCTGATATTGTGTGTGTGTGGTTATGGTTGTTTCCATGCAGTAAAAAGGGCAAAATAGGTGGGGTTCTATATGCAAACGTCGACTTACTTAAAGAAGCAATAGATAACGAAAAGAACTTCCGGAGCGCTGCAATCGGTGTATCAATAAAGCTGGAGAGAGAGATACTCTCATACCAAAAGATCTTTGTTCTAACTCATAGTTATTGGCATTTAACCGGACACCCTAATATATATATATTATATATATATGTTCCTCTATATATATATATATTATATATATATGTTCCTCTATATATATATATATATATATTATATATATATATTGGGTGTCCGGTTCAAACTTTCGCCTCTTACATATATCTTCAAAACTCTATGGGAGCACCCGCCCCCCTGAAGTCAGTCTGCAACCTAACACAACACGCATTCAACTCCCCGCACGTTGCGGGGACCCCGTCGCAACGAATGGCCATCACGGTCTCTCGTGCGAACGCAGCGCCGGTCGCCATCCGCGACACACGATGCTTAATGACACGCTCGTGAGGGCCCTCCACTCCGCCGGTATTCCTTGCACAAGGGAGCCACAGGGCCTCGACACCTCTGACGGCCGCCGCCCTGACGGCCTCACCCTTGTCCCCTTCCATCGAGGGCAGCACCTGGTTTGGGACGGCACTGTGGTTGACACTCTAGCACCCTCTTATGTCAACCACTGTGCAACCATCCCCGGTTACGCAGTAGCGCGTGCGGAACGGGCAAAGCTAAGGAAGTACGCCGCTCTCCAAGCAACCCACCTGTTTTCCCCCCTTGCCTTTGAGACCTTGGGCGGCCCTCTCACTGCGAACTTCCTCGAGGGGGTCTACCATAGGCTGATCCGCGCCACCGGGGACAAGCGCGCTGGCTCTTTCCTCCTGCAGCGGCTGTCCCTCGTCGTGCAGAGAGGCAATGCCATCGCCTTCCTCGGGACATTGTCGTCCTCACCCCCCCCCCCATAATCCCTAGAAATCCCGACCTACTGTATGTTTGAATAAATCATTACTCAAGCAGACCCTCAAAATCTGACTCTTGTAGAACTGCTTCGTTTTTTTCGTGAATTTGATGGCAAGATCCGAGACATTATGTAAGACTGTCATATAATTCTCAGAGCCAACAGTAGGTGCCAAATAAGTGTAGTTACGCACTATAGATAATAAAAGCACAGGGTCCTTGCTTTTGCAACGGCTTTCTCTAGTTGTGCAGAGAGGCCATGCGATCCCCTACCTCAGAGGTGAGCATGGCCCCCTACAAATAATTCTTGTAAAATATCTTATTCAATAATAATAATACATTAATCCGGGTTGATACGCTGATACACGATGGCTACAGAGCAATGTAGTGGCCAGAATGAGACTCCTTGACCAATGTAATGACTCATGCTACCAACGGGAAGATAATCTGCGGGCGAATTCAGGAACGAATTAGTTTGTCTTTGGAGACTTCATTTCTAAACTCTATAAATAGACCACGTCTTACACGAGATAGATACTGTCGAACAGTGTATTGACGAAGTGCGGTTTAATTCGCCATCTAGTAGCATTGGAAACAGCGTGTGGGAGATGCCTACCAGCAGTGCAGGTGGCATCCCTCGAAGGAAAAACAAATGGCTTAGGTGTTCTTTGATACTGGGAGCGGCCTTACAGTTGCATCTATGCGCTGCATCCGGTTAGTTCGAAACCGTATTTCCGTTGGAACTAAGTTTAGGTGTGGGTTCTTTATCGCAATACAAACTACACGTGATGTTTCTGTTCCTAGCACGTTAGCAATTGAGTTAGCCAAAACCTGTTGCCGAAATTTCGTATGCAACTAAGATTGAAGTCTACACAATTATCCGTAGTAAAGCCTAGCATGGTTTTCGTCTACTGAGTAGCGTGGGTTCGAGCTGTGACAGCCCTCGCAGCGCCAGCTTTAGAACGTTATTTACGTAAATCATGGCGTCATTCCCGTGATGAGAAAAACTTCGCTCGCCAATGTTCGCTCCGTTCTAATATTTTGTCTCGAAATTGCAATATCCTGGGCGCCTTTTTCTTTGTGCTATACAACACTATAGTTGTATTCCTTTGCGGTACTCGGATTAGCGGATTCTGAAGAGAATGAATTGGTCTCTTTGCTTAAAGAGACTAATTCATTCATAAGAACATCACTCTTTGTATATGCTAGGCACTATTCAAGGTGATTGGTCGGTCGTCAACGTGCAACAGACGAAGGACCCTGGCAGCCTGTAGCCAAGATAGTCTAGCTCTTACAAACAGAAAGATTGCGTTTCTAAGGACGAAATCCGAAGCGTTGATCTGACGACGTGATTAACAAATTTAAATTTAAAATGTAATCTTTTACAGTTTGTGAGGGTGACTCTAATGAGTTCCCTCAATGTTCTATCGACGAGATTGCTGCTCGCCTTTATGAACCCGGGGATAGTTACGAGTGTAAGTATACCCTGGAGCCTGAGAGAAGCTTGATTCAGGGGAGTAAAATAAGGAATACCTATTTTATTCTAGATAGCCAAATAGCTTCCTACTTGCTTTCCTTAATTATTTTATTAATTAGAAATTAATAAATAATATATATATATATATATATATATATATTAATTGGAAAGAAATTAGAGTCATGTATTACTTTCTCTGGATTATCTTCTATATATATATATATATAGATCTACTCTTCCTCAAATCTAACTTTGTATGCAATATCTATACCTACCTCACTCTTACTATAATACCATCATAGCTTTTTCGTGTTCATGATAGCTGCCCTGAACTGTGGTCTTATGACTCACGATATGAACGGATACAGGATTTCATCGACAGTTATTGATTCATATAGCCCGTCTATGAACGGTGAGCATAGCATAGCATCTACATTTGTCGGTTCCGCAGTAGCGGCTGTGAAAAACTTTGCACAGGGTGATTTTATTACTGTGATGGTACTGATTGATTACTGTCTCAGGGTACGGTCGCGAGGATGCGGAAGAAGGCAACAAAGGAATGTTTTATTCCCATGCTGTGAACAAAACAATTCTTCTGTGACGTCTACGTTAGTCCCCAATAACGCTCCGGCCCTAAAGCTGAGGGTCAGCTGGAAAAAACTCAGCAGTAATAACTCAGCTGGCAGCTGTCTTCCAGCTGACCCTCAGCTATCTCGATACAGCATCCTCCCCCTCCTACAGTTTGTTTAACTGGAACGTTTGTTTCGTGGATTGATCGCGTCTTGGTTGCTTTCAGGGACACAGAATGCGACTATCAAAGCCACTGTGGTGTACACAATCGAGCAGAGGGCGTACACCTATGTTCGTTTTCCAACATGCTATTCGGATGTTAGGCAGTATACCTTAGAATACAATTATTTAGACAAAACTATCACCGACATGCGGAGGAAGATAGTTGTCGAACTGGACGCGAATAAGCCGTGGCTCACTCTAGTCTTTCCTACGGGCACGACCGTTGAGCTCAACGGTTATGGGTTTTGTGGAGAAAAGTATCCCCGACCCATGGGCAATGTCGTATTGTCAACTGGCCCAGAGGGTAAGTAGTTTCAGCGATTTATTTCGTTTTCCTTGTGTACACTTGGCGAATAGTAAATTCGAAAGTCAAGTAAATACAAAGCTACAACTGTATATTTGTATTCGCTTGACGTGATTTCGGTTTACGTGGATTGAGTATACATCAACGGCATGGCGGCTGACAAGTGACAAATTAATAAAAAAAAAATTAAAAAAACCAAAATTATTAATAAATAATTTTGCTACTTACTGCTAAATTAGTAATATTTTGCATTATTTACTACTCGTACTAAACATTTACGTATGAGTGAGTTCCTGTGCTCTTTTTACGATCGGGTTAAACACTCCCACGGGTAGCATAGAGCGCACCATGTTTACTGCAGGTAAGTCGCATGCTTCTGTTAGTAACAGTATGCAAGTCCCAGACAAGTGAAGCGGATAAAGGTTCAGATTCACCTGTTAGTATTGAACTGAGTCCTGCGGTTGACTAAGCGGACGTGCTCCGTGTTTCGATGGCATACGCGTGCAGCAGAGATAGTCAAGAGATAGCATGATCGTAGGAACGCGGAAACCAGGCAGCAATCTCCCGGTGGTGTCAGTCCTATAGAAGTCAGCGGCGTCTTCGTGGCGTCTTTACACGCTCAAACTAAGGTACGGTGCGTATGTTTGCGATGCCCCTTCCAGCACAAAAACGGACACTCCATATTGAAACCCTGATGCAAATGGAGCCGGGAGTAAAGCGCGTTAAGGTCTCGTTTCCAACGATCAGATCGTGCGGCAATTCCCCGTATACCCCGTTCTTCCATGTGAGGGTTAGCCGGGGGCCGAGGGCCGAGCGTCACCAACGCCTAATGAATCTAACCGCGGGCAACCGTGACATCGAGTTACGTCTGCCATTAGGGTTAGAGTACATTCTCGATGGCTATATCAGATGTGGCGAAGTGGTCGAAAGAATAACTCGTACCATCTTCACTGGCGGTAAGTGGCATCCTTCCGTTAGTGATCATGTCTCTCTAGAAGAGACATGATCATTCATTTCACCTGTGGTCATCATGATCATCATCATTGTGTAGGCCTTCCTGGTCAATAAATTACATGAAGAATAGCGGTGTCAATGTTTGGTACATTGCGGCGCTTGCTTGTTACTATTTCCACAACTAAAGGATTGTAAAAATTTGATTAATAACCAATCTTAACATTGTATTGTTTGCCGAGCCGAACAGCCATACGCTTCCTCCCACACTGTGGCGAAACCACGATAGAGATCAAACGATATATCTTATCATTGACTAAGCGTTGACGGATTCCCAAAGTACACAGTAGCTAATATAATACATCCGAGATTTTTCGAAACTTGTCAATATTAACCTGATGTATCCTAAGTCAACGATGTGAACTTTTGTATGTTGTTTGATCACATGGTGCTCATGTATGGTACGTACCTAGCCCCGCGGACTGCATCCAGACACAGCGGCTACATTAAGAAACCAGCAGCACCTTATGGAGGGGTGCCATTTGTGCTGTGCTAATTTTATGGTGCCGATAAGCTGCCTCTGGTGACTCACTCGATTACTTTACCAGCGTCCTTTTTCATTCAATCTCATTAGCCCCAGCATCGGTCTACTTTAGCCACCTGGTCGACGACGAACGTATGCCAGTAACGAACAGAGCCAAGCTGGCAATCGTCATGAATCCAGCCCATATTCGACATCCGTTCATGTACATTATTACCTATTGCCACAACGTTTTCTGCCGTATTCACACTACACCAGTCACCGGCGAAACAACGGTATGATATTTGTCCAATCAGATTTCCACCTACAGCAGCAAATTATTAACGTAAATCCTCCTGCAGCGTAGTGAGTTAACCCATCGGCGAGTATGAGGTTCATCTATTGTTCTAAGGTTAAACGTAAGACCCAGATACTTTAGGAGATACTGAGGCACCTTTCATATTTATTGCCTTTCCCACTGCCCGAGCTGATCCCTTCGAATCTGCCGAAGTAGATTTCGATTTTAGTCGTTAGTGCAACTCGTTACGTATGCCTTGTACTTAGGTGACTTACAACTTTTACAGGTAGCGGTACTAACCGATATAAAGGCTGAAGCCGACTACGAATTTACTGTGTACCCCCTTGTTAAACCTGTATCTGGGCGCATCCTTGAGGCACCTGAGCTGTCAGGATGGTTTACCCCACCTAAATGTCGAATTTGCCACGGTAAGTGTCAAGAAACGCTTAATCTTCATTATATATAAGGACCTCTGATATATAATGGAGCGAATCGACTTCCATCGAATTCAATTCCTCTCTTCTCTCTTATGGATAAATGTCAAGTTTGTGGGGTCTTCGAAGCAATACTAAGTTTCGGTTTAGTTAACGGAAGCTCTAGGTTTCCATAGCGATTCAGCACAGCAGGTATTCTTGCTGTTGGAGATGGTAAATTTTTTGGTGTATGGCACTACTCTTGACTTGGACATACTGTTTCCGGTGTATGGCACTACTCTTGACTTGGACATACTGTTTCCGGTGTATGGCACTACTCTTGACTTGGACAGACTGTTTCGTATTCCAGACTACAATTATATGATAGTGACCGTTCGGAACTACAAGTCCGGTACTACGTTCATTAAAATAAAGCCCCCCGCAGCGTGGTGTGATCACCCATCGGCGTACGAGGTTCTCTATCATTCCAAGGTCAAAAATAAGACTCGATCAATTTGGAAGGCCACCACAGAGTACGATTTCACACCAACGCTACAAATACAACTTTACCAAGATTTGGACCCAATCTTCGAATGTCACCTCGTTTGTAACGGCAAGCTCGAGATTCTCGATAGAAAAAAGATAAATATGGGTAGGTGTCAATCTATAGTTCCTCCGAGATTGTTTTAGCTATTGTTTCATCAAAACAATAACTAAAAAAATGTGCGGAAAATAGCCGTGCTATAAGATGTCGCCAACTCGTGTCAATCTTTAGTTCCTTCTCTTAGCCCCGATCGCCGATCTATAACAGACGAGCTGCTAATCTTCCACCTGTTTAGTGAATCACACAAATGACTGTCTTTCGCGCTCCTTAGATGTTGGGGTAATCGAGGCTGTTCGGGTGACACCATCAAGAGCGAAGGATAACGTCGCCACCTTGACGATGAGAATGACTGAAAGTGTTGCAAATATGACGTGGGTGATGTCTCTGCTTTACTGCCACCCATTAGCTTGCTTCGAACGAGTGAACACAACATACAATGGTCATAAGGTGAGCTTCGATGTGTTTCTTGATGAATCATATTGCAACTGGCTGTTTTCGTAATAACGCTGCTGTTTCTAAATATCTCCCATAAGTTGGAGCACAAGGTGAGCATTGAGGGCATCGAGTGCATGGTGAGGTACACTCTCACAGTAAGCTCGCACATGCTTCTGCCCAACATAACAGTGCCTGAATCGGAAATCAGCTACGGACGGACATTCTACGGCACGTTCCAAATAACAGATTGCGACGATTTTCCAGGTAAGATACATGATTTGTTCCGGTTTCACGGACGCCATTTTGCACGAAACCAAAAGTAGCAGGATGAATTCAGGGGATAATTATCGCAACTGAGTACGAATAATTTTGTTGCAGTTGTTATTTTGGTTCTATTGGTTCTATCCACACTATTCCCGATAGAGTCACGGGCGATCCGATCATCGGTGGCGGAGGGAAGCCCATCGGTACCGAGACTAAGCTCAACGTCTCGAGCAGCAACTGGGGCAAGGTGGCAGTTGTCAAAATGTGACCAAATACTAACCATTAATGGAGGGTCACTAACTGATGATAACTTGCTCACCGCAAAGCGGAATTAACCGATTCGAATGTATGTAAGGGCTGCGTCCATGACAGATTGGCTACGCCAGCCGAGCATTCCAAACTGCGTTGGTAAATTTCATCAAACATTAAATATGAGCCGACCAATAGCCACCATGAGGTAGAGCATTTACTGCTAAGTGTTCTCATCCTGATGCTTGCTAATTTTTTCTGTTGCACCTTCGATTGCTGCTTTACGATCGACTCGTCTTGGGACGCATCCAGTGTTATATGGTGTTCTTAACGTCTCGTTGGTGAACCCGACTGAAAACTTTGTGGATATAAAGATCACACCGCATCCAGCCAGCTGTTCCTATCCAGAATACAAGGTTCGATACGAGAGCGCTGCGGATGATGGTTTTATGAAGAAGAAGAATCCCACAAGGGGAGCGCTGTACAACACGACCCTGACACATTGGCCAACTGATGTCGTATTGAGAGGATTTCACTATTGGGAAGACGTTGCTATGGAATTGCGCATCGTTTGTGGCGACAGCGTTGACCACTATTATGGACGAGTCAATACTGGACCTGGAAGTAAGTTGAGAGCACGACTTATTTTACTGTATTTAGTACTTGTATATATATATAGATATATATACCATATATATATATATATATATATATATATATATATATATATATATATATATATATATATATATATATAATATAATATATATATCTATATATCTATATAAGTACCTTATATATATATATATATATATCAGGGACTACCATCACCAGAGTGATGACCAGAGACTACCAGAGTAGCAAATAGTTCCACCATCATCACTGACTACGCCATTCAACGTAGAGGATGACACCATCAAGGCAACGTTGGGTACTTGGGCACATACCAAACTGATTTCGTACGAGTTGGTGTTGTTGTGTTTACAAAATAGAAGTCGCCGATTACATATGCTAACTATTCCCACTGTGCCGATTCCCTGTTCCCATTAGAGCCACGCAAGGTCATCCTTGTCCAGGGGAAGCTGGTCGGTACTGTGGCCGAACTTGACGTCCTCGTCGACACCGACCATGGTATTCGCGTCCCGGAAAAATTTCGAGTTGAAGCGTTAGTTCGCAGGAGACCAATTGTCACGACGTTCCACCCGTGTCAGGGCCGACATACGGTGCGTGAATGGTTTTGTGGTATATTGCAGGGGATATTCGAAAATTATTATCTGGGATTTCTATATGGCGACGTTGCTTGGGTGGGTGTCATATTGAATGGACGTGCCACGCCCATATTAGTTCTAGTTGTCGTTGTATACCAACATTGCGCTGGTAGACTGTTTAGGTTACTGCAAATCGTGAAATTGCAAACCCAAACAGATTAAGCAGTGAGCTTAATTGGCCATTGCAGACAATCAAGATACATGACGCCGCCGAGAGAACTAGTTTTTCAGTGAGTTCTGTGGTCACGAGCAAAGCGAGCAACGGCGAAACCTTGGAGTTTGTGGGAGAACCATACACCTTCATCTTAACGTCTCCTATGGGTAATGACAGGGTTGTCAGGTCTTGTTATATATGCTGATACAAGTTGGGAAGATTGTATCATCCCGTAAAGCGAATTATTAGAGGTATTGGCGCGTATATAGCCTCAGCCTATTTTTTTTATGGGTGAGTGTTCTTTCACAATTGAAGAACGCTGCTAAACACGGTTATTATACTTAGTCTCTGGTCTTTCTAAACCCCACCTCGCATGGGTCTTTGTCGCGATTCCTAAGCTATATTGTATATTGGACATAGTACACGTAGATTAATTAATAGATTAATCTATTAATTAATCTACGTGTAATGCGTCCAATATACATAACATTTTTTTTTTTGGACCACCCACGACCTTGTGGGTGGCAAGTTTATTAAGACAAAATTACGGAACATGTACATGATTACTTCGTAATCATGTACCAATATACATACATATAGAACGTGAATAATACAGTTGATCAGCAGATGCTGGCTGTGTGTCAGCGCAGGGCCAGGTATGAGAGAAAAAACGCTATGATGAATGACACTGTGCTGACATTATTAGGCACATTATTACTCTCCTGTGGTCTCTTCTCTTCTCAAAGGAGAGACCACAAGAGAGTAATAATATTATTATTATATTATATTTTCCATTATTTTCCGACTTGCTCTTATAATAATAGTATGCAGCATGACCGGATTCTCTCTTGCTTCTGCTATTATCAGTGTCTCGTATATCAGAATCGACGAAGCTGATCAGCGACCTTACTTGGGAGTCGGTCCACATCAACACGCAATACGCAAGTTTGAATGCGGACCCAGGCGAATTAAATTTCCGAATCTTTCCGACGTACAGTGATTCTACAGCGGCAGAGATGGACCATAAATATGTCGTGACCCAGCACTCAGAGAGGGTAGGATAATTTACCCACGTTCTAAACCCTGGAGTACCCCCGGTGAGATCATTCCATTTGACAGACAACCTATAATTTCGATCTGGTCGAGGAGGCTCTCCTTGGCCTTCGGCATTCGAGTGGGAGAATGATTGTTGCCGACCATCGTCGAGAGACGACCATAAATATATTGCGGCGAATGCTCCCGCGATATTCAGCCTTCTCGCTATGGTTTTGATTTTGGGTACAGGCGAAATTACAGGAAATCCTTGACTTCCTCGTCGTGAGTTCCTTTTACAGGTCTTCGCGGTAGACTACCTCTTTCCTGGGATCCAGTATAACCTCTCGATGACATACACGGACAAAGTGAGCAATAAGAGTTTCGAGCGATGGGCAGCATTTTCTACACCGGAGTGCCTTGCAGATTGTCCAGGTAAATCACCTTCAGCTATCCGTGTTGCATTCGAATGATGCGTCTATAGTGACCATATATTTGGATACCATAGATCGGAACGTTCACGTTAGCAATGCTATCAATATTCGCGGTTCGATACCCCGGCTGCGTGTATCCCGGCCTTTCTATTGTCGGGTCACTATACACTGTTCTCAAATGATCTGCGGCCAAGCGCAACCCATAATTGCTTTGATTGCTTCTATTCGCAGCACTTTTTATGCGAGATGGGGGGCCCGCGTCCGTCTGAATACCCTCACCTTTATTCATAGCCTTGGCGTCTCCCGAAGTTCACCGTTCCACTAATAATCGACCACCTATGATTTCGACCAGGTCGAGGAGGCTCTCTTCGCCCCATATCTTCCCATGTGTGGCTAGGCGTGCCTCCTCTACCTGAAGATATTTTAGCCGACTATGACAGGGATTTTCACCATGATGACCAAACTACCTGGGAGTGGACCACTGAACCCCCGAATAGAATAATAGAACATTGCCTTCTGGTCACTAGTATTGGAGATACTGCAGTTCCCGCAGTGGACAGCATCTGATTATAAAGGCCACTACTGCTAGGTACTCGTATAAACATTGTCCATATACTGCTAAAAATACACCCGTTTTCAACTTGTGCTATCGAGAATTAAAATATTTTAAACTCAATATGGGGGATCACTTAGTCCTTAAATCGATGAAAAACATAGTAATTTGTGGAAATTGATGTGAGCATGTGTTTTTGAATGAAAATTCCAGCATGAATGCATTCGTATCTATGTTTCAGTATATAACGTATTACAATAAGTAGTTACTATTGCTGAGATGCAATGGTAAGGGTATTACATCGATGTGTGCAGGCTGTCTTTTGGTGGAAGTTCCAATCAGAAGGGAATAGATGTAAGATCCTTAACATACACACTAACCCAATGACTTATGGGTTCTAAGCGTACTTTCTGTTGCCGAAATATCTTTGTTCGCCCCATTGGATTTTTTTACCCGATTCCTTGAGCCTTTAAGGCAATGCTATTCGTGCGATCGCAGCACTGTCTTCGGTAGAGATATCGCACGAAGCGTGGTAATTGCTAACAGACTGCGCCGTCGACTTGCAGTGGTCAAACAGTCAAGCGTGGACGTTCTTATTCTACGACAAGTGGACACGGTCGATCTCGTGTTTACTTTGCAAGAAGATGTGCCAAAGGGCGTATCTGGTGTTGATGGCAGTATTTACGGATACATTTCTGCGCTCGATCCGGCGATCGGGAAGTATGTCCATAGGTTTTTCTCTGTAACTAAAGCTGCATATGTCATCAGAGGACTCAACTATTGGACCACGTATACGATGTCACTTCGGCTGCAGGGAGAAAGACGCATTTTGAGGAAACAAGCATTCACAGGAGGTGCAGGTAAGTATGGCGAGGAGGGTCGTCATTGAATACAGAAGGGAGTGTGCAGAATAATTCACAATACGGGATCATGTCGTATGAAACCAGCCCGGGAAGTCCTCTCATCGGGATATCTGTTCTCGGCGAGCGGTTTCGCCCAAAAACGGGCCCGACCTAAAATGCATGCAAGAAGAGGTAGCAGTAGTATATACTTCACAGGATTATTTCTGTAGTCGATCTAACGTATCCGCTTGCCGGATTCGTACACCCTGAATTTTTTTTTTAAGTTGATTCAGGTTTATGGTGGCGATAATATTGCCTGTCTTGTAAAAACCAAACCTCTCCTGTCTCTGTGTCTATGTCGCATGATCCACCGAAGAGCCGCTCCCAAGACTACGCTTTTATGCACTGCCACATGCTGGCCACTACAACGTGTTTGTACATATGCCGCAATTGAATCGCTTTGTTACGACAGAATTCAACGTAGAAGTTTGCGGGAACTCATGCGACTCTTATTTTGCCGAGCTGAACCAAGAAATCGATTCAGTGGTAAGACAAGTCGTTAGGTTTTAACAATTGTTCAGTAAGAGGACATTGAAAATGCAATTAATCCACTTCGGTGCTCTTGCGTTGCAGATCGCCGGCCGTCCTTATTACGGATTGCGGCTTGACGGACCTACCCCGACAATAGATTCCTTATGGTTCCGTTTTATTGTAAGGCCACACATAGTCGTTGGTTCTACAGTAGTCTTCGGACCGCCAGCTGTTCGGTTCGCTCCAAACCGTAAGTATCGACAGCCCGACGCGTCACTTCCGACCCCGCACTCTCCGCTAAGAGATATGATATTTGTATGAGATTTACAACCGAGGCGTGCTTGTATGGTAGCTAGTGACCGGAAATTTCCTAGATACGACAATCCAGTTAGATGACCGACTAGTCGTGTTCACGTCGTGGGATGATATTCTAATTAAGTATTAGCATCGATCGATTCCCATCACGTTTTGACGGGAATCGGTCAGAGGTCGCTTCGCATTTGTCGAGTTAGAAACTAACTTACACAGCTCTCTGCCAGAAGGGAAATATGAACTACAGTCATTCAAGTTAAAGTTAACTACATTAAAATATATATTACTTGAAATGTTTAATATACTGATGCAATTTCGTGAAAATTAACCCCGACCTTGTACTTCGCTTGTAGTTACAGCAGAGGCTCCATCGGTACGCCGTCGACGACGTGAGTGTAATCAACCAATCAATTACAACAATTTAATTTCGCTAGCAAACACTGAGATTTTTTCCCACTAGCGTTTGGGGTTCTCTCGAGAATATATGGCGATCAAATCCGCCTATTATTAACATCCCCATGTATGGCAATAGATCATCACTGTGATCTGTCCCGCAGCTCTACTGCTGTCGTTGGCCAAGGGCACGGTGGATCTTGTCGACATCATAGTTCATCTGCCTTGCGCATCATGCTACAGGGGAGAATATAGCGTTCGCTACAAGAATGCTTTCTATGAGATGGTTTATCCCGAGGAGCCTGGTACGGAAACCATTGCTAAACTTGGTGTACTTCCTGATGGGGTATCACGACTACTACTTAAGGGCTTCTTACGGAATGATGACATTGGTGTCGAAATCAAGGTGAAGTGCGATGGTCAATATACTGTATACTATGGATCGATTAAAACTGGATTCGGAGGTAAGTGTCGTGCACATCCATATCCGCTGCTGCAGTCAAACTATGCCATGATTTAGTACGCTAACCAACTAAGCTTAGCATACGATGACAACGGGCATGCTAGGAACGGACAGTCGCATGTGTGTGACTGTGGAGGTTAGTGATTACGCCAGATATCTAACAAGGTTTTCATATTTTCATTGGTTCAATCTCGACAGCGCCCCCGGCTATTGCCTCGGTTGCGGTGGAACCGTGGTTGTTCTCAGCTGAGGTCAACATTTACGCCGATCACCGGTGGAGTACGATTCCTGCCTCAAGTGGCTATGTTCTTAAGTGGTGTCATTGGAACCCGGCTCACAAAACGTGCGAGCACAAGATAAGTCGATTCGACGGGGCGGTAATGGTGAGAGCTTATTTTTTGCGTCAGAAAATTGGCTTTCAGATTTTCAAAATGCTGTCGGTGCAAGCACGCATATTCAGGGGTTACTCATCTGAATGTCGCATTTGAACAGTTTTCATTTATATATCAACACGAGCAGTAACAATGCTGTTAGCTTAACGTGTAGGTTCTTGGGCTCCCTCTGGAGGTTTATTGGTTTATTGAAAGAACCGCAGTTTCACAATGCAATGAAGTTCTCTCGTATGTCCTTACCATGCAGCGGGACTCGAACCCGCCTCTGCTTTTCCTCAGCCAGTGATTTAGCCGCCGTCCAAGCCAATGGTCGCACGTTTTTAGATGTTGTAATTGCCGTTACACATTGAAAACATGGACCGCTCTCCCATGTATCCGCGTGTTGCCACTTTTTCCTCCAGCCACGACTTCTTTATGGCGTTCGACATTTTTTAATTCCAGTTGTTGTTGTTCGTTACATATTTTCAGACTGTTCACATTGACGATCTGCAATCTGACACAAATTATACCCTCACGGTATGGCCGAAAATGGATGACGATAGCTTCACTCATCGCGGACAGCCATTTTTCACCCGATTCACCACCCTCAGCTTCAAGCCGTCACCTGGCCATAGTGAGTATGTGCTGGATAAGGGCGGAGACGTTCGAGGTTAGCAGGGTGGTTCTCACCCATTCCGCAGCTGGAATGAGAATAGCGAATTCGTACGGTTGCTTGCCACTTAAACCGCATGTTTATATATTGCGTGCGTTGCTTTCGTAGGCCCAAGTCTGGAAACGCGAACGTTTTCAGCTACCGTTAAGCGTCATTGGGTTGAGACCAAGCACGATATTAAAAAAAATATGTGGTGCCAAATTAGGCACTTCAATACAGTGGTAGCACAAAACCGAATCGACATCGGCATCGGCGTGTTTGAGGTAAGTCATTGGCAGCAAAGGCTATTTTAGTGTGGTCAGATTTTTTCCCTTAAAATAAGAAAAAAACCTCGTCCAAAAGGAGGTCCTTCGAGGTTTCCTCGGGTAGGGGTGTAGGGGTGTAGGGTGTAGGGTGGAGGAGCTCGAAACGAATAAATATTTTTATTTAATAAATTATTCTTACGCTTGATTGCGGATTTACCTCGACAGCTTTTCCTGTACCCGCCTTATGTGTACCCCCTAATGTATTATAGCTTACCTATCACGGTATATGCTTGTTTTTTCCAGCTGACCCTCAGCTGACCCTCAACTGACCCTACCTGTTGCCAGTTGCTAGTTATTCTCTTTTTTGGTGTTGTGATGGTGAGCACCGTCTTGATTTGTGATGGGATGTGCATTACATTGCAGGAAATTGTATTTAGAACAAAAGTTCAGCCCCAGGGTCTAGCCATGATAGTCACCATCATAGATGATATCCACCACACCTCCTGGTAGGAGATAACTACCAGCAGATAACGATAACGAGTCCATCGTGGCCTGCGACATTCTCGAAACGGAACTTGTTGTCGAATCGTGCATAAAATGTATTCCACTTCCAAAAAAATGTTCATAACCATGCTCACATGTGTTGGCATAGGCAGATCGGATATATTTTAGCTTAACGGGGCTTTTCAAGTGAACACATAATTCTAGTGCAAATTGTAACTGGATATATCTGTTCCGGCTCGGTAGGAGACGACGTTGATGGAGTTGTATTCGGATGACCTCTTCCCTGGAGATGAATATGAATATCAACTTACTTCAACTAATGAAAGCGGCGACGATGTTATCCTTGAGAGTGTTAAATTTCGAACGCTTGAATGTTTCACTGACTGCAGTCGTAAGTAACCTAATCTCTCTCGAAATACATGGTCCGCCAGTTCTTTATCCATTCCTTTGAAAGTAACTAAGTAATTTTTTTTATTTAGTACTTTTTTTCGCTGTTCCCCTAACTCTTTTTAGGACTCTTTTTAGGTGTTAATGAGAACCTGTCGGGGCCACCTTTCCCTTCCATACTCGTACCTGGAAAAAATTTAGCTTTTGCTCATTAGTCTGGATGGTAGCTACATCACTCTCGCTGGTAAACGGCTCGTACTGATAGATTACTATGAAGGATTTATTCGTACTCCTTTTTGCTTCACACCTCATCACGCTAATGATCTTGTACACTGCCTGAGGGTCAGCTGGAAAATCAACAAAGACGTGCAGGAAGACTCTTTGATTTGATTGTGCCGCCATGGGTGCATGATGCTATCAATACCAACAGCGCGGTGGCTTGGACGACGAACTCTCTGGCTTTTTACAGCCAGAGGACGCAGGGTCAACTCTCGCTGCGTGAGATCGCTACTTAACCATTGTAAAATTGCATTTCCTTTAATGAACCAACAACAAAGCTTTAGTTTACTTACTTTACTTTGAATCCTCATTAACACAATTACAGATCTCTCGGAAGAACCATTGAAGATCATCATCACGCCCGACCGCACATCAGCCTCTATTAAGATTTATGTCAATGTGGTGCCAACTTGCAAGAGGCCCAAGGTCAAAGGATATATCTCGTCGGGAAGTCCACTATCTAACCAGTTCTTCCATATGCCTTTCAACTATGAAGGTTTCGAGGCTGCGCTAAATGGTTTGAGCTACTGGAGATCCTATACCATTAAGGCACATCTCATTTGCGAAGAAAAACGCGAGAAGTATTTCCGACAGGAGTTCTTTATGAAGGGACCAAGTAAGTCAGAAGCGCAATTGGGCACGGAAGGACTGAAATTGGCTATCCGATAAATTCTACTATTAGTAACAATTTATCCCTGTCGTAGTATCACTGTTCTGCATTAGTAGGCGCCGAATAGTATTTGGATTTGCGTGACATCGAATGACATTTCAGCATGGCCATCTATGCTGAATACGAGTTTTAGCCTAGGGACGAGTATTAAATGGGGAGTGTTATTATATATGAGGTCTGTATATAGGGACTCATGCGAAAGGGTATAAAATCACTGCACTATTATTTCCAGTACGTTACCTGCCCTCACTGAACCAACAGATTTCTTCAAGCTGTGTGAGCTATACACAAGAGGATGCGGCAATACCTCCTGAGGGTTTTACAGCAGGTAAATCGCGTTACAACAGCCGTTCGGGAGCCGCCAGACAAACAATACTGAAATCTATTCGATACGGAACGAATACCTCAGCTGATACCACAGATAGTCAACGCAATTCAGCGCCAACACGCAATATAAATGTGCACGACTCAGTTGACAACCGTTCCATAACTTTTTCGGGCTGACTCTCAGCCAACATTTAACGTCCACGGTACCGCTTTCGCATTGCTTCGTAAGACGGACCCCTTGAAAATGCAAATGTGCAACGGTGGGGATCGAACCCGCGCACCTACGAGTCTCCCCCGATTGCGAGGCGCACACGAATGCACCACGCCACCGGGCTCGACGACAACCGTTCCATATTTTGTGCTTCTTTAATAGACGAAAGAACATGGCTAATTGTGTGCTGCGTGATAATTGCAAATTTTAGAGCTCCAGGGTCCTGCCGAGGAGAAGAAAGAGTACTTTGCCCAAATTGACTTTGATCCTGACTCGGGCGAGGGCAACCTCTTTATGAATTTGCAAGTTTTTGGTGACCCTGACGGGCCCGTCATGTATCAAGTCCAAGACTGCTTTCCTGATCCAGATGGAAAGGAGCGATGCAATTACGGCTTTGAAATGCATACCCCTCCATTAACGGTAGCATAATGTGTGGATACTATTGTAGAATAGGTTTTTCTAGCACTTTGCACTTTGCAAACTACTCCTGCGGGCCTAGCTTCTAGGTCAAAGGGGGGTCGATATTTCTAAAAAAGGCCTCGTGCGCAGAGAATATTTCAGTCGGTGCTGCCGTGGTTGGCTGCACTACTCCAACGGAGCTTGCACGCAACGGTGGATAGGTAGTGGTGTACCTATCAGTGTCCACATCGGCCTCTATCTATTAGAACCAGATGTTGGCAAGCGTGTTCAGGAGCCCTCTTCACCCATTAAGGCCTCGTCCGAACTATTGCAGATACGGAAGTACCATGAAGATTTGATTTCTGTGACCGTGAGACCTACCGATACCGAAATGTTAAAAACTTCAAACGAGTCGACGATACGGTTTGTGAAAGACGAGATCCAGCGAGACTGCAACCCTGGTAAATCTAGTCAAGCTTGCTTTGCTATATTATACACAGGCCAGCATGCACACTGATGTCACGTCAGTCAATAATTTCGTTCATGCTCAATTTCTGGTTGCGACATGTCAGTCACTTCGTAACCGTAATGAAATCACTGCTCACTAAAGTCCTTTCTATTATATGCTAATTCTCAGCAAACCACACCAATCTGATGAAACCTGTTTTGGAACTGGTGGACGTATTCACTGACTCGGCGAGCGTGAGGGTTTATATCGGAGGCATGTGCTACAAACAATTCGGACGCAACTTCGAAAGCACACATCCTGAGCTCAAAACTATGATCAGCTACTGTGAACTTAATGGGCGTTTTGGTAAAATTGAAATCCAAAGTCAACACAATCATGCGCAGCACTTCACCATTAGGGATGTCAAGCGCAGCACGACAGTGGTAGTCACTGGCATGGTTGTTTGTTCGCCAGCAGGCATCAAGAAACGAGAAGTCAAGTTTAGTGGACAAATCATCACCTGGTCGTAACCGCAATCGTAAACGCAATACGGTAGTACATTCACAAAATACGTTTTTACGATACAGGTTTTTTTATTTTATTTATTTAATTTTATTTCATTGATTAATCTATGAAAGTATGATGATATATATATATATATATTACATGTATCTCATTGATACTCCTTGTTCGTGTTTGGCTCGTGGTTCTGTCCTTGGCGAATAAAAATTCATCAACAGTTCATCATCTTAATTCTACAGCAGTTACCGTCTCCAGGTACGGATTGTCTGGAGTGCGTATTGTAATTTTGCTGTTTTCAATATTTGTATTCGATATGTATTGTTATTGATGCGACCCTTGTGGTCTCTATAGACCACAAGGGTCGCATCAATAATGTCGGTAGTTTCTATAAACTACCGATTTTCCATATGATGTGTCTTCTGTATCTCTTGTGGGCTTTGGGGTCGAACTTGTTGGATAATGTTCATAATCGGAATCGGACCATATGCTTTTGCCTCCAGTTGGTTGCATATTCTAACGCGAGAGCGGCTGGCGATATTCTTCTCGGAAGTGGAGGTCCATAGCGTTATCCACGGACGAAATGCAGGAACGCAGATGAAAACGACTCAGAACACTTCAGCCTCGCCCAGGACTAAATCAAGAAAAGGGGAAGGGAAATAACGTCCCTAAATAAAAGGTTTCTATTTACCAGCTCGAGCAGTGTTGTCTATCGCTTAGGCTTAACCGTTGGCAGCAGTTTCCCAGCAGAAAACTTCGTCGGTATGTCAACGATAAACACGGTTGGGATAGCTAGAATTTATTAGAATTACTGCGATCCAACTTGATTGCTTAATATTGAGCCGGCGCAAAGTCACTGCCCCGTTTTATGAATATGATAAATCTAAAATAATACCGTATTTCAATCTTCCTAAATATATATATTTTTTTAAATCTGTTCTAAATCTTGGCGAAAATATTTAGGTCGCAATACCTGGTAGCGAACATCGTGAGGAAACGACGCAGAGTAAAAAAATGCAGCAGTATAGGGTATGAGATATTAGCGCTACTCTAGCGAGCGATCTTTTGACTAGAGAAAGGGCTGGAGGTTTAGTCGTCGAACGTAGGTCCTGTAATGTTGGGCTACATAAAAAAGACGAGGCGTCTGCGGGTCATTCGAGACGTGTTACCTTGCATCACACTGTTATCAATATGTACCTACTCACAGCCAACATTTAACATCCACGATACTGCTTTGGGAATTGCTTCGTAACACGGACCCCTTTAAATGCAAATGTGTCTCCCTCCGATTGCAAGACGAATACACCACGCCACCGGGCTTGTCGATTACTGTTATCTTACCATAAAATCATCTAACCATCGTGGTTCATATCTCAGTATCCTTTGCGGTCCTTTCCACATCGCTCTTTCTACGTCCAATTAGAGACTTCCTCAAAATCGGGGACCACTTCAGTAATAAATCCTCCAAATGAGGAAAGGCATTGGACATTACAGCTTTATTTATCTCCCTTAAACCACCTGTGAAATATGACCCAAGCGAAAACCCAATCAGATGCACCGGCTTTGTCAATGATCGCCTGACTCAGCATCGAATCTACAATTCCCTTCACCTTGGAGCGTATCTCCAACGGAAACCTGCGCAATTTCTGCTGTTTCGGAATAGTTCCATCTTTAAATTACCTCCTGCCGGCTCGCGCACGTCCAGAAAGATGAGAGCACAAAGTTTCCTCGACTTGGCTTGAGCCTTGGAGAACGCCTTCCTCCGTACGAACTACACGATTCATCCGTCTATGCCGGCCTAATGGTTCCTTGTTTCCGGAAACCCAAAGGATACTGGATTACATAGCCACAGATGAATTGCAACTGCTGGCGGACATGATGATCCGATTTCCTCCAGTGATTTGCAGGAACATATCCTCGAGCGCATAAGAGGTTCTACAAGCCAGACTGCAAACCATCAACAGTTGACTTATCGCTAGGTCAGCGTAAAGTGATGTCAAAGCTTAGCATATTTTTCGATGCTCACGTTACCTGTGACGAGGATGTCAGTACACTAAGTACTCCTACCTTTATTCAAGACGAGCATCGCGCAGTCTAGCTATTTTCGTCAACCGCTATTCGTTCCTTCAGCTGCGAGGAACCAGAACTGAAATATTAGTACAAATGTAAATCGCACAGACGCTCGCGTGTCACGAAGCTGCTGCTGACGTTTTCTAGAGATTTTTTTTGTTCTCTGTAGTGTGTCACCTATATTACACATACTGTAGTATCTACGAGAGTGCATGCTTTAATTGTTGGACTTTGTTTCCAGACCATTTTAGTGCTCTGCCCAGATTGATCCCCACCCTCATAATAGGCCTAATTCAATGACAGATGTACCTGAGCGTTATGGCGACCCAACAGGCGAATGTATTATTAATGCATTCCGTCCGCATTCTTATTCTCATGTATCATACATACTGTCCGTCTAGTAACGCGACCTCTGTCGAGCCCGGTGGCATCGCGCATTCGTGTGCGCCTCGCAATCGGAGGAGACACGTAGGTGCACGGGTTCGATCCCTACCGTTGCACATTTACATTTAGGGGTCCGTCTTACGAAGCAATGCTAAAAGCAGTTGTACCGGGGACGTTGAATGTTGGCTGAGGGTCAGCCCGCAAAACCTTTAGTAACCTCTATACAACTTTTTGTCCTACCATTGCGTAGATTATTTTCGTTTATCAAAAAGAGATGTCGAGCAATTATAAATCGACTACCAAGTCTAGCTAACGTGCGGCGGTCAACGGCGTCGTGGAGTATTAGATTGGCTGACATCCGTTGTCGGAACATATCCAAAGCTTTTCTCCTTTAGCAATGTTTTAGCAATCTTAACAACACAATGCACAGGGTGACCCAAAAATCGAAGGGCGTCCTTTAGCTCGCTACACCGGTCTTGCCGGCCTGCCCCTATATGCCGACATTTCAGGCAAGAGCACCATTCTAACCAATGCAGGCAGCGGGCTCATATGTGGCTCTCTTTGTACTACTCAGTCCAATTTGAGAGATGAGACACAGGTAGTCGCAGGTTGAACAAAAGAACACACCCTCAAATAATGCTTTTGCAACGAAGGACATTTAGTGTAGCGCGATGGCCGAGATAGAATCAACCAACCTTTATTTGTACCAGATTTGCTTGTATTTCAATCTCCCCGTTGCAGGCAAGAACCCATAGACAAGGAAGGATGATAACAGAATCCGAAGACTCTGGCAGGATTTACTCCTAAACCAAATGTCGCGTTCCCTTCTAGAAAAACAATACGCTCATCACTAGATCACTTAAGGGACCTTGACTAATAATTAACCCAACATCCCTAGAAATCCCGAGCTACTGTATGTTTGAATAAACGATCAAGGCATAGGCAATTATACCCAACATGTTGGTACAAATGATTAGAAGAGCAATCGCTCGAGTTGTGCCCAGGCAGTTAGTACAATACATTACGAACGGTTCCCCAGCGGGTATCTTCATAAAACAGCGTCTTGTTTGCATCGACGTACATTAGAATGAAGTCAGATTTCATCAGAGAGCTTCGTTTTTGCGCTACTCTGCTAGATAATGGTGACATCTATCTACTACTCACTCTTGCAGGATTTTTCGGCATTTTTGTTATCTTCATCTCCAGATCGAAAATTCGATCTAGAGATGAATGCTGTAAAATGTCTTCTGTAAAATACTAACGACAGCCAGCTTAAGGCGTGACTTTGGGCTATTAAAGACCTATCAATACATTTTTGAGGTTCGTTCAAACGACTTGTCAATACATTTTGACATTCGTCCAACGTTCTATACAAAATTTCGTATCTGCATAGCTATCATAAATCCAACTACGTATATATATGTATATAACTTCTAACCAGTATTGCGCCGAAGTGTACTATCGTATAGCGTAGAGCGAATAGCAGGAATAAGTGTGTAAGAGATGTCCGCTTGGGATGTTCCAAGCGACATCACCATAAAAAGGAAACGAACATGGATAGCACCGCGTAGTCATTGTTATCTAGTGCTGGGAATAGTCCTCATTCATTGTCTTCCCTACAATTCAGCCGGTTAGTTTTAAGTTTAATTAAAGTTACACTTAAACTTTAATTTGGGTAAAACAAACGTCGGATGCCACCGGGGCCGTTTGAACCCGGTGTATTGTGAGTGCACATCGATTATTTACTGGCTAGAAGTTTGTCGATTATTGATTATATACGAAATAAACAATTTATTCAAACATACAATAATTAGGAATTAGTGTCGGATCGACGGTGGCGCTCCACCGCCATCGCAACCAAACACCGGCCGACCCCACCGATAGTCCGCTATCGATCGCTGCCGCCAGACACCAGCACGTTCGTGTAGATGTTCGCTCTAAGTCTCGGTGGCAGGCGACAGCACCAGCACCTCACAGGTGCTGGTGCTTTGTGTTAGTTGGGTTGTTAGTTGTTAGTTACTGAGTCAAGCGAATACCGTCATCGACATCACCATGCCAACCACCGACGCCAGCTTGATTGAAATGAACATGGGTGTTATACTAACATGGCGTCTTCAGTTGTAGATGCCGACGACTTACCTGAAACCTATTGCGATCGTAGAGATCAACCGACGGATCCACTTAGCAGGTGTTGCTTTTATAACGGTAAGTAACACGGTATTTAGCACGAGGAAGGTGTGTGGTAGGGGCCGGACACAAATAGTCTTTCTAATGTGCGTGACGGTCTAACGTAGTCTGATACTGATGCAAGCATCGTACCTCTTATGCTTAGCATGTGCGTGTTTTGCGCTTTGTCCGTGCATGCCAACGGTGTACAATGATGATCGAATAATTTTTGTCCATATGTGGTGGCGAAGGACTACGTTACTTAGTCCCGTCCTTTGGGCGTTTCGTAGAAGTGTTGTGGTATTTAGTAAACCGACTAATGGTATAGCAATTATTAGTTGCGTTGCGTGAAGGCCTATGCTCCATGGTATATAATATGACCTTAGTGGCGCCAGCTGGTGCGTACCGTAGAAACCGATCAAGACATACACATAAATGTCTTAGTATGCACTCGTCATTTATTAGGAAAACTGAATAAGTAGGCCACGTAGGACGTTTAGGACGTTCTGTTTGGGGGACTATATAAAAGGCATCGAGGGTACTTTTAGACATCGCCTTGGTCCATTTGTTTGAAAAAGCAGATGAGTTCCTGTGATGCATCCCCGGGGCCATAGACCGCCGTAGAAGCATGTTTTAGTGATTAAGCGAATAGCCTAGAGGGTAATTCATTGATCTGCTGATAAGCGATTTCTTTTAACGAATCCCTACAGAATCTCAGAAAGAGTGCATTATAGGGCTTTGAATAAGAGGACGGGCAGCGCGGCCCTGAAAAACGAAAATCAATGCCACTAATTTTTCATTAAGGTTATTTACTTGTTAGTTGACATAGGCGGACAAATGCTACCAGAGGAAGCCTGAAGTGGCCCTTGATATGTATGTGTGTGTATATATATATATATATATATATATATACATACACACACATGCATACCAAGGGCCACTTCAGGCTTCCTCTGGTAGCATTTGTCCGCCTATGTCAACAAGTAAATAACCTTAATGAAAAATTAGTGGCATTGATTTTCGTTTTATATATATATAAGGACCTCAAAGAGATAAACATTCACTATATTAGTGACATCTGCTACAAATGAACTATGAATCCAGTTCTATCTGGCAGCTAACCAAAGACTATGATACAAATGGTAGGGATATTAATAACAAGACTACTTAGTGGCTTCGCAGATTACCCTGCCGGTCGGCTTCGGTGGCTGACCACCGAAGTCCTAATTAATTTAAACGCTCCAACATGGCTCTCAGTACAACGACGAGCGTCATTATTTTCAATGACATTGTACTGGTTTTCCTGACTTGTTCTAGTGCGCGAAACTCCACTGGAAGTGACAACCAATTCGTCTATGGGCATCGTAAATGTGGGTTTCCCATTGTGGTTTATCTGTAATAGTCGTTCTCCTTACTATCTGTCGTACAGAGCTCTCCAGCAGCCGGCTAACTATCGGCAAGAGGTCGAGCTACCACTGCGCGAAGGTAGTATTTCGTTAAGTTTAGATCTAGGGTCGACGTATATCTTCGATGGCTTCATCGTTTGTGACGGAAGAACATCATTGTGGCGTGGCACGACCTCGGCGACAGGTAAGTGGAGTACGCTAAACCAATATCTGCGCCTGTTAATTCAGATCGAGAGGCTTAGACACAGACCCGGCAGTGATCACACCGTTGCCTGCCATCACATGCTGTAGTCTGCATTGCTATTTTAATGCGTAGGCTACATTATGTGGGCCTGAGTATATATTTCTATATGTGTGTCGGACCCTTGTGTGTCTATGAGACCCTTGTCTACCTATGTGTGCCGTGACTTATATACATATATTAATAAACGAATAAACGACTTAGTGTATATACGTATATTAATATATATGTATATATTAGTTTACGAGATGCTTTCTCGTCGGAAGCCGTTTTACATGTATTTATGGCGTGACACAAAACGTCACGTAGCTCATCACATTCTATCGTTAAATAAGTTCTCTTTATTGTCCTGTTGTTTCGGCAGTGGTGAAACCGATTGCGTCTATTGAGGTGGGAACATCAGATCAACCAGAAATCCATTCAGCGGAGGTGCGCATCGGCGCGTATCCTTCATATTCAAAATATATTTTCAGTTATATCGTTACCTGGACCTGTGAGGTCTCGGGTAGCCGTTTGGAGATGACGCGCACATTTCCGTTCACTGGCCTCGTAACGGTATGTCGCAATTATTGTAGTAAAATTGCACTAATTATAGTACTAATATATATATATATATATATATATATATATATAAACAGCACATCGACCATAGATCTACCTCCTTATATAACGGTTGTTCTCAAAGGTTTCTGTGTCTCTCGCTCGTTTGCTTTATGTATTGCCATAACCACGAATCGCTAAAGAAAAGATCATACGATTTCACATTTTTCGACGATTCATGCCAAATCGTATTCCTTTATGGAGACTATACCATATCGCATATTACACTTTCTTGGGGTAACACCATAGTACTGGCAATAGCCAAGAAATGTCTGATGGGACAAGGGCTGGTGGCCCTTCAGGCGTCAACAACTTTGACGGCAGCAACCACGCCAATCACCACTACAGGTAGACGGAACTGCTAGAACCATTACACGAATTGACACTATATGATGATGACACTATTGTACGCCGAGGCTGCTGGTGCTGCTTATGTTAGTCACGGCAATGGCCACGAACGCAGTGAATTTGTTTAGGCAGTGATTGAGCAGCAGCGTCCGGAGATCCTGGGAGCTTACTGCCAACCTCAGTAATAGCGTACCAGGCGTAAAGATAAGGCAGTTCATAAGAATATTGTTGGTTGCGATGTTTTTGTTACTGCTAACGATTGAGGGATGAGGGAAAATCAGGCTAGCATACCAGTCTGTCATCGATGCTGATTGTACGTCTCTTACAGACTGGTTTGCTAACAGAGTTAAGACCCTCGGCAGAGTACGTGGTTACAGTGTTCCCCGTAGTGATGTTGGAACGGATGTTTACGGACGGTGAATCGGAATCGACGAGATTCACGGGACCACCCGGACCGCATCTCTCGGGTAGGTTTTTGTCATCAATAGCTGCGGGGATCCCTTGGGGGCAACAAAAAAGCCGGCACCATACAGAGACTTGATTCTCGAGACTATGTAGCCAATATGTGTACAAACCCCCACACACATATTGTGTACACACACTTGTACACAATATGTGTACAAGTCTGTGTGTAATAACTCCCACCCACTTGCGAGTTATTACTTAATATTAATTATCGTTGTTTGTGACGTATTTGCACTCGACAGATGTGGCGATGATCAAAGCAATACGCGTTTCACCATCGTCACAAGGAAAATACAGTGTCGACTTCCAGATCGACTTCTATGACAACTCTTCGCACTGGGACTTCGACTTTTCTTATTGCCACCCCTTGATCTGCTTTACACGCACGATATTGAATAGCAATCCCGTCAAGGTAAAACACGTCCGCAGATTGATCCAAGCAATGAGACACAGGAATTCATCTAGCCATAGATATACTAGCTTTTTTCTACAGTAAGATATATGTTTGGCTGCGAGAAATAGCAAGGTTTCGCTCTGTTCAATATTTTTATGACGAGAGAAGATATTAGACCCAGCAGTGTTACTAAGTTAGTAAAGAAACAACAGGAGTAGTGGTATTTCATTGTTGACGAATCTCCCACTTAAGCTACACCTCCTATGTTTCTTCACAAAGTCAGACTAGTCAAGCTCAAGAGGGTCTTCTTTCCCCGCCGTTCAATCCAAGCCCGTTCCCTTGGCTGTGGTGTCACTAGACGGTAGATAGGGACAGTGGGAATCTCGTCAATCCATTTATGCGCGTCACTAATTAGACAACGAGGCATTTGGCTACCATAAGAGAGAGGCTTGGATGGCTAAGAGTCTGGCTGTCAAAAGCGTGAGACTTCAACTTCGAGTCCGGTGACGTTACACAATTAACTTAGTTACTAATAAATCAAATATGGGGTACATGGATAGTTGGGCCAATCATTTACCCAAAGGGTTCACTTAATTACCGAACTAACGTACCACTAAGTGAACCCTTTGGGTAAATGATTGGCCCAACTATCCATGTACCCCATATTTGATTCATTAGACGAACCCCTCAATTTAGACCCCGTCCTATCGGATGCATTGTTCTTCCCCTTCCTGTTTCAAAGATTCGAGAGATTTCGTTTATTCGTTCTCATTTTTCATTTCAATTTTACTTGTTTATTAGCAGAATTTACCTAAGAAAGCTTCCTTTTCCCATCGTAAAAATATTGAACAGAGCGAAACCTTCCTAGTTCTCGAAACCAAAAAAAATACCTTACTGTAAAAAATAGCTAGATGTGCTGCTAGGCGCTCTCCTGCTGAACTTTGACAGCAAAATCTTCGATATTTACCGAAAGGCAGTGTCCAAGATGCTTCTATACGTAGGTAGGCCATTTACATACTCCCTGTACAAATTAGCCGTTAATGGGCCTTATAATAGCGACAATATCGCTATATCTGCCGCTGATGACATATTCCACCCTACAGACTGTGGAACTGAAGAACGTCGGCTATGTCGACTACCTGGTAAGGTACAACGTCTCGGTAGTTCCGCACATGAGCAATGGAACGGGATACTCAACAACATTTAAGATAACTTGCGAGGACTTCCCAGGTAGGGGCATGTTATTAAATGTCGTCACAACTCAAACCAACTTCTTCGTGTTGAGTGACTAATTTGTGCTGCGCGCATAGGGTGTATGATTTACACTGAGGACATGTACGCGGTTATCGCTTGATAATTACGGAATCAAATCAAGAAGGGGCATTACTATTCCATGCTTCCGTCCGCCATTCGATGGCTGAGGGACCACGAGTGTCTCTAAGAGAAGGAGAACTCCTCTTTTGTGGTTCGTTTCGTTCTTCATATCGACATAGCACAACGTGTCTCGTATGTGATACGCTGCTCTGATTTTATACCTGTTACCGTTGGCTTAGTCGCTCGAACAAGAAACAAATAACTATTATATAGCTGAACATTATGTCCGATGCAGTTTTTGAGAGTTGTTATGAACGCAGATGATAGCGTATTGTTGATTCGAATTTAAACAGCTCTTGTGCAAATTTCTTGGGCAATTTTCAGTGTTATTTGGCGCTCTTAGCATGCACCTGGTGGATTTCCACCATGACTTCGTTAATATCAAGATAGATCTACCCGTCGCTAAGTGCATGGAGCCCGAGTACACTCTTCAATACGAAAGCTTCCCGGACGAACTCTCGGCAACTGTAGCTAACTTCAGTGCACATCGGGGCACCATACGCCAATTTAACCGTACCCACCTTACACAACCCCGAAGGGATTTCTTGTTAAGAGGCCTTCTGTATTGGGAGGATATAGGTGCCAAACTGAGTGTAGCTTGCGGGAAGCGCGTCGATACCTACTATGGAAGAATCAATACTGGCGCAGGAAGTAAGTTGTAAATAACTTTAGCTGGAACTCGATTTGTACTCATGCCACTCACCCCATAGATTTGGTAAAGGTGACATAAGAGCTGTTCGTATTAGCAGAGAAGTTTAATGGTTTCACTTGATTGAAGCGTGTTGAAGCAGGACTCAGTTTACAGCAAGTCTATAAGGGATATTTTGATCTAATCTAACTGATCTCTTCGTTCTTCATATAATAATAATAACAGCACTTTATTCATATCTACATATCATATATCTACGTATTGTTTGGCAAAATTGTTCAGTATTATTCTGGTGGTGACGTAGCGTTGCTAAAAAAGCAGTATCGTGGACGTTGATTTTTGGCTGAGCGTCAGCCCGAAAACCTGTTGCTGCCACCTCATCGTGTCTCCCGCCCTTACACGGTATGGCCTTCGGCGTTGGTGATGGTGCGCATCCGCAAGCCGCTCCCCGCAAGGCCATAGAGACCTCGCCGGTAGTGTTCGGCCCTGACGGCACATCTCATCAGATCTCCCACTCTGGTGCGCCCATTGCTGGTGGCGCTCTCCTGCTGATCACACCCTTCAACTGCGCACATGGTCACAGAGAGGAAGGGACTGCACAAATGTCATATTTGTAACAAAAAAAAACGTCGTAATATATAACCAAAAACAGGTTGAAAGAAAACTAACCCACCCAGTATGCTCGATGCTGGTGGCTAACAAGGCAATGGCTAATAGTTTAATATAATACATAAACCAGGGTATATGTAATACAGTACCACGTTTGTAATCGTGCAACTTTCTTACCTGCTTTGGATAGTACCACAACCGATCTCTTACGTTGAAGCGACCCTTAATGGTACTTCCGCAAAAATCACGATTTTCACCGACACCCGCCGACATAAGAAGGGAATACCCGTCCCAGATGAATTCCTCGTAATTATAGTGCCTCCAAGGTCGAGAGGAGACTCGAAAGAAAAGGTTTTCGGCTATACTGGTAATCTGACGGTGGGTGGCTTTACCGAAATTGGTGAATGCGGGGGTACATGAACTTGAGTGACTAATCATTTAGTGATGTCTGCAGTTGACATTCAGTTGTCGTACGCTTATAAACCGCTGGCTATGTACAATTAGCGTTGTTGACATTGACAAGGGAAACTTGACCATAACGACTACCATGGTACTATACTATTACAGAGAATTGACCTCGTGGATATCGTCGATGAAGGATACATTATTTCGGTGTATCCTCTTCTACTAAACCGTTCTGACCCAGATGGTGCCCGACTTCAGGGCGAACCATACAACCTCATCTTACCTAACAAGACTGGTACGCGTAACTTTGAATGAACAGCGAAGCCTGACCAAACTAAGCGTGATACGCGCAAAGGATGGCGGCCTCTTAGGAGAGATTGCATGAGTGCAATTTTGTCACAAAGAACATGGTGGTGTATATAAGCAGACTACGGATGGCTTCCAGCATTCGGCTAATTTGCTGACACCTGTACTTTGTTGTCTCATGTAGGGTCGACAGAACTCACTGTCCAACCATCTTGGTTTGCGGTCAAGGTCAATTGGAATAATCTAAAGGAAAGTTTCAATATTCACGTTTGCCCTGTACCCTGGCCATTCATTGAATACACGGACGGATGTGAACGCGGTATCCGATCCGCTGATACATGGGTATGATCTCGTTTATTGTGAGCGAGGAACTTATACTCACAAACACAAGTACCACTAGCTATCGCAATATTCGGAGACTAGTACGTTCCTCGAAACAGGAGTGTAAGCAGGAAGAATCGCCGCCCTGTCGAAAATAATACCGTACCCCGTGTGATGAGACGTTGTATCCTCACGTTGCCCCATAATGGGTATTTTCTAATATCTATGAAGCGCCGGAGAGACATGTCGAATACATTTCCTTGCCTTGTTGTAAGAAACGTATCAGGACATTCAGCGGCGTTTTCGAGCATTAGAGGACACCCGTTAAGCATGCTCCCTTTATACGCAGTATAACCACTAAGCACTCGGAAGACTCTAGCAAGCTGACGCATATTCATCCATATCGTTGCATTGAAAGCTGAGTCCCTTGCGTTTCCTTAGAAATCCACAGCGTTCCCTCTATTTTAGCAAACGGATGCTGAGATTACCTCCCTCTTTCCTGGCATCGAATATGGCGTCCTCGCCTATTACATTAACGACAAGGGAGAGCGCATCGAGCGACAGACGACGTTTACCACACCAGAATGCCTTGAAGGCTGTCCAGGTATGGTCTTCGTAGACGAGGTTGTGATATCAGCATGTCGGGCTCATGAAGCTCTTGTATGTAGACTGGTGGGAAATTGTGCACTCTACATAGGAAGATCTAACTGCCGCGAAATACTTATGTGTCGTATGCAGAATTTCTCTCTCTCTCTCTGTCTCTCTCTGGTAGTTGGCGATTTCGTGCAAGTTAGCACTTTTCCCAGTACGGTCTAATAACAATTTTACCCGGGTTGCGTCTGTATTTATAGCGCAATTAATAGAATTAGTTCACCTCGCCGTAAACTTATCTAACGCTGCTTTTACAGAGCTACTCGATACACGGCTGGACGTGCTTGTCTTGCGACAGGAATCTGAAACGACCGTGGATATTGTCATCAGTTTACCTGACGATCACGGATTTGATGGATTTATCTCGTTTAAAAATCGAGAAACCGAGAAATACGAACACGAATATATACACGCAAACGAGACACCACATAGAATCAAGGGGCTCGGAGTTTGGGCGATCTATACGATCAGAATTCGCGCAGAACGTGGAACGAAGGGTATAATGCGACAGGATGTATACACAGGGGGAGCTGGTATGTAATGGGTCCGAAGCCAGATTGCGTCTACGCTGCGGAGCTACATTACATTAGACAATTGTGATCATAATCAGTAAGAAATAATAAGGTGGTCTGTAGCCATATCGGGGTTCTCGACGTAATCCTTGCCCTGACAGGTGCCGTACCTGTCACTTAGGCACAGAAATATTTTCGTATTAATTAATGTTCCCTTAAACTCCCTAAACGTTTAACGTCCACGGTACCGTTTTCGCATTGTTTCACTACGTGTCCTGGGGGATTCGAGCCGGAATTCAAACTTCTACGCCATCCCGCCTGATAGGTGGCTGCCACACCTGGAGAATGGGTAGAAGGAAATATTCTCGTTAGACACACAGCCGAATATATATCTCAGGGAATTATGGCAACACTGAGCTAGCATACTGCGATTAGCCACTCATAGAGGCACTCCAAATATAATGGCATCACAGTCAGTCAGTTCGATATGGTGCGTATATATATCTATACACGACTGCCGGTCGACCTGTTGCAATACACCTACAGCTATAAACAGGTTATAGCTATATATATATATAGGTGAGTATGGTATACATATAGCCCCGTCGTGGACTTCCCATGTATACTACTAGAATCGAACGTGGCTGGTTGCTGATTTTTCGTGCTGTTTCTCTTATGACCCGATTCCCCTCCCTAAGAGGTATTTACAGGACTTCGTTTTTATGTGATCAAACACAGCCTACACTTCGAGGTTCTAGTGAGTTTGCCCCGTGGCTACCGTTACGACATTTCAAGATTCGGCGTAGGCAAGTGCCTAGTAACCTTGACATTTGAATGTCACCTGGACATGGCTCTCACCAATACCACCATTGCGAAGGAACCCGAGACTGTGGTATGATCGTTTTTCCCTTAACAGAACGCCGACAACGTTCTTGTTCTCGACATGATCATGATTAATTTGTCTGAAGCATCACCGCATATGGAGCTAGAAATCGATACAGTCGAAACTTCGCGCGTATCTTCTAATACATTTAAAATGCATCTTTGATTATGCAGAGGGTGTTTTCGAGCGGGGGGTGGGGGTAAAAAACTGCTCAAAAATGAGTGTGGATCATCATTTAGGCATTGCTCTAATTTTCAAACGTATCTGTTCCACCAATTGCCCTAGGTTTGAGCCAGGAGGAGACTCTTTTTTACATTTGGCATTGCAGATTGACGGAGTGCCCTATCATAGGTTAATCGGGTGGTCGGGATCCATTCCCCCTGACGGGGCGAATAATAGGTGGTACTATGTCATGGTCAAGCCGTATGTCCTCTTTGGTACGACTTGGAGGGAAGGGCCGGTCGCCGTGCGGTACGCTAAAGTCCGTGAGTTTTTTTTACCATGTTTCGTAGCTGTCGATCTCAATTAATATTAAGCCGCTCTGCACTGTAGAGCGGCGGACTGTCAGCGCCGTGGCTTGGACGGTCTGGAGTGTCTGGCTATTTAAAGCCGGAGACAGCAGGTACTCCTGTATTAGGAAACTTAACGAATAATAACACACACGTCCTATCCGAGACAGGCTTTCTTGGACATTCTGTTGGCTTATGTTGGCTGGTTATTACTATAATAGTAGGATTCAATATGGATTGTATTAGTGGAGGTCCCGGCCGGCCGGCCGACGGATGACCATGGGAGTGGCGGGCGAGGCGAGGGGAATTGTGCTCCTTGAATTCAATTGTCACTAACTAGTGCTAGCTAGTACTGATTGCGTCCCTGCTCTTTGTACTTTCCCGCCGCCACTACCAGTTGAATGGTTTAGTGAGCTAATCTTTTTTTTTTTTTTTTTTTTAGAGGAGGAAATTTTCTTTAAACGCACGGTCACCACCAGA
This sequence comes from Stratiolaelaps scimitus, assembly GCA_019614645.1. NCBI lineage: Eukaryota > Metazoa > Arthropoda > Arachnida > Mesostigmata > Laelapidae > Stratiolaelaps > Stratiolaelaps scimitus. Next base: position 7,474,627 of record JABWDB010000012.1, read on the forward strand.
GACATTCCAATCTCCATGAAAGTGGGCCGATTTAGTGCAGGGTTGACGTGGATGACAAAACGCCTCTGCCTGCTAAAACCATCCTCTGCTGAGAGTGTGACTCTTCCCCAGAGTCGGGACGCTTGGTATTACTTCGATCTCTGGGGAAGGTGTGTACTGCTCCGGCTAGTGTTCTATAGCCGGGTGCCTTAGTCTCCTATGACTACTGTGGCTTCCGTGTTGGGGTCCTGCACGGGGACGCTCGGTCACCTGATCCCCGGCCCGTAGCGGGAGTAATGCCGAAGTAATGCCAAGCGTACCGACTCTGGGGAAGAGGCACACTCTCAGCAGAGGATGGTTTTAGCAGGCAGAGGCGTTTTGTCATCCACGTCAACCCTGCACTGAATCGGCCCACTTTCATGGAGATTGGAATGTCTCGAGCAGATGGGCATGTACTTGTACGTGCTCGTCTGTTTTTTCTAAGTATCTTTTTATAATTCGGAATTGGTTTTTTTTCTAATATCCTTTTATAATTCTGGATTTGTGTCCAATTTTCCTTGTATTTTAGCCAAAGTTGACTCACCGCCGCGCAACGTGCTACGTACGTATATGCAACACCCTATCGATGATAAACACTCGATCGCTCTTGGGGATCGCTCCTCTATGATCTCTTTGACCCCAATCGTTTTGCTTAACGATGATCGGCGAATTTCGATTAATTTTAATAGAATCCGATCTTAAATGTTCCTTTAGCCCTACTCTTAGCATTGGGACAAGGGAATGATGATGTCGTGGACATTAAGATTCTACTTTGTCTGAAGTGTACGAACCCAAGGAGATACGTTGCTCGCCTCAGGAATGCCTTTTATGAGATGAGAAATGCTGACGAGCCCGGAGCGGAGACCAAGATAATACTCACACCGCCTACAGGATCATCGGAAGTACTTATCAGGTCAGTGCCGAGGAATGAAGACCTTCGAATCGCGGTAACGATAGACTGCGGGAATTCACAGGTCTTCACACACGTCGGATCGATCTTTACTGGATATGGAGGTGAGTGTAGGCACGTTCAGGCCAATTAGGGCATTGGCTAGATTACCTTGGATGACCCGATTACTATATTCTCGTGACTGGCTCATTGAAGGTATAATAATCGAACCAACCATTTTGACAAATGTGAGTCTCGCTGTCTGCAAATCAGTCGACGGGTTCGATTAACATTGCGGTGGATTCCGTTGCTAGTCCCAAAGCTTTGGCCACTGCTGGCTCAGGACTCGCACACAAATGTTTTCGATAGATTTTGATTCGGTATTAAATGTAGAACCTGGATGATTGTCTACAGTACCACCCCCGATTCGCGGTGTTCAGATAGAGGCGTCGCCGTTTTCTGCTCTTGTCAAGATTTATACTGATGACCAGAGGTTACTTCGCGTTCGTCCGTTTGGCTTTTTGCTGAAGTGGTGTCATCCCACTACGAGAGAACTCCCGATTTGCAAAAACGAGACATTCGCATTCGATGGCAACCCAACGGTGAGTGCTATGATCGCCTCGTAGGCCACATAGGGCGAGGCATATACCCTTTTGACGGAGGGAGATCCACTTGTGCATCTGTAACAGACAGCGTATGTGCGTATATGTATATATTATATAATAGGTAGCTTCCGAGGTTCCGAGTGGAAAACCGCAGCACCCTTCAACCGAATCATGCAAGCCTGTCAATTGATCCTTTTATCCATGAGTATGACGAAATTACAAATATTTTTGCAAACGGATAATCACGCATGTATCAGAGTGTGGTATATCACGTCCTATCCGAGACGTTCTTGGATATTCTGTTGGCGAAATGTTAGCTATCCGCGGATATCACTATAGTAGCAGGATCTTATGTATATTGCTATGAACAACATGGCTTGTATTACTGAGGGCCGACGTATGATCATGGGAGTAGCGAGCGAAGCGAGGGACGTATGCGAGTACCTTTCTTTCCGTGGCCGTGGTCACGTACGAGGGGTATTCGGGCACCTATAGCATAACATAACATTTGCGGTTTATTTCCGGAACTGCAATTTTACAATGCTTAAGTTCTCGATTAAAAAACTAGGGTAAAAGTAAGAGTGTATTATCACCAAATTGTTCATGCAATTATAGACGATACAGCCTGCTAATAACGCTTTGTGTTCCGGTACTATTTCAGATTGTCCTTATTGACGCTTTAGGACCTGGAGTCAATCACACACTCATTGTGTGGCCGCTAGGAGATGCCGTTAAACTTAATGGATCGTTGAGGGGGCAGCTTTTTCTAACCAGCTTCATCACCCGCCGATTTGAGCCCGAAGATGGTACTATAATATATATATATATATATATATATATATATATATATATATATATATATATATATATCGTCTGCTTTGAGCGTTTTCAAATACGTGCAGCAACAATATTCACAATACCACATCTGCCTCAAATGTTTCGACTGCCAGCCCGCGGACAAGGCGGATATTATCTATAGTATTTATTAAAGCTCGATGATGTCCGTCCGACAATAACAGCAGACAACGGCGCTTACCCAACTGCGGGCGGCGGCGTCGGAGCCGAAGGCTCCTGGCCGACGCTCATCCAACTGTAGGACACGAGCGGGACTAGGTGGCCGCCCGCAGGGCAAGGTCAACTCTAGTTAGTCATTATTAGGACCATCTGTGAGCAGATGTCAATAGATAATATTAATTATAGAAGTAATAAGAAGCCTATATATCCTGCCATACAAAGGATTCCAGTTGTTGCCTGTTCATAATAATAACAAGGATTATTGTTGTTCATGCACTGTTCTGTATTTGTTACATCCTTAATATTAGTCCAATTGGAAGTTTCGATGTTTACGGCCCGCGTTCGACGAAGCGAGTCAACCTCTTACCCTATGCTTTCATCGGAATGGCTCTTACTAGAGCTTAGACACCCATTCGAACTAATATGGAGCAAGACGCTGCTCAGCCTGAGCCGGGTAAGGTCCACAGAGCTATAATACAATGCGTCTATCTAGTTTGATCAGGAGACCAAAGGTGAATCCAGGGGCCGAAGACACCCTAATGCACGATAGTAGTTTTAGCGGATACCCTTGCCTCAATTTTCTTCTCTCGAGGTGTACGAGAACATTTTTTATGACAACATTTTATCATCGTTCCCCTTTACACTTGTGTACCATTACCGTATCGTGATTATGGTTATTTAGTTACCGCTGCGCAAATGAGTGGGGATAAGAAATTCTTCATTATGACACTAATCACAATGCCGATACAGATCTGCGCAGTGATTTAACAACCTCATGAACTACCTGACAAAGCGTGAATAAATGACAAATGAATGAAATTGACAGCAATTTTATTCCTCATACGAATACATTTTATAGGTCACCCAGTCTTTCGGCTTCAGTACAGCATAAATACAAAGTAGATTCTAAAGATGTATATAGACTCCACCTTGGTGATTGGTGTACCTGGTTATTTTTTGGAAAACACCCGTGCGCACAAGTCATTCATTTGGGAGATCGGCATGATACGATCCCACACAACCTTCCAGGCGTTGTCCTTTCTAAGCTCACAGATAGTTTTATCATGTTGTTAAATCACGGCGTCTCATAATGAAGAATTTATTATCCCCATGCTGCACTTCAGAGGACTGTCTTCTCGGGTCTCTTTCCTGGAGAAGACTACGAATACACGCTCTCAGTAGTATCGGATTATAGCCAGCGTATAGTTGAGCGGATGAGATTCAGGACGCGAGATTGTCATTTTGATTGTAAAGGTAAGTGCCATTATGAACGCCGCTAATGTTTGTCGCCTGTCAGTATTGTCATGACAAGGCAAATCTTCCCTGGTTTCTCGTCTGCAATTCCCATTTTGCATAAGCCCAATGTGGTGTCTTTGAGCGCGCGGTGTCGGCTTTCCAGTGTGGACCAGCCGTAACAATATCGTAAACAATAATCAGAAATCTGCTATCCGTAGAATTTCCTATAGCAGGTTTCCGATTATGATTTCCTGCCGAGTAGAAGGGAAATGATCAGGTACGTATTTCATTTGCAGAAATGCGAGATACTCAACCACTGACTGTCGTTATATCGCACACTACTGCATCGATCTCCCTTACTGCTACAATCGAAATGGAGACAGATTGCCTTAATGACGAAGGACGCGGCTATGTGGTATCTCAGCATCCATCTTCTAAACAGTTCTACCAGTATCGGTTCAACGCGAAGACGTGCCATATCCCAGTCCACGCATGGACAGCCTATACAGTTAAGATGGTCCTCTATTGCCCAATACGTCAGGGAAGCTCCCGCAATCGTAGAAAATATTTTAGACAAGACTTGTTCATTATAGGACCAAGTAAGTACACTGGGCTTATTTTAGATTGTTTTTCATTCATCGAATTTAATTGTGGTTGGATGTGAACGGTATTCGTATTACTCAACCCTGTAGGAAATGGACCCACGCTTCTCTATGAATGCGAACAGAGCAAATAGTCAAATAGATTTTCTAGGAACGTTTTTATCAGTACACGCTCGTTTGTATCCGCTGCTAATGCGTGCGCAAATCTGTATATGCAACACCCAACGATTCAACCCTCATATATTCTAGTACACTACCGGCCTCCTCCCCTTGGGCACGACCGGATCTGCTCTCAGAGCTTAGCTGATCCTCCGTCAGGAGTAATGCCAACTCGCCCTGAACCATACGCACCAGGTAATTCTATTAGGGCAACTTACGATACTGATTTTCGTGACAAACCTCCTCCCTGCTGGGAAAGGCAGCTGTGAATGTATACAGCATAAGAAAACGTTCCAGCCTCGGTTAACGAATGGAGACTGGGACAACCCACCTGTGTACATATACACGCTTATATATACTATAGGTTATGGTGGTGGTGGTTTTTTAACAGATCTTAATGAATATAGTGACTCTCGCTTTCTGTGCCTTCGCCCTTCTACCAGCCCTGGCTGGCGCCTGTTTTTTTTTGTCTCGGGACCGTAGCAGTACATTAAATGCAAGCGTCGATTTCATTAATTTCTTCCATTTCAGAAGAAGCTCGGATTGCGGATACGCACTTTCTACAAATTGACGTCAGTCTTCTGGGCAAGCGAGAATTATTTTTAAATATGCCACCGCTGGGAAGAAAGGAGCCAATCTTGTACCGAATGCACCTATGCACGTTCGTCACCAAAACTTCAACATCAGCATGCACATCATCTGTTGAGATTCGCGTTCGTCCTTTATTGGTGCGGTGTGCTCTTGGTATCGTTTCGTTTTGTAGTAGATAGGGTCCCGGTATAGCGAAGGAAGAGGGCGTACCTTTAACGTGAGAAAAAATAAGGGGAGTGCTACAAAAAAAAAATCAACTAGTATAATGGTACCAATATAATGGAATAAAGTTAACCAACTTGGGTTTTGTTTCATTTTATTCCTTTCTCCTATTATCTGATTCCCAAAATGAGAATATCCATTGGTAGGACTGACAAAGGATCTCTCATTGTCCTCTGAAATTATTACAGGTGTGGCGATTCGACCAGTTCCGTTATCCGACACCTTTAACTGTTGTCATTGAACATATTAACCCCGTCACCATGGAGGAAGATGGACCGGTACTGTGGGGACCGCGATTGGAGTTCACGGAAAACAACATCACCCGCGCGTGGGGTAACAGCTGAATTCGATTTAGCCTATTGACATATCGCTATGGTGATGGGCAGTTAGCACGCTAGTTGATACACAGCACAATATAATGTCCACTTCCTATAAATGGATAAACAGCTCGTACCTCGGAGATATTTACGGACGAGGTTTTTCATGAGCATTTCAAAAGGAACTAGATTTTTCCCAAACAAATTTATTCCCTTCTCAATCTCTCAGGAAGGACAAAGCCGCTCCGGCCCGACTTGAAGCTAGTGGATATAACCGCGCACACAGCAAGCGTGTTAGTCGGCGGAATCGGAGATTATCTATGCGTCAAGCAATACCCGGAAAACGATGATACACACCCAGCCCTTGAGACCTTGATAACTTACGCAATTCCTCATGGTCGCTCCGGCACAATTGTGGTCGATCACAGGTGGGTTCACATGGAATCCTTTACTATTCAACACCTACCGCGCAATTCTACAGTTACAGTTCAAGGGATTGTTTATTGCGCACCGGACCCTCCGCACCGGACCCTCGAAGAGAGCGCACTGCTGAGTATTTCGGGGTGATCGAGATCACGTAAATCAGGTAAATGGTCTAGCTATTCCATACGACCTTGTTTTTCTGAGACTCGTCCTCCCTCGCTCAAGCGCAAGGTCTCAAACTCTATCCTATATTTATCTGGGTGCTAGTATGCGTAGCGTCTTATGAAGCAATGCCGAAAGCAGTACCGTGGACGCTTGCAATGTTGGCTGTCGGTTCACCCGGAAAATTAATATATTTTTTAAAAAAATAATTACTAGTATGCGTAGTGACCATATCTGTTATCAACAACAATTTATATAATCATAAAACTTCTGTTTATTACGATGTCGCCTTTGTTTTCAGCCAAGGGGGCCCATTCTGAACGTTACGTATTCGGTGAAACCCGTCTGGAGAAAAACGCAGGCTCATGTTAAAATGCTTGCTGGATGATCTTTATTGCATGGTGTACATGAGTTTATTACGTAGTATGAAATTAAATAATACGTAATTAAATATTAGATTCTGATTCCTTAGGAAATCCATTGGTAGGATTGACAAAGGATATCATCCCATAATGTAGTGCTTCAACTGAACCTTCTCATTCAGCATACGAACGCCCTTCTTCATTTACAATACAAGCAGGTGCAGATTTCTAGGAAACCAGGAATACTGGCCCGTTTTGACCATGACTGGTGGCCAGGTGGCTAGGTGACCTCTCCCGTAAATTAATATCCCGAAGGTTAATAATAAATGGTCGGATAGATAAAATGCCACCAGGACGGTCTATCGCCAATATCTCTTATCGAAGAAAATGTTCGACAGGAAGGCCTTCACCCATCACCCGGTAAATAGTGGAGCAGTCTCTCGCACTGAGAGCCGATGTAATATCAAATATCAGCTCTAGATAATATAGATAGGTGATCTTGCCTAGTTGCCCCTCTTAATACACATACCATCAGTACGAAATCAGCCGGAACCACCGGCGTTACGGCCCACACTCTCTCGTGCGGGTATGGTCTGATGGTTGACCTGGCCTTCCGTTCCCCTTCCCATCTGATTATGGACCACGCCGTCATCAGCTAGTGCGGGGTTCAGCAGGGGGATTGACAATTGACAATTGTCGCAACAAGTTTGCCAGGCCCGGGCCTGGCCAATTTGTTGCGACCAACCAGGCTCTAGCTGTGGTACATGGACGATGGATTCGAAACCCCAGGCGGTCACTTTGTTCAAACTTCCTACGCTACCGACAATCTGCGATACCTCGGTATTCCGGTTAAATGCAACTTGAGGCAGACTCATTCCCAACCTGGGTACGAGGTATTAACAAATGTCAAATAAAAATACAAAATAATTTTCCTACATCCAGCGCTAGTAGGCACAAGATCACAGTGGGCACAATTGCTTGCTAGAGTGCTTGCCAGCGGTAAAACGTATTGTAAAACATGCTATGCATGCCAACATATGACCCCCCCGACGATGGTGCACTATGGTGCATCCGATAATGATCCCAATAGGGGAGGGTAGTGTGCGGACAACGACTGTCGCCGGCATCTAAATTTAATTATGGACGAGAGGATGCCATACAGACGACAACAATTCACATTTAGATATTTCATTCACATTTAGTAAGATCTGTCGACGTGTTGCTCCTGTTTCGGACGTCAACGACGGTCCTAGGTATTTTCGGACGTCAACGACGGTCCTCGGTACTTCGTATTTTCTCACCACACGGTGAGCCAGACATGTAGTAAGGGAGTAGAGATCTGTATACTTACTCCTGTACACTTACTCTGGCCGGCTCGGCTCACCGTATACTATTAACGCACAAAATCTCGCTAAAATGCCACCGCATCAGAATTCGTCGGCATTTGTTCAAAATGGCAAAACGACTAAGTTTTAAAGAGCTGTTGAAACAATTTGTGCGGCGTCCATAGGAGAGGCAGTCTTGGTTGCAGTTTTACCATTATGGTCACCAGGTCTGAGGACACCTGTAGCCTCAGGCTTTTTTCGCCAGAGATTTAGCCAGAAACATAAGGGGCACGAATATAAAATACAGGGAACTAGTTTTGAGATACGTATGAAGGTAAGAATTATCACTGGGGCCGCTTCGTTAAGACCCATCACATACAACCACGATAGGGCATACTTCGTTTATGATACATGCATAAACGAGGTATGCCCTATCGTGAGCGTACTAGTTTGTCGCATGTATAGTAACGAATGTCATATGGTGTAACACGGGATCAAACGAACCGGCTAAAGCGCAGGGAAGGCATCCAAGGAACACAAATCCCAGCACTAGAGAACTAATACTCGGCGGTACCCAGAATCGAATCGGCAAGTATAGGGTATAAGGTACATGATAGCAGGAGAGGAATTGGGGTCATCATGGTACCTGGGAGAAACGCGAAGTAGCGGGGGACCACTGAGCTAAGTGAGTGGATTCCTTGCTGTTAGAGGATAGTGGAAAGGAATGAGGGGATTTATTGCTTAATTAAATGAACTGAAGGAATTCTGAGGAACTAAGAAACTGAGGTGGCAGGGATACATTGAGAGTCCGATGAAAAAGGCAAGATATTGGGACGAAGTCACCTGTACCGAGTGCCGCTCACGTATATTATGGTTTATCCTGCTTATAATCAATAAAATCTGTGCCGCTTACTACTCTCGCGAACTTCCTACGGTCCTCGGACTATTGCCGGCTTTCATTGCGCGGCTTCGTTTTTGTATGATTCTGGTATCAACTTTTCAAGTAAATCATAGTGAAACACACACAATCATATGAAATACGATGATGAATAAATGTGGTACTTTTTAAGTCGAACCTGGTCGGACATTTTTATATAATTGTCGGTCTTCGAATGCATTTCGTAAATGGTCTTCGGATACACACAAGAGCTGTACAACAGTCACTAAGTCACTATTTCAGGCTACCAAAAACGTATCGATCGATTCCTGGGTTAGAGTATTGAGTTTGCCGATTCGAATCGACAACAATATCAAAAATATAACCTAAGTGCTTATATAATACTTCTAAACAGTCTGGCGCCGAAGTGTGCCACTGAATAGCAGAAGGCCACTGGTAGGCCTACTTTGTAAGAGATGCCCACTAGAAATGTCGAAGATGGCATTACTAAGGAAAAGAGGCGATTCTGGGTACCGCCGAGTATTAATTGTTGTTCTCTAGTGCTGGGATTTGTCTTCCTTGGATGCCTCCCCTGCGCTTTAGCCGGTTCGTTTGATCCCGTGTTTGACCACATGACATTCGTTACTATACATGCGACGTAAACGAATATGCGCACGATAGGGCATATTCTTAGACGCAGCGTTACAACAGCAACTTGAAACAACATCAAGCACCTCGTTTATGCATGAACTGTGTCGCCCTTGAGGCGAGATGGTTGCTGTGATGGATCGTAAAGAAAGCGGCCCCAGTGATAATTCTTACCTTCATATGACCTCATGGTGGGGCGCGCCCAAACGCCAATCCGGAGGAATGAGGTGATATCTCGGATCTTATCCTCTGTAATTGTACTTCAGCAAAACCAGTTCTCCCGCCGAGGAGACCACACGCACCCGTTTCTGTTGTCAGTTACACTAGGTACTAGATAGCAGCACCTCTCATAGGACTTGTCAGGCAGCTTGTCTCACCCACACGACTCACCACCCGAGATAACACCGTCCGGCGTTCCCGGATCTTTCCACGAGACTGGCTGAGGGTCAGCTGGAAAAAACAAAAAAAAAGCTGAGGGTCAGCTATTTGGGCCTTCGGGCAGACCAGACCCACCCTCTCCCCTGTCGACTTCCCCAGCTCTATCCGTGTCCCCGCAAGACTCGTTAGCATCCGGGAGCAATTTTGAACAAATGGCTGTGAGTTCTGATGCGGTGGCATTTTAGCAAATTCTGGGCGGTAATATGTTCGAATGGGACTCAGCGGTGTTGACCAATCCACGTCAACGTTTCTAGAAGCATTCAGTCCGTGCTCTAGGGTGTAATCATTGCGTGGCACTAAGATACACTCTGCCGCTACAGATCAAATATCGAACTCTTCATATGAAATTATCCGTGCGCTTGTCAGCACCCGAAACAACTTTCATGATAAATTGTTTCGGGTGTATATATATATATATATAATATATATATAATGTGTATACATACATATATATATATACACCCGAAACAATATTTATGTGTATATATATATAACTGAACGAGCGGCTCTACCATAATTCCGGCAGTGCTCTATGGTAATATAGAGCTTGCCCATCAAAGGCAGACAATGTACAGCATCACACGCTTTTCTTGCGCATGGTTGCTGGGACCACTGAGATCTTAACCGAGAATCGAAAAATCGAACTATCATTATAACACATACGCCTTATGTTCTAGATTGCGAGGGCGTCGAATCCGAATTGCGTCACTGTGCTGTCGAAGATCGAGCGCCGGAGGCTCCTGTTAGAAGCAGTTACGATTTGCCCAGTAAGTACACATTGGCACATTGGTAAACGCAATGAACCTTCCTACTTTGTACCACTCTCCGACATTGTTGTGAAAAGTTTCATAAAAATGATTTAGGAAAAACGGTGCATCATCACCAATTTCACCCGATCTGTGCGGTGTTGGGACAGCTATAACAAACCAACCTGCTTATCTAGGAACTCACAGTGAATACACAGTCGTCTTGGTCGACTACTCGCCGAGGATCTGGGAGCACTAAACAGGACAGGCGGGTTAATGGGCAAGTTTAGGAGGGGAACCCCACAAGGCGGTCTTGATCAAAAGGAGACTTGATCTCTTGAATCAAAATGTTATTATTATTATTCATCCTTTCTTTTTAAGCAGAGGAACTTGCCTGCTTATAGGGGACGCCACCTGTCCTGAACACTCATGTTTGAATCCTAAACGGTATATAATAATTAAGGTCCATTAACAAATAATAATAATAATCGATGATATAGATATATGTATAAAGAGGGTCAATAAATACCTTTCGTTATTATATAAAATTTACCATTTTATATAATAACGACAACAATACACAGTGGCGTCAAATAAACGAACTTCATATATTCGTATATCATATATACAGTAGGTGGATAGGTCTGCTGTAACGTTGCCCTGTAGGTAGCTGAATGACACATTAATCTGCCTGAAATCCGTTCTCTCCCCGCCGTGAGTCGAAACGATGCGCACCCGAGGCCAATAGGCTCGCGATGGGGCAGTGTCGTATAGGATGCAAATGTCTCCTCGTAAGTAATTGGATATTTCTCGTTGTATGAAAACGCATTCGTGTTGGCATTCTATTGCATGCCAACACCCCCCCTTTTTTTAAAGAAGGTTTGACATTTTGCCCAGCTGGAGAACCGAGTTTCGTCTACTAGTGGCAAAACTGCGGATGACGAACACATAATCATCTTGCCTTCACAATCAGTTCAACCTGCTACATCAACCGCGCTGTCTGTGGCGTTCAACGGGTACTCTTGTTGTTGAACCTTCTGGCCGGCGTATGCCTTGCAACCAATCAGGATCAGTGACCCAAAACTTCCTCAATGCGTACGCGTCTGGTGTGGTACCTCTAGAAGGAAGATCTGCCGGGTTGTTTTTGGATCGTACATAGTTCTAGGAGTTTTTGTCTGAATCTCTGTAATTCGGTTACCTACAAAGGCCTTCAATTTCTTCGCGCTTTTATCGAGATTGTCGCTAACATGCCAAGGGGATTGAAGATCTTTGCCATGCCTTTAAGCAGGGACCGTTTCGACTTAGTGCCTTGTTCAGGAGCTTGCATGGCGTTAGTGAGCGATACCCCTGAGTTGTTGGTGAGTTGGTGCCATTTTACACCTAAAAATGTGTGGTTTTCACTAACACATAACTTTCCGGGGAGTTATGAAGTCGCCTTAATGAAGTCGCCTACTCGTTTGGAATTGGTGGCCCATTTTTCAACGGAAAAGGCCCGGCTTTTTGTTGTCACAAGCTTAAACTTCGCTGTCTGACCTCGCTCCAAAAGCGATATCATCCATGTTCACCAATTCCGAGAGCTCGGAAATGAATGACTTATCTCGCGGAATTTTTTTTGTTGTTGCCCTAGATGGTATCTCAAGCCTTCGTAGTCTAAAACTGTTGTTCAACTCGATACCAAACCGATGTCCTTATCGATTGCCGTTAGCAGTTTTTGTCTTCAACAACCAGCGTAAGTGCTAAGTTTGCGTTGTCGCCTAGCCCCGAAATGTCTGACTTAAAGGGCAACGAGACAACTTATCAGCCGCTGGCCTCTTGATGCACTGACTCCCTGAAAAATTGTCTGCTGCTTTACCGGGCTCCTCTATGCCAAGGTGCTCGAGGTTCCACAGGAATCTTTTAATAGGTCGTCGTCATCTAATTCCGGACCTTCGAAGACAATTGTCCGTGTCTGGAGCAGTTGATTCGTCAGACTCGAGTGCGATTGCACCAATGAAGGCTTTCCATTTGACTGTGCTTGCTATACGCTGGTCTGAGAGCATAATACCGTTTAACACGTGCAACAAAGTGAGCGGTCACTGTTCCGAGCGCTTTGCCCGCGCCGTACGAGGAAACACCCGAATTTTGTATAGGTGGCGACAAGGTCGCCGAACATTCGTACTTCGTTCGGTGCGACACGGGGCAGGACGTCAGTGCCTAATACTAATCTCCACTGACCCGTGTCTGACACAGAGACAGGAGTCTGCTGTGAATGACGATGACTTGCAAATGACGGATTATGACCACAGCCCCGGCGTGCCGCTGGAAAAATTCGTCAGGAAGACCACGAGAAATGGGCTTCCTAATACACCATATTACAAACCTACCCGCTTGTCTTGGTGTAAAGGGAATCGAATCAAATCACCAACTGCAGAGGGTTGGTTTATGTGGTGTAAAGGGAACACGCTGTCGTTTTGGTGGACTACTCTTCGACGATTTGCGAGAACTAAGCAGGGCAGGTGGCTTAGTAGGCAAGTTAATAGGGGTTTCATATTGGAAATCCCGCAGGGCGGTCTTGTAAAAGGTGTTTTCCTTATATCCTTTTTTTAAGCAGAGCGGGACTGACCTGCTAATAGGTGGCGCCATCTGTCCTGAAGTTCACTTCATTTATTTGAACCATAAACGGTACATAATGTCGATTAACAAATAATCATCTATATCATCTAATCATCATGTATACAGAGGATCAATAAATATATAATGAAGATAATTTACATTTTTATGTAATAACGACAGCAGCAACAACAACAGTATACATAATGGGGCGACAAATTTAAAACTCCACCAGCTGCTGGTTTGTCCTCCGTCCTAACAGCAGAGTTCGTAGAGATGGCGTTGTCAACATCTTATAAGTTCCTACAACACCGGCTAGCATTAGCTTCGGGCACAATCCTCGGCCAATCCTCGTGTAGCATGTGAACCTTGTAGCGAACGTCACCGTAGGTCGACCTTCACTACAAATATGTATCCATACTAGTCTGGATATATATAATATATACCCTACCAAAAGCAAGGTATATATTCTAGGAAGGGCTCACAGCAGAGCGAGACCAGATCATGTAAATGATTCCCGAGTGTTGCTCCATGTTGTCATTAAAGTGACTGTCCTCGCTTGCTTGTTTGGCTTTCAGCGCTGCCCTTCAACCGCATTGATGTGACAACGCACGTAATTCAAGAACAAGGATTCGCCTTTGTAACCTTCCCAGAATGCGAGGGGTGGCCACAAAAGTTTGTCTTGAATTACAATCATTCCGGAATGTCACGCACGGTTCATTGGACTACGCCATCAGGGGCACTGAGTGTTCCTCTAGGCGCCGAGTTGAGCGTGAATGGCGAGAGCTTTTGTGGACGTAAGCCAGTGAAGGCGTCTTTACGTACTGTACAGGTGACTATGGGTGGCTCAGGTAAGTGACACCTGTTGGATTGGCATTTCTGCAACATCTCGCCGTTGGGTTACAGACTTATTTGTTACAAGAATAACACTAGCTTAGAAAGCGGATGAAATATTGTAGTATTGTTTGGGAAGCCATATTGAAGCGTTCAAATTAATCAGGACCTAGGACGAACGACGGTAAGGTAAAGCTTTATTGGTTTATTAAAGGAGCTGCAATTTTACAATGTTTTATATACAGAGCATTGTAAAATTGCAGCTCCTTTATAATTTTATATATATATATATATATTTATATTTATTAGCACCCTGTATACATGTGGGACAGTCGTGGACGAAATATTGGCCACAGCCGGTGGTGGTCAGTGCGGTGGCTTGCATGGCTAAGTCTCTGGCTATCAGAAGCCGGAGGCCGCAGGTTCCGCAGAAGGCCGCTGTGTGACATATATGAGAGCTTATTTACTTTTACTCCTTTATTAAGCCAATAAAGCTTCCATGTTCACCCTTCCGTCAAAATTTTCGTTCGTCCTAAATCCTTATTAATTTAAACGCTTCAACATGGCTTCCCAAACATAGAGTAGCTCGACGATTGTCATCATTTTCCTCTGAATTGTGTTTGTCTACCCGACTTATTCCAGCCCCCAGAAGAACACTGCTCGTGACTACCGATGCGGCCAACGACACCGTGAACGTGCGATTTCCATCGTCAGATTACTGTCTTTATCCTTTTCCTCATTATCTGGCTTATAGAACCCTCCAGCAGCCGGATTACAATCTGGAAGAAACTGAGTTACAGTTGGAGAGAAAGCATATTTCGCTTAGTTTAGATTTGGCGTTGACGTATGTTTTCGACGGCTACATCACTTGTGGAACTGTCGTGGAAAAGTTACGTGGCGTGCTGCTCGAGAAAGGTAAGTGGAGCGTGGTAGCCCAATATCTACTAAATCGAGATAGCCAGACCTCTCGCACACACAAACAAACATACGTCGCCTGCTTTGCTATTTGTTACGCAGGCCATTATGCGTACCTCAGTGCTGGGGTATATTAAGTATATATATACCTGCCCCGACAGGTCCTCATAGTAATACCTAAAAGGTTAAGAGCTGAGGCCTGTCAGATAGGGGAACAGCTGAGGGTCAGCTCAAAAAAAACAAATATTAAGTATATATATATATATATATATATATTTTATGACGGAGAATGCTCATGCAGACTAGGCCTCACGACTAAGGTATTTGCCATGGTACTGTGGGACTCCTGCCTGGTGGAGTAGCAGACCTACCCATTAAACTCACGCCCCACTTAAACTTCACTCTGAGTTGGTCCGGATCTTCAGAATTAACAGTACTACGAACCAACAACGAGTGGCAGGCGCCTACCGGATCAATTGGCCGGGGTCGCCCGTCGGGTTCCCCACCTCATCAGACAAGCCATCAACCTGTGAACCCGACATTCTTGCGGCATTGTCCTCGGCGTGACTTTCCGCAGAACCATACAAATCACGTCCTGTATCTTCTTGAGTTACTCCCCTCTCGGCCTCTGATATAAATGGGAATCTGCTTTGGCGGATTCGGGCCAGGCGTCTCTTTTCTTCGAGCACGTTTTTAGCAGTCTCGGCTCCGATTTCCCAGCCACTGCTAGTCTTGCAGATGAAGTCGACGAAGTCTTTCATGCTCGCCCTCGGCATGCTTGGAGGGAGAGTTCTGCTTCTAGCCTCGCCATTTAGCTGCCAACAGCGCGTGACCTTTTTCAGAGCTAGAATTCTTGCAGGCTCCAGGGCAGGGCAGACAAGTAGCGTGTGGAAGGCATCGTCCCTTGCCCCTTCCAAGCAGTGAATGCAGCTTCCCGACTGTGGAGTCACGTTGAAGTCGTCGAGGTATGCTTGGAAGTCTCCGTGACCGGTGATAACCTGAGTCAGGAAGAAATCCATCTGCCCCCCCGGACGGTCCATCCACTTCTTTATGTCGGGGATCAGATCACGGACCTTTGCACCAGGGTCACCCCTGCGAAGCTCGGTCCACTCCTCCTGCCAAGCATCAAACATCGCTTCTCTTTCTACCTCCTTAGAGCCCTCGGGACCTTTGTCCCAGAGCCTGCGTCGCTCGTCAGCCAACGTGCTCACTGTTCTGTTCGCTTGGATTATCCTGAGCGCGGTCGTGCGTTGCGTTTTCCTAAGGAGATCCCTGTTTCTGGCAGTGGCGATTGCCCTGCTGAACCAGACCGAGGCCCCGAACAGAGCAATGGACCCTGCAACGGACATGATCAGCTTCCTGCGATCTGCTCGCTTGGGCCCATGGATGTTTGGGTGAATCTTTGCTATGTCGTTGGCTGCCTTGCTTGCCTTGGCTGTAGCGATCTTGATGTGTTCGTTTCCAGTGAGGCCCTTGTCCAGGTGTACCCCGAGGTATCTCGCCTGAGTAACCTGCTTGATGCTTTGGCCGGCCAGTTGGAAATTCAGCTGGTCGACAGGGACTTTGCCAGTCAGCACCACCGCCTCACTCTTTTGTGGAGCCAGTTCAAACCGACACTGGATATCCACTCGTGAATGGATTGGAGGGCCTTATTGGCGTTCAGCTCCAACTCGACACTCGTCTTTGCTTCGACAAGCACTGCCAGATCATCTATATATATATATATTATATATATATATTTGAGAGAGGATTTATATACACTGGTTTATATGTAAAAAATGCCTTCTATCCATAACTGAAGGGGTGGCTCCGTAGTAAGTTCCGACGGTGCTAGACCCTACAATATGGGCTCAGTCCATAGAGCTATTTAGAGTAGAGGCATGACTATTTTGCTTTTTTTTTTATATTATATATACTTATTATTCAGGGTGTATATATTGTTCCATAGGGTTGCGTTTCTTAGCTCCATATAGATTCATGGAATCTATTGTCTCTATTGCCCTGTTTCTGGCGTCACAGAACCGATCGAGTCTATTGAGGTACAGATAACAGCGAACAACTCTGTCGAGGTGCGGATCAAAACGTATCCACGATATCTCCAATCCGTTTTTACCTACGTCTTGTTCTTGACTCATCGTGACTTGCATTTGACGCGCACCTTTCCGCATACCGGTCTCGTGACGGTACGTCAGTTTCAATTGTATTATAGTAGTAGTTAGCTAGCCCAAGCCAGAACCTGGATGGTCTCTGCCTCCGATTCCGGAGGCCGCGGGTTCAAATCTTGTAGTGGGTGGTGTCGTAATTGACGCGTGGAGTCTTCTGTGACGTGCAAATCTCTTTGACGGAAACGGTGTTCTGTAAGGCTAAGTCTCTGCCTCTCCCACATCGCTTTCTAATTGATGTTTCTTGCAGATAGGTGCGCTACCTAGTCTACAACCCACGGCATATACGGTTACGGTAGTTCCCATATTGAAATTTCCGCCGGAATTTATGTTAAAGGTGGGCAAGTCGGCATCAAAGCCATTCACAGTACGGCCCGGACCTACGCCTAGTCCAGGTGGGTGTCTCACCCCTATCAGGTCGCAATTCGGTACACATTCGAAATTATTACATTTTCAAGCTTGTTGACACAACTTCACAGCCTGGCTCTAACCACAGTGTTTATTTCTTGATGTCGCCAGGTTCTTTTTGAAGAGAACGCTATGTACGCCTAACACAAAACTTGGAATGGCTCAATACTATAATACAATGCCCTCCAAACAGACGTGGTTTCTACGTCACGTTTCACAGAATTGAGAATTAGGCAGTTAGGCAGAGAGTAGGGTTATAGGGTTCTATAGGTTAAAAAATTACTATCGTTGTCGTATTTGCGACTTGTTTGCACTTCCCAGGTATGGTGGTAGTTAAAGCCGTTTACGTAGCACACCAAAATTGCACCGTGACTTTCTACGTCGACTTGCATGACGGCCCTTCGAGGTCTATCTGGGACTTCGTCATTACTTACTGCCACCCTTTAATCTGCTTCACCTATAACATAACGAATACCAATCCCGTAAAGGTAAAGTAAAACAGGTACGCTGATTGATAATATCCGAATATCACATATGAGATATATGTGAACGAACATTCAGGCGGCGACTATCTTCCTTCCGTTGAACCGGCAAGCTCCGTGCCGCAGATATATAGATATAGCGCGAATCGGCTATCCTTGTGTATATAGATCAATGAATAGCAGGGTGTGAATCGGTGCGGCGAACAATTAGGTAGGTAACAAACTACATAAATATAATTTGTAGTTGTTGTTAAATTTATTAAACAAATATATAATTTAACAACAACCATATATCGCACGACTGGTTCCGCGGGCTGGGGGGATAAATGGTTATAAAAGGAGGCCACTGCCATGTCCTCATCATCTTCTGCTCACCCTCGAGCGTGGACGATACGGTCCACTACTTGCATACCCAAGTCGGCCCCACCTTGCTAATTGGACCATCCTGTCCCGTTGTCCTTCTTGATTCGCTAGTCGTGCTAGGAGGATACCAGAACCGTGTGGGTTAATCATTAATCCGACTATAATCGTGCCAGGTATCGTTATCAATATATAATAGAAACGACGACAGAAAACAAGCACAGAAAATTGATACAGCAAATTCCGCGTTCATTCAATCGCAGGGCAGAATCGGTATGTCCGAGTAATTCCTCATACGTCATAACAGGACTGCTCCAAGGGGAGGATATTGCATTCAACAGACAATGATGATGACGGAGGAACTATCAATGAACATACCATGATCTAAATTTGCATACAATTTACTGCGTTGGTTGCAATCATCGTTTTGTGTGTGCCACCCAAGTAGTACTATTATTATATTAATATTATATATATATAATAATAATATTAATATAATAATAGTTAATTATTATATGTTAATAATAATTACCTATTATTGTAATAATACTGATGATAGTGCAATAATTCGATTGCTCTGCCCCTGATCACACTCGACAGTCTGTGAAACTGAGTAACGTCGGCGATATTGACTCCGAGGTGTTGTACAACGTCTCAGTGATTGCTCTCACGGGGATGAAGAAAGACACTCAGCACCCGCCCATGGCGGAATACTCGACCACATTTAAGATGCCAGACTGTGATAATTGTCCAGGTATGGTTACATTATTTCTTCCCTTTCTCTCCTCTGACCTGTGCTGGCGGCGTTGTGGAACAGTGCGGCTGCTATGGACTGCACCACGACTTGTGATAGCCGCCGGTTCGATCCCCAGAAACGATATAACTAGCAATTTCGTGCCTTCGCATACGTTCGTCGAAAGAAAGCTCTAGTGATGTTCTTGAAGCAATTCTACATAACGGTCTGAGAATGGAACCTGCGAACGAACGGACTGGGATTACGAACCGGGATTAAGAAATTTTCTCGATTTATGGAACTGTTGACGATGTTCAACAGCACCACCCTTTCCGGTATCGCTTATCGCATTCTTCAGTAAAGGGTGGTGAGATGTGCACAAGGTCAGGCACGAGCACCACACATCCTCTTCACCGTACGGACATGACGTGGTTAGGTGACTCTCAGCTGCTTCCCTTCTCTCTCTCTCTCAAGACCAGACTTTCTCTCAATACCTCTGTCCAGTTCCCGCCTGTAAACAACTACTGTGGTCAATAGGGTGTCTGTAGAAAGCCCCGTATATGTGCAGTTTTTGATGCCAGAGACATTGTAATCATACGGGTGAAAAATACGTCAAATTAGTCTTTTTGGTGTGTTTTTGGTTATCCTAAAATCGGTTCGTCCTGGGAATTTTCAGTATCATATGGTGTTCTTACTATGCAGCAAGATAAGGTCTACGATGATGTCGTCGATGTCAAGATATATCTACCTATGGCGAGCTGTTCAAGACCCGAGTATACTCTTCATTACGAAAGCTTCCCGAAGGAACGCAGTGCATATGTAGCTGACTTCAGTCCACATCGTGGCACCATACGCAAGTTTAACCGTACCCACCTTACGCGACCTCATAGGGATTTCTTATTGAAAGGCTTACTCTATTGGGAGGATGTAGGCGCCAAACTGAGTATAGATTGCGGAAAGCGCGTCGATACCTACTATGGAAGAATCAACACTGGCGAAGGAAGTGAGTGGCATACGTTATTTCTGTTCTCGGCACGTTATTTCTGTTCTCGGCGGTCTAACACATCTGGACAATCCGCTTGGGTACGCCTAAATGCGAAGAGAACAACAGTGAGAAGCGTCTCTACGTCAGGATACCTAATGCCGTGCCAGACATAGCGGAACCTCAATGTTTGGGGCTACGTTTGAATTTAACAGTTTAGTATAATTTAGCTGGAATTTCACTTGTTGTTCATATGTTGCGATTCCGCTATGTGTGGCTGTGTCGCCAATACACACAGATAGCAATGAATGCAGAAATGGTCAACGATGTTGTAACCAAAGCATGGTGATTATAACAAACAAAGCATTAGTGGAGAGCGCTGTCGTCGGCCACAGCGCTCAAGTAACAGTGCGACTTTCTTTTGACAGGACCGCAGCCGATTTCCAACCTTCAAGCAAACTTCAGTGGTTCTTCGGTAGAGATCGCAGTTTTTATCGACAACAGATTTAAGAAGGGAGTGCGCCTCGTAGATCTCATCGTTGTCGAAATTATACCTCCAGTCGACGAAGGGAAACCGAGCGAGAAGAATTTTACCTTCGAGGGTCTCCATACGGTGGGTAACTTTGTCGTCACTGGAAGGCGTGTTCGGGGTTAAATTTGGGTGACAATTTACTCACTGGAAATTTGGAATATGAGTATCTGAGTATCCTTGATCCAATCTGCTCCCCTTAATCCTTTGAGGGACACAATGCCAGCGTACCACGCATGGCTCGTTGGCATTGCGCAGTGACCGCAGGCGTGAGTTTAAGAACGATACGTAATCCCTTCCTATTAACATGCATGGCAATCACTACTATTACAGACGATTCACTTGGAAGGCATCAACAAAAATTACACGGTTTTGGTGTATCCTGCTATTTCGAGTTCTAACGCGCCCAGTGGACGATGGAAAGGGGAGCCCTACCGCCTTAACTTCACCAACGAGAGAGGTATAAATCACTGACGTTACTTGCATTACATTGTCCTAATTATCCGGTTGCTGCAGCTATCCTATTCTCATCTGCCAATTAACTGTCTGACTTTTATTCTATTGCTCTACTTGACATATAGGCTCACAGCGCATTAATAAAGACAGCCAATGTTACTATTATATCATAGTCCACGTCATTTCCACGCGTCTAAGGTTCCAAACGCAGTGTACCTAGCAGGCAGGAAGACGCGGGGGATCAACCTCCTGCTCGACGGTCACCCGATAGAAATCAGGCGAGACGCGAAATTCAAAAAAAGTCATTCTTGACCAGAGGGCTAAGCAACCAGGTACGCCCCAGCCAAGGCACGGAGTATCCCTGAACCCGGCGCGCCGGGTGCCTAGATGGGGGGAGTGCCGGAGGAGAAGAGGAGACTGCTGGCTACCGTTGCCAGCAGTCTCCTCGAGTGTATTGCCCTTTAGGGTTCACCAGTATGGGCGGACTTGGCGCTCCGTACGGCGAAAAATAGAGGGATGCTGGCAATCGGGGTGAACCGGGCGTACCGGACTGTGTCGATCGACGTTCTCCTGGCCCTAGCCAGGATTGTTACCGTGGGATCTGCTAGCTATTGAATGAGGCCTCAGGCTCCCGGCTGGAGGCCTCTCCCGACGCCTGGCAACAAGAGTGGGCGCAGGTTACTCCAGGAGTGACGAAAGTGTGTTGGACCAAAAGTCTGATACCAGACCTCACGTATGATACCAGAGCTCACCCTCATACGTATGAGGCGACGCAGATGCTGACGGGCCGCGGGCAGTTCCAGGCCTACCTGGCTAAGGTCGGAAAGACGCAGGTGCACATATGCGTGCTGCCCGCCTCGGGAGAGGTGGACGACGCTAAGCACACGGTGACCCAATGTGTCACTAGCGGCAGCCAGGCAGGTAGCTCGAGGGAGTTGCGAGGAAACAGTTTGTAGCACATGGTCAAATCGAGGGAAGCCTGGGCGGAAGTCTTAGAAAGACTGGATGGGGGGGGGGTCATCAGGCTAAAGTAGATTGAGGAGAGACAAGTAAGGGCCCGAGTGATTTACCAAAGCCCCTCCCCCGGGGGTCTTGGGAGTCCCGCTCCACCGTTAGCTAGCCCGGCGGTGGAACGGGCAGCCGGTACCTCTTGGGTAGATTGGCCGGCCTGTCTCGAGGGCTTCCTCCTTCACCAGTCTCTCCACGCATTGTCGCTGCGGGCCGGGGATTCGGTGACCGAGCGTTCCCGGGCAGGACCCCGGCACTGAAGTAAACAGTAGTCGGCCGGAGCAGTACACACCTTCCCTATAGATCGAAGTTATGCCAAGCGTGCTGACTCTAGGGAAGAGATACACTCAGCAGGGATTGTTTTAGCAGGCAGAGGCGTTTTGTCATCCACGTCAACCCTGCACTGGATCGCCCCACTTCCACTGAGATTGGAATGTCTCTGGTGGTGTCCGTGCGTCTGAAGAAAATGTCCTCCTCTCAAAAGTTCTAAAGTAAATTAGATGAAATAAGTGACTTGTGTTGTAAACAGAACAGTTTGCATGTGGGTAATAGGCAGCAGAAGGGGCCACGTCATATGAAGGCAACAGGAGGGGACACAGTGCAATCCCGAAAGCAGTATCGTAGATGTCGGTTGCAAATCAGCCAACGGATTTTTTTTTTAATTTCCTCAGATAATTGAATGTATCCATATGAAAAGACCTTAGCATAAATCCCGGCTAAAACGTCGCCGAGTTGACTGGTATCTCACTTGCTACCTGGTATTTCTGTTAAGATAACATTGTAGAGTCGAAGGAGCAACATTACATTATCCGATCGTCTTGGTATAATGTCTCCATTATCGTGGATGAATCGGCAGCAGTTCTTGATGTAAACGCTTGTCCTATGCCCTGGCCTGTTGTGGAGGAGACACGCGGATGCTCAGTACTTACCTGGTCAGCGAACGCATTGGTATGATATCGTCCAATTATATTATCTCGTACTTTACCATTGGCCATCGAAACTGAGGGACAGCTGGGGGTCAGCTCGAAAAAATTGATGCGGTTTTGATGCTAGGTTGTTCGTTGTTAGATCAAGGCATCTGTGGTGGAATTACCACATTGCATACACCGTGTGTATGAAGATACTTAGAGGTTATTAGAGGACGCCTGTCACCCGGATCACGGAATCTTAATGCTTATAAAATGTAAACAGAGTACATTCCGTCTGAACCCTGGTGCAAAATTCAAGCAAGTTCGGGGTGTGTTTTTCGAGTGCTCTTCCTCAAATTGACGACAACTATTATACTTGACCTGACACATTTTGGCTTGAATGAAAATGTGGACCGAGGAGACTCTGCTTGTCTTGCTTGTATTGAAGAAGAATTTCAATCGAATTCAAATATCGAACTTATAACGGAGCTGCCATTCAACAACGCTACCATTTACCGTTCATTTGAAAAAGAAAACTGGTAAAAGTCACAAAATGTGCAATTATACACTTGTAAACATACAATCACAGCTACAGCTGAGTAGGTGGTTGAGTCCAATTATTATTATTGTGACAGGAATAATTGGACTAGGCGTACAATATAAAATTCACGGGTTCTAACTGAGGCGACTGAGCTGATCTCGCGTAGAATAGGACCCGACAGCTACGATAATCGATGAGCGAGAACGTGCCTGCTGTTCTCTTAAAACATAGGTTATCTCAAACCTTGTCGCGCGGCGGGTTCCGAAATCAGCTGCAGTAAGCGGGAAGGAGGCATCATCTCCGGCGGGATGATGTCCTTCGATATTTAGCGACGCGTGTACTATATATCTTGTCCATCAGTAACAGGTTCTTAGAGGAATATATGTTCTGAACCGAACCCATGTGTTAGCAGGCCTTCGTATGGTACACCGAGGCGTCATAGCGACACAGCAACCGCGTAGCATTTACGAGACCAATGCTACGAGGTGAGCTTGCCATTGTACAGTGTCTTGAAGGGTCAGACCGAGGCATTTTGTCGTGTGCGACAATTGGCAACCTTCACCGCAGAAGACCACCGATTCAATGCAAATGGAACTCTGCGGCCGGTGAAATAAGACGAGGTTTATTTTGCTTGCATTGACTAGTAAACCAAATGCGGAGGAAGTGGTGGAATGTTTAGTTTCCACCACTTTTTCCGCTTACATCGGTGCTGCCTTAAGGTCAGATTGGATGTGCGACGGCCGAAGACGAAACAGCAGAGAGGTATCGTCAGCATAGGTTATCACTCTGCATTATCCATTCTTCGCGATTTTGAGAAGAATTAAATTGATTGATGATTGATGTAAATAATGAACATAAACGGACCCAGGACTGACCGCTGAGGAGTTCCAATATATACCGCTTCCCACGCACATTCTGTACGACCCACTCTTACTGTCTGTCGTCTGGTGGAGAGATACGTTCGGAACCAGTCTTCGCACTGCATCCAATCGCACTGCATCCTAGCATTTGAAAGCATGCTTCAGGCAGTTGAAAGCAGCAGTTATATCCCGCTGACCCCTCCAGCGTCCTGCTATCCTTTTCCAGAGGATTACGAACTACATCGTACTAAGTTATCATTTGTGATATTTAAAAAAAAATCGCAAATTGTATGTAAAAAAACTAGTGCTTCCCTGTCTACCTACATAAGAGCTGCTACTGCTGCGTTTAATTTATTTTGTTTGTTTCAGCATGCGGAATTGATCAACCTATTTCCTGGCATCGAATACAACGTTACTGGGTTGCTCAATACGAGACATGGAAAGCGCATAGAGTTTAATGACACATTCGCCACACCGGACTGTCTGAAAGACTGCCCAGGTATGGTCGTGACATTTTGTTACAAGGACCCGATGTCAACGAGGCCAGGCTTGTATGGGCGTGTAATGTATAGTGGTATTTCCAAGTAGTATCATAAGAACCGGTCGGGTCGAGTCGGGTGATGTTTTGCAGTTGTAGTTGTATTTGGAGCTTTTTTTGAAAGCTCTAAGTCAGATTCATTTTTCATTCCCTCCGAATCGTCTTAAATAGGCTATTGCGTGCTCCAGTAACGGCTTTACACAGGTTGCGCCCGGGGTCCGGATATTTTACAATTAGTCTACCGATTCCGTTGCCGTAACCTTCAACACGTTTGCAGATATGCTGCAGGAACAGCTGGACGTGCTTGTTTTGCCACAGTCTGAGGCGACCGTGGATATTATCATCTCCTCCCCTGACAATAGCGGATATGAGGGACTAATTTCGTTTAGAAACCAAGACACTGGCAAGGACGAACACACATATATCCACTCAAATGCGACACCAGCAAAAATCGAGGGGCTTTCATGTTGTACGATCTATACGATCAGGGTTCGTATAGGACGTGAAACCAAGTACGTCGCGCGACAGGATGTATACACAGGTTTCACGGGTATGTAGTAGATTCGAAGACTTTACGATACGGCGCCAAGTCTCTGACGTTGTACATTGCATACAAGTTACATCAGGTTGCTCGTAAAACCTACGAGCACAACAACGTTCTAAAACAAATCGTAAAGATTTGTTTTAGAACGTTGCTGTTGACTGTCTGAATAATTGCGGCTAATTGGAATAATTAACCGAAATTATTCAGACAGTTAACTTGGGTCTTGGAATAAGACCCAGAGATCCCGACCTGTGGGTTTGCCAGCCCCACACATCTCAATTGTTTATTCATAATGTGACTACCCATTCATAATGTGAATATAAATACCGGCTCCTGGGAATAGGGGCATCTACCGAGCTAGTAACGAAGCACCTAGCTTAGTCGCTTAAAGAGTCAATAATAGAAATATGCTCAGTATATCAGATGAGCCTGACCTACTGGATCATTGAATGCTCAGTTTATGGATTCTTGGTCCAACATTCAGCTTTCTCCGATAGCGCAAAAGCAAACATCCCTTCCCATTTTGGTCCGAGGTGTCCAATGTGAAACTGGCTGAGGGGACCCTCCAGCTGACCCTCAGCTCCCCCCCGCCCCCAGCTGTTTTTTCCAGCTGACCCCCAGCTGACCCTCAGCCGGAGGGTCCCCTCAGTCGCCGGTCGTGGCACTCATTTAGTCACTGTAAATAGGCTCACCTCAAGTGATGATGCCATCAGTAATTGAAAATTTGGAATTTGGAAATAGCATTGTTGTTTACTAAGTGTTTTCTAAGTAATTATGATCTTACCCATCTTCCACCTTTGGCAATCTAGTTTTCCTTCGTACACCTGTTACCGGTTGATTCTCTTGGTCATCTTTTTACACATCCGTCAGTCATTAAAATCGTCTCAGAGGCGTGGCCAACGACTTCGGCCAGAGCTTTCAGTTACATATGTATTTCATGCATTTGTCAAGCAGGTTTTTGTTGCCCTGATGGGAAGCATTGCGGTATTGTTAATCCCCTTTTCCAGATTTCTGGTTCTGGCCTGATATCTAGAGATTACGCTGTGGCTGACACCGTGGGATTACTGTCTGGCCACGCAGCCAATTATTTTATTCGAAAACACGCCTCATTAATGAACCGAGTACCACTATAGACATGTGGCCTTAAGCATTGGTAGGACCAGGTATACAATAATTTCAACAGATACTAGGAGAAAGGTTATCATACGCTACAGGAAAACCACGTGCAACAACGTACGTTTTCTGATAGCACAGTTCAACGAAGCATTGCCGTCGAGATGCTGTTTTCGATGTTGACCCTCCCTCTATTCAATTTTTTCTTAAGGATATATTGAAGGGGCTGTTCTTCGGATATATCCTTAGGAGAAAATTTTCTCCTTATATAAAAATTAATAAATATATTACACTTTATATTTATCCTACATGGAATATGTAGGATATTAAACTTCGGATATTTATATATATATATATATATACAAGTTTAATATCCTACATATTCCATGTTATTTATCTATCCCATATATAACATGGAATATGTAGGATATACAGTGTGATCATAGTATATCTGTATCTGCGAATCGGCTGATTCGGCTTTGCGGGTGAGCTCGTTGTCATCGGAAAGTGGCCCGCTATCAATCGTTGGTAGTAGTTATTTGGCCCGTCTTGAAACACGAAGGAGTTCAATCTGCATGTATACATGTATGTAGACTGTAACGGCTGGAATGTGTTGTGTGTTCTCGTGTGTCCCCCGCCGAAGAGGTGTTTCCAAGATTTCGATTTTATGTTCTGAAACACCGCGTCAACTTTGACGTTCGAGTGCAAGTGCCAGTTGGTTACCGGGAGGACAACTCAAGATTCGTTGTTGGCTCCTGCCCTACAACGCTGAAATTTGTTGATTGTGAAGCTGGAAAACGCCTAGCCAATACAACCATAGAGAAGGAACCCAATATTATGGTACGATCATGCTCAGCTTTCCCTAACAAAACGGTTTTCTGATAGGACACTTCGAAGAAGCATTGCGTCGAAAATGCCGTTTTCGATGCTGAATCAGAACTAAACAAGCAACAATTGACACTGCGAACGACGGGGTCGGGGGGCAAGATCTCGGGCATTTCGATTATCTCGATCACAGGGACGACTGTCACTGTTATGAAGCGCGAACTTATGTTGCGACTTTTTTTCGAACTATTAGCCCAGCATATCGTGTTTCCGTAATGAAAATTGGAATTTTGGAAAATAATAATTCTATAATTGAACACTTGTCGATATGCTAAGCTGAAAATTGCCTGTTTTTCTCGTCCAATGATCGAAACACTCAGCAGGTTTCAGCGGGTCACATCCTGCACAGCAATAAACGCTGTCTATCCGCGATAATCAAACATTATACAATCCATAAATGAAACCCAAATTATTTTATATACAATGAAATTATATCGCAATGCAGGGATAGCAAGACAGCCAGATCGACATACGGAAAACTGGAACTCGGGGACTACTGTTACCAGTACTGAGGACTATTTGTTCCGAGCGGCATGTTTCGTTTCCGAGTACAAATGCCTGCGAACCAATTTTATTGCAGATTGACGGGCTGCCTTACCATAAGCTACTCGGGTGGAAGGAAAGTAGTAACCGTGACAAAAATTTGTGGCACTATGTCATAGTCACGCCTGTTATCCGCTTTGGTTCGACTTGGCTCGAAGGACCGTTGACTATACGGTTTGCTGAAGGCTGTGAGTTGCACGTTTCTCTAATCTTTACACAGCTATTGAGCAGACGAGATTGGCACATCCTCCCGAGTGTCTTCATCATTGAGGCAAAGGAATGCTAAGGCGTTACCAGCCCATGACGGTTCTTGCACCGCTGAACATCTATATGCTGTTGTATTCTTGTAGTTAGTTCCAACATCGAAACTTCGGATTTACTCGACTCACCTGCCTGATACTAACGGATGGAATGAGACAATCTATATACATTATTACGGGGCTCTCGAATTAGGTAGGTAGTCTAATATGTTCGCCTACCTAGCTCGAGAACCCCGTAATAATGCAATATCATAGCCCCGTCTACCCTAACTGTGTTTTATACCGTTTCCCGTGGATTGCAGTTACTCGTGACGACCATACCTTCCACATACTGCGTAAGTATAGGCAATAAAAGTGGCTCTTCTCTTCGGATTAACCCCCCCCGCCGCCGCCGTCGCTGCTGGGGTTACTCTGCACCTAATCGTTTCTACCATTAGGGGCTTGATGATGAGCGATTTTTTAAATCAAATCATTTACAATCATTTGTGATCTTTCCGTAGCCCTGCAGCTAGCAATGGGAGAGGGGACAGACGACGTTGTGGACATCTATATTCAACTCTGTCCGAAGTGTAAGACACCAATCGTCAGGGGTCTTACTATCAAGAATGCCTTCTACGAGATGGAGAATACCCTCGCTGAGACCGGTACGAGGATTTATTGGGACCATCTTAACCTTCCTGCGGGGACATCTTTAGTTTTGCTCAGGGGGTTTCCGAGGAATGAAGACTTTCGGATCGAACTAAAGTTAGACTGCGGCAAACCTCCGATTTCCAGATACCTCGGATCGATCTTTACGGGATATGGAGGTGAGTGTTGCTAGACCCGTCTCCCTAGCATGTGCAAGAAAGCGAGTACAGCATTACGAGGGCGAGTGCGCTCGCTGGAACAGGGCGTCGCTCTGTCGTGTGACTGCGACATTCATTATCGAATGATCCGAGCACCCGGCGGAGCTTGCCACTATTCGAGCTGCTGAGATTCTCGCTTTCCACCCGCAGCAGTTTTATTTTGCAAAAGCTCTGTTCCTCGAGGACTCGGCACGTTGCTGTGGATTTTGCTTCGTCGATAAACGTAGGCCCTCCTAATGATCATCTCCTGTTTGACCTCCACAGTACCACATCCGATTCCAGTCGTTACGGTAGAGCCGTCGATATTTGCTGCTGTTGTCAATATCTATACCGAGGACCGATGGGTACTTCGCGTTCCACCGGCTGGCTTTCTCCTAAAGTTGTGTCGCCACAACACGGTAGAAACCGTTTGCAAAAAGAAAACAATCTTATACGGCGGCAGCAAAACGGTGAGCACTATCGTCACCGCTATCAAAGGGCGAGAACGGAATTTTTTTCTGTGTATGCTATTCCATTGCATACACAACATAGATCACGTGAATGTATGTTCTCCGAGTCGTGCAAGCGTGCCTATATAGCGTGTCTATATGCTGGCACGCTCGCACGACCATTGCGAAAACGATTGTGGTATCCTATTACATTGCGCAATGTGATAGCATACCACAAAAGGTAACGGCTGATCAGGTTGATTTGCTCCAAACGTGTAAGGATCGCATACACTATACCGTGTAGGTGTTGTGTGGGGAGTGTCATTTCGGATAATTTTAATAATAAAAATTACAAGTGTCACACAACGGTGTAGGGAGCACAATTTCGAATAATTCCATTATCGCCTTTACCATGCGTGTCTCTGTATCCGTTGACAACGATTCGATAGATCAGGTTATTATTGTTACTATTATTATTATTATAAGCATTGAATTGCGATGGGCAATTCAATGCTTCGCTTATATTCAGCATCCCCCTAATGGCGCTGCTTGTATCTCGGCACTATTTCAGGTGGTCGGTATTGACAAATTAATTCCTGAAACTGAGCACAAGCTCATTGTGTGGCCTCTAGGATCTATGAATGCCAGCCGCGGCGGACCTAACCGACACCTGAAGGGGCAGCCTTTTCTTACCAGCTTCATCACCCTCAACTTAAAGCCTAAAAATGGTTGGCCTTAAATACTATGCTGGTGCAGTACAAAACTTCTATCCAGCACAGTTGGATAGTAATGTAATAGTAGGTACCATTGTTTGCCTATTATGGTGTTAGCCTGGACCCGAAGACTACTGCCGGCGCTCATCCAACTCACGTCTCCGAAACCCCTGAATCTAACATACCCCTGAATCTAACTACCAGTGGGATCCTCAGCGAGCGGTTGGCCGCCTCTCTAGTTCGGGCCATACAAGACTTCCGCGTGACTTCCGATTTCAACTGATCGACATTAGCAGTTGACAATCTGATCATCTGTATTGTCCTGGAGACCGATGCGTACCGGAGTCTGTACTGACTCCGACTCTACCCACTATACAAGTACAACAAGGATGGGCATCAACGTGGCCTATAAACAATATTTTGGACGGGTCGGACTGACAGAGTCATCATTCTTATCATAATCAGTCTTCTGTGAGGTGGCTCGCAGTGTGTTCAGAATTGTGTGTCATAAACATGTTCGTAATGAATAATGTTGACTCGCACAACAAGCCGAGCTCATTAATTTGTTTTGTTGTATTTTATATCCCCTTATATTAGATCCACCCGGTCCTAAAGTTCTCGCCGCAATGTTCTCGGCCACTATTCAACGAAATCCCAACTTGCGTCATTACCGCATCCGTACATCAGAGAAGCTCAAATACGAGCTTAAAATCTCTGATAAAGTCGTGAGAGTAATGCGAGTAAATCGACTTCTCGAGGTAAAGTTCGGAGGCGTATCGATAAATACGTGTATATATGTAAGCTGCCGAACTGCTTCTTGAACGGCACAAGTTTTAAACATTGCAGCTTGTCTGTTAGGTGACTATATATATATATACTATATAATATATATATCCGTCAGGTGATATATATATATATATATATACTATATAATATAATATATATATATACATATAAATCTATTATATTCGTAATTAATAACACGACCCAATGCTAGTCCGGTACCCAAGACAAGCAAAAGGACCCGATTCCCCTTCCTTTCGTCGAATATAATATAGACAAATTTATTCAAACATTCAAACATACTTCCCAACATTCAACCTATATGATATAGAATCATGAGAGCGATATTCCCAGTTCTACTATAATCTAATCCCCTGCAGGAGACTGTGCTGTCAAATCTCTTCCCTGGAGACCACTACGAATTCAAACTCATTCTCACGAGAAGTAATGGCAGACGACGTATACTTGAGCATTTGAAATTTCAAACTCAAGAATGCTACTTGGACTGTGATGGTAAGTCCTTTTGTTGGTAAGCGAATGCGGGTCGACGACCAAGTCCCAAGACCATAAATGCGGGCTACGTCTGTTCTCTTCTCCAGTGTCGTGGGACCTCTTCCCTGAACACCCAGTCTATTCCCCTCCTCGATTACATTCGCTGTTGCATCAGTTCAGTGCGGTGTCATTCGGATCATTTCTGTAGTCGATCTAACGTATCCGCGTGCCGGATTCGTACACCCTGAATTATATTGGATGAATTTGAAAAACCTTGAACAATATATAATCCGCTCCCTTCGAATAAACTAGTGAGCGGTATCATAGGGCTCATCATATTTTGTATTCCGCTGCGCCCTAATGGGTTCACGAATAATGAATATAATCTAATCTGAATATAATATAATGAATATAATCAACGCCATATATATATATATATATCTATATATATATATATATATATATATATAGCCATACCCCCTCCGTCTGCATAGCATTATAGACGTACGTGTCTCCTTCTGCAGGGTAAAATAGAATGATTGAATTTTCAGAACTGCAACATGGTGAACCGCTGAAGATTACCGTATCACGCCAACTTGGGTCGGTCAGGATTAAGGCCGACCTCAATGGGCAGCATTGCATGGGCCAAGCCGTGAGGGGCTATATATCGACCGGAAATCCATTATATGGACGGTTCTTTATCGATGGTTTTACCTTTAGACATTTAACGAGGACTTTCCTTCGATCGTTTGCCAATCTTTCCGTCTCTACCACCTACACAATGAAGTTTCTCCTCGATTGCAATCTGACACGAACAAGGACCGTCCGCAAATATTTTAGACATGATGTTTACGTTCCAGGACCAAGTAAGTAAAAATTGCTTTAGGAAAAAGCTGGTGGTGACTCGTCTTTGACCCTTGCCATTCGGGCCATACCATGTCTGGTACTAATTGGTGGATATATTGTCACGTTATTCGCGTGAATATGTACTTACAGAAAACGGTGCATATTTCACTCATATCAATCGAGAGGACTATTAAGTCTCCCGTAGGACTGTAACAATAATAATCTGGTATTGTTTGAAATGGAGGTGCCCGGAAGGGTACTTATATTCAATGAAAGTCCGAATCAGAGCAACTGTTATGCAGCAGCGTGTGTCATTGGTGCAGGGAGATCCCGGTATATATCTGATTGCCTACCTCCAGGCAGATCTTGTCTGCGGCGTCTCCTTACCATGTCATTTCCTGCGGCCGGTGCCCCAAGCGTTGCAACGCTTCCGGACGGAAACCCATTGTGACTCTTTACACCCCCATTAGGCTGGGGAACATCCGATGACTTCGTTGAGCACCACCAGAGCATAGGTTAGTAAAGACAAAGTCGGACCAGGACACCGGGACACCTCGCTTCTGTTCACCTCGCCGAGTACCATCCAGATACCATCTAGTGCGGTAGCCCTGCCGGCTTCCGCTCTGCTCCTCCTTGGCAGCGAGGGGATGTGATGGTAGTATAGCAAAGCAGTACCAAGGGGGAATACGGAATCCAATCTCGATAACCCCTTATGGAATGGGACATTGCTGGCTCGTTTTTACTCGCTCATATCACTGCTTGGAATGGAAGGCGATGGGTTGATACAATCAGTTAATACAAAACCTTGGCGATCGAAAAAGGCCGAAAAACTATCGAAAATAACCAATATTGCATCTTGAACCCAGTTATATTCAAAAACGAATATCACCACGGAATATTATATCAAGCCGATATGAGCTTATCGGCTATAGATAGAAAAATGAAGAACTTGCCGAGAAATCGAAAATATAATATTTTTAAAACTGTTTTTTTCTGTTTCAGTTGATTACCGGCCCACT
The DNA here is from genome assembly GCA_019614645.1 of Stratiolaelaps scimitus. NCBI lineage: Eukaryota > Metazoa > Arthropoda > Arachnida > Mesostigmata > Laelapidae > Stratiolaelaps > Stratiolaelaps scimitus. Next base: position 7,508,037 of record JABWDB010000012.1, read on the forward strand.
CAATTTTATCAGGATGAGATCTGCGCTTCTGCTGATCCTCTTTCAGGACCAACTCGTCCCAAACCATATACGGAAGGTAATTCAATACGATTTAAAAAAATTTCTCGTGGGGATTGATGCTTCGAAATGAGGCCGGTGGGTGCGGTGATCTGTCGCAACCACGCAAGTAGTTCAAGGCGAACTATTTGTTTGTTCTAATAGTTCACCTTATACGTACGAACCACCTGAATACGAATATACCTGGGTGAACTAGTAAATTAATAATATAAACTTTTATTCCACGCGATTTCAGAGGAGAAAGCCGACCCGTATGACCTTGCTCAGGTATACTTTATTCATCTACAGAGGGACTCTGGAGGCTTCCCCGAACTGCTAATGAATATTCCAACTCTGGACAACAGAGAAGCGGTGCTGTACGGCCTCCACGAATGCACAAACTCCACGAACTCTACAAATTGTAAAGACGAAATTGTGATTCATACTCGTCCTTTAACGGTACGGTGCATCTTAGTATCGTTCCCTTTTGTGGTTTATAAGATGCGTGTATACACCGGAAGGCAAAATTGGCTCACATAAAAGCTCACAGTAGAATACGTTTACAGCTCAAAACAGTCACAGGAGAGCGGGACCGCCAGATTCGACAGTTAGCCTACTTCTCTCACATTTTTCTCCGACAATTTGTGCAAATACAAATTCCTGGTAGCGGGAAGCTACGTAATCAGAATGACGTGACCCCCGGAGGAGGGACTTCCGATTGAACACCTGCCACTCTATATATTGGGCATGTTAGTACTGTCAATCGGAAATCGTGCTCAGTAATCAACATCACGAGTTACGTTAAGCACAACGGGGTGGGGCTGGCGCCGAAAACTTCCGGAATCTCTCTTGCGAGTCTCCGGTTCGAATCCTTTCCCTTCTGCTGAAGTAGTACGAAACTAGGTCCGAACAATGCCTGCGGGCATGGCGTGGAGCGCAAGGGAGGCATTATTGAGTCTACAAAGCCTCCGACTCCACTGAGAGTCGGAGGGTTCAAATCAGTCATACCAATTTACTACGAATTTAAATCTAATTGCGAAGATACTGCAGTTTTGTTGACACCACTAATTTAAAATATGGCCAAGTGATGGCTGGTCTTGCACACACATCTCACCGGCCTTTAACTTTTTTCGGGCTGACTCTCAGCCAACATCTCACCGGCCTTACTGAAAGAATGCGCTAAGCGATACTGGGAAGAGCGGTGCTGTTGATCATCAACAGATCCAGAAGGGGCTCCCTTCACGGTGCTATGCGTTAACAAGGCATCACTCCCACATCCGCAATTCCCGAATCATGGCCCAAGTAGCAATGCCTCCGAGGTCATTGAATAATCAATAACACGATATCGTCGATTTAGTTGGCGAGTTTACTACGTGGATTTCTGTTGTAATTTGAACAGTGATTGGGAGTTCAGTATTATGTTTTGGTGAACATAAAAAAAAAACCATTGTGAAATTTGGCATTGTCTGAACAACGCAAGGCAATAACGCTAAGGATCTCATTGGTTTCCTGTCTCAAATGGTTTTAGAGGCGCACATATGTAGTGAGCGATCTTTTGACTGTACACATGAGGCAGCTTAATCCTAATACCATGAGTAAAGGCGGTAAGTTATTGACGGTAGTGGAACGTGCGACTCCCTACGAATGTGATGCAACCTGTGAGGGTAAGTAATTTGTCATTGGTTTTTGTATATCAGCCCGTAAAAAAGACCTATGTTGCAAGAATAAAGACCATTATCTCAATTGCATGTCGTACTGTTAAGATGTTGTTTGATGACCCCTTTTAGTGCCACGGATTGTTCCGTGGTACTACGGGTAATAGCCTAATACCACATCTATCAGGCAGCATGCTATCGACGAAACTAATAAATGTTCATCCGAATTTCTCTTTCTCAGAATCTCTCGAATCAGATGAGCCACCGGCTCTCAAGCTCCATTTGGAAATAATAGATGACACTCTGGAGAGTGTAAGCGTGTTAATAAAAATCGGAGATTCTCTATGCAAAAGGAAATATCCGAACAACATCGTCACACACCCAGCCGTTAAAACCTCAATCGGTTATAGCTCCTCTGGTGGTCAAACTGGCGAATTTTCGGTCGATCATACCTTGGTTCACACGGAATACTTCAAAATTACGCGCCTCAGACACGGCGCTCGCTTTGTATTCTCCGGCAGTGTTCTTTGTGAGCCGGACAACAGTAGGGCAGAGCTTTTGGGAGTGATTAAGACCTGATCCAGATCTTGGTCCACCGCCGCAATTACAGTAACAGCGCGAGAGAGACTCTTGCCGAAATGTTTTGGCCATTCGTTGGAGGATAAAGTAATACGATTGGTTAAAGAAAAGGGCGGTAGTTGCCGCATAACCGCATCACTTTTGCATGCTACGATGTAGCGGACGTTCTTCTCTCGCAGAAATCCCTGGTACTACGGCGCGGTGCTTCTTTATTTCCAAATATACAACGAACGATCTAGAATCTATTCTTTCCGATGTCATTTCTTGAAACTCATCTAGCTAGGGTAGGTTATGCCAAACCATCATAAATACAATAGGTTATTAAATAGAGTGTACTGACTACCAAGAGCGCGGCTCCCACGGCTGGAGATGCTTGCCGCGCTCTTGGCAGTTATACTTTGCGCCTACCTCATCGAGCGCCTAACAGAACAACAGCACGGCCGAAGAGGACGTACGCCGGACTCTAGTCACCCGGACAAATTCACTTCCGGACACTGTCGAAGGGCTGGTACACGGACCATATGCTTCAGTGCTCGATGAGGTAGGCGGCCGCGCCGAGACTTATCAGGGTGGATGACGTGTAGAAAGCATGCGATTCTTTAATACATACAAAGTGCAAGTTTGTGGACAAATTTTGCGGAAGTGGACAGACCGGCGCGATTATGATTTGAAATTTCAGCTTTTCGCTGAATCATGATTGCTGCATCATGTGAAACCTTCGATAGCATTGAACCTTCCGACTCCATCTGTAAGTAGTCACCTTGCCTGATTGGTACATATTCCCGAGGGCCTTAAATAGTCTTCTCTCAACCGGATATATGTTTCTAGGGAATAATGCTCGGCTGAGATTGAACACAGCAAGTAAACGGTACCCCCTTGATGTGAGTTGTGAAATTTTGTGAGCATTGTGTTTTTGAATAAATTTCAGCATGGATGCATTCGTATCTATGATACATTTGTTTCAGTATATAAATTAGTACAATAAGTAGTTACTATTGCTGAGATGCAATGGTATAAATTGTGTATGATCCCGCGAGTGATAATGATGAACACCGTTTCGTTATGTGTATCTGAAATCAAGTGTGATTTTTTTTCTCACATCCTTGTCGGACAGTCATTCTTTCCGTGTCCCGAACGTTTCCCCGGCAACTACCCCCCCCCCTTTCTATCAACTACCTCAAGTAATAATCAATAACGGTCGAAACCGCAGGCAATATATAATAGCTACCCTGTGAGTACAAGATGAACCCCTCAAAACTCGGTGGAGCACCCGCGTCCCTGGAGCCAGTCCATAAAGTATCCTAACACAATACGCCTTCAACTCCACCAGACCCCCAAAATCTGACTTGTAGAACTGCTTCGTTTTTTTCGTGATTTTAATGGCTACAATCGAAGTATAATACTTCGGTTGTGACAGCACTAGTGCCGGTGTTATAGAACATGTTCGAGATAGAGAACATGCCCTCATGATTCTCAGCGGTTAACTGCGGTAATTTTACTGAATTACGGTAATTACTGAAGCCTCCTGAAATAAATGTGACACTCCGCATAAGATGTCCTTCACTCAACGCTCGCTCACTATGCAGTCCAGGCGAAATTCCTGGAAGTTATCAACTACAACGAGTTCTATCTTGCGCTCTATTAGAGCCTTGTTATTCCAAAATTTCTTTACTGCTCTTCCCTTTGGAGGCCCTACCTCAAACGTATCCTAGCGCTTGAGAGGGTGCAGTGGAGGTTCATCCAAGGAGTCAGTCTGCCTTGTGATGTTCTGAGGGAACTAGTGAAGCTTCGCCCTAATGACCATATTAGATACTGCGGACCTCCGCTTGTTTCAGCAACAAAGACCAAATAGCTCTGTCAAACATTTCATCGAACTTCGTCCAAACCCTCTGTGCAGTGGACGCACAGTGCACACTACGTCAATAGCGCGCACCGAAAAGCTGAATTTGTTCTCTTGGAGAGTCGCCCGTCTCATACGAGACACAACTGCCATTACCACAATCGTAAAATTCCCGTCGCTTCTACCAATTTATATAATTTCTTAACAATCTCTGCACCACCCCTTTTGGTTAATAAAGGTATATTTGTATTGTATTGTATATACGTCACTCTGAATGTAATCGAATATAGACTACGTTTATGGTGTGGTCTATGTCTATGGGTACATTAATAGGTCTCACCAGGGTTTTATAGAACGCAACCCTGCGAAGTGATACATGCGCGTTCTTCCTTCCCTTTCTTCCTCTAACGCTTCCCCTTTAGACTGGAAAACTCATTTTTTTTATCAGGCTTCGCCGAGTTGACCCGAGGATACTTCAGCATCGGTTAGCATGGTAAGCTCCCGTGGGTAACCACACCGGCTCGGGAGTGGCGCGTGTATAACACCGTCTTTACGTGGTGGATTTTCGAGGGGCACGCGAATGCTCCCGCGATAGCCAGCCTTCGAGCTATGGTTTTGATTTTGGGTACAGGCGAAATTACAGGAAATCCTTGACTTTATTTCTTCATCGTGAGTTACTTTATAGGTCTTCGCGGTAGACTTCCTATTTCCTGGAATTCAGTATAACCTCTCAATGACATACATGGATAAAGTGAGCAATAAGTATGTCGAGCGATGGGAAGTATTTTCTACACCGGAGTGCCTTGCAGGCTGTCCAGGTAAAATCTCGCCTTCAGCTATCCTTGTGCCATTCGAATGAAGTGTCTATAGTGACTATATTTTTGGATACCGTGGCTCGGAACGTTCACACTAGGCTACCGCAATGGTATCAATATCCGCGGTTCGACAGCCCGGCCGCGTGTGTCCCGGCCTTTGTTGATACTCAAATAAAGGGTTCTCAAATAATCCGTAGCCAAGCGCAACCCGTAAGCGCTTTGCTCGCTCCGATTCGCAGGACTTTTTATGCGAGACGGGGGCCCGCGTCTGTCTGGATACCCTCACCTAGGCTTCCCCTTGATTCACCGCTTTAACGTGAAGTTCGCCGTTCCATTAGCAATCGACAGACCCCCTGTGATTTCGACCAGGTCAAGGAGGCTCTCTTGGCCCCATATCTTCCTATGTGTGTCGAAGAGAGCCTCCTCTGCTTGAAGATATTTTAGTCGACTATGATATTGAGAAATTTTGGCCATGATGACGATGAATATTGTCACTCTGAATCATAGTTGTTTACTGCCGGAGCTGCAGTATCTCCAGTGTCAGTGTCTTCCTCCCTTACTCTGCTTCCACACAGTGACCAGTACAATAATTATTCTATTCGGGGATTCAGTGGTCCACTCTCAGGTAGTTTTCGTATCTTCCCCCAGAAAGGAGGTTACCAGGGAGCGATTGTTGTCACCGTCACTCATCAAGGACCCACAATTTGTTGCAATTTGGTCTGTGACCCGTGTAAATAAAAATTACGCACTCTACTTCAAGCCATTATAAAAGCCACTTCTGCTAGGTACTCGTTACACTACACTAAGCATTAGCAATATACTACCAAAAACCTGTAAAAATACACCTGATTTTTTTACCTGATTCTAGGAGCCCTTAAGCAATGCTATTCAAACCGTGCGATCGCAGCACTATTCTCGGTAGAGATAGCGCACAAAACGTTGTAATTGCTAACAGGCTGCGTCGTCGACTTGCAGTGGTCAAACGTTCAAAGGTGGACGTTCTGATTCTACGACAAGTGGACACGGTCGATCTCGTGTTCACTTTGCTAGAAGATGTACCAAAGGGTATAGCTGATGTTGATGGCAGTATTTACGGATACATTTCTGCGTTCGATCCGGCGATCGGGAAGTATGTCTCGATTAGGAGGCGGCAAGCCAATGAACGTCATATCTTCGAAAGATCTCCTTATTATGTATTCCAAATTAGTGTTTGTTCTTGAATGTGCAAATGCTGGTCAATACTGGTCTGTTCAACGTTTCATCAAATCAGTGGCGGCTACACAGAAAATGCAGTGCGCGGTGCGCATGATTTTTCCAATATAATGATTAGCAAGGTCAGCCTGTTGTCACCTGGAAGATGAGCCAGCGGTTTGGGCGGCGAGGCGTCGTATTGAATTTTCTAATCTATTAATGGTCTCAATCAGCACGGTTCTGCCACCGGTGATTATACATTCGGTACGAACGCATCCGCTTCGTGTTGTGTTGCTCAGATTCTGACGGGACTCTACTGCTGACTCAAAATGGGGAGAATTGAGACCACGGGGTCTCATTCGTAAGGCGAGTAATAAGGCTAAAGTTCTAGCTGGAAAATGAGAAGAGGAGGAGTAAGGTAGCGGGAGTCCCATCAGAGAGCCCTTGCCCCTGTCTCTTCCTTCTGTCTGTCCAAGATCCTAAACAAGGGGGTCTACTCACAGATAAACACACAGGCATAACTTGTAAATAGGACACGATGGTGTGTACGTATTGGCTATATATATCCAGCAGGCATAGTGTACATAAGACACGTATCTGGAATAACCTGTATATATGTAACACAAAAAAAACACAAATCGCAGGGGTGAACAGTGTTGACGATAGTGGGAAGCGAGGTAGCTCTCAGCAGCAGGCGGCTGAGTTGAATGAGAGACGGGATCAACGGCGCAGGTGAGCGAATGAACAGTTAGCGGACAAAAACACGATCATCCGCAATCAGTTCGGCTTCCATGGGCGGCTGTAGCCGCAGCTCGAGCTCTTGAGGTGGCTGGCTTGATTGAGACACCGATCAGAGTATCCCCCAAAACATCTGGGGTCACCCCTGTCAAAAAGGGATCTGAATCCGATATTGGTAACTATCGACCAGTGGCCCAGTCCTCTACAGCAATTATATTTGAGAAATAACTTGTAGATCATGTGTTTGGTTCTTTGAACAACTCAGGGTTTACTTGATGACGCACAACATGGCTTTACAAAGGGAAAATTAAGAATAATCTGCTGGGACCACTTCCGATAAGTTCTTTCAGCTAGCAAACCCGCTGAAATGACCAGTTTCGTATCCCATACAGATGTTCCTAGCTGTTCGAGCCACGTTTTAACATTTGCGAAGGGAGTTTCGTCACAAGGAGAACGATCTACATTGGTCCACAAGCATTAACACAAATATCACATTATTATTATTCACTGATCAAAGGGAAAATAATCTATAGGCAAATTTCAGAAACGAATTAATTTGTTTTTTCGGGAACTGCATTTCTAAACCCTTATAAATTCACCAAGTCCTACCAATGTAATACGTATAAGATGTATGACAACTATAATGCGTACTACAGAACGATATCAAGGACAGCGGCCTTCCATCATTTCGAAGCACACAAGGCAGTTTTTCGAACGGAGGCGGACCGACAGGCGCGATTAGGATTGAAATTTCAGCTCCTTTACTCCATCACAATAAACGAAGTATTATATAAGACTGTCACGACCCAAGAGTAGGCTTGATGACGCAACAATTCGCAACGGATAATATCCGCATAGGGTCGTTGCTTTCGCAACGCCTTTCCCTGTGCAGAGAGGCAATGCCATCGCCTTCCTGGGGGTTGAACATGGCCCTATAAAAATAAATCTTGAAAATAGATATTTTACAATATAATTAATTTGTTATGACCGGTGGTTGAGTGGAAATTTAGGATTGAACTAGGCTTTGTTGTTGGTTGGATTGACTGGGCACTCGGTGAGATTAGAAGTGATTAGAGGAGAGATTATGGAGAGATATGAGAGATACTTTTATTTGTATACTTGTATTTAAATTATATCTGGAATCTTTTGATATCTCAACCCTTTAGTGGATACCTTGATTCTTTTAGTATCGGGTTCGATCCCCACCGTTGGACGTTTGCATTTAAAGGAATTCGTCTTATGAAGCAATACCGAAAGCAGTACAGTGGACGTTAAATGTTGGCTGTGGGTCAGCCCGGAAAATTCAGTTTTTTAATCATAGTATCTAGTCCAGACTTATTTATTAACCACAGTCATAACAAGACTCTTTAACCAATGTAATCACTCCAACAGGAAAATAGCCTGCGGGCGAATTTCAGAAACGAATTCATTTGTTTTCGGGAACTTCATTTCTAAACTCTATAAATTGACCACATCCTATCACGAGATAGGAATAGTGAAACAGTATATGGACGAAGGGAGGTTTAGTCGACCATATAGTATCATTGGAATCGGTGTGAGGGAGATGCCTACCAGCAGTGCAGGCGGCATCCCTCAGTGGAAAAAAGCATGGCTTAGTAGTTTCTTGTTACTTGGAGTGGCGTTTCAGTGGCATCTATGTGCTGCATCCGGTTAGTTCGAAACGGTATTTCCGTTATAAATATGTGTGGGCTCCCCATCACAAAACAGACTACACGCGATATTTCTGTGCCTAGCACGTTAGTAATGAAATTAATTGTGTTAGCCAAAATCTGTAGCTGAAATTGCGTACTCCAGCAAGAGGTTGAAGTCTACACAACAATCCGTAATAAAACCTTGCATAGTCGACCGAGTACCCGCAATTCGAGCGCCAGCGTTTGAACATTTACGTTTAATAACGTCACGAATAATAAGTGATTCCCGTGGATGAGTCCCAAGCCAAGATAGGCTAGCTCTTACAGACAGAAAGATTGCGTTGCCAATGACGGAATCGAGGCGTTGATCTGGCGACGTGATTAACAAATTACGTGGATGTTTTACAGTTTGTGAGGGCGACTCTCATGAGTTCCCTCAATGCTCTATCGACGAGATTTCTGCTCGCCTTTATGATGATGCCGAGGATAGTTACGACTGTAAGTAATACCTATTGTTATATAGGTATTATATACCTCGTTTTCATGATAACTACCCCGGACCTGTCGTCTGGTGACTCATGACATGAACGGATACAGGATTTCCTCGACAGTTATTGACAGTTCATATAGGCCGTTTATGAACGTGAGCATAGCATTGCATCTAAACTTGCTGTTTCCGCACGTGGTGATTTTATTACTATGATGGTACGATTTTATGACTGTTTCAAGGTTCGGTTGCATGGGTGCGGAAGAAGTCAACAAAGGATTGTTTTATTCCCATGCTGTGATGAGAAAACCCTGCACTTCCATGTTAGCGTCTATAATAACCCTCTCTATCTCGATACAGCAATCTCCTCCGCCGCAGTTTTACTGAAACGTTTGCTTCTTGGTTTGATCGCGTCTTGTTTGCTTTCAGGGCCACCGAATCTGAATATCAAAGCCACTGTGGTGTACACAATCGAGCAGAAGGCGTACGTGTATGTGAGGTTTCCAACATGCTATTCGATTTTTAGGCGGTACACCGTTCAATACGGTCACTTAGACAACGCGACCGGTAACTGGTCTGCGAAGCTGGTCGAACTGTACAATTATAAGCCGTGGATCACTTTAGTCTTTCCTACCGACACGGACATCGTGGTGGGCGGTCAGGAGGTCTGTGAAGGGAAGTCACACGTGAGCAATGTCAGCCTGAACACTGGTCCAGGGGGTAAGCAGTTTCGGCGACTAATTTAGTTTGTCTTGTGCACACTTGGCCTCTTCCTAGTTGTAGCTTTGTATTCGATTGACGTGGACTGGGGGCAGTAAGTGTCCCGTACACGGGTTGGTTGTCGGCTGACGGTCGGCAGTCGGCTGACAAGTGACCCCACAACACGTCCAGGGTCAAAAGCACCCATAAAAAAGCCAAAAGATCATACACTAGGACAATAGATTATATGAATCGATACCTTTCGTGTTCGGCGAGCAACAAGTAAATGTTTATCTGTAACTGAATGTTTTGCGACTGCGCATTTTTTACTGCGCATACTAACATTCACCTATCAGTGAGTTCCGGTGCCATTTTTACCATGGGGTTAAACACTCTCGCACGGGTAGTTAAACACTCGATCGAGAGCATACTTCCGTTGGCAACAGGCTAGTCAAGTGGATGAAAGTTCAGTTGTTATCAGACGTTTTGCATGTTTGAAGTATCGAACTGACTCCCCGCGATCGACTACGCTGGCGTGTTCGTGTTTAGATGGCATAGGCGTGTTGATATCGTGGTTCCGAGTTGCCACAGCAGCAGCAGAGATAGCAGGATCGTAGGAGGGCGGAAAGCAGGCGGCAATCCCCAGTGTAATATCAGTCTTTATAGTGTCCTTTCGCACGCTCGAACTAAATTACGCGTGCGTATGTTTGCGGCACCCCTTCCAGCAAAACAAAGGACACTGCAGGTCGAAACTAGGAGCTCAATAGAGCCGGGATTGGAGCGCGTTTGGGTTTCGTTTCCAGCAAACGTATCGTGCGACTCTTTTCGCCCGTCATTGCATTTGGTGGCTAGGTCTACCGACAAGGCCGAACGCGACCAATGGGTTATGAATCTAACCACGGGCACCCATGAAGTCCAGCTTAATCTGCACTTCGGGTTTGAGTACGTTCTCGATGGCTATATCATATGTGGCGAAGTTGTCGAAAGAATAACTCGTACCATCTTCACTGCAGGTAAGTGCCATCCTTACCTTAGTTATCTCATGCCTAGAAGAGCTGAGTCTGAGGGCTGAGTCAGGTTTTATGTGCACAAGATCGAGCTGATCGATCGGATCTATCAGCTGTGATCTTACGGCTTCGATATCAACGACATCAGGGTTTCGATTACAGTTGAGCAACTACAATGAAACCCCTAATACTGTTATTGTTGTCGGTCTTTGCTGTGTATAACTAAAGATAGCAGCAGCAGCACGTCGCCGCATCTTGCGCCGCTGGACCCCGAGTACGGCGTAAGGGGTACCTGGTTGTTACTGTCGATAGGTGGATCTGGTTTGATGTTTCTGCAGCGCCTTTCCCTCGGTGGCAAGCAAGGCAATGTAGTAGCCATTCACTGTGAAAGTTTTGCCCCCTTGATTGCTTCACGGTGTCCCCTAAGCCCCTGAGGCAGCGTTGAAATTGACAGAAAACAATTCTACAGGGAGCTCCCCAGAGTCCTTTGAGGTATTTATTCCGTTCAGACTGCTATGGAATGAGTCGGGCAGCTGAATTCGAATAGACAGGAAGGTCCCAGATAGACCCTAGTCCCCAACTGGGCACTAAACTCTACCGTCCGTGTCCCATGGGTTGCGCCACGCCAAAAAGGCATACGCGTCTTGCCTTCGGAAACAGGCAGCGCCTTGCCGGGGAGTGCAAGTTGTGGTGGCCATCCCATCATCTCGTGAACATCATATCTTACCATGTCTATTGTATGGTGCCGATGGTTGGCGACACATTGCATGTTAATCTATTATACTTCGCGTCCATTATCGTTCTGTCTCGTTAGTTCGATCCCCGGTCAAGTCTGCCTTTCTGATGCGCGAGCCCCATGTGCCAATAACAAACGTGGCCAAGCTGAAAATCTTGATGGATCCAGCCGCTGTTCAACTTCCCTTCATCTATATTATTACCTATTGCCGCGAGCTTTTCTGCCGTACTCACACTGCACCAGTTACCGGCACAGAAACGGTATGCCATTTCCACCTGCAGCATCACCAAATTAATAATAATTAATTTGTATTTGACTAAAGATCCTGTATTATTAACGTAAGGCCCCCCTCCCTGCCTGCGGCGAGGTGGTATTACCCATCGAAGGTTGAGGTTATCTATCGTTCCAACGATAAAAAAATAAGACTCGGATACTTTGGGAGACAAGCAAAGTAACACTATTATATAAGCCACACACGGCAGCCAGACAGCTAGTTGCACTGTACTTGGATTGTCTTTATTGTTGTTTATTACTTGCCGGACTTACCCCTTGGATTCTGCAGATTAGATTTCCATCAGCTGTCTGCCGCGTTACGGGTATAGACAACCATGCCTCAGGTAGGTTAACTCAACCTTCAGGTGAGTTGACAACGACAGCTAGGAGGTTTTGGCGAACGAGACAGCTGGCTCTTAATTGACCTGTCAGTATTTACTATAAGGTGAACACTTCATTCTCCCAAACTGGTCATGAAGTAAGCGCAACCCTTTACGTATGACTTCTACAGGTAACTCTACTGACCGATGTAAGCAATGATGACTACGAATTTACTGTGTTTCCTGTTCTTAAACCTGTATCCGGGCGCGTCTATGAGACAACTGCGATGTCAGGAGAGTTCACCCTACCGAAATGTCGAGTTTGCATCGGTAAGTGTCCATAAAGGCCTATATGCTTAGGCTGGTTTGATTTACTGACGGAACTGCAGTATTCCACAACGTTTAAGTACAACAGATATTACTTCTCGGTTTCAGATATAAATTGTATCGCGTCTCGACATGTTCCTGGCTGTCTTGAGGACTACAAATATATCACAGTCACCGTTATGTACTATGGTATCGGCACCACGTACGTTAGGATAAAGCCCCCTGAGCCGTGGTGTGATTACACATCGTCGTACGAGCTTCTCTACCATTCCAAGGTCAAAAATAAGACTCGGTTACTTTGGAAGAGTTCGATTGAGTACGACTTTGTACCAACGGTGCAGATCGAAATACATCAAGATTTGGACCCGATCTTCGAATGCCACCTCGTCTGCACCGGCAAACTTCAGATTCTCAGCAGAAAGAAGGTCACACGTAGGTTTCGTGTTTCGAAATTTCCTCTCTCAAAAGATTGGCAAAAAATCAGTGCGAAAAATTTTCACTCGATATCTCGCATCGCTATCTTGCTTCGCGATGCCCTTAACCCCGCTCGGCGATCCATAACAGGACGAGCTGCTGATCGTCCATCTGTTTCGTAGCTAACATTGTCCGTTCTTCTTAGTTGTTCCGATAATCGAAACTGTGACACTATCGAATGTGAAGAATGACGCCATCTCCTTGACGATGAAAATGACTGACCATGCCGTAAATAATACGTGGATGATATCCGTGCTTTACTGCCACCCGTTAACTTGCTTCGAACGAGTGAATATAACGCACAATGGTTATGAGGTGAGCTCGATCACGGATAATCGGGATGCGCCGCGAATTTCAATTTGCCTGTGTTTTGTGTATATGCTGGAGGCGTTGCCCTTGAATTAGTGGATTTTAATCAACGCACTCAATCAACGTGAACGTGGCACGGCTGTTCCTAGTTTCTCTCTCCTATATTCTTCTGGGTCCAAGTAAGGACGGAACGTCCGGTTGAAGGAGGTGCTCCTGTCTCGAGGGCGCAGTCAGCATTTTGGTCGATGCGTTTCGTCATGAGGCATATTGTAAATGGTGGTTTTCGTAATTAACGCTACTATTACTAAATGCTTCCCACACAGTTGGAGCACGAGGTGACCCTCGAGGGTATCGAGTGCCTAGTGCGGTACAATCTCACAATAATCTCGCACGTAATTCTACCCGACATGATGGTGCCAGAATCGGAAATCAGCTACGCACGAACATACTACGACACGTTCAAAATGACAGATTGTGACGATTTTCCAGGTACGAGACACGGTTCTTTACTTGCGGTTGCACGGACAGCATTTTACGCAGTTCACGTGAAATGAAGGGCAGCCGCCTTATTTAGTTGTCCTAGTGAAGTTGTGGTTGTCCATACCCGTGACAGGGCACAAACCGAACTGATCGAGTCTGATTCTTGCAATTCACTTACTAATGATAACAATACTCACCGCCAAACGGAATTAACCGATTCGAAGGCAGCCCTCAGCGATCGCACAACTACGCCAGCTAACTAGCATGCAACTGCGGTGGCTTGAGGAGACTAACAGCCACCATAATGTTTTCTGCTACACCCTCGATTGGTGTTTTATGATCGACCCGGGACGTATTCAGTGTTATATGGAGTTGTTGACGTCTCGTTGGAGAACCCGACCGCAAACTTTGTGGATATAAAGGTTACACCGCCTCCAGCCAGCTGTTCCTATCCAGAATACAAGATTCGATACGAGAGCTCTCCTGGTGGTGGTTTTATGTGGGGGAAGAATCCCACCAGGGGAACGCTGTACAACATGACCATGACACACTGGCCAACGGATGTCGTGTTGAGAGGATTTCGCTATTTTGAGGACGTTGCTTTGGAACTCCGCATCGTTTGTGGCCACGGCGTTAGCCGCTATTACGGACGAATCAAAACTCAACCTTCAGGTGAGTTGAGAGCATGGTTTCATCGCTATGTTCTGTACTTGGTGGTTGTTATACAACTAGATGTTATACATCTAGACTTTCGGCACTTATCTATGTTAAATGTTCTGAGACGGGCCGGCGCATTTCCGCTACGAGTTCACAACTTGGGACACAACAGTATCGTCCAAGTCTCGCTACTGATGGTGAATTATTGTGCAATAGCAAATATTCACCATCGATATCATTGTCTATGCCATTCAACGTCGGCGTGGGGTGTCGCTATCAAAGCAACGTCAGATACTTGGGCACGCGCCCAGCTGATCGGCGCTTGGTAGTGTCGTTGTTGTTAAGGAAATTTCGCCGACTACACGTGCTAACTACTGCCACTTTGCCGATTATATAACTTATTTCCTCATTAGGGCCTCGCAAGGTTATTCATGTCGAGGGAAAACTCGTCGATACTGGGGCCGAACTTGACGTCCTCGTCGACACCGACCATGATTTTCGCAACCCGGATAAATTTCTAGTTAAAACGTCAGTTCCCAAGGAACCATATGAGACCGAGTTCATCGGGCCATATGAGACGGCGTTCTATCCATATAAGGGTCGTCATACGGTGTGTAAATCCCCCTGATTGTGTTTGCTATATTGCAGAATTTTCCGAGTACGTCCATTCGATAGAATACGCATTGTATTCTATGAAACGCCGCCACATCTATATGCTATGGACCATTCTATGGAGTTTCATGAGTAGCGTGAGTTTCATATGAATGGGCACTCAAGACCTAGTTGTCAACATAACACTATCAACATAACACACTGTGCTGGTAGAACGTTTAGGCTTCTGCGAATCGTGCGCACATAGCAGTCTGTGTATGCAAACTTAAAATGATCAAGCAGGCAGCTTAATTGGCCATTTCGACCATTGCAGAAAATCGAGTTGCCTAACGTCTTCGAGGAAACGCATGTTTCAGTTAGTTCTGTGATCACGAACACCACGAGCAACGGCACAAAGGTGGAGTTTGTGGGAGAACCATACATGTTGATCCTGATGTCTGCTTTAGGTAAGCATAGGTCGGTGTCGCCTAATATAATTAAGGACATAAGGTAGGCTTGCAGTTAGGACGATTGTGGGCCTTGCCTTTCTGCTCTTTCTAACTGTCGCGGATGTGGGCCAATTCGCCTCTCGCACACCTCTCGTTATGAAATATTGTTTATTGCGTTGTGTTTTTGAATAAACATCCAAGCTGAAATTTCAGCTTGGATGCATTCGTGTCGATGGTACATCTGTTGCAATATTTAAATTATTACAATAAGTCTGTATATCTGTCTGTATAAATTGATCACGCGAGTGAATGTGTTCATTGCTGCATTATTGCCGGAGCTGCAGTTCTTTGCAGCCATACGTTACCAGACAGTGACTGGTATCATTATCAATCATCGAAGGAGCACATGTGCCATTTGGCCTCTGACATGAAATAACGCGCCCTATCCTAACTATGAATTTAACATCATACGGTTATAAAATCCACTGCTACTGTTACTGGTTACTAGGCTAAGCACTGCCCTATCGAAGCCTGCAGAAATACAGGCTTTGATATCCAATGATATTCGGATATTATTTATTATAGAACATGTTTATTCCTCTCACGAATGTAAACATTACTACAAAATGAATGTGTATTATACTGTTATTAATAACTCACATAATAAATTGAGCATAGAGCGCTAGAGGTCAGTACGGTCGGGTGGCTTCCTCAGGGTGGATGCACAGACTTCAAATCACTTCGTTTGAAGTGATTGAAGTCGTGTGCATATTGTCTACTGAAAACAGTGCGGTCCCAGCAGTGGTTTCAATAGACATGGTGACCGGAAAGTGGTAATTGCTAACACACTGCACCTTCTTGTAGTACAGGCGCAACCGTGGACGTCATGATTATACCACAAGTTGACACGGCCGATCTGATAGTGACTTTGCCAGATGGTATAGGTGGTACCCTTGGTAGATTGTACGGATCCATTGCTGCGATAGATGCGGCGACCGGCGAGTATGTCCATAATCGTGTCTCTTTAACTGAAGGGCGAAACGTCATTAGGGGACTCGACTATTGGACCACGTATACGATAATAATTCGTCTACAAAAACGCATTTTGAGGAAACAAATATTCACAGGAGGCGCAGGTAAGTATGGCGAGAGGGGCGGGGGGGGGGGTCCTCATTGAATACAGAAGATGTGCAGAATGGTTCACAATACGGGATCACTTCCTGCGAAACCAGCCCGCGAAGTCCTCTTATGGGCATGTCGATTCTCGGCGAGCGGTTGCGCCTAAAGTCAATTCGACCTAAAATACATGGATGTAGAGGTCGAGGTAGCAGTTCACTAAGGTTCATGGTGGTGGTGGTAATATTGTGTGTTTTGTAAAACAAAAAAGTCTCCTGTCTGTGTGTGTTCATTTCACATGATCTACCAAAGAGCCGTTCACAAGACTACGTTTCTACGCTCTTCCATATGCCGGTCACCACCACATCCTTGTACATTTGCCGCAATGGAATCGCTTTGTCACGACGAAGTTCATCGTAGAAGTCTGCGGGCACCTCGACACCTGCAAAGAATACTTTGCCGAGCAAAACCAAAGAATTGATACAGTGGTAAGGCAACTCGTTAGGTTTTTAACAATTGTTCAGTGAGCGGACACTGAAAATGCAATTTATCCGTTTCGATGGTCTTGTGTTGCAGATCGCCGGCCGTTCTTATTCTGGCCTAAGGCTTACCGGCCCTAACCCAATAATAGATTCGTTATGGTTCCGATTTACTGTAAGGCCACACCTAATCGTTGGTCTTACAGCCGTCTACGGACCGCCAGCTGTGCGGTTCGCACTAAACCGTAAGTATCGACAGCCTGACGCATCACCTTCGACCCCGCGCTCTCCGCTAAGAGATACATTTGTATGATAATATGCAGTATGAGATACGGGTTGTTGAACTTACAACCGTGGCAGCTAGCGATCGGAAATTTCCTAGAATACAACGATCCAGTCAAATGACCGGCTAGTCGAGTCCACGTTGCGCGATGACTTTCTATCTGGGAATTAACTTCGATTAAGCGTGTTATACATTGATGGAATTTCGTGAAAATTAACCCCGACCTTGTACTTTTCGATTGTAGTTACAGAAGAGGCTGCCACGCTTCACCGTCGAGTACTTTGTTCTTCGACTGTATTTACAGCAGACCCTGCTTCGGTGCACCGTCGCCCTCGACGACGTAAGTGTCATCAACCATGATTTCATTTTCCCGGCATACACTGTATTATTTCCCTCCAGCGTTTGGGGTTCGCTCGGGAATATATTGGGATCAAATCCGCAAAATTATTAACATCCTCATGTATCACAATGGATAATCTGTGATTATGTCCCGCAGCTCTACTGCTGTCGTTGGCTAAGGGCACGGTGGATCTTGTCGACATCATAGTTCATCTGCCTTGCGCATCATGCCACGGGGGAAAATATAGCGTTCGCTACAAGAATGCTTTCTATGAGATGTTTTATCGCGAGGAGCCCGGTACGGAGACCATAGCTAAACTTGGTGTACTTCCTGATGCGGTATCGCGACTGCTACTTAAGGGCTTCTTACGGAATGATGACATTGGTGTCGAAATCACGGTGAACTGCAGTGATGGATATACTGTATACCATGGATCGATTCGAACTGGATTCGGAGGTAAGTGTCGCGCACATCCACACCCGCTGCTGCAGCCAACATACGCCATGGTTTAGAACGCTAACCAGCTTAGCATACGATGACGACGGGCATGCTAGAAACGGACAGTCGCATATTGTATGTGTGATTGTGGAGGTTAGTAATTACGCCTGATATCTAATAACAGTATTTTCATATTTTCATTGGTTCAATCTCGACAGCGCCCCGGGCTATTGCCTCGGTTACGGTGGAACCGTGGTTGTTCGCAGCTGAGGTCAACATTTACGCCGATCACCGGTGGAGTTTGATTTCTGCCCCAAGTGGCTATGTTCTTAAGTGGTGTCGTTGGAACCCGGCCCAGAAAATGTGCAATCACAAGATAAGCCCGTTCGGCGGGCCGATTATGGTGAGAGATTGTTGCGTCTCCGGATTTTAACCCCGGATTTTCTTCAGGGGAATATAAATTTTAATATAGACACCATAATTTAAGCTTACCGTGAACCTTATTAGGCTTAGTCTGGGAAGCTGACCGAGGACAACATATCGAAGGGGGACAACTTTCGAGAGACATTAATAGGGTTTCCTATGGATCCTAACGTTCCCGCGTTTTCCTCCGGTCACGGCTCCCTTATGGCGTTGGATGTTGAATTTCAGGCTGTGCACATTGACGATCTACAACCTGACACAAATTATACCCTCACGGTATGGCCGAAAATGGATGGCGATGGCCTCACTCATCGCGGACAGCCATTTTTCACCAGATTCACCACGCTTAGCTTAAAGCCGTCACAAGACAACAGTGAGTATGTGCTGGATAAGAGCCGGGAGGTGATTCTCTCCCATTCCGCCATTCTCCCATTCCGCAGCTGAAATGGAGAGTCAGCCGCTTACCGGCGATCCACATACCGAATTGCACGGTTCTTTGCAGATTCAGTACAGTGAACGTATAATATATAATTATAATAATATATATATAATATATAATGAATAATATATATAATATATAATTACATATATAATATATAGATATAATATATTGTGTGCTTTGCTCTTTCGTAGGCTCAACTCTGGAAGTGCGAAGATTTTCTGCTACCGTTTACCGTCATGAAGTGCTTGGTGGCAACGAATTTGGTCTGTTGTGCCAGATTAATCACTTCAATAGAGTATTGGTGCGCAGGCGAATCGACAGCGACGATCAGGTGTCTGGACTAATTGAGCTAAGTTCATGGTGGTGTATAGTGTGTCGCCAGTTACTAGGTTCCGTTGCCTTTCACTGCCGTACTAATGAGGCCCGTCTTTCTATAGACCTTTCCATAGATGTCCTCAAAAGTGCTCGCCTCGAGTGTGAACTTCTGTAAGGCAACGGACAGTAGCTATATAACATTTCACTAGCAAGTCGCGTTTTGACCTTGATATGACCTTGACTTGATTCAAGTCAAGGCTGAAATGCTGAGTCTGTATTTCAGCTTGACGGGGTTTCTTTTTCTAATGAATCCATATTGTATTTGCAAATAACTGTTTTGTATTGCATTTTGTATATCCTTTTCAGGCAATCACGTTCACGGAGCTCTTCCCTGGAGACGAATATGAGTATCAGATTATGTCTCAAGACTCCTTGCAGGTCTTGGAGAGTGTTAAATTTCGAACGCTTGAATGCTTCGCTAACTGTAGTCGTAAGTAAATAATATTCATTAGTAGTAACTAATCGCTTCACTATCGAACTACATGGTGAGACTGAGGTAGGTCGATGGTAGACGGTTCAAACGCATATATAATTTCGTAATTTTATGAATTATATATTCGTACGCTTTTGCATCCCCTCATTACACTAATTGACCTTGTGCACTGCATAAGCCAATAAAAAAACGCGTAGGACATTGGATTATGACACCAGGGATGCACGATGTTATCAATAAGATTTGAATCCTCATTAAAACATATTTACAGATCTCTCGGAAGAACCATTGAGGATCATCATCACGCCTGACCGCACATCAGCCTCTATTAAGCTTTATGTCAACGTGGTGCCCACCTGCAAAACGCCTATCGTTAAAGGTTATATCTCGTCGGGAAGTCCATTATCTAACCGTTTCTTCCATATGCCTTTCGACAACCAGCCTCATGGAGGTTTCGAGGCTGAGGTAGATGGATTGGCCTACTGGAGAACCTATACCATAAAGACACATCTCATTTGCGAAGAGAAACGCGAGAAGTATTTCCGGGAGGAGTTATTCATGAGGGGACCAAGTAAGTCAATTGGGCACGGAAGCACTTCTGCCCTTGTAGATGTTGTAGAATAGTATTAGAGATAACTGGGGACATTAGTCATTTGGAGGCCGTAGTGTTAGCTAACATTCGCCGGTTTTTGCGGTGTCGAATGATATATCGAATATTTTCGCATGGCCCTCTCGCTGGACGAGCTTCGAGAAAACCAAGCCCACTAAATGGGGAGAATTATATATTAGGTGTTAGTCTATATATCGTCTGATACTGGTAAGAGTCTAAAATCACTCTACTCATTATTTACAGTACATTACCTGCCCTCGCTGAGTCAACAGATCTCTTCAAGCTGTGTGAGCTATACACAAGAGGATGCGGCAATACCTCCGAAGAATTTCACAGCAGGTAAATCGCATTAGAACAGCCGTTCAAACGCTGACAGACAAACGGCTAATGGCAGTCTACTAAAATCTAGATCTAGTTCCTTGTCAGCATATACCTCAGCTAATACCGCATATAATGGATATCAGAACTTCAACAACACAGAACCATCAATGTGCAGAATCACAGCTGATTGTGTATGTGTGTGTGTAAGTGTATAAGTCTACCACTACCGGTCCATTTATTTGTGCTTCTTTGATGAAAGCTAAAATGACCTATTCTGTGTTCTGTGACCGTTCCAAATTCCAGAGGAGTCTCAAGGTCCTGTCGAGGACGATAGAGAGTACTTTGTCCAAATTGACAGGGATCCCTCTGGCGAACGCAATGTCTTTATGAATTTCCACTCTGGTGACATTGACGGGCCCATCATGTACAAAGTGCAAGACTGCTGGCGTGCTCGTGATAGACGGGAAACGTGCAATTCCAGCTTTGAAATTCAATCCCGTCCATTCACGGTAGGATAACGCGTGGAAACTATTGTGAAATCGTATCCGACGTTTTTCTAACAATTAACAGTATTGTTTTGTTTTACTAAATAATATTTTTAACAGTTAATCTGAAGAGATTTAATAATCATAATTATATATATATATATATATATATATTAGTCGAGCAGGATCCGACATATACAACGTCCACGGTACTGCTTTTAGCATTGCTTCATAAAACGGACCCCTTGAATATGCAAATGTGCAACGGTGGGGATCGAACCCGTGGACCTACGTGTCTCCTCCGATTTCAAGGCGCACACGAATGCACCACACCGCCGTGCTCTTGCCTATGCACCAAGTGTATATATATATATATATATATATTATATATATATAGATGGCTAGTACACACCATTATATATATATATATATATATATATATACATATATTGCAGATTCGGACCTACGGCAAGGAATATCCAGATCATCTGCTTGTTGCGACCGTGAGGCCTGTCGATACCGAACTGTTAACTCCAGAAGAGCCGATAATGCTGTTTGAAGACGAGGTCACGCCAAACTGCAGCCCGGGTAAATCTTTCCAGACGCGCTTTACTCGTTCATTTTAACCTGGCCAGCATACACGCCAATGTCACACCAGTCAGTGATTGGACTAAACAAATATTCCTTTCTATTATTTCCAGCAAACTACACGCATCTGAAACCTGATTTGGAAGTGGTGGACATAAGCGTCGACTCGGCGAGCATAAAGGTTGCAATAGGGGATATATGCTACAAACAACTCGGACATAACTTCGAACATGCATGTCCTGGGTGTCCAATCTTGATCGGCTATTGCGAACCTAATGGGCGTTCTGGTAAAATTGCTATCCAAAAATTCCGTCATCATGCGAAGCACTTCACCATCAGGGATTTCAAACTGAACACGGCAGTTACAATCAGTGGCATCGTTGTTTGTTCGCCAGAAGGTGATCACAACGTCCAATTTGCGGGGGTAATCAACACTTGATCGGAGCTGGTTGGGCACCGCTCAAGTAAACGCAAAAGCAAACAGGTAATAACATAGACACATTTCAATTTTTCAATCGTGAATTTATAATGGGTAAATATACTATAATAGCACTCCTTTATCGCCCCTTCTCATTGAATACTCTCGCCCAACGCCCAGCGAGCCAAGGCGAGCGTAAAGGAACTGATCTGGCTGGACATGGTCCGTAATGCAACCGACGAACTACCCACGTCTCTGACGAGCACCTTAATGAGGGTTATATCAAACCAGTAATGATAATTTCATTCATATTTCTTGTTCGTGTTTGGATTGCAGTTCTATATTCTGACGTGACAACTCTCGGCGATTCTGCTCGGGGATCCGCGCATGACTCATCGACGCACGAGTTGTACGAACAGAGACTGCCCACCGACATGTTGGGCCTCGCCCGGCGTAGAAAGCAAAATGACTCTACCAAAAATGCTTCTATTGGCCAGCTCGAGCAGCGTTTTGTTTGCTTAGGATTAATCATTGGCAACCCGTTAGGCGTTTGTAAATATGATATATCTACCTAGAGATTTCTATGTCCTAGGAACGGGCTTCTCCACGAGTATGACAGGGGGGGGGGGCAGACAGGTAGACAGATGAGTGTTTGGTCAATGCTCGGATGAGTCTGACCATCACCGCTCCCTTCAGCTAGACTGAACTAGCTAGACGTCGCGTTCTGGGGGCTGCTTCATTGGACATGCATGTGAAATTAAGCGATCGATCTGAACGCGCGTAGGTATACGTTCCTGTTCTCCCAGGCATATTGCACAGCCTGTAGGTAAATCGGCATGAGCGTGATCCACGCTAGTTTTTACCCCCGTCAGGCAGAACAGTTCGACTGTTGGTTCTTTGCGTCTTACCGCTGCCGCTCGTCGCGTCATTCTGTGCCATGATTCACTCTCGTTTTCTTCATCGCTTCTTATCTTCGTGCTGCAAGTCTCGGAGGTCCCTGCCCAGTGACGACCTAGTGCTCCAAGCCACCTTGGACGGTTCCCAGTCTCGCTCTTCAGGCAATACACTTGGAGACAGTAACAGCAGGAACAAGTTTGACACAGACACTGTTTCATATGCGGACAGAGAGAACACACCGCTCGCACTTGCGCGAGTGCAGCAATAGGGCGACAGACCGAACCAAAAGAGTCGCAGTACCGTGGATGTTGGCTTTGAGTCAGCTCTGAAAGTATCTATCACTGTGATGGAAGAAGACGGACTATGTCTCATTTTTAGGAATAGAGGAGACCATATTTAATCGCCGTCTCCTTTGAGTTGAAGACTAAATGACCTCGCGATGGAATATCAGCCATCTATTGAACGCATTAGTCGGGTTCTTAAGAATAAACAATCATGAGTCCCAATGTGACTTTCGAATGACCCGCAGACGCCTCGTTTTTCTTATGTAGCCCAACATTACAGGACCTACGCTCGACGGCTGTTCCTCCAGCCCTTTTTTCCAGTCAAAACATTGCTCGGTTGCATAGCGCTAACATGCCTGTTAGCACTATGCAACCACATCACTCTCAAACTGATATCGTGTCCGAGGACGACATTGTCCCGAGGAAGGCCATGCGCAGTCTCTCTGCACAGCCAAGGACATGCGTTGCAGAAGGAAAGATCCTGCGCGCTTGTCCCCGGTGGCGCGGACCAGCCCATGGTAGACCCCTTCGAGGAAGTTCGCAATGATTCGTTCATCATAGGACCAAGTAAACTCGGCTTGTTTTAGATTTTTTTTTCATTCATACAATTTAACTCTGGTTGGATGTGAAAGGTATTCGTATTACACAACCCTATAGGAAAGGTAAAGGTAAATGTTTTATTGGTTTATTAAAGGAGCTGCAATTTTACAATGCTTAAGCTCTCTTATATGTCACGCAGCGGTGCTCGAACCTGCGGCCTCTGGCTTCCGATAGCCAGAGGCTTAGCCGCCCAAGCCACCGCGCTGACGTTGAATGAATAAATGAACCCACGTTCGTGTTAACGCTTTTCTATGAATGCAAGCAGAACAAATTCGGTCAAATAAGTCAAATAGGTGCTCTAAGAACGTTTTGATCAGTACACGCTCGTTTGGACCCACTGCTTTAGGCGTGCGCAAATCTGTATATACAACACCCAACGACCCAACCCTCATATATTCTAGTACACTACCCGCCTCCTTCCCATTCGCCCTTCTTCGGCCCTCGCCTGGTTTTTTTGTCTCGGGACTGTAGCAGTACATTAAATGCAATAGTCGATTTCATTAATTTCTTCCATTTCAGAAGAACCTCGGATTGCGGATACGCACTTTATACAAACTGATGTCAGTCCTCTGGGCAAGCGAGACTTTTCAAATACGCCACCGCTGGGACGAAAGGACCCAATCTTGTACCGAATGCACCTATGCACGCTCGTGATCAAAACTTCTACTTCCACATGCAGATCATTCGTTTAGATATATACACGGGATACAGCTCTCGAATTTCCGGGATGCAGGCTGATCTCGGTGATCGAATGCTAAATTTTCCAGGCTGACTCACAACCAACATTTAACGTCCACTGTAGAACTGCTTTCGGCATTGCTTCATAAGACAGACCCCTTTAAATTGAAATGTGCAACGGTGGGGATCGAAACACGCTACGTGTCTCCTCCGATTGATAGTTACTTGTGTACCTGTCCGCGTGGTGACTTCCTTGCCGTGAGAGAAGATAGGCCTCTGGCACACCGTCGCGACCGAAATTGCAGGCAATGGCCAGTAATTAGCATTATAACCAAACTGAATATCACTAATTCAAATCCTGCCTGTGACCTCAGGCAGTTGTGAGCTTCGCCTCTCGGCACTCCTGTTGTAATGCCACACGAATAAGTGGCGAGAAAAGTTAGAGATAGAACAATTCGGAGCCAGCCTGCTTCGGAGCCAGACTCAAAAACAGAGGTGATACCAAACCCCTACAGTACAATGTTTTCGGGGACGCGGACTGTATGATGGAAGTCAGATGATTAAAACAAAAAAGGCGAAAACCGGTGTCACAGCCTAAACTACCTGCAAAATCCACAGATACAAGTGCAGGTTCGGCTGGTGTCATAACGTCCGAATCCTGAATGTAATACTTAACTGGGATGATATCGCTGTTTGAAGTAAAGTAATTTTTCTTCCGACCCCTGCTGAGTATTGTCCACTTGCGAACCGATGTGTGTCATGTTACCCATAATTACTTCCAGCTGGTTGGCAACTACCAGCTTTCGATCTCTGTCTTCCGCCTACCCATTTCGGATACTTCAGAGTACCGATTTTCAGTGAGCGGCTTCGTTTTTGCATGATTCTGGTATTAACTATTTCAGCTAATCATGGTCGGGTATTTCCATGTAATTTTCTGTCTTAGGATACACCTCGTAAATTATCTTCGCATCCACACGAGAGCTGTACTACACTAGGTGACTATTTCAGGCTATTAAAACGTATCAACATGTTCCTGAGGTACACTCTTCAATTTTCCGATGTTTGAATACGCGATCCATTTCGAATCGATATCAGTATCAAAAATCTAAGCTACATGTTTATTCTTCTAAACAGTGCGGCACCGAAGCAGTGCCTCGTGTCGACTGGGGCCAATTCGGCTTTTCATTACAGGAGATGCAGGCTAGAAATGTCGATGATGGCAGTGTCAGAGAAAAGGAGCGGCCACGGATACCAGTGAGCATTAGTTGTTCCCTTGTGCTGGGACTAATCTTCCTTCGGTGCCTTCCCTGCGCTTTAGCCGGTTCGTTTGACCCTGTGTTTGTGATAATAATAACTAATATGCCCTCGATAGCATTACACTGATTTGAAACCACAGCACGAAGCAGCTTTAGTATGCATTTACTGCGTGCCGTTGGTGAGGCGAGGTCCCAGTGGCTGCTTCTTGAACAAATGGCTGTGAGCTAAGCTACGTAATTGCCGGAGGAAGGGAGCTGGTACAGTAAACCTCTACCCGTAATACACTCGAGTGAGGCCTAACCGTGGTGGTCAATGAGCATTTTTAGGTACAGTGGAAAGTGTTGCGAGGTTTGAGCCCTTGCTCTCTCGAGTGGAATCATCGCGCGACAATAAAGATACACTGGGCTGACATAAATTGAATATCGTGGTTTTGCCCTCTTTCACGTGCAACTGAATTATCCATGCGATTTCGAGCACCCGAACCGATTCGTATGAAAAATATGTGACCTTAACAAACTTCGGCACGACGTTCCTTCTATCGCTACCCCCACCCCCCAATATTTGCTCAACGTCGGAACAAGAAAGACCCATGGCCCGTTCAGCCTATGTGTCATACGCACAGTCTGTTCTGGGTATTGGGTTATACTCGGAACCATGTGGTCGGTGGTCCGAAGTTTTCAATAGGTGCAAATGTACATCCTCAGCTTAATCCCATGTGGCGAATATGGCGACGGTAACGGTAGCGTTCGTCTAGCAATGAAAGATCCTAGACCGCTAGGTATTGAAGGCTTTCGATATGTGCCCTGGTGAGGTATAGCCTATAATTTTCACCTAAATAAAACACGTCTAGAGTAAAACTTCTTTCGAAATGTTTCTCTTTCGTACTAAGTTATTCCTAATGCAGTTTTAGCACCTGAAACGATTTGTATGCCTTAGAGGAAACTTGCACACGAACGCCCTTATTGGTCTAAGCAACAAGAATGACTCGTATGAGCATGCCCCGCTAACTCGTACGTCACACGTATGATCTGATCCGGATATTGGGCGGAAATGATACTCGAGTAATGTAGTCGGTAGTTTACAAAAGAACGGAAGTATACACCCTCATCTCTATCCCATAGATGTGCCGACGAAATCGTAGCCTCCTTGTAGCAGTGAAGCATCACATCTGCTAGGTATCGGAAGCTACGGATATATGACTGGTTAGATACGAGCTAAATTTACAGCGAACTACCGAGCTGGCGTCAGTAACGTGCCTCATCCTCAAGATGACGCATCTATTATAACTCCCTCGTTGTCTAGAGAGAGAATTGGATGTGTTGTCAAGTGCATGTTTTACCTAGAGGTATCCATCTGCAATATATATATATATATATATTATATCAGCTTAATTATGAACAAAATTTAAAAACTCTACCGGCAGGTTATAATAATGTACGTCTTATGTTGTAGATTGCAAAGGCGGCGTATCCGAGTTGCGTCACTGCGTTGTCGAAGATCAAACTCCGGAAGCTCCTGTTAGAAGTAGTTACCGCACCCAGGACTGTAAGTAACATCTCAACAATCTAGCACATTATTTTTAGTATCTGAATATAAACGAAGCCAACTTTGTACCATTGTCAGACATATTGTTATAGGAACCTTGTTTCAGAGTCTGCTTAAATTCGAGCTCCAGACTTCCGCGCCATGTAGCCGATGGAACAAACAACGGTGTATAACAGTAATCGAACAAGTACATATGTGCTACCCGATATATATATATATATATATATATATATACGGCAACAGCTTGAAACCAGGACATCGAAATCACTCGTGTCAAACCAAGTGGTCCGTCGAAAGTACCAAGTATATGCTGTTATTAAATGACTATTTATTGCATTCTGGCTTGCTTGCTTGCTTTCAGCGGTGCCCTACAACCGCCTTCGGATATTAACGCACTCAATTCTTGAAGAAGCATTCCTCATTGTGACCTTTCCAGAATGCGACTTGTTGCCGGAAGTTTATATATTGAATTACAATTATTCCGGTACAGAACACACGCGTCGGGTAGAGAACAGGCCAACAGTTGAGGTGGCGGTTCCTCCCAACACCGAGGTAATCCTCGCCGGTGAGACCATCTGTGGAAGATGGTTAAAGCAGCTGATTTTACCTGAAGAACATGTGATGACCCCAGACGCGGGTGCGTAATGCATTTTTACTGGCGTTTCTACTCTCATCTCGCCGCTGGGTAACACGGGACTAACACGGGAATTAACTATGGATCGTTCCTTTTTGCATGAATGGCTCGTGCTTGGGTAATCGGTGGATGGAATCAAATACAGCTTGGGCTATAAACGGATTGTGAACCTTGTATACCAGGGACCCGCAGGTAATACAGCGACGAGTGTATTATTTCCCGTTGCATTCGTGTGTGTTTTCGACTTCTTCCAGCACCCCAAAGGTCACTGGAAGTGACTACCAATTCATCTCGGCGCATAATGAAGGTGCGTTTTCCACCGTCATACTGGTGCACTCACCGTTCTCCTCACTATCTGAGGTATAGAACCCTCCAGCAGCTGGATTATAATCAGCACGAGTTCGAGTTAATACTCTCCGCACTTGATTCTTCATTCTATATGGATTTGGCGTTCACGTATATCTTTGATGGTTACATCACCTGTGGTGAAGTCACTGAGAGGATAGGTGCCACGACGTCACTCACAGGTACGTAGAGTATGTCAGTCGAATATCTGCTAAACAGACCTCTCACAGACACCGAGATTACCGTTGCCTGCATTGGCATTTACTTGTGCAGGCCATTGTGTACCTGAGTGGATTTCAAAGTGGAGAGCTTTAATAGTATCAGTTGCCATCACAAGCATCGGATGTGATTCTGTCCTTATATCTGTTGGCTGTATTTCCGTGCTGTTTCGGCAGTCTTGAATCCGATTGAGTCTTTGGAGGCGCTGGGATTCGATCCACCAGCGAAATACTCCTCTGAGGTGCGGATCACCACGTATCCGGGATATTCCCAATCTGTTTACGCCTACGTGGTCACGTGGACCCGTCATTGCTGGAGTATGACCCGAACATTTCCTTATGGAGGTCGTGTAACGGTGTGTAGTAGCTATTTTACTACGTATCATTGACTTATCAAATCTGTATTTATGAAATTAATTAATTTTTTTTAAATTAATTAATTAAAAAAAAAATAGTTAATAAATAATCTAGTTCAGGCTACAGCCCGGGCTACTAAATGATAAATCTGTCTCTGATGTCGGAGGTCACGGGGTCAAATCTTGTGCTGGGAGACGTTGTTTTTGACGACAACAACACTGTCTGTAAGGCTATATTTCTGCCTCGGAAGCCATGTTACGGGTTAATCGATGTGTTTTTGCAGACCGGTGCGCTAAGCATGCTACAACCCTCGGAATACAATGTCACAGTAGTTCCTTTAATGAAATTTCCGGCGGAACGAATGTTCACGGAGGGTGCGTCGGCCTCTGCGACATTCAACATAACCCCCGGGCCTCTGCCCTGCTCAGGTAGGGTCTCACCCCTCTACCAGGTTATAAGTAGGTACACATCTGATTCGGAATTCTGTTTTCGCCTGATGGTCGATGATGAAACTGGAGCAGGTTGAATTGCAGAAAGCATTGTTGGAATTCTCGTTCTATTATATATATCGTACTAGAATCGAGTTGCTTGGACCTGCTGGGGGCGCGAAAGTATTTAACGACCGGATACTTACATGAGAAAGGTGCCAAAGGAGAAATCACGCAAACATTTGCGCTTAATATGCATCGAATATATAGGGATTGATCGACCGAGCCCATCTCATAAACAAACACTGATCGCAATACTTTTGCTGTGCGTGATTCTCTCCT
This sequence comes from Stratiolaelaps scimitus, assembly GCA_019614645.1. Classification (NCBI taxonomy): domain Eukaryota; kingdom Metazoa; phylum Arthropoda; class Arachnida; order Mesostigmata; family Laelapidae; genus Stratiolaelaps; species Stratiolaelaps scimitus. The sequence continues at coordinate 7,537,688 of JABWDB010000012.1, forward strand.
TTGAAACCTATCCCATGCAAGTACCCGTTCGTTAAATACTTCCTTGACCCCAGCGAGTAGCGGCGCCTCGATTCTAGCGCGATATATAGGACGCGAATCCCCCCTCAGGTCCCGAGAAGTGTTGGACATAGAACACGTCGAAATTGGAGATTCGCAATTGTGCCCCTTGAGGAAAGGGGCACAATACTATGTATGTGTTTGCTACTATTTGGTGATAATACACTCATACTTTTACCCTATTTTTTAATCGAGAACTTAAGCATTGTAAAATTGCAGTTCCGGAAATAAACCGCAAATGTTATGTTATTTGCACTTTAGATCTGGTGGCAGCCGAAGCGCTTCACGTCTCACCATCGCCACAAGGAAGCCACCGGGTCGATATCCAGATTGTTTTGAATGACAACGCTATGACCCTTGCTTGGATGCTTCAGTTTTCTTACTGCCACCCTTTGATTTGCTTCCACTTTCCAATACCGACTCGCCTGCTTTCCAAGGTAAGGTGGAATACTTCACCTAATTGCTAATATCCGTATGATCAGAAGTAAGACTAGGGTAGCCATCTATCTGCAAGAAATAGTGGGGTTCACAAGTCACTGTCTCTCAACCTGTCTTTTCCATGGCAAATGAGGAAAAACCCGGTGTAGAGAACCGTTGTTTTCACGTCCTGTTCTTTGTCGTGGAAACCGTTATCAAAAATTTTACGTCTATATCATAGTCTAATAGGTGGGCCCCCATAGATGAAGCTGCATTACCATGCCAGCGCATACAGGACGCAGAAGAATACCCGGGGGAATACAATTTCACAGCAGTAATTAGTAACCAGCCCTTGTGTCCTGATAATTTCGTCAGCCTTCGGGCACTCGCCTTTCTGCTAGATTGCTTGTCATGCAGATATTCCTTAATACACCACAGAATAGAATAGAGTAGTACGCCGACTGCCAATGTTGAGCGTTTCCAGTTGTATGAACTGTCAATATTGCTGGTGCCACCACTATTCAAATAACATCGAGCAAGAATATTGTTCGAGTAATGATGGGACCTTCTATAAAAAACCAGTAGGTACCCTACACCAGGAGTGAAGTAAAAGCAATTCTCTCTTAAGCTGATACTGATGAGAGAAACTCAGTCGCTGGGCAGTCGGCATGTCCACAGAGAAGAAGTTCTTCGAATCTATCATAGTAGTGGTGCTGGGAAGAAGTCCTTCGAATCTGTCATAGTAGTGGTACTCAAAAAGGGAAGGATAATGCATCCCGTAGAAAGAACTAACGAGGGAAATCGTTTTTCTTTGGTCTATACCTAATAACACACTCACTCTACAGAATATCGACCTAAAGGACCTCGGCCAAGTCGACTACCTAGTAATGTACAATGTGTCAGTGGTTGCCCGCATGCTAGTCGGGAACGGGTCCGAATCGCAACCTGAGATCCGTTTCACGCCGGAATACTCGACTACATTTAAGATGACAAACTGCGAGGATTGCCCAAGTACGGTTACATTATTAAGCGTCAGTATTACAGAAGAGTGTTGAAGAGTTCAAAGGTTTTCTTCCTATCGCGGCTAACTTGTTCTAGACACAGGGGGTTGTTTTTGAAGCTGAATACGATCAATAACTGCCGTTAAGCATGAAGTTTCAAAATTTGTCAGATAATTGCAGTGTGATCGATTTTGGCGTTATTTTTTGTGATCCTAAAATTGGTTCACTTTGAAAATTTTCAGTATTATTTGGCGCTCTTACAATGCATCTGGTCGATCCCCACAGTGATTTCATCAATATCAAGATAGAGCTGCCAACCGCAAAGTGCACTTGGCCCGAGTATACTGTTCAATACGAAAGCTTCCCGGACGAACGCTCTGCAACTGTAGCTCACTTCCGTTCACATCGTGGCACCGAACGCAAATTTAGCCGTACTCAGCTTCCGCCACCCCATACGGATTACATATTAAGAGGCTTTCTGTATTGGGAGGATATAGGTGTCAAACTGAGTATGGCTTGCGGAGAGCACGTCGATACATACTATGGACGGATTAACACCGGGAGAGGAAGTGAGTCGCAGACGGTTTACAGCGTTAATTAACACCAAGTTAGTTTCTCTATTATCAGCTGTCTATCAGAAATCTCTACTGCTGAAAAGTCTGCTTGGCTGACGCCGAAACAAAACGAATCTCACCGATTAAGAACATTTGTCGGTCGATGCGTTTTGCCCAAACTCATCTCTTTAGGTATATTTCATGAAACGGCTAATCACGTTGAATAGTCCAATAGTGGTGTTCGTGTCTGTATAAATATACAGACAGGGATTAGGAGGGACAGGGAGCTACAGTTATGTTAACAATTGCAGTCCGCAGTTGCATAAGCTGTAGATCCTACATTTAACATGTTATAGATGTGGCAAGATCTATCATTATTATTATTATTACGGATACACCGCCTGGTATATACGTATTCGACGACGTATAGGCACAGGGGGGCTGGTGCCCAAGAGTGGAACGTGCCTTGACATAGGATACCTAATACTATACCATACAATTTGACCTGTGTTTGGAGGTTAATCGCAATCTGTAACTCCCTTACTCGCTTTGTATAGAACCACAGCCTATTTCCTATGCCGAAGCGCGCCTCAATGGTTCTTCGGCACAGCTCAAAATTTACACCGACACTCGATTTAGGAAAGGAATACCCGTCCCAGATAAATTCCTTCTCACAACTATACCTTCATCTTCCGTCTACACTTTTAATCAGACGGTGAGTAACCTTATTATCACTGGTGGAAGCGTGTCTGGTTCTCCTTTAAAACTTTTTTCACGGCTGTAAATTGTTTCACGCGTTTCCTTATATTGTGAGTAGATGTGCCAAATTTTTGCTTGTGCCGTTTGATTTTTCCATGGACATTCGGCATTAGAAAGTGTGCCCGAAAGCATATTACTTAATTGCAGCTGGGCCACAGTTTGCAGAGATAAAATACATGTAAAGTGTCCCGGACACAGTGTTTGAATGGCAACTGCTACGAAGACCTCGATCAAGGAAACTGTTTCGTAGGCACACCACGCACACACACAAGGACAAATGCGCGATTTCTCCGTAAGCCCGAAAAGAGGCCCCCCTCTACGACGCTGTGTGAGCCTGAAATAATTTGTTCTCCATATGTCTCGTCGCGGGACTCGGACATGCGGCCTCCGCTTTTTACAGCCAGCGACTTAGTCGTCCAAGCCACCACGCCGGCTTGGAGTTGTTTAAGATGACTTTCTGAATTTTGCGAAGATTACTTATGATGCTTGATGCAGGCTTTCGCAGAGGCAAGTTGATTGTTTGTTCAATGTTCTACCTTTGCGAACATGTCAACAGACTAGCATACGCCAATTGCTGCTCACCTCATTGACGTTTACTCATCGACTACAACCACTATTACATTAATTAATTACAGACGATTAACTTGAATGGCGTCGGCGAAGGATATAAAGTTTTGGTGCATCCCCTTTTCACGGTAAATCCTTCTGATCCAAACAGTGACCTACTTACCGGCGAACCGTACAGCCTCATCTTAACCGAGACAGGTATACATGATTTTCAATTAAGGGAGAGGCCTAGTAGATATGCGTCTACTGTGGGCCATGCTTGATAATTGTCCATAGTCACTTGTCCTTGAAAATGTTTCTAGACATAGTCGCACTACCCGTTAAGTTCTCGCTCAGTGGAAACATTTTCCTGTTGTGTACTCGGCTGCATTGTTCAGGTTGTACCTGTCACTTTGCTTCCGGTGACTCCATTCCGGTCATTCGTTTCTGCAATCATCCCACCGCTACCACCGTTAACCCCTTATCCATATTATTTGAGGTTAAGTTATTGTACGACTGCGGTTATTGCGGTATACTAAAGTGAACTAACCTTCATGTCAAATATACTTACTATAAAAATAGATTTAATAGTAAGATTCCAAAATAAGAAGAAATCCAAAATAGTCTCTCCATGTAACTGAAGGATTACTTTCATACACGGGCAAGATTATTATATAACTGCACGTACTAAATATATATATATATATATATATATATATATATATATATATATATATATATATATATATATATACGGGGAAGGAATTCGACCGATTTACTGGCTTTTTAGTTGCTTCTTGTACTTCTTTTTGTCGTATCTAGGGTCGACAGAACTCACTGTACAACCGTCTTCGTTTGCTGTTCGAGTCAACTGGAACGACCTGAAGGAAAGGTTTTATATTCATGTTTGTCCTGCACCGTGGCCGTTTGTCGAAGAAACAGAAGGATGCGAAAAAGGTGTCCGGTACGCTGAAACATGGGTATGATCTCGTTCATTTTAGCTCACACGAACACTTGAAAAAAAACCACACTCTTTCATCCCATACTTTGGTGACTAGGACATTTATTGAGCTGACGTAAGACCATGGGGGAACGAGAGAAAAATCCCGAGCCTACATCATCGAAGCCGTTGTAGAGATCGTGGGCACGAACGTACACAAACGAGCTCTGGAGTTAAAATATTATGGAAAATATAGTAGCACAGGAAGGTACACAGTAAAATAGGACGATACTTGGAAACACCACAGCTATCACTAGTCCTTGGGACATTAGATGTATATTATCTATTCAACGTGGTCATGTCATCATAAGAAAGTATATAAGGACATAAGAAAACGATGAACCCACCCGCCACTTTTTGCGAAAATGAAATTTGCCCAATTTGTTTACGGAGGCGAACATTTCCCCCTGAATTCTTTAAGGACTTGCTGAACTGAAAAATATGAGGCCACGCTTTCAATACTTGCACTGAATGAGAAGATCAAGCAAAGTACATCTGTCCTTTAGAGGAAGATTACAAATTCACTTGTTTGTTTTAGCAAACTGATGCTGAGATACCCTTCCTCTTTCCTGGCATCGAATATGGCCTTCTCGCCTACTATAATAACTCTAAGGGAAAGCGCATCGAGCGACGGGCGACATTCGCCACACCAGAATGTTTTGAGGATTGTCCAGGTATGGTTCTGGCTGTTTGCTACACGATATACACGCTAGCGATATCAATATGCCGGACTCGGGGCATGCGGACTGCAGGATTTCCAAATCGTGCTTCGTGCGACTGCGGCAGCGTTAACTATTGCGCCAACGAGTCAAATGCCGCATGTCTCTCTCTCTCTCTGATTTTACACACAGATTGCGCCCAGTTTTACCAATATCAATGTTTGATACAATTAATTGTCGCAATGTATAATGCAAATAAATGTAGTGTTTAACATGGCCTGTTTAACACTGTGTTTGCAGATATACGCAATAGACGTCTGGACGTACTTATCTTACCGTCTGAAACGACCGCGGATATTGTAATTACTTTACCTGCCCATCACGGATTTCATGGATTTATTTCGTTTAAAAATCGAGATACCGACAAATACGAACACCAACATATCCTCGCAACCAAGACACCACATCGAATCAAGGATCTCAGATTTTGGACGATCTATACGATCAGAATGCATACAGGGCATGGAAGGAAGCGCTACCTACGACAGGATGTATACACAGGGGGAGCTGGTATGTAATAAGAAGCCAGATTGCATCTAGGCTACGGGGCTAAATCCCATACCACTTGATTCTACTATATTGGACAATGGTGATCATAATGAGTAACAAAGAGTCATTGGGAATAAACCGATTGGGAACCGGTCTATTTCGTGCGGAATCACCCATGCACTGTAGCCGATGAACCATAGCGTTGTCATGTGTGCGTGTATATATATATATATTACTCATGACAATGCTATGGTTTTGCTATGTGCATGTATATGTACATTAGTAAATATGCCCTATAATAGTTGACCCAAAAAAATGAGACTATATGAGTCTCATTTTTTGGGTCTCAACTTAAATATCAGATTTTTTAGTACGAGTTAGCGGGTATGTTTTATTTTTTCACTGGTCTTTGTTCTGGCAGCCCTCTGACGGCTAGGTATGCACCATCTCTAGTCCCATTCATAAGTTCGTTATTTAAGGTCTTTCGGAGCAAATCGGTGTTGGTTTACCTTTGGCCACCTATAGCCCTCTTAAATTGATGGAAGCAACCATAGTCACACGGGCTTAAATCTGGAGAATCGGGGGGGGTGACGCGACCGCTCAATCTTATTGGCCTTACGTAATTTCGTCGCTACGATGTGTAATAGCATTGTCATCGAGGCACGACCCCGTCCAGTGTAATTTCATTAAATTTCTATTTGTCATTATTGTGGGGTGAAATTGTGGTGTTTTCCTATGTGTTGTTCACGTTATTACCCCCCCCCCCCGTTCCCCCGCTTCAGAGGTCTTCCCAGGACTGCGCTTTTATGTGACCAAGGACGTCCAACATTTTGGGGTTCGAGTGCATGTACCACGTGGCTTCCGCAACGACACCACAAAATTTGGTGTAAACATCTGCCCATTAAATGTGAAATTTGCTGAGTGTAGCAAGGATAGACGTCTGGCCAATACGACCTTTACGAGGGAACCCGAAGTTACGGTACGATCATGCACCGTTTCTCTTAACAAAAGCGCCGAGATCTTATGTTATAACACTGTTCAAAGAAACATTGCTTCGAGAATGATGAAGAATGAAGAAAAATGAGCTGTGTCATTTTTCCATGCTGAACAGGATCGCAACAAGCAAGCGTTTACAAACATATATATATATCGTGCCAAATTGCTTGAGCCAAGGAAACATATACCATCATTCATCACCAAGTTCATTTTACATTGCAGATTGACGGACTATCCTACCATAAGTTACTCGCGTGGAAAGAACCGTTTTCTTATCAAAAATCTATGTGGTACTATATCATACTCACACCGTATATCCTCTTCGGTTCGACTTGGGTCGAAGGGTCGATGGCTACACGGTTCGCTAAAGTCCGTGAGTCAGTGTTTGAGAATTAATTCATTAATTAGCCTTAGCTATTAATGGTTCCCTGTAAAAAAGGCAATTTGCAAACTTTCAGGGCAGACACTTTGTCATTTTTTGTAGCAAACTTATTCCTGTGGAGATAGCTGAAGGTGACCCATATAAGATGCATCTAAGCATGTGAATGATGGTTAGATGTGTCTTGTATGGAGCTCTAAAACCGTACCTCAGTTTCTTTCGCCTATGTTCACCCAAGTGCCTAAGTGCACATCCGTGTCATTTGTCCAGCGCTGGGTCCAGATTAGAAATATAGTCATATAGCCTTTCTTCCTAAAATTGTATTACTTGTATATGTCCGTTTCCATTGTATTATAGATGTCTCGCCTCCGCGCAACATACTACGTAAGTATAGCCAGCAATGAGCGAGTTGAAAAAATTTGGGGGTTTCGAGAATGCATGATAACGTGCATCACTCCGGAGAGCTCCGGATTGCTGTAAATTAACCTGGAGCTGTCACATCTTGGTGGTAGTAGCAGCAGTGCTCAAGGTTTTCAATTGAGTAGAAGTTGGGGATGGATTCAATGTGAAGAGTGGTTGATCGTGGGTCAGTCGGTCCTGTGATTATGATGAAACGTGTGTTGAACGTGTATAATTGCTAGCCAACAAGAAACTACACACCTTATTTCGGATGAACGTTCTTGCTCTGTTGGGGTTACTCTGCATCGCATCATTCCTATCATTTGGGGTGAATGATGAGCGGCGAGCGGAGAAATTGCATTTTATTATCAAATCTGACCGATTCTTATCTACTTACGTAGCCCTACCCCTGGCATTGGGACACGGTACGCAAGATGCCGTCGACATTAGGGTTCTATTGTGTCCTAAGTGTGACAATGCAAAATATTCGCTTCGCGTCAAGAATTCCTTCTACGAAATGGAGAATCTCGACGAGGCCGGTGAGGAGATCAGCATGACACTGACTCCCCCTACGGGGTCGTGGGAAGTCCTACTTAGAGACTTTCGGAGGAATGATGACATTCGAGTCGATGTAACGATGGCATGCAACAATGGAAAGACCTATAGACATATTGGATCGATCTTTACGGGACATGGAGGTAAGCGTTGCCGCATTGCATTGTTTCGAGGTTGTTTGAAGAGTAATTGCCGAAAATTAGAAAGCGCTTTTTCACTGCTCCTTTAAGAGGCTAGCCACGTATCCATCGATCCTCAGAAGGTTTAATTTGTGGCGTTTCTACTTTGTCAGTACGTTACGTTGGCTTTTTTCAATAGTTCGTTGGTAGTCATAAGCGACTCAGTTACCATTTTCTGCCTGATCTCGACAGCACCACATCCGATTCCTGTTGTTACAATAAAAGCGTCGGTATTTACTGCTCTTGTCAAGATCTTCACTGATGACCGGTGGGTACTTCGCGTTCCACCGGGTGGGTTTCTCCTTAAGTGGTGTCGTCACAATCAGGAGAAAACAGTTTGCAAAAACAAAACAATCCCATTCAACGGCCGCAAAACGGTGAGTATTGTCACTACGTTCTAGGTCATTAAGAGAGCCATAAAGTGTAAATCAAATAAGATCCCCTTATGTAGCAACCATAACGCGCGGCGTATGGCTCTATGTATAATAGGTTTTGAGGAAAACTGCGGTGGTGTTCAACCGAGTCACGCAAGCGTGTTAATGACAACATGATGTTGTGCAGTATGCCACACTTACTTGTATCCCGGACAAATTACTTCCGGACACTGTCGAAACGCTGGTGTATTATCACTTTTCATAGTAATGCCTTCCCTTACCCAGCCTGTGATCACCTAGCGTTCTTTGGCATTTCGCTGCTAAAGGACCTCGTATAAGATCACAGCCGTAATAGCTAAGATTCTACGTTTATATTCAGTATTTGCTAATGGAACGGTTTGTATTTCGGCTCTCTTTCAGCTTACCAATATTGACGATTTAACTCCTGAAACCTATCACAAGCTCATAGTATGGCCTCTAGGAGATGCCGCTAAGCTTAACCGATCTGTAAAGGGGCTGCCTTATCTTACCAGCTTCACCACGCGCAAATTTAAGTTTCACGAAGGTACTCCAGAATTCTTAATGATTACTGCTCAAATATCGCTTCCGCTTAATCTCTATCGAATGTTATCCACCTTTTCTTTACTTGTTCCCCTTACTATACTTGTCCTCACAACCGTGTGGATGTCGGCACGCTTGAGTCTATTGGGGCAGAACAGACTTCCTCACTGGAACACCTTCGACCTAAAATGGCAGCCGGTGTGAACCGGGGACTCGCAATGATATGTTCCCATTTTGGACGAGAGACATTTAACGCCTGCTTCAGTCAGGCACGCCTGCCAAAAAGCGAGTGGTGCCTTGCTCAGTGTACTTTCTAAGGGTAACGGAGACCTGCTCGTGCCGTCATCATCGTGGGCGATAGCCAAGAGAAGAGCTACTGCTACAAACTCATTTCTCACAGCGTTTATTTTCTGTTGTAATACTTTAGACCCGTTCGATCCCAAAGTGAACGTTTCAACGTTTTCTGCCACCATCCAACGAAACCTCGAGTCTAACGTTTACCGAATCTCCCCATCCGACTCGTACATGTTCCTGCTTCAAAAGGGCATTATGGTGCTCCGGCGAGAGTTCAATACCAGCCTGGGCGAGGTACGGTTTGAAAAGCTACAACTTGCATTTGTCATTTATTTTTAACATTATATGTGTATATATATATATATATATATATATATATTAGGTTGACTTTGTGAACATGTTCACATATATATATATATATATATATAAATATTGTTTCGGGTGTATATATATAGGTATGTATACACATATATATATATATATATATATAAAATGTATTTACAATTTTACTGTCTTCGTCGTTTTCTGACATTTTGTTTGAGATGACTTGTTGACATCTGACAACACACTCACCTGCTCTGTCCTGCAGGTGACTGTGTTGTCAGATCTCGTTCCTGGAGAGCAGTATATCTTCACGCTCGCTAGGCGAGACTGGCGACACAAGCAACATGCAATTGAGCAACTGACATTCACAACGGAAGAATGCTATTTGGATTGTGAAGGTTAGTGCGATTGTGTATTTGTTGAAATTCCCCTTTCCACTTCGCTGATACCGTCATAGTAGCTAGTTGTTGTAGGTGCTTGCGTTTTACGCAGGCTACAACGGACTGATCGATACAGGTGGAACGTCATATTTGCAGAATTGCAACCTGATGAACCGTTGAAGATCGTGGTGGAGTCGGATGAAACGTCTGCCACCATTAAGGCTCGGGTCGACATGGAGTGGTCGTTCAAAAATTGCGAACTTCGCGGCTATCTGTCTGCTGGATCCCAAACTACTGGCCAATTCGTCAAGCATAATTTAGTTGCAAGTGGAACTCCGGAGATCATTTTCCCTGAACTCTACTTCTGGACAACTTACACACTTAAGCTTCTTCTCTATTGCTCAAAACCGTCGACAGGGTCGAACACCTTGTATCGTGAAAAATATTTTAGACACGATGTTTACGTAGCAGGACGAAGTAAGTGAACTGTCCTTTTTTTTTATTGATACCAGACCGACGACTGCGGTCTTCGTCTGCGGAACTCTGACAAAAACCAGAAATGCACACAGAAAATATAACATGTTAAACTGCAAAATATTGAAACGTGTAGATTGTTACAATGATAGCAATGTACTCGCTGCCATCTATAAACTGTGCAATACTAATACAATATCTCGAAAAGATTACTATTTTTACAAAATATATCGTTACTATTACCCTGTAACATAATATAGTGTTACAGGGCATTGGGAACCCGATGATTGGGCTCGACCCGATGGGATATACGTTTGCACAGAAATGACGAAGTGTATGTGTTGATACAAAGTACCAGCAATTTACAGCACTGGAATATTTGGAAAATTACTATATCCAATGTTCGACATTGCAGCACAGTATCGGGTTGTGGAACCCCACCGGATCTGCAATCAGAGCTTGCCTGATGCTTCCTCTGGAGCAATCACAACTCGCCCGAAGCCGTACGCGCCAGGTAATTCATCTAAAACATCCAGAGCTGAAAAAATACAATGGGTCGCAAAAAGTTCGCTATTCGGCAGTACTTATCTCACGATTCCCGACGAATCCGTTGGGGCATTTGTTTGGAAGATTTTTCGCTAATCATCTTGAGAACAGTCACCCAGATTTTTGGTGGAACGTAACGTATCGGAGGTCTTGTTGTTTGTAAACCTATATTTTGGATCTGATTGCCAGTATCTTCGGTATGATAAATACACCGGAGTGATTTATCAAGTCGGTCATGGGGTTGCCGAACGCATATGTCCTCTGCATGATAGGCCACTCATATATATATATGTATAAATATATATTATATATAAAAATATCTGGCGGATATGTTATTCTTAAAGGTTCTCAGGTTTATATATATATATATATATATATATAATATATATATATATATATATATATATATATAATACCAAGATAATACAGCACCGCAGATATATATATAATATGTATATCTGCGGTGCTGTATTATCTTGGTATTATTATATTTTGTGGCACACAGAATACGCGTTTGAACAGAAAGACTTACAGCAGGCTACGTTCGCAACTAGAACACTTCACAGTACGGAGTGTGTTAGGTGACCCTTCGTTCTTCTCCAACCTCGGCTTATATTTCTTTCTCTAATTATCTAGTTATTAATTAGCTGGTTTTACTGTATCGGTATTCGGTAACTCCATGGCCAACTAAACTCAAATACAATTGCCGGTTCTGTTCCGCTGCGTATTTCAATTTCAGAGGAACCTTCCAAATCTACCGAGCGTGCGGACACCTGCTTTATCCAGCTAGACAAGCTTGGCGCCGACAGGTGGGAAGTATCTATGAATATCCCAGCGGTAAACACAACAGGCACAGTTCTGTACCAATTTCAGAAGTGCGTGGATGGTATCTGCAGACCAGAGGATTTGATGCATGGCTCTCCTGTAACGGTGCTGTATTACCTTGGTATCATAATATTTTGTGGTAGACAGAATACGCGTTTGAACTGCATGATTTACAGCAGGCTACGTTCGCAACTAGAACGCTTCCAGTACGGAGTGTGTTAGGTATCTCTTTGTTCTTCCCCGACCTCGGCGTGTATTTCTTCTCTAATTATCAAATTATTAATTAGCTAGTTTTACTGTATTGATTGCTGCGTTGCAATTTTTTTAATTATATACTAATGTATAGCTGTGTGACAATTGGCATCACAATTGGCAAGACAGCAACACTAACATTCGACCCACAATGATTGCAGATGCGTTCATACGTTCTCTACGATTCGCAAACGATGGATGCAGGTGTGACTCTTCTCGATCCCTTTACGATGACCGAAGTTGGACCGACACTGTGGGTGTGGAATAGTGATCTTCGGCACCTGTGCGATGAAAGTTGTCTGGGTAATAACTCTTGCTTGCGCTCATACCGTTCCATCTTCGCTCGCGCAAGCTAGTAGAACTAATTGTAATTAATGACGCCTTCGCCGACTTTTGGTTCCAATAAGTATTGGGTGTATAGGCATTTTGTTATACATTGTGGGAACGATTGATGATCAGTGTCCAACCATTCTAGTACTCGGGTAGATGCCTTACGGGTGAGGGCTATCTTCAAGTATTCAAGTGTTTCTCGTTAAACATTTGTATCCCATATGGAGATATTGCCAGCGGCTTTGCAGTGAAAAGGACAGATTCATAGTTTCAGATTAGTCTCGTTTCTAATAAGACAAGAAGGTGGGATTGCCTCTCTTCACCTATTCCGCCTATAAACCCTTTTCTGCTGAAGAAGATTTGATTAACAGTGATTAACAGGGTCTGATGGGTGATATGCTACAGAAGAACCACAAACGACCTGAGAACATTGAAGAATAACATATCCGCCAGATGATTAACAGTGCGAAACAAGCTTACTATTCATAATCTGGCGGATATGTTACTTCTTCAGTGTACTCAGGTTTTTCGTGATTCTCCTGTTGCATATCACCCATCAGACCTCCGGCATATGTAATAAATGCTAGAGGATCTGCAAGGAGGATATGATATATATGTAGACATATATATATATATATATATATACATATCTGCAAGATATAAACCTATACATCTGTACGAAAACCTCGTAGTAGATCTCGTCGTCACGTCGTTTCATAGAGGATTCACTTATACTCCAATTTTGCCTCCTGAGTGTTTAATGAACACGCGCAGCAGGCGTTTTCATGAGGTCTTAATGAACATTTTCCTCTCCTCTCTTCATTCAGCAAGGTCGATGGATCTCTGGCCCAAGGTGGAGCTAGTGGATAGAACCATAGACACTGTAAGCGCGATAGTCCAAGTCGGCGACTCATTGTGCAAGCGAAAATACGTGTTTACACCAGAGGCAGGCCGAGCCCTCAAAACACTTCTGATCTATGGGCTCCATCAGGGTCGTGCTGGCGTAGTTTCGATTGATCACACTGTTGGTCACACGACATCCTTCACGATTAAGGACCTGCCACGTGCAACTAAGGTTACAATACAAGGCGTCGTTTCTTGCACACCGGATGGCGACTACAGTGCTCCTTTTCTGGCACTGATCGATACCATGTGATCCGGTGAGTGTGCCACAATTACAGAAATCGTCGTCGTCACGTACGAGTACAAGCTTAGCCGAATGGCCAAACAAATAAGTATGTTTGATGAAGAAAGTACGATTTGCTGGATGACTGTGTGCTGAATTTTTTTTTCTAAGCCGACTCTCAGCTGACCCTCAGCTGATCCAAGTTTTTTTTTAATTAGAAAAAAAAATTTATTGTAGTTGCATCCGCATGTTATAATGTAGCGAACACGTTTCATGCACAGAAATCAGCTGGAAATTTAAAGCTGCCTCAATATGCCGTGGGATGGCCATTCAATTTGTATTGACTGGCCATGAGACCAGGATGACTCGGGACGACTTTCCGTCTGATTTGTGATCTGTTCTCTCAATTTATTCGTTTTTAGAACGCTTGTGAATTAGATGAACATTAAAATGATTTCGTATGCGTTTTACATGTTGTAAACGGGGGATTTCACTCAATCTATTTGCGACGTTTTCAAGCCGTTCGACCGGGTACCAAGTCTTCCGAAACCTCCAAACCTGAAGACTGGTGTACGGACTCTTCCAGGTGGAACAATGAATACGATGAAAATAAAAATTATCCTAAATAGCGCCGTTTTTTTCTTGCTAGAAACTTTGAGCCTCTCTGGATACCTCAGGAATATTGTCAGTTGTTCTAGGGTTGTTATCAGACGTGCTCTGAAGGCCGGTCGCATACACACGTCTGCTGTGCGACGCTTCCTCCCCTTTCAACAAGCTGATAGATCAGTCTCCGGTTTGCTGTTTGTTGCTCCTCAGTACAACCGGAGACCGGTCTCCGGTTGTACTGAGGAGCAACGAAGTGCCGTAAGTGCAAGAAAAAACGGTGGGTCAGCTGGAAAAAACAGAAAAAACGGTGGGTCAGCTGGAAAAAACAGTTTTTGCTTTTTCCGCTTGTTGTACGGATTGTACGCACTAGAAATAAGGCGTACAATTCCCGCACTGATTCGTCAGGCAGCTTGTCTCACCCACACGACTCACCAACCGAGATAATCACGTCCGGCCTTCCCTATCAGCCACCCCCGGCCTTCCCTATCAGCCACCCCATGTTTTCCACGTGTCGCAAGAACATTTTTTTTTTTTAAATAATTGTGAGGATGCGAGATGCTTTAAATCATTTGTCATTTCAACACATCTCGCATCCTCACAATTATTTAAAAAAAAAAAATGTTCTTGCGACACGTGGAAAACATGGGGTGGCTGATAGGGAAGGCCGGGGGTGGCTGATAGGGAAGGCCGGCTGATAGGGCGGCTGATAGGGATTTCAACACGTTTTATCGCCAAAACGTTGTTGCTCGAAATCTAATTAGGTAGTCATTAAAAGAGGACGGAGGAATTTATTTCAAAGTAATAGTGAAGGGCATAATGTGACACATAAAATTATACACACTCCCACAAGCACTCCCCAATGGCTATGCCGCCATACATCTGATAAATTGAGTGCCTGTGGAAATGAAATATGAATTTATTACTTTGAAATAAATTCCTCCGTCCTCTTTATTAGTTAGTGCGCCGTACCTGGCGCTAAAACATTACGCTCAGATAGTAAATTTCACGTTGCTGATTGTGGCAGAAGTGGATTACAAGCATTAACCTGTGACAGCAACGAATGCATCGCCCGAGCAAGAGTCATTGCATCATTGTATTATATTTTAATCGGTAGATCAGGGGCACTGATGCCGGAAACGCCAAAGCAAGTTCCCTGTAGGCCAAATCGCCCGATTGCTGGTCACAGGTCCGGCTCCCCGATGTAGGCAGGCAGCCCGGTACGAGCACAACCCCTTTCGCTGATTGCGGATTGTACGCACCAGAAATAAGGCGTACAATTCCCGCACTGATTCGTCAGGCAGCTTGTCTCACCCACACGACTCACCAACCGAGATAATCACGTCCGGCCTTCCCTATCAGCCACCCCCGGCCTTCCCTATCAGCCACCCCATGTTTTCCACGTGTCGCAAGAACATTTTTTTTTTTTAAATAATTGTGAGGATGCGAGATGTGTTGACATGACAAATGATTTAAAGCGTTTTATCGCCAAAACGTTGTTGCTCGAAATCTAATTGGCCTACAGGGAACTTGCTTTGGCGTTTCCGGCATCAGTGCCCCTGATCTACCGATTAAAATATAATACAATGATGCAATGACTCTTGCTCGGGCGATGCATTCGTTGCTGTCACAGGTTAATGCTTGTAATCCACTTCTGCCACAATCAGCAACGTGAAATTTACTATCTGAGCGTAATGTTTTAGCGCCAGGTACGGCGCACTAACTAATAAAGAGGACGGAGGAGTTTATTTCAAAGTAATAAATTCATATTTCATTTCCACAGGCACTCAATTTATCAGATGTATGGCGGCATAGCCATTGGGGAGTGCTTGTGGGAGTGTGTATAATTTTATGTGTCACATTATGCCCTTAATCTATGTTAGTTTGAAATGAAGGGTAAGACTGCGATATTCAATCTGAACCAGCAAAGTGTATCTGTGTTGTCACGGGATAATAACACCTGAACACCTTGACATCAAGGAATGAATTGCCGGAAACGCCAAAGCAAGTTCCCTGTAGGCCAAATCGCCCGATTGCTGGTCACAGGTCCGGCTCCCCGATGTAGGCAGGCAGCCCGGTACGAGCACAACCCCTTTCGCTGATTGCGGATTGTACGCACCAGAAATAAGGCGTACAATTCCCGCACTGATTCGTCAGGCAGCTTGTCTCACCCACACGACTCACCAACCGAGATAATCACGTCCGGCCTTCCCTATCAGCCACCCCCGGCCTTCCCTATCAGCCACCCCATGTTTTCCACGTGTCGCAAGAACATTTTTTTTTTTTAAATAATTGTGAGGATGCGAGATGTGTTGACATGACAAATGATTTAAAGCGTTTTATCGCCAAAACGTTGTTGCTCGAAATCTAATTGGCCTACAGGGAACTTGCTTTGGCGTTTCCGGCATCAGTGCCCCTGATCTACCGATTAAAATATAATACAATGATGCAATGACTCTTGCTCGGGCGATGCATTCGTTGCTGTCACAGGTTAATGCTTGTAATCCACTTCTGCCACAATCAGCAACGTGAAATTTACTATCTGAGCGTAATGTTTTAGCGCCAGGTACGGCGCACTAACTAATAAAGAGGACGGAGGAATTTATTTCAAAGTAATAAATTCATATTTCATTTCCACAGGCACTCAATTTATCAGATGTATGGCGGCATAGCCATTGGGGAGTGCTTGTGGGAGTGTGTATAATTTTATGTGTCACATTATGCCCTTAATCTCTGTTAGTTTGAAATGAAGGGTAAGACTGCGATATTCAATCTGAACCAGCAAAGTGTATCTGTGTTGTCACGGGATAATAACACCTGAACACCTTGACATCAAGGAATGAATTGCCGGAAACGCCAAAGCAAGTTCCCTGTAGGCCAAATCGCCCGATTGCTGGTCACAGGTCCGGCTCCCCGATGTAGGCAGGCAGCCCGGTACGAGCACAACCCCTTTCGCTGATTGCGGATTGTACGCACTAGAAATAAGGCGTACAATTCCCGCACTGATTCGTCAGGCAGCTTGTCTCACCCACACGACTCACCAACCGAGATAATCACGTCCGGCCTTCCCTATCAGCCACCCCATGTTTTCCACGTGTCGCAAAAATATTTTATTTTGTAAAATAATTGTAATTAATAAAAAATACATAGCATGTCATCCATGAGGAGAGGTGGTTGTTACGACGAAAAAGGTCTCGGTGTCTGGGGCTTCCGTACCACAGATTTTGGGGAGAGACCTACAGCTAGTGAACACCCGTTCGCATCTGGAAGCTTTTTTTGAACAGAAGACCCGCGTTTAGGCGCGAACACTTTCGAGAACTAACATTTCCTATGTTAGTACTCTCTACCCGTAGGATATTCGAATGGGGCATAGTGCGCATTTTGAAGAGCACTCAGTGGGAAAATTCATTCCTTGATGTCAAGGTGTTCAGGTGTTATTATCCCGTGACAACACAGATACACTGTGCTGGTTCAGATTGAATATCGCAGTCTTACCCTTCATTTCAAACTAACATAGATTAGCCCTTATGCACTTGCAGCGATTGGGATGACCTCACTGCGAGAAGTACTTGATTACCATTTGATCCGCACCGAGTACTGGTCATCTGCGAACCGATGTTATACCTTATGCATTGATGGTCTTATTGGAAACCTTATTCGATCAGTCTGTACCGCCTACCTTTCGCATAAACCGGTTTCATAGAACCTTTCAACATGCCGCTGCAGTGCGAGCACGACATCATACTTCCGCCATTCACTCATGACCCGAGTGAATGTATTTTGAATCAGTAATGATCTTTCCGCTGGTTCACCTACGGAAACGTTGCTACGACTTCTACTTCCTTTAAATGATCAAGTTCATTGCAAAACGAGCACGTACAGAGTACATGCCCATCCACTCAGATGATTTCACTAAATCATTCAATCAATAGTAGCGACGGGCGGTGTGTACTAACGGCAGAGTGCCGGTTTTCATACCCTGGCTTCGTTTTTGCATCTTTCTGGTAAACCAACAGTTATAGCTGGTCGGCCATTTTCTTATAATTGTCGGTCTTGTGATGAATTTCGTAAACTGTCTTCGGATACATGCAAGAGCTAGCAAAAACGTATCAGTCGATTTTCGACGTACACTGTTTAATTTGTCAATGCTCACACTTGAGCACCATTTCGAAGCGAAAAACAAAATTAATCGAAAATATCATCCAAGCGTTTACTACTACTAATACTTCTAAAGAGTCTGGCGCCGAAGTGCGCCCCTGTATAGCTACTATTAGCTACCCCCCCCCCCTCTACTTTGTAAGTGATGCCCGCCAGGAATGCCCAGGGTGGCGTTACTGAACAAAAGAAGCGGCCATGGATACAACCGAGCATTAATTGTTTTCTAGTGCTGGGAATTGTCTACATTCAATGGCTTCCCTGCGCTTTAGCAGGTTCGTGTGATGCTGTTGACCTATAGGACATAACCTATATGTCGTATCTATAATAACGAGTGTGCGCACGATAGCCCATTTTTTTGGTAGCCTCATGAAAGCGATTTGAAGTCACCGGCGTCGAGTACCTGAGCTATACATTTGCCACGTGTCATCCATGACGAGAGGTGGTTGTTGTGACGGAGTAAGTCCCAGTGGCTGAGGCTTCCGTACAAACAGATTTTAGGCAGATGAAACCCCCCGGTGGGCACGGCCGGTCAGCATTGTTCCTGTTCGTTTATGGGGTTCTCGATATATATGGGATTCATCCCGTTGCAGCTGCGTTATCCAATCGCTCCAGTCTGGGAGTAAGCAAGCGTTGTTCGTAGACCTCTCGCTACCTCTTTGTTTGCCGCTCCACCGTTACTCTGGGGCTGCTATGTAGAATTCTGGATATTTTTCTGCCGTATTTGCTCGCGAATTGAGTCTGTGACGACCACGTCAGGCTCACTGTAGCAAAGTAGAATACCTTGCAGACAACGGGTGACACCTGCTGTGGTGGTCCAGCTGAGTGCCTCTAGAAGAACAAATTTGCAGAGCTCGTCGACAACAACGATACTGTGAACCTTTCTTCCTGACTTCGGCGATGGCCCTATGTGATCTATATAGTTTTTGAAAGGGTCGGCGTTCTGATGCTATTGTATTGCACTGCCCTTCCTTCCGGCTCGCAAAATCCTCATTGAAAATACACTCAACGCAGGCACAAATGCACTGTTTGACTATACTTACAATAAAAACCAATATCGTCGAATACTCATCGCCAAGATATTCTTACCGAAATGCCCTTGTCGGTCGTGACACATTACACAGATGTATTTGAGAATTACTATAGGCACCACGAATTGCCTCGATCACCTTGCTACAGCGCGGTCATTTCTCCCATATATTTTCGTAGTTTGCCAATCATCTTCACCCAATGGTCTCCGGCTTGTACAATTACCGGGAGTTTCAACGGTGCTGGAAAATTCCAAGTGGGTTGGGCTAGTGTAGGCTAGTGATAGGGAACATTGACGATCTAGGCAAGCTCATTGAGACATCTTCACCGTTTATTTCTTCTCAGCGAGACAACTCCCATGGTTCAACAGGGACCTCACACCGTGATGGCGATAGATATTTCTCCTTCCAATATACAGGTCGTCTACCCCTTTGTTAGGGTTTATCCTTGACGCTGACCTTTACGAGTATTCGATCCAACATATGCTCGTCTATCCGAGCAGTCGTTTGCCTACGTACTCGCTACTGGTCGGATAGACGAGCATATGTAGGATCGAATACTCGTTAAAGCCAGCATCACGGACAAACCCCAACAAAGGGGTAGAAGATCCGTATATTGGAAGGAGAAATATCCATCACCATTACAGTGTGAAGTCCCTGTTGAACCGTGGAAGTTGTCTCGCGAAGAAGAAATAAACGGTGAAGATGTATCAATGAGCTTGCCTAGCTGGTCAATGTTTCCTATCACTAGCCTTCACTAGCCCAACCCACTTAGAATTTTCCCGCACCGTTGAAACTCGCGGCCACGTTGTCTTCCTCTTCTGCTATTTTGTTCTGCCTTTCTTCAGTCTTTCCTCTTCTTCCTATCTGTGGCGTTTCCACCTGTAGATGAGTCGTCGACTGGTTTCTGACCGCCTTTTGGTGATGTCTGGAACATGGTCACCTTTGGTTTCCCCTGTGCTCCTCTTTTCCTTGTTCCCTTGGTGGGGAGTTATAGCGGGGGTCACTTACCTTCAGGTGACTTTGACGATCGGGGCGTGTCTGGGGGTCCATTTGGCGGCTGACCTTGAAGTCCTTGGCGACACTTCAGGTGACGTTTTGGTGTCTCGACGATCACTTTCAGTCAATGGCCTTGATGGTCCTGATGATCCGGGTGCCGCTGAGCACTGAAGAAGGGGTCATTTCGGGTCGGTAACTTTGCACGTGTAATTGTGGGCTGGTTATGTGCCTAGCTCCAGTCCAGTGGGAGGGCACGATCGTGTTCCGAAAGGAAAGTGGCTCACCTTTCTCCAGCTGATGTTCGAAGCACTCAGTCGCTCTGTCAGAAGCTCTTGACCTAAATGGTCGAACAGAAGTTTGTCCCTATTCACCACAGGCGCAGCGAAAAATCCTTATCGAGTTATCGCTAACAAATCGTTCATCGATCACTTCAGAGTGGGAGAACACGTCCATTCGCATCGACAATGAAGACGCAACTTTACACATGGTAAGGTGGAAGAATTTACTTACCCATGGTAAGATGGGAGCACATGCTTTACACATGAAAAGGGGAAGCACTAAGATATTTGCTTAATTTTAAAGAAGATTCGATAACCAAATAAGACTATATAAACTTGCGTTTTCAGATGTAGATTGCGATGGCAGCATGT
Source organism: Stratiolaelaps scimitus (assembly GCA_019614645.1). Classification (NCBI taxonomy): domain Eukaryota; kingdom Metazoa; phylum Arthropoda; class Arachnida; order Mesostigmata; family Laelapidae; genus Stratiolaelaps; species Stratiolaelaps scimitus. Next base: position 7,558,659 of record JABWDB010000012.1, read on the forward strand.
CCAGATTTCGTCACTGTGTTGTCAAAGATCAGACCCCGAAGCGTTCTATTAGAAGCAGTTACCGCCCTTGGGACTGTAAGTGACACGTATCTAGTACATTATTTGGCGTCTGAATAAACAAAATAGACTTATCAACTTTCTACTGTCGTCAGATTGGCTCGGACCAAAACTACTGCGCGAAATAAGAGAGAAAAAAAATATTTAAAAAAAATAAGAGCGAAAAATATACACATTTTTAAAAAAAATGTGTATATTTTCTGCTTTGTCTTCTCGCGCCTACCTGACGGAGGCAACTAATAAGCTTGCAGTAGTTTTGGTCAGGGCCAATCCTCGATCTTTGAGATGGTCGCAAGGAGGGCTGAAATCGTTCGGCCTAAGATATTTTTCAAATAAAATCACACTTCGTATTTTGTAGGGTGTACGTATATATCTATATATACGTATACAGTATAAAGCTTCAAAATGCAAAACATTGGTATATCTCTGGAGCCAAGTGTTCCGCCTGAACTTTATGCATATTTTTAAATGGTAATTTACTGCTAGTTACTATTCTCTCTTGCTTGCTTTCAGCAACACGCTACGTCCTTGGGACCGCAACGCACACAATTCTTCAAGAAGCATTCGTCATTGTGAGCTTCCCAGAATGCGGAGAGATGCCAGAAACGTACATCTTGAATTACAATTATTCCGGTACTGGACACACGCTTCGGATAGATAGTAGGCCATCAGGTGAAGTGATGGTTCCTCTCCGCACTGAGGTGATCCTCAACGGCGAGACCATCTGTGGGCCTGACTCGCTGAAAGAGATTTTACCAGAAAAACATGTGATGACCCCAGACGCGGGTGAGTAATGCCTGTTGATTGGTCTTTCTGCTCTCGTCTTGCTGCGGGCGCTCAAGGAATCAAATACGGTTTTTCTGCGTTTAAATGGCTCGAGTTGGGGTAATCGGGAAATGAAATCGAAAAGAGCCAGGATACAAATGATTGTGATTATAGCAGGTCCCGGCCAATGTTTTTTCCCAGTAGCCCTCGTAATCTATTCTGTTGCTTAGGTACGTCAGCACAGTAGACTACGCAATATAGGTACCACACTAATTCCTCATCAATTTCAACACTACGATATAGCTCCCAGCACTATGAGTTCAACGGCGAATGTCATCGTCTCCCGCTCCATTGTGTGCCTTGCCCACCTCTTCCAGCGCCCCAAAGGTCACTGCGGGTGACCACGAATGCGTCTCTGGGCATCGTGAATGTGCGTTTCCCTTCATCAGATTGGTGTGACCATCGTTCTCCTCACTATCTGGCGTACAGAACTCTCCAGCAGCCGGCTTACAATCAGCAAGAGGTCGAGCTACTACCGAACCGACATGATATTTCGATAAGTTTAGCTCTGGGGTTGACGCATGTTTTTGATGGCCACATCACTTGTGGTGAAGTCACTGAAAGATTAGGGCGAACGACGTCAGTCACAGGTAAGTAGAGCATGCTAACCCACTATCTTCGCCTGCTAAACTGAAGAAAGGCGTGGGCATAGACCTCTCACAGCTACGAATATCACTGTCATCTCCATTGCTATTTAAGGCCATTACGTGTTCCTGAATGACTTTCAAAGTGAAGGGGTATACTATAAATTTATACTATATGTATTTTTTTTTTCGAGATGTATATCTATACCGGAAAATCGAAATAGTTGGAATAGCCTTGCAAGCATTGATTAAGTGTGCTTCTGTCGCTAGACCTGTTCTCTCTACTTACTGTTGTTTCTGTAGTCCTAAAGCCGATCGAGTCGATTGTGCTGACATCAGATCCGACGACCTACTACTCTGCCGAAGTGCGGATCACCGCGTATCCAGCATATTCCCAATCCGTTTTTTCCTACATTGTCACTTTTATCCATGGTGACTCGGAGTTCACGCGCACGTTCCCGTACAGTGGTCTCATAACGGTATGTAATCACGTATCGTACAAATGTGAAATTTGATTTATGTAAATTTCTATTTCAACTATACTAATTACCCAGTCCAGACCACAACCTGGGTGGCGAAGTTTATACCTCTGATCCTGAAGGTAGCGGTTCAAATCCTGCCTTAGGAGACTTTATCTGTAACGGGTACAGTAAATCTTGGCCTCCTGTGCCGGGGTCGTCGGGGGACGTATATTTTGCATCAGCCGTCTGATCAATGTGTTTTTGCAGATAGGTGCGCTAACCCATCTGACACCCTCGGACTACATCGTGAGGGTAGTTCCCTTAATGCATTTGACACCGGAACTAATGTTTACGGAGGGTGAGTCGGCCTCTACGAGATTCATAGGACCATCCGGACCTGTACCATGCTCAGGTACGTCTCATCTTTTCAGGTCGAAATTAGGCACATATATTCGTCTGATAGCATGATGAACCTGACACACTAAGCCTCCCAGTTCTATAGGTCTGCACTGAGATATGATCGCAACCTCTACAGCTGATTAGACTTACATCCGTACGTTTCTAATTTATAAATATCGTTCAAACACGTTTTTTGGCCATATAAATAATGGCATTCAGGGAAAAATGTTTTTCAAGCAAGATGAACATGATGCTCGCGAGAGCACCAGACTGATGAATTCCCACTTGGGAGTTGACTTTTCGTTATTTAATATCTATGGCTGTATTTGCGCTCCACAGATTTGATGGTAGTCAAAGCAATTCACGTCTCACCATCGCCACGAAGAAACTACAGTGTCGATTTCAAGATCGAATTACGTGACGACATATCGATCTATATCTGGAACTTCGACGTATCTTATTGCCACCCCTTGATTTGCTTCAACTATACCATATTGAATAGCAATCCTGTTAAGGTAAAGTAAAACAGGTCCGCGAATTGGCAATATATAATATAGAAACGTGGAGGGGGTATCGAAGTCGTCTTTTCTCATAGAAAAAGTGAGGTTCACATATTTTTTGCGTCGGTGCTATAGTCCAATAGGTTGAGCTACATAAGCAACATGATCATGCCAGCATATGTGAGGCGCAGAGGATAACCAGAGGAACGAAATTTCAAAACACCTTTCTCTTGAATTAGTGGCCAACTTCGTTAACCGTCAGGCATTCGCCTCTGTGTAAAGTTGCTTGCAATGCAGATACATCTGAATACACCATAGAATAAGCATACGAGGAGCACACCGACTGCCCACATAGTTGGGCTGAGTGCCCACAGACACCGGAATTGCAACGATCATCAAGTAGCTATTCAAATAATGGCGTTTTTTTCATTAGACGAAAAATCAAATAAAAGCGAAAATTAAGTACGCTAGTGGTATTTCGAAAGGAAAACAAAGTTACAACGTGATACCGGTAAAAAAAAACTCCGTTCATAAAGGGGACTACAATGCATCCAATAGAGAAGGAAAATAATCGAGGCACTATCAATGAAAATAGTTCGGTAAACCAACCTACTACTTACTGCGTTTATGCCGATCATCACTTTGTTTGCGACACGTACTTATTATATTGTTAAATATTATCATATGCTCAAATTGTTGCCCACATTACAAACTTTCTTCATTGCTCCACCCCTGATAACATATGGCACTCTACAGATCGTAGAGCTAAAGAACGTCGCCGATGTCGACTACCTCGTGAGGTATAACGTTTCAGTGATTGCCCGCTTAGGGATTATGAACGGATCCGTACCAGAGGCCGCGATGGCGCTTAGGCCGGAGTACTCGACGACATTTAAGATGACCAACTGCGAGGATTGCCCAGGTACGGTTACGTTATCAAGCCTCAGCATTAGACAAGAGTTGTTCAGGAGTTTCGTTTTTGGTTCCTTTCGAGGCTAAGATTTTTAATAGCATATTCACGGGATATAGGAATACAGAATAATGAAAATATAATAACACGATACTAATTAGCCTGCCCGAAATCGGGCGGACGGCATTGACCGGGCAGGGTGATTTGTATGTGTATATTCACAATGTGATGTGAAGCAAAAATTTCAATTATGAAAAATACAATGAGGAATAATGAAAATATTGATTTCCATTTATATTTACAATTGGTGTAGATTTTATTCTCATAAAAATATTTTCTATTTTTTATTTATTTATATTATTGACTTTCTTTTTTATAAATGAATGGACGTTTCAGAAGGATGTTTAATTATATAAATTAAATCTGTTATTTTTTATTATTTTAAATATTCATTTGTGCTTCGGCACGTCGGGACCGCGTGATGGCGTGGTCTGGGTCTTCAATGCGCATCTCTTTGAGTGCAATTGTCATGTGGGTTTGTTAGAGAAAGCCCAGATAAGTCCCGCAGTACCGACACGATAGGTTTTTGAAGTAATGTTCCGCAGCAGTACCAAGGCCTACCATGGGAAGACAGCTGAATGTCGTCTTTGAGAAAAAGCCACATGAGTACCTCATATTTTTCAACAGACCGCAATTACACCAGGAACTAGCTGAATTGCGTCCGATGCAGTTTTGGACGCTGCATACGACTGTGAGGAATTAAAATGTTATTGCTGGTTCGTGTTTTCCAAGTTCCTAAGCAGTGCCAATGTAACCACTAAGGCGTGACCGATTTTGACGTGTTTCTGTGATCTTAAAATCGGTTTAAATTTGCAGTATTATATGGTGCTCTTACCATGGATCTGGTAGATCCCCAGGATGATTTCATCAATATCAAGATAAATCTACCTGTCGCGAAGTGCATAGAGCCGGAGTATACTCTTCAATACGAAAGCTTTCCGGACGAACGCTCCTCAACTGTAGCTAACTTCAGTTCACAACGTGGCACCCAGCGCAAATTTAGCCGTATTCACCTTACGCCACCTCGTACAGATTTCATACTGAGAGGCTTTCTGTATTGGGAGGATATAGGTGCCAAACTGACTGTAGCTTGCGGAGAGCGCGTCGATACATACTATGGACGGATTAACACCGGGAGAGGAAGTGAGTCGCAGACGGTGCACAGAGTTAATTAACACAAGTTAATTTTCCTATTATCATCTGTCCATCTGAAATCTCTGCTGAAAAGTCAGCTTGGGTGACGCCCAAACGAAAAGAACACCAGTGCTCAACAGTGTAACGTGTCTCGACATAGGATACCTAATACTATACCATACATAGCGGAACTGCAATATTGACCTGTGTTTGGAGGTTAATCGCAATCTGTAACTCTCTTACTCGTTTTGTACAGAACCACAGCCTATTTCCTATGCCGAAGCGCGCCTCAATGGTACTTCGGCACAGCTCAAAATTTTCACCGACACTCGATTTAAGAAAGGAATACCCGTCCCAGATAAATTCCTTCTCACAACTATACCTTCATCTTCCGTCTACACTTTTAATCAGACGGTGAGCAACCTTATTATCACTGGTGGAAGCTTGTCTGGGACACCTGTAAAACTGGGTGACTATTTGTTTACAGTTTTCACGCCTTTCCTTATATTATGAGTAGATATGCCTAAGTTTCCTTGTACAGTTCGATTTCCCCATGGAGACTCGGCATTAGAAAATGTGATCGAAAGCATATTTCTAATTCCCATTGTATTCCAATAGCATACAAAATACTTTGAATTTATTCAAACATACAGTAGGGCGGGATTTCTAGAGATTATGGGGGGGGGGGGGGGGTGAGGACGACAATGTTCCGAGGAAGGCGATGGCATTGCCTCTCTGCACGGCGAGGGACAGCCGCTGCAGGAGGAAAGAGCCAGCGCGCTTGTCCCCGGTGGCGCGGATCAGCCTATGGTAGACCCCCTCGAGGAAGTTCGCAGTGAGAGGGCCGTGCCCGCCCAAGGTCTCAAAGGCAAGGGGGGAAAACAGGTGGGTTGCTTGGAGAGCGGCGTACTTCCTTAGCTTTGCCCGTTCCGCACGCGCTACTGCGTAACCGGGGATGGTTGCACAGTGGTTGACATAAGAGGGTGCTAGAGTGTCAACCACAGTGCCGTCCCAAACCAGGTGCTGCCCTCGATGGAAGGGGACAAGGGTGAGGCCGTCAGGGCGGCGGCCGTCAGAGGTGTCGAGGCCCTGTGGCTCCCTTGTGCAAGGAATACCGGCGGAGTGGAGGGCCCTCACGAGCGTGTCATTAAGCATCGTGTGTCGCGGATGGCGACCGGCGCTGCGTTCGCACGAAAGACCGTGGTGGCCATTCGTTGCGACGGGGTCCCCGCAACGCTCGCAGCTGTGGGCCGCAACTACAGGGGCCCCGAGGCGAAGGCCCACACAGAAGCGGAGGGAGCGATCGTCTAGAGCAGTACCAAGGGACGAGGAGGGCAGCGCGTGGAGCCACGCCCCCGCACCAGGCCTGTCGACAGCCCGGAGGCGAGCTTGGTCAGCAGCGTGTGGCGCAGAGGCCAGGAGGGAGTCCCGCAGCTCCTGGTGCAGGGCATCGGACCATGCCCGCTGCTTGCTCTGTTTGTCCGGAGGGACCCGAGCGCGGGCGCCCGTCTGGTCAAGGGCAGCTTCCTGGGAGGCGGAGAAGTGGGCGAGCGCCTCGGGGGGGAGGACTGTAGCGACCATGTCGGCAACCGCCGTGAGCGACGCGGCGTAGCAAACGTCGGCCAAGCGGCGAACACTGAGAATGCCGAGGCCCCCGAAGCGGACTGGAAGGGTAGCCTGCGACGCCGCCTCCGGAGGGAGCTGGAGGTTCAGGATCGTCGTCAGCGCGTCCAACACCAAGTCGTCATAATCGTGAAGGGCTGAAGCCTCAGTGCCGGCCGGGCATGTCCTAAGCAAGTGCTGCATGCGTGCCGCCGAGAAACAGGACCGAAGGAGGAACAGCCCCTGGTGAGCCGATAACAGGGGCAGTCGGTCGAGCATCACGGCCGTCCTCTCGAGGCAACGGTCCAATAGCGGCCGGATGGCCTCGTCCGTGAGAGGGGAGCCGACGAGCTCGAGGGACAACCTCTGAGTGAGACGGCATCCTGGGAGCGACCGCTGGAGGTCGGGCTGCGCGTCCAAAGAGAAGATCTCGCACTTAGTGGGGTTGAGGGCGAGGCCGCTGCGCCCCTCGTAGTCGAGTACTCGCTGAACGTCGGAGGCGACGGTCGCCGGATCACCTGCCAACGTTCCGTCGTCCATGTACCACAGCCGCAGACGCGACTGGAGGGACACAGCGAGGGGCCGGAGGGCCAGGCAGAAGAGGGCTGGGCCCAGCGGGTCCCCCTGCTGGACCCCGCACTCTGAGCTGATGACGGCGTTGTCCATGATCAGATGGGAGGGACCACGATAGGCCAGGTCGACCAGAGGGAAGAGCCCAGGGACGTGCTCAGCAACCTCCCGCAGAACGAGATCTCGACGGACCGTGTTGAAGGCATTGCGAAAATCAAGCTTGACCAGGGCCGCGTCCGGATGAGCGTGGATGAAGGCGCGAGCCGCGTGAGCAGCGATCTCCGTCCCAGACGCCTGGCCGCAACCCAACTGGGTTGGGCCGAGCAGGGTCACGACCGTGTCCCTCTCGTTGACCCAGGCTATCTTAGCAGCCAGGCGACGAATCGTGCTGGAGCAGGCGATGGGCCGTATCGACCCGTCCTTTTTCTTGAGGGCGATGAGGCGCGCGCCGAAGAGTATAGGCCGTAGCGCCGATGGAACCGTGCCGGCCCGCATGCAGTCGACCACCTTAGCGAGGGCCTTGGCGAGGGCAGTGGCGACGGCTCCGAGTGCGGGAGAGAGCAGGTCCCTGAGATGACGCGGCCGAAGGCCATCGGGGCCGGCTGACGAGCTCGGGGGGAAAGAGGAGACGGCCGCAAAAACCTCATCGGTTGACGTTGGGGCAATGTCGACTTGCGGGGGACGGACGGGGAAGGCGTAATCAGGAGGGGCGGGGGGGTGCTTCGCCCTGAGGGCGTGGAGAGCCTCAGCCGAGTCCGTGGCCGAGTCGGTAGAGCACAGGGCCCGGGCGGCACCAGAGATGTCACCCTCGGAGAGTTTTTGGGTGGCTATACGCGCAGCCATCTGGCCCGTATCCGTGGGCGGAGGACGAGGGCCGCGGGGGAGTTGACGACGCAAGCGGTACTCCAAGCGCGCCCCAGCACGGAAGGCCGCTAGGTTTCCCCGAATCACGGCTGGGAGGGAGCGGGAGGTGTCGCCTTTGTCCGGCATCTGCAAGACCACTCGGGCGAAAGCCCAAATACTACAGACAACAGACTCGCAGTATACAATATTCAAGCAGTCCAAGCCACCGGCTTGGAGATGTTTAAGATGATTTTCGGAATTTTGCGAAGATTGCTCATAGTGCATGATGCACGATTTCGCAGAGGCAATGCGATTCATTGTTTATTCCACGTTTCACCTTATGTGAACATATTTGGACTAGCATACATTGATTGCTGCCCTCCTCATTGTCGTTTACTCATTGACTATAACCTCTACTACATCAATTAATTACAGACGATTAACTTGAATGGCGTCGGCGAAGGATATAAAGTTTTGGTGCATCCTCTTTTCACGGTAAATCGTTCCCATCCAAACAGTGACCTGCTCACCGGCGAACCATACAGCTTCACCTTAACCGAGACAGGTATATATGACTTTCAATTAAGGGAGAGGCCTAATAAATATGGTTTCTTTGGAGGAATAAGATGATGACCTCAGATCTCATCCTCTGCAATTGTAATTCAATAAAACTACAGTAAAGGGTCTCCCGATTTAATTGAGTATGCGTCGGCAGGGGCCTTCGCCACCTTGATCGTGGTCGTGACTCCCTTCTCGGTATTGAAGGTTTTAAATTTCGGTGGCACGGTTTAGAAAGTGGCTTTCTCAAACGTTGTATGAGCAACGTCGGCGATTGCTTTTGGCCTTGGCCGATATAGTGGCTTACGGACACTGTTTTTTAGCATCTTGGCACACAAGATTATTAATAATCTCGACAACGATCGACTTTAGGTATGGGAAGACCTAGTGCTTGTTTGTTCATAACAAAAACGCTTTTGTGACGAAATGGTGCCGTGCTGAGCCTCCGATTGACAGTTTCATGCGTCGCCATGTTAACTTATGGGACCAAGTCGCGGCTTCGACCCGACTCCGCCTAATTCACTGTGGGAGAGAAGGCAGCCCCACTTAGGTCGGAGCGAAGACGAGCAGAGGGAGACACTCAGAAATGAGGCCGAACTCTTCAGACGGCTAAACTACTAGCGAACGGTCCCGAAGCCATCTAAGAATATATCATCACTGTAATATTTGTAGTCTTAGTATTAGACGTAAATAAATATCTACGTCCATTAGTTTTCTAAAGACCGCTTAAATAGTCAATTAGGCCACACAGCTACCAAAAGTGAACTAGGCAAAGAAAATGAAATCTAAGGGAAATTCAACGATTAAGCAACCCGAGGGGCTTTTTCGGCTTCCGAAAGCGTAAATTCGCCTTATCTCGAAAACGAACAATCCTAAGTTTGACGAACAATTTGTAACATACGTTCCTAACTTAAGATTGGTCGGTTTCGAGATGGCATTATCTCGAAATTTACGCTGTCGGAAGTCGAAAAACCCCCTCGGATTGCTCATTCGCTTAATTTCCTTTAGGCTTCTTACTTGCTTCTTTTTTTTGTGTCGTATGTAGGTTCGACAAAACTCACAGTCCGACCATCTTGGTTTGCTGTTCAAGTCAACTGGAGAAATCTAAGAAGGAATTTTTATATTCACGTTTGCCCTGTACCGTGGCCCTTTGTGGAAAACACAAACGGATGCGAAAAAGGTGCCCGGCCCAGGTCACAACGGGTATGATCTTTGACACACACAAGCAGTTAAAAAAACGCTCATCCCATAGTTTGGTGACTAGGGCATTTGTTGGAGCCAACGTGAGACGAAGGGGAAAGCAAGAAAAATTACACTAAAGGGAAAGTCACGGAAAAGCCTCATCAGAAAATAATTTGGGAATCCTACATTTCTGAGCCTCACTATGGACCTTTTACCTGGGAAATAGTGGAGAGTTATCTATTTTCTTTTAACTGTTACTATTGTCATTAGTATTACATTCATTTTCTTATACTAATGAGAACCTTATATTCAATTTAATTTATCCAAGAAAATAGAGCATCAGAAGGTGCCCGTTTCATTGTTCTCCCGGATTATGCAAGCCCAAATCTTCCCCCCCCTTGCTTTTGAGACGTTAGGCGGTCAGCCCCTCACTGGAAACTTCCTCGAAGGGGTCTACCATAGGCTGATCCGCGCTACCCGGGACAAGCGCGCAGGTTCTTTCCTTCTGCAACGCCTGTCCCTCGCTGTGCAGAGAGGCGATGCCATCGCCTTCCTCCGGACATGTCTGCCCCGGCCCCGGTCCGCAGCTACCGCCCCCAGATAATCCCTAGAAACAATTCCTAATTATTGTATATTTGAATAAATTACATTAACTGTGTATTCCTGCAACCTTAATGCTTAATACCAATGTAACTTTTAAGCGCACGAATGCTGAGATTACCTCCCTCTTTCCTGGCATCGAATATGGCCTTCTCGCCTTCTATAATACCCATAAGGGAAAACGGATCGAGCGACGGGCGACATTCACCACACCAGAATGCCTTGAAAATTGTCCAGGTATGGTTCTGGTTTTTTCCTTTTTTTTACCTCGTAAAGCTTTGATACGTATGCTCCAGTTTTATTAACTATTGCGTCATTTGAAACGAGTCAGGCGCCGCGTGCATTCGTTTTAGAACTCTCTCTCTCTATCAGATTTCACACACGTTGCAACCATATCAATGTATAGTACAATTAATCGGTAGTTCACGTCGCCATAGATTTCGTGTAACGAGCGGTTTAACGCTTCGTTTACAGATCTACTCGACACACGGCTGGATGTGCTTGTTTTACCACAAGACTCTGAAGCGACCGTGGATATTGTCATCAGTTTGCCTGACAATCACGGATTTAATGGATTTATTTCGTTTAAGAATCGAGAGACCGACAAATACGAACACGAATATATCCACGCAAATGAGACACCACATAGAATCAAGGGGCTCAAATTCTGGAGGATCTATACGATCAGAATTCGTACAGGACATGACACGGGGCGCGTCATGCGACAGGATGTGTACACAGGGGGAGCTGGTACGTAATAGGTCCGAAGCCAGATTGCATCTACGCTGCGGAGCTGAATCCCTAACAGCGCCTACCACTTAATATGTACTATATTGGACAATCGTGATTGTGGTCAAATCTGGTGGTGTCAATCGATAGCCGTATATAAATATTGCCTCCCGAGAATGGGGGCAGCTACTGAACAAGCCTCTTATGATTAGCTAAAAGCGATTTCTTATTTGTTGAAGAAAGTACGCCGGACGGGGTAGAACGCATGGCCAGGTTTGTCTGACGGTGGGAGGCCCCGCCGGAAGATCTGCCCCCAAGTAATATCCATGTTGTTATATAGTGTTTGTTTTACGTATGGTTCAATATATGTGTGTCCATGCATGATCGGATACAAATTTCAAATGACAGGAATGTAGGTCGCCCCACCGTACTGAGTTGGCTCAAATGTTGCTGTTTTCTTGTGTGTGTGTTGTTCACGCTATCACCCCCTCTCCCCCGTTCCCCCGCTTCAGAGGTCTTCCCAGGACTGCGCTTTTATGTGACCAAAGACGATCAACATTTTGGGGTTCGAGTGCATGTACCACGTGGCTACCGTAACGACACCACAAAATTTGGTGTAAACATCTGCCCATTAAATGTGAAATTTGCTGGGTGTAGCAAGGATAGACGTCTGGCCAATACGACCTTTACGAAGGAACCCGAAGTTACGGTACGATCATGCACCGTTTCCCTTAAGAAATACCCGAGAACTGGTAACTGCCAATATCTGGTAAAATTGTTCAAAGAAATGTTGCTTCGAGAATGATAAAGAGTGACGAAAAATGAGCTGTGTCCGTTGCAGTCTTCGATGCTGAACACGACTGCAATAAGCAATTGTTTATAAAAATGTTCTTTCGTTAGTGTAATACAGCATATATATGCTATATATATATATATATAACTCGTTTTTTTCTCAATACATGCAACACCCAATAATTTGAAAACGTCTATAGTCATTCAATGATAGCCCGCATTTTCCTTATTTGTGTATCATTTATGAATCTGTTCATTGTTGCGTTTCTCGTGTATTGTAGCTGGACAGGACTTACCTCCGCCCAACATTGCTGGAATGTGTGCTGGGACACATATGTTATATATCTATGTGTGTCCCAAAGAAGTCTTCGCTTATCTTCTCATTTCTCATTGCAGATTGACGGACTGCCCTACCATAAGCTACTTGGGTGGACAGAATTTTTTAATTATAACCAATCTACGTGGTTCCATATCATAGTTACGCCATATATCATCTTTGGCTCAACTTGGGTCGAAGGGCCGATGGCTTTGCGGTTCGCTAAAGTCAGTGAGTTCAGTTTTTCATGTTTTACTGTTTGTGCAGCTATTTAGAACAGTTGCGGTTGGCACACTGAAGTCTGTTAACATTGAGGCAAGGAAGCCTGACACGATATTAAGGAGTAACTGATCATCGCGCTAGTCACGCTACTGAACAAATTCCTAGAGTTGTGCTCGTATAGTCCATTAGCCTGGAGGGAATGATGGTTTCCTGCAAAAAAGGCGAACTGCAGTCTTCCAAGACAGTGATGAAGCTATATGAGCCGCTGTATTTTGTCAAAGGGTGACCAGTTATATGTGTACAAGGACAGTACACATATAACTGGTCACCCTTTGTGTGAAGTCTCCAAAACTGTAGTTTAGTTTCTCTCGCCTATGTTGTAGTGCACTACGTGCCTTTTTCTCAGTACATGCAACACCCAACAATTTGAAAACGCCTGTAATCCTTCAATGATAGCCCGAATTTGCCTTATTTCTGTGTCATTTATGAATCTGTCCGTTGTGGCGTTTCTCGTGTGTTGTAGCTGGACACTTCTTACCTCGCTACGTGCTGCGTAAGTACCGTCAACAAAGGATGGCACTCCTCGTTTCGGATGAACACTCCATGGCCGCTCGTGTTGCTCTGAAGCTAGTCGTTACTACCATTTTTGCTTAATGATGACCGACGACCGTGAAAAAAAACCCATTTTATTAAAATATAATCTGATCGTTTCTCATCATCTCATAGCCCTACAGCTGGCATTGGGACAAGGGACGCGAGATGTCGTAGACATCAAGATTCTACTCTGTCCGAAGTGTGACAATCCACGATATTATCTTCGCGTCAGGAATTCCTTCTACGAGATGGAGCATTTCGACGAGGTCGGTACGGAGATTAGGATGACAGCCAAACCTCCTGCGGGCTCATCAGAAGTGCTGCTTAGGGGGTTTCGGAGGAATGATGACATTCGTATCGAAGTAATGATAGACTGCGGTAATTCGCAGATCTACAGACACCTTGGATCTATCTTTACGGGATATGGAGGTGAGTGTTCAAGGCATTGTCTAGGCATCGGCTATGGCGAAGAATTAATAGGCCGTAATAGTTCGGTGGGGATGTGATTCGATCTGAGAATGAACAGCTGAACAGCTTCCGAGCTTCAAGATTTTCGCTTGATTCGCGTAATATCTCAGTGGCCCAATCGCGAGCGTATACTATTAAGATTATAAAATCAACAGAACCTCAGGAGTTAAAGTGAAAAATGGTGTCCAAAAATTGTCTTCTAACAGTTCCTTGTAACGGTAAATGGTATGCATCTATTCATTTTCAAAAGGTTTAGTTTGTAGCTTTGTTAGCCTGTCAGTAAGCTAGGTTTGCTTGTTTTCGAAGGCTCGGCGAGTCTATTTTCACGGTTCACAAATGCTCCGATAAGATTCTATTCGTTGGTAGATCTAAGCGACTGAGTTACTATTTTCGGACTGATCTCGACAGCACCACCTCCGATTCCTGTTGTTGCGATAGAGCCGTCGCTGCTGTCTGCTGTTGTCAAGATCTTCACCGATGACCGGTGGGTACTTCGCGTTCCACCGGTTGGCTTTCTCCTTAAGTGGTGTCGTCAGACTCCGCTAAAAACAGTTTGCAAAAACAAAACAATCCCATTTGGCGGCAGCAAAACGGTGGGTACTATCGCCACTTCCTAGGAGCTATAGAAGGGTGACGGGTATATCAAGAGATATCGAGTTGCACTGCGGTAGTAGACAGCATGTGTATATATGAATAATCGGTTTCGAGAAGAACAGCTATAATCTTCTACCAGTAAAACTTGACAGATGATATGGAAGTTAACAATGTGACGAAAAGCAGTGAATAATCTTTCAGATGAGAGCGTCGCAAATATATCTCAATATATTTATGTAGCAATGTTCGTCGCTGTCCCCTACGAAAAGCCCTTCATGAAGACTTTGGTTGCGTCTCCCATAGGGATGCGTACCTTGACACACACAATGTAACCTAGTTATTCGACTGACCCAAAAAAGCCGGCACACATCCTCACGCATTTCAGTTGGCCGGGACAGAGTTCATGAGGGACCCCTTTTGTATTCCTTTCTGCATCGTCAGATCACTTTTAATAATTCTAGTTCTAGTTTGTTCAAAAGCTTTTTTGATCGTTTCGATTCGTCCGTCAAATCGAGATTCGGGAATGGGTGGGCCCCCTCGATCTTCATTAAGGTCCCGGTCGCCGCGCCTGGTGATGAAGTGGATATTATTTTTTGTCGATTCCTCTGGTGCGCTCCCTGTGCGGACAGGGGAGCATTCGTTGGAGTGCGACGTAAATTGGGCATATGGCACTCATTCGACCTTGAAGTTAACGCAGGTCAACGCTAGTCAGCATCCTCAAGTAGCACGGGCATGCAACGATAAATCAATGGCGGGGTGAGGTCCTGTGCGTGATAGGCCTAATTGTTTAATGGTATAGTCATATCACTAGCGGGGTCTTTTCAAATGTATATCGTTGTCGATATTGCTGCGGACAACTAATTGCCAGTTGTATTATTATGCGGTTGAATGAAAACAGGTAAAAGAGATCATTCTGAACCTGCCGGACTACCTCTAGTATGCTACTGTCTTTCATAATGGTTTACTTTATCCTCCTTATGGTCACCTAGCATCATTTGGCATGTCGCTGCTCGTATAAGGTCACAGCCGTAGTCGCGAAGATTCTATAACTATATTCAGCATTTGCTAATGGTACTGTTTGTATTTCGGCACTGTTTCAGCTTGCCAATATTGACGATTTAATTCCCGGAGTCAATCACAAGCTCATAGTGTGGCCTCTAGGAGACGCCACCAAGCTTAACGGATCTGTAAAAGGACCTCCTTATCCTAGCAACTTCGTCACCCGCAGATTTAAGCATGAGGAAGGTCCTACAAAATATATTACATTTTAATATGATTGGTGTTCACGAACTAATAGCACTTCCAGCGAATCTAGAAATTAGTTACCGGTTATTTTCCTTGTATAGCTGTGTTGGGTAGAGATGGCCTGAATCTGGTTCGCTTGTTAGCGAGGAGCGTCTGATGGGAGAAAGGCTGAGATGCAGCCGCCAATGAGATAGTTCCGGGGTCCCCGCAAAAACCGCGACTCGGCGGTAATTTCATCAGCAAAGCTCGTATCTTTGAAAGACGTTTCTCACGTTCCCATGGCACAGTGTTTACGAGGCATCGCATCGTCTTCCGAGCCAAAGGGGCAGACACGTACAGAAACGGTCTTTAGAATTTTCAATATTCACAATACCACTGCAGTCGAAACTGTTTATGAAGATATTTGGAGAACAGCATAGACCTGTAGCATGAACTCACTTCCAGCAAGTCTGGATACAAGCTAGACAAACAAATTATTTACCCAGAGCTGGTAAACTACTTTTTTACGACATTATACTGTCGTAGTGTCACACTACAAACTGAGTTCGTTTATTTATCCTTACATCCTTCATTTCAGACTCACTCAATCCCAAAGTGAACGCTTCAATGTTTTCGGCCGTCATTCGACGAAGGTCGACCTTTTACGGCACCGCCCCCTCCGACGTATTCTATTTAGAACTTAAACACTTCGATATGATTATCAGGAGGGTGGACGTATACAAGCTTGAGCTGGTAAGGTTTCAAGAGTTACAATATGTATTATGTGTGCATATTCCATAATTGATTACGGAACCTGTCCCAAGGTCAGCCAAAGCCATCCCAGTGTACGGTAGTTCCGTTATCAGAATACAGGATGAGACACGTCTCGTTAGTAAAGACTCTGTGAATGTGTGTGTGTATATGTAATAGGCTATAATCATAAGATACGAGTTGTTTAAAACAGTCCTTCTTATATTAGTGCGTCATACGAGGATTCTCACGGAAGCCATGTTTTCTTACGAGTCCTCCAAAATTCGAAATCCGAAAAATGCGTTCCTCACACTTAAGTCATGTGACTTTATGGGTCCTACCACCTCTGGCACCAGTGTACACATTATAAATATCACGGTGTATATCAGTATATAATAGAACCGACTTGGTTATAAACCAAGTCGCACGCATCTGCCTTTTACAACTGGCCACCGGACCATCTTTCGGATTCTCACTGATATATTACTAACATGATGCGACACAAGTTCTCAGCTTATTAGAAGATTTCCATTCAAATAGCGATAAAAGACGGGCAATTTACAACAAGCCCGGTTGACCTTGCCACCGGTGTTTTTTTTTTTGTGTTATAAACCGCCGGCTTACTATTCCGTTCGGTCCTGCAGGAGACCGTGTTCAAAGACCTCTTTCCTGGAGATCAGTATCAATACACTCTCAGCGTGCGGGGCGCGAGGGACAGACTATATCGGCTTGAGCAGATGTCATTCCGAACGCAAGAATGCTATTTGGATTGCGAAGGCAAGCTGCTGTTCATGTCGTTAGGCATACAACCTTTCATTTTTAACAAGTCACGCATGTTGATCTTCTTGAGGCCATTTATGCGATAAAATGTCTTCCCTGATTGCCTCCCCCCCTCCCCAGCGTTCACCGTTTGGATTTCTCGTATCCAGTTCGCTGTTGCATCACGCAAATGCGGTGCACTTCGGGCCCACTGTGCGGTAAAATGAAAACGGCCGTCGGCAATTAATCGTTAGCACCTATAGTCAGCTGTTATAGGTATCTGCATTTTGTGCAGGGTGGAACGAACTGATCGAATAGGTGGAGCATTATATTTGCAGAATTGCAACATGCGGAACCGCTGAAAATCGTGGTGGAGCCGGCTGAAAATTCGGTTACCATTACGGCTCGAGTCGATATGGAGGAATCGTTCGATAATTGCAAAATCCGGGGCTATCTGGCGAATGGATATCAATTTTCTGGCAAGGTCAACCGGCGTCGTTTCAGGCGAGAAACACCAGAGGTCATTCTCTTCGGACTCAGATTCTGGACAACTTATACAATCAAGCTTTTGTTCACCTGCTCAGACAATTCGACAGGGTCCGACACCGTCAATCGTAGAAAATATTTTCGGCACGATTTTTACGTTGCAGGACCAAGTGAGTACACTGGGCTTGTTGTAAATTGCCCGTCTTTATAGATACAAGATCAATATTTGACCAAAATGTTAAAAATTAGTGTTTCTGTGAGAGCATTCTTCTATGAATGCATACAAGCAGGGTACATACTTTAAATACACGACCCTATTCGAATATGTATTTGCAGAAAAATTCACCGCTAGATTACCTCCCTCATAACCTGTAGATTATTTTCGAAGGACTGTCCTTAGTTCTGCACTCTAAAAACAGAGTTCAGCTCGGTGTCGTGCTCAGCTGTTCGAATACTACTTGCATCTCTCATCGCTAACGCCTAATCTTAATGCAATGGAGATCCTCGCGAAATCTCAATTATTACAAAACACGAGTGATCGGCACTAGAAATCGAAAAATAACCATGTCAATGCATTCCAGTACGCTACCGGCCTCATCCTCTGGGACACGATCGGCTCTGTTCTCAGAGTTTACCTGATTATCCATCAGGAGCAATGCCAACTCGTCCTGGACCATACGCCCCAGGTAATTCCAATAGAACATAGAACATAGTAGGATACTACTTTTTCTGTAAACGGCCCGTGTTCTCTTCGGTGATACTTCGCAGAGCTGAAAAAATATTAGGTTGACAAAAATAATGAGACTCCTATCGTCTTGCGCCGAATTCTTATTATTGGCCGGTTTAAATCCAAATTTGGCGCGTAGTGAGACCCAACAATTAGCAAGCAGGCGGCGCAAAAGCCGCTAGCATGCGGCTTTCGTTGGGCGTTCGAAATGGCAACCGCCGGAGCAGGTTCCTCAGATTTGCATTTTCACAAGAAAAGTGTCAGGTTTATGTTTCAAGAGAAGAAATGTCTAGTTGAAATCCATCGAAGGTTGGTTAGCGGCTTTATATATATATATATATATATGTGCTCGGCAATTCTATGACCGACTAAATCTAACCTGCATAAATACAATAGCCGGTTTTATTGTGTCTGACTTTCCAATTTCAGAAGAACCTCCCGAATCTAGTGACCTTGCGGATACCTGCTACCTCCAAATAGACAAGCATGCTACTGGCAAGCGTGACGTATTTATGAATATCCCAACGTTTGGCACAACAGACCCCGTTCTGTACCAAGTGTTTACATGCATAGATGGTCTCTGCAGATCACACAATTCGATTCATACTACTCCTTTCACGGTGAGGTGCTATCTTGGTATCGTTCTTTTTTGCAGCAGATAAAAGTATCTAGGGAGCGAGACGGGTAGGATTACAGCAGGGTGCATTTATAGGTAGAAAAAAAAACTTTTTTTCCAGTTTTGAGTTCTTCGAAAACCTACGATCGCTAGCCTATTCTATAATAAAACCTCTTCGTACACTGTTACTTTTCGTTCTATGAATATCTCACTTTAGTTATGGTTTTACTGTGTTGATTCCTGTGTTCCATAACTGTCGTTTAAAAGACAATATAGAAAAGGGTCTGATTTTTAGTCTGTTAAGAATTGGTTAGCCAAGGGTCTGATTAATTTGCTATCCGCAATTATTGCAGATGCGCGCATACGATACCCACAGTTGGCAACATATGAGCGCACGGGTGCATCTTGTTAATCTTGCTACTATGGAGGAAGAGGGACCGACATTATCGCTATGGGATCGTGACATCGACCGTCTGTGCAATGAAACCTGTCTGGGTAATTAGTCATTGTGATTACGCTCATGCAGTTTCCTATTCCATGTTGATGAATATCACCCCAATTATACTAAGTAATAACACCTTGCCTCTTCAGTGCCGTTTAGCATCAGGCATGTATACGCTATTTATTGCACATTGCGTTGGTTCACCCGCAGGGGGGCCGCCAAAAGTTGTACGGAAGCAAACGCACTTCAGTTTGTCGAGTTAAGTGGACAAACACCCCCCTCCGAGTCGCTGTCTCGGATGCCGATTTGAAGTACAATGTTACACGTAGAAGGGTGTTAAAACGATTTATGAACAGCTCTTGAATCTTCCCCTCCCGTTGATATTTCGAGCTAGGGGGAAGATAAATACAGAAACCCCCATCATTGTTTCCTTACTTACTCCTCAAAAATGCGCGTTCCCGTCCGGCCGCAATCTACGCCAGCAATCTAGTTAAGTGGAATAGGAAATGCCTAGCTGAACTATGTGACAAACGGTGTGCAGTGTAATTTTAAATGGATGCGCTCGTGTGCCAGACTTTTGTAGCGATTACAGCAAGATAGTAGCGACAGGACATTTTCAGCACCTCGAAGATGTTCTACCTCGAACTTCTATACAACAAAATAATTTCCCCTGTACTCCAATGGGTTGCTCCGATCATATGGCGAACACGTTCATCAGGTTTAATTCAAGACTATTAATAAACGTCTTGATTTTGTTTTCTCAATCAGAAACGTCAAAGGATCTTCGTCCTGAGTTGCAGCTAGTGGCTGTAACCACGGCCACCGCAAGCGTCACAGTGAAAATCGGAGACTCTTTGTGCGTTCGGAAATACCCAGATATCGTCGACGACGCTCACTCAGCTCTTCGTACACTTATAGTTTTTGGGATACCTTATGGCCGCTCTGGCGTAATTTCGATCGATCACACTTTGGTTCACACGGAATCCTTCACGATTAGGGATATACCTCGCAATACTAGGGTAACAATACAAGGGATTGTGTCTTGCAAACCGGATGGGAACCGCAGTGCTAAGTATACGGGATTTATCGACACAATGTGATCCGCGTGAGTGGTGTCCCGCCGAAAATACAGAAATGAAAAGTGTGTACTTACTGAAAAACGTACGTGACAACGCCTTTTCATTTCTGTAAGTACACTCTTTTGCCGGAAGTAAATCTCTATTTGCTTGGCCATTTAGCGTTGTTTGATGAAACAATACGATTGCTTAAGCGGAATTACGTTTGTTGCATTCCCCTGCGCGGCTTCGTTTTTGTATGATTCTGGTATCAACTTTTCAAGTAAATCATAGTGAAACACACACAATCATATGATGAATAAATGTGGTACTTTTTAAGTCGAACGTGGTCGGACATTTTTATATAATTGTCGGTCTTCGAATGCATTTCGTAAATGGTCTTCGGATACACACAAGACCTGTACAAGAGTCACTAAGTAGTCACTATTTCGGGCTGCCAAAAACGTATCAAGGCGGTTCCTGGGGTAGAGTATTGAATTATATTTTTGATATTGTTCTGAGGCTTGTCAAATAGGGGAACAGCTGAGGGTCGGCTCGAAAACCAATACTTTGATTTTATCGCAAATTATTGGTGATGTTGTTCTTATTCTTTTGTTGTCGTTGTTGTGCCCCTATCTGACAGGCCTCACCTCAGGCCCCGGGGCTCAGAAAAATATCTAAAATATAACCCAAGTGCATATATAATACTTCTAAACAGTCTTGCGCCGAAGTGTGCCCCTGAATAGCGTAAGGCCACTGGTAGGCCTACTTTGTAAGAGATGTCCACTAGAAATGTCGAAGATGGCATTACTGAGGAAAGGAGGTGATCTTGGGTACCGCCGAGTAATTAGTTGTTGTTTTCTAGTGCTGGGATTTATCTTCCTTTGATGCCTTCTCTGCGCTTTAGCCTGTTCGTTTAATTCCGTGTTTGACCATATGACATTCGTTACTATACATGCGACATAAACGAATATTCGCACGATAGGACATATTCTTGGACGTAGAGTTACGACCTCGTTTATGCATGAACAGTGTCGCCCTTGGAGCGAGGTGGTTGATATGATGACTCGAAAAGAAAGCGGCTCCAGTTGAGACTGGGGCTGTTTCCCATTTGGGTCTTCGGGCAGGCCATACCCACCCTCTCCCCTGTCGACTTCCCCAGCTCAGGGAAGCCCTATCCGTATCCCCGCAAGACTCGTTAGGATCCGGGAGCAATTTTGAACAAATGGTTAGGGAGTCCTGATGCGGTGGCATTTTAGCAAATTCTGTGCGGTAATATGTTCGAAGGGACCCTATGGTATTGATCAAACCACGTAAACGTTTCTAGGAGCATTCAGTTCCTGGGATTTCAGTCCGTGCTCTAGAGTATAGTCATTGCATAGCAATACAGATACACTTTGCCGATAAAGATCGAATATCGGTTTGGTTCATATGAAACAAAATTATCCGTGCGCTTGTGAGCACCGGAAACAATTTGCATGATAAAACTGCGATCTCAGCAACTTCCGTGTGGATGCCGAATGTAGTGCTTACCTCGCCCGGTAGGTCACACGTCTAATTTGATCTATAGAGTCGATCAAATCGACGCACTTGTACTCTGGCGACCATCCATCCCGCAATACTACATACACCGGCTAAGTCGTAGGATCATGGTCACCTTTCATGTTCAACATGCTCATTAAGGTCATCCTCTTGAGGGGTATTCCCCGCTCCTATAGTTAACATGGATATTTTACATTTGGTTGTATTGAGGCGAGGGTATTGGCAGTGATCTTCTCACCTCTGCGTTGTGAGCAGGGTCTTCTGAACACTAAAAAGGGTTTCATCTCCTGCTGCCCTCGGTCAGTCGGAATAGACCCAATCAACGTGGTTGTAAAGGTGAGCTTTATTTCGCTATAACCGGGAATACAATGCAGCTCAATCATCCGGCTTGTAAGTCTCTTGTGAATATGATCTCTTGGATATAAGGTGGGTAAGTTTCTGGGACCAAACCCCTTACCACCCTACACCTCGCGTGGACCTCGGAGGTAGAGCGAAAAACAACAACTGAGGTGGCTGCGTGAGCGACCAGGTCCAAGTGCTGATTTGGCGGCTACCGTACTGCTCACTTTCGAGCCGATATTATCAGTCACATCATACCTCGTTCGCCTTGTTAACTGTCAACCCTTGCTCTTTGTGTGCCACCTATCCATATCCCATCGGTTTTCATCCACCGGCTTCGTTTTTCCACAATGCAGGTATCTGCGTCTTCGAGGCAAGCATTTTCATATAATTTTCGATTTTGGGATAAATGTCGTAAATTAACAAATTAAAATATACTAGTAGTTATAGTAGACTTCGTATCGAGCATATCAATCGATTTCTGAGATGAATTAATTCTGATTTGATGAGGTTAATTCTGTACCCCATTTCGAATCGATAATAATATAAGGAATCTAACGCAAGTGCTCGCACTGCTAAGCAGTGCGGCGCCGAGGCCTGCCGTAGTGTTGCTTAGGACCAATAGTAGAATTTACTCTGTAAGAGATGACTACAAGGAATATCGGCAATACCGAAGACAAGAAGCGGCTGTGGATACCAACGAGGGTTATTTGCTCTCTGGTGCTGGGGATAGTCTTCCTTCAACGGTCCCCTTGCGTGTTAGCCGGTTCGTTGATCTTTTGTGTTACTATTGGACATGAATTACCTATACGCGCGCACGATAGTGCCTTCCCAACAGCAGAAATAAAGCGATGTCGAACCTCTCGAGCAGCACCGAACGCGTTTATTATGCATTTGTTGCTTGTCATCCCTTAGGCTTGGGGCTTTGGGACGAGACTGAAGGTCCTGCTGGTTCAGGCTGCCTTTTCATATTTTTTTTCCACTTGCATTTGATCCCGGGACCGACTGGCTCGTCTTCGGGGCCTACAGCTACACGCTGCCGATACAGATTGAACATCGAAGTCTTCATATGAAGCAAAATTATAAGTGCGCTTGCGACCACCCGAAACAATTCATATGATAAAACTGCAACTTACATGAGAATGCCGAATGTAGCGCTTACCTCGCCCGGTAGGTCACACGTCTAATTTGATCTGGGTATAGAGTCGATCAAATCGACGCACTGGTAGTCGGGGGACCATCCAGTTTCTTATAGGACTGGAGTGTACACCGAGATACCGGTTAAGTCGTAGGATCATGGCTCGTTACATATCGGAGGCTATCGAGGTGTGCACTGGTGAGATACACGCTTAACTGGATTGTCGAACATGGTCTTATTGAAGAAAATTAGTGAGCTGCGATAACACTGCGTATATATATATATATATATATATATATATATCATGTTGCGCAGAGTTGAGAATGCTTATCCATAACTGAAGAAGCGGCTCTGCCATAATTCCGGCAGTGCTCTGCTATCATAGAGCTTGCCCATCAATGGAAGGCGACTTAACAGTATCACATGCTTGAAGCGCTTTCCTTACGCGTGGTAAGCGTGGAACCACTGAGCTCTTAACCGAGATTCGAAATTTTGAACTATCACTATAACATACGCCTTATGTTGTAGATTGCAAGGGCGGCGTATCCGAATTGCGTCACTGTGTTTTCGAAGATCGAGCGCCGGAGGCTCCTATTAGAAGTAGTTACCGCACTCGGGACTGTGAGTAATACGCATTGGTATCTCTATAAACGAAATGGACCTTCCTACTTTGTAGCACTGTCTGACATTGTTGTGAAAATAGTAACAGTTGCGTAAGAAATCTTCCGTCGAAACAAAAACTGCACCATAATGATCGAACGATTTTACCCGATATGTGCGCTGTTGGACCAGCTGCTGTTTTGTCCTCTGTTGTAACAGCCGAGTTCGTAGAGGTGACGTTGTCAAGATAAAAATGCAGTATAGTTACTACAACATCAGCTTGCAATAGTTCAACATTGTTCTGAAGTGACTATTTATATCAAGTGACTATCCTCGCTTGCTTGTTTGCTTTCAGCGGTGCCCTACAAACGAATTTCGGTTTCGACGCACACAATTCTTTACGAAGCATTCATCTTTGTAACCTTCCCAGAATGCGACGATTTTCTAGAAAATTATACCTTGAATTACTATTATTACGGAACGGCACACACGGTACATTCACATAGGCCATCATTTGAAGTGAGTGTTCCTCTACAGACCGAGGTGACCCTGAACGGCACGACCATCTGTGGACCCGAACCGGTGGAGGTGACCTTAGGTGATGAGTATGTGACTACCTCAGAAGAGGGTAAGTAACACCTGTTGATTGGTATTTCTGCTCATCTCGCCGTTGGGTTAAAGACTTTTTTGCATGAATGACTCTTGATGGGGTAATGGGGGGGGGCTTAGGGTATAAATGATTATGACCCTTGCGTACCAGGCCCCGGCCAATATTCCTCCTATTTAGATACGCGGATGAAATGGTGGCCCAATATCTGCTAAATAGAGACTCAAGAAATAGATGATAACGTAGCCTGCTTTGCTATTTATTTACGCAGACCATTATGTGTACCTGAGTGTGGTGAGGTATAATAAACATATATATATATACATATATATATGTATATATATATATATATATATATATTCATTAGCACCCTGTATACGTGTGGGACAGCCGTGGATGAAATATCGGCCACGACCGTCGTTCGTCCTAGGCCCTCAATAATTTAAACGCTTCAGCATGGCTTCCCAAACGAGTACCAAGATTGTCATTATTTTTCGCTGAATTGTCTTCCCGATTCCTTCCAGCCCCCAAAAGGACACTGCAAGTGACTACCAATGCGACCCAGGGCATCGTGAATGTGCGATTTCCATCATCAGATTGGTGCACTCGCCCCTCTCCTCACTATCTGGCGTATAGATCACTCCAGCAGCCGGATTACAATCTGCAAGAAATTGAGTTACCATGGGGGAAAAACGATATTTCACTTAGTTTAGATTTTGGGTTGACATATATTTTCAATGGCTACA
The DNA here is from genome assembly GCA_019614645.1 of Stratiolaelaps scimitus. NCBI lineage: Eukaryota > Metazoa > Arthropoda > Arachnida > Mesostigmata > Laelapidae > Stratiolaelaps > Stratiolaelaps scimitus. The sequence goes on from JABWDB010000012.1 coordinate 7,583,690, forward strand.
TCGCTTGTGGAGAAGTCACCGAAAAGTTAAGTGCCATGACGCCAGTCAAAGGTAAGTGGAACGTGGTAGCCCAATATTGATTGAGACCTCCCACAGACACACAGATAATAACATCTCCAGCTTTGCTATTTAGTTACGCAGTTACGCCATTATGCATACCGTAAGTGCTGAGGTATAAGAAGCATATATATACAAGGAGATGTACATGTATATATTATTTCCACGCCCACGTGGAAAACGTGGGGGTGCTTGGTCGTATCGGAATAAGGCCGGAAAATTTTTTTTTAATTATTAATTAACAACAAAAAGTACAATTACAGGCGATAAGATATGAGGTCATCATCACCTCATTCCTCCGGACTGGCGTTGTAAGAATTATTGAGGAGGAATGAGGTGATTATCTCCAGCCGGAGATGAGACCACAGGCACCCGCTTCTGTTGTCCGTTACACCAGGTACCAGATAGCAGAACCTCTCATAGGACTTGTCGGGCAGCTTGTCTCACCCACACGACTATCAGTCGAGATCATCACGTCTGGCCCTCCTTATACGATCAGGCACCCCCATGTTTTCCACGTGGTGCCGTGACCAGGATATATACGTAACGTGACATATATATATCACGTTCCAGGGCTGAGAATGCCTATCCATAACTGAAGGGGCGGCGTGACTAGAGGCATGACTATTTTGCTTTTTTATTTTATTTTATATATATACTACAACGTATTACTCAGGGTGTATATATTGTTCCATAGGGTTACGTTTCTTCTGTTCCATATAGATTCATGGAATCTATTGCCCTGTTTCTGGCGTCACAGAACCGATCGAGTCTATTGAGGTACTGGCAACATCAAACTACTCTGCTGAGGTGCGGATCAACACGTATGCACGATATCTCCAATACGTTTTTACCTACGTTGTCACCTTTATCCATCGTGACATACATGTGACGCGTACATTCCCGCATACTGGTCCCGTGACGGTACGTCAATTTCAATTGTATTATAGTAGTTACCCAGCCCAAGCCAGAGCCTGGATGGTCTCAAACCCCGATTCCGGAGGCCGCGGGTTCAAATCTTGTAGTGAGTGGTGTGGTAATTGACGCGTGGAATGCTCTGTGAGGCGCAAATCTCTTCCACGGAAACAGACGTGTTCTGTAAGTCTCTGCGGGGTTATTGATGTTTCTTGCAGGTAGGTGCGCTAACCCGTCTACAACCCACACAATATACGGTTACGGTAGTTCCCATAATGAAATTTCCGCTCGAATCGGTGTTAAAGAAGGGTAAGTCGGCCTCCACGATATCCATCGTACTGCCCGGACCTACGCCTACTCCAGGTGGGTCTCACCCCTATCAGGCCGCAATTCGGTACACATTGAGCTTGTTGACACATCCACTTCACAGCCAGGCTCTAACCAGAGTGTCTATATCTGGATATCTATTCTTTTTGGAGAGAATGCTATATACGCCTAATAACACCTAAACGGCGGAACAGCTCAATACTACAATACAATACCCTCCAAACAGACGTGGTTTCTACGTCACGTTTCACAGAATTGAGAATGCCTATCCGTAATTGAAGGAGTCGCTTCGCAATACGCAATTCAGACGGTGCTACACCTTACAAGATGGCTCAATTCATAAAGCTACTTGCAGTAAAGGCATGACAATTTTTACACTAATTTAGCTTTGTTAAACCGCAAACTTACTAAATTACTATCGTTGTCGTATTTGCGACTTGTTTGCACTTCACAGGTATCGTGGTAGTTAAAGCAGTTCACGTAACACAACAAAATTACACTGCCACTTTCCACGTCGACTTGCATGACGACCCTTCAACGTCTATCTGGGACTTCGTCATTACTTACTGCCACCCTTTCATCTGCTTCACCTATAACATAACGAATACCAATCCCGTAAAGGTAAAGTAAAACAGGTACGCTGATTGATAATATCCGAACGATGGGATATGAGATTGAACCGGCAAGCTCCGTGCCGCAGATATATAGATATAGCCCGAAGTCGCTATCCTTGTGTATATAGACCAATGAATAGCTGTGTGTAAATCGGTTGGCGAATAATCAGGTCGGTGACAAACCACATATATTATATATGTGGTTTATTATGTACGTGCTCGTTTTGCAATGAAGATCAAACTTGATCATTCAGAGGAAGTAAAAGTCGTAGGTAAACCTGCGGAAGTATCATTACTGATTTAAAATCCATTCACTCTATCACGAGCGAATGGTGCGGGTATGATGCCTAAGTCGTGGCGCGGGAGCTGGTGGTCAAAGAGAGCCACTTAGGTTGGCTGCTTGGAGGCTCTCTGTCCTCTCCCCCCACGGGGCGAGGTGGGCGCGAATCCATACGGTGTGTTGTGCGGCCACGCTCGCGCACCCAGCCCCGCGCGATCGAGAGGCCAATCTGGACGACAGTGGCAAACCTCGCCCCCTACGTAGCAGAGATGTGTCTCCTGCACGACGACAACTTTCCGCGCATCAGGTGGAATCTAGTCCGCGTTGGCGATTGGCACCCGGGTCGCGACGGAGCGGTGCGGACGTACATTCATCCAGTTCGTCAACGGTTTCCAGTCTCGACGCGCCGTGCAGTTATTGCACCCGCTGGAACTGTGATGGCGCCCGATAGTCCTTGGCCACTTTCAATCTGAGACTGCTCCGGCAGAGGCCGCAGCGGGGGACTGTCAGATTTTGTTATTGTTCATATCAACCACCTGGAACGGCCGCTTGTGCGGTGTGTCTCCGCTTGTGGTCTCTGCTTGTGACCACCACCCTCACTTGCATCGCGCGATGCCTTCATGGCATATCGAACCCGCCGCCGCTGCAACCACCGTGATACTATTAGTGACGGCGCCGGTGGTCGACTGTTAGTCATTTAACTTGGCCACGATAATAATATTATATCAAGTGTACATAAGACTACAACTGGTGCATAGTCCTCTTGCACCAATCCTAATAACAGTAATAATGGAGAAAATACAGCCGCAACCCCTTCGTTGTGTAAAATAGTGTTGCGCACCATTTTCCGTCGCGCGGACCACAGACTTCTTGGACGTCGGACCAAATAAATACTCGCTCTCCATCGAGAGACCACCGAGAACGAATGTGTGCTTTAGGTTCTCACTAGCGTTTCGTCTTAAACCATCTCATCTCTAATTGCACCGGGCACACGCCCGCTATACAATCCGACCTATCCCCCCCATCCTCTGCCAAACTGCGTCCACACAGTGGAGAATCGTGCGTCCACAGTGGGAAATCAACAATCATTATTGTAATAATGCTGATGATAGTGCAATAATTCGATTGCTCTGCCCCTGATCACACTCAACAGTCTGTGAAACTGAGTAACCTCGGCGATGTTGACTCCGCGGTGTTGTACAACGTCTCAGTGATTGCTCGCACGGGGATGAAGGAATACACTCAGCACCCGCCCGTGGCGGAATACTCGACCACATTTACGATGCCAGACTGTGATAATTGTCCAGGTATGGTTTACATTATTAAACGTTGTATTTTTTCTTCCTTTCTCTCTCCGCTAACCTGTGCGGGACATTTGGGAACCGTGTGGCGGCGTTGTGGAACAGTGCGGTTGCTATAAACAGCACCGCGACTTGTGATAGCTGCCGGTTCGATCCCCATAAACGATATAGCTAGCAATTTCGTGCCTTCGCATCGAAGCAAGCGCAGAGAAGTCTAGCATAACCGATACGATGTCCTTGAAGCAATTCTAAACGACTATCTGAGAGGAATGAACGTGCGAACCAACGGACTGGAATTACGTTAAGATGGAAAAAATTGTTATTCTAAAATCAATGCAGTTTTTGACGCCAACCGCAAGGAGTAACTACTGTAATCATAAGGGTGATGAAGGTGAAAAACGCGTCAAATGAACCTTTTGTTTTTGGTTATCCTAAAATCGGCTCGTCTTGGGAATTTTCAGTATCATATGGAGCTCTTCCTATGCAGCTAGATAAGGTCTACGATGATTTCGTCAATGTCAAGATATATCTACCTATGGCGAGCTGTGCAGAGCCCGAGTATACTCTTCATTACGAAAGCTTCCCGGAAGAACGCACTGCATATTTGGCTAACTTCAGTCCACATCGTGGCACCCTACGCAAATTTAACCGTACCCACCTTCCGCCACCTCATCGGGATTTCTTATTGAGAGGCTTACTCTGTTGGGAGGATATAGGCGTCAAACTGAGTGTAGCTTGCGGAGAGCACGTCGATACCTACTATGGAAGAATCAATACTGGCGAAGGAAGTGAGTAGCATACGTTTCGTAGTTATTTCTGTTGCCAGCGGTCTAACACATATGGACAATCCGCTTGGGTGCGCCTAATCGCGAAAACCAAAGATGTGGTCACCAAAGCATGGTGATGATAACGAACAAAGCAATAGTGGAGAGCGCCGTCGTCGGCCACTGTGTGAAGTAACGGTGCCACTTTCTTTTGACAGAACCGCAGCCGATTTCCAACGTCCAAGCAATCCTCAGTGGTTCTTCGGCAGAGATCGCAGTTTTCATCAACAATAGATTTAAGGAGGGAGTGCGCCCCCTAGATGAATTCGTTGTCGAAATTATACCTCCAATCGGGGGAGGGATGCCGAGCGAGAAGATTTTTACCTGCGAGGGTCTTCATACGGTGGGTAACTTTGTCGTCACTGGAACGCGTGTGCGGGGATCGTTTAAAATTGGGTGACAATTTACTCACTGGGAATTTGGAATATAGTTACAAATGAGTACAAATCTGCCTTGCTCCAATCTGCTCCCCTTAATCCTTTGAGGGACACAATGCCAGCGTACCACGTTGGCATTGCGAAGTGACTGCAGACGTGAGTTTTGGGGACGATATGTAATCCCTTCCTATTTCTACGTTATGCAAACATGCATGGCTTAGCAACAGTGTTTGTGTTGTTCGCATTCGTTTGTTGCACACCGACGCCGGAGGCAGCGGGCTCGAATCCTGTGGTGGGAGGCTACCTCCGACGGTTGCAATCTTCTGCGAGGCGAAGTCTGCCTCCGATGCCGAAGGTCGCGGGCTCGAATCCTGTGGTGGGCTTCTACGGGTCCAGTCTTCAGATAAAAAAAATCTCCCACCTCTCGATTTGAACCCGCCACCTCCGGAATCTGAGGGAGACGATAACCTGGCTACAACCATTACTATTACAGACGATTCACTTGGAGGGCGTCCACGAAGGTTACACGGTTTTGGTGTATCCTGCGATTTCCAGTTCTAACGCGCCCAGTGGACGATGGAAAGGGGAACCCTACCGCCTTATCTTAACCAACGGGAGAGGTATAAATCACTTGTTTCCGCGCTGAGGTTACTCGCATTACATTGTCCTAATTATTCGGTTGCTGCAGCTATCCTAGTCTCATCTGCCAATTAGGTTAATTGGCAATAGAATACAAGTCTAGGTTAGACTCGTATTGTGCTGCTCTACCTGACATATAAGCACATAACGCATTAATAAAGACAGCCAATTTTTCGTTGTTCTAATCATCCTGTTGCTGTAGCTATCCCACTCTCCTCTGCCAACTAACTTACGACTTGTATTCTATTGTTCTACCTGAGATATAAGCTCATAACGCATTAATAAAGACCGCCTGTGTATATATGCATATGAAATCAATAAATGTCACCGTCAATATGTATGCATATGAAAAGACGTAGCATAAATCCCGGCTATAACGTCGCCCAGTTTACTGGTATCTCACTTGCTATCTGGTATTTCTGTTATCTTATGTAGGGTCGAAGGAACTTCGTTACATTATCCGATCGTCTTGGTATAATGCCTCCCTTATCGTGGATGAATCGACAGAACTTCTTGATGTAAACGTTTGTCCTAACCCCTGGCCTGCTGTGGCAGAGACACGCGGATGCGCAGTAGTTACTTGGTCAACGAACGCATGGGTATGATCTCGTCCAATTATATATCTTTTATATTACCATTGACCATCGAAACAGTTTTGATGCTAGGTTGTTCGTTGTTAGATCAAGGCATCTGCGGTGGAATTACCACATTACATACACTTTCCTGTGTGTATGACGACACTCTGTGAGATTTCAAATGTTAGAGGACGCCTGTCACCCGGATCACGGAATCTTAATGCTTATCAAATGTAAACGGAGTACACTTCGTGTTTGAACCCTGGTGCGAATTTTGTCGCCCTGACGGGAAGCGCCCTTCAATTGTGGGAATCTCCTTTTTTTTGATATTTTGAAAAAAATCACAAATGATATTTAAAATAACACAAATACTAGTACTCCCCGGCCTGCCTGCGTAAGAGGTGCTGCGTTTAATTTATTTGTTTGTATCTTAGAATGCGGAATTTACCAACCTATTTCCTGGTACCGAATACAACGTTATTGGGTTGTTCAATGCCCAACATGGGAAGCGCATCGAGTTTAAGGACACATTCGCCACACCAGTGTGTCGGAAAGACTGCCCAGGTATGGTAATGACATTTTGTTACAAGGACCTGCGTGTGGTGTAAACGATGCCAGGCTTGTATGGGCGTTTAATGTACAGTGGTATTTCCAAGTAGTGTCATAAGAACCGGTCGGGTCGAGTCGGGTGGTATTTTGTAGTTGTAATTGTATTTAGAGCTTTCAAAAAGCTCCCAAATCAAGTTGCATTTTTCATTCCCTCCGAATCGTCTTAAATTGGCTATTGCGTGCTCCACTAACGGGTTTATACAGGTTGCACCCAGAGCCCGGATATTTTACAATTAGTCTACCGATTGCGTTGCCGTAACCTTCACACATTTGCAGATCTGCTGCAGGAACAGCTGGAGGTGCTTGTTTTGCGACATGAGTCTGAAGCGACCGTGGATATTGTCATCTCCTTCCCTGACAATAGCGGATACGAGGGACTAATTTCGTTTAAAAACCAAGACACTGGCAAAGACGAATACGCATATATCCACTCACAGATGACACCAGCAAAAATCGAGGGACTCGCATGTTGGACGATCTATACGATCAGGGTTCGTATAGGACGTGCAACCAAGCACTTCATGCGACAGGATGTATATACAGGTGGCGGGGGTATGTTGTAGATTCGAACGCTTTACGATGCGGCGCCAAATATCTGACGTTGTACATTGCATACAATTAAATGACATCAGAGTTTTTACACGATTTGTTTTAGAACGTTGTTGTTGACTGTCTGAATAATTGTTGTTAATTATTCCAAGACCCAGAGATCCCGACCTGTAGGTCGACCATCCTCATATATCTCATTGCCTATTCGTAATGTAATATTATAACTACCAAGTGTTGCCGTGATCCGATTCTCAGCCGAATATAAATACTGGCTCCTGCGAATAGGGCCAACTGCCGAGCTAGTAACAAAGCACGTATTAGTAGTCGCTTATAGAGGCAATAATAGAAATAGCAAGTTTACCCTTATTATGACGTTTGTATGTATCCAAGCAGTTCACTATAACTTAGGTTATCGTACGCTACCGAGGAACCACGTGCAACCGGTGTTTTATTATTTTGTTGTTTTACGTAACGGCGTGACTATATCATATATGTATAATCGCTCAGACCTTCGCTATAGTAACTTGTATGTACTATATTATTAACAATAGAATCATAGAGAGTCTATGAGTCCATTTTTAACGAGAAACTGCTGCTGCGGCATCAATAGAATCGTTGGCACTAGTTATATACCCGTCTTGAAACACGGACCGAAGAGTTCAATGTAGGTATATACATCGATGTATGTAGACTGTAGTGGCTGAAATGTGTTGTTGTGTGTTCTTGTGTGTGTGTCATTCTCAATTTCCCTTCTCCCACCGAAGAGGTGTTTCCAAGATTACGATTTTATGTGCAGAGACACGACGGCAACTTTAACGTTCGAGTGCAAGTGCCAGGTGGCTACCGGGCGGACCTCTTAAGATTCGTCGTTGGCTTCTGCCCAATACAGATGAACTTTACTACTTGTGACGAGTCAAAACACCTGGCCAATGCAACCGTTGACAGGAAACCCGACGTTATGGTACGATCATGCTTAGTTTTCCCTGACAAAACATTATCTGATAACACCGTTCACAGATGCTGAACCAGAACAAAATAAGCAACAATTAAAATGAGTGGGTCACGCTTCATCCCGCTTTGCCCGAGACCTTGCCACCTCCCCCACTGCGAACGACAACATAGTGTCTTCACGACCATAATAACGGCTCCCACTCTAATTAGCCACCACATCGTGGTAGTATTTCTTCGTAATAATAAAGCGCATTCAATAAAGCGCGGACTTGCGTTGCGATAAGTTTTCGCAGTATCAGCCCAGCATATCATGTTTCCATAATTTGGTATAATTGAACATTTATCGATATGCTGAGCTGTATATTGGCCTGTTTTTTCTCGTTCAATGATCGAAACACTCACCAGGTTTCAGCGGGTCATATCCTGCATAGCAATAAACACTCGTCTATCCGCGATAATCATAGCCACTATACCATCCATAAATGAAACGCAAATTAACAAGATTTCAAATCCAATGAAATTATATCACAGTACAGGGATGGCAAGATAGACGGATACGGAAAACTGGAACTCGGCGACTACAGTTACCAGTACTGAGGACACTTATGTTTTTTTCGTGCGAGATGTTTGGTTGTAGAGTACAAATACCAGTGAACCAATTGTATTGCAGATTGACGGGCTGTCTTACCATAAGCTAGTCGGGTGGATGGAACGTAGTAGCCGTGACCAAGATCTGTGGCACTATGTCACAGTCAAGCCATTTCTCCGCTTCGGTTCTACTTGGCTCGAAGGCGCGTTGGCTGCACGGTTAGCTGAAGGCTGTGAGTTTCACGTTTCTCTAATCTTTACACAGCTATTGAGCAGACGAGATTGGCGCATCCTTCCAAGTGTCTTCACTAAGCCCTCACGGGCTGGAAACGCCTTACTCGTCCTCAATGATGAAGACACTCGGGTGGATGCGCCTTTACACAGCTGTTGAGCCAGTGTCGTCTGGCTCAACAGCTGTGTAAAGAAATATAAGGTTTCTGATATTATCTTATTAATTTAAGAAATTTTAGACTATTTGATTTATTATAAGGATTAAAAAAATATTAGTTTAAAGAAAAAAAAAATTTATTAAATTTTTAAATTTTTTTTATTAAAATTTTAAACAAATATTAATAATTCAATTATTTATTGACCATGAAGCTTAATTATAATAAATTAAAGAGAAACGTGAAAAAAACCCGTAATATTGCAATATCATAGCTCCGCCTATCCTAATTGTGGTTTATGCCGTTCCCCGTGTATTGCAGTCACAACTGTCCCACATGAACGCGACATACGACGTAAGTATAGCCAATAAAAGTGGACTCCTTATTTCGGATGAACATCCCATCGCTGCTGGGGGGGTTACTCTACACCTAATCGTTACTACCATTAGGGGCTTGATGATGAGCGATTTTTTTAATTAAGTCATTTACAATCATTTCTGATCTTCCTGTAGCCCTACGGCTAGCACTTGGAGAGGGGACAGACGACCTTGTGGACATCTATATTCATCTCTGTCCGGAGGGTGAGATGTCATCCGTATATAGTCTTACTATCAAGAGTGCCTTCTACGAGATGGGAAATACCCTTGAGAACGGCATGGAGATAAGAGCGGAACTTAGTCTTCCTGAGGGGGCATCGTTAGTGGTGCTCAGAGGATTTCGGAGGAATGAAGACATTCGGATCGAATTAGCGATACCTTGCAGGGAATCTCGGATTAACAGATACCTCGGATCGATTTTTACGGGATATGGAGGTGAGTTTTGGCACGTGCAAGAGCGATAACACCTTGCACCTAAGTATAGTATTACGACGGCAAGTGCGTTCGCTGGAACAGGGCGTCGCCCTATTGTGTGACTGCGACATTCATGATCAAATGGAATTATATGGATTTTGTTTCGTCGATAAACGTAGGCCCTCCTGTTTGACCTCCACAGTACCACATCCGATTCCAGTCGTTACGGTAGAGCCGTCGCTATTTTCTGCTGTTGTCAAGATCTATACCGAAGACCGATGGGTACTTCGCGTTCCACCGGTTGGCTTTCTCCTAAAGTGGTGTCGTCACACCACGCTACCAACCTTTTGCAAAAACAAAACAATCCTATTCGGCGGCAGCAAGACGGTGAGTACGGTCGCCACAGTTATCAAAGGGCGAGATCAATGCCAACGAAATTTTTGTTTCTTACTAGGGACCCTACTACTACCCGCAGCCCTATTGCGATGGGCAATCCAAGTGCAGAGCCCTATGCTTTTCTTATACTCATGCATCTCCTAATGGCATTGCTTCTGTATTCCGTTGCATACACAACATAAGAAAATGTGTATGTTCAGAATCGTGCAAACGTGTCTATAAATGAAGATCTTCAAGAAAATTATGTGTTATGTAATAGCATATCACAAACGGTAGGGGATAAGCAGGTTGATTTGCCTTTCGGCTCCTATATGCATGCATAGCATTGCACACTGTAACCAGATGAACAAATAATAGCCGGTTCAGTTTAGTTTTAAATCTAATGATTCACATTATTTAATTAAAGCTGAGGCACAACGCCCTCGTGCTATAGGGTTTCGGCCGAACTCAGTGTGGCCGAGTTCAGTATAATGATCTCATTCATTACACCACGGCGATACAGTGTCACACTACGGTGTAGACAGCACTATTTCGGATAATTGCATGTGGCCTTTGCCATGCGTTGTCTGTATCCGTAGACAACGGCTCTATAGATGTGTAATATATTGTTACTATTGCGATGAGCGATCCAAGTGCAGATCCTTGTGCTGTCCTTATATTCAGCATCCCCTAATGACACTGCTTGTATCTCGGCCTATTTCAGACGGTCGATATTGACGCTTTAGTCCCTGGAACTGATCACAAGCTCATGGTGTGGCCTCTAGGATCAATGAATGCGAGCCGCGGCGAACCTAACCGATACCTGAAGGGGCAGCCTTTTCTTACAAGCTTCGTCACCCGCATATTTGAGCATGAAATAGGTAGACCGGAAGTCCTACTATGCTTGTGCTGGTGCTGTGCAAATCACACTTCCAGCCCACTTCGGTAGAAATGTTAGAGGCTGCCATTGGTACCTGCGTTCAGATTGGTTCCTATCTTAGCTTTTTTTTATATTGGTTAACAGCGTCGAGTAACTACGTGCTGCGCTATTCAGGGCTTAGTTTTGGGCCAATTACTATTGATAACCACTGCGCGCACTCGGTCCATAGACTGCACGACGTATGCTTCGCGGATAACCTCACTATCATAAAAAATCGAAAAAGTCGTCCCCTGCTGTTAACGCCAATGACCTTGGGCTATAAGGACTTTCGCCACGTTATTTGAACGCGCGACCTCCGACATCTGAGGCTGAATCTCCGGCCTCCGCCTTACCGAAGGCTGTAGCCATCTTCCCGCCACCAGATTTTAACGCTCTTCCCAAACTGTACATCCGTAGCGACTGCTGCCATTGTCCTACCCACTATAATGAAAAAACCGCGCACCACAGGACAATATCGCTATTGGTCAGGAGACCAATGCGTATCGTTCGTGCAGACTCGGGAATACAAGATGGGCATCAACATGGCCTATAAACAATATTGTGGACGGGCCGGACTGATTGACTTACAGTCAGTTTTATCAGTCTTCTGTTAAATGCCTCGTGTTATCGATATCCATAAGATGCCTATCTCTGTAGACTGTAGACGCTGTTGTTCTTATGATTATAGTCTAATAATCATAAGAATGATATTCCATTGATGTATACTACTGATTGTATACTTGCCCTGCAGGAGACTGGCTTGCCAGATCTTATTCCTGCACTAACCGAAATCATTAATTGCTTTGTTACATCCTTATATTAGAATCGCTCGATCCTCAAGTAAAAGTCTCAATGTTTTCGGCCACTATTCAACGAAAACACGAGGCGGCTCGTTACTATATCGGTCTAGTAGAGTCGGTCTGGTTTGAGCTTAAACACATAAAGAAAGTCGTCAACAAAGAGCGAGTATATCACCTGGGTGAGGTACGTTTCGAAGATGTATAGGTACATATCTATATCATATATATGATATATATTTGATAAATATATATATTTAATAACGCGACCCAATGCCAGCCCGGTACTTCAGACAAGCAAAATGACCCGACTTCCCCTTACTTCCTTTTGCCTAATATAATAACATATATATATATATATATATATATATGATACAACATATATATATATATATATATATATATGTTGTATCATAAAAACGATATTCCTATTTCTACTATACTACGGATTTTATATTCCGTCCTGCAGGAGACTGTGTTGTCAGATCTCTTTCCTGGAGACGACCACGAATTCACACTCATGGCCGTGAGCGGTGATGGCAGCCAACGTGTACTCGAGCATTTGAAATTTAGAACTCAAGAATGCTATTTGGACTGTGACGGTAACTGCTTTTGTTGGCAGGCGAATGGTAGACCATTAATGTGGGCTACGCCTGTTCTCTAGTGTCGTGGGACTTCTTCCCTGAATACCAAATCTATTCCCCTCTGAAGTTCTCGATTACACTCGCTGTTGCATCAGTTCAACGCGATGTCATTCGAAACTAGTGGTGCGGGTATCATAGGGCTTATCATATTTTGTATTCCGCTCCGTCCTGATGGGTTTAGCCCTAATGAATATAATCAACACCCCCGCGCCTGTATAAGTGTTCTAGACGTACATGTCTCCTTCTGCAGGGTAAAATAGAATGATTGAATTTCCAGATCTGCCACATGCTGAACCGCTGATTTCCATAGTACCCCAGCCTCGGTCGGTCAGCATAAGGGTCGAACTCAAGGATTGGCTTTGCAATGAGGACATCGTGTGGGGCTATATCTCGACCGGAAATCCATTATCTGGACAGTTCTATTTCGATCGCTTCACCATAAATAATTCGAGCTCATTGATTGGGTCGTTTTCCAATCTGTTGTTCTATACCACCTACACAATGAAGTTTCTCCTCGTTTGCCATCATAATATGACAGAATCAAACGTCACCCGCAAATATTTTCGACACGATGTTTACGTTCCAGGACCAAGTAAGTAAAAACTGTTTTATGAAAAAGCTGCTGGTCTTCTACTTGATTTGTGGTGAGAGCCAGACATAACATGGTGGAATGGCAAGATCTAGCAAATCGGGGAAAAAACGAGATCTTGGCCATTTCGGCCATATTATGTCTGACACTAAGGGCAGGGTGTATTGTCGACTAAAAAAACGAGCTCTCACCACAATTCAACCGCGAACTTCGCTTGCTTAAAATTTCACCATTGTTCCGAGCTATTTTATTTGAAATAGTTTTTAAAATCGCTTATCGGTCTTCAAAACAAGGTATCCGCAGCTATCTATTTGAATAAGCGCTTACAGAAAACTGAGCATAATTTCACGCATATCAATCGACAGATTACAATCCTACGGGATCGACACCAAAAATTTGGAAATTATCGGGACAAAACTGCTGTTTTTTGACTCATCTGTTTCAATACATTACCGGCCTCGGCCAGTGCACCAGGATGAGATCTGTGCGACTCCTGCTCCATCAGGAGAAACTCGTCTTAAACCATATGCACCAGGTAATTCATTTGTTTAAGTTGCTTCGGATTTATCGTTCAGGAAGTGTACCCGCTTAAATCGCCACTATTCATCCGTTATACACATGTTGCCACCTAGGCTAGTGGTCTGCATCTGGTAGAGATCGATCATGTGCATGGCCGAGTGGTGCGGTCCGGGAAATTCAAATATAGTACTGGTTTACGGTATGTCCTTTCTTCTTGCAGAATTCGCACCACTTCCCTTGTCGGTTTGCGTGGCTGCCATTTGGCATATGAACTTGTTGATTTTTGTATTGAGGCCTTTTCGCGTGCGGGTGTCTCGTTTGGTTTCCGAGTTTGCTAAACATTGCTGTGGCTTCGGCTGTGTCCTTGGTGTGTAGGTGTTGTACACGATACGCTTCTCTGGCTATTGCTTGTTTTAGCGAGTCGAGATTGAAAGTGTCACTAGCGTTGTACGCCGATTGGAACGCGTGGCACGACGGGGGTAGGGATTTGAGAAGTATAGTCACTTCTGTTTTAATACGAAGTGATTTCCCACTCATTTTGAGCATTCTACTCGTTTGATTGAACCTTTCGAAGTTTTCGTCCGGAACCCTTCTGGAGTCACAGCGAAATTGTAGCATTTCGTCGAATGTGAACTGTGCCACACTACCACGCTTTTTCTTAGCGTCTGCTTTGCGTTCTTTCCCATTGAAAAGGGGCGGGCAGTCAATTATTCTATTGTCATTGGAGCTGAGGGTCAGCTGGAAAAAACAGCTGAGCCTCAGCTGAGAGCTGAAGTATTATTATTATTAATGATAATATTATTATTAATGATAATATTATTATTAATATGTTATTCAATGCACGATGATTCTGTAAAATTTTCATATATTATTCAATAATAGTTATCTAATTTCGGTTTTAATCCACGCGATTTTCAATTTCAGATGAGCGCCCCGACCCTTATGACCTTGCTCAGATATACTTTGTTTTTGTAAAGAGGAACTCTACAGGCTTCCGCGAACTGCTTATGAATGTTCCAACTCTGGACTTGACAGAACCGGTTCTGTACGCCGTCCACGAATGCATACGCTCCAGGAGGTCTTCTACAAAGTGTAAAGACGACGTTGAGATTCATACTCGTCCTTTAACGGTGCGGTGCATCTTAGTATCGTTTCCTTTTGGGGTTGATAGGACCCTTGACAGGAAACTGGAGAGCGGGACTGCCCGATTCTCAGAAATCCACGTAGTAAACCCAGCCAACTAAGCCGACGATATCGTGGCATTGATCATTTAATGACCTCGGAGGAATTGATACTTGGGCCATGGTTCGGGCCTTGCGAACCGGGTCCGCTTTCCGTCCGTAAACTGTGGCCAATAGGGTGTCTGTAGGAAGCTCCGTGTATGCGAGTACGCAGTCTTCATGACACATATAGGGAGACTTTCTTTCAGCACAGTGGTAGTTGTGCCGTAGACCACATTAGTTGCTACTAATTTAAATCTTATGGAGGCAGTATTGAAAGTAAAAGGTTTTGTAAACTCCCTTTTACTCTCAATACTGCCTCCCTTACCCACCGCGCCATGCCCGCAGGCATTGTTCGGACCTAGTTTCGTATTACTTCGGAAGGGGAGGGATTCGAACCGGAGACTCAAGGGCTCCCAAGTCCTCGGCGCCAGCCCCACCCCTGACTTTCAATATTTTATATATATGTGGAGATATTTTTCTATTTAATCGAAATTAATAATAATTGTTCATAGAATAATTGACGGAATTAATAAAGAAAAGTTACGGCAATTATTCTATTTGAGAACAATTATTTTTTTATAAAAATATCATTATTCAATACATTCAATATATAATATTATACGACTATGCATCTTTCGCCGGCCTTTGGATAAATACAAATTCCTTTGAGGCCCTTCTAGTTCTGAGACCTGTCTCAGAACTAGAAGGAAGAGAATTCTTGTTTATATGGGGCATGTCATAATTATTAATCGGAAATCGTGGTAATTTCATCGGACGCAATAGTGCTCGGTAATCAACATCACGAGGTACGTTAAGCAAAAAGGGGTGGGGAGGAAGCGAGGACTTGGGAGTGGATTTCTGTTATAATTTGAATTATAGCGATTAATGTGAAATTTGGCACAATAACACTAAGGATCTCATTGGTTTCTTGTAGAGCCGCAAATATGCTCTCCGTTATGACGACGCTTTGCTTCTCAGCATGAAGCTTCTTGATCCTGTTACCATGGTTGAAGGCTACACGACACTGAAGATATGGGAGCCTATAGCCTTATGTGATGAAGTCTGTTTCGGTAATAGTCTGTTTTTGTATTGGAGAAATATTCTCGAGCACCTGCTTGATCACCGAATTTGCTCAAATCGGTACCGAGGCCTGCCATAGAAGGAAGACAGCTGAGGGTTTTTCATTAGCGCGTAAAAAAACGACAACAAACATTCCCGCAAAAATCCGTAGTACCACAGATTGTTCCGTCGTACTACGGCTAATAGCCAAATAGCACATCTGTCGGGCCACAGGCGAACATCATCCATCGACGAAACTAATGTTCCAACTAAATTTCTCTTATCAGTACCGCCATCGAGTCCCCGGCTCCATTTGGAAGTAATGGATTCAACCCTGGAAAGTGCAAGCGTCTTAATAAAAATTGGAGACTCTCTATGCATAAGGTTATACCCGAATAACACGGACACACACCCAGCCATTAAAACCTTAATCAGGTATCACACCTCTGATGGTGACTTCGGCAGAATTTCGGTCGATCATACGTTGGTTCACACGGAATACTTCAAAATTAAGTACTTCAGCCGCGGCACTCGTATTAAATTTTTCGGTACTGCCGTTTGTACGGCGGACGACAAGACACAGATTTTTTATCCGACGGAGTTTTCGGCAGAGATCAACACTTGACAGATCTGGCACAGTTTTCGGCAGAGATGAAGGATCCAGATCTGTCTTGCCGAAATGTTTTTGTTTTGGCCATTCGTTGGAGGATAGAGCATCACCCCACGTCACCTTTGCATCCTTATGATGTACTAAACGATTTTCTCTCGCAGAAATCTCTGGTACTACGGCGCGGCGCTATATTTCCAAATATACAATGAACGATCTCGAGTCTATTCTTTCGATGTCATTCTTCAACTAACCTAGCTAAGGTCACGAGTCTATGATGGTTTAGCATAACCCACCTAAATGGGTTATGCTAAACCATCATAAATACGATAGGTTATTAGAACAACAGCACTGCCGAAGGATGCTGCTGTAATATAATATTATACATTATATTATATAATATAATGTATAATGTATATATATATATATATATATATATATATATATATATATATATATATATAGGTTAAGAGCTGAGGCCTGTCAGATATGGGAACAGCCAAGGGTCAGCTCGAAAAACAGTTATATATGTATATATATATATAACAATTTCGCAATCCGTTCTGTGACAACGACGAAGCTCGGTCCTGCCAGCCTCTCAGTCGTTGCGCTGTGCTGATTGTAGTGGGTCTCCGGTTCGAATCCCTCCCCTTCCGAAGTAATACGAAACTAGGTCCGAACAATGCCTGCGGGCATGGCCCGGTGGATAAGGGAGGCCGTATTGAGAGTAAAAGGGAGTTTACAAAACCTCGGAGTCGGAGGTTCAAATCTAAATAGTCATATTTACCTCTATGGGCAGTATCTTCGCAATAAGATTTAAATTAGTAGTAGCAACTAATGTGGTCTACGGCACAACTACTACTGTGCAGAAATGAAGTCTCTCTGTATGTGCCATGAAGCCTGCGTGTTCGCATGCACGGAGCTTTCTACAGACACCCTATTGGCCACAGTTTACGGACGAAAAGCGGACCCGGTCCGCAAGGCCCGAACCATGGCCCAAGTATCACTTCCTCCCGAGGTCATTAAATAATCAAATGCCACGATATCGGCGGTGGATTTCTGTTATAATTTGAATTATAGCGATTAATGTATCACTCAAATTTGGCACTGTGCAAACACAATAACGTTAAGAATCTCATTGGTTTCTTGTAGAGGCGCACATATGCTCTCCGTAAAGGCGAATTTTTAACTGTAAACATCAGGCTTCTTGATCCTGTTACCATGGTTGAAGGCAACACGATACTGTCGACATCGGAAATCCAGACTCCCTTCGTATGTGATGCAACCTGTCTGGGTAAGTCTGTTTTTGTATAGGAGAAAAATTTTCGAGCACGTGCTCGATCACCGAATGTGCTAAAATCTGTTCACCGAGACCTGCCATAGAAGGAAGACAGCTGAGGGTTCTTCATTAGCGCGTAAAAAAAACGAGAACAGACATTCTCTTCCCGCAAAAATCCTTAGTACCACAGATTGTTCCGTCGTACTACGGCTAATATCCTAATAGAACATCTGTCAGTCAGGAGGCGAACGTCATCCATCGACGAAGCTAATAGATGTTCTAACTAAATTTCTCTTATCAGAAGCGTCATCGGCTCTCCGGCTCCACTTGGATGTAGTGGATGTAACCCTGGAAAGTGCAAGCGTATTAATAAAGATTGGAGATTCTCTATGCATAAGGCAATACCCGAATCAGACGGACACACACCCAGCGGTTAAAACCTTAATCAGTTATAACACCTCGGATGGTCGCTTCGGCAGAATTTCGGTCGATCATACGTTGGTTCACACGGAATACTTCAAAATTAAGTACTTCAGCCGCGACACTCGCATTTTATTCTTCGGTACTGCTCTTTGTACGCCGGAAGACAGTAAGGCACAGTTTTTGGGAGTGGTTACCACTTGATCCAGATCTGTAGTCTACAGCTGCACTTACAGTAACAGTGCGCGCGCTAGAGAAAAAAAAGAGAATTTTGCCGAAATGTTTGTTTTGGCCATTCGTTGAAGGATTACAGAAGAGGGCGGTAGATGCCTAACAACCGCATCGCCCTTGCATGCTATGTGGTAAGCGTTCTTCTCTCGCAGAAATCCCTGGTACTACGGCGCAGTGCTTCTTTCATTTTCAAATATAGAATGAACGATTTAGTCTATTCTTTCGTTGTCACTCTTTGAAATTAATCTAGCTAAGGTCACGGCTCAGGTAGGTTGTGGTATACCATAATAAACACAATAGGGTAATAAAAAGGGTACACTTTCTTACAAAAGCAAAACAACAGCACGGCGAAAGTACTAAGTACTGAACACAGTACCACTGTTATGACTGAGGTGTTGCTAATGGCGAATGTATGTACGAGCCTTACTATTCCCATTGCGATTATCGTTATCACATTATGTCTTAAACCTCATTATATAGGTTGATAATACGTCCATGGACTGCATCTTTTTGGGCAGAGTTCCAGCGCCAGCCATAACCTGGCTGGCATTGAGCGTACAGAAATCTGTCAACTATCATCCATCCGTGTCTGTCGCGGACAATCGCGTGTTCCCCAAGAATCCCAACGTTCACAAACAATGGTGCCTTCCAAGCATCTTGCTTGTTTGTCTTGTTGCAAGGGCCATAGACACGGATACGAAGTTATCCATGCGGTCGTGAGGAAGGTACATTTCTCAAAGGCTAATCTTTGCACGTCGAGTTAGGTAAAATACCATTGGGACAAAACTTGTTCGAAATGTGTTCTCTGCTGCTATTTACTGCTGTTGATTGAGCTACTGACTTATGGGTACACTTTGATCGCGAGGATCCTCCACCATACATTTATTTAGCACACACTTCAAAAATAGAAGAATTGGGAATTAGTTAGGCGGGCATTAGTTGGGGACGAGGCCGTCATTGTCCCGAGGAAGGCGATGGCATTGCCTCTCTGCACAGCGAGAGAGAGGCGTTGCAGAAGGAAAGAACCTGCGCGCTTGTCTCCCGTGTTGCGGATCAGCCTATGGTAGACCCCACCGAGGAAGCTCACAGTGAGGGGGCCGTCCCCGCCTAACGTTTCAAAGGCAAGGGGGGAAAGAGGTGGGTTGTCTGGAGTGCGGCATACTTCTGCAGCTTGGCCGTTCTGCCCGGGCTACCGCGTAACCGGGGGTGATTGCACAGTGGTTGACGTAAGGACAGTAGCGAGTGTCAACCACCGAGCCGTCCCAAACGAGGTGCTGGACTCGGCGGAATTGGATGAGAGAGACCGTCAGGATAACGCCTTAACGGATATTAAAGGATAACGCCTCCCATTGTTAACATAACATTTTACTTTCGGCCTCCCTTATAATTATAGTATTGCGGAGAAGGTAACGGCTGTGCCCGTCTCACCTCAGCGTTATGAGCAGAATTTGCTGAATACTAAAAAGGGTCTACTTTCTGAGTGAGCTCGGTCAGTCGAATACACCAGAGCACCTTGCTGGTAAGGGTAAACTTTACTTTGCTAAAACCGGAAGCACAACACCGCACACTAATTTGGCTTGTTAGTCTCTTACGAATATAATCTCTTTGATAATGAGGTAGCTTTTTAAAGGTTTTCGGGCTGACTCTCAGCCAACGTCCACGGTACTGCTTTTTTAGCATTGCTTCGTAAGACAGACCCCTAAATGCAAATGTGCAACGGTAGAGATCGAACCGCTGGACCTACGTGTGTCCTCCGATTGCAAGCCGCACACGAATGCACCAAACCACCGGGATCGACTGATAATGAGGTAGCTAAGTTAATGAGACCTAATCTACCGGCTTCGTTTTTGCATGATTCTGGTATCAGCTTCTTCAAGCTAAACATTTATAAACATCATATAATTTTCGGTTTAGGGATGAATGTCTTAAATTGTTTTCGGACACATTCGATTGTAAGGCTGCATTAGACTTCATAAAAACGTTAAAATTGCTTCTTGAGGTACAAAGTTCAATTTTCCCCATTCAATTCCATACCCGATTTCGATAATTATATAAAGAATCTAACACAAGTGTTTACATTTCTACGCAGTACGTCGCCGAAGCTTGCCGCCGTATTGCTTAGGAGCAATAGTAGGATTTACTTTGAAAGAAATGACCACAAGGAATATCGTCCTTACCGAAGACAAGAAGCGGGCATGGATACCAACGAGATTTATTTGTTCTCTAGTGCTGGAAATGGTCTTCCTTCAATGGTTCTCTTGCGCTTTAGCCGGTTCGTTAATCCTTTGTTTGATTATAGGACACGCATCTCTACGTAATAACACTTTACTTAATCGCGCACGATAGCACATCCCTAATAGCATAATTAAAGCGGTGTCAAGCCTCACGAACAGCCTTCAACACATTTAATACGAAGTTTGAAGGTCCCGATGACTCAGGCTGCTGGTCAAATCCCCGGATGATGGTAAATGTGCGATGGACCAGCAGCCTATTTACCATCTTCCGGGGATTTTCGAAACCATGGTTGTTCCGGCATTTGCCAAACCATGCGTGGTATGCTAAACCATAGTAGTTATGGGATTCTACGAAGGAGATAGTTGTGTGTGAGAATTTCTCTCGGGAGATTCGGGCTTTTGTTAAAATTTTCTCGCTGGAGTCCGGCGATTATGTGAACGTACTATGCAGACTCCAGTTTCCGATGACGCGTCAGTTGCCGCGTGCACTAGGCACGTAGTGTACCCACTAGTAATCCGGCGTAAGAAAACACCATATTATCTTCGCATGCTATTCCAGCACAAGAAACTCAGTGACTTGTGGCCATTACAATATTTCGCCTACGACTTGTGGCCATTACAATATTTCGCCTACGTACTGTAAGAGTTTTCGATATCATTGGGAAAAATCATTTTTCCCTTTTTGGGAGGATTGAAATGTGAGTGTCATTACGTAGTGATGCATGTCCTATAATCAAAAAAACTTATTAACTTAAAACTATAAACTATAACTATAACTATAAAACTTATAAACTTAAAAAATGTACGAATTTTCCAATATATGAAATTAGATTTCTGGGTATGTGACCGCATCTTGCGCTACTAGATATCATCTATCGGAACAAGAGGTGGTACTGCCGAGCGCTGCCATGCTGATTCAAACGACGAACGAGCAAACTTCCACTATTTCACTATTATAGTTCCACCTTGTAGTGAAGAGCGTGCCTGGCCTGTTTGCTTACAGAGCAGCCCGATGGTGTTCGTATAGCAGTCCATACAATTGTTCAAGACGCATTCGTCAAGGTGACCTTTCCCGGATGCGATGACTTACCAAATTCGTACAGTTTGAGCTACAGACATGCTAATTGGAAAGAGCCAAAGTGGCTTAATTTGGACGACAAACCCTCCGCTATGCTGCACTTTCCTCCCCGGACCGAGGTTGTCATCGCAGGCCAGATGATCTGCGGCGTATTGACAGTGCCTTTTTCTGAGAGAAATGTGACAACTAAGGATGCTGGTGAGAAATGTCTCTTGGTCAACGAACTACTGACGAACTATGGAGGAAATGAAGGATAGCTAGGATATTGTCCAGCAGATATTGTTGTTGATACAGTAATTGTAGACGGTAAGCTGTACCCGTCTACAATTTCTGTATCAAGAGCATGTGATGACTTGCTAACTATTCATCAATAACTAGTTGAAACACACGTTGAAAGGTGATAGATGTCATGAAAATGGGGATTAGGAAATTTCTCCGAATACTACAGCCGATACGATGTATTGTATTCGGAAACTTAGATGCCTGGAAATCTTTTAGCTTTTTATCCATTTTATGGGAGGAATTCAGTCTTATTTCTGAGAAGTCCACTCTTCATTTGTGAGGGTATACGCCTAGTCGTGAGTACCGCTCTCACTTCTCAAGCTGACGAAGCAACTTCTTCCAGCGCCTCGGAGAGCGTTGCAAGTTCGCACTGGCGAAAATGACTCTCGGTACACCTTATTCGTGCAATTCCCATCTGCCGAATGGTGCAAGCAAAGTTCACACTATCTGTCGTTTAGAAGAGTCCAGGAGCCAATTTCTAATCGACGAGACCTGAAGCTACCACCAGGCGAAGATGCAATGGTTTTAAACTTAGGTTTGGGGATGTCGTACATCCTCGATGGTCACATCTCTTGTGGTGGTGAAATAGTCGAAAGATTATCAAGTACCACGATTCCAATCACAGGTAAGTCGACTATGCGCATTGACCCTCGCCTGCTAAGCAGATGGAATAGGTCAGCGTTGATAGAAGTCGTTGCGCAACGCAGCAGGCACACAACAGGCCTAGGTTTTTGGCCCATTCGAGCCGATAACCGTAGGTTTAGACAATTGGTTGTGTTTGATTGAAAAATCCGAAAAAAATCCGAAAAAATCTACTATCTAATGGATTATGACTGAACGCCTCTAAGTCAGAATCCAATGTGTCTGGAATGTATTTTGTTTATTCGATAGTTGCGTGAATGCATAACTGAACAATATGAGCAAGTTGAAATGAAGTAACGAATGTCTTTATATAGGTGTTTTTAATCTTCATGCGTCCCGGGCACAAGACAATCTGCAAATAAACTGTTTTTCGAGCTGACCCTCAGCTGTGCTGATATGATATATATATATATATATATATATATATATACAGCATATCTGATATACCCCTCAGATATGCTGCTAAAAAAAACAAACAAAAAAACTTTTATCAATCGAAGTGCTGTAATTAGTAGAGCAGCTATTAAATAACTCGGCAGATCTTATGAAAGCGTCGACAATAGGAGCAGTCTGTCAACTGACCCAATTTAGGGGTCAGTTGATATTCATTCCAGTTGGCTGACTTCAAGAAATCATCTCGTTTTTCCTCCTTTATAGAGAATACCCATGATATATCCTATTGGCGGGTTTCGTGTCCGTTTGTTAACATCTTGCGGGCCTCATCATAGCCAATTTACTATGGCTAAAACAAGTGGGATCCATGACGTGCTTTCTAGAAAAAATGAAGGCAATAAGAAAAAAAACATGGTAAAATAAAAGCAAAAAAAAAAAGTACGAAAATCGCTCATTCATTTTTCCTAGAAGGCACGTCGTGGATCCCACGTTTTTTCACGCTTAAGCTGTTGAATTATGTATGTAAAGGAAACACTGGACATGTGTGTCTATGCCCGAGCCAGTGCTTTTGGAGGGCGATGTATCCGCCAATCAAACGAGAGGTCGCAGATATACACCATTGTGGCTCACCTGACCAGAGTAGAGAGTTGGTTTTTGTCAACTGTCCACTAACAGGAGAGAAACACCATTAATGTAACACATCATCATAGAAGTTGTTATTTTGTTAGTTCGAGGCAGCTGAGGGTCAGCTGGAAAAAACTGAGGGAGAGAAAAAACGTTTCCTGTTTTCCGTTCTAAACGAGATCTCCTAGTCTCCTTAGACAATACTTCGCTATCGGTACAGTAGTTTAGCAGGAAATTTAGAACGACCACGAAGTTGGCATACCCTTCGTAAAGCCAACCGTTATTTCCTGCTACTGTACTGACAGTACAGTATTATCTTCACCTAATATACGTTACCCTGCATTTATCTGTGTGCGGCAATGTGTTTGACATGGTTGTGCTTTTCATAGCAGCAGTCACTTACTCGATTCCGAATTGTTAGTTATCCTGTCTGATCTCTTTCGAAATCAGCTGCCGCCTTACGCTATGAGCACTCCGATATTACTAACATTTCTCTAATCTTTAATTTTCCTCTGTTAATAGACCAAAAATTTATTGGGAGACCCATTCAAATGCCAGGATTCCTTCCAGCGTTGTTTCGCATGCTCTGGAAGGAATCCAGTCATGATCGTTATGATCTGTACACTCTTCATTTCTAAGGGTGTACCCCTAGTCGTGAGTACTCCACTCGTTAGGAGGAGCACAACTGACGCCGCAGGCTCAAAACAATCAGTTGCGATCCAACAGCCTTTTTTTGTGTCAGTCGCAAAAGTGATCCAGAGTTTGACGATGGAGACATCAGATCCAGTGAAGGCGCGGGTCTCCGTATATCCGAAACATGCCCGATTAATTTCTAACTACATTATAACATGGACCTGCGTTAACCACGATGGTTGCTCCATGACGCGTACATTCCCGTATACATCCCGAAGAATGGTATGTAGTGGCTACTGATATTTTGCACATTTTATGCAGATGTCGATCATTTACTTATGGAATTAAAATAGTGCATCATTAAAATAGATAGGAAGAATTGATGCACTATTTTAATTCCTTATTTCTTTTCTAGTTTCGATTATTATTCTTTAAGATCATCTCAACTTCGCCTGAACTTGCTGTCAATCTCATTATCATAACAACGCGAGGCTCAGCCAGGATGTGTTTTGCAGGAAATAGTTCTGCTCGACATAAACCCGAATGAGACATACTCGCTTACGGTAGTCCCTGTAATGAAACCGCTGTCGGGATATATAGCGGAGGGTTTGCCGTCATTTGTGACATTCACTGCTCTGCCTTGTGACGACTGCCCGGATGAAGGTATGCAGTAGTCCCTCGGTTACTAAATAGGTATAAGGCCGCATCGACGAAGGCGAACAGCTTCACCTTTGATATTTGCTCCCGCGCCAGACAAACCGTCGTGGTATAGATGAAGTTACAAAGAACTTTGCGAATCTCGGAAATTATTTTAATAATTAATTTTATTTATAGAAATGATCGGGACAAGGGCGACGTGGGTGCCCTGCCTGTGTCAGCACCATTTAACCCGCTGAGTAGTTGCTTTGCTCTGCAAGCGACAGCGCTTAAACATACAGCGGAAGAGGCCTCTCAGAAAAAGGAAAAAATAAAAAAATATTTTTTAAACGAAGACTGGAAGGAGGAAAGGAAGGAAGAGGAATTGATTGATTCTATTTACATTTATAAATATAAAATAAGATATATTCAATCAATTTGTAGGGATTTATAGGGCCGAGATGACGGATGGGAGAGATGGGGTGGGGGTTATTTTCCTCCTAAAAAGGTTGACTCACACACGGAAACTATTGTTGTGCAGTCGAGTGTGTAGGTTCACCGGAGTGTTTCTAGTCTTCTCCCGTTTATTGGCCTCCTGCACTTGGCGCGGTCCTTAGACGAGCCTTGCCTAGAGCAGCAAAGTGCAATCTCTACCAGGGCCTAATATCGTTTCTTGCAGGTAACCTTATCACAGTCCCAGGATTTTTTTTTCTGGTAAAGACAAAGCTTTATTGCCTTTATTAAAGCGTTTTTAAAGGGGGGGTGTTGGCATGCATTAGCATGCCAACACCATGACCGCTTCTAAGCCAAGATACATAGCGGTTCGTCTATTGTGCATCGGGATCCTGAATTCTAGATACAGCGCATCAGTGAAAACAACCACCAACACGGGTCTCATCGTTCGGGAATAATAGGTTAGATTATCGATTACCTAGAACAGCCGATGTTCCCGGTATTTGGGAACAGCTGGAACAATTCCCCCGTGTTTTGTTCGCTAAACCGTTAGCTTGCAAATGAAATTTGCAAATGGATCCACACAGTACAACCAGAAATGATCGGGACTCGTGATTTGGAAATAAATGGATCCACACAGCACAACCAGAAATGATCGGGACTCGTATATAGCCCGAAGGTTTTGAACCACACACAGCCGCGGGGTCAGCTCAGGGGGTCAGCTGGGTCAGCTGGAAGGGCTCGCGTACATAACCTACCTGCCTGTGCTCTGGCTGACGAACTTATCCCGCCTGTGTGTTCTTTCGATATCTCCTGTCTTCTTCCACAGAACCGGTGGTCAAAGTTATTAAAGCGCTTCACGTCAACCACTCAACACAAGCACAGTACATGGTCAGTTTCACGATCGACGTGTATGAGCAAGCGTCCGAGTTCAGGGACTTTGACATTTCTTATTGCCACCCCATGATTTGCTTCCGAAGGTCGATATCGATTAACGAATCCAGCACGGTAAGTAAACCACGTCCGCGGTCGGAGAAAATCTTCTCAAAGAATATTGAGAGAGAGATCAAAGAGATCATGTTATTATTCTTCGTAATTTGGTACTACTATTAAACAAATAAACCGGACCTGCTTGAACCTTACGTAGGTCCGTCTTGTCCGTAGAAAACGTGGGGTTCTATGGAGGGGTCATGGACTAATGGACGCCTATGGGCGGGGTTAGGTAGATACTAATTTTCGTTAAAAACTGCTAAGTATATTCGGAAATTTTTATTATAGAGAGGCAGAGTACAAATACTACATCTGATCTAGTGCCCGTAGCGACCAGACTAGGCGGGCCAGAACAACTGGTCAATTTCAACAATTTCTATTGCCTACAGGAAGTTGTCTTCCCTCACATGGCATTTCTGGGGAAGGACTGGATTGAGTACGCCAAGGCGACTTCTTCAGCATTGTTACTGTAGAAAGCAATTTTTAATTGCTCTTCCTCTGTGTGCCTTGATACAGAGTTTTTTTCTGGAATCTTTCGACGACATCGACTACATGGTGACGTACAACGTCTCAGTGATTCCCCGTAAGCTCAAGGGGCCCGAGATCATCTTGGGGGCGGAATATTCTACGTCATTCAGGATTACAACATGCGCAGACTGTGCAGGTACGCTCCCAGTACTGGCAACACTGATTTCTTAAAGATTACAAAAATCTTCCGCGAAGGTACCAAGCACTGGTAGTTTTCTGAAGCTTTCGTATTAATTTTCAGTACTATACGGTGCTCTTAACATGCGTCTGGTGGACTATAACGATTTCGTCAATATCAAGGTAGGTCTACCTATCGCGAAATGTACAAACCCAGAGTATACCTTTCACTACGAAAGCTTCCCGGAGGAACGCTCTGCGATAGTAGCTGAATTCGGTGCGTCTCATGGCACACAACGAAAGTTTAACCGCACTAACATTAAGCCAGAGCAAGCGGATATTGTGTTTGTAGGCTTTTTACATTGGGAGGATATAGGCATGAGACTGCTCGTGGATTGCGGAGGACGCCCCGACATATACTATGGACGAATCAACACTGGACCTGGAAGTGAGTCACAAACGTTACTGCTCGAATTTCTTGGCCCAACATTGTTAGTATTTCCGTTTGTGTTGTGCAGAATTTATAAGCGGACTGCTCACCGGGAGCTATACGGTTCCTGACTACCTCATGGGTGCCTTCATCCTCACTGCGGTAAACTTTTCCATGGACTTTTCCAAACATCCGGTGATGGCTTGGAAAGTATCTTCTATCATATTGAGGAGCTATGGACCCGGGGGTACATTTATAATTATCGTATGAACAGATATGGGTGAGCCCCCTGGCAGCCCCCCTGGGTGTTCTCCCACTAAGTCGACATCATTCGGGTTTGTGCTTAAATAAGGCACGTCGTAGAACAGCAGGCGGTCGTAATGGTCGGTCTGTTCCTAAGCACTATAGATCTCATCTATTGCGTTTGCTACCCTCAGGGTAACTTCAGTCTCGTTGCGAATTCACGAGATCTCGGGTGTGTCTGTAACAGTCTCTCTTAGTATGTATGTAACAGTAGGAGTTGCGTACTTATTTCATGCTGTCATGAATACTTATTTTCGTACCTGTCATGTTTGTGAGACAACAGCAAGTGTTCAATCCAGAGAACAAAACCACGAGCAGCTTGACAAATTGGCAACAAAGGAGAACAAGCCTGTATGGGGCTGACCACAAATCGCAACTAAGGTTTACAGATAACAAACTTCGAGATAATGAATATTTTCTGGAACAGCATATCTAAACCATATCTATGAATATTTTCTGGAACAGCATATCTAAACCATATCTATGAATATTTTCTGGAACAGCATATCTATGAATATAGACTGACAAGGTCGTCTATAGGTATATAGTAATACCTAAAAAGGTTAAGAAGGTCGGTTAACACGGTCACTTGTTAACACCAGTACAAGGTTATCTACTAACCTTGTACTGGTGTCGGAACAAGTGACGAACATGCTCGCAATTATGCTGCTCAACAGCAGCATTCCGTGGTTGGGAACAGTTGTGTCGTTGTTGAATTCGTTCGAAATCAGATCTCACCTATCAGTTATTTCTGCCCGAGCAAAGCTTTTGAGCAAAACTAGGCTACATGTGTAGTTTAATAACGCCGAGTTTCAGCTAATAGCCCTGCTAATGTCGTAACTTTGCTACGTATTATGTAATACAAAATAACTGTAATTCTATTTACAGAGCCACAACGTATTTCCTATGTCGAAGTGGTGAAGACTGGTAGTCCGGCGGTGATCAATGTTTTCACCGACACCCGGTTCAAGCAGGGCGTACGCCTCCCAACTAAATTCCTTGTCAAAATTTCCTCTAACACGGAAGAAGTGCTGCATTTTAACTACACTGACATTCGAACGGTACGTCAGGTTATCGTCATTGGTAAACGCGGGTGTTGGCTATACGACGTTGCTAGACGCAGCCCTGCCTTTCTTGTTGCCGGACGAATAGCGAGCTCTTCAGGACGCCGCCCCACTTGTGCGAAATATCCATGCAGTACCCAGTTTAACATGGATATTTCCTGTCATCATGCGATAGCGTTGTCTTTAATCGTTTTACCATATGCGAACATATGGTGGTCGTCTTTGTCCTTCATAGTCGAGAGTCTAGTTTAGCTTTTTGGTTTTCGGCAGTGACGTTAGCGTTGAGGAGAACTTCCACTAACTGCAACCACTATTACAGATAATTGAGATCCCGGACGGCGTACTAGCAGGAGAAAAACTTATGGTGTACCCACTTCTCGGCGAATATATTGGGGTGCCCTATACTCTCACCGTAACCGACGAAGAGGGTATACATGTCTGCCATACTAAAGCTGAAAATGGGATGTGGTGTTGAATGTATGCGATGGTTTTTTTGTTATCGTTCTTGAAGCTGGCCCCGAAAGATATCATAGCGGATTTCCTGGCGGAATTCCTGTCCCGCTCTTTAAACACCCGCCTGGGAAGTATTCTTTGGTACCGGCAGCTCACGAATTGCCCGAACGTTTTCCTAATCGTGTACCCAACAAAATCAACGGTGCACCGCACTTAGGGAGTCCAGTCTTAAAATGATCAAATCGATCGTGAAAAAGGTACATGTTTCGTGTCTGCAGTTGTGCAGTCTTCCCAAAGGTTTTGACAATTTTTTTGAGACTCTTGAACTCGCAGTGCATCTTTGGTGCACCTGTGGTTGATTTTGTTGGGTACGCGATTAGTGGTGCTGGAGTCACGCCGACTCTCGGCCAATTGATGAGCTGGGGGTCTCCGTTTTCTCGAGATCGATCCGCGCTCATTTTTACGCTGTTGTATTTCCTCGGCTGGTCGTGTTTTCGATGTAGCAAAATTCGAACTGGCAAATCGCTGCTGCACTTGCTGCTGACCCCAATTGCTGACATTTACCTTTCTTATGCAGTGTCGACAGATCTCATTGTCAAACCAAGTCCGCTTTCGGTCCGGATCTCCTGGACAAACTTCAACGAATCCTTTTTCGTACACGCCTGCCCTAAATCCTGGGTTTATTTAAGGCCCAGTAAAGAGTGCCCGACGGGGACCCGCCCGGGTAATTCATCGGTATGTACCGAACTGAGTATCTTTTGTATTCCGATCCCATCTTCGACATTCATCAACAAAGTTCGGATGCTATTACTCGGGCACCGAAATACCCGTCTTTTTTACCAGTTTACCTGACTCCGGGTTGTCCCGTATAGCTGGGCACTCGTTTGTCAAATTTTACATAACGACACAAAAACCGAAAAGGAAACGAGTTACCTACATACAATTGTCAACGATAATCGAATGCTTACTAGATTGTACATTACTTGTCGTGGGTCGCTGTCTTTCGGCTCGCGCCATTGCTTTGTTAGCATTGCTAACAAAGAATCGATTGGATGAATGCCTCCGTTTCAGCTATTCATAATATACACTATTAATAAGTCTCCACTTGTTCACAAAGTCTGTGCGAATTATTATGGCAGGATGATCTTGAGCTGTTCGACCTATTTCCTGGCATCGAGTACGGTCTGGTCGCTTACTACCACGACGAGGAGGGAACGCGGTTCGAGCGGTGGGCCACGTTCACCACGCCCGAATGCCTTATGGATTGTGATGGTATGGGCCAAGCACTTTACTAGATAAACGCGCACATGACCACGGGGCTGCTCGCATGTCTGGAAAATTACAGCTGGAAGCGGCTGTGCCAGTGAACAATGGTATAACAACAATGGTAGGCCAGCCTGGTACGCAGATTTCCTTCGGCGTCTGGACGGGTGGCCGATTTCCATTACGCCACTAGCAACCAAATTACACAATTCATTATACAAGCTCTTGGTCATTCACAAATATCCAACTTATTTGTGATATTTGCAGCACTGTCAGATGGTCCACTGAGCGTGATCGTTTTAGCGCAAGACTTCCAAGAAACCGTGGATATTGTCATCGCTTTGGACTTTAATTCTGGGTTTGAAGGGTTTATTTCTTCTAGAAATGAAGACAACGGCCAATACGGCCACCAATACGTAGCTGCAAACGAGACACCACATATAGTGACAGGACTCGATACTTGGACGATCTATACGGTCAGGATTCGTGCCCATCACTCGGGCAGACTCCTACGACAGGATGTATACACAGGGGGCGCAGGTATGCAACGGAACGCCGGCTCCACACGCCGGGCCCGGAGCCCTATTTCTATTCATTATGTAATACAATGCCTATTAGTAGCAGTAGTTATTGCAGCAGGGGTCACGTGATCCGATGGATTTAACGCGCGTTTGGACGCGTATTATAGCATATCCTTTATTAGGGATCATTATCCATTCGAGTAGAAGAATAATTCCTGAAGTTTGCCGTCCTTGTGTGCGTTGTGTGTATTGGCTTTTCGTTCGACGGACACCCTCCCTCGGCTGAAGACGTGTTCCAAACTTCACGCTTTTATCTACTACCCGGCTTCGAGAGAGTATGGCATTTTGTCTATGTGCCGCATTTGCCCCGCAATGGCATGGCCAGATTTGACATAGGCGAGTGTACAACAAAGGCTCCTGAGAGGTGTAGCGGTGAATTCAATTACATTACCACAAAATTCTCGGATGAACCTCACTCTGTGGTACGTATGGAAGATGACGCTGCATAATTAAAACTCCGCTAACTACAGGCTAAATCTCGGCCTCGGAATAGCGGAGGCCGTGTGTTCATATCTTGTGGTAGTAGACTTAGTATTTGACGATGTAAGTCTGTCTCGGATATCGGGGAGTTGGTTTGACCACGTCCTTCCCATCGTGCGGTTTTCTGTCGGGCTGTAACTAGACCCACCATGAGATCAATGCTTTCGTTGATGACAAGACACTGTTTGTCATCACAATACTAATAGTGGTCGGAGAATTTCCGATGTCGGACTCGTCACTATATTGATGCACTAAATATGATCCTGTGATGTGCAGGAATAACCAAATTTCACAAATTTGGTTATTCCGGCATGGAAAACCTACATCAGCTACTGAGCGAGCGAACATGCACGGGAACAACTAAGGGGGGCATGGTGGGAGCGGCAAAGAGGCGACCGCTAGCTAAAAAAAAAAATTTTTAAGGGGGGGCGTTGGCATAGTTTCTCCGCTCAAGGTAGATCCAGACTACATATGATGCCCAGACTTTTTTTCAGGAGGCCGGCCATCAATAACAATTTCGCATTGCAGATTGATGGGCTACCCTATCATGAGCTCATTGAATGGTCGGACTCGCCTCCTTTCCGCGCACTTAACGAGTGGCACCAGTTCGGGGTCACGCCGTACATTCTGTTCGGTTCGACTAAAATCTACGGTCTGCTGACTACTCGGTTCGCTAAATTCCGTAAGTTTGTCAAGCACTCGCACACTAGTTTCGTGAGTGAGTGCCGAGTGCTTAAAGCAAGTGTGTTACTTGAATATAAATGCATGGACTGATGGAATACGTTGTTGTTATATTTGTTCGTTTGAACGATGAAATGATTGTTGGGGCCATTCGTATTGTTGTGAGAGAGGTGAAATTCTTAGACCAGAGCAAGACTGCGAGAGCATTTGCCAAGAACGAAAGTTGATGGCTTTTGATGGTGGAGAGCTGAACACAGGACATGCGCCTGAAGAGGTAGGCGCCCGGCTAAGGCCCCCGCTGAGACCCCTGAAGTGACTGGGAAACGGCGCTGATTTTTCACACTGACGTGTTTCGTGTTCCAACAATCTTCCCCAACTGGTTCCCTAGCAAGAAATGGCGAACTGAATCCAGTAAAGGTATCCGCCACCATTTAGTATACGAGAACTACGGTAAATCGAAGAAGATTCATAATAAACAATACACGTGATTTGTCATAGGTCGATTCTTGCTCGTGAATCGTCACAATGCAGTTGGCATTTTGTTCTAGCGCATGGATGTCCTACATGCCCACCTTGGGTACAATCATGCTCGAGATATTTGGAACCCATCTTGGGTAAGCAGATACCCAGTCTCATCCCCTTCCACCGCCGAGGCCAGCACCTCGTTTGGGACGCGGTAGCGCGTTAGGAGCGGGCCAGGCTACGGAAGTACGCCGCACTCCAGGCAACCACATTTTTTCCCCCCTTAGTTTTGAGACCTTAGGCGGGCACGGCCCCCTCACTGCGAACTTCTGGTCTATAATAGGCTGATCCGCGCCACCAGGGACAAGCGCGCAGGATCTTTCCTTCAGCAACGCCTGTCCCTCGCTGTGCAGAGGCAATGTCATCGCCTTCCTTAGGACAGTGTCGGGCCTCAGTCCCGGTCCCAGCTAATCCCCCCCCCCAATAATCCCTAGAAATAATTCTTATATGTGAGTAAATATATTGTATGAAAAAAATATATATCATTAAAACACACACCCAGCACACAACGCACAATAACGCTTGTATAAGCTGGGTGTGTATTTACATTTTGTATTCACATTTTTAATCGAAAATAAAGGAATTTGTTTCACCTATGTGGACTGTATTTCAGCTACCTCACACCAGCCCAGTATACAACGTAAGTGTAACCCAAGAAACCCTAGGTGCAAATAACCGTCTATACTATTTATATTTTACCTTTTTCATTTAAAACTATGGTTTAAACTAAAATCGTCCCTGATCCTCCTGTAGCCCTACAGCTGGCGTTAGGAAATGGAACAGACAATTCTGTTGACATCAGGGTTCTACTCTGTCCAAAGTGTGACAATCCAACATACGCTCTTCGAGTTAAGAACGCCTTCGATCAGATGATGTATCCTGTTGAGGTCGGCACGGAGACTCACGTGGCCCTCACACCACCTAAAGGGTCATCTGAAGTGCTGCTCCGGGGTTTTCAGAGGAATGAGCACATTCGGGTCGAAGTAACAATAAACTGTGCCGGTTTAGAAAGTTACAGACACCTCGGATCTATTTTTACGGGACATGGATGTGAGTATTACCATCTCGTGCACCGACTAGGGATTGACTGGATATGGAAAAGTTTTAAGAAAAAAGAACTGTCCCATAGCACTACAATGATTCGATTCAATCAGAGACTGAATTTGAGGGAAGGTTCTCAGTGATCCTAACCTAACCCTCAACATGTACGAATGCTGAGAACAGAAGAAAATAGTACTGTTCGAACGAAACAATTAAAAACATTACCCAGTTTTAATTACTGGGTATGTTTTTAATTGTTTTTAATTTTTACGTCGCATTCAGTCATACCACTGACGAACCGAAACCTATCGGAAGCCCCCCTTTCTATCCTCTGGGTATATTTTGGAAACTTGCCGGCAGACGCGTTACTTGCCTGCCCGGAGGCAGTTTCCTTCGCTTGGTTATGTCCGGTGACTCTTGCCTCAGGATAGAAAGGGGGCCTTTCGATAGGTTTCGGTTCGTCAGTGGTATGACGGAGTGAAACTTCGACCTGACGATGACTCATGAATCAATTATCATATTCAATTATGATATTCTGGGTTATGTCGCCAGCGCCAAGCCCAATTCCTGCTGTTGGGATAGAACCGTCACTTTTTTCTGCCGTTGTCAAGATCTTTGCCGATGAGCGGTGGACATTGCGTCGCGCTCCATCGGCCGGGTACCTCCTACAGTGGTGTCGTATCACTCTGACGCAAACCATGTGCATGAACAAGACAAGCCCGTTTGACGGCACCACAACGGTAAGTGTGCTAGTATTGCAAGTAAATAAATAAATCGCCACTAACTAGTATTGCAAGCTAGTTAGTGGCGCGAGGCCAATGCCAGTGCGTATGATTAGGCTATGGCGTTACTTTGACGCCTGGCGTTCTCGCTGAGAGTCAAAGTAACGCTTGCTGAGGGTTAGAAAAAAAAAAAACCCCAGCTGCATTAACCCTGAGCCCCGGCTGATCGGGGCTCGCAGACCTTCGGACGAGGGACGAGGACGGACCGAGGGATAGGGTGGCCTAGATCCGCCTGCCGGTGTTATTTGCGATCGCCAGTGAACACCGAGAATCTGACCCTAGTAAGGGCGCCTTAAGCATAAGGAAAGCCAGCCATTGCACATGTATATTTATCTGGAATTGGAAATATTGTTCTGGAATTCGATGTTGGCAGCAGGCAAGAGCGCAGACCAGCTCGTACGAACCGAACGCAGCTAGACAGACCTCTCCTACCTCCCACCTATATTACCTCATAATGGACTTATGAGGTAATATATGGGAAATAATAATGGCCGGTTGTGACATTCTATTGCTTGTGGTTGTCCACCTGTTCAGGTTGTCCACATTGAGGATCTGATACCTGGAACCAATTACGATTTCATAGCGTGGCCTATAGGATCTGTGACGCGTGTCAAGCAACAAGCGCTGGGACCTGTACGAGAGACCATAAAGGGGCCACCTTTCTTCACAAACTTCACCACTCGTATACTACAAGAGGATAAAGGTAAGGAAATGCCTTTGTGTGCCTCTGATCAGGTTCCTATTGTTGAACGCAATACGAAGCGCATAGTCGATCAGCTGACCCTCAGCTCAGTTTTTGGAGTGGACATATATCCGAATTGCTTTGCTTGACATGGGGTGATACACGCTGCCACTATGGAAGGCAGCGCCAGTATTTGCTGGCAGTCTCACGACATTGAATTCGCATTGTTCGCATCCACTTTGTAATCCGGTAAGATTACAAAGTGGAACCTTCGCAGTTTTCGGCTATCATTCGACGAAATGCCACGGCGAGCCGTTATCACCTTTCGAAGTTCGAGCGTTTTAGGTTCGAGCTTAATCACTTCAACGAACCTCTCCACCGAGGACCCATCACCGGAGTAATAACGGTGAGGAATTTACGCTCAGTAGTACACACGTATTACTATTATTCGTTTTGTTTATTATCAACATGTAGATCGCGACCAGCGTTGCTGGCAGGTGGAGGGCGCTAGCCAGTTGTCGATATTCGGTATAGATTTGAGTGGCAGACGGCGGCGAGATCATTTCACGCACCATCCATTCATTCACTGTATTTGGGAGGGCAGCTTTTCCTGTGTCAGCTGTTCCAACGGGTAATTGGGACCAGGGAAGTTATGCGACGACAACTAGTCGCATAAATCGACAGAACAAACAAAAACAGTGTGGTACATTTTTCGGATTTTGTCAGCTATTTTTGGAAATGGATACACCCACATTTCCAAAAATAGCTGGCTGACTTGTTACCTTATTGCCCATGGCCTAACAGCAAAAACAGCTTGATGGGAACGGCGATCAGAAATACCCCATCGAAATCCATGGTAGGTCAACGCGGCTAACTACCCAGCAATCCTTTGCTCGTATTCTGACCTACTTGTTCATTTTTATAGTTATCGTAACTGTTTAGTATTTAGTAACTGTTTAGTATTAAATATTGTTATACTGTTTAGTATTAAATATTGTTATATATATATATATATAAATTGTAGGACATGTTTCTGCGTTCAAGACAATGCTCGGTTTTTGTATTGCTCGGT
Source organism: Stratiolaelaps scimitus (assembly GCA_019614645.1). NCBI lineage: Eukaryota > Metazoa > Arthropoda > Arachnida > Mesostigmata > Laelapidae > Stratiolaelaps > Stratiolaelaps scimitus. Next base: position 7,620,099 of record JABWDB010000012.1, read on the forward strand.
ATCATTGGTAATGATCTTTATTGACCTTCAACGCCATGCCTTGTCCTTTTGAACTCTGCAGGAAACTACCGTGTTGCCAGATCTTTTACCTGGAGATTACTATGAATATGTGCTATGGATTGACTCGGCAGAGACTGTCCGCAAGAGTCGTGCAGTTGAGCACATAAAATTCAGAGCAAAGGAGTGCTTCGTGAACTGTGAAAGTAAAGTAATCCTTCCCCAAATTTGATCCACCCCGTCCGAGTCCTGAGTTGCGATACAGTTCGTATTGCAAGTGGAATATATTATGTACAGGCACCTTTGGCGAAACCGATCAAAGAGTTATTAATCATCATTTGCTGTTGTTGTTGTTGTATATATTTGCAGATATGCAGTATACCGAACCATTGAAGATCGTGATATATCCCAATGCGACTTCGGCTCGCATTGCGGTTCGAATGGATATGGAACAGAGTTGTCCCGAAAAAGAAATCAGCGGCTATATTTCGACTAGGAATCCAATATCTAGCAATTTCAAAATGACACATTTCAAGCCTCGTGAATTTGATCAAATATTCAACAATGTCTCTTTGTCGAGAACCTATACGATTAAGGCGGCGCTCTATTGCACATGGGTAGGCGTCAGAGAACTTGTGAAATATTTCCGTCATGATGTTTACGTTGGAGGGCCAGGCAAGTACACGGGACCGCTTTTGCTTTTCATGAGCAGTGCAAGAAAGAGATGTCATGTCCGTCTTGCACTGTGCATGAACAATTAAGACCATCTGGTGTCATGAAAACTAAATGGCCTTACACAATTTTCCGACATTGGCAGGTTGTACGAAATGATCACCAACTAACGAATGTTCAATGCATACAAAAAGAAAGTACGTGCAAAGCGAGAAATGCCGAGCGAGAAACTATTTCTCGTGGAATTTTCTGCTTCAGCAATTTCCTTTTATATTTGTAGCAGGAGACGTCCAATATTTTAGTCCACTTCCTCTGAGCGGAAGAGGTAGAAGGGAACAAACTATCCGTCTCTTGCTACAGGCATTAACGAAATGGGAAAAAGCCAATTTCGGATATCGATACTCTGATACTCGGTAGGTTCTTTACAAACCTGTCAGAACAAGCGACGTCCCAACGAAAAACATTGGGACGTTTTTTGTTGGGACGTGTAACACAATCCCACTATTACAATATTGTGTTACACAATATTAGTTGTATTGTAGTAAATACAATTAATATTGTATTACACGACCACGTGTAATCTGGAACGAATTCCAGTGCATTACCTGCCCGCATGTCCGGCGCACGACCAGATCTGCTCTCAGGACTCGTCTGATAGTACTTCTACAGGAGCTATGCCAGCTACTCCTGAGCCTTACGAACCAGGTAAGTATAATAAAACAGTATTATTATACTGTTACCTCCATTCTTCTGTAATTCATCACACAGAAATGGGTCGGTGGTGTGGCTTGAACCAGAAAATAACCAGAACTGTTTCATTTATTTCCCCGCGCGTTTTACCCAAGAGGGGCTTCGCGATACACTCGGGTACTTTCTACAAATCGACAACACCGACGGATATCGGGAAGTGTCTATGAATGCCCCACGGCTGGACAGCACAGGTGACCCTGTTGCGTACCAAGTCTCCGAAATCACGCACGGTCCTTGGGGAGTTCGGAACTGGGGTCGCGACTTAGAAGTGCATACTCATCCTTTAACAGTACGGTGCATACTGACGTGTTGTATGATAGCTCTGCATGCATGTTTCATGCATGTATATATGTATACGCGTACAACTAAGTTTCGCCACCTGACTATGACTAATATACATATATATATATATATATATGTATATATAGATATATATATATATAAATAATAATCTCGTCTTATTATTACAGGCACGTCATTATAGACTTGCTGAAGATCGATTTCTAACTGTGCTCATAAAGCCTGTTTATCCCATTACCTTCGTTCCACAAGAGCCGGAACTGTCGATAGTGGAGGTCGAGACAAGACACGCTGGCGGCGGTAACAATAATTGAGCCTGTCTGGGTGATGATTGCCAACGCGATTATGCTCATGCAGTTTTGTCTTATCATTCTGTTCCACTGATTAATTAAGAACGCGTTTTGATGCCAATTACTATTTGCAGTGCGCGTGGTTGGTGTACACGTATTGGCCCAGATGCGTGCTGTGTATTGTACAGCTTGGAACGGACGGAACCGTGTACAATCTGTGGGTTGGTCTCCATGGAGAAGATTGAACTCGACTACTTTGTGGTCGGGATGTTGCATCTAATTGAATAATCTTGACGAAATACTATTTCGATATATGAATTATGTTAACTCTCATCAAACTGAATGATTAATCCCTGTTGAGGTGACTTAGCATTAGCATTAAAGCAAACGAACGAGCTTCAATGCTATTTCATCTAGATTATTCAATTAGATGCAATGAAGGCTCTAAGGCACGTCGAATCATCCATGGAGCCTTCATTGCGTGCCTTCGCCCACCAACATCCCATGGAAGTACAACCCATAGACGATATGCGGTTTCCGTCAATTTCACGCTGTACAATATACAGCACGCACCTGGGGCAGCACGCGATGATTTGGATCTGGGTTCCATCCAAATCTCACGGGAAGGTGTACCTCACCTTCCCGTGAGGTAATTACTGGTTCGTGGCTTATAGCTTACCTCACCTTATGCTGAAGCCACGCCATCAGCAGCATCAGCACGATATCCCGTGTCTAGCGTAACAGTTTTTCGAGCTGTTTAACAGCGTAACAGCGTTTCGAGCTGTTTAACAGCGTAACAGCGTTTCGAGCTGTTTAACAGCGTAACAGCGTTTCGAGCTGTTTAACAGCGTAACAGCGTTTCGAGCTGTTTAACAGCGTAACAGCGTTTCGAGCTGTTTAACATGGTTTAAATAACATGTTAAACCATGTTAAGCAACGTCTGTACTACGCAATATAGCGATTGTTATCAGTCCTATCAAGGACAAGCATGAGCGTCTAATGAAGGATTTCGTTCTCGTTATTTTCTTTTGTCAATCAGGCACATTTCATCCCGAGTTGGAGCTAGTCGATTTAACCGTGGACACTGCGAGCGTGCGGGTCAAAATCGGAGATTATCTCTGTATAAGGAAATACCCGAACACCACAGATGCACACCGGGCCATTCACACCGAAATCGCTTATTATACCGACTTCGGCCGGTCTGGCGTAGTTGCGGTCGATCACAGTTATGTACCCACCGAATATTTCACCATCAAGCACTTCAGACGCCAAGGCATTGTTACAGTTAAGGGGAATGTTACCTGTACATCGAAGGGCAAGAAGCTCCTAGCTGGATATTTGGGACATATCGAGACAAGAAGTGCGTGCACGATCTCCCGCACTTGCTAAACAGCCGCAAGATCTCTGTACGATCCTATTAGTCTGTCACCATGGTCGTTCATTCAAAATTTGTGCCGAGACAAGGATATGGCTAGTGTTGATGAAGTTCATCTACGCTTCATGTGTCATCAGCTCTATCAGCGTACAGGTCAGTCATGCGGTTTCGCCAGCATATATACAACGAAGACAAACGGCGCCGAATTAGTAGCTAGAAATACTGCACAAGGCTGTGTAGTACTCCTAGCTACTAATTCACACAGTGAGGATCACAGTGAGTGAGATCACTCCAGCATCGATTGAAGTCAGTTCGTTGAACAAACGCTCAATGAGCGGCTGTCGATAGTACTTTCAGTTAAAGCGATCCTTTGACACGTATTACAGGGGCGATGATCTGCAGGACGTCTGGTAAAACTGTTCGACAAGAGGCTGATGGGAGTCAATCTACGGGGCGCTCCCGGGGGGTTCCCGAGCAGCAAAAGCTGCTTAAGGCTAAGGCATTTTTCTGGAGAGACGAAACCACGATCTCCCGTATCTGCCTCGCCCCGTTTGACAGGCCGCCCCGGGACAGATGCATAGGAGATTCCTCCTTGATCTCGGTACATACGGTATATTGAATTCAATAAAATAAAGAGACAAACAAAGGCGTTGGCTGGTTACATATTGTACACCCAGCCTCCATTACAACCCATAGTCCGGCACTAGGGGGGCCATACTGAATGAACTGCGCTACCACCATCTCTCCTCCGGTTCAAGTTGGTTGTAGCTGTGAAGTTATCCAAAGCCCAGAAGGCTGCTGCTGTTAGCTGGGAGCAGTATAGTAACTGCAATAGCCATAAACTCACAGCCCGTTTGGAAAACGCATTCGTTCATGCAGTTTCCCCTCTCCCATTCCCCACGGTACTACTTAAAGATGTGAGCCATACATGTCAATCCCCCAATGTGTTTCTCCCACGTATACGTTTGCTTCGTGGAAGAAGCAATGAAGGATTTTCGTCAACGATTCCCAAATGTCCAGTTTTTTCCCAGCAGCAAATTCTGCTGCAGTAGATTAGCATCCTAGCGCAGTAGATTAGCTGCCGCCATGGCTAGTTTTCTTCAGGAGTCCAGGAGATTTCTTCCGTATCAAGAATTATTCTTCCAATACCTTATACATAGATATACAGGTCGAAGTAAGAATAACCTGCGCGCCTTCACCGACCTACAGGCAGGTAAAGGTATACAGTGGTGTGAATAAACATAGCCCACCCGCTATATTTCAACAATCGTTACAAAGAATACACATTTGAGGCATTTCTTCTGTGTCAGATTAATGTACGTGTCAAATAACATATTTACCACAAAGAACAGCGCATACAACATCGCATGCAGCCTGCTACAACAAAATGTCATATTTCGGTGGCGAAAAATGATAAGACACACCCTCAGTTATCGAGTGTTTTCGCTGAATTAGTTCTTGTGCTAATCAGTACCGTGTGGACTCACCCTTGCTAATTATAACGTCAAAGACTCGGTTTGGCATACTATCAACGAAATTTAGCAGGATCCGGTTGCTGACATCTCCCCAGGCCTCCAACAACGCCTTTTTTAGTGTTTCCACGGATGTATACTGTCGATTCGACGCGTATACTCTTCGGATAAGAATGCCCTAGAGGTTCTCCATCTGGTTGAGCTAAGAAGAACATGCTGGCCACTCTAGGGTACCAATGTCATGCCGTCTTAACCGCGCATGTGTACTAGCCCTGACGTGAATTGAAGCGTTATCTTGTTAGAAAACAATTGGAAGTAGGTGAAATCTGCTACTAAATGGTAGTAGGTTGTTGGTCAACATCTGCTGATAGTCCTCGCTATTCATTTAAGATGAGATGAAAGTGAATCCAAGTTTGGAAAGCTCCCCAACCCATAAAGCACTCTCCGCCGAACATGTGCTTTGAGAAGTACCGCGACTCTCTACGTACATCATACCAGTAACCGTTAAATCCATCTAGCCCATCCAAATTTAACTTCTTCTCGTCACTGGAGACGATTTGAAACAACATAGTACCTTTTAGATAGATTTACACCCTCAGGACACTTTTTAAAAAAACGTTGCCCCAATACTCATCAATGTCCAGTCACGTCCATAATGTTGCGGGCGAAGTTTAGTTGGGCAATCATATGGCGTTGTTGAAGACGAGGTCTTGTTCTCATTTGCGCCCGTATGATATGCGGATAACGCTTAATTGTATTTAAAACTGTTGATCTATGAACCTGAAGGGTTAACCCTTGCCCGATTGCTTCACAACTTATGGTCGAATTCGAGGCCAATCGACAGATATGCATGACAGTTCGCTGCCTGTTCTTTCGTGGACGTCCTTTAGACTTATTAGTACCATACGTCGATGGACTGCGTCAATAATTTTGCACTAAGTGACGGTTTTTGCCAATTTCTCTGGCAATTGCAGTCTGGGTCTTTCCTGCTCTGTGTAAAGCGGTAATAACTGCTTTCTCTGCATCAGTAAGGCTCGAAGCGCGTCCCGTGACTACAGTACTGCTTGAATGCTCAACACAAACTGGATTAATTCAGCGAAAACACTCGATAACTGAGGGTGTGTCTATCATTTTTCGCCACCGAAATATGACACATTTTGTTGTAGCAGGCTGCATGCGATGTTGTATGCGCTGTTCTTTGTGGTAAATATGTTATTTGACACAGAAGAAATGCCTCAAATGTGTATTCTTTGTAACGATTGTTGAAATATAGGGGGTGGGCTATGTTTATTCACACCACTGTATTGGTTTATTAAGGAGCTGCAATTTTACAATGCTTAAGCTCTCTTATAATGTGGGCCGATATGTCATATATGATATACGGGCCGCCACCCGTAGGTTCGATCCTCACCGTTGCACATTTGCATTTAAAGGTCTTACGACGCAATGCCGAAAGCAGCTCTGCGGACGTTGGCTGAGAGTGTGCCCAGAATAAAAAAACAGGGGAACTTCGAAGACCCGATTTCCATCCACCGGCTTCGCTTTATTTCTTTTATTATTAGGAAAGAAAAAGCGGTGTTTCTAGTAAAAGAAAGCGGTGTCAATCCTCTCTCAAGCAGCGTCAAACGCTTTTAATATGCACTTGTTGCTTGTTTAAGGCGGAGCGATCGTTGTGAAGAGCCCGACCATAGGCTGAAGAACCATTTTGTAAGGTCATGGGTAGCTCGGGGTGATTACCACTATTTTATGAAGGAAAGGAACTACATTTGCCTACACGAGTGACATAGCGAGTTCGCTATCCCTATCCCGATTGTTTCTTTATCTGAAGATTCTTGCCAGGTACGAGTAAGGAAGGGAATAAGTAAAGGTGGCCCCGACATCTCCTCATAGTAACACCTAAAATGTTAAGAGCTGAATGGATACGATCTATTAGAATTCAATCAAATAAAGGGGGTCCAGCTGACCCTCAATCTTCGTTCAGATTAACCCGAAGTCCGGCACCCAGTCTTCACGCTCGGGGCCTGGATTGTATGCTGGTGGTTGGCATGGATTGTATGCTGGTGGTTGGTAAGTCTACCTCAGGTCGGTACATCTGATGTAAATGCCAATGAAATTCCCATGGCTTAGAAAGACTTCACTGTCAATACGCCCCCCCCACCACTCCTCCGCCTCCGCCGAATATCCCTCAATGGCCTCTCCACAGGATCGGTCCGCCTAAATATTATCCTTGTCTGCACTTTTTACTTTTGTTTTGCGCGCCTGGGTTTACAGGAATTCTCGCGACGACATGAGGTGAGGCCTTCTGTTGAGGTGAAGGTTACACTAGTGATCTTGTCACCTCAATATTATGAGTAGACTCCTAGGTCTCCTCTCTGGCTGTCGTCGGCCAGACCCAAGTAACTTGGCGGTAAAGGTGAGCTTCGTTTCACTATAAACAGTCATTCGGCTTATGGTTGACACCTTCCGAGACCCTGGGAGAGATACATGATCAGATGCCGAAAACAAAACACGACGGCTGCTTGAACGGTCCAAGTGTTGGTTGGTATTTATCTTAACGCTGGCCCGCAGAGCCGGTTTTCATCCACCGGTTTCGTTTTTGCATAATTCTGATATGAGCTACTTCAAGCAAAATGTGTCTATATAGTTTTCTGTTTTGGGATGAATGTCGTTAATTTTTTTTCGGACACATTCGACTTCGGTCTGTATTTGAGTTTGTAAAAACGTATCAATCAATGTTTGAGGTCTAGCGTTCAGTGAGGTGGATTTGATTCTATAAACCATTTCGAATCGATAATAATATAAAAAAATCTAATCCAAAATCTTTACACTGCTACGCAGAGCGGTGCCGAAGCTTGCCACTGCTTTGCTTAGGACCAATAGTAGGATTTACTTCGAAAGCGATGATCACGAGGAATATCGACAAGAAGCGGGCATGGACACCAAGGAGGGTTATTTGTTCTCTTGTGCTGGGAATGGTCTTCCTTCAATGGTCCCCTTGTGCTTTAGCCGGTTTGTTGATCCTTTGGTCTACTATAGGACATACATCTACGTGATATACACTTCGCGCACGATAGCACATTCCTAATAGCAGAAATAAAGCGCAATCAATCCTTTCTCGAGCAACGTCAAACATTTGTTGCTTGTCATCCATGAGGCGGGGTGGTTGTTGTGACGAGCCCGACCACAGGCTGAAGGACAGTATTTCAAGATCCTGGTAATAAGAACACGCAATAATAATTTTTCCCTATAGCGCTATTTGTTACAAATCCATTAATCGCACGCGTGCCGATACCCGACAACAGTATTATATCCTCATTCAAATGACGGAACGAGCAAACGCACACAATTTGTTAGTGAAGAGCGTGTCATCATCTTGGCTTGCTTGCTTTCAGTGCCTCCTAGTGCCGTCCTTCAGATCACGAAACATACAATTGTTGAAGAAGCATTCATCAATGTGACCTTCCCAAAATGCGATGTATTGCCAGAAGCTTACAATTTGAGCTACAAACATTGTAGTATGAGAGAGCCAAGGTGGCTTGATTTGAAGGATAAGTACTCGGTTGTGCTGACCTTTCCTCCCCGGACCGAGATCGTCTTCGGAGGCGAGATGAGCTGTAAAGGAGTCAAAGTGAATTTACCCAAGGAAAAGGTGACGACTGATTATGCAGGTGAGCAGTGTCGTATTGATCTACAGACTACTTTGTTAAAATGCTGACGAAATTCGGAAGCAATCAACGATAGCTAGGATCTCCAGCAGATTCCAGATTTCTGTTTGTCCTTGTCTATAACGCGTACAGCTTACGAGACTGTTAAACGTTCGGGATGACCCGCAAAGTATTCATCAGGAAATAATCAACACACGTTGTAGGGTGATAGATGTAGTAAAAGGAGGTATTTTTTTCCCACCTTCAGTCATTTTATAAGTTTGGTGTGGTACAACTCGATATGACAGTAGGCTTCGATTCCTTCCAGCGCCTCAAAGAGCATTGCAAGTGATTAGCGCAGGTGGCTCCATGGACACCGTGTGGGTGAAGTTTCCGTCTGCTGAATGGTGCAACAACAGTTTCCCGCACTATCTGTCGTATAAAACTGTCCGGGAGACTCGTCCACAAGAGCGAAAGCTACCACTGGGCAAAGATGAAATTATGTTAAATTTAGATTTGGGATTGACGTACACCTTTGATGGCCGCATCATTTGTGGTGATATAGTCGAAAAGATAAGTGCCACAATTTCAACCACAGGTTAGTAGAATATGTTTATTGATCCTCGCCTGCTACAATACAAACGAATAGGCTGTAAGTTGGAATTGATAGTAGTCCTTGCGTGTGTATGACACTCATCGGTACAGCGGGACCGTGCCTGGGCCTCTTGTGACTATACCTCTTGAAACTGAAAAAAACCCTGCCGTTTTAATTTTTGGAAAAAAATTAAAAAAAAAAAACCCTCTGATTTAGAGCCTATTAGATCCGCCTTATATCCATATACTTAATCCTAAATCATGACACACTATTCTGTTCCTCCGTGTTCTCTATCGGAAGTGGCAATATCAGAGGAACCTTGTCAGTTTGCGCCAAACGATTCTATGTACCCAATTTAGGGGTCAACACATTCATTCCAATTGGCTGACTTCGAAAAAGGTCTTCCGAAGGTTACCCCTCATATATCCTACTCCTGGATATATAACAGATTTTTTCCTGGGTTTTATCGAAGTCTGCGCCAATTTACTATGGCTAAAGTAACTCGGATGTTAGCCTAAAAACATCCAAATCATGCCTCTACAATAATTCGGAGGATACACAGGTTTTGCCACGGGTGATGGAAATATATATCCACAAACAGAGAATGATAATCAGTAATGAAGCAACGTCATTATTTTGCCTTCATCTCTAAACGAGCACTCTGGGTAGGTATTCCCTAGAATCTATTAGCGCAAGACTGACGAAGTTCCCCTGATATTGCCACTTCCGATAAGGAATACGTATTTATTTTCTAAAAATTAAAATTGCAGGGTTTAAAAAGTAGTCTCAAAAGGTCAATGAATAGTCAGTAGTTTTTCCTGGTTGCATCAAACTACGGTACTGCCAATACAGGATTCCTCAGTTGTAGACGCCGTTGTACTTTCCATGGCAACAGTCAATTACTTGATTTTGAACAGTTTGTGACCCTGGCTGATCTGTTTCGAACATCCGACAGCTATTCACATCTGTCCGTCAGCTGCCGCCTTGTGATATGAGCAACACGCCACAGCCCTCCGACATGTTTGTTCTTTTAATTTTTCACTGAGGGGTTTTGCAAATGCCTGGATTCCTTCCATGTTCGTATTGCATCGCTTTTTTGCCTGAGAGTGGATTTGTAGTGGGCAGTGACGTAGAAAGCTCAAAATAACCACTTCGCTTCCCAAACCAACTGCGGAGGCGGTTGGACTGCCGCGATCCAACGGACTTTTCCCTTTGACAGCCGTAACTATGATCGAGGGTTTGGCGGTGCTGTCATCAAAGCCAGTGAAACTGTGGATCATCGCGTATCCGCAATATACCAAATTCCTTTCTGGCTACATGGTAACATGGATCAGCAATACCACTCACGAGCACCACTTGACACGCACGTACCCGTATGGTGGTCTAAGAACGGTATTTATTTTACTTTTTGTACATATTATGCAGATGTCAAGTGTGTAATATTCCGATTCGAAAGTTTCGATTATCCTCTTCCTTCCGACGCAAACGCTTCACTGATTTTTCGTAACTGCGCCTGAGCTTGCTCTGGTTTCATTATCATGACAGAGCGAGGACTGTGTTTTGCAGACAGTTGTTCTGCCCGAGACGCGCCCGACAGCGGATTACTATGTTACGGCAGTTCCTATGATAAAACCGCTGTCGGGAAATATGTTTGAGGGTTTGCCATCATCTACGGCATTCGCTATCAGGACACCGGATTGTCTAGACTGCCCGATAGAAGGTATGCACTTGTCCCTTTATTAGGTACTAAATAGGTACGATGCATGCGATCTGCTTGTACAAAAATTACTAATTATTTACGCCCGTATCGAAAATACCTGAATGATCATGATAATATATATATATATATATATATTTGTTTTTTTCCAGCTGACTCTCAGCTGTATATATTTATATATAGATATATGTGCATCTCTATTCTTGTGTTCTTTCACAGCACCACAAGTTATTAAAGCACTTCACGTCACCCACTCAACACAAGCACCGTACATGGTCAATTTTACGATCGACAGAAATGAGCAAATGCACGATTTCATTGACTTTGACCTTACTTATTGCCACCCCATGATTTGCTTCCGAAGGTCGATATCGATTGACGAATCCGGCACGGTAAGTAAACCACGTAACCACGTGTATCTGAAACCAATTGTGACCACGCTGAATTTAAGCATATCAATTTAAGCAGACGAAAGTCAGTCAACCATCATGTGGAGCCCTGAACTTGCGCACGCCAGAGCATGCTATTTTATCGCATGTTTGCACTTATACAGCTGTAACAGCTGTATAAAGGGGTCCCAGAGGGGTCCCCTGAGGGGTCTGAAGACACGTAAATTACGAAGTACGCGCCAAATGTTTATTTGGCGCGTACTTCGTAATTTACGTGTCTTCAACACCAGCTATAAAATTATAAAATTGTATCGTTACTGTAGAACCTTTGTCTCTGTGCCCCTTTTAGAATTTGTTTCTGGGGTCTTTCGACGGTATCGACTACATGGTGACGCACAACGTCACAGTAATTCCCCGTAAGCTCAAGGGGTCCGAGATCATCTTGGGGGAGGAATATTCTACTACATTCAAGGTTTCAACATGCGAGAATTGTGCAGGTATGCTCCCTTTACTGGCAATACGCTCTTTATTAAAGGATTACAGAAATATAGATATATTCTTCGAAGGTATTTAATACTGAGTGGTTTCCCCAAAATAACTGGCGAATTTGGCTTTTTTCAATTATAAAATCGTTTTACTATTGTCTTTTCAGTGTTACATGGCGATCTTATCATGCACCTGGTGAATCATGAGGACGATTTCGTCGATATCCAGGTAGATCTACCTATCGCCAAGTGCACAAACCCAGAGTATACTTTTCAATACGAAAGTTTCCCGTCGGAACGCTCTGCGATAGTAGCTGACTTCGGTGCATCTCGAGGAACGCAACGAAAGTTTAACCGCACTCACCTTAAGCCACACCAAACGGATATTGTATTGAAAAGCTTTCTCTATTGGGAGGATATAGGCATGAAGCTGCTGGTGGATTGCGGAGGACGCCCCGACACTTACTATGGACGGATCAAGACTGGACTTGGAAGTGAGTCGCGATTTCTTGCCCAACATTGTTAGTTAATTCGCTTGTGCAGGAATCATGATATCTATCTATACTCGCAAGGAATTCGATACCAGAAACAAGATACTGTGTTTCCTCAAAAAGGCAGGGCGGCTAACGGGGAATTAATGACGGGTTCGATTACGGAAAAGAAGCCTGAGAAACGGCTACCACATGTAAGGAAGGCAGCAGGCGCGCAAATTACCCAATCCCGCCCTGCCAGGATGAGACACATGCTTGCAACTATGATATGGTGTGATATCTATGAAACTACTGCCACAGATGAAGCGAGTACAAATGCTCTACAACGGGTTATTACTGCTACTGAATACTCTATCTAATATTTATCTAATATTACTCCTATTACAGAGCCACACCCAATTTCCTATGTCGAACTAGTGAAGTTCAACAGTACTTCGACAGTGATCAAAGTCTTCACCGACACCCGATTTAAGTATGGAATACGCCCCCTAATTGGTTTTCTAGTCGAAATTAGACCTCCCAGTACGGAAGCAGCGACGGTATCGCTTAATTTCAACTACAACGGCATTCAAACGGTAGGTAACGTTATCGTCATTGGAGTTCCAACTGGAAACTTGTTGGAAACAAACGTCCCAAGGCAGTTTGCCCAGTGAACGTATTTATGCCAACACCCCCCCCCCTTTTAAAAAGAAAAAAAAATGCTCTTTCATTCCCTGGATACTACCGGCACGCTCTGGCCATCCAATTGAGGTAATCTATGGATCTATGACATATCTTTTGAGAATGTTGAAGAGAAGTTTCTCTCCTGAATGGACTTCTCCTCCAATATTGAAAAAAAATTGCCCTTCAATATTGGGGATTGCTTAAAATTCGCTCAGCACGTGCCAAGGGATACAGCTCAAATTTGGGAATACTGCTCTTGTCCATGAAACTAAAATGATGTCATTTCTCTTTACCTCCTCGGGCTGGTGGTCAATGTGATGAATAATTTGTTTGATGATTTGTTCTCAGAGAACATAATGGCTTTTCATTCGATCATCGAAATCTAATTTTCGTTCTATATAGTAGCTGGAGAAAAACGTTCAAAGCATATTTGATCCAACTGTAGTTTAGACACAAGAAACCTTCGCACCATAGAGGAAGAAATTCACAAGCACAGACGGCGTCTGCGGACCAAGAAAACTGTTCCAGATTCCAATATAGCTAAACTATACGACGTTGCTAGATGCGGGCCTGTCTTTCTTATTGGCGCACGTATAAGGTCGTATAGATCCGACGCCCCACCTTTCCCGAGATAACAAAAATGTTATATGATAATCATCATATTTGTTGTTGTTGTTGTTGTTATTTCGTCTTCGATTGCCTTTATTCATTCAGTTGTCCATTATACTCCTCCTGAAATTAGTCGTTCATGCAACAGAAGGGAGCCATGTATCCCGATAGATTTGATGACGTGACACACACTACTAGAGACACACACTAAGTGTTTTGGACGTTGTTAAACGTGTACCGGACAAGTTGTAGTGTACCGGGGCACGTTGAGGGTCAAATTGTAACCGGCATAACCTAGAGCCTAAATTGGTTTCGTGGTTTTTCTTGATGACGTCGATGACGTCAAAATCGAGAACTTCATTAATTGCAAGCACTACTATTACAGCTGATTGAGATCCCGCATGGCGTCGAAGCAGGATACAAACTTTCGGTGTACCCTGTTATTTATAACCCATATTACGACACGACTAACGGAGTGGCCTACACTCTCATCATAACCAAGAAACCGGGTATATAAAATGCATATATACTTATTACGCCAAGTAATATATACATATGTATATATATATATATTGACAGTACATACATAGTTACTTATTAGTTTTGAAGTTCAGGGACTCATCTTCGCTCATATATATATGTATATATGTATATGTATATATGTATATATGTATATATATATATATATATATATGAGGGGACGTGATATTGAATGTATGTGTCATGCGACTCTTGAGTGACGAATTTCATTTGTCCAGTCTCTGGTTATGTCTTATGTAGATATGCCTCGTTCGTTCGTCAGCCGGCCCAACTTATTACGGTAAATTTCTATATCGAGATTCTATTGTGAGATACGGGATCGATACACCCTTTATAACTCGACAACTCGTGTTTGATGATATGTACCGCTGAATGTAACGTACTACAAATCCTGTTTAGGCAGAGAGAACTGGCATCTTGGTGCCAGCAACAAGGACCGACGTCGTATTTGCTGTTGACGTCAATTAACGTTGTGTACGTGTTTTCTTATGCAGAGCCGACACAACTCATTGTCCGACGATTTCCGCTTTCGGTCCGGGTCTCCTGGAGACGCATGAGGAAAGAATTTTTTGTACAAATTTGTCCTAAATCCTCGGCCTATTCACCGCAGGGAAGAGGATGCGAATACGTAGTTCGCAAGGCTGAATCACGGGTATGTTCTTGAACTGAGCCTGACACAAGCATCTACATACCCAAAACGAAGTCGGATGTTCAAATTGCGATGGTCGATTAATCGAGAACTTCATTAAGTGCAACCTATTACAGCTGATTGAGATCCCGCATGGCGTGATCTCGAATGCGGAAATACGCTGCACACCGAATTCTATTTTGCTGTCTTTGGGCCCGCGCATCATTGTTCTAATTCCAACTCTCTATTGTGAGATTCTATTGCGAGATACGGGATCGATACAACCTTATCAGGGTGTATCGATCGAAACTTCTGTGTAGTACTAACGACCGACGCCCCCAAGCTCATTAAGGGTGTATGCGGAATGTAGCTGGCTTGCGATTAACCTTGAACTTCCGGCAAGCTAACAATGAGTTCTGGGATGTCGCGTTTCGTTAAAATCGAGCAGTTCAGCAGGAGGGTAGTTTCTATTTCTAACGACTTCTTGTGTTTTATGCAATTCGCAAATTCACCAAGTGTGATTTACTATAACAGATTGCTGAGGTTCCCGTACTTCCTGGCATCGAATACGGTCTGCTTGCTTACTACTACAGCGAGCAAGGGCTCGTGGATGAAACGACAACATTCACCATACCCGAATGCCTTGTGGATTGTGAAGGTATGGGCGAAGCACTCTAGAAAGGCGTGCGCATGATATCAACACATGACCACAGGGCTACTCACTTGGACAAGTTTTCCAGCTGAAAACTTAAAACAAGTTTACAGCTGGAAAACTTGTTCCCAAAAACATGTTCCCCTAAAGTAGCGGCTGTGCCAGTGAACAAAATATGTTATCGATCTTCCAGTAGGACAAGCCGACACCTTTACCTTGGCGGGCGGCGGCCAAATCGAGGCCCGCTCGTGATTTTAGAGGTTATATACGAAAAGTTGAGACTCGCGGGTTAGGTTGGATGAGCATCGCCAAGAGCCTTCGGTTCCTGGCGGACGTCGTGACTGAGTTCTTAAATGTTGGTGTTATGTATAATAACGTGCTTAGGTTGTTAGGTTATCCCGCTAATTTTGAAGGGCATATTTAACTTCGTTTTCTGCAGCGCTGTCAGATAGTCAACTGAGCGCGATCGTTTTGGCGAATGGCTTCGAAAATACCGTGGATATTGTCATCGCTTTGGATCAAAATAAGGGATTCCACGGATTTATTTCCGCTAGAAATGACGATACCGAAATATGCAGCCACAAATACATAGCTGCAAGCTCTACACCACATAAAGTGACAGGACTCGATCCTTGGACGATCTATACGATCAGGATTTGCGTCGATCAATCGATCTACCTACGAGAGGAAGTATACACCGGGGGAGCAGGTATGTAATAGACCATAGGTCATGCCAATACAAGGTGATATAATTAGCAGTTATTATAGCAGGGAGCCATGTAACCCGATGTATTTGACATGCTTCCTGTTGACGTGACCACAATGCTGAAATTACCCTTGTTTCTAGCTTGTTCTGAAATTCTTCTTCTGTTGTGTGCGTTGTGCGTATTGGCCATTCGATCCGACGGTCCTCCCCACTGAAGAGTTCTCATCACCACGCTTTTATATTATCCCGGGCACGGGCTTGAACAAGGATATTTTTGTCCATCTGCCGCACTGGACAAGCAGCAACCCAATAAAATTTGCCTTAGGCTTCTGTGGAATACAGACTCCTGTGGTTGACTGTCATCTGCGATCAATTACCGCAACGCGCTTGACGGAACCCCACAATGTGGTACGTATGATAGATGACGCTCGTTTTCCCTCACCTTTCCTAGGCAGGCAGAACCTATAGGAAACGACTACGATCTTGCTTAATGCTAAACCACAAGATACGAATCCACTTTGGAAATCGTGGGTTCACATGGTGGGAGACTCAGATATCGGGGCCGCGAGCTCCATCTTGTGGTCTTCTTTAGTTCGACCCACCATGCTGGAGAAGTGGAAAAATTTCATGGGCTGCGTTGAGTGTAATTTCAGGATGCTTGCTCGAGATCGATGCAGACTACAAATGCCGGAGTCCTTCAGCAGGCGGACCATCAATTAATAATTTTGCCTTGCAGATTGACGGGTTACCCTATCATCGGCTCGTCGATCTTTCCCGCTTTCTTGGGTTGGCACATAATAGTTGGTACATGTTTGCGGTTACGCCGTACGTTCGGATCGGTACGACGTCCATCGAGGGACCGACAAGTTTTCGATTCGTTTGGTTCTGTAAGTTCACCGCAAAAGTCTTTGTTATTGATGGCATAGGAACTCAGATCATCACCATTGCTCAGCAACACGTACCGTTAAGGTAACCCTCTCAGGCGCGTGTTGTATTAACTGAAATAACCGAACTAGTTGGGTGAGCCATTGGATTTTTACACCTTTGAGTGTAAAAGTTCTTGTCCAAAGTGAAATCCAAACGTAATTGCTATTTGTGGTTGTTCAATGATTAAGCGACAAGCTACTCGTGCTTTTTAGCACCTGCAGAGTAGGAGTGTGATGGTTGAAACCCGAAAGCCGGTGACGTATGCATGCTGTAGTTTGTTTTAGCGCATGAATACATCACTCACCTTCATTGAAACCCACTTTCGGTTAAATCCTAACCGAGCTGAAATACCCTGCTTGATACAAGAATCTGTTTTACTTCTGTGCATTGTTCCTCCTGTATTTCAGTTAGATCTCCAGATAGATTCCCTATACAACGTAAGTGTAACTGTCTTGTAATTACTAATACAATTATAATATATAACAAAGATAATGTATAATTCATTTCCAATTTCACTATAGTTTAGTGAACTTAAAATAGTATGTGGTCCTCCTGCAGCCCTACATCTGGCGTTGGGAAATGGAACGGACCACTCGGTTGACATCAGGGTTCATCTCTGTCCGAAATGTAAGGGCTCAAGATACGCTCTTCGTATTAAGAATGCATTCGATGACATGATGCATGCAATTGAGGTCGGTACGGAAACTCACATGGTCCTCACACCACCCGAAGAGTCGTCTGAACTGCTGCTCACGGGCTTTCGGAGGAATGAGCACATTCGGATCGAAGTAACCTGCGCGGATTCACCGACCTACAGACAGGTCGGGTCTATCTTTACGGGGCATGGTTGTGAGTATTACCACGAAGCAGCTTGTCGGGAATCGGCTGACTTGTGTAAGACTATAGTAGAGCATTCAATATCATTTTACCCCTTCGCTCAAATTGCTGAGAGGGCACGGAACTGTTATATAAATAAATGCGCTAGCCTGCCAGGAAGTAATGCTTTTCTTCGGTGACTATCGGCTCAGGATCGGATCGTGACGATCTAATCATATATTCCAAATTACTTCGACAGCGCCACACCCGATTACAGCTGTTGCTGTATATCCGTCGTTTTTTTCTGCCGTTGTCAAGATCTTTATGGATGAACGGTGGACATTGCCTCATGCTTCACCGGTCGGGTATCTCCTACAGTGGTGTCGTCCTACTCCGATACAACGCATATGCAAGAACAAGACAAGCCCATTTGACGGAAACACAACGGTGCGTGTGGTACATTTTGCTAAGCTGGGGGAAGTGGCGAGGCCAATATAACCTGTGTGAGGCGTGTGTTAGTTCAGCTTGTCTATACTTTTTTTTAATTGAGAAAATAGGGGTATATTTTGGTTGGCGAGCTCACTTTCCCGATTCTGTGTCTCGGAAGGTTCCATGCCCTGTGAGGGTTCCATGCCCTGTGAGGAGTTGCGCGAGTGGGTACGTAAGGGTCCCATTCGCGTGTCGGGTGAAGTACCAGTATCTCAGGTCTGGAAGGAGTCTTCGTCCAGTACCCTGGGTCCCCTTCCTCGACTGCCGACCACTCTTGACTCCACCGGTCCAGGCTCTCACTCTGCCTTACCAGGACTTGTCCAGCTGCTGCCGACGTTGCCCTGTTCGCTCGGCAGACTGTTTGCGCTTTCGGTCGCTGTGTCTTGTTAAGCAGTTGTTTGATTCGGACCTGCTGTCTCCCATAATGGAGCCGCGTAAAGTGCTATGCTTTCCGCCACTCTCCGCTAGCAGTCTTCTTCTTGAATCCGAGGCTCCTTTCGTCTTGGGAGGAGGCGAGAGAGGTCACTTATTGCCTTGGACGCTTTTGGCGCGTCGCGTATGTGGCGTGCGGCGTGCTTGTCAAGCCCTTGTCGAGGATCATCCCTAGGTATTTTACCGTTGACGGTAGTGATCTCATGGCCGCCAAGCCGCAGGGAGAACTCCTCTCTAAGCCGTTTTCGGCCGTTCAATAGTATCGCCTCTGTTTTTGTTGGGGGCTAGCTGTAAGCCGAGGGTGTTTAGCATGCTGGCTACCTCCGCTAATACCCCATTTGCGAGCATCTGCAAAGCCGCGCCGTCACACCATGATCACTGTGTAATATATATTCAGTGATAACGTTGAATATCTATGTGAAGCTCTCGCTTTTAGTATCTGGAACACTCCTCGATACTAATACCAAGAAGTAGTATAGTACTAGCGGGAGTGGATAATCAGTTTTAATATACAGTGGAGAGCCAATCACAAGCACAGCCCCAGTTAGTTAATAGGCCTTAAATGTGAAGGTGCCTCCTTTCTTTAACAGAATAAATACAATGCATTATGAGAACGGTCAGCGAACTCGGAACTACAGTGCTATTAGTATCGCTGTCTGGGATCTTGCCTACGCGAGAGATACTAATACAATAATAATAATTATTATATACTATAATATAATACTACAGCAACCTCAAAATGAGGTTGCTGTTTATTCATGAACGGTCTGCCTTGGTCTCCTTGTGTGTGAGGTTACGCGGGTATATTTGACTTAGAAAGTTGTAGATAAACTTTCCGTCTGAAATAACCGTCAGCACAGACAACGTCTGTGCCGACGGTCTAATTTTTTCACTCATTTTTTTCCGGTCCTGCGTCATTCGGGATCGCCTCTACGCATAGACTGTTCAGAAATATACGGTGATGGTCGCCAAACACTGGCCTGAAGTGTGCCACTTCCCTGCGCGGGTTTGTTTGTAGACGTCGTTGAAAAGCCCATGATTACCAATTTGCCCAATTTTCCCAATTTTCTGCACGATCACCGTCTTTGCTCTTCAGCTGGGGGACAGTGTGTCGCTGGGGAACCCGAAAGTCCCCTTTTACAGGCTCATACCAACAAAGGACCAATGCCGCGGATATCAGAATCGCCGGCAAGGAGCCTATGAAGAGTTGCCTGTTCAGATTGCTGGCCCATTGATAACCCCCTGCAATACGTAGAGAGGGTTTAGAAACAGCTGGAATCGTCTAGCTATGTCCATATATATTCTATGTAGTTTTGACTCGATCACCTTTAACAAAGACGTTTGTCCGTATGCTAAAGACCGTCTTGTTAAAGGTGATCGTAGGATGTGTGACGTGTATTAAAGAAATGTTTGAGGCGTGTGGCTAATACTGAACACGCTGCATACTATCCTACGATTTATGCAACCATATTGTGCAAAATAGGTGGACCGAGATGATGGTCGACTTCACACCCCTGCCTTCGCCTTCCCCATATATTATAGTTACTCGAGCTTAAGATTTTGTCCGATGTTGTGAGGTTCTATTGCTTATGGTTGTTCACTTTTCAGGTTGTCGATATTGACTATCTAATACCTGGAACGAATAACGAGCTCATGATATGGCCTGTGGGATCTGTGATGCGTACCAAACCAGGATCGCTGTGGCCTGAAGGTGCAGAGGCCGTAAAGGGCCCGCCCTTTTTTACCACCTTCGTCACCCACATATATGGGGAGAAAGGTAACGAAAGCTTGTGAAAATAGACAAAGCTTTTGATCGGCTTTGGTGGTTCGGGGAAGCGCCATGGCGGCTTGGCGAGCTGCTCATATTGAGTGGTTTAGTTGATTCTCTTGGTCGTTGAACAATTGGGCATATCTTTGTGGCAATCCCTACTAGTGTCCGCAGCGGGTCTCCAAGGTGCGAAGCCTGTAGTGTCTAGGTTAATGTAGGTAAGGGAAGTCGGTAAACTTGTTCTATAACTTCTCTAAAAGTTGGCTCTGATTGTATTAATGACACTGTGTTGTTGCTGAGTTGACTTCCGTGTCTATTTGGATGATGGCTGAAGTGTTTATGAGACAGAACACCAGGCAGTGCCTGAAACTATTGGACAATGATTTGAAGTTGTGGTTGATCTGTTATATTGACCGAGAGGCATTCGACGCTGGTAGCAGAAATATTCAATGGGAGTTGTTCACACTAGTTGAGCATGTTAATACAAACGGCTTAAATATAAGCCGTTTTAGTCGGAATTATTATGTTAATAGTGCGTTTCTCATGTTAGATAAACCGGATTACTATGTGGATGCGGATGAGTTTACGGCTACCGTTCGGCGAAACGACCAGTTGAGCCGATACAACATTTCTGATTCCGAGAATCTTTGGATCAAACTTGAACACTTCGACGAACGCGTCTTCCTAAAGAGAGTCTACCGCCTAGGACCGGTGATGGATTTACCGCCTATTATTATTATTACGTAGTACTGGTTTTGTATGATAGGTATCGATGATGTATCGATCTGGCATATATCCACATGCTTATATCGACAATGCATGTGGATCTAGGCCAGATCCTGTTATCGAGCCCGGTGGCGTGGTGCATCCGTGTGCGCTTTACAACCGGGTTCGATTCACACCGTTGCACATTTGCATTTAAAGGGATCTGCCTTATGATGCAATGCCGTGGATGTGGGCTGTGAATCAGCCCGATAATTTGCTGGCTGGGAGATGGCGACAAGGTGCTAGATGTTGCTCACTATCCATCCATTTAGCTTCCTGTATCTGTACTGGTAATTATGACTGTAGTAGAAAGCTTGATAAGAAGGGCGATCACAGAGCTCGAAATCCCACACTAGGTCCCAACTAGAGGTCAACAATCCATTGCTCGTGTCCTGATCTTGTTACTACTACTGCTCTACTTACGGACCTGTTTCTATACCCTACGTCATGTTCAACGCCCACAAGAGCATTTCGAATCAATTGTTGACTCGTGTGGGACCAAAATGTGGATCATATTTATGATCCATATTTTGCCAATATCACCTTACTGAAACTATCGTGCATACAAGTTTGTCTGGTTGTTGACTCTGAATGATCTTTATTGATCTTTCGAACCCTGCAGGACACCTTTTTGTCAGATCTTCTTCCTGGAGACGAATATGACTACATTCTATGGGCCGAGGGGAACTACAAAGAGAAACGTGTACTTGAGCACATAAAATTCAGAACAAAAGATTGCTTCGTGGACTGTGAAGGTAAGTAAAATCTTTTTTTATTACATTTACAGCTGTCATTTACAGGTGGAGGCAGCAGTCGCCACGGCGCCTTTGGCGAAACCGATTAACGAATTCAAACAACGAGCAACAATTCAACAAACAATTATATTTGCAGGTATCAAGTATACGGAACCATTGAAGATCTTGGCATTTTCCAATGCCACTTCAATTCACATTAAGGTTGAATTCGATATGGAGTGGCTTTGTGTGGATAGACGAGTCAATGGCTATATTTTGATCGAGAGTCCATCATCTAGCCTGAACAAGTTGTATGGCTTGAACGTTCGGAATATTGGAACACGCTTCGACCGAGTATTCTTCGGGGAAACCTATACGATTAAGGCGGCCGTCTATTGCTCAACCTTCGCATTTCCCTTTAAATATTACCGCCATCATCTATATGTCAGAGGGCCAGGCAAGTAACCGGATCTTAATTAATTTCTACTATTTTTCTTAAATTCAATTTCTACTTGAGTGTATTATAAGAGTATTTCTCTCTTGTGTCACTGCCGCCTCCCGTCACAGAATTTGAATACGGGGGAGGCGGAGAGAACCCACCAAAGGGCCCGATGCTTAGCTAGGCTAGACAATATATATATCCGAGAAAAAACGTGATCAGGAATGACCAAAGATGGACTATGAATTCAGCCAATATATTCCAGCGTATTACCTGCCTCGATCTCCAAAGCTCGACCAGATCTGCTCTCATAACTTGAACCAAACATTTTCTGCGGATATCATGCCAGCTACCCCTGAGCCGTACGCACCAGGTAATGCTTCTCAAATTTGGATGTATCAATTAATCGCACAGATGAGTCGATGGTATGGCTTAATCAGCAAATAACCAAATTTTATTTATTCCTTTACTAAGAGGGGCCTCGCTATACACTCGGATACTTTCTCCAAATCGACAACAACACCGACGGACATCGTATGGTGTATATGAATGCCCCGCGGCTTAACGGCATAGACGAGCCTGTTATGTACGAGGTCAACGAATGTGTCCACGCCTCTGGGGCAATGATATGCGATCGCGCCTTTCAAGTGCACACGCATCCCTTAACGGTGCGGTTAATACTGAGGTGTTTCTATTTCGTGTGATATTTTTGGATTGTGTGATACGCGGGAGTGCCTGAGGCCACTCCCGTACATCACACATACATACGTGTTGTACGACGTTTATATGCACGTATAAACGTCGTATATATATATATATATATATTACAGGTTCGTCATCATGACCATTATACCGGGGAATTTCTATCGGTGCACGTGAGGCCTGTTTACCCCGTTAGCATGGTTGCACAAGAGCCGGAACTGTCGATCGTGGAAGACGAGACAAAACAGTTCTGGGATGAAGCCTCTCTGGGTAATAATACGCTTGTCTGATACTTAGTACACGAATTGATGCATCCAGTCATTTAAATTATTGGATGCGAGTGATTCAGAACGTTGCCGTTTGGCCATGGCCGATTATCGTTGGGTGTGTGCGTACTGCTGCACATGCGTGCTGCATATTGCAGACCGTGGAACCGATGGAAACCGGGAATCGTTTATGGGTTGGTCTTAACGGAGAAGTCCAAATTATTGTCATATTATCATACGGCACCGGTCTGTGGAGGCTTAATAATCTATCAACCCGATAATAATCTATCTATTAGATTCTATGTTTCGCGTTCGCTTGCCTTAAGGCTGAACCATTCGAGCCCGACCGGTTGAGACTTGTGAGGTCACAAGTCACACTTTTGTACCCAGCGTCTCAAGCTGACGTCTGAATCCCGAGTATACATCGAGGTCTATTAGATTAGATCCAAATCGAATCCAAATTTTAGGGGAAGGTGAGATTT
The DNA here is from genome assembly GCA_019614645.1 of Stratiolaelaps scimitus. Lineage (NCBI taxonomy): Eukaryota > Metazoa > Arthropoda > Arachnida > Mesostigmata > Laelapidae > Stratiolaelaps > Stratiolaelaps scimitus. Next base: position 7,643,894 of record JABWDB010000012.1, read on the forward strand.
TAATTACTTAGTAGTTCCGGTGTTGAAGCCACGCTATCAATAGGACACCCTGTTCGACGGGCTCGAAACCCTGTTTAACAGGGTTTCAAGCTGTCTCCGTTGTTGGTCGAGTCGTATCTATTGCTACCAATGGATTACCCTACTAGTGAGAACATGCACTTTCTGGTTGATCGAACGCCGAGGTTCGCGGATCAAAATGATCTTGCGAGGATAAAATCTCTTCGAGGATTGCCCGCTATGAAGTTTCCGACCTCATAGAGGTAACGTGTTAAACAGCCTTACGTCTATACTATGCAATATTGCGAGTGCTCTATTGCTCTTCCAATCCTGTCAAGAGTACGCATCTAATTATTTTCTCGCTTTGTCTGTTTTCAAACAGCTTCGTCGAAGGAACTCCGGCCCGATTTAAAGCTAGTCGATTTAACCATGGACACTGCAAGCGTGCAGGTGAAAATCGGAGATTATCTGTGTATACAGAAATACCCGAACATCACAGATGCACACCGTGCCATTCATACCTTAATCGATTATGTTACCGACTATGGTCGGTCTGGCGTAGTGGTGGTCGATCACAGTTATGTGCACACGGAATACTTCACCATCAAGCATTTCAAACGCCACGCCAATGTTACAGTTAACGGGAATGTTACCTGTACATCGAAGGGCAAGAAGCTCCTAGCTGGATATGTGGGAATCATCAGCACAATATTCTGAGCCGGACTAGTGATGTCTCCGCCACCAGAATTGAGGCTTGCATGAGTGAACAAAGGAGCTAGTTACCCCACGTTCATGGCGAGGTAATGGACAGTGGTGGACTAACACCCATCCTTCCCTAGAACCCATAGTCCGGCGCCCAGACCTCAAAATTGGGCTGTGTGTCGGTGGTTGGTTGGATCTGCCTCGGGTCGGCACATCTTATGCAAATGCCGACAAAATTCCTATAGGATGACTTCATTCTCAATAAAGATAACCTAGCACCATTGCCTCTTCTGTGTACGATGGAGGTACGGATTATTAAATGAACCCTAAGGTTGTGCGGCCGATATGAACTATCACCTATTCTTCCGTCACCTCATATATGCTGATATGTGAGCCGACAGGTGTCTTCCTGAACAGATTCCCACAGGCCGCCACGCTTAGGTTCGATCCCCACCGTTGCACATTTGCATTTATAATGTAACATCTGCGATCAAACCCCGTCTTAGGACACACTGCCGAAAGCAGTTCAGCGGACGTTGGCTGAGAGTGTGCCCGGAAACTTTACCAAAAAAAACAGTCGGATTCCCTCAGTTCGTGCCAGTTCTGAAGTGTGCCAGTTCCGAAGTAGTTAGTCAACTTTTCTAACATGAGTTAAAAAAAATTTTTTTTTAATTTTTTTTTAAAAGGGGGGTGTTGGCATGCTATTGCATGCCATTGCCATGACCCCCCCCCCCCGGTTATGGAACTGCTGTTGACGATGTTCAACAGCTTGATGTCATCCTTACCCATATCTCAAATCTACTTCATTCCATGGGTACAAATGACTTAAAAAGAAAAGAACCCTTTCTAGTCTACCCCTTGATGTTTTTGAGCGCACTTATGTTGCCACGGTTATTACAGAAGTAGAACAGGCTAACATTCCTGAACCTGCACACCGGGAGTGCTACTTCTGTAGTAACCGTAACTTGGTGGGGGTTGGCTTCCAAATTTTTGTTTGTCCTCCACCTTTATTTCGTATTAAATAAAGGTGGAGGACAAACAAAAACATTTCGCGTCTCAGCCAAATCTGCTCTCTATCCTCAATACTGTGATACCGGAATCAGACTTTATAAGCCTACTCTAATCTGGGGCTCATTTTTATCATTAACATCAGCATCAGATAATGGTACAAGCGCCACTTTGGATCTTACCATCTGATAGAAACACAATTCCGTCGAACCCATCTGAAAGAAACACAATTCCGTCGAGCCGGATTTGAGGCAGCGACCTAAGGATAGAGCAGGGAGGTCCCCATAGTAATACCTAAAGCTGAAGCCTGTCAGTTCAAAACAGCTGAGGGTCAGGTCGAAAAACAATTTTCTTTCCCGATTCTGTGTCCCCGGTCTGCTATTAGTCTTCTTCCAGATGTCGGTCACGAGGTCTAGGCACGAGGCAAATTTGGGCAAAGGTGAGAACTGCTGTAGTTCGGGCCTGCTGAAGGTTGCGCATGGATAGTATACCAGGAGTAGTCCCATTTGCATTGAGAAGTTCAACTGGAGCAGACCTTTATTCGTCCTAGTGTCTATGTTTAACTTAGGATCTGCGGATGGAGGCGACCGCGTGCCCCTCCACCTTAGAAAATACTCGTTATATACAACTGGCATTTTGATTGGTAGTAATATAATATATAATATTACTCGCACCTGGGTCCTCGTTGGGCTTCGTGGGTTTATTATTATTAATTTATTATGGCTGATTATAGTGGATGTTTTTACCCCTAATTTGTGCCTCTACAATATATTTTTGCATAGTTTTTGCGAAGAGTGACACAAATATTTATCTTCGAAGGGAAATGTAGCATACCATGATAGGTATTATCTCACGTTCATAAATCGCGTTTTCGTTTTGCATGTTCTCAATCAGAAATGTCGAAGGGCCTCCATCCCGGCTTGAAGCTAGTCGATTAACCATGAACACAGCGAGCGTGCGGGTCAAAATCGGAGATACTCTGTGTGTACAGAAATACCCGAACATCACAGATGCACAGCCTGTCATTCACACCTTACTCAGTCATGCCACCGACTATGGTCGGTCTGGCGTAGTTGTGGTCGATCACAGTTGTGTTCACAGGGAATAGTTCACCATTATGGACTTCAGACGTCACGGCAGTGTTACAAATATGGGATATGTTTGTTAGGTCAAAAGGCTCTCCGTTGCATATTGGGGACTTAAAGCATCGACTTAGCATTAAAGAAACGGCGAGGTAATGGACAGTGGTAGACCAATCGACACCTTTTCAATGTTCTCTCTCTTCGAGGGTAAGGGTACTAAGCATTAAAGGAACGGCGAGGTAATGGACAGTGGTAGACCAATCGACACCTTTTCAATGTTCTCTCTCTTCGAGGGTAAGGGTACTAAACCCGCTAACCTGCTCTGTCCTTTGGGCACACTACTGTAAATAGGAAACGCTACCTGCTCTGTCCTTTGGGCACACTACTGTAAATAGGAAACGCTAACCTGCTCTGTCCTTTGGGCACACTACTGTAAATAGGAAACGCTAACCTGCTCTGTCCTTTGGGCACACTACTGTAAATAGGAAACCTGTAAATAGGAAACCTTTCCGCTCAACCTTCTTTGCGCTCACCTATGTAACTCATCTAGACACCCCTGAAGGTCAAACGAACAACGATCTCCCAGCCTAGCCACACAGCATTAAATTGGACGACAAATTGCCCCTCGCTGTTCTTTGTCCCTGCGTAATGAGTCAATGTGTCCCTTAACATTTGTTACCAACAATACTTGAGCCATATCCTGGTGTTGGTTGAATATGGCTAATGAACGATGAATATCGAAGCTCAGCGATTCATTATTCATCAGCTTTTCTATCTAGCTTGCAGCAGCCTTCTATCTAGCTTCCAACAACACACACGCCAAAGATCGGGCGTGGATGTGGTTGGATTTGTATACACACATTATGATTGACATCATAATGTGCATAACATCACATAAGCACCAAAATGTGTCGCTGTCCGTAGTCATTACATTACCCATACCAGGTGTGTAAGCATGCACTTTTGTGGAATCGGCTATGCTCATGCTCGGCGATTCCACAAAAGTGCATGTATGCATGTGTTAATTTGTCTCGTCAGATACACTCAGTTCGTTCAGTTAACGAATATTGGAGGGTCAGCTGGAAAAAACATACCCCAAAGAATACCCCTCAATGGCCTCTCCGCAGGACCGGTCCGCTTAGATATTATCTTTCTTTGCACCTTTTACTGTTTTGCGCGCGTGGGTTTACAGAAAATTTCACGATGACATGAATCTCGCCTTGTGTTGAGGTGAAGGTTACAGCAGTGGTCTTGTCACGTCAACATTATGAGTTGACCGACGACAGCCAGAGAGGAGACGTGGATCGGTCAGACCCAAGTAACTCGGGGGTGAAGTGAGCTTCGTTTCACTATAAGCAGTCATTCTGCTTATAGTTAACACCTTCCGAGACCCTGGAAGGATGCATGATCAGATGACGAAAACAAAACACGACGGCTGCTTGGACGGTCCAAGTGTTGGTTTGGTGTTTATCTTAACGCTGACTCGCAGAGCCGGTTTTCATCCACCGGTTTCGTTTTTGCATAATTCTGATATGATTTACTTCAAGCTAAACGTGTCTATATAGTTTTCTGTTTTGGGATGAATGTCGTTAATTTTTTTCAAACACATTCGACTTCGGGCTGCATTTGAGTTTGTAAAAACGTATCAATCAATGTTTGAGGTTTAGCGTTCAATGAGGTGGATTTGATTCTATAAATCATTTCGAACCGATAATAATATAAAAAAATCTAACCCAAAATATTTACACTGCTACGCAGAGCGGTGCCGAAGCTTGCCACTGCTTTGCTTAGGATCAATAGTAGGATTTACTTCGAAAGCGATGATCACGAGGAATATCGACAAGAAGCGGGCATGGACACCAAGGAGGGTTATTTGTTCTCTTGTGCTGGGAACGGCCTTCCTTCAATGGTCCCCTTGTGCATTAGCCGGTTTGTTGATGCTTTGGTTTACTATAGGACATACATCTACGTGATATACACTTCGCGCACGATAGCACATTCCTAATAGCAGAAACAAGGCGCAGTCAAGCCTTTCTCGAGCAACGTCAAACATTTTTAATATGCATCTGTTGCTTATCATCCATGAGGCGGGGTGATTGTTGTGACGAGCCCGACTATAGGCTGAAAGACGATATTTCCAAGGTCCTGGTGACTCAAGCTGCTTGTTCTTCACGCACTGAACACCTACCGACATTTTTGACAAACCCACTGGTCTTCCCGTTTCTGTGACACTTTCTAGGAGCATTCAGTCGTGGGGGTTTGAGTGAGATATTTCAGTACCTGCTACGACGCAGTGTTAGCTCCTCGTGGCTTGCTGTATGGGTATAGATACAAATACGAAGTTATCCGAGTGATTGTGAACGCCGCAGCCGATTCGTTTGACACCGTTGCAGTCCCAGAAAACCCGTTCGCCCGTTCCTCTCTACTCTACAATATTCTCCTCTTTTGCAAATCTGCACACTGCGATTCGAGTTCCGCAACGACCAAATTCCTCTAATATAGCAATAAGCCTTAAGGCGAAATATGGCCTAAGGTTTCTCTATAAATTGCGCGAGTCATAATCCGCTATTTATCGGAGGCTAACTGTATTTGCACTGGTTATTGCACATAATTTTCCTGTGGTTTTCAAAAGAGACTTTGATCAGTAATGTTTTCTGTTCTGTTGGTGGTGTCTGTGATGGTGCTGTATCGGATTTGCCTCATTGTGTAGCCGAAGATCAATTTTCGGACCCGTCCGTTAGAAGTAGTTGTATCGCACACCGTAAGTAACGCATATCACACGCACAACGCCACAAATGAATTGGAAACATATCGATTGAGGAGATGAAATCTGCATTTAAGCGTTCAAATCTACATGTAGATGAGAAAATATGGGGCGGTCACTTGATCTGTGTCTCGCCCGTACTGGAGTAGTTGAACCAGTTAGATACGTATTCGATGGAGGAGATTATTATTAACGTCAGCCACAATTTACTCTGGAGATTCCGAACGTACAGTGCAGATGCCTCTAATACATCCATATTTATTACATAATATCTATAAATTTAGCTATCCGTCTCCCTACCAACCCGATCCCAAAGCACGACGGACCGTCCGGCCGCTCGTGAGGCCTACCGTAATGGTTCGAATGCGTACACTCGGAAGCCTATATTCGACTTCCCCCTACTCCCGTGTCGCGAAGTTGAGCTTCAACGAAGCCTCAACTTCAGCAGGAGGGAGACATAGAGGAAGACGATATCCGAACAGGGCGAAGAGAATTTTCTTCTCAAACCCATGTATCTAACTGTGATATCTCCTCCGTCGAATACCGTAAGAAAAACGCTCACGTATCTAACTGGCACTATCATTATGAATAAAATCTATTTTTATTGATAATGATAGTGAGCCAGATGCATATTCATTAGTCTCCGATGGAGCAGTTAGTGTTTCGCCGATCGCAACAAGCGACTTTTGCTATAAGCGAAGACGCGTCGTCGGCTATCTAAGAAGTAGTACAACAATAAGAACACGCGCTAATCATTTTTCCCTATAGCGCTATTTGTTACAAATTGATTAATCGCACGCGCGCGGATACCCGACAACAGTACTATATCTCCATTCAAATGACGAACGAGCAAACGCACACAATTTGTTAGTGGATGAGCGTGTCATCATCTTGGTTTGCTTGCTTTCAGTGCCTCCTAGTGCCGTCCTTCAGATCGCGAAGCATACAATTGTTGAAGACGCATTCATCAATGTGACCTTCCCAAAATGCGATGTATTGCCAGAAGCTTACAATTTGAGTTACAAACATTGTAGTATGAAAGAGCCAAGGTGGCTTGATTTGAAGGATAAGTACTCGGTTGTGCTGACCTTTCCTCCCCGGACCGAGATCGTCTTCGGAGGTGAGATGAGCTGTAAAGGAGTCAAAGTGAATTTACCCAAGGAAAAGGTGACGACTGATTATGCAGGTGAGCAGTGTCGTATTGATCTACAGACTACTTTGTTAAAATGCTGACGAAATTCGGAAGCAATCAACAATAGCTAGGATCTCCAGCAGATCCCAGATTTCTGTTTGCTCTTGTCTACAACGCGTACAGCTTACGAGACTGTTAAACGTTCGGGATGACTCGCAAAGTATTCATCAGGAAATAATCAACACACGTTGTTGGGTGATAGATGTAGTAAAAGGAGGTATTTTTTTCCCACCTTCAGTCATTTTATAAGTTTGGTGTGGTACAACTCGATATGACAGTAGGCCTCGATTCCTTCCAGCGCCTCAAAGAGCATTGCAAGTGATTAGCGCAGGTGGCTCCATGGACACCGTGTGGGTGAAGTTTCCGTCTGCTGAATGGTGCAACAACAGTTTCCCGCACTATCTGTCGTATAGAACAATCCGGGAGACTCGTCCACAAGAGCTAAAGCTACCACTGGGCAAAGATGAAATTATGTTAAATTTAGATTTGGGATTGACGTACACCTTCGATGGCCGCATCTATTGTGGTGATATAGTCGAAAAGATAAGTGCCACGATTTCAACCACAGGTAAGTAAAATATGTCTATTGACCCTCGCCAGCTACAACACAAACGAATAGGCTGTAAGTTGGAATTGATAGTAGTCCTTGCGTGTGTATGACACTCATCGGTACAGCGGGACCGTGCCTGGGCCTCTTGTGACTATACCTCTTGAAACTGAAAAAAACTGTGCCGTTTTAATTTTTGGAAAGAAATACGTATTCTCTATCGGAAGTGGCAATATCAGAGGAATTTTGTCAGTCTTGCGTCATTCGATTCGATGTACCCAATTTAGGGGTCAACACATTCATTCCAATTGGCTGACTTCGAAAAAGGTCTTCCGAAAGTTACCCCTTATATATCCTACTCCTGGATATGTAAGTTTCATCGAAGTCGGCGCGAATTTACTATGGCTAAAGTAACTCGGGATGTTTTTAGGCTCTAAATCATGCCTCTACAATAATTCGGAGGATACACAGGTTTTGCCACGAGTGATGGAAATATATATCCACAAAAAGAGAATGATAATCAGTAATGAAGCAACGTCATTATTTTGCCGTCATCTCTAAACGAGTACTCTGGGTAGGTCTTGCCTAGAATCGATTGGCCCAAGAGTAACAAAGTGCCCCTGATATTGCCACTTCCGACAAGGAATACGTATCTCTTTTCTAAAAATTAAAAGTGCAGCGTTTAAAAAAGTAGTCTCAAAAGGCCAATAAATAGTCGTTTTTTCCTGGTTGCATCAAACTACGGTACTGCCAATACAGTATTCCTCAGGTGTAGACGCCGTTGTACTTTCCATGGCAACAGTCAATTACTTGGTTTTGAACAGTTTGTGACCCTACCTCATTTGTTTTGAACATCCGACAGCTATTCACATCTGTCCGTCAGCTGCCGCCTTGTGCTATGAGCAACACGCCACAGCCCTCCGCCATTAATGTTTGTTCCTTTAATTTTTTCACTGAGGGGTTTTGCAAATGCTTGGATTCCTTCCATGTTCGTATTGCATGTTTTGCCTGAGAGTGGATTTCTAGTGGGCAGTGACGTAGAAAGCTCAAAATAATCACTTCGCTTCCAACACCAACTGCGGAGGCGGTTGGGCTGCCGCGATCCAACGGACTTTTTCCTTTGACAGCCGTAACTATGATCGAGGGTTTGGCGGTGCTGTCAGCAAAGCCAGTGAAACTGTGGATCATCGCGTATCCGCAATATACCCAATTCCTTTCTGGCTACATGGTAACATGGATCAGCAAAACCCCTCACGAGCACCACTTGACACGCACGTACCCGTATGATGGTCTAAAAACGGTATTTATTTTACTTTTTGTACATGTTATGCAGATGTCAAGTGTGTAATATTCCGATTCGGAAGTTTCGATTATCCTCTTCCTTCCGACGCAAACGCTTCACTTTGTGGGATTTTTCATAATTGCGCCTGAGCTTGCTCTGGTTTCATGATCATGACAGAGCGAGGACTGTGTTTTGCAGACAGTTGTTCTACCCGAGACGCGCCTGGCAACGGAATACTATGTTACGGCATTTCCTATGATAGACCCGCTGTCGGGAAATATGTTTGAGGGTTTGCCGTCATCTGTGGCATTCACTGTGAAGACACCGGATTGTCTAGACTGCCCGATAGAAGGTATGCACTAGTCCCTTTATTAAATACTAAATAGGTATGATGCATGCGATCTGCTTGTACAAAAAATTACTAATTATTTACGCCCGTCTCGAAAATACCTGAAATATATATATATATATATATATATATATATATATATATTATGCGAGTTTACAAACTCGAGCAAGCGGAGGGTGGAGCGCATCTCATATAATGCGAGTTTGTAAACTCGCTTTTTTGCCCTTTCGGTATCTCATGTGTTCTTTCACAGCACCACAAGTTATTAAAGCACTTCACGTCACCCACTCAACACAAGCACCGCACATGGTCAATTTTACGATCGACAGATATGAGCAAATGTACGATTTCATCGACTTTGACCTTACTTATTGCCACCCCATGATTTGCTTCCGAAGGTCGATACCGATTGACGAATCCGGCACGGTAAGTAAACCACGTAACCACGTGTATCTGAAACCAATTGTGACCACGCTGAATTTAAGCATATCAATTTAAGCAGACGAAAATCAATCAAATGTAGTTAGTTTAAACCCGTCCTCAGATATTATTAAACATTTGTAATCATGCGGAGCCCTGAACTTTCCCACGCTAGTGGATGCTATTTGACAGTCATATCGCTCCAAATATACGATTATACATTTAGCGCGTACTTCGTAATTTACGTGTCTTCAACACCAGCTATAAAATTGGATCCTTATTGTAGAACCTTTGCCTCTGTGCCCCTTTATACAGAGTTTGTTTCTGGGGTCTTTCGACGGTATCGACTACATGGTGACGTACAACGTCACAGTAATTCCCCGTAAGGTCAAGGGGCCCCAGATCATCTTGGGGGAGGAATATTCTACTACATTCAAGGTTTCAACATGCGCAAATTGTGCAGGTACGCTCCCGGTACTGGCAATATGCTCCTTATTAAAGGATTACAGAAATATAGATATATTCTGCGAAGGTATCACTCGCCTGCTATGCGCCACCTGTGGTTTCCCCAAAATAACTGGCGAATCCGGCTTTTTTTCGATTATAAAATCGTTTTACTATGGTCTTTTCAGTGTTATATGGGGGTCTTACCATGCACCGGGTGAATCATGAGGACGATTTCGTCGATATCCAGGTAGATCTACCTATCGCCAAGTGCACAAACCCAGAGTATACATTTCAATACGAAAGTTTCCCGTCGGAACGCTCTGTGATAGTAGCTGACTTCGGTGCATCTCGAGGAACGCAACGAAAGTTTAACCGCACTCACCTTAAGCCACACCAAACGGATATTGTATTGAAAGGCTTTTTCTATTGGGAGGATATAGGCATGAAACTGCTGGTGGATTGCGGAGGACGCCCCGACACTTACTATGGACGGATCAGGACTGGAATTGGAAGTGAGTCGCGATTTCTTGGCCCAACATTGTTAGTTAATTCGCTTGTGCAGGAATCATGATATCTATCTATACTCGCAAGGAATTCGATACCAGAAACAAGACACTGTGTTTCCTCAAAAAGGCAGGGCGGCTAACGGGGAATTAATGACGGGTTCGATTACGGAAAAGAAGCCTGAGAAACGGCTACCACATGTAAGGAAGGCAGCAGGCGCGCAAATTACCCAATCCCGCCCTGCCAGGATGAGACACATGCTTGCAACTATGATATGGTGTGATATCTATGAAACTACTGCCACAGATGAAGCGAGTACAAATGCTCTACAACGGGTTATTACTGCTACTGAATACTCTACCTAATATTTATCTAATATTACTCCTATTACAGAGCCACACCCAATTTCCTATGTCGAACTAGTGAAGATCAACAGTACTTCGACAGTGATCCAAGTCTTGACCGACACCCGATTCAAGCATGGAATACGCCCCCTAAGTAGTTTTCTAGTCGAAATTAGGCCTCCCAATACGAAAGCAGCAACGGTATCGCTTAATTTCAACTACACCGGCATTCGAACGGTAAGTAACATTATCGTCATTGGGAGTTTACCCAGTGAACGTATTTTTGGCTTTTCCATTCGCTGGATACAACCAGCATCCTCTGACCATCCAATTGAGGTAATCTATGGATATATCTTTTGAGAATGTTGAAGTTGCCCTCCTGAATGGACTTCTCCTCCAATATTGGAGATAAATTGCCTTTCAATATTGGGGATTGCTTAAAATTCGCTCAGCACTTGCCAAGGGATACAGCTCAAATCTGAATACTGAATACTGAAGGAATACTGCTCTTGTCCATAAAACTAAAATGATAGTCATTTCTCTTTACCTCCTCGGGCTGGTGATCAATGTTTGATCACTGATCATCTTTTGCGAATGATTTGATTCTCAGAGAACATAATGGCTTGTCGTTCCATCATCGCAATCTCATTTTCATTTTATATAGTAGCAAGTTGAGTAACGTTGTTAAACGCGCACCGGGGCGCGTTGAGGGTAAAATTGGTAATGGTGTTAAACGCGTACCGGGGCACGTTGTAGCCGGCATAACCTAGAGCCTAAATTGGTTTCGTGGTTTTTCTTGATGACGTCGAGGACGTCAAAACCAAAAAACGTCATTAATTGCAACCACTACAATATAGATTGAGATCCCGGATGGCGTCGTATAGTTTAGCTACGTTGGAATCTGGAACAGTTTTCTTGGTCGAAATGTGTGCTTGTGTAATATTCTCTGTGGTGCGAAGGTTTCCTGTGTTAAAACTTGAAAACAAATTTGATCCAGTTCGATCAAATTTGCTTTCAACGTTTTTCAATGACGTCAAAATCGAGAACTTTATTAATTGCAACCACTACTATTACAGCTGATTGAGATCCCGCATAGCGTCCAAGCAGGATACAAACTTTCGGTGTACCCTACATACATCGACCCACATTCCGACATTCGTAAGGGAGCGGCCTACACTCTCATCGTAACCGGGAAACCGGGTATATATAATTATATGTAGTTTCATATGTGTATATATATATATATATATATATATATACAAGAGGGGACGTGATATTGAATGTATGCGATGAATTACGTCATCGTTCTTGAAGCTGATCCAGAGGGACGAATTTCATTTGTCCAGTCTCTGGTTAGCGTATTCCGATTTACACCTGGATCGATGCAAAGTTACGGCCTTCAAATAGCCGCTGACAGATATGCGGCTCACGACACTACCGAAATGATCGCTATGATCGTTTCATATTCTATACTATGAAGCGCAAATCGATAATCTGATCTGGGTATAGGGGCGAAAGACTAATCGAACCATCTAGTAGCTGGTTCCTTCCGAAGTTTCCCTCAGGATAGCAAGCGTACATCTTTAGTTTCATCCCGTAAAGCGAATGATTAGAGGTATTGGGGCGTATATAGCCTCAACCTATTCTCAAGGAAACTCGCGCGTGTGTTTCCTCGACAACTCGTGTTTGATGATATGTACGGCTGAATGTAACGTACTACAAATCCTGTTTAGGCAGAGAGAACTGGCCTCTTGGTGCCAGCAACAAGGGCCGACGTCGTATTTGCTGCTGACGTCAGTTAACGTTGTGTACGTGTTTTCTTATGCAGAGCCGACGGAACTCATTGTCCGACAATTTCCGCTTTCGGTCCGAGTCTCCTGGAAAGGAATGACGAAAGAATATTTTGTACGTATTTGTCCTAAATCCTGGACCTATTCACCGCAGGGAAAAGGATGCGAAGATGCAGTTTGCAAGGCTGAATCACGGGTATGTTCTTGAACTGAACCTGACACAAGCATCTACATACCCAAAACGGCTGGGGTCGGATGTTTAAATTGCGATGGTCGATTTCTAGAGTGATAATCGAATGCGGTTATCGGCGGCGCTGCATACCGAATTCTATTTTGCTGTCTTTGTGCCCGCGCATCATTGTTTTGATTCCAACTCTCTAGAGATTCTATTGTGAGATACGGGATCGATACACCTCTTACAAGGGTGTATCGATCGAAACTTCTGTGTAGTACTAACGACCGACGCCCCCAAGCTCATTAAGGGTGTATGCGGAATGTAGCTGGATTGCGTTTAACCTTGAACTTCCGGCAAGCTAACAATGAGTTCTGGGATGTCGCGTTTCGTTAGAAATCGAGCAGTTCAACAGGAGGGTAGTTTCTATTGAACGACTTCTTGTGTTTTATGCAATTCGCAAATTCACAAGTGTGATTTACTATAACAGGTTGTTGAGGTTCCCGTATTTCCTGGCATCGAGTACGATGTGCTCGCTGCCCACTACAGCGAGCAAGAGCTCGTCGAGAAAACGACAACATTCACCACACCCGAATGCCTTGTGGATTGTGAAGGTATGGACGAAGCACTCTAGAATGGCGCGCGCATGATATCAACACATGACCACAGGGCTACTCATATGTAGCCAACAGTAACATATTTTCCAGCTGGAAACTTGAAACAAGTTTCCAGCTGGAAAACTTCACTGGCTGCTGTGCCACTGAGCAATGGCATAATAATTATAAAATGTTATCGTCCATCTTCGACTAGGACAACCTGATACCTTTACCCTCGCTGGCCAAATCGAGCCCCGCTCGTGATTTTAGAGGGTATATACATAAGTTGCGATTCGGGGGTTTTTGAGACGTCCGTTGGACGAGCATCGCCAAGAGCCTTCGGTTCCTGGCGGACGCCGTGACTGAGTTCTTAAATGTTGGGTGTTTTGTATAATAACGTGCTTCCTGAGATGTTGCTTTAGGTTATCCCACTCGTGATATGCTAATTTTGAAGGGTATGTTTAGTTTCCTCTTCTGCAGCGTTGTCAGATAGGCAACTGAGCGCGATCGTTTTGGCGAATGGCTTCGAAAATACCGTGGATATTGTCATCGCTTTGGATCTAGATCAGGGATTCCGCGGATTTATTTCCTTTAGAAATGACGATACCGGAATATACAGCCACAAATACATAGCTGCAAGCTCGACACCACATCGAGTGACAGGACTCGAGCCTTGGACGATCTATACGATCAGGATTCGCGTCGATCAATCGATGACCTACCTACGACAGGAAGTATACACAGGGGGAGCAGGTATGTAATAGACCATAGGTCATTCCAATACAAGGTGATATAATTAGCAGTTATTATAGCAGGGAACCATGTAACCCGATGTGTTCGACATGCTTCCTATGTACGTGACCACAATGCTGGAATTACCCTTGTTTCGGGCTTGTTCTGAAATTCTTCTTCTGTTATGTGCGTTGTGCGTATTGGCCATTCGATCCGACGGCCCTTCCCACCGAAGAGTTCCCATCACTACGCTTTTATATTCTCCCGGGCAAGGGCTTGAGCAAGGATATTTTTGTCCATCTGCCGCACTGGACAAGCAGCAACCCAATAAAATTTGCCTTAGGATTCTGTGGAATACAGACTCCTGTGCTTGAGTGTAGATCTGATCTGCGATCAATTACCGCAGGACACGCGACGGAACCCCACAATGTGGTACGTATGATAGATGACGCTCGCTTTCCCTCACCTTTCCTAGGCAGGCAGAACCTATAGGAAACGACTACGATCTTGCTTAATGCTAAACCACAAGATATGAATCCACTTTGGAAATCGTGCGTTCACATGGTGGGAGATTCAGATATCGGGGCCGCGAGCTCCTTGTGGTCTTCTTTAGTTCGACCCACCATGCTGGAGATGTATTTGGATGTTCCGCCATCGAAAATTTCATGGGCTGCGTTGAGTGTAATTTCAGGATGCTTGCTCTAGGTCGATGCAGACTACAAATGCCGGAGTCCTTCAGCAGGCGGACCATCAATTAATAATTTTGCCTTGCAGATTGACGGGTTACCCTACCATGAGCTCGTCGAACTTTCCCGCTCTCTTGCTTTGGTAAATAATCGTTGGTACATGTTTGGGGTTACGCCGTACATGCGGATCGGTACGACGTCCATCGAGGGACCGACAAGTTTCCGATTCGCCAAGTTCTGTAAGTTCGCCGCAAAAAGTCTTTGTTATTGATGGCATAGGAACTCAGATCATCGCCATTGCCCAGCAACACGTAACGTTAAGGTAACCCCCTCAGGCGCGTGTTGTATTAACTGGTTCACCCTACAATTTCAACTAGTTCGGTTAACTAGTTGAAATAGTAGGGTGACCCATTGGATTTTGACACGTGTTCTTATTCTTGTCTAAAGTGAAATGCAAACGTAATTGCTATTTATGGTTGTTCCAACCTACTCGTGCTTTTTAGCATTTGCAGAGTAGGAGTACGATGGTTGACACCCGAAAGGCGGTGACGTATGCCCAGTCAAGATGAAATCAGAAGCAACTCTTTTCGTCAGCATTTAGTATACAAGAATTACACTAGTTAGTTCGTGATGAAGAATACGTGTGACTTCTGTCAAGGATCCCTAAGGGCAATCATTACAATGCTGTAGTCATTTTGTTTTAGCGCATGAATACATCACTGAACACTAGAAACCCACTTTCGGTTAGAATTTGACCGAGCTGGACTCAAATACCCTGTTTGGTACAAGAATCTGTTTCACTTCTGTGCATTGTTCCTCCTGTATTTCAGTTCAATCTCCAGATAGATTGCCTATTCAACGTAAGTGCAACTGTCTTGTAAATAATTGATTACTACTATAATAATATATAATAATTTCCAATTTCACTATAGTTTAGTGAACTTAAAATCGTATGTGGTCCTCCTGTAGCCCTAGCTCTGGCGTTGGGAAATGGAACGGACCATTCTGTTGACATCAGGGTTCATCTCTGTCCGAAATGTAAGGGCTCAAGATACGCTCTTCGCATTAAGAATGCATTCGATGACATGATGCGTGCAATTGAGGTCGGTACGGAAACTCACATGGTCCTCACACCACCCGAAGAGTCGTCTGAACTGCTGCTCAGGGGCTTTCGGAGGAATGAGAACATTCGGATCGAAGTAATCTGCGCGGATTCACCAATCTACAGACAGGTCGGGTCTATCTTTACAGGGCATGGATGTGAGTATTATTATTCAACGATTCAATACCATTTTACCCGGTTCTGCTGATCTTCGTTGGACATCGGAACCGTTATATAAATCAATACGCTAGTCTGCGAGGAAGTAATGCTTTTCTTCGGTGACTATCGGCTCAGGATCGGCTCATTTTAGACCTAACCGTGACGAATTACCTCGACAGCGCCACACCCGATTACCGCTGTTGCGGTAGATCCGTCGTTTTTTTCTGCCGTCGTCAAGATCTTTATGGATGAACGGTGGACATTGCCTCATGCTTCACCGGTCGAGTATCTCCTACAGTGGTGTCGTCCTACTCCGATACAACGCATATGCAAGAACAAGACAAGCCCATTTGACGGAAACACAACGGTGGGTACTATTGCTAAGCTGGGGGAAGTGGCGAGGCCATTGTGTATGTAACGTATGTGATGCGTGTGTTAGGTCAGCTTGTCTACATTGGCGATCCAATCGCAGGAACCAATGAAGAGTTGGACCAATGGTGTAGAATTGTCTACCGGCGATCGTACACCATGATCGCTGTGTAATATATATTCAGTGTTTATAACATGTGAATATATATGTGACGCTCTCGTCTTAGTATCTGGAAGACTCCTCGATACTAATACCAAGAAATAGTATAGTACTTCCTGAGTGACTCAGACTGCTTTTCTCCGGTCCTGCGTCATTCGGGATCGCCTCTACGCATAGACTGTTCAGAAATATGCGGTGATGGTCGCCAAACACTGACCTGAAGTGTGCCACTTGCCTGCGCGGGTTTTGTTTGTAGACGTCATTGAAAAGCCCATGATTGCCAATTTTCCCACTTTTCTGCACGATCACCGTCTTTGCTCATCAGCTGGGGGACAGTGTGTCGCTGGGGAACCCGAAAGTCCCCTTTTACAGGCCCATACCAACAAAGGACCAATGCCGCCGATATCAGAATCGCCGGCAAGGAGCCTATGAAGAGTTGCCTGTTCAGATTGCTGGTCCATTGATAACCCCCTGCAATACGTAGAAAGGGTCTGGAAACAGCTGGAATCGTCTAGCTATGTCCATGTATATTCTATGTAGTTTTGACGCGATCACCTTTAACAAAGACGTTTGTCCGTATACTAAAAACCGTCTTGTTAAAGGTGATCGTGCAGTAGGCAGCCTGTAGGATGTGTGTTAACGTGTGTTAAACAAATGTTGTACTGGGTAATACTGAACACGCTGCATACTATCCTACGATTTATGCAACCATATTGTGCAAAATAGGTGGACCGAGATTATGGTCGACTACACACCCCTGCCTTCGCCTTCCCCATATGTTATAGTTACTCGAGCTTAAGATTTTGTCCAGTGTTGTGAGATTCTATTGCCTATGGTTGTTTACTTTTCAGGTTGTCGATATTGACGATCTAATACCTGGAACGAATAACGAGCTCATGGTATGGCCTGTGGGATCTGTGATGCGTACCAAACCAGGATCGCTGTGGCCTGAAGGTGCAGAGGCCCTAAAGGGCCCGCCCTTTTTTACCACCTTCGTCACCCACATATATGGGGAGAAAGGTAACGAAAGCTTGTGAAAATAGAAAGCTTTTGATCGGCTTTGGTGGTTCGGGGAAGCGCCATGGCGGCTTCGCGAGCTGCTCATAGTGAGTGGTTTAGTTGATTCTCTTGGTCGTTGAACAATTGGGCATATCTTTGTGGCAATCCCTGTCCGCAGCGGGTCTCCAAGGGGCGAAGCCTTGGGAGCTAGATTAATGTAGGTAAGGGAAGTTACAAGTTGCAGACAGTTGACTTTGCCAAGTTGCAGAACAACTTGTAGAGAAAAGGATGGCTCTGACCGTTATCCAGTCAGGTTGACAGTATTAATGACACTGTGTTGTCGCTGAGTTGACTTCCGTATCTATTTGGATGATGGCTGAAGTGTTTATGAGACGGAACAGCAGGCAGTGCCTGAAAATATGTACAATGATTTGAAATTGTGGGTGATCTGTTATATTGACCGAGAGGCATTCGACGCTGGTAGCAGAAATATTCAATGGGAGTTGTTCACACTAGTTGCATATTAATACAAACGGCTTTAAATATAAGCTGTTTTAGTCGGAATTATTATGTTAATAGTTGCGTTTCTCATGTTAGATAAACCGGATTACTATGTGGAACCGAAGGAGTTTACTGCTACCATTCGGCGAAACGACCAGTTGAGCCGATACAACATTTCGGATTCCGAGAATCTTTGGCTCGAACTTAAACACTTCGACAAACAAGTCCTCCGAAAGAAAGCCTTCGACCTAGGACCGGTGATGAATTTACCGTTTATTATTATTACGTACTACTGGTTTTGTATGATAGGTATAAGAATATCCACATGCTCGATCGACCTGGATCTAGGCCAGATCCTGTTATCGAGCCCGGTGGCGTGGTGCATCCATGTGCGCTTTACAACCGGGTTCGATCCCCACCGTTGCACATTTAAAGGGATCTGCCTTATGATGCAATGCCGTGGATGTGGGCTGTGAATCAGCCCGATTATTTGCTGGCTGGGAGATGGCGACAACGTGCTAGATGTTGCTCACTATCCACCCATTTAGCTTCCTGTATCTTTACCGGTAATTATGACTGTAGTAGAAAGCTTGATAAGAAGGGCGATCACAGAGCTCGAAATCCCACACTAGGTCCCAACTAGAGGTCAACAATCCATTGCTCGTGTCCTGATCTTGTTACTACTACTGCTCTACTTACGGACCTGTTTCTATACCCTACGTCATGTTCAACGCCCACTAGAGCATTTCGAATCAATTCGAAATCTCGTGTGATATAGGCAAAAAGTGGATCGAAAATATTTATTATCCATATTTTGCCAATATCACCTTACTGAAACTATCGTGCATACAAGTTTGTCGGGTTGTTGACTTTGAATGATCTTTATTGACCTTTCGAACCCTGCAGGAAACCTTTTTGTCAAAGCTTCTTCCTGGAGATGAATACGAGTACACGCTATGGGCCGAACGGGACTCCAACGAGAAACGTGTAATTGAGCACATAAAATTCAGAACAAAAGACTGCTTCGTGAACTGTGAAGGTAAGTAAAATATTTTTTACACACATTTACAGGTGTCATTTACAGGTGGAGGCAGCAGTGGCCACGGCGCCTTTGGCGAAACCGATTAATTTAATAAAATTCAAACAACGATCAACAATTCAACCAACCATTATATTTGCAGGTATCGAGTCTACCCAACCATTGAAGATCGTGGCATATTCCAATGCCAGTTCAGTTCGCATCCAGGTTACATTCGATATGTTGCCTCGTTGTGTGCGCAAACGAATCAATGGCTATATTTTGATCGAGAGTCCATCATCTAGCCCGAACAAATTGTATTACTTGCACGCTCGGAATAGTGAAACACGCTTCAGCCGAGTATTCTTCGGGGGAACCTACACGATTAAGGCGGCCGTCTATTGCTCAGGCGTTGCATCTCTCACAAAATATTACCGGCATCATCTATATGTCGGAGGGCCAGGCAAGTAACCAGACCTTAATTAATTTCTACTGTTTTTCTTAAATTCAATTTCTACTTGAAATACAAGTAGAAATGTATGTAGCGAGTATTTGTGTCTTTTGTGTCACTACCGCCTCCCGCCACAGAATTTCAATACGGAGGAGGCGGGGAGAACCCTCCGGTCTAGCTAAGCGCCCGATGCTTAGCTAGGCTAGACAATATATATCCGAGTATATTGTCTAGCCTAGGTAATCAGGAATGACCAAGGATGGACTATGAATTCAGCCAATATATTCCAGGGCATTACCTGCCTCGATCTCCAAAGCTCGACCAGATCTGCTCTCATTACTTGTTTGGTTTTTCTTCTGCGGATATCATGCCAACTACTCCTGAGCCGTACGAACCAGGTAATGCAAGTTTGATGCACAATTCATCACACATTGAGATGGGTCGATGGTGTGGCGTAAACCAGTAAATAACCAAGTTTTATTTATTCCGCGTATTTTTTTTTTTTAACTAAGAGGGGCCTCGCTATACACTCGGATACTTTCTCCAAATCGACAACACCCCCGACGGACATCGTATGGTGTCTATGAATGCCCCGCGGCTTAACGGCACAGACGAGCCTGTTATGTACGAGGTCAACGAATGTGTCCACGCCCCTGGGGGAATGACATGCGATCGCGTCGTTCAAGTGCACACGCATCCCTTAACGGTGCGGTTAATACTGAGGTGTTTCTATTTCGTGTGATATTTTTGGATTGTGTGATACGCGGGAGTGCCTGAGGCCACTCCCGTACATCACACGTACATACGTGTTGTACGACGTTTATATGCACGTATACGTCGTTACACGTGTGTGTATATATATATATATATATATATTACAGGTTCGTCATCATCAACATCATAGCGGGGAATCTTTATCGGTGCACGTGAGGCCTGTCTACCCCGTTAGCATGGTTGGACAAGAGCCGGAACTGTCGATCGTGGAGGACCAGACAAGATTCTGGGGTGACGCCTCTCTGGGTAATAATACGCTTGTCTGACTACTGCCATTACGTTCATACACTTAGTACACGAATTGATGCATCCAGTCATTTAAATTATTGGATGCGAGTGATTCAGAACGTTATGCAATATTGCGATCGCTCTATTGCTCTTGCGTCCAATCCTATCAAGGGTACGCATCTAATTATTTTCTCGCTTTGTCTGTTTTCAAACAGCATCGTCGAAGGAACTCCGGCCCGATTTAAAGCTAGTCGATTTAACCATGGACACTGCGAGCGTGCAGGTGAAAATCGGAGATTATCTGTGTATACAGAAATACCCGAACATCACAGATGCACACCGTGCCAGTCACACCTTAATCGATTATGTTACCGACTATGGTCGGTCTGGCGTAGTGGTGGTCGATCATAGTTATGTGCACACGGAATACTTCACCATCAAGCATTTCAAACGCCACGCCAATGTTACAGTTAACGGGAATGTTACCTGTACATCGAAGGGCAAGAAGCTCCTAGCTGGATATGTGGGAATCATCAGCACAATATTCTGAGCCGGACTAGTGATGTCTCCGCCACCAGAATTGAGGCTTGCATGAGTGAACAAAGGAGCTAGTTACCCCACGTTCATGGCGAGGTAATGGACAGTGGTGGACTAACACCCATCCTTCCCTAGAACCCATAGTCCGGCGCCCAGACTTCAAAATTGGGCTGTGTGTCGGTGGTTGGTATGGCAAATGAAAAAAAACTATCTGCCTCGGGTCGGTAGATCTTATGCAAATACCGACAAAATTCCTATACGATGACTTCATTCTCAATAAAGATAACCTAGCACCATTGCCTCTTCTGTTTACGATGGAGGTACGAATGATGAATGAACCCGAAGGTTCTGCGGCCGATATGAACTACCACCTATTCTGCCGTCACCTCATTATATGTGCTGATGATATGTGAGCCGACAGGTGTCTTCCTGAACAGACTTCCCACAGGCCGCCACGCTTAGGATCGATCCCCACATTTGCAGCACATTTGCATTTATAAGGTAACTTATCAACTTACTCGTAATATACACTTCACGAAAGATACCACATTCCTAATAGAAGAAATAAAGCGCTGTCAATCCTCTCTCGAGCAGCGTTAAACGCTTAATGTATTTGTTGCTTGTTTGAGGCGGGGTGATCGTTGTGACGAGCCCGACCACAAGCTGAAGGTCAATTTTGCCACGCACAAGGAACTATTTTATCAAGGAAAGGAACTACATTTAATCCCGGGACCGATTGTGTGTGCCGTTTCCTCGGGATCTTCCGGGCCTACACTCCCATCACCTAGACCTCAATGACGGGCGGCGAGGTTCTTGGTTGGATCACCTGCGCGTATAACGCACACGGCGGAAACAACTCACTTTTAGCACAATGCAACACGCGGAATAGCTGGCAGGACCTAGCTTCGTCGTTGCTACGTAACGACGAAGGTCGCTAGAGTGACCTCATCCACTTTATGTATAAGTGGATGAGGTCACTGATTATGTATATTGGGTGTATTTAATTCCACCGAGTGATTAACAGCGTTGCCTTTTGATGTCAGTTACCGTTGGGTGTGCGCTTGCTACTACAGAGGCGTGCTGTATATTGTACACCGTGGAACCGACGGAAACCGGATATCGTTTATGGGGTGGGCTTAACGGAGAGGATTGAATTCCCTTGAACTGCTTTATTATCGGGAACTCTGTTGCTCTTCCAGTCCTATCAAGGATGGTCTAATAAGGGACTATATTTTCAAATAATTCTCGCTCTCGTTTTGACTGTTCTCAATCAGAAATGTCGATGGACATCCAGCCCGATTTGAAGCTAGTCGACCAACCATGAACACAGCGAGCGTGCGGGTCAAAATCGCAGATGTGTGTACAGAAATACCCGAACCTCACAGATGCACAGCCTGCCATTCACACCTTACTCGAGTCATGCTACCGACTATGGTCGGTCTGGCGTAGTTGTGGTCGATCACAGTTGTGTGCACACGGAATAGTTCACTATCATGGACTTCAGACAGTGTTAGAAATATGGGATATGTTACCTGTACATGCAAGGTCAAAAGGCTCTCCGTTGCATATTGGGGACTTATCAGACTAACACTCTTAGCCAGATTACTAGCATTACAGAAACAGAGGCGCGCGCGGGACACTCAAAAGAGGAGGAAAGATGTTTTTTTTTAACTAAGAGAGGCCTCTCTATACACTCGGATACTTTAGAGTGTATAGCGAGGCCAGTCGACACCTTTTCAACACCTTCTCTTCGAAGGCAATGGTATTAAACCTGCTGTCCGTTGGGCACACTACTGTAAATAGGAAACCTTTGTGTTGACCTATGTAATTCATCTAGACACCCCTGAAGGTCACGAACGACGATCTCCCAGCCTAGCCACACAGCGCTCCTGACTGTTCTTTTTTCCTGCGTAGTGCGCCAATTGGTCCCTTAACATTGGTGCAGTGACCAGGACCAACTTCAGCCATATCCTGGTCCCGGCACCAAAGTATTGTTGGTTGAATATGGCTGATGAAAGATGTATTCAACCGATTCATTATTCATCGGCTTTTCTATCTAGCTTGCAGCGGCTTTTTCCAGCAAATACATTCCAAGACGCATGCCAAAGATCGGGCGTGGATATGGTTGGATATGTATGTGACCAGGACCAACTTCAGCCATATCCTGGTCCCGGCACCAAAGTATTGTTGGTTGAATATGGCTGATGAAAGATGTATTCAACCGATTCATTATTCATCGGCTTTTCTATCTAGCTTGCAGCGGCTTTTTCCAGCAAATACATTCCAAGACGCATGCCAAAGATCGGGCGTGGATATGGTTGGATATGTATACATGTGTGGTTGGATATGTTTAGATTAACCCATAGTTCGGCGCCCAGTCTTCACACTCGGGGCCTGGATTGTATGCTGGTTTGGGCCGGGTTTTTTTTTACCTCAGGTCGGTACATCTATGTAAATGCCGATGAAATTTTTTTTTGACTTCTCTCAATACGCCCTCTGCCCTTTTCGTCTTTACTCGTTCCCAAATTAATAATTATCAATAATAACAATTAATTACATATGAATACCCCTCAAGGGCCTCTCCGCAGGATCGGTCCGCTTCGATATTATTTTTGCACTTTTTTCAGAAAATATCAAGACGACATGAATCTCGCCTTGTGTTGAGGTTACAGCAGTGGTCTTGTCACCTCAACATTATGAGGTAACCGACGACAGCCAGAGAGGAGACGTGGGTCGGTCAGACCCAAGTAACTCGGGGGTGAGCTTTAAGTTATAGTGAAGCAGTCATTCGGCTTATAGTTAACACCTTCCGAGACCCTGGAAGAGATGCATGATCAGATGACGAAAACAAAACACGACGGCTGCTTGAACGGTCCAAGTGTTGGTTTGGTGTTTATCTTAACGCTGACTCGCAGAGCCGGTTTTCATCCACCGGTTTCGTTTTTGCATAATTCTGATATGAGTTACTTCAAGCAAAACGTGTCTATATAGGTTTCTGTTTTGGGATGAATGTCGTTAATTTTTTTTCAGACACATTCGACTTCGGGCTGCATTTGAGTTTGTAAAAACGTATCAATCAATGTTTGAGGTTTAGCGTTCAATGAGGTGGATTTGATTCTATAAACCATTTCGAACCGATAATAATATAAAAAAATCTAACCCAAAATATTTACACTGCTACGCAGAGCGGTGCCGAAGCTTGCCACTGCTTTGCTTAGGATCAATAGTAGGATTTACTTCGAAAGTGATGATCACAAGGAATATCGACAAGAAGCGGGCATGGATACCAAGGAGGGTTATTTGTTATCTAGTGCTGGGAATGGTCTTCCTTCAATGGTCCCCTTGTGCTTTAGCCGGTTTGTTGATCCTTTGGTTTACTATAGGACATACATCTACGTGATATACACTTCGTGCACGATAGCACATTCCTAATAGCAGAAACAAGGCGCAGTCAAGCCTTTCTCGAGCAACGTCAAACATTTTTAATATGCATCTGTTGCTTATCATCCATGAGTCTGGGTGATTGTTGTGACAAGCCCGACTATAGGCTGAAAGACCATATTTCCAAGGTTCTGGTGACCCAAGCTGCTTGTTCTTCACGCACTGAACACCTACCGACATTTTTGACAAACCCACTGGTCTTCCCGTTTCTGTGACACTTTCTAGGAGCATTCAGTCGTGGGGGTTTGAGTGAGATGTTTCAGTACCTGATACGACGCAGTGTTAGCTCCTCGTGGCTTGCTGTATGGGTATAGATACAAATACGAAGTTATCCGAGTGATTGTGAACGCCGCAGCCGATTCGTTTGACACCGTTGCAGTCCCAGAAAACCCGTTCGCCCGTTCCTCTCTACTCTACAATATTCTCCTCTTTTGCAAATCTGCACACTGCGATTCGAGTTCCGCAACGACCAAATTCCTCTAATATAGCAATAAAGCTTAAGGCGAAATATGGCCTAGGGTTTCTCTATAAATTGCGCGAGTCATAATCCGCTATTTATCGGAGGCTAACTGTATTTGCACTGGTTATTGCACATAATTTTACTGTGGTTTTAAAAGGAGACTTTGATCAGTAATGTTTTCTGTTCTGTTGGTGGTGTCTGTGATGGTGCTGTATCGGATTTGCCTCATTGTGTAGCCGAAGATCAATTTTCGGACCCGCCCGTTAGAAGTAGTTATATCGCACACCGTAAGTAACGCATATCACACGCACAACGCCACAAATGAATTGGAAACATATCGATTGAGGAGATGAAATCTGCATCTGAGCGTTCAAATCCACATGTAGATGAGAAAACATGGAACGGTCACTTGATCGTACAGTGCAGATGCCTCTAATACATCCATATTTATTACTTAATATATATAAATATAGATCTATAAATTCAGCGATCCGTCTCTCTACAACCAACCCGATCCCAAAGCACGACGGACCGTCCGGCCGCTCGTGAGGCCTACCGTAATGGTTCGAATGCGTACACTCGAAAGCCTATACCCGACTTCCCCTACTCCCGTGTCGCGAAGTTGAGCTTCAACGAAGCCTCAACTTCAGCAGGAGGGAGACATAGAGGAAGACGATATCCGAACAGGGCGAAGAGAATTTTCTTCTCAAACCCATGTATCTAACTGTGATATCTCCTCCGTCGAATACCATAAGAAAAACGCTCACGTATCTAACTGGCCATTATCATTATGAATAAAATCTATTTTTATTGATAATGATAGTGTGCCAGATGCATATTCACTAGTCTCCGATGGCGCAGTTAGTGTTTCGCCGATCGCAACAAGCGACTTTTGCTATAAGCGAAGGCGCGTCGTCGGCTATCTAAGAAGTAGTACAACAATAAGAACACGCAATAATCATTGTTCCCTATAGCGCTATTTGTTACGAATTGATTAATCGCACGCGCGCGGATACCCGACAACAGTACTATATCTTCATTCAAATGACGAACGAGCAAACGCACACAATTTGTTAGTGGATGAGCGTGTCATCATCTTGGTTTGCTTGCTTTCAGTGCCTCCTAGTGCCGTCCTTCAGATCGCGAAGCATACAATTGTTGAAGACGCATTCATCAATGTGACCTTTCCAAAATGCGATTTATTGCCAGAAGCTTACAATTTGAGTTGCAAACGTTCTAGTTGGAAAAAGCCAAGGTGGCTTGATTTGAAGGATAAGTACTCAGTTGTGCTGACCTTTCCTCCCCGGACCGAGATCGTCTTCAGAGGCAAGATGAGCTGTAAAGGAGTCAAAGTGAATTTACCCAAGGTAAAGGTAACGACTGATTATGCAGGTGAGCAGTGTCGTATTGATCTACAGACTACTTTGTTAAAATGCTGACGAAATTCGGAAGCAATCAACGATAGCTAGCATCTCCAGCAGATTCCAGATTTCTGTTTGTCCTTGTCTACAACGCGTACAGCTTACGAGACTGTTAAACGTTCGGGATGACTCGCAAAGTATTCATCAGGAAATAATCAACACACGTTGTTGGGTGATAGATGTAGTAAAAGGAGGTATTTTTTTCCCACCTTCAGTCATTTATAAGTTTGGTGTGGTACAACTCGATATGACAGTAGGCCTCGATTCCTTCCAGCGCCTCAAAGAGCATTGCAAGTGATTAGCGCAGGTGGCTCCATGGACACCGTGTGGGTGAAGTTTCCGTCTGCTGAATGGTGCAACAACAGTTTCCCGCACTATCTGTCGTATAAAACTGTCCGGGAGACTCGTCCACAAGAGCGAAAGCTACCACTGGGCAAAGATGAAATTATGTTAAATTTAGATTTGGGATTGACGTACACCTTCGATGGCCGCATTTATTGTGGTGATATAGTCGAAAAGATAAGTGCCACGATTTCAACGACAGGTAAGTAAAATATGTCTATTGACCCTCGCCTGCTACAACACAAACGAATAGGCTGTAGGTTGGAATTGATAGTAGTCCTTGCGTCATACACACAGTGGGTATGACACTCCTAGGTACAGCAGAACCGTGCCTGGGCCTTTTGTGACTATACCTCTTCAAATTGAAGAAAACTCTGTCGTTTTAATTTTTGGAAAAAAATTACGTATTCACTGTCGGAAGTAACAATATCAGAGGAACTTTGTCGGTCTTGCGCCAATCGATTCGATGTACCCAATTTAGGGGTCAACACATTCATTCCAATTGGCTGACTTCGAAAAAGGTCTTCCGAAGGTTACCCCTCATATATCCTATTCCTGGATATATAACAGATTTTTTCCTGGGTTTTATCGAAGTCTGCGCAAATTTACTATGGCTAAAGTAACTCGGGATGTTTTTAGGCTCTAAATCATGGCTCTACAATAATTCGGAGGATACACAGGTTTTGCCACGAGTGATGGAAATATATATCCAGAAAAAGAGAATGATAATCAGTAATGACGCAACGTCATTATTTTGCCTTCATCTCTAAACGAGCACTCTGGGTAGGTCTTGCCTAGAATCGATTGGCCCAAGAGTGACAAAGTGCCCCTGATATTGCCACTTCCGATAAGGAACACGTATCTCTTTTCTAAAAATTAAAAGTGCAGCGTTTAAAAAAGTAGTCTCAAAAGGCCAATGGATAGTCGTTTTTTCCTGGTTGCATCAAACTACGGTACTGCCAATACAGGATTCCTCAGTTGTAGACGCCGTTGTACTTTCCATGGCAACAGTCAATTACTTGGTTTTGAACAGTTTGTGACCCTGCCTCATTTGTTTTGAACACACGACAGCTATTCACATTTGCCCGTCAGCTGCCGCCTTGTGCTATGAGCAACACGCCACAGCCCTCCGACATTAATATTTGTTCCTTTATTATTTTCACTGAGGGGTTTTGCAAATGCCTGGATTCCTTCCATGTTCGTATTGCATCGCTTTTTTGCCTGAGAGTGGATTTCTAGTGGGCAGTGACGTAGAAAGCTCAAAATAATCACTTGCGATCCCCCGGACTTTTTCCTTTGACAGCCGTAACTATGATCGAGGGTTTGGCGGTGCAGTCATCAAAGCCAGTGAAACTGTTGATCATCGCGTATCCGCAATATACCAAATTCCTTTCTGGCTACATGGTAACATGGATCAGCAATACCACTCACGAGCACCACTTGACACGCACGTACCCGTATGGTGGTCTAAGAACGGTATTTATTTTACTTTTTGTACATATTATGCAGATGTCAAGTGTGTAATATTCCGATTCGGAAGTTTCGATTATCCTCTTCCTTCCGACGCAAACGCTTCACTGATTTTACATAACTGCGCCTGAGCTTGCTCTGGTTGCATGATCATGACAGAGCGAGGACTGTGTTTTGCAGACAGTTGTTCTGCCCGAGACGCGCCCGACAGCGGCATACTATGTTACGGCAGTTCCTATAATAGAACCGCTGTCGGGAACTATGTTTGAGGGTTTGCCGTCATCTGTGGCATTCTCTGTGAAGACACCGGATTGTCTAGACTGCCCGATAGAAGGTATGCACTAGTCCCTTTATTAGGTACTAAATAGGCACGATGCATGCGATCTGCCTGTACAAAAAATTACTAATTATTTACTCTCGTCTCGAAAATACCTGAAATATATATATATATATATTATGCGAGTTTACAAACTCGAGCAAGCGGAGGGTGGAGCGGGCACAGCGGGTCGTATATATATATATATATATATATATATATCTATATATATATCTCATATAATGCGAGTTTGTAAACTCGCTTTTTGGCCCTTTCGGTATCTCATGTGTTCTTTCACAGCACCACAAGCTATTAAAGCACTTCACGTCACCCACTCAACACAAGCACCGCACATGGTCAATTTTGTGATCGACAGATATGAGCACATGTACGATTTCGTCGGCTTTGACCTTACTTATTGCCACCCCATGATTTGCTTCCGAAGGTCGATAGCGGTTTTCGAATCCGACACGGTAAGTAAATCACGTAACCACGTATATCTGAAACCAATTGTGACTACCCTGAATTTAAGCATATCAATAAGCGGACGAAAATCAATCAAATGTAGTTAGTTTAAACCCGTCCTCGGATATTATTAAACATTTGTAATCATGCGGAGCCCTGAACTTTCCCACGCTAGTGGATGCTATTTGACAGTCATATCGCTCCAAATATACGATTATACATTTTAGCGCGTACTTCGTAATTTACGTGTCTTCAACACCAGCTATAAAATTGTATCCTTATTGTAGAACCTTTGCCTCTGTGCCCCTTTATACAGAGATTGTTTCTGGGGTCTTTCGACGGTATCGACTACATGGTGACGTACAACGTCACAGTAATTCCCCGTAAGCTCAAGGGGGCCCAGATCATCTTGGGGGAGGAATATTCTTCTACATTCAAGGTTTCAACACGCGAAAATTGTGCAGGTATGCTCCCGGTACTGGCAATATGCTCCTTATTAAGGGATTACAGAAATATAGATATATTCTGCGAAGGTATTTAATACTGAGTGGTTTCCCCAAAATAACTGGCGAATCCGGCTTTTTTTCAATTATAAAATCGTTTTACTATGGTCTTTTCAGTGTTATATGGCGGTCTTACCATGCGTCGGGTGAATCATAATGAACATTTCGTCGATATCAAGGTAGATCTACCTATCGCGAAGTGTACAAACCCAGAGTATACCTTTCAATACGAAAGTTTCCCGTCGGAACGCTCTGCCATAGTAGCTGACTTCGGTGCGTCTCATGGCACCCAACGAAAGTTTAACCGCACTCACCTTAAGTCACACCAAACGGATATTGTATTGAAAAGCTTTTTCTATTGGGAGGATATAGGCATGAAGCTGCTGGTGGATTGCGGAGGGCGCCCCGACACTTACTATGGACGGACCAAGACTGGAGTTGGAAGTGAGTCTCGATTTCTTGGCCCAACATCGTTAGTTTATTCGTTTATGCAGATATCATGATATTTCATGTATACTCGCAAGGAATCCGGTACCAGAAACAAGCCGACATAGAAAATTTCTGCCAATCTAAATCAATACTCTGGGTGTCTTTTTTCAATACAGAGAAAATGGCAATGATATATCTGTGCAGGCACTGAAAAACGCCTGCTTCTTCCCCGATTTGATTAAATTGATTACGTGTCCGCCAGCCGACTGGGGGCAGTACTATTTTTAAAAAGAGCTTTAATCAATCTGGATCTCGTATCTTTGTGTCTCTATAGAGAATATTCTATTTGTGGACAGTGGCCATTTAGATTGATGGTACTGTGCTAACAGATATCAACTTCATGATTGATATCTGTTAGCACAGTACTGCCTCTGTTAAATACGCAGAGCATATATGCCTTGTTGATGCACGCCATGCGGCTGATCCATTGTTTCGAGTCAACAGCTATCATTGTATGCGACGAGGTCTTTGTCACTTGGTTCTCGCAAATGTTGAGCAGTCGTCACACACATTCACTTATTGGTCGTTGTGCGAGTTCTGTATGAGTTCTCAGATATTGTAACGTCGATATGTGTCATGTATTCGTTCTGCCTCCATGTGATCATCTCCATTCTAATTAGGTGACAAAGAAGAGCGTCCCACGAGCATCGCTAATCTGATAATATCAGATATCATGCGTAGAACTCAGGATTGTTATACATTCAATCTTTGGTGCATGGGTTAAAGATGAGACACATGCTTGCAAATATGATATAGTGTGATATCTTTGAAACTACTGTCACAGATGTGAAGTGAGCACAAACGCACTACAATGGGTTATTACTGCTACTGAATACTGACGCATTATGCAGTTAAGTTTATTAGGGCTTCCTCTAGCTCTAATTCTCTACTCAGCCCAATCTAATATTTATCTAATATTACTCCTATTACAGAGCCACACCCAATTTCCTATGTCGAACTAGTGAAGTTCAACAATACTTCGACGGTGATCAACGTCTTCACCGACACCCGATTTAAGCATGGAATACGCCCCCTAATTAGTTTTCTAGTCGAAATTAGACCTCCCAATACGAAAGCAGCAACGGTATCGCTTAATTTCAACTACACCGGCATTCGAACGGTAGGTAACGTTATCGTCATTGGAGTTTGCCCAGTGAACGTAATTTTGCTCTTTCATTTGCTAGATACTATCGGCACCCTCTGGCCAACCAATTGAGGTAATCTATGGATATATCTTTTGAGAATCTTGGAAGAGAAGTTGCCCTCCAGGAATTGACCTCCTCCAATATTGGAGAAAAATTGCCATTCAATATTGCGAATTGCTTAAAATTCGCTCAGCACGTGCCAAGGGATACAGCTTAGATCTGGGAATACTGCTGTTGTCCATGAAACTAAAATGTTAGTCATTTCTCTTTACCTCCTCTGGCTGGTGATCAATGTTTGATCACATATCTTTTGCGAATGATTTGATTCCCGAGAGAACATAATGGCTTTTCGTTGTTAAACGCGTACCGGGGCACGTTGAGGGTAAAGTTGTAACCGGCATAAGCTAAATTGTTTTTTCTTGATGACGTCAAAATCGAAAACTTCATTAATTGCAACCACTACCATTCTAGATTATTGAGATCCTGGATGGCATCGTATAGTTTAGCGATGTTGGAATTTGGAACAGTTTCTTGATCAAAATCTGTGCTTGTGTAATTTGTTCCTCTGTGGCGCGAAGGTTTCCTGTGTTAAAACTACAGTTGGATCGATCCATTTTTCAATGACGTCAAAATCGAGAACTTCATTAATTGCAACCACTACTATTACAGGTGATTGAGATCCCGCATAGCGTCCAAGCAGGATACAAACTTTCGGTGTACCCTGTTATTGATTACCCATACTTCAACCCACACTTCGACACGCATGAGGGAGCAGCCTACACTCTCACCGTAGCCAGGAAACCGGGTATATATAAGTGTATGTAATATATACATATGTATATATTACATACATATATATATATATATCACGTCCCCTCTTACCTATATATATATATATATATATATATATATATATATATATATATATATATATATATATATATATATATATATATATATATATATATATAGGTAAGAGGGGACGTGATATGTATGCGATGAATTACGTCATCGTTGTCGAAGCTGACCCCCCAGAGTGACGAATTTCACGACACTACCGAAATGATCGCTATGATGGTTTCATATTCTATACTATGAAGCGCGATTACTACCGCGTACATACATTTATTCATACATACGATGTAGGACGCCGCTGTTTAAGATTCCCTGAGCAGGTGTGTTATGTCTTATGTAGGTATGCCTCGCTCGTTATTACGGTGAATTTCTATATCGCGGGATTCCTGTGTGCCGTGGCGCGCGCATGATATCAACACATGACCACCGGGCTACCCACATGTCAGGTTGTGAGATTCTATTGTGAGATACGGGATCGATACACCGATCGATACACCCTTTATAAGGTGTGTCGACCGAAACTTCTCTGTAGTACTCAACGACCGACGCCGCCAAGCTCACTAAGCGTGTATGCGGGGAATGTAGCTTGATTGTTGAACTTCCGGCAAGCTAACAATGAGTTCGGGGATATCGTATTTCATTAGAAATCAAGCAGTTCAGCAGGAGGGTAGTTTCTTCTTTCTTTCTTCTTCTTTCCGACTTGTCAAATCGACACACCTTAAAAAGGGTGTATCGATCCCGTATCTCACAATAGAATCTTACAACTTTGACATGTGGGTAGCCCGGTGGTGATGTATTGATATCATGCGCGCGCCACGACACACAGGAATCCCGTGATATAGAAATCTCAAAAATTCACGCGTGTGTTTCCTCGACAACTCGTGTTTGATATGTACGGCTGAATGTAACGTACTACAAATCCTGTTTAGGCAGAGAGAACTGGCATCTTGGTGCCAGCAACAAGGACCGACGTCGTATTTGCTGTTGACGTCAATTAACGTTGTGTACGTGTTTTCTTATGCAGAGCCGACAGAACTCATTGTCCGACGATTTCCGCTTTCGGTCCGGATCTCCTGGAGACGCATGAACAAAAAATTTTTTGTACAAATTTGTCCTAAAGCCTGGACCTATTCACCGCAGGGAAAAGGATGCGAAGATGCAGTTTGTAAGGCTGAATCACGGGTATGTTCTTGAACTGAACCTGACACAAGCATCTACATACCCAAAACGAACTCGGATGTTCAAATTACGATGGTCGATTTCTAGAACGATGATCGAATGTGGCTACGCTGCATACCGAATTCTATTTTGCTGTTTTTGGGCCCGCGCATCATTGTTCTGATTCCAACTCTCTAGAGTGAGATTCTATTGTATCGATACGGGATCGATACACCCGTGTATCGATCGATACACCCGTGTATCGATCGATACATAGAATCCTGTGTATCGATCGAAACTTCTGTGTAGTACTAACGACCGACGCCGCCAAGCTCATTAAGGGTGTATGCTGAATGTAGCTAGATTGCGTTTAACCTTCCGCCAAGCTAACAATGACTTCTGGGATGTCGCGTTTCGTTAGAAATAGAAGTCGTTCAATAGAAACTACCCTCCTGCTGAACTGCTCTTAGTGTTTTATGCAATCCGCAAATTGTGTGATTTAGTGTGATTTACTATAACAGATTGTTGAGGTTCCCGTATTTCCTGGCATCGAATACGATGTGGTCGCTTACTACGACAGCGAGGAAGGGCTCGTCGAGAAAACGACAACATTCACCACACCCGAATGCCTTGTGGATTGTGAAGGTATGGACGAAGCACTCTAGAATGGCGCGCGCATGATATCAACACATGACCACAGGGCTACTCATATGTAGCCAACAGTAACATATTTTCTTCACTGGCTGCTGTGCCACTTAACAATGGCATAATAATTATAAAATGTTATCGTCTATCTTCGAGTAGGACAACCTGATACCTTTACCCTTGCGGGCGGCGGCCAAATCCGAGGCCCGCTGTGATTTTAGAGGGTATATACAGAAAGTTGCGATTCGGGGGTTTGGTTGGATGAGCATCGCCAAGAGCCTTCGGTTCCTGGCGGACGCCGTGACTGAGTTCTTAAATGTTGGTGTTATGTATAATAACGTGCTTCCTGAGACGTTGCCTTAGGTTATCCCGCTAATTTTGAAGGGCATATTTAACTTCGTTTTCTGCAGCGTTGTCAGATAGTCGGCTGAGCGCGATCGTTTTGGCGAATGGCTTCGAAAATACCATGGATATTGTCATCGCTTTGGATCAAAATAAGGGATTCCACGGATTTATTTCCGCTAGAAATGACGATACCGGAATATACAGCCACAAATACATAGCTGCAAGCTCGACACCACATAAAGTGACAGGACTCGATCCTTGGACGATCTATACGATCAGGATTCGCGTCGATCAATCGATGACCTACCTACGAGAGGAAGTATACACAGGGGGAGCAGGTATGTAATAGACCATAGGTCATGCCAATACAAGGTGATATAATTAGCAGTTATTATAGCAGGGAGCCATGCAACCCGATGTGTTTGACATGCTTCCTATTGACGTGACCACAATGCTGAAATTACCCTTGTTTCGAGCTTGTTCTGAAATTCTTCTTCTGTTATGTGCGTTGTGCGTATTGGCCATTCGATCCGACGGCCCTTCCCACCGAAGAGTTCCCATCACTACGCTTTTATATTACCCCGGGCAAGGGCTTGAGCAAGGATATTTTTGTCCATCTGCCGCACTGGACAAGCAGCAACCCAATAAAATTTGCCTTAGGCTTCTGTGGAGTACAGACTCCTGTGCTTGAGTGTAGATCTGATCTGCGATCAATTACCGCAGGACACGCGACGGAACCCCACAATGTGGTACGTATGATAGATGACGCTCGCTTTCCCTCACCTTTCCTAGGCAGGCAGAACCTATAGGAAACGACTACGATCTTGCTTAATGCTAAACCACAAGATATGAATCCACTTTGGAAATCGTGGGTTCACATGGTGGGAGATTCAGATATCGGGGCCGCGAGCTCCATCTTGTGGTCTTCTTTAGTTCGACCCACCATGCTGGAGATGTATTTAGATGTTCCGCCATCGAAAGTTTCATGGGCTGCGTTGAGTGTAATTTCAGGATGCTTGCTCTAGGTCGATGCAGACTAGACTAGACGGAGTCCTTCAGCAGGCGGAACATCAATTAATAATTTTGCATTGCAGATTGACGGGTTACCCTATCATGAGCTCGTCGAACTTTCCCGCTCTCTTGCGTTGGTAAATAATAGTTGGTACATGTTTGGGGTTACGCCGTACGTTCGGATCGGTACGACGTCCATCGAGGGACCGACAAGTTTTCGATTCGTTCAGTTCTGTAAGTTCACCGCAGAAGTCTTTGTTATTGATGGCATAGGAACTCAGATCATCACCATTGCTCAGCAACACGTAACGTGAAGGTAACCCCCTCAGGCGCGTGTTGTATTAACTGGTTCACCCTACAATTTAGCATTTGCAGAGTAGGAGTACGATGGTTGACACCCGAAAGGCGGTGACGTATGCCCAGTCAAGATGAAATCAGAAGCAACTCTTTTCGTCAGCATTTAGTATACAAGAATTATACTAGTTAATTCGTGATGAAGAATACGTGTGACTTCTGTCAAGGATCCCTAAGGGCAATCATTACAATGCTGTAGTCATTTTGTTTTAGCGTTGAATACATCATCCACATTCATTGAACATTAGAAACCCACTTTCGGTTAAATTCTAACCGAGCTGGACTTAAATACCCTGTTTGGTACAAGAGTCTGTTTCATTTCTGTGCATTGTTCCTCCTGTATTTCAGTTCAATCTCCAGATAGGTTGTCTATACAACGTAAGTGCAACTGTCTTGTAAATAATTGATTACTACTATAATAATATATAATAGATTTCCAATTTCACTATAGTTTAGTGAACTTAAAATCGTATGTGGTCCTCCTGTAGCCCTACATCTGGCGTTGGGAAATGGAACGGACCACTCGGTTGACATCAGGGTTCATCTCTGTCCGAAATGTAAGGGCTCAAGATACGCTCTTCGCATTAAGAATGCATTCGATGACATGATGCATGCAATTGAGGTCGGTACGGAGACTCACATGGTCCTCACACCACCCGAAGAGTCGTCTGAACTGCTGCTCAGGGGCTTTCGGAGGAATGAGAACATTCGGATCGAAGTAATCTGCGCGGATTCACCAATCTACAGACAGGTCGGGTCTATCTTTACAGGGCATGGATGTGAGTATTATTATTCAACGATTCAATACCATTTTACCCGGTTCTGCTGATCTTCGTTGGGCATCGGAACCGTTATATAAATCAATACGCTAGTCTGCGACGAAGTAATGCTTTTCTTCGATGACTATCGGCTCAGGATCGGCTCATTTTAGACCTAACCGTTTTAACCTAATTACCTCGACAGCGCCACACCCGATCACAGCTGTTGCTGTAGATCCGTCGTTTTTTTCTGCCGTTGTCAAGATCTTTATGGATGAACGGTGGACATTGCCTCATGCTTCACCGGTCGAGTATCTCCTACAGTGGTGTCGTCCTACTCCGATACAACGCATATGCAAGAACAAGACAAGCCCATTTGACGGAAACACAACGGTGGGTGTGGTTCTATTGCTAAGCTGGGGGAAGTGGCGAGGCCATTGCGTATGGGCCATTGCGTATGTAATCTATATGATGCCTGTGGTAGTCAGCTTGTCTACATTGGCGATCCAATACGAGGAACCAATGTATAATATATAATATATATATATCTATATCTATATCTATATCTATATATATATATATATATACATATGTGACGCTCTCGTCTTAGTATCTGGAAGACTTCTCGATACTAATACCAAGAAGTAGTATAGTACTACCGGGAGTGGATAATCAGTTTTAATATACAGTGGGGAGCCAATCACAAGCACAACCCCAATTAGTTATTAGGCCTTAAATGTGAAGATGCCGCCTTTCTTTACCAGAATGAATACAATGCATTATGAGAACGCTCAGCGAACTCTGACGATCAATGAACGACAGTGCTATTAGTATCGCTGCCTGGGATCTTGTCTACGCGAGAGATACTAATACAATAATAATAATAAACCTCATTAGTATATAATAAATATTATTATTAATTATATAAATTAATAATAATATTTATTATACACTATAATATAATACGACGGCAACCTCAAAATGAGGTCGCTGTTTATTCATGAACGGTCTGCCTTGGTCTCCTTGTGTGTGAGGTTACGCGGGTATATTTGACTTCATAATAACCGTCAGCACAGACAACGCCTGTACCAACGGTCATTTCAGTTGACCCCAATGTTACCGCCCTTGGGTTGTCACACAATTTTAGTGACGCACAGCTCTCGTGACTTATCTGTCGTTCGTTGTTCCGAGTCTGCGTATCTTGTAAGTAAGTTAGTTGTAGGCATGTTTCAGGTTTGCCCTATGGCGAGGCAGTGTCTTGGGGGGGATGTTTCGGCATTGTAGCTTGCTGTGTGAACCATGTTCCTCAAGCCTCTCGTGCATCGCCTGTTCATCTGCGGTCCCGGGGATGACTGTTTTGCACGGCGTTCACATCCTCGGCTTGTTGCTTAGCATGGCTCGTGTCTTGTCGGTCTCGTTCAGTCATCCGGAGCGCTTTCACATCGTCTTCATATGCTCAAAGCTCCACACAAGAGATTTGAGCATATCTCTCTCATCTCTAACTTCTATCGAGACTGTATTCCAGTCAGCTTTGCGAGGGCTGTACACGGTTTTTCTCCGGTCCTGCGTCATTCTGGATCGCCTCTACGCATAGACTGTTCAGAAATATGCGGTGATGGTCGCCAAACACTGACCTGAAGTGTGCCACTTGCCTGCGCGGGTTTTGTTTGTAGACGTCATTGAAAAGCCCATGATTGCCCAATTTTCTGCGCGATCACCGTCTTTGCTCATCAGCTAGGGGACAGTGTGTCGCTGGGGAACCCGAAAGTCCCCTTTTACAGACCCATACCAACAAAGGACCAATGCCGCGGATATCAGAATCGCCGGCAAGGAGCCTATGAAGAGTTGCCTGCTCAGATTGCTGGCCCATTGATAACCCCCTGCAATACGTAGAAAGGGTCTGGAAACAGCTGGAATCGTCTAGCTATGTCCATGTATATTCTATGTAGTTTTGACGCGATCACCTCTAACAAAGACGTTTGTCCGTATACTAAAAATCGTCTTGTTAAAGGTGATCGTGCAGTAGGCAGCCTGTAGGATGTGTGTTTACGTGTGTTAAACAAATGTTGTACTGGGTAATACTGAACACGCTGCATACTATCCTACGAGTTATGCAACCATATTGTGCAAAATAGGTGGACCGAGATAATGGTCGACTACACACCCCTGCCTTCGCCTTCCCCATATATTATAGTTACTCGAGCTTAAGATTTTGTCCCATGTTGTGAGATTCTATTGCTTATGGTTGTTTACTTTTCAGGTTGTCGATATTGACGATCTAATACCTGGAACGAATAACGAGCTCATGGTATGGCCTGTGGGATCTGTGATGCGTACCAAACCAGGATCGCTGTGGCCTGAAGGTGCAGAGGCCCTAAAGGGCCCGCCCTTTTTTACCACCTTCGTCACCCACATATATGGGGAGAAAGGTAACGAAAGCTTGTGAAAATAGACAAAGCTTTTGATCGGCTTTGGTGGTTCGGGGAAGCGCCATGGCGGCTTGGCGAGCTGCTCATATTGAGTGGTTTAGTTGATTCTCTTGGTCGTTAAACAATTGGGCATATCTTTGTGGCAATCCCTGTCCGCAGCGGGTCTCCAAGGTGCGAAGCCTTGGAGCTAGATTAATGTAGGTAAGGGAAGTTACAAGTTGCAGACAGTTGACTTTGCCAAGTTGCAGAACAACTTTTAGAGAAAAGGATGGCTCTGACCGTTGTCCAGTCAGGTTGACAGT
Organism: Stratiolaelaps scimitus; assembly: GCA_019614645.1. NCBI lineage: Eukaryota > Metazoa > Arthropoda > Arachnida > Mesostigmata > Laelapidae > Stratiolaelaps > Stratiolaelaps scimitus. Next base: position 7,682,715 of record JABWDB010000012.1, read on the forward strand.
ATTAATGACACTGTGTTGTCGCTGAGTTGACTTCCGTATCTATTTGGATGATGGCTGAAGTGTTTATGAGACGGAACAGCAGGCAGTGCCTGAAAATATGTACAATGATTTGAAGTTGTGGGTGATCTGTTATATTGACCGAGAGGCATTCGACGCTGGTAGCAGAAATATTCAATGGGAGTTGTTCACACTAGTTGCATATTAATACAAACGGCTTTAAATATAAGCTGTTTTAGTCGGAATTATTATGTTAATAGTTGCGTTTCTCATGTTAGATAAACCGGATTACTATGTGGAACCGAAGGAGTTTACTGCTACCATTCGGCGAAACGACCAGTTGAGCCGATACAACATTTCGGATTCCGAGAATCTTTGGCTCGAACTTAAACACTTCGACAAACAAGTCCTCCGAAAGAAAGCCTTCGACCTAGGACCGGTGATGAATTTACCGCCTATTATTATTACGTACTACTGGTTTTGTATGATAGGTATAAGAATATCCACATGCTTATATCGACACTGCATGTGGATCTAGGCCAGATCCTGTTATCGAGCCCGGTGGCGTGGTGCATCCGTGTGCGCTTTACAACCGGGTTCGATCCCCACCGTTGCACATTTACATTTAAAGGGATCTGCCTTATGATGCAATGCCGTGGATGTGGGCTGTGAATCAGCCCGATTATTTGCTGGCTGGGAGATGGCGACAAGGTGCTAGATGTTGCTCACTATCCACCCATTTAGCTATATTTTTGTTTCTATATTTGATTGCTATCTTCCTGTATCTGTACTGGTAATTATGACTGTGGTAGAAAGCTTGATAAGAAGGGCGATCACAGAGCTCGAAATCCCACACTAGGTCCCAACTAGAGGTCAACAATCCATTGCTCGTGTCCTGATCTTGTTACTACTACTGCTCTACTTACGGACCTGTTTCTATACCCTACGTCATGTTCAACGAGCACATGATTCGAAATGCCACAAGAGCATTTCGAATCAATTGTTGACTCGTGTGATATAGGCAATAAGTGGATCATATTTGTGATCCATATTTTGCCAATATCACCTTACTGAAACTATCGTGCATACAAGTTTGTCTGGTTGTTGACTTTGAATGATCTTTATTGACCTTTCGAACCCTGCAGGAAACCTTTTTGTCAAAGCTTCTTCCTGGAGATGAATATGAGTACACGCTATGGGCCGAACGGGACTCTAACGAGAAACGTGTAATTGAGCACATAAAATTCAGAACAAAAGACTGCTTCGTGAACTGTGAAGGTAAGTAAAATCTTTTATATTACATTTACCGGTGTCATTTACAGGTGGAGGCAGCAGTCGCCACGGCGCCTTTGGCGAAACCGATTAATTTAATAAAATTCAAACAACGATCAACAATTCAACCAACCATTATATTTGCAGGTATCGAGTATACGCAACCATTGAAGATCGTGGCATATTCCAATGCCACTTCAACTTCCATTAATGTTAAATTCGATATGGAGTGGCATTGTGTGGATAGACGAATCAATGGCTATCTTTTGATCGAGAGTCCATCATCTAGCCTGAACAAATTGTATTACTTGAGCCTTCGGAATATTGGAACACTCTTCAACCGAGCCTTCTTCTGGGGAACCTATACGATTAAGGCGGCCGTCTATTGCTCAGGCGTTGCATTTCCCGCAAAATATTACCGGCATCATCTATATGTCGGAGGGCCAGGCAAGTAACCGGATCTTAATTAGTTTCTACTGTTTTTCTTAAATTCAATTTCTACTTATAGCAGCGAGTAGTTCTCTTTTGTGTCACTGCCGCCTCCAGCCACAAAATTTGAATGTGGAGGAGGCTGAGAGAACAGAAAAAAAACCTTAGTGTGGGTTCTCTCCGCCTCCTCCGTATTCAAATTCTGTGGCGGGATTTTTTTGTTCTCAATATATATATCCGAGTATATTTATATCCCGAGTATATTGTCTAGCCTAGGTAATCAGGAATGACCAAGGATGGACTATGAATTCAGCCAATATATTCCAGGGCATTACCTGCCTCGATCTCCAAAGCTCGACCAGATCTGCTCTCATTACTTGAACCAAACATCTTCTGCGGATATCATGCCAGCTACTCCTGAGCCGTACGAACCAGGTAATGGTTTTCAAATGTATAAATTCATCACACATTGAGATGGGTCGATGGTGTGGCGTAAACCCGTAAATAACCAAGTTTTTTAAATAAATAAATAATTTCGCTTGTTTTTTTGTTTTTTTTTTAACTAAGAGGGGCCTCGCTATACACTCGGATACTTTCTCCAAATCGACAACAACACCGACGGACATCGTGTGGTGTCTATGAATGCCCCACGGCTTAACGGCACAGACGAGCCTGTTATGTACGAGGTCAACGAATGTGTCCACGCCCCTGGGGGAATGACATGCGATCGCGTCGTTCAAGTGCACACGCATCCCTTAACGGTGCGGTTAATACTGAGATGTTTCTATTTCGTGTGATATTTTTGGATTGTGTGATACGCGGGAGTGCCTGAGGCCACTCCCGTACTTCACACATGCATACGTGTTGTACGACGTTTATACGCACGTATACGTCGTTACACGTGTGTGTGTATATATGTGTCTATATAATATATATATATATATATATTACAGGTTCGTCATCATCAACATCATAGCGGGGAATCTTTATCGGTGCACGTGAGGCCTGTCTACCCCGTTAGCATGGTTGGACAAGAGCCGGAACTGTCGATCGTGGAGGACCAGACAAGATTCTGGGGTGACGCCTCTCTGGGTAATAATACGCTTGTCTGACTACTGCCATTACGCTCATACACTTAGTACACGAATTGATGCATCCAGTCATATAAATTATTGGATGCGAGTGATTCAGAACGTTGCCGTTTGGCCATGGCCGATTATCGTTGGGTGTGTGCGTACTGCTGCACATGCGTGCTGCATATTGTAGACCGTGGAACCGATGGAAACCGGGAATCGTTTATGGGTTGGTCTTAACGGAGAAGTCCAAATTATTGTCTTCTTGTCATATTATCATACGGCACCGATCTCTGGAGGCTTAAGTCTATTCTACTAGATTCGATGTTCGCTTGCCTTAAGGATGAACCTTCTTCAGGCAGGCTTATTTGGAATCATTCGAGCCCGACCTGTTGAGATTAGTGAGGTCACATCATACTTTTCTGTTTTGGATTGGACCCGACGTCTCAAGCTGACGTCTGAATCCCGAGTATATTTTTTTATTTTTACTTTTTACCTTAATTTTTTTTTTAGTTTTAGATTTTAATTTCTTAGCAGTTCCGGTGATGGAGCCACGCTATCAGCGGGTGTCCTGCTGATAGCATGACTTCAGCACTACTAAGTAAATGTCACCTTCCCCTAAAATTTGGATTCGATTTGGATTGGACCAAGAACTCTTCCGGAGACGAGCTCGAAACCCTGTTTAACAGTGTTTCAAGCTGTCTCCGTTGTAGGTCGGGTCGTATCTATTGGTACCCACAGATTACCCTACTAGTGAGAACATGCACTTTCTGGTTGATCGAACGCCGAGGTTCGCGGATCAAAATGATCTTGCGAGGATAAAATCTCTTCGAGGATTGCCCGCTATGAAGTTTCCGACCTCATCGAGGTAACTTGTTAAACAGCCTTACTGTCAATACTATGCAATATTGCGATTGCTCTATTGCTCTTCCAATCCTATCAAGGGTACGCATCTAATTATTTTCTCGCTTTGTCTGTTTTCAAACAGCATCGTCGAAGGAACTCTGGCCCGATTTGGAGCTAGTCGATCTAACCATGGACACTGCGAGCGTGCAGGTGAAAATCGGAGATTCCCTGTGCATACGGAAATACCCGAACATCACAGATGCACACCGTGCCATTCATACCTTAATCGGTTATGTTACCGACTATGGTCGGTCTGGCATAGTTGTGGTCGATCACACTTATGTGCACACAGAGTACTTCACCATCAAGGACTTCATACGCCACGGCAGTGTTTCAGTACAGGGAAATGTTACCTGTACATCGAAGGGCAAGGAGCTGCTCGCCGGATATTTCGGATTCATCAGCATAACACTCTGAGCCGGACTAGTGATCTCTCCGATGCAAATATTGAGGAAATAGTGAACGATACGCCATGTTCATGACGAGGTAGTGGACAGTGGTGGACTAATTGACAGACTAATCGACACTTTTTTTTGGGCAATTATCGATCGAACGAGCAACGGTCTTCCACCCTCGCTACACAGCCACAACATGCGTGTTCGTGTATTTTACAATGGTCATTTGACATGTATTACAGGGCGATTATCTACAGATCTCGCTGGTGAGATTCATGCTGAGATTTCGACGACGAGTATGCATAGTCCGGTACCCAGGCCTCGCACTGGGAGCCTCCGTGGGGAGTTGGGTTGTGTGTCGGTGGTTGGTATGGCAGTAAGTCTGCCTCTGGTCGGTACATCTGATGTAAATACCGACAAAATTTCCATGTGTATCAATAAACTAGATAACCTACCACCAGTGCCTCTTCTGTGTTTTATAGTGGTATGAATTATTAGATGAACCTTCAGATTCAGCGGCCGACGGCCTGTATGAACGATATCAGCTATTGTATCGTCACCTCACTATATATGCTCATGATATGTTACTGGATGGACTGATATGTTAAACGAGTAATCTTAATCCCGACTCGTTTAGACTCGGGATTAAGACTCGAAACGGGATTAAGGTACTACTCACGGACTTCGTTAGTCGTACCTTAATCCCGTCTGTCGGCAATCCCGTCTCAGTCGGCAGAAAAGGAAGTGGCTTAATTAGGATTAAGTGGGTTTAAGGCACTGTTTTATACTGGGTCTGACAACAGCGCGTATAGCAGCGAGCATCCCGGTGAATAATAACGGTGTAAATGTTTGGTACATTGCGACGCTTTCTTGTTTATTTTCAAAGCAGGATTGTAAAAATTTGACCAAACGAGTCCTGAGGGCAGATCCATCTCCTCTGAGTGTCATTCAGCTACTCCTGAGCCGTACGAACTGGGGAATTAGGTTTATAGTAGCTCTCCTCAAGTCTATAACAATTCATCACACAAAAAGAGGTCGATGATGTGGTTGAAACAAGCAAATGGTTATTTGCAACAAGCAAATCGTTATTTGCTGGTTTTATTTATTCCGCGTGTTTTTTCTCGAAACTAAGAGGGGCTTTGCTATGCACGCGGATACTTTCTCCAAATCGACAACAACACCGACAGATATCGTAATGTGTCTACGAATGCCCCGCGGCTTAACGGCACAGAGCCTGTTCCATGCAACACACTTGCTTTAAGCACGCTAATTTAATCAAAGTGATATTTGATAACTCTTATAAGCCCAATAATGAAGTCGGCAACAACAGTCAGCTACATTTGCGCTCAACAAACGGTGGCCCATGAGGACCGAGTGCAAGCCAAGGCAAGTTTTCACACTAAGAGCTTTTTAGACGCAACAATTTTAATATATGCTATTGGAGCCGTAATACACGCTATTGCCGGCACCAGACTTGTCCTCCAATAGTTCCTCGTTAAAGGATTTAGAATGTACTCATTCCAATTACGAAACCTCATAAGAGTCCCGCATTGTTATTTTTTGTTACTTTTTTTGAGGAAATAGGAGTACATTTTGATCCCGGGACCGACTGCGGAAGTCATAATTTCGGGATCTTTCGGATCACATGCTATCACCAAGCTCGCTAATGGGCGGCGAGGTCCTTGGCTTCTATCACCTCTGCGGCGAAGTTTTTTGTTTTTTCCAGCTGACCCTCAGCTGTAACCAGTTGTAAAGGATGGCCGATCTCTAAGGAGGGCTGCAGCTATTTCTATGACTGTTTCTCCGGTGGTGTACCAGACTTTTCTTGCGAGTGCCAGTCTCTCTTCCGTGAACGCGGCGTACCTACCAAACGTATGTAGCTCACTTTCCCGATTCTGTGTCTGTACTTAAGGTTCCATGCCCTTAAGGAGTTGCGCGAGTGGGTACGTAAGGTCCCCGTATCGGGTGGAGTACCAAGATCTCAGGTCTGGAAGGAGAGTCTTCGTCCAGTACCCTGGGTCCCCTTGCTCGACTGCCAACCACTCTTTATTCCATGCGTCCAGGCTCTCCTCTTCCGTCTGCTGCTGTGCTGCGCCGTTGTGTCTTGTTGCCACCTCCTTCATGCGGATATGCCAGGGGATCTGCCTTGCCAGGACCTGTGCAGCTGCTGCCGACGTTGTCCCGTTTGCCCGGCAGACTCTTTGCGCTATCGGTCGCTGTGTCTTGTTAAGCAGTTGTTTGATTCTGACCTTTGAAGCTGCTGTCTCCCATAATGGAGCCGCGTAAAGTGCTATGCTCTCCCCTCGCTAGCAGTTTAGAATCCGACGCCCCTTTCGTCTCTGGGAGGAGGCGAGAGGGGTCACTTAAAGCCTTTTTCCATCGCGTATTTGGCGTGCATCGCGTATCACCCATTATGACGTCACATCGATATATATGCTGATGATATATGGATCGACAGGTGTGTTCCTGAACGGACTTCTCACGGGCCGCCACCCGTAGGTTCGATCCCCACCGTTTCAAATTTGCAAAAAGGGGGTCGTCTTACGGAGCAATGCCGAAAGCAGTTGGCTGAGAATATTCCCGGGTAATCGACTTTTACTTACCCTTCAGCTTCTTCCAAACGAATGCACCACCTTGTAGCGTTGTTCGACAGGAGGTCGATTTCATCGTCTCCCAAATTGTTATTATTGATATTAATAATTCGTAACTACAATTAAATAATAATAACAATTCATTACATATATAAATACTCATCAATACCCTTTCCGCATTATCTGACAGGGTATTGATGAGTGTTTATATGTAATGAACCCCGTTGTTCACCTGTTTTGCTCGAAGGGGTTTTCTAAAAACCCCTTCCGTGTTGTCGTGAAAAAAAGCTTGCGAGAAGGGTAGGTAACGGCAATTTTCCTGGCAGACTCTCAGCCAAGGGCGAACTCTCCTACGCGAGCAGCTAAATAACGTAGGTAACGTGTCATGAATACAATACCTCGCATTCAATACCATTCAATACCTCGCAAACCTTGGAGCTTGAGCGAAAAGCAACGGCTGCTTGAATGACCAGGTGCTGGTTTGGCGGCTGTCGTAGCGCTGACCCGTAAAGAATACTGGTCATTTGACCGTTATTACCATGTCATGTCATACCTCATCAGCCTTGTTGGTTTTCTTGACAACTATCAACTCTTGATCATTTTGTGCTACCTACCCTTCGCGGGAGGGGCATAGGTGCACGGGTTCGATCCCCACCGCTGCACATTTGTATTTAAAAGGGGTTCGTCTTATGAAGCAATGCCGAAAGCAGATTCGAATGTTGGCTGAGAGTCTACCCGGAACCTATCCTTCTCGGAAGCTTCGAAGAGCCGGTTTTCATTTACTGCTTCGTTTTTGTATAATTCTGGTATCGGCTTCTTCAAGCTAAACATTTTCATATAATTTTCGGTTCTGGAATGAATTTCGCAGATTGTCCTCCGATACATTCGACTATAGGATTGTACTAGACTTGGTAGAAACGTATCCATCGATGTTTAAGGTTCAGCGTTCAATTTGGTAAATTCGATTTTATACCACATTTCGAATCGATAATGATATAAAAAATCTAATCCAAGTGTTTATACTGCTTCGCAGTACGGCGCCGAAGCTGCCGCCGTATTGCTTAGGACTAATAGTAGGATTTACTTGACCGCAAGGAATATCGTCGTTACCGAAGACATGAAGCGGGCATGGATACCAAGAAGGGTTATTTGTTCTCTAGTGCTGGGAGTGGTCTTCCTTCAACTGTCCCCCTGCGCTTTGGCCGGTTTGTTGATCCTTTGTTGACTATAGGACATGCATCTCGACGTAATATACACTTCACCTAATAGAGCACGATAGCACATTCATAATAGAAGAAATAAAGCCATACCGAGGAGCATCAAACGCGTTCAGTATGCATTTATTGCTTGTCGTCGATGATGCGGGTTGATAATTGCGAGGAGCCCAGCCATAGACAGAAGGAGGCCGAAGGTCCTGGTGGCTCAGGCTGATTGTCTTTCAGGCACTTACACTCAGGGATAGATAATCAGCCTGAGTTTTTTCTTTTCCTTTGTCAAGGAAAGGAACTACATTTGATCGTATTTGAAACTGTGTCGTTTCGTCGGGACCTTCGGGGCCTACATTCCCATCACTGACGGGCGGCAACGTCCTTGGGTTGGATCACCTGCGCGGCGAATTTCTAAGGATGCGGCCCCTAAGGAGGGCTGCAGCCCTCCTTAGGGACCGGGCCCTTCTTGGATCGTGGATCTCTTCGGGATTGTGTTGTGAGTGCTAGTGTCTCATCCGCAACGCGGCACACCTATTAAGGTGTGTCGGGCGTCATCCCCCTGCGAGTTTCCCGATGCTGTGCCTGTATTTCTCGAACGTTCCATAATGTATTAGCTTCATTCATGACAGTGCGCGCATCGTTGCCGCGAGCTCGTTTTGCTTGTGTATAATTTATGACCTCAATTCTGCCCCAATAGCAGCTCTTAGTCATGTGAATACAATTTTACTTGTTCCAGCACAGGTTGAATACCAGGGTCCCAAGTCTGGGATTAAGGTTCTCGTCCAGATCATCCACTCCCATGGTTTATGAGCGAGTTCAAGAAACCAGTCGGGCTTGAGACCCGAAATGGCGATTAATTGGTACATTGGTTTCGGGTACCAATTAATAACAGTGTGTTCCAAAACAAAAAAAAAGTTATTCTGTATAAGTCTGGTGATAAGTAGTGGATAGGTGCCGTTCCATTATTTTCTTGACTGATTGCCGTTTTTAGTCGTCGTCTTGATGATTCTGATGTCTATCCCTTTTTCGGTTGCGAACGACGAGAGGTCCCATGCTGCAGGTGACCAATTGAGGTTTACCTGTAGGGCCATAATGCCTATGGTTGGCTTGGGATCTGCGGATGTCCCTGGCCAGCTTCTGTCCTTGACCGAGCACTGTATCGAGGTGGCAGCGTACCCCTCCACCGTGCAGACGTATAATTTCTGATGGATTATTGCCGGGTGTCCTGATGGTCTGTCTCTGGAGCACAATGGGCTGGTCCGGCGTTTGGCCTCGGTATTGTCGTGCCAGATGGTTGTAGCTTAGGCACTGAGGGTACAAGTCCCAGTCCGGGCCTATCAGAGGTTGCCGAGATACGCACTGGTCAGATGTACGCTTTATTTTACTTTTTGCGCTTTCAAAATGAAATTTCGTTCTGTTTTATGGTTTGTTGCAGCCTGCGATGGTGACTCATTCGATTTGCCACATTGTGTTGCTGAAGATCAGTTTTCGGACGCGTCCGTTAGAAGGAGTTATACCGCAGTTCGTAAGTAACACATCTCGCACAAAACACAACAAATGGAAAGGAAACATCACAGCAATGGATCTACGCGTTCGAATCTACATATAAATAACAATGTCTTAGCATGCTGCGCACTATTGCTAACCTATTGTTTACATGCTAACCTATTGTTTATGGGATTCAGACTGCGCGAAGTTGGGTTCACGCTTATTTCTGCATTATACTCATTAGTAATCCTAGCCCTCCCTTGTAATCGGTAAACTGGTTCCAAGGTGCTTACGTGATAGGAATTTTCTATTGTCTAAGAGGACCCTGGGCACCACTGCGGGCAGTATTATGTTGATTCCACTCTCATTCTCACAAAATCGTGGAGACTAGTGATGCAGGCGAGCAATACCTATTAGTAACTATAGAGGAAATCATCGATAGCTAGTATTTCCAGCCGATATTTGATTGAGAGAGAGAGAGAGAGAGAGAGAGAGAGAGAGAGAGATCTTGATATAGAGCAGGTGTACACAGTGGTTACGGCTTACTGGTCAAACTTTCGAAATGGCTTATCAAGTAGCAAGTAATAACTAACAACACGCGTTGGAAGGTGATAGATATCATAAAAATATGAATCTCGTTGATGAAAGATGCATATTTCATCGTTCGTCAACCAGATATGATTGTAGGTTTCAACTTGTTCCAGCGCACCAAAGACCATTGCAAGTGACTAGCGCAGAAGGTGAATCTATGGACACCGTGTTGGTGAAATTTCCATCTGCCGAATGGTGCCACGAAAGTTTCCCGTACCATCTGTCGTATACAACTGTCCAGGACCCAATTGCTGATCGACGACAGCTGAAGCTACCACCAGGCAAAGATGAAATTGTTTTGAATTTAGATTTGGGATTGACGTACATCCTCGAGGGTCACATCTATTGTGGTGAATTAGTCGAAAGATTAAATGCCACGGTTTCAACCACAGGTAAGTAGAAAATGCCTATTGACCTTCGCCTGCTAAACAATGGAATAGGTTAGGCTCACAATAAGTGTATAATGCACCTCGAAAGGCAGAAGGACCGCGACTGGGCTTTAGCCCCTTCAATAGACAATAGCTCCTGCAGGTCTTATTAAAGCGTCGATATTAGGCGTAGGTACCTAATCAAGCATTACTCGGAGGGTCCAAGTCAGCAACATGCGTTCTGAGGGAGTGTTCTAGAGGGAACCGTGTGCCTGCCTTAACCTGCAGTTGACAGGTAAGGCGTCTTGAATGAATGTTGTCAAATTGACCCGAATAAATTGGGTCAGTTTGTCAAGGCATTCATTCAAATTGCTGGATCTCGTTTCTCCTCTTCCGAAAGCAAAATACCCGTTATATATCCCACTCGCGGGTGGGTCTTTGGTGAGTTTCATCGAAGTGAGCGCCAATTTATTACCCCCACATCGTGCCTCTACACTAATTTGGAGCATACAATTACTTCGGTTTGTCAGTTCTCGCCGTACGCTATGAAAAACACTGCCTTCATTTTCTTCCATTAATGAGCTATTCTGTATTCTATTGGGAACATGACTGGATTCCTTCCTGTATCGCATATTCGGGGAGGAATCCAGTCATCATCTGTGCACTGACTTATGAGGGTGTACCTAGTAGGACTCGCTCCTCAAACTGGCCTGGCAAGCTCAAAACAAGTTGCTATCCAACGACCCTTTTTTTTGTCAGTCGTAAAAGCAATCGAGAGTTTGGGGGTGGTGCGATCAGATCCAGTGAAGGTGCAGATCGCTGCAGATCCGCAATATGCCCGATTAATTTCTCACTACGTTGTAACATGGGTCGGCGAAGACGGTTACTCTTACTCCATGACGCGTCCATTCCCGTATAAGGGTCTGATAACGGTATGTAACGGCTATTTAATACAAATGTCGTTTAAAATATTCTTCGTATTTCAATTCTATCATAGTTTTGATTATCCTTTACTTCAGACTCAAACCGCTTGAATGGGTTTTCACAACTTTGCCAGAGCTTGCTGTCTGTTTCATTATTATAACAGAACGAGGACTTGTATACATCAGCCAGTTGAAACACAAATCCATCCGTGTTTTGCAGGTAGCTGTTCTACCCGGTGTAAGTCCTGGAGCGGCATACTCGATTATAGCACTTCCTATAATCAAACCGACTTCGGGAAATGTGTTTGAGGGATTGCCGTATTCGGCGAAATTCATTGCACCGGATTGTAAAGACTGCCCGGAAAGCGGTATGCATTAGTCCCTTCTGAGTGTGTAGTCCCTTCAAGATGGAACATACTCGCAGTATGAGCAATTGAATCGCCATCCGTACCTCGTTGAAATACGTATTAACGCGGAAGACGTGCAATGAAGAAGATGGACGAAATTAACGTCAGCTAATTAAATCTTCATCATTGCGCGCTTCGCTTTACCTTGTTCAATATATATACCTCGTATGGGGACTATACACCCGAGTACCTCATACACCTCCCTTAGCCTAGAACTAGAAAAAACACGTATACAATGTGTTTGTTTTTCCCGCTACAAGTCATCCTATCGGGGCATGCTTCCTTATTGTTTTGACGAATGCCTGTAACAACAAGCATTCGTCTTATTGTTTCCACCGGATAAGTGAGTTCTAGTTATTCAATAGAACTATGGGTGCCGTCGAAAAGTCGATATGGGTTAAAGATCCGGCACGGTGAGTAAACCACGTTTGCGGATCGAAGACGGATGTTATCAAACAATTCGAGGCAATATCGGTGATTCGGTTCTCAATAGTACATAAAATATTCATTACCGTACACGGTTACTATTCAACGCGTGTATTATCCCGCCGGGAGTTCTAGGCTAAGGAAGTTGTATGAGGTACTAAATATATGTATTTAGTATTTTGGTCACTTGTATATCGGTCACACCAGACTGCCATAGAATCGGGCACGACACGCCGCCTTCCTCCGGCATTAATTGTTTTTCAAAATAATAATAATTATCTTCATTGCTATTTCTTTCACAGCTACGAAAGTTATCAAAGCACTTCACGTCAAGCCCACAGCAGGAGCAACGCACACGGTCGATTTCACGATCGACCGATATGAGCAAGCGGCGAAGTTCGTCGATTTTGACATTGTTTATTGTCACCCCATAATCTGCTTCAATAAGTCTGTAGATGTTAAAGAATCCGGCACGGTGAGTAAACCACGTTCGCGGATCGACGACGGGTGTTATCAAACATTCGAGGCGTTATCGGAGATTTATACTCTGCAGTTTCCTGCAGTACCCTTCGACTCCTAGACTACGTCGTCGTCGTCCTGTCTCTCTCTCTTCCTGGCCTTCTCAGATGTTATATCGGGGTATTCCGCTCCAGATATGTTGAATGTACGAATATACGTCACGTATTACGTGACGTGTACTCGTACATTTGGAGCGTTGCTTTGTTGCGACTGCTACACGCTTTAATTGCTGTGTGCCTCGACAGAGTTTGCAGCTCGGCTCTTTCGATCATATCGACTACGAGGTGACGTACAACGTCACACTGCTTCCCCGTATGCGCCACGGGCCCGAGATCATCTGGGGGGCGGAGTATTCTACCGTTTTCAAGATTACAGGATGCAAAAATTGTTCAGGTATGCTACCGGTACTGGCAATACGGACATTACAGGATTACAGAAATTTAAAGGTACCGAGTGCTTTCCCCGGAGATAATAGGGGAATCCTCCTGTTTTTTTCGTTCATATGAAAGTTTTATTACTGGTCTTTTCAGTGTTATACAGAGGTCTTACCATGCGTCTGGTGAATCCTTTGGATGATTTCGTCGATATCATGGTAGATCTACCTATCGCGAAGTGCACAAACCCGAAGTATACCTTTTCATACGAAAGCTTCCCAGAGGACCCCTTTGCGATAGTAGCGGATTTCGGTGCGTCTCATGGCACCCAACGAAAGTTTAACCGTACTCACATTAAGCCTCACCAAAGGAACGTTACATTGAAAGGCTTTTTATATTGGGAGGATATAGGCATGAAACTGGTCGTGGATTGCGGAGGATTCCCCGACATTTACTATGGGCGGATAAATACTGGACCTGGAAGTGAGTCGCAAACGTTGCTGCTATTTCTTGGTTCAATTTCGTTACTTTTTGCAGGAATCACGATATCTATGCGTACTTCCTACGCGAAGTACTGTGCGCAATAACTATGCGTACTAAGAGCCGTGTCCTGGAAAAAGCAGCAGGACAATCGGTACTAATCGCATTTCTTCTGGGTAATGCTGTGCTAATATACAGTGGAGGGCCAATGTATATTGGTAGTGCATAATACTTGCACAGTGTTTAGTGAATAAATTAAGGGTAAGACAATATACTGTCAAAATCTATGGAAATATTACCGCAGAGTCATCAGCCTTCTCAGGCAAAGCTTTGACGAAGCCGACAAGAATATCTGATATGAGCATTTCAGGTTGCAAGTCTAATCTAATATTCCTGTCTTTTTTTACAGTACTTCCCTCAATTTCCCATACGGAACTGGAGTTCAACGGCAATTCGGCAGTGATCAATGTTTTCACTGATATCCGATTTAAGGCGAGACAACGCCATCCAACCCATATCCTTGTTCAAGTTAGACCTCCCCCTACGGATTCTGGCAGAACGAAATCGTTGTATTTCGGGTACACCGGCATTCTAACGGTAGGTGAAGAAGCCTAATAGGGAAATCAGGCATTCTTCCTAAAGCATCGTTTGCCCAGTGAATGTATTTGTGCAGCAACTTTCACGGATATAGTTCGATCTGAATTGCGTCGGAGATCCAATTGAGGAAGGACATGATATAGTTGACCATATTTTCAGGATGTTTAAATTGCCCCCCTCTAGATGGAAACGCAATTGCAATATCCTGAAATGCTGTCTCACCTGAAGTCTTGTCCATACTTGACTACTTGATCTATTTGATTTTCATTCTTGAGTCTCATTGTGTCTTTACTTCACTGGCTGATAAAAACGGAAGGCATTATAATCCTCCCGAAATAGACTACTACTACTAGTAGTCTATTCCTTCATTTGGTTTTTCTCGATAACGTCAGAACTGCAACCACTTCTATTACAGAGGGTTGAGATCCCGGATGGCGTACGAGCAGGAGACAAACTTATCGTGTTCCTTGTTATTCGTGAAGCAGGTCCCGATGGGCACGGAAATTATTTCGATGCGTATGCCGGGCGAGCCCATACTATCTTCGTAACCAAAAAAGAGGGTATACATAATAGATACACAATATATACATATCGACACAATATATACATATCGGCGTCCCTCCATATATAATGGAGGAACGCCGAACGACTGTTTTGGGTTTCCTTGCCTGTTCGTGGCTGATGATACAACTTGGGGCTCCTCGGTAGGCAGAGGGAAACACTGGCCGACGCCGTACTTGCTTCTGCTAACGTCCGTTTTCTTATGCAGAGACTGATCTCATTGTCCGACCGTCTGCGTTCTACGTCGCGGTCTCCTGGAGGCGCCTGGACCGAAGCTTTAATATAACCGTTTGCCCTAAATCCTGGGACTATTCAGAGCCCAAAAGGGGGTGTCAAACGGGAGTCCGCCTGACAGGGTCATCGGTATGTTCTTAACGGAATCTTACACAAGCATCCACATACCCAAACTTGGATCTGTAGATGCTTGCTCGCCTCCGATGTTTGAGGTCATAAATATGATCTGTCGGATGTGATCCTACTTTTTTTTGGCTTTGTACTTTTTTGATTCAATCGGAAGTACCACGATCTTTATGCATGTGGTCGAATCCCAATCCGCACTTAACGCAAGCGCCGTTACATCGTGTTATTCGCTGAGTTTATTCGTGCATGTTTGCTTCTACCATGGTCCACACCTCTGGACTGTACACTGGAGCCATAAACCATAAACCTGTACATGGTCGAGTCCAGCTATTAATTAGCGTTAATAAATCGCACTTGTGAATCGCACTCGTATGCGTTAATTAATAAGGAACGATTTTATCACAGGATGAGATTGAGATTCCCCTCCTATTTCCTGGTCTCGAATACGATCTGCTCGCTTACTACGACAGCGATGAAGGGCGCATCGAACAACTGGCAACATTCACTACACTTGAATGTCTTCAGGATTGTCAAGGTATGGGCCCCTACAACTTTACTCGATAGGCGCGCGCATGATGTCAACACGTAACCACAGGGCTCCTCCTTGGGAAATTTGAAATCTCCACTGGCTGCCGCTCCAGTGTTTCTAGGCTAACCTCTCACCCGCCGGGTTCACTCGGCTCTCGCTATAGACATGGACGAGTGGATCACGTCTTTAGCGCGTGCCACATTTATGTACCACACAACCGAATGTTAATTCATCGCTTCGTTTTCTGTAGAACTATCAGACAGTCGACTGAGCGTTATCGTTTTGGCGAATGGCTTCCAAGATACCGTGGATATCGCCATCGCTTTGGATCGGATCTCCGGGTTTGAAGGATTTATTTGTGCCAAAAATGAACTTACCTTGAAATACAGCTACAAGTACTTCGTTGCAAATGCGATGCCTCATATAGTAACAGGACTCGATCCTTGGACGATCTATACGATCAAGATTCGCGTCGATCACTCGCAGACCTTCCTACGAGAGGAAGTGTACACAGGGGGCGCAGGTATGTAATAGACCATAAGTTAAGCCCATACAAGATGCTATAATCAGCAGTATGTAATAGACCATAAGTTAAGCCAATACAAGATGCTATAATCAGTTATTATAGCAGGGAGCCATGTAACCCGATGTGTTTGACATGCTTCCTGTTGACGTGACCACAATGCTGGAATTACCCTTGTTTCGAGCTTTAATTTTGTATAATAATGTCTGAAATTTGCTGTGTATTGTGTGTATTCGCTATTCTTTCCGACGGCCGTCGCCGCCGAAGAGTTGTTCCAGGCACTACGCTTTTATGTTCTCCCGGGCAAGCGCTGGAATGACGATATTCAATATTTTGTCCATCTGCCGCATTGGCCCTGCAGCGACAGCTACACCGTAAAATTTGCAGTAAGCACCTGTACAACAAGGTCTGGTGAGCATCAGTGTAGACAGCGAAAAGTTATCGCAACCGCGACTAAAACCTACAATGTGGTACGTACGCTCATTTTCCCTTATTTATAGTCAAGCAGAACCTATAGGAAACGGCAACAATCTTGCTCAAGGCTACACCACCAGATGTGAACCCACTTCGGGGATCATGTGGTGGGAGACTTGGCGTTTGATTTGGTCTCAGATACCCGGGCCGTGAGTTTCATCTCCTAGTCTTCTGTAAGTCTGTAGTTCGACCCGTCATTCTGGAAAGCTATGTTTGGATATTCCGCCATCGAAAACAGCATGGGCTACGTTCAGATTTGCTTTGCGCGTTTCGGAATTCGTTGCTCTAGGTAGGTGCATGCTACAAATGAGGCGGGCCACCAATTTATAATTTCGCATTGCAGATTGATGGGTTACCGTATCGTAAGCTCCAGTTTAGGCGTCATCTAGACGGCTCTCGTAGTTGGAATAAGTATGTGGTTACGCCGTACATCGATATTGGAACGACTTCCATCGAGGGACCGACAAGTATTCGATTCGCTCAGTTCCGTAAGTTCGCCACAAAGTCTCCGTCATCAATAATAGATGGCCGAGAAACTCACGATCATCGCCATTGCTCAGCAACTTACGGCGTGTTGTAGTAATTGAGATTAACACGATTCGGTTACTTAGTTCCCTACGAGTTCAAATGGTAGGGTGAGCCATACAACAAGCCGATGTGCTCTCCTGACTAGTGCTTTTATAGTACAAAAAGTTACGGGAAATCGAGAAGAATACGTAAAACAAGGGAAATCGAGAAGAATACGTAAAACAAGGATCCCCAAGTGCAATCATTGCTATGCTGTAGTCTTTTTGTTCTAGCGCATGAATACATCACCCACATTCGCGGAATACTAGAAACCCGCCTTCGGTAAAATCATAACCGAGCTGCATGCAAATACTCCGTTTGTTTCACTTACGTGGACTGTTTCTCTCTTTCTGTCTTTCAGCTGAAGCTAAGGCCCCTATACAACGTAAGTGTAACGCAAATTAATAATTATTAATTTTTCTATATAATTTTTCCGAACCTGTGCTCTCGGACCTAATAAAATATTTTAGGATCACTTAGTCCTTAAATCGATGAAAAACATAGTAATTTATGGAAATTGATGTGAGAATGAAATTTTGTGAGCATTGGGTCGGTGCTGTTGAACATCGTCAACAGTTCCATAAAATGTAAATTATTATTAACGAACATATCGTTTTTGATCCTCCTGTAGCCCTGCACCTGGCGTTAGGAAATGGAACAGACGATTTTGTTGACATCAGGGTTCTACTCTGCCCAATCGATCAGTGTATCGAGCCAAAACGCCGTCTTCGCTTTAAGAATGCATTCGATGAAATGATGTATCCAATCGAGTTCGGTATAGAGACTCGCGTGGACCTTACCGAAGAGTCACCTGAACTGCTGCTCAGGGGTTTTCGGAGGAATGAGGACATTCGGGTCGAAGTACAAATGCTCTGCGCGGGTCTACTGCGCTACAGACAGATCGGATCTATCTTTACGGGACATGGATGTGAGTATTGCCATCGCACCACCAAGCATCTTGGGCAGGCGTTGATAATGACTGTAATGGAGCATTTTAACCGACTTTCTCCGCTCTATAGCTCTAGGATGATTTGATTCACGAGTGTCTAGAGGAACACTGATTTAAATCATATCAGGTGATTGAACATATGCCATATGTTCTCGTGGCTAGATCATCATTGAGAATCTTCGCCCAAAACTGTTGCAATCAAAACAAGAATGACTAAAAACACTTACGCGCAGTGTTTTTGGTGTATAACTTGGTACGTTCATTAGAAGGTTCTGCTCCGGTAACTATTTGCTCAGGATCGGTTCATTAATGATTTAGACATTCTGGGTTATCTCGACAGCGCCACACCCGATTACCGCTGTTGCGGTAGATCCGTCGTTTTTTTCTGCCGTTGTCAAGATCTTTATCGATGAACGGTGGACATTGCCTCGTGCTTCACCGGTCGAGTATTTCCTACAGTGGTGCCGTCCTACTCCGACACTCATATGCAAGAACAAGACAAGCCCATTTGACGGAAACACAACGGTGGGTGTGGTACTATTGCTAAGCTGGGGGAAGAAGTGACGAGTGATGCGTGTGTTAGTTCAGCTTGTCTACATTGGCGATCCAATCGAAGAGTTCATGGTGTAGGATTGTCTCAGATCGTATACATGTTCGCTGTGTCATATATATATATGACACACATATAAATCTCTGCCAAGGTGCCTATAAAGATAACCCCCTGCAATACGTAGAGAGGGTCTGGAAACAACAGCTGGAATCGTCTAGCTATATCCGTGTATATTCTATGTAGTTTTGACTCATCACCTTTAACAAGACAGTTTGACCGTGAGCTAAGAACTGTGCTAAAAACTTGAAAAAAGGTGATCGTGCTGCATACTGTAGGATCTGCTGGATTAAACAAAGGGAGGCGTCTGGGTCATACTGAATAAGCTGCATACTATCCTATGATTTATACAACCCTATTGTGCAAAATAGGTGGACCGAAATGATGGTCGACTGTACATCCCTGTCTTCGCCTTCCCCCATATATTCTAGTTACTCGAGCTTTTAATTTTGATTGTCCCATGTTGTGAGATTACATTGCTTGTGGTTGTTCACTTTTCAGGTTGTTGATATTGACGATCTAATACCTGGAACGAAGACCGAGCTCATGGTATGGCCTGTGGGATCTGTGACGCGTACCAAACCAGGATCGCTGCGGCCTGAAGGAAATGCAGAGACCGTAAATGTGAAGGGCCCGCTCTTTTTTACCACCTTCGTCACCCGCAGATATCAAGGTAACGAAAGCTCTTGATCGGCTTCGGTGGTTGGGGGAAGGCGCCATGGCGCCTGTTCCAAGTTACAGAACCAACTTGTGGAGAAAGCATGGCTCTGACCGTTATCCAGTCAGGTTGTCGCTGAATGGACCTCAGTGTTTGTTTGGATGATGATTATGAGACGTGACAGCAGGCAGTGCCTGAAATATGTACAATGAAGATCTGTTATATTGACCGAGAGGCATTCGACACTGGTAGCAGAAACAACATTCGATCGAGTTGTTCACACTCGATTGAATGTTGAGCAATATTAATACATATATTTAAAGCAGTTTTATCTCCGAAGCCCAATAATTAAATTATTCGAATGTATATATATCTCATGTTTATCTAACATGAGATTGCGTTTCTCATGTTAGATAAACCGGATAATGTATATTATTGCGTTTCTCATGTTAGATAAACCGGATTACAATGTGCAACCGGATAAACCGGATTACCATGTGCAACCGGAGGAGTTTACGGCTGTCATTTGGCGAGACCACCTGTTGAAACGATACCATATTTCTCATCCCGACTTTTTTTGGATCGAACTCAAACACGGCGGCAGGGACTTTATCAAAATGAACGTCGTCGACCTAGGACCGGTGAATTTACGCCTATTATTACGTACTACTGGTTTTGCATGATAGGCAGATATCGAGATGCTTGTATCGACACTGCATGTGGATCGAGGCCAGCGTTGCTGGCGGGTGGACTGAGATCTTGTTGTCAAGGCCGGTGGCGTGGTGCATTCGCGTACGCCTTACAACCGGAGGGAGGGCGCGGGTTCGATCCCCACTGTTGCACATTCCCATTTAAAGGGAGCTGTCTTATGAAGAAATGCCGAAAGTAGTACCGTGGACGTTGGCTGTGAATTAGCCCAATTTGTTGCTGGCTGGAAGATGACGACAAGATGCGAGCGATGTTACTCACTTTCCACCCATTTAGCTATATTTGGAGGGCTATCATACCGGCTTTTCCCACCGGTAATTAGGACGAAGCGAACCCTTCTACTATTAAGCTTCAAGCGGCAATGGAGTATTTGCCGCTGACCTCGGTCCCATACTAGGTCTCTTTAGGCAACTACTCCATTGCTGGCATCCTTATCTTGTTACTACTACTGCTCTACCCAGGACCTGTTTCTATACCATACAGGAGTATGGTACCGAAACAAGTCCTAAGAAACATTCAACGCCCATATGAGCATTGTTGACTCGTTGATATGATCTACATTTTGCCTATATCACCTCACGGGTACTATCGTGCATACAGTTTTGTCTGACTTTGAATTATCTTCATTGACCTTGCCCCTTCGAACCCTGCAGAAAACCCTTTTGTCAGATCTTTTTCCTGGAGATGAATACGACTACACGCTATGGGTCGAGTCGAGGGACAATCCCAACAAGATGCGTGCACTTGAGCACTTAACATTCAGAACAAAAGATTGCTTCGTGGACTGTGAAGGTAAGTGGTAATATTGTATCCTTCACAAATTGAGGCTGCAGTCTTCTGTGTCACAACGGCGCCTTTCAAACAACGATCAACGATTCAACAAGCGATTCAAACAATTATACTTGCAGGTATGCAGTATTTGAAACCACCAATGATCTCGGTGCAACCCACTGCGTTCTCGGTTGACATTAGGGCTCGATTCGATGTGGAGCCTTGTGAGCGTAGAAGAACAGAAGGATATATTTCGACCGAGGGTCCATCCTCTAGGCTGTTCCAATTTCATCTTATGAACGTTGACGACATTCAAACACGCTTCAGCAATGTAATCTTGTGGGAAACCTATACGATTAAGGCGGTCGTCCATTGCTCAGTGGATGGCAGGGAACGCAAAACTTATTTCCGGCATAATGTTTATGTCGGAGGGCCAGGCAAGTAACCGCATCTCAATTTCTACTGTTTTTCTAAATTCTCAATTTCTAGGCACAATTTGTCGCTGCCGCCTCCCGCCACAGAATTTGAATACCGAGGAGGCGGCGGTAACCCTTCACAGCGCTTAGCTTGGCTAGGCAATAAATGTACGTGTAAAAAAGGTAATCAGAAATTACCAAAGATTACGACTATGAATTCAGCCAACGAAACGTTCCGAATATATTCCAGTGCATTACCTGCCTCGTACCAGTGCATTATCTCCAAAGCTCGACCAGATGTGCTCTCCAAAGAATATGTACGAAACGAGCCCATCGGAATCTTCTCTGGATATCATGCCAGCTACTCCTGAGCCGTACGAACCAGGTAAATAATGCTTCTAAAATTTGATATATTAATTCATCACACAGAGATGGGTCGATGGTGTGAAACCAGCAACAAATAACCCAAGTTTTATTTATTCCGCGCGTGTTTTGTTTTTAACTAGAGGGGCCTCGCTATACCCTCGGATACTTTCTCCACATCGACAACGGCAGCGACATACTTCGTATGGTGTATATGAATGCCCCGCGGCTTAACGGCACAGACGAGCCTGTTACGTACGAGGTCGAGGCGTGTGTCCACAGCCCTTCGATGGCTCCGAGATGCTATAGCGTCAATCAAGTGCACACGCATCCCTTAACGGTGTGGTGAATAGTGAGGAGTGTAGTGAGGAGTGTTTCTATTTCCGTGTGATATTTTTCGATTACGTGAGTGCCTGAGGCATACAGCGCTGAGTGGCCCATACATACGTACATCTTTCTTTTCTTAGTAAACTTGCCTTTTTTCCTCGACTTCGTGGCGGGCAGTCTTTAACGCTGCACTGACTTCGTAGCGGGCAGTCTTTAACGGTGCACTATTACAGGTGCGTTATCATGTACTTGGTAGCCGACAATCTTTATCGGTGAACGTGAGGCCTGTTTACCCCGGCAGCATGGTTGGACAAGAGCCGAAACTGTCGATCGTGGAAAATGAGACAAGACAGTTCTGGGATGAAGCCTGTCTGGGTAATATAAGCCTGTCTGGCTACCGCCATTATGCTCATTCAATTAATACATCCAAATTAGTACATCCAGTCATTTAAAAACTGGATACGATTGATTAAGAACGTTGCCTTTTGATGCCGTTGGGTGTTCGCATACTGCTACAGGTGCGTGCTGTATATTGTACACCATGGAAACCAACGGAAACCGGGTATAGTTTATGGGTTGATCTTAACGGAGAAGGAAGTCATATTGCTTCACATATTATTCTGGTATTTAATTAGTTCCACAAACATACAGTAGTTAGGAATTATTTCTAGATTATGATATGATATACGGCACCAGTCTGTGGGGGGGGCCTTCATAAGGACTTACTTGATTAGATTCTGCAGCCTTATTTCGAACCATTCGAGCCCGACCGGTTGAGACCATACAGTCACACCACACGTTTGGATTGGACCAAGATTTCTGGGTTCAATCCAAATCTAATCCAAATTTTAGGGTAAGGTAGGATTACTTAGGTTACTAGTTCTGGTACTGAAGCCACACTGTCAGCAGGACACCAACTTTAGTTTAACAGGGTTTTGAGCTGTCTCCGTTGTTGTAGGTCGGATCGTATCTAGCGCTACCAACAGATTATCCTATTAGTGAAAACATAGGATATGTTTTCATAGTCAATAGGGTTTTTCTGAAAACATATATTTTCTGGTTGATCGAATGCGAAGGTTCGCGGATCAAATGATCCTGCGAGGGTAAAATCTCTTGCCCGCTATGAAGTTTCGACCTCATCATGGTAACGTGTCAAACAGCCTTCTACCTTCTACACACGCAATGTTGCGATTGCCCCCTACCCAGTCCTATCAAGGGTACGGATGAGCATCTAATGAGACTTTTCTCTCGTTTCTGTTTTCAATCAGCATCGTCGAAGGAACTCCGGCCGGATTTGAAGCTAGTCGATTTAACCATGGACACTGCGAGCGTGCAGGTGAAAATCGGAGATTCTCTGTGCATACAGAAATACCCGAACATCACAGATGCACACCGTGCCATTCAAACCTTAATCGGTTATGCTACCGACTATGGTCGGTCTGGCGTAGTTGTGGTCGATCACACTTATGTGCACACCGAGTACTTCACCATCAAGGACTTCATACGCCATGGCAGTGTTACAGTTAAGGGGAATGTTACCTGTAATGTTACCAAGGGCAAGAAGCTCCTCGCCGGATATTTCGGACTCATCAGCACAGCACTCTGAGCCGGACTAGTAATGTCCGGCTAATCCTCCCCAATTAAATATTGAGAACGAAAGACAACGTTACGCCATGTTCATGACGAGGTAATGGACAGTGGTGTAATGGACAGTGGTAGACTTGATGTAGTTTCAACATTAGCTTTATTCTGTTCCTCTTGTACTAATAATCCATGTGCACACCTTTTCAATATTGTCTTCCGAGGGCAATCGTCGATCGAACGAGCAACGGTCTTCCAGCCTGCGTACACAGCCACAACATACCGTGATTCTATGATTTTACAATGGTCCTTTTACATGTATTACAGGGAGATATCTACAGTGCGTTCGCTAGAACTCGCTGCTGAGATTCGTGCTGAGATTTCGACGACGAATGGTCACGACCTATCCATCCGAATTCAATCAAGTAAGGGACGGAAAATCGTACTGTACGTTGACACCAATTCTTCACTAGTCCGGCACCCAGGCCTCACACTGGGGGCCTCCGGAGGGTGTTGGGTTGTGTCCGTCGATGGTATGTACCGACAGGCAGTAAGTCTGCCTCTGGTCGGTGCATCAGATGACAAAATTCCCATGGGATTTTGTTCATTCTCAATAAACTAGATAACCTACCACCAGTGCCTCTTGAGTGTGTATGTTTTTTAGTGGTATGAATAATTAGATGAACCTTCAGGTTCAGCGGCCGACGGCCTGTATGAACGATATCATCTTTTGCGTCGTGACCTCGCTATATATACTGATGACACGTGGGCTGATGACACGTGGGCTGACAGGTGTGTTCCTCAACAGACTCAACAAACGGGCCGCCATCCGCAGGTTCGATCGCCATCCGCAGGTTCGATCAATTTGCATTTAAAAGGGGTCGTCGTAAAATCAATGCCGAAAGCAGTTGGCTGAGAATCTGCCCAGCTAACCCTCAGCTGTTCCCCTATCTGACAGGCCTCAGCTCTTAACCCTTGTTTTTTTCAGCTGACCCTCAGCTGACCCTCAACCCTAAAAGCTGCTGACCCTCCCCAGCCACCCCCGACACACACAGTTCCCCCCTAAAATCAATGCCGAAAGCAGTTGGCTGAGAATCTCCCCAGAAACTTCTCCATCTGACCCTCCCTCAGGGTTTTCCAGCTGACCCCCATCCAGCTGACCCTCAGCTAAGGACTTTCCGTTTGAAAGAAGCTGAAGCGTTAGTAAAGTCCTTAGCTGAGTACTTTCTTTTTTCTTTCAAAGGGATGCAGCACCTTGTAGCGTTCTTCGACAGGTCCCAAATTGTTATTGACATTAATATAATAATTATTAATTACAATTTGGGAGAATTAAATACCCTTTTCGCATTATCGGTCCCCGTTGTTTTGCTCGAAGGGGTTTTCAGAAAGTTGTACGATCCCCACCCGTTGCACATTTGCATTAAATAGGGGCCAGTCTTTTGAAGCAATGCCGAAAGCAGATTCGAATGTTGGCTGGAAGTCTGTTCGGAAAACTGACGTTACCTCCCTTCTCGACCTCCCTTCTCGACCTCCCTTCTCGACCTGCCTTCTCGCAATCTTCGAAGAGCCTGTTTCCATCCCCACTTCGCTTTTGCATAATCTTGGTTCTTCAATCTTAACAGGAATTTTCGGTTTTGCGATGAATTTCGTAAATGTTCATCCTTGAGACTTCGAATGGATACGACGACCTGGAGGCTGAGAGCGTTCAATCAAGTAAAGGGCGGAAAATATAGAAACATTGGCGGCATTAGGTATTGGACACCCATCCTTCGTCAGAACCCCATAGTACGGCACTCCGGTCGGTACATTTGATGTAAATGGCGGCGAAATTTCCAACGAATGAGAGATGACTTCAATATCCTATCACCATTTACGCCACCGCTTCGTGGCCTTATAGCATAGTCCGTAGTTTGCTATAATAATACTTCGACCGACCCTCTAATCTAATTACAGAGTAATTACAAGTCAAATATACAATACACAGGCAGTTAACACAGTAATCCCACGGCAACGGCATCTTTCAAAATTCCTTCTACCCTCTAATCTATTGTGGTGTCATCTAAATCTCTTCAGCTAGGTTCTTGTCCGTTGCCTGTACTAGCAATTTAGTGCTGATGCTGACGCCACAGTTAGGCGCACTAAATAAACTAAACAACTAAAAACCTCGGAACAGCTAAAAGCCTCAATACCAGTTAGCACAATATTATAGCAAACGGATGTTGAGCTTTGGCGATTTTTTAAAATGAAAATGTGTGTGTGTGTCTAGACAAGACAGACAAGACAAACTGGACATGTTAATCACCTGCGCTGATCAAGACTTAGTTTGCAGGCAAATATTAACCCCTTAAAGGAGGTCTCGCTCATCATCGTCGGCAACCGATTATCGAATATTCTTCCTGTCGTCGATGACCCTTGATTATACTCTGCGTCCGTATATAAAGGTTTAATTCTTTGTGTTCGGACGTTTGGAGTTTGCTTTCTGTAAGAATACCACTTACAAACAGGGGATGATTGTCTACTTTCTGTCTGATACTTTCTAGATAAGGATGCATTTTTTAATTTTGGTTTTATTAACGGACAACGCAAGTTCTCGTAAATGATAACGTAAAATGATTTACAACAAAGACCATGACCGTTATTACAGAGTAATTACAAGTCAAATATACAATACAAAGGCAAGTCAGTTAACACAGTAATCCCACGGCAACGGCATCTTTCAAAATTCCTTCACAACACGGGTAAATTCTTTTGTTGAGGTGAGAGCCATCTCGCGAGAGACAATCTCGCGAGGAAGCGAGGTACAGACTGCCGGCAGGCGGTAGGCAAGGGCGTGTTGACTAGATTCGTGTGTAAGTAAGTGGCAACACCAACCGAGTAACGCGGTAACGGGCAGGGTAATACCAGCCGCGGTGATAATTAGATATCTTCTGAATGATATCCTCGTACATACTCAACGCTAGAACAGCCAGCTACACAGTGTACTGCGTAGCACTTGGGCAGGAGTGTCGCCAAGTGATCTTACCATTTGAGTCTCGTGAACGGTCAGACCCAGACATTTCACCGTCGGAGACAGCACGAGACTCGGACCGCACAGATGAGCAGGACAAGCCGCGGCAGGCCTATGCGGAGACCGGAACAGAGTAATCCCAGCTTTGTCTTTATTAATGGCCGGACCAAGCTTTCAAACATCCCAATTACTTTCTCAACGGGGTAGCTTCAAAGGGCCCCCTGAACATCCCGCGGTATCTCAGCATCCCGAATAGGGAAGAGTAGAGACGTGTCATCGACATCCGCAATTGCTTTACATCCTCTTGAGAGGTAGCCCTCAAGAGGATGACGTTAATGAGCATGATGAACATTAGAAAGGCCCCAGGATAGAGCCCTGCGGTGTGTTAATGTTAATCACTTGCGCTGATGCAAGACCTACTGATTTAGTTTGCAGGCAAATATTAACCCTTTAAAGGAGGTCTCACTCATCATCGTCGGCAACCGATGATGACCGTCGATGACCCTTTATTATACTATGCGTCCTTATATAAAAGTTCGTAATTCTTCCCGCGTCCAGATTCAATCCAGTAGTGATCAGCCACCGCGGTGTGTGACCACAGATTGAGGTTGGCTCATGTCAATGTTTGTTTGCTGTCTGCTTCGTCAATGTGTGTTTGCTATTCCCCCCAAATAAATAATTATTTTCATAAAAAATACTTCGTCGCATTCAAATGACCCTCAATGCCCAACCCCTTTACTGAGGTGAAGGTAACGGCAGTGACTTCTCACCGCAGCGTTGTGAGCAGAGTTGGCTGAATAATACAAAAGGGTCTCATCTCAGGCCGCTCTCGGTCAGTCAAATAAACCAAAGGACTTGGTGGCAAGGGTGAGCTTCGTTTTGGTATAACCAGGAACAAAACGTAGTACAGTCATTTCTTAGGTAATAAGGTAATAATAATAAGTTTAATAATGAGGTTTTTTTAAAGCTGACTTTCAGCTGTTCCGCTATCTGACAGGCCTCAGCTTATAACCTTTTAGGTATTACTATGAGGACCTGTCAGGGCCACCTTTGCTCATTCTCTTCCTTACTCGTACCTTGCAAGAATCTTCAGGTGTGTAAGTTACTGAGACCAAACCCTTACCATCCAATACCTCGCACGTACTTCAAAACTTGAGCGATAAAAAACAGCAACTAGTTGATGAGATTCGTCCTTGAAATCTCGAAGGGATACGACCAATTAGAATTCAATCAAATCAAAGACGGAAAATACAAAGGCGTTAGCGGCAGTGCTCACTTCCGAACCGATATTATCATGTCATACCTCATCCGCCTTGAGGGTCTTGTTGGCAATTATGAACTTTTGATCATTCTGTGCTACCTACCCTTCGGGGGAGCCATATAGGTGCACGGGTTCGATACCCACCGTTGCATATCTGCATTTAAAAGGGGTCCGTCTTTTGAAGCACTGCCGAAAGCAGTTCCGTGGACGCGAAATGTTGGCTGAGAGTTCACCCGGAAACCTATCCTTCTCGGAAGCTTCGAAGAGCCGGTTTTCATTCACTGCTTCGTTTTTGTATAATTTGGTATCAGCTTCTTAAAGCTAAACATTTTTATATAATTTTCGGTTTTGGGATGAATTTCGCAAATTGTCCTCATACATTCAACTATAGGGCTATACTAAACTTAGTAGAAACTTATCCATCGATGTTTAAGGTTCAGCGTTCAATTTGGTGAATGCGATTTTATACCACATTTCGAATCGATAATAATATAAAAAATCTAACCCAAGTGTTTACACTGCTTTGCAGTACGGCGCCGAGGTTTGCCGCCGTATTGCTTAGGACCAATAGTAGGATTGACTTGCAGAGAAGACCGCAAGGAATATCGTCGTTACCGAAGACATGAAGCGGGCATGGATACCAAGGAGGGTTATTTGTTCTCTAGTGCTGGGAGTGGTCTTCCTTCAATGGCCCCCTTGCGCTTTAGCCGGTTCGTTGATCCTTTGTTTGACTATAGGACATGCATCTCTACGTAATATACACTTCACCTAATCGAGCACGATAGCACATTCATAAGAAAAGAAATAAAGCGATACCAGGCCTCTCCAGAGTCGCATCAAACGCGTTTAGTATGCATTTATTGCCTGTCCGTCCATGATGCGGAGTGATGATTGCGACGAGCCACCAAGGTCCTGGTGGCTCAGGCTGATTGTCTTTCAGGCACTTATACTCAGGAATAGACAATCAGCCTGAGTGTTTTTTTATTCTTTTCCTTTGTCACGGAAAGGAACTACATTTGATTCCATTTGAAACTGTCATTTCATCGGGACTTTCGGGGCCTACATTCCCATCACTGACGGGCGGCAACGTCCTTGATTGGATCACCTGCGCGGCGAATTTCGAAGGATGCGGCCGGCCCCTAAGGAGGGCTGCAGCCCTCCTTAGGGACCGGGCCCTTCTTTGATCGTGGATCTCTCCGGGATTGTGTTTGTTGTCGAGTGCCAGTGTCTCACCCGTAACGTGGCACACCTGGTGTGTGGGGCGTCATGCCCCCAGGGCATATAGGGTAGGCAGGCGAGGTTCCCGATTCTGTTCCTGTACTTTTCGAACCTAGCATTTCTGATGGATTATTGCCGAATGTCCTGCTGGTCAGCTGGACTCTGCTGAGGGTCAGCTGGAAAAAAGCTGGCCCTTCCAGCTGACCCCCTCGAGCTGACCCCCCTCTCCACTCAGGGCCAGCCCCCCTCCAGTTTCTGGAGCACAATGGGCTGGTCCGACGTTTGGCCTCGGCATTGTTGTGCCGGATGGTTGTAGCTTAGGCACTTGGAGCAATTGGGACTTTGTGCTCGTACCCTCAGTGCTCCAAGCACAAAGTCCCAGTCCGGGCCTATAAGTTGGTTGCCGAGATATGCACTGGTCAGAGTACGCTTTATTTTACTGTGCTTTCAAAATGAAATTTCGTTCTGTAATGTTTTACGGTTTGTTGCAGCCTGCGGTGGTGACTCATCCGATTTGCCACATTGTGTTGCTGAAGATCAATTTTCGGACGCGTCCGTTAGAAGGAGTTATACCCCACTTCGTAAGTAACACATCTCGCACAAAACGCAACAAATGGAAAGGAAACATCACACCAATGGATCTACGCGTTCGAATCTGCATATAAATAACAATAGTTTAGCATACTGCGCACTATTGCTAACCTATTGTTTACATGCTAACCTATTGTTTATGGGATTCGGACTGCGCGAAGTTGAGTTCACGCGTATTTCTGCATTATACTCATTAGTAATCCTAGCACTCCCTTGTAATCGGTAAACTGGTTCCAAGGTGCTTAAGTGATAGGAATTTTCTTTGGTCTAAGAGTACCCTGGGCGCCACTGCGGGCAGTGTACTCTTCTTTGATTCATTAAATCGACGCACGAATGCCGCGTACCAGCGATCTTTGCTGTAAGCGAAGACACATGCAAAGGCCAGCGACTGCCGATATCTGTAGCGAGTTGTGGCGAGTGTATACAATACACGCATGCGATTTCGCCACCTTCACTCGCTAATGTTCAGAACTTTCCCTCTACAGCACTGTTTGTTGCTAAATCTCGCGCACGCGGATATCTGACATCGATATCTAGCAATGCTCTATCTAGCAGTACTATATCTTCATTCAAACGATGAACGAGCAAACGCACACAATTTATTAGTGGAAAAGCGTGTCATCATCTTGGTTTACTTGCTTTCAGCGCGAGAGAGTAAGGTCCTTCGGATCGTAAAGCATACAATTCTTGAAGAAGTAGTCGTCAATGTGTACTTTCCAAAATGCGATGCAGTGTCCAAGGCTTACAATTTGAGCTACAGACATTCTAGTTGGAAGGAGCCAAGATGGCTTGATTTGAAAAAGAGTTACGCGGTTCTGCTGACCTTTCCTCCCCGAACCGAGCTCGTCTTCGGAGGCGAGATGAGCTGTGGCGAAGTGAAAGTGATTTTTCCTGACAAAATCGTGGAGACTGGTGATGCAGGTAAGCAATATCTATATAGCAACTTACTAATAAATTTGTTTGACAAACTACAAAGGAAATCATCGATAGCTAGTATTTCCAGCCGATATTTGATAGAGTGAGAGAGAGAGAGGTCTTGACATAGAGCAGTGCTACACAATGGGTACAGCTTACTAGTCTATCAAACTTCGGAATGGCTTGTCAAGTACTTGATTAAGTAGCAAGTAATAACTAACCAACACGCGTTGGAAGATGATAGATGTCATAAAAATATGAATGTCGTTGATGAAAGGTCGAATATTTCATCGCTCGTCAACCAGATATGATTGTAGGCCTCAACTTGTTCCAGCGCCCCAAAGACCATTGGAAGTGACTAGCGCAGAAGGTGAATCTATGGATACCGTGATGGTGAAATTTCCATCTTCTAAATGGTGCACGCAACGTTTCCCGTACCATCTGTCGTATAGAACTGTCCAGGAGCCAATTGCTGATCGACGACAGCTGGAGCTACCACCAGGCCAAGATGAAATTGTTTTGAATTTAGATTTGGGATTGACGTACATCCTCGAGGGTCACATCTTTTGTGGTGAATTCGTCGAAAGGTTAAATGCCACGGTTTCAAGCACAGGTAAGTAGAAAATGCCTATTGATCCTCACCTGCTAAATAATGGAATAGGTTAGGCTCACAATAAGTGTATAATGCACCTCGAAAGGCAGAAGGACCGCGACTGGGCTTTAGCCCCTTCAATAGACAATAGCTCCTGCAGGTCTTATTAAAGCGTCGATATTAGGCGTAGGTACCTAATGAAGCATTACTCGGAGGGTCTAAGTCAGCAACATGCGTTCTGAGGGCGTGTTCTAGAGAGAACCGTGTGCCTGCCTTAACCTGCAGTTGACAGGTAAGACGTCTTGAATGAATATGTTGTCAAATTGACCCGAATAAATAGGGTCAGTTTGTCAAGACATTCATTCCAATTGCTGAATCTCGTTTTTCCTCTTCCGAAAGGAAAATACCCGTTATATATCCCACTCGCGGGTGAGTATTCGGTGAGTTTCATCTAAGTGAGCGCCAATTTATTACCCCCACATCGTGCCTCTACAATAATTTGGAGCATACAATTACTTCGGTTTGTCATCGCCTTACGCTATGAAAAACACTGCTTTCATTTTCTTCCATTAATAAGCTGTTGTATTCTCTTGGGAACATGACTGGATTCCTTCCTGTATCGCATATTCGGGGAGGAATCCAGTCATCATCTGTGCACTGACTTCTGAGGGTGTACCTAGTAGGACTCGCTCCTCAAACTGGCGTGGCAAGCTCAAAACAATCAGTTGCTATCCAACGTCCTGTTTTTTTTGTCAGTCGTAAAAGCAATCGAGAGTTTGGGGGTGGAGCGATCAGATCCAGTGAAGGTGCAGATCGCTGCAGATCCGCAATATGCCCGATTAATTTCTCACTACGTTGTAACATGGGTCGGCGAAGACGGTTACTCTTATTCCATGACGCGTCCTTTCCCGTATAAGGGTCTAATAACGGTATGTAACGGCTATTTAATGTAAATGTCGTTTAAAATATTCTTCGTATTTCAATTCTATCATAGTTTTGATTATCCTTTACTTCAGACTCAAACCGCTTGAATGGGTTTTCACAACTTTGCCAGAGCTTGCTGTCTGTTTCATTATTATAACAGAACGAGGACTTGTATGCATCAGCCAGTTGAAACACAAACCCATCCGTGTTTTGCAGGTAGCTGTTCTACCCGGTGTAAGTCCTGGAGCGGCATACTCGATTATAGCACTTCCTATAATCAAACCGACTTCGGGAAATGTGTTTGAGGGATTGCCGTATTCGGCGAAATTCATTGCACCTGATTGTAAAGACTGCCCGGAAAGCGGTATGCATTAGTCCCTTCTGAGTGTGTAGTCCTTTCAAGATGGAACATGCTCCAATTTGAGCAATTGAAAGTAATACACACGTATACAATGTGTAGGTGTTATCACTACAAGCGAAACGAAATCAGGCTAACATTCTGAACCTGCACGCCGGAAGTGCTACTTCTGTTGCAACCGAAGTAAGTCATCCTGTCGGGGCCCGCTTCCTTATTATTTTGACGAATGCCTGTAACAACAAGCATTCGTCTTATTCTTTCCACCGGATAAGTGAGTTCTAGTCGTTCAATAGAACTATGGGTGTCGTCAAAAACTCGATATGGGTTAAAGAATCCGGCACTGTGAGTAAAGCACGTTCGCGGATCGAAGATGGATGTTATCAAACATTCGAGGCAATATCGGTGATTCGGACTTGAATACTTTACAGTACACAGTTGCTATTCAACGCGTGTATTATCCCCCCGAGAGTTCTAAGCTAAGCGAGGTGTACATTTGGAGCGTTGTTTTCCATTTGTTACTGCTACACGCTTTAAAATTCTTTAATTGCTGTGTGCCTCTACACAGCAAGTTTGAAGCTCGACTCTTTCGACCATATCGACTACGAGGTGACGAGGCACTCGGGGGTGTACCTCATTTAGTACCTCATAGTCCCCATATGAGGTACTAAATGTATATTGACCAAGGTAAAGCAAAGCGTACAATGATGAAGATGGGCGTTATTTCTAACGTCCATTTTAAGAAGATAGAAATATCTTCATTGCACGTCTTCCGCATTAATGCATATTTCAACGAGGTGCTAAGATAGCGAAACAGCGTGGCACCAATAGAGATATCCACAACAATGATTTGAGGCTTCAGGTAGAATAAAAACTCGGTTACACCAGGTTGCCATAGAATCGGGCACGACAAGCCGCATTACTCCGGCAGTTGTTTCTCAAATATCTTCATTGCTATTTCTTTCACAGCTATAAAAGTCATCAAAGCACTTCACGTCAAGCCCACAGCAGGAGCAACGCACACGGTCGATTTCACGATCGACCGATATGAGCAAGCGGCCAAGTTCGTCGATTTTGACATTGTTTATTGTCACCCCATAGCCTGCTTCGGAAAGACTGTATATGTTACACAATCTGGCACGGTGAGTAAACCACGTTCGCGGATCGAGCACGGATGTTATCAAACATTCGAGACGTCATCGGAGATTTATACTGCTGTTTCCTGCAGTACCCTTCGGCTCCTAGACGACGACGTCGTCGTCGTCGTCGTGGTGTCTCTCTCTCTCTCTCCCTCTCTCGCTCTCTCTTCCTGGCCTTCTCAGATGTTATATCGGGGTATTCCGCTCCAAAATAGAACATTCAACATATGTACGAATATACGTCACGTATTACGTGACGAATATTCGTACATTTGGAGCGTTGTGTTGTTGTTGTTACTGCTACACGCTTTAAAATTAATTGCTTTGTGCCTCTACAGAGTTTGCAGCTCGGCTCTTTCAGCCATATCGACTACGAGGTGACGTACAACGTCACACTGCTTCCCCGTATGCGCATCGGGCCCGAGTTCATCTGGGGTGCGGAGTATTCTACCGTTTTCAAGATTACAGGATGCAAAAATTGTGCAGGTATGCTACCGGTACTGGCAATACGGACATTACAGGATTACAGAAATTTGAAGGTACCGAGTGCTTTCCCCGGAGATAATAGGGAAATCCTCCTGTTTTTTTTTCGTTAATATGAAAGTTTTATTACTGGTCTTTTCAGTGTTCCACAGAGGTCTTACCATGCGTCTGGTGAATCCTTTGGATGATTTCGTCGATATCATGGTAGATCTACCTATCGCGAAGTGCACAAACCCGAAGTATACCTTTTCATACGAAAGCTTCCCAGAGGACCTCTTTGCGATAGTAGCGGATTTCGGTGCGTCTCATGGCACCCAACGAAAGTTTAACCGTACTCACATTAAGCCTCACCAAAGGAACGTTACATTGAAAGGCTTTTTATATTGGGAGGATATAGGCATGAAACTGGTCGTGGATTGCGGAGGATTCCCCGACATATACTATGGGCGGATAAATACTGGACCTGGAAGTGAGTCGCAAACGTTGCTGCTATTTCTTGGTTCAATTTCGTTAGTTTTTGCAGGAATCACGATATCTATGCGTACTTCCTACGCGAGGTACTGTGCGCAATAACTATGCGTACTAAGAGCCGTGTCCTGGAAAAAGCAGCAGGACAATCGGTACTAATCGGATTTCTTCTGGGTAATGCTGTGCTAATATACAGTGGAGGGCCAATGTATATTGGTAGTGCATAAGACTTGCACAGTGTTTAGTGAATAAATTAAGGGTAAGACAATATACTGTCAAAATCTATGGAAATATTACCGCAGAGTCATCAGCCTTCTCAGGCAAAGCTTTGACGAAGCCGACAAGAATATCTGATATGAGCATTTCATGTTGCAAGTCTAATCTAATATTCCTGTCTTTTTTTACAGTACTTCCCTCAATTTCCCATACGGAACTGGTGGAGTTCAACGGCAATTCGGCAGTGATCAATGTTTTCACTGATATCCGATTTAAGGCGAGACAACGCCATCCAACCCATATCCTTGTTCAAGTTAGACCTCCCCCTACGGATTCTGGCAGAACGAAATCGTTGTATTTCGGGTACACCGGCATTCTAACGGTAGGTGAAGAAGCCTAATAGGGAAATCAGGCATTCTTCCTAAAGCATCGTTTGCCCAGTGAATGTATTTGTGCAGCAACTTTCACTGGATATAGTTCGATCTGAATTGCGTCGGCGATCCAATTGAGGAAGGACATGATGTAGTTGACCATATTTTCAGGATGTTTAAATTGCCCCCCTCTAGATGGAAACGCAATTGTAATATCCCCTGAAGTCTCACCTGAAGTCTTGTCCATACTTGATCTATTTGATTTTCATTCTTGAGTCTCATTGTGTCTCTACTTCACTGGCTGATAAAAAAGGCATTATAATCCTCCCGAAATTAGTAGTCTATTCCTTCATTTGGTTTTTCTCGATAACGTCAGAACTGCAACCACTTCTATTACAGGTGGTTGAGATCCCGGATGGCGTACGAGCAGGAGACAAACTTTTCGTGTTCCTTGTTATTCGTAAAGCAGGTCCCGATGGGCACGGAAATGATTTCGATGCGTATGCCGGGCGAGCCCATACTATCATCGTAACCAACAAAGAGGGTATACATAATAGATACACAATATATACATATAGGCGTCCCTCCATATATATATATATATATATATATATACATATATGGAGGGACGCCGAACGACTCGTTTTGGATTTCCTTGCCTGTTCGTGGCTGATGATACAACTTGGGGCTCCTCGGTAAGCAGAGGGAAACACGGGCCGACGCCGTACTTGCTTCTGCTAACGTCAGTTTTCTTATGCAGAGACTGATCTCATTGTCCGACCGTCTACGTTTTCCGTCCTGGTCTCCTGGAGGCGTCTGGACCGAAGCTTTAATATAAGCGTTTGCCCTAAATCCTGGGTCCATTCAGTAACGAAAAAGGGGTGTCAAACGGGAGTCCGCCTGGCTGGGTCATCGGTATGTTCTGAACTGAATCTTACACAAGCGTCTACATGCCCAACCTTGGTATGGATCTGTAGATGCTTGCTCGCCTCCGATGTGGGAGATCATAACTATGAGCGGTCGGATGTGATCATACTTAGGGTTGCTTCAATCGAAGCACCAAATCGGACGATCTTTATACATGTGGTCGAATCTCAATCCGCGGTCACGAAAGCACCGTTACACCGCGTTATTTGTTGAGTGCTGCGTTTTTGCTTCTACCCGTGTCGTGACATTTAAGCATTGTTTTTTTGTGTCGTGACAGTTAAGCATTGTAAAAACTGCAGTTCCTTTAATAAACAAATAAACCTTTACCTTTACCATGGTCCACACCTCTGTACTATAAACCTGTATATGGTCGAGTTCAGTTATTAATTAGCGTTAATAAATCGCACTCGTGCGCTATTAATTAATAAAGAGCGATTTTATAACAGGATGAGATTGAGATTCCCCTGCTATTTCCTGGCATCGAATACGATCTGCTCGCTTACTACGACAGCGATGAAGGGCGCATCGAACAACGGGCAGCATTCACCACACCCGAATGCCTTGTGCGTTGTAAAGGTATGGGCCTAGAACTTAGGCGCGATAGGCGCGCTCATGATATCAACACGTAACCACAGGGCTCCTCCTTGGAAATTTATCTCCCCTGGCTGCCTGTTCCAGTGTTTCCAGTGCTTCTAGTGAACGTACCCTCACTCACCCGCTGGGTTCACTCGGCGCTCGCTATAGACATATACGAGTGGATTAAAATGTGGATCACGTCTCAATGTAATCAAAAGTGAGGCGTGGATCACGTCTCGTCTCGTTTTTGAGTACAATGCTTTATACGAATTGTTTATTTATGTATTTATGTACCACACAACCGAAGGTTAATTCATCGCTTTGTTTTCTGCAGAACTGTCAGACAGACGACTGAGCGTTATCGTTTTGGCGAATGGCTTCCAAGATACCGTGGATATCGCCATCGCTTTGGATCGGAACTCTGGGTTTGAAGGATTTATTTGTGCCAAAAATGAACTTACCTTGAAATACAGCTACAAGTACTTCGTTGCAAACGCGATGCCTCATATAGTAACAGGACTCGATCCTTGGACGATCTATACGATCAAGATTCGCGTCGATCACTCGCAGACCTTCCTACGAGAGGAAGTGTACACAGGGGGCGCAGGTATCTAATAGACCATGTAATAGACCATAAGTTAAGCCAATACAAGATGCTATAATCAGCAGTTATTATAGCAGGGAGCCATGTAACCCGATGTGTTTGACATACTTCCTGTTGACGTGACCACAATGCTGGAATTACCCTTGTTTCAAGCTTTAATTTTGTATAATGTCTGAAATTTGCTGTGTGTATTGTGTGTATTCGTTATTCTTTCCGACGGCCGTCGCCGCCGAAGACTTGTTCCAGGCACTACGCTTTTATGTTCTCCCGGGCAAGCGCTTGACCGACGATATTCAATATTTTGTCCATCTGCCGCATTGGCCCTGCAGCGACAGCTACACCGTAAAATTTGCCGTAAGCGGCTGTACAACAAGGTTTGATGAGTTGTGTAGACAGCGAAAAGTTATCGCAACCGCGGCTGAAACCTACAATGTGGTACGTACGCTCGTTTTTCCTCATTTATAGTCAAGCAGAACCTATAGAAAACGGCAACAATCTTGCTCAAGGCTACACCACCAGATGTGAACCCACTTCGGGGATCATGTGGTGGGAGACTTGGTGTTTGATTTGGTCTTAGATACCCGGGCCGTGAGTTTCATCTCCTAGTCTTCTGTAAGTCTGTAGTTCGACCCGTCATTCTGGAAAGCTATGTTTGGATATTCCGCCATCGAAAACTGCATGAGCTACTTTCAGCTTTGGTTTGGGCGTTTCGGGATTCGTTGCTCTAGGTAGATGCACGCTACAAATGCCGGAGTCCTTCAGGAGGCGGGCCACCAATTTAGAATTTTGCATTGCAGATTGATGGGTTACCCTATCGTAAGCTCCAGTTTAGGCGTCATCTAGACTGGTCTAAGGATTGGAACAAGTATACGGTTACGCCGTACATCGATATTAGAACGACTTCCATCGAGGGACCGACAAGTATTCGATTCGCTCAGTTCCGTAAGTTCGCCACAAAAAGTCTCCGTCATCAATAATAGATGGCCGAGAAACTCACGATCATCGCCATTGCTCAGCAACACGTAACTTACGGCGTGTTGTATTAACTGAGATTTTAACTCGATTCGGTTAATTGCCAAGGGTAGGGTGAGCCCTACTAACAAACCGATGTACTCTCCCGATTTGTGCTTTCTATGATGTTTGAAACCCGAAAGGCGGCGAAATCAGAACTCCTTTTCATCACTATTTAGTATACAAAAAGTTACGGGAAATCGAGAAGAATACGTAAAAAAAGGATCCCCGAGTCCAATCATTGCAATGCTGTAGTCATTTTGTTCTAGCGCATGAATACGTCACCCACATTCGGGAAATACTAGAAAAAAAATTTTTTTTTCTTTTTTACTTTTTGGCAGAGAAGGCTGCCAAAAAGAAGCAAAAGGGAGAAATCCTGCCTGAACCCCCGCCTTCGGCAAAATCATAACCGAGCTGCGCGCAAATACCCCGTTTGTTTCACTTACATGGACTGTTTCTCTCCTGTCTTTCAGTTGAAGATAAGGTCCCTATACGACGTAAGTGTAACCGTCCTGTAAATTATAACAAATTACTAATAAAATAAATTATTAATAAAAAAAATTATTATTCTATTTAAATGATAGAAATAATAATGATCAAACTACGAGCATTTGATCGTTTTTGATCCTCCTGTAGCCCTACACCTGGCGTTAGGGAATGGAACAGACGATTTTGTTGACATCAGGGTTCTACTCTGCCCAATCGATCAGTGTATCGAGCCAAAACGCCGTCTTCGCGTTAAGAATGCATTCGATGAAATGATGTATCCAATCGAGTTCGGTACAGAGACTCACGTGGCCCTCACCGAAGAGTCACCTGAAGTGCTGCTCAGGGATCTTCGGAGGAATGAGGACATTCGGGTCGAAGTACAAATGCTCTGCGCGGGTCGACTGAGCTACAGACAGATCGGATCTATCTTTACGGGACATGGAGGATGTGAGTATTGCCATCACCACCACCAACCATCTTTGGCAGGCGTTGATAATGACTGCAATGGAGCATTACTTTCTCCGCTCTACTAGCTCGAGGATGATTTGATGCATGCATGTTTAGATCGAACTTCGATCTTAGGTTGAATCAAATCAGTTGAATGTTCTCGTGGCTAGATCATCATTGAGTATCTTCGCTCAAACCTGTTGCAGTAAAAACAATGACTAAAAATCACTTACGCCAGTGTTTTTTGGTGTATAATTTGGTACGTTCGGTAAGGATCTGCTCCGGTAACTATTTGCTCAGGATCGGTTCATTAATGATTTAGACATTCTGGGTTATCTCGACAGCGCCACACCCGATTACCGCTGTTGCGGTAGTTCCGTCATTTTTTTCTGCCCTTGTCAAGATCTTTATCGATGAACGGTGGACATTGCCTCATGCTTCACCGGTCGAGTATCTCCTACAGTGGTGTCGTCCTACTCCGATACAACGCATATGCAAGAACAAGACAAGCCCATTTGACGGAAACACAACGGTGTGTGTGGTACATATTGCTAGGGAAGTGGCGAGGCCAATGCGTATGTAACCAATGTGATGCGTATGTTAGTTCAGCTTGTCTATATTGGCGATCCAATAGCAGAAAACAATGAAGAGTTGATGGTGTAGGATTGTCTCAGATCTTACACCATGTTCGTTGTCTAAATATATATATATATATATATATTAGATATATATATATATATATTTATATATATCATATATAAATATATACTAAATATATATATATATATATATATATATATATATATATATTTAGTATATATAGCAAAAGTTACAGAACTAACTTTTGCCGACTTCCCTTTTCTGTAACTTTTGTTCAGGGATGGCTCTGAAGGTTGATCCAGTCAGGTTGACAGTAGAAGTATTTATGACATTGTGTTGTCGCTGAATGGACTTCGTGTCTGTTTGGATGATGACCGAAGTTGTGTTTATGGACATTGTTAGCTGTTTCGGTTTATTCTGATGTGATTGGAAATTATCAACCTCGTCATCTAATTAGTGACGCGCATGAATGGATTAACGAGATTCCCACTGTCCCTATCTACTGTCTAGCGAAATCACAGCCAAGGGAACGGGCTTGGCTTGAACGGCGGGGAAAAGACCCTGTTGAGCTTGACTTTGTGTGTTTATATAACACTGAGTAACACTGAATATATATAATGTGGGGTTCTCGCTCCTAGAATCTGGACGACTCCTCGATATTAATACCAAGAAGTCGGGATATAGTACTAGCGGGAGTGGATAATCAATTTTAATTGATTATCCATAATCTCGGTGGACCGAGATGATGGTCGACTACACACCCCTGCCTTCGCCTTCCCCATATATTCTAGTTATTCGAGCTTACGACTTAGCTTACGATTTTGTGAGATCCCATTGCTTGTGGTTGTTCACTTTTCAGATCGTCGATATTGACGATCTAATACCTGGAACGAAGACCGAGCTCATGGTCTGGCTTGTACGATCTGTGACGCGTACCAAACCAGGATCGCTGCGGCCTGAAGGAGATGAAAAAACAGAGACCGTAAATGTGAAGGGCCCGCTCTTTTTTACCACCTTCGTCACCCACAGATATGGCGATCAAGGTAACGAAAACTAAGCTTTTGATCGGCTTCGGTGGTTGGGGGGGGGGGAAGTGGCGCAGAAAGGATGGCTCTGATCGTTATCCAGTCAAGTTGACAGTAGAAGTTGTCGCTGAATGGACTTCCGAAGTGTTTATGAAACTATGAGACAGAACAGCGAGTTGTTGTTGTTCACACTGCCCCCAAGTTGAGCAATATTAATACATATATTTAAAGCCGTTCTAGCTCTAAAGCCGAATAAGTGAATTGTTCGAATGCATATTATGTTGCGTTTCTCATGTTAGTTAAACCGGATTACTATGTGGAACCGAAGGAGTTTACGGCTGTCATTCGGCGAAACCACCTGTCGAGCCGATACGACATTTCTGATATTACTCACAGTCTTTGGCTCGAACTCGAACACTTCGGCAGGCCCTTTCACCAAACGCTTGTCTTCGACCTAGGACCGGTGATGAATTTACGCCTATTATTACGTACTACTGGATAGGTATAATCCACATGCCTATATCGATACTGCATGTGGATCGAGGCCAGCATTGCTGACTGTATCTGCTCTTTCCACCGGTAATTAGGACTATCGAAGCCTTCTACTATTAAGCTTTATAAGAAGAGCGATCACAGACCTAATTCCCATACTAGGTCCCAACTACTCAACAATCAATTGTTGGCATCCTGATTTTGTTACTACTACTGCTCTACCCAGGACATGTTTCTATACCATACGAGAGTATGGTATCGAAACTGAAGTCCTAAGAAACGTTCAACGCCCATATGAGCACTTGAATTGTTGACTCATATATATTCATTTTGCCTATATCACCTCACGGGTACTATCGTGCATTAGTTGCATTTTGTCTGGTTGTTGACTTCAAAGCTGCTGACTTGTTGAAGTCAAAAGATTATACATTGACCTTGCCCCTTTGAACCCTGCAGGAAACCCTTTTGTCAGATCTTTTTCCTGGAGATGAATATGACTACAAGCTATGGGTCTACTCGATCGACGATCTCAACGATAGACGTGTAATTGAGCACGTAAAATTCAAAGCAAAAGAGTGCTTCGTGGACTGCAAAGGTAAGTGGTAATATTGTATCCTTCACAAATGAAGGCAGCAATCTTCTGTGTCGCACCGACGCCTTTCAAACAACGATCAATAATTCAAGAGATTCAAACAATAATTATATTTGCAGGTATGCATTATACCGAGCCACCGAAGATCTCGGTGCATCCCAGTGCGACCTCGGTTAACATTAGGGCTCGACTCGATATGGAGTGGCCATGTGAGAAAAGAAGAACCCATGGATATATTTCGACCGAGAGTCCATTATCTAGCCGGTCCAAATTTGATTATTTCAACGTTATGGATATTGAAACACGCTTCGACAATGTAATGTTTTGGGAAACCTATACGATTAAGGCGGTCGTCTATTGTTCAGTGAACGGCGAGGAACTTCCCAAAAATTATTTCCGGCATGCTGTTTATGTCGGAGGGCCAGGCAAGTAACCGGACTTTTCTACTGTTTTTCTAAATTTCCAGTCTCTACTTTGCACTAAATAGCACATCTTTCTTTTGTTGCTGCCCCTCCCCCCCCCCGCCACAGAATTTGAATACGGACGAGGTGGTGGTAACCCATCTTAACTCGATGCTTAGCTAGGCTAGGCAACAAATATCCGAGGTAATCGACAATTACCAAAGATTACGACTATGAATTCAGCCAACGAAACGTTCCGATTATATTCCAGTGCATTACCTACCTCGTACCAGTGCATTATCTCTAAAGCTCGACCAGATGTGCTCTCCAAAGAATATGTACGAAACGAGCCCATCGGAATCTTCTCTGGATGTCATGCCAGCTACTCCTGAGCCGTACGAACCAGGTAAATAATGCTTCTAAAATTTGATATATTAATTCATCACACAGAGGTGGGTCGATGGTGTGAAACCAGCAACAAATAACCAAGTTTTATTTATTCCGCGTGTTTTTTTTTTTAACTAAGAGGGGCCTCGCTATACACTCGGATACTTTCTCCAAATCGACAACAACACCGACGAACGTCGTATGGTGTATATGAATGCCCCGCGGCTTAACGGCACAGACGAGCCTGTTACGTACGAGGTCAACGAATGTGTCCACACCCCTTCGATGGCTCCGAGATGCAATCGCGTCGTTCAAGTGCACACGCATCCCTTAACGGTGTGGTGAATAGAGAGGAGTGCTTCTATTTCCGTGTGATATTTTTGGATTACGCGAGGCACACAGCGCTGAGTGGCTCATACATACGTACATCCTTCTTTTCTTAGTCACTTGCCTTTTTTTCTCGATTTCGTAGCGGGCAGTCTTTAACGGTGCACTATTACAGGTGCGTTATCATCTACTTGGTAGCCGACAATCTTTAACGGTGAACGTGAGGCCTGTTTA
Organism: Stratiolaelaps scimitus; assembly: GCA_019614645.1. Classification (NCBI taxonomy): domain Eukaryota; kingdom Metazoa; phylum Arthropoda; class Arachnida; order Mesostigmata; family Laelapidae; genus Stratiolaelaps; species Stratiolaelaps scimitus. The sequence continues at coordinate 7,725,805 of JABWDB010000012.1, forward strand.
CCCCGTTAGCATGGTTGGACAAGAGCCGGGATTGTCGATCGTGGAATATGAGACAAGGCAGTTCTGGGGTGAAGCCTGTCTGGGTAATAATAAGCCTGTCTGGCTACCGCCATCATACTCATTCAATGAATACATCCAAATTAGTACATTAGTCATTTAAAAACTGGATACGAATGATTAAGAACGTTGCCTTTTGATGCCAATTACCGTTGGGTGTTTGCGTAGTGCTACAGGTGCGTGCTGCGTACTGTACACCATGGAAACCGGGTATAGTTTATGGGTTGATCTTAACGGAGAAGAGGTGAGTCATATTATGATATACGGCACCATTCTGTGGGGGGCTTTCATAATAGAATAGGAAGTCTATTCTATTAGATACTGCAGCTTTATTTGGAACCCGACCGGTTGAGACTTGCGAGGTCATACAGTCACACGACACTAGGACAAAAGTGGGGTTTTGTTTTTGAACCCAAAATTTAAATAATTTAATAATTTTAATAATTTAAAAATAAATCCAAATAGAATCCAAATTTTAGGGAAATGTGAGATTTTAATTACTTAAATATATGAGATATTTAAATATATGCTGATGGTGTGGCTTCACCACCGGCAGGTGGTGAAGCCACACCGTCAGCAGGACACTTTGTTCGACGAGCTCGAAAACTTTAAACAGGGTTTCGAGCTGTCTCCGTTATTGTTGGTCAGATCGTATCTAGCGCTACCAACGGATTGTCATATTAGTGAGAACATGCATTTTCTGGTTGATCGAACGCGAAGGTTCGCGGATCAAATGATCCTGCGAGGGTAAAATCTCTTGGGAGGATTGCCCGCTATGAAGTTTCGCCCTCATCGAGGTAACGTGTCAAACAGCCTTCTACCTTCTACACTAAGCAATGTTGCGATTGCTCTTCCAGTCCTATCAAGGGTACGCATGAGTATCTAATGAGAGACTGTCTTTTCTCGTTTCTGTGTTCAATCAGCAATGTCGAAGGAACTCCGGCCGGATTTGAAACTAGTCGATGTAACCATGGACACTGCGAGCGTGCAGGTGAAAATCGGAGATTCCCTGTGCATACGGAAATACCCGAACATCACAGATGCACACCGTGCCATTCACACCTTAATCGGTTATGCTACCGACTATGGTCGGTCTGGCGTAGTTGTGGTCGATCACACTTATGTGCACACAGAGTACTTCACCATCAAGGACTTCATACGCCATGGCAGTGTTACAGTTAAGGGGAATGTTACCTGTACATCGAAGGGCAAGAAGCTCCTCGCCGGATATTTCGGACTTATCAGCACAGCACTCTGAGCCGTCGCAAATATTGAGAACGAAAGACAACGTTACGCCATGTTCATGACGAGGTAATGGACAGTGGTGTAATGGACAGTGGTAGACTATGTGCACACCTTTTCAATATTGTCTTCGAGGGCAACCGTCGATCGAACGAGCAACGGTCTTCCAGCCTGCGTACACAGCCAAAACATACCGTGGTTCGTGTATTTTACAACGGTCCTTTGACATGTATTACAGGGCGATTATCTACAGTGCATTAGCTAGAACTCGCTGCTGAGATTCATGCTGAGATTTCGACGATGAATGGTCACGACCTATCCATCCGAATTCAATCAAGGACGGAAAAATCATTCTCATTTTAAAATCCGCGCAATGAAATTGCGGATCGGCTTCAGAATCGCGGCGGCGGCCGTGGCAAAGACGGGCGCGGCTGCACCGTTCGGGCGACTTTCCTTATTGCTGAACTGCTGAACGCGGTGACAACAGCCTCTACCACGAACGAGGGGAAGTGCTGCTCTCCTCGGCGGCTACCACGTTCTCATTCTCAATAAACTAGATAACCTACCACCAGTGCCTCTTGTGTTTTATAGAGGTCTGAATTATTAGATGAACCTTCAGGTTCAGCGGCCGACGGGCCTGTATCAACGATATTAGCTATTGTGTCGTGACCTCGCTATATATTCTGATGGTATATGGGCTGACAGGTGTGTTCCTCAACAGACTTTCCACGGGCCGCCATCCGTAGGTTCGATCAATTTTCATTTGAGATGTCTTCTTAAAAAGCAATGCCGAAAGCAGAGCTGAGAATTTGCCCAGAAAATTGACTTCCAAACAAAATGCACCACCTTGTAGCGCTCTTCGACAGGAGGTCCCAATTAATCGTTTGATATTAATATAATTATTAATTACAATTTGGGAGAATTTGTGTAATTGAATCACTCATCAATACCTTTGCTTTGCTCGAAGGGGTTTTCACATTGCACATTTGCATTTAATAGGGGTCAGTCTTGTGAAACAGATTCGAATGTTGGCTGGAAGTCTGTCCGGAAACGTTACCGCCCTTCTCGCAAACTTCGAAGAGCCTGTTTCCATACACCACTTCGCTTTTGCATTATCCTGTTATCAAGTTCAAGCTAAACAAGAACGGTTCTGGGATGAATTTCGTGAATGTTCATCCTTGAGACTTCAAATGGATACGACGGCCTAATAGAATTCAATCAAGTAAAGGACGGAAAATACAAAAACGTTGGCGGCATTGGGTATTGGACACCCATCCTTCGTCAGAATCCCATAGTACGGCACTCAGACCTTACACTGGGGGCCTCTGGGGTGCTGGGTTGTGTCGGTGGTTGGTATGGCACTAAGTCTGCCTCCGGTCGGTACATTTGATGTAAATGGAGACGAAATTTCCAAGGGTTGGAATGACAATAAATCCATTTTTATTGGTGATAGGATTTATCGTCTGTCCGTCGTCGTCGAAATCGGCGCCTCATGATGAACTGATTTTTGTTGGAGGTCAGTTTGTAAAGGAAAGCAAGGTCAAGTAAGCTGGATCTGTTCTATCGATAGTCTCAATATGAGACAAACTGCTACAAATAAAGTCAAATATACAATACACAGGCAAGAAAGGTGATCAGCTCCTTTTACCACTTCGAATCTTCTCACAAAATGGGGATGATAGTCCGCTATCCTAGATACTTTCTGCATAAGGATGCATTTTTTTTATTTTGGTTTTATTAACGGAACTGCGATTACACAAAACTCAAGTTCTCGTAAAAAAATATTTACAACAGACCATGCTAGGTCCGTAACAGCCGTCCAAATAATTACAAGTCAAATATACAATACACAGGCAAGTCAGTTAACACAGTAATCCAACGGCAACGTATAATTAATGATTCTTTAAAAATTCCTTCACAACACGGGTAAACTCTTTTGTTGAAGTGAGAGCCCGAACAGACTGCCGGCAGGCGGTGGGCAAGGGCGTTTCTTTCCGCGCCCGGATTCTATCCAGTAGTAATCTGCCAGCGCGGCGTGTGACGACAGATTGAGGTTAGCTCATGTCATTAATGTTTGTTCGTTATCTACTTCGTCAATGTGTTTGCTTTGCCCCCCAAATGAATAATTATTATAATAAAAAATAAAAATAAAAAAATCGTCGCATTCGAATGACCCTCAATACCCTGTCCGCAGTATTGGTCCGCGTTGTTTTGCGCGCGTGGGCTTGCAGACGAAGACATGAATCTCGCCTTCACAAGACGAATCTCACATAGAACGTAGCAATAATACTGGCATAATTGTGTACCCGTTACCGTACAAAGGGCTATGATAAGTAAAGCACGCCTTTTAAGGCTAACCGGACGGACAACCTACTCTTAGTGAAGTAATCATAAAGCGTAGTCTGGTAGGCTCCACTTCTATGGTTAATATGGGTGTATTACTTTTGGCTGTTCTTATGTTTATTGTACTGAGGTGAAGGTAACGGCAGTGACTTCTCACCGCAGGGTCGGCTGAATACTACAAAAGGGTCTCATCTCAGGCCACCCTCGGTCAGTCAAATAAACCAAAGGAGTTGGTGGCAAGGGTGAGCTTCATTTTGCTATAACCAGGACCAAAACGTAGTACAGTCATTTCTTAGGTAATAAGGTGGGTAAGTTACTGAGACCAAACCGTTACCATCCAATACCTCGCGCGCACCTCAAAACTTGAGCGATAAACCGCAGCAACTAGTTGATGAGATTCGTCCTTGAGATCTCGAAGGGCTACGACCAATTAGAATTCAATCAAATAAAAGACGTTAGCGGCAGTGCTAACTTCCGAGCAGATATTATCATGTCATACCTCATCCGCCTTGAGGGTCTTGTTGGCAATTATGAACTTTTGATCAATCTGTGCTACCTTAGGTAGGTGTAGGTGCACGGGTTCGATCACGCGGAAACCTATCCTTCTCGGAAGCTTCGAAGAGCCGGTTTTCATTCACCGCTTCGTTTTTTGTATAATTCTGGTATCGGCTTCTTTAAGCTAAACATTTGCGTATTGTTTTCGGTTTGGGATGAATTTCGCAAATTGTCCTCATACATTCGACTATAGGGTTATACTATACTTAGTAGAAACGTATCCATCGATGTTTAAGGTTCAGCGTTCAATTTGGAGAATTCGATTTTATACCACATTCGAATCGATCATAATATAAAAAATCTAACCCAAGTGTTTACTCTGTTTCGCAGTACGGCGCCGGAGCTTGCCGCCGTATCGCTTAGGAGCAATAGTAGGATTTACTTTGGAAGAGATGATCGCAAGGAATGTCGTCGTTACAGAAGACATGAAGCGGGCATGGATACCATGGAGGGTTATTTGTTCTCTAGTGCTGGGAATGGTCTTCCTTCAATGGCCCCCTTTTGCTTTAGCCGGTTCGTTGATCCTTTGTTTTATTATAAGACCTACATCTCTACGTTATATAAACTTCATGTAATCAAGCACGATAGCACATTCATAATGAAAGAGATAAAGCCAGTGGTCGGTCATCCCCCTGGGGCATATAGGACAGGCTGGCGAGTTCGCTTTCCCGATTCTGTGCCTGTACTTTTCGGAACGTTCCATGTCCTGTGAGAACCTACCCGAGTGGGTAGGTTCCCGTGTCGGGTTAAGGGATTAGATTAAAACCTTAATCCCGGACCCCGTACCAGGGTCCCAGGTCCGGGATTAAGGTTTTCGTCCAGATTATCCACTCCTATGACCGAATTAGAAGTCTGGTGATAAGGAGTGGGTAGGTGCTGCTCCATTATTTGCTTGATTGATTGCTGTTCTTAGTTGTCGTCTTGATGGTTCTGATGTCTATCCCTTTTTCGGTTGCGAACTGAGACGAGAAGTCCCATGCTGCAGGTGACCAATTGAGGTTTACCTGCAGGGCCATAATGTCTATGGATGGTTTGGGATCTGCGGATGTCCCTGACGAGTTTCCAATATGCCGAGCACTGCATCGAGGTGGTATCGTATCCCTCCACCTTGCAGGAATAGCATTTCTGATGGATTATTGCCGGGTGTCCTGGTGGTTTGTCTCTGGAGCACAATAGGCTGGTCCGGCGTTTGGCCTCGGCATTGTCGTGCCAGATGGTTGTAGCTTAGGCAATTGGAGCACTGAGGGTACAAGCATGTAGGTATGTATAAAGCTGGACTGTGACTTCTACCTTCATGTACAAGAGGGTAGAAGTCCCAGTCCAGCCCTATCAGAGGTTGCCGAGATACCCTCTGGTCAGATGGATTCACTTGCGCTTTGAAAATGAAATTTCGTTCTGTAATGTTTTATGGTTTGTTGCAGTCTGCGATGGTGACTCATTCGATTTGCCACATTGTGTTGCTGAAGATCAATTTTCGGACGCGTCCGTTAGAAGGAGTTATGCCCCACTTCGTAAGTAACACATCTCTCACAAAACGCAATAAATGGAAAGGAGACATCACAGCAACGGATCTACGCGTTCGAATCCACATATAAATAACAGTGGTTTAGCATACTGCGCACTATAGCAATAGTGCGTTTTGGGATTGTTGGACCTATTGTTTATGGGACTGCGCGAAGTTGAGTTCACGCTTATTTCTGCATTATACTCATTACAAGGGAGTGCTAGGATTACTATCCTAGCACTCCCTTGTAATCGGTAAACTGGTTCAAAGGTGCTTAAGTGATAGGAATTTTCTTTTGTCCACACTGTGCGCCACTGCGGGCAGTATTACGTTGATTCCATCGACGCACCAACCACCTACCGACATTTTCGATCAACCTACTGGTCTGCCCGCTCTGAAGAGCATTCATCCGTGGGATGTCCGCGTACCAGCGATCTTTGCTGGAAGCGAAGACACAAGCAAAGGGCAGAGACTGCCGATATCTGTAGCGAGTTGTGGGGAGTGTATACAATACACGTATGCGATGTCGCCACCTAAACTCGCTAATATTCAGCAGCTTCCCTATTTGTTGCTAAATCTCGCGGACGCGGATATCTGACATCGATATCTAGCAATGCTCTATAGTACGACGATGATCCGAGGAAACGCACAAAATTTATCAGTGAAAGGCGTGTTTGCTTGCTTTCAGTGCGGAAGAGCAAGGTCCTGGAGATCGTAAAGCATACAGTTCTTGAAGACGTACACGTCAATGTGATCTTTCCAAAATGCGATGTAGTGTCCGAAGAAGCCTTCAATTTGAGCTACAGAGATTCTAGTTGGAAAGAGCCAAGGTGGCTGGATTTGGAGGATACGAACTCGGTTGTGCTGACCTTTCCTGCGCGGAGCGACGTCTTCTTCGGAGGCGAGATGACCTGTGGCGGAGTGAAAGTGAAGTTACCTGAAACATATGTGAAGACGGGTGATGCAGGTGAGCAATATCTATTAGACTTTGTAACTAGAATGGTGGACGTTAAATGATGGCTGAGAGTCAGCCCGCAAGCCTTTAGCTGGGATTTCCAGCCGATATCTGAGAGATCTTGAATAGAGCAGTTGTACACAATACGGTTCTACTTGATAAGAACTAATCAACACGCGTTAAAAGGTGATAGAATCGTTCGTCAACCAGATTTGATTGTAAATTTGTTCCAGCGCGCCCAAGAGCACTAGTGACTAGCGCAATAGATGAACCAGGCTCCGTGTTGGTGAAATTTCCATCTGCTGAATGGTGCAAGCAAAGTTATCCGCACCATCTGTCGTATAGAACTGTTCAGCAGCCATTTGTTGATCAACGACAGCTGGAGCTACCACCAGGCAAAGATGAAATTGTTTTGAATTTAGATTTGGGATTGACGTACATCTTCGAGGGTCACATCTATTGTGGTGAATTAGTCGAAAGATTAAATGCCACCTTTTCAACCACAGGTAAGTAGAATATGCCTGTTGACCCTCGCCTGCTAAACAATGGAATAGGTTAGCATTGATAGCAGTCGCTGCGAGAAGCAACAGGCTCACAATAAGTGTATAATGCACCTCGAAAGGCATAAGGGCCGCGACTGGGCCCCTTTAGCCCCTTCAATAGACAATAAGCTTCTGCAGGTCGTATTAAATCGTCGATATTAGGGGTAGTTACCTAATAAAGCATTAGAGGGTGTTGTTCCGTAGGGGGCCGTGCGCCTGCAGTTGACAAACTGACCCGAAGTCTAAATTGCGTCAGTTGTTTGTCAAGACATTCATTCCAATTGCTGAATCTAGTTCTTCCTATTTCGAAAGGAAAATACCCGTTATATATCCTACCCGCGAGTGGGGCCTTCTGTGGTTTCATCGAAGTGAGCTCCAATTTATTATGGCCAAGTGGTGTTTTTTATCCCTAAGTCATGCCAAGTCTACAATAATTTCGAGCATATTACTTCGGCGGCCTGTCAGCTGCGGAAGTAACTATGCTCGCTGCCCAAAGGCTGTTTGGTTCCGTTTGTTCTTCCGTTAATAATTATATTCTATAGGAAAAATGACTAAATGAAAATGGGAAAAAAAAGAAAAAGTAAGTGTACAGATGATGATTGGATTCCTTCTAGCGTTGTATCGCATATTCGGGGAGGAATCGAGTCATCATCTGTGCACTTACTTCTGAGGGTGTACCTGGTAGGACTCGCTCCTCAAACTGGCGTGGCAAGCCCAAAACAATCAGCCGCTATCCAACGACCTTTTTTTTTCTCAGTCGCAAAAGCAATCGCAAATTTGGCGGTGGAGCGATCAGATCCAGTGAAGGTGCAGATCGCTGCTGATCCGCAATATGCCCGATTAATTTCTCACTACGTTGTAACATGGGTCGGCGAAGACGGTTACTCTTACTCCATGACGCGTCCATTCCCGTATACGGGTCTAACAACGGTATGTAACGGCTATTTCATGCAGATGTCGTTTAAAAAACAAAATAGTTTCTAAATAGGAAGACTAGTAGTCTTCTAAAACTATAGTAGATAGTTTTCGATTATCCTTTACCTTCAGACTCAAACACCATCAAACTCAAACTTGACTAGAGCTTGGTGTCTGTTTCATTATCATGACGGAACGAGGACTTGTATGCCTCAGCCAGTTGAGTAGTGTTTTGCAGGTAGCTGTTCTACCCGTGGTAAGCCCTGGAGTGGCATACTCGATTATAGTACTTCCTATGGTCAAACCGTTGTCGGGAAATATGTTTGAGGGATCGGTGCAATCGACGACATTCCTTGCACCGGATTGTAAAGACTGCGAAGATGAAATCGGTATGCATTAGTTCCTACTGAGTGTATAGTCCGTTTTATAAGACCTTCAAGATGGAACTTCCGGTGCGCAGGTTCAGAATGTTTACCTGATTTTGTTTCACTTATAGTGATATCACATACACATTGTATACGTATTTTCAATTGCTGAAATTGCTGAATGTGTGAATTGTTGAATATTCCATCCTGAACGTTGAATAATGACGCGTGTATTGTCCCGGGTTTTCTAGGCTAAGGAAGGTGTATGAGGTACTCGGGCATTTCGTCCCTGTATTAGGTACTAAATGTATATTGAACAAGGGAAAGCAAAGCGTGCAATGAGGAAAATGGTCGAAAATAATAGTCATCCGCGTTAATGAGCATTTAATAGCGTGGCATCAAGCGGCATCAATATATATATATATTTATATCTCCATATATATATATACGTGGGGCATCACTATATATCATAATATCCATAAGGGTGAATTGAGGCTTCGGTTGGAATAAAAATTCTATATCGGTCACACCTTACTGCCGGGCACGCCACGCCGCATTAATAATTGTTTCTTAAATATCTTCATTGCTATTTCTTTCACAGATATGAAAGTTATCAAAGCACTTCACGTCAAGCCCACAATAGGAGCAACGCACACGGTCGATTTCACAATCGACCGATATGAGCAAGCGGCCAATTTCACCCATTTTGACATTACTTATTGCCACCCCATGGTCTGCTTCGAAAAGTCGCTACAGGTTAAACAATCCGGCACGGTGAGTGTTATCCGAGGACTGATGTTATCGGAGATGGGGTGGTTTTTGGGCAGTAGCCCTCGGCTCCTAGCCGACGTCGTCGTCGTCGTCGTGTCTTCCTGGCCTTCTCAGATATTATTCGGGGTATTCGGCTCCAGATATCACATGACGTATTCGTACATTCAACATAATCTAGAGCGGAATACCCCGATAGAACATGATACGGTTTGTAAAGCGTATAGCAGTCGCCACAAAACAACGCTGCTACAGATGTACGAATACTCGCCACGTATCACGTGGCGTATTCGTACATTCAACATACGTGACAGGTATTCGTAGATCTGTAGCAGCGTTGTTTTGTTGCGACTGCTGTACGCTTTACAAATTGTATCATAATTCTTTAAAATTGCTGTGTGCCTCTATACCGCAGAGTTTGCAGCTCGGCTCTTTCGACCGTATCGACTACAGGGTGACGTACAACGTCTCAGTGATTCCTCGTATACGCAATGGGCTCGAGACCATCTGGGGGGCGGAGTATTCTACCGTTTTCAAGATTACAGGATGCAAAAATTGTGCAGGTATGCTACCGGTGCTGGCAATATGGACACTTTACTTAGGATGATTATCTCTGAAGGCACTTACTCTCCACCCAGAGATAACCGGGTTTTTTTTTGTAATATATAATTGTTTATGGTCTTTACAGTGTTATACACCGGTGGTCTTACCATGCGTCTGGCGAATGAGTTGAATGATTTCGTCAATATCATGGTAGATCTACCTATCGCGAAGTGCAAATACCCGAAGTATACCATTCAATACGAAAGCTTCCCAGTGGACCGCTCTGCGATAGCAGCTGAATTCGGTGCCTCTCGTGGCATCCAACGAAAGTTTAACCGCACTCACATTAAGCCAGAGCAAACGGATATTTTATTGAGAGGCTTTTTATATTGGGAGGATATTGGCATAAAACTGGCCGTGGATTGCGGAGTACTCTCCGAGGCTTACTATGGACGGATCAACACTGGACCTGGACGTGAGTTGTAACGCGTCACTGCTCACGTTACTGCTATTTCTTGGCCCAATTTCGTTTTTCCGTTTATACAGGAAAAACAAATTTTACTTCCTACACAAGGCGTAGGAAGTACAGATAGATACTAGAAACCGTGTCCTCAAAAAAAAAAATATATTATTACCAGTTAGTCCTGCTGTTTTTGTATATATATATATATATATATATATATATATATATATATACCGCAAAAAATATATTATTACCAGTTAGTCCTGCTGTTTTTGTATATATATATATATATATATATATATATATATATAATATAATGGTATATATATATATTACCAATATACAATAGTGGGCAGTGGGTTTTTAGTGAATGGATTAAGTGTAAGACAATATACTGTCAATCGATGGAAATATTACCGCCGAGTGATCAGCTTTCGCAGGCAAAGCTTGATGAAGCCGACAGGAAAAATATCTGGTATGTGTATTTCAGGTAGCAAATATAATTTAATATTCTCTATTTCTTCTTTTACAGAACCTTTACCAATTTCCCATGTAGAACTGGTGAAGTTCAACGGCAGTTCGGCAGTGATCAATGTTTTGACCGATACCCGATTTCAGCAGGGAATACGCCTCCCAACCCAAATCCTTGTTAAAGTTAGACCTCCCCCTACGGATGCACGTAGATTGGTACTGTTGCACTTCAACTACATCGGCATGCGAACGGTAGGTCTAATAGGAAAATGGGGGCACTTTGCCCAGTAAATCTATTTGTGTACCAACTTTCACTGGATACAGTTCCATCTAAATTGCGTCGGCGATCCAATTGAGCAAGGACATGATATGGTTGACACCATATTTTGAGGATGTTTAAAATTAGCATCCCGAAATTAGTAGTCTATCCCTTCATTTCGTCTTTCTTGATAACGTCAGAACTGCAATCACTTCAATTACAGGTGATTGAGATTCTGGATGGCGTACGAGCAGGAGACGAAGTCCACGTGTCCCTTATTATTCGTGAACCAGACCATGATTCCGATGCGTATATTGGGCGAGAACATACTATCATCATACCCAACGAAGAGGGTATATATATATATATATATATATATATATATATATATATATATGGCCCAATTTCGTTTTTCCGTTTATACAGGAAAAACAAATTATATATATATATATATATTTTTTTTTTTAATTCGTATATATATATGGCAAATACCTTAGTTATAAGGCCTGGTCTGCATGAGCATTCTCCGTCATAAAAAAAAATATATATATATGAATGAACTAATATATATACATATATATATATATGGAGGGACGCCGAACTGAAACTCCTTTTGAGTTTCCTTGCCTATTCGTGGCTGATGATACAAATTGGGGCTCCTCGTTAGGCAGAGGGAAACACGGGCCGACGCCGTACTTGCTGCTACTAACGTCAGTTTTCTTATGCAGAGACTGATCTCATTGTCCGACCGTCTGCGTTCTCCGTCGCGGTCTCCTGGAAGCGCCCGGAAAGATTTCTATTAAGGCTTCGATCTACGCCTGTATTAAGCGCTTGCCCTAAATCCTGGATCCATTCAGATCCGAAAAGCTTCCATTCAGAGCCTAAAAAAGGGTGTCAAACGGGAGTCAGCCTGACTGCGCCATCGGTATGTTCTTTTTTTTTTTCTAAGCTGACTCTCAGCTGTTCCCCTATTTGACAGGCCTCAGCTCGGTATGTTCTGAACTGAATCTTACAGAAGCATCTACATACCCATACTTCGGTCGGATGTGATCGTATTTAGGTTTGCTTAAATCGAGGCAGCGAATTCGACCGCATGACGATCTTTATGGCATGTGGTCGAATCTCAATCGGTCGAAGCTGGACCGAGCCCGGTGGCGTGATGCATTCGTGTGCGACTCGCAATCGGAGGACACGTAGGTTCACGGGTTCGAACCCCACCGTTGCACATTTGCATTTTCAAGGGGTCCGTCTAACGAAGCATTGCTAGAAGTAGTACCGTGGACGTTAAATGTTGGCTGATTTTTTTTCTTACTTTTTTTTTAAAACAAAAATGTCCTTTCACTGAAGAAACTACAAGAGGGGACGACTGCCGTGAGTCAGAGAAGCAATAGATAACGAAAAAAAAACACGCCCAATTAGAAAATTAACACGGGTGTAAAGGCGCTTGCGTGAGTGCTGCATGACCATGGTACACAGAAAATACCAGACTATAAATCTGTACATGGTCGAGGTCGGGTATTAGCGTTAATAAATCGCACTTTAAATCGCACTCGCGCGCGTTAATTAATAACGAGCTGTTTATTATAACAGGAGCTTCAGATTCCCCTCTTATTTCCTGGCATCGAATACGATATGTTCGTTTACTACTACAGCGACGAAGGGCGCAAAGAACAACGGGCAACATTCACCACACTCGAATGCCTTGTGGATTGTGACGGTATGGGCCTACAACTTTGATATCAACACTCCTCCTTGGAAACACCAACAAATCCCCGCTGGCGGCTGTTTCCACTGTTTTTAGGCTAGCAACTCGCCTGCCGGGCGAGGCCTCATTTTCGACTACAAAGCTTTATACGAATTGTTTATTTATATACCACAGTTCGTATTTATGTACCACACAACCGAAGGTAATCCATCGCTTCCGTTTTCTGCAGAACTGTCAAACAGTGAACTGAACGTTATCGTTTTGGTGAATGGCTTCCAAGATACCGTGGATATCTCCATCGCTTTGGATCTGAATTCTGGGTTCGAAGGATTTATTTCTGCTAGAAATGAATATACCCTCAAAGACAGCCACCAATACGTAGTTGCAAACGGGACGCCACATATAGTAACAGGGCTCGATCCTTGGACGATCTATACGATCAGGATTCGCGTCGATCAATCGATGACCTTCCTACGAAAGGAAGTATACACAGGGGGAACAGGTATGTAATAGACCATAGTTCATGCCAATACAAGGTGATATTATACGATTATATATTATAGCAGGGAGCCATGTAATCCGATGTGTTTGACATTCTTCCTGTTGACGTGACCACAATGCTGGAATTACCCTTGTTTCGAGCTTTAATTTTGTATAATAATGTCTGAAATTTGCTGTGTGTATTGTGTGTATCGGCCATTCCCTCCGACGGCCGTCGCCGCCGAAGAGATGTTCCCGGCACTACGCTTTTATGTTCTCCCGGGCAAGCGATTGACCGACGGTGTACAATATTTTGCCCATCTGGCGCATTGGCCCCGCAGCGATAGCTACGCCGTAAAATTTGCCATAACCGCCTGTGAAACAAGGGTTGATGACAGTCAGTGTGGACTGCGAAGCTATACCGCAACGCACGCGGCTGAAACCTACAATGTGGTACGTACGCTCGACTTCCCTCATCTATAGGCAGGCAGAACCTATAGGAAACTGCAACAATCTTGTTTAAGGCTAAACCATCTGATATGAACCCACGTCGGGGATCATGTGGTGGGAGACTTGTCGGTAGGGTCTCGGGATACCCGGGCCGTCAGTTCCATCCTGCAGTCATCTGGAAGTCTGTAACTCGACCCTTCCCTCTGGAGTTTTGTGAAAATGTTTGGATGTTCCGCCATCGAAACTTCAGGGCTGCTTGCTCTAGGTAGATGCATGCTGGGTCCACAATGCAAAATTGTGTTCGTATTTATGTACCACACAGCCGAAGGTAATCCATCGCTTCGTTTTCTGCAGAACAGTCAGACAGTCAACTGAGCGTTATCGTTTTGGCGAATTGCTTCCAAGATACCGTGGATATTGCCATCACTTTAGATCCAAAATTCTAGGTTTCCTTTTTGCATTGCAGATTGATGGGTTACCCTATCGTAAGCTAAACTTTACCCGTCACCCAGTCCAGCCTTACTCAATGAATAAATGGAGCAGGTATACGGTTATGCCGTACATCGAGGTTGGTTCGACTACCATCGAGGGACCGACAGGCTACCGATTCGCCCAATTCTGTAAGTTCGCCGCAAACAATCTTGGCCGAGAAACTCCCGACCATCGCCATTGCTCAGCGTTGCAACTGACACAAACGCGTGTTGCATTAACTGAGATAACCAAATTAGTTCGAATGCTAGGGTGAGCCCTACTAACAAGCAGATTTTGTTTTTATTCAATCACTTATGAGGAATAAGAAAAAATTGTGTTTGAAACCCGAAAGGCGGTGACGTATGCCCAGTCGAGATGGCGGTCATAAAACATACATTAGCAAACATAGTTTATGATGGTTAGAACTAGAGCGGTATCTGATCGCCTGTAACTTTCGTTCTGGATCAATGAAAACATTCTTGGCAAATGCTTTCGCAGTAGTTCCGTCTTGCTGTGGAATTTCACCTCACAATAATACGAATGCCCCCAATAGTTCCTTTCAATCATTTCATCGTTCAAAAACCAACAAGTAGAACATCAACATGATGGAATATCATTCCATGCATTTATATCCTCCAAGTAACACACTTGCTTTAAGCACGTAATCAAAGTGATTTAATCAAAGTACTTTGATTAACTACAAATCCTCTACATGACTGCACAAATCCTCTACATGACTGCTACGGCCATGCTGGTCCAATTCTAGAAGGTAAATGGAGGGGCTGAGGGCCCCCCAGCAGCCCTTTTCGAGCTGACCCTCAGCTGTTTTCCAGCTGGCCCCCTCAGCTGTTCTAGAAGGAAAATAATCGAGCTTGGTGGCAGAGACATGGAACGCACACAATGACTGACAACGACTGACAAAACTAAGGATCACACAGCACAACGTAACCGCTTTTACGAATTATACTGAATAGGCAAATTCTACTGAGCAAATTTTCGTATGAGCATGACATTGAAAAAGCTGCATGGTTTACGCAGAAGTGGCAACCCTGCGTCGGCTACAATGCCTCCCAGCCTTTACTTTTGACGCGAGTCCAATGTAATGCACCTCTATCGTGAACGGTGACGTTTACCGATGTAGTGGTACAGTTGGGAACTAACTACGTCCCTACTAGTGGGAGTTACTGAAGATTCCACTCGATTCCCGAATATGTCATCACTAAGCTCCATTTACTGGGATCCAGAATATGCACCGACAAAAGCACCGAACAGCAAAAAAGCATCGAACAGCAATAGTGTTACGGGAAATCGAGAATATAAAGGATCCCCCTCACGTCCAATCATTACAATGCTGTGTAGGCATTTTGTTTTAGCCCATGAATACATTGCCCACATTCACTAAATACTAACAACCCACCCGTTTTGATTCATTTACGTGGACTATTTCTCCTCCTGTCTTTCAGTTGACGAGGACCTTCCTATAAGCCGTAAGTGTAACGTCGTCTTTTTATTGAAATTATTATTTAGGCAATAGCTTAGAAATGATAATTCGTAATGCATTCGGTAGTTCTTAACTAATTACGAATTAATTATCATTTCTGTAGCCCTACACCTGGCGTTAGGAAATGGAACAGACCATTTTGTTGACATCAGGGTTCTACTCTGCCCAATCAAGTGTACCAAGCCAAAACGCAGTCTGCGCGTTAAAAATGCGTTCGATGACATGATGTATCCAGCCGAGTTCGGTACAGAGATTCACGTGGCCGTTGACGAAGAGTCACCTGAAGTGCTGCTCAGGGGTTTTCGGAGGAATCAGGACATTCGGGTCGAAGTAAAAACAATCTGCGCGGGTTTACTGAGCTACAGACACGTCGGATCTATCTTTACGGGACATGGACGTGAGTATTGCCATCACCACCACCAAGCATCTTTGGCAGGCGTTGATAATGACTGTAGTGGCGCATTTCAATCCACGTTCTCCGCTCTATAGCTCTAGGATTTGACTCAATCAAGGGGGAGTTGCATGTGTTCTCGTGGCTAGATAACTATCATTATTCTTCGCTAAACTGTTGAAAAAACGATGACTAAAACACTTTTTTGGGCCGTTCATTAGAATAACTAATGAACAGAATATGATTAGGTAGAATAGTTAGACTGAATCACTATTCTACCTAATCTAATCATCTTCTGGGTTATTTCGACAGCGCCACACCCGATTACCGCTGTTGCGGTAGATCCGTCAGTATTTTCTGCCGTTGTCAAGATCTTTACGGATGATGAACGGTGGATAGTGCCTCGTGTTTCACCGGTCGAGTATTTTCTACGGTGGTGTCGTTCTACTCTAGTACAACGCGCTTGCAAGGAAAAGTCGAGCCCAGCTTACAGAAACACAACGGTAAGTGTGGTACTATTGCTAAGCTAGAGGAACTGGCGAGGCCAATGTAGGTGACGCGTGCCTACGTTAACGATCCAATACCTGGAACCAATGATGTACGATTGTCTGAGATACTCCCATCATGATCGCTGTCGCCTATAGAAGGCCCCAGATTCGGTGTAATTAAAGCTGCAGGACAATCAGTACAGGATTCAGTGTTGTATAATGTGACGGCATTCGCTTCTGGGAAAAGAGCAGAGTATCTGGTATCTATCTCCCAGATACTAATACCAAGGAAGTCGGTATTGTATGGGTCTCGGTATCTGGGAGACTAGCAAGTAATACTGTATAAACATACTGTATAGCAGAAACAGATGTCATGAGGGTGCCTGGACGGTTTCAACAGATTCTCAATGATGACCTAGCTGGGACAAAGTGAAATAACCTGCATTTCAGTGATGCGGGTGCAAATGTCTTTTACGCTGTCGTTCCGAGTTCGCTGACCGTTCCCATAATGCATTGTATTCATTCTGGTAAACAAAGGCAGCCCCATTTAGTTTTGTGTAGCTTGTCTATTCAACTGATTGCTCTTGGTTAGCAGAGCCAGGTATTCTGTGCACTGGTGCACACTCAGGTCATTGAAAAAGTGGCATCGGTGCGCCATAGTCCGCCCCCTGCGCAATTACATGCTGGGCGCTAGCTGGCGTAGTTTAGCCGGGCGTTCATGATCTGCTCCGAATCGGCAAGCGGCCCCCCATCAATGGCTAGCATTCGTTCTTAGCCTAAGGCCTTTGTCCTAATGCTAAAAACGAATGCTAGCCAAGCGTATTGCCTCGCACATGGATCTGTGACGTGTATGTGTTTTTTCCAACTGACCCTCAGCTGGGGGAAGGCAGTATGTTGAGTGTTCAGTATGACCCACACGCCTCACGCTGTATATTATCCTATGATTTGTATATAAATTGTGTGTGTTACATATTGTGCAGAACAGGTGGACCGAGATGGTGGTCGACTGCACACCCCTGCCTTCGCCTTCCCCATAATTACAGTTCTTACTTCCGAGCTGATTCCATTGCTTGTGGTTGTACACTTTTCAGGTTGTCTATATTGACGATCTAATACCTGGAACGAATTACGAGCTCGTGGTATGGCCCGTAGAATCTGTGAGCCGTACCAAACCTCAAGGATCTGCGAAGGGGCCACCGTTTCTTACCACGTTCGTCAGCCACAGATATGGGCATCAAGGTAACGAAATGGACGAAGCATTTCTTTTTGGTAGGGAAACAAATGCATCGGCATGGGTAAGCTCCTCATATTGATTGGTTCCCTTGGTCCTTGAACATAGCGTGGTGCTCTTGACGGCCTGTTCGTACTACGAGACCTGCTGCGGATACAAGATGCGAAGCCTTTAATGTCTAGGTAAAGGGAGTCGTTACAGAACCACTTTGGGAGAAAACATGGGTTATCTAATCAGGTTGACATTATTAATGACATTGCGTTGTCGCTGAATAAAGGATTCGTCTGTTCGGATGATGGCCGAATTTGTGGATGATCTGTTAATGAACAGAGGTAGTTGTTCACATATTCAGTACGCGAGCTTGGTGCGCGCTAATGCCGTTACCGCGCGGTAACGGCACAACACACAACATCAATGCATTAAATTAAACCTTCACTAAATGTACAATTATCCACGTTATATTAATAGTGGACTAACTAACTTATTTAGAACACATGCACATGCAAATTAAATCTTCACAAACTATACAATTATCCACGTGGCTAATTAGTTAGGGATAATTGTATTAATACATAGTTTGAACTAACTAACTTAGGACCTGCGTCTCGATAATGTTAGATAAACCGGATTACGAAGTGGAGCCGAGGGAGTTTACGGCAATCGTTCGACGCAACCATCTGGCACACCGATACGTCAAGTGTGATGCCAGGGATATTTGGGTCCAAGTCCTACACCTCGGCACAACTGTACACCGAGAGAGAATCTTCCAAATAGGACCGGTGATGAATTTTTACGCTTACTATTATTACGTACTACTGTCTTATGAAGCAATGCCGAAAGTAGTACTGTGGACGTTGGCTATGAAGCCCGGCCTTTTTCCGGCTGGGAGATGGCGACAAGATGCGAGATGTTACTCACTATCCATCCATTTAGCTATATGGGGGGACGGGGGGGTGGGGTAGCTTCCTGTATCTGTACCGGTAATTATGACTAGCGAAATATAGAAAATACTCGTATTTTCTTATTTACTTTTAAGTAAATAAGCTTGATAAGAGGGCGATCACAAACCCATACGTCTGAACTACTCGTTCCATTGTCGTATCCTGATCTTGTTTCTACACTGCTCGCTCTGTTTCTAGAGACAGGTCCTACACTGCGTTATCACGTTGAACGTCCACATTTTTTGTTCAAATGATTTCTGCAGTGACTGCAGTGAATATGATATTTTGCCTCACCCTGACACAACCGTGCATACAAAACGAACTTGTCTGGTTGTTGACTTTGAATGAATGATATTTATTGACCTTGCCCCTTATGATCCTGCAGGAAACCATTGTGCCAGATCTTCTTCCTGGAGAGGAATACGAGTACACGCTATGGGCCGAGTGGAGTCCCGACGATACACGTCTAATTGAGCAAATAAAATTCACAACAAAAGAGTGCTTCGTGGACTGTGAAGGTAAGTATTAAAATCTCCATTTACAGATGGAGGCAGCAGTCGCAACGGCGCCTTTGGCGAAAACGAATTCAAGCAATGATCAACAATCTTTGCAGGTATGCGGTATGCCGAACCATTGAAGATCGTGGTGTATCCCAATGCGACTTCGGTTTACATTAAGACCATAATCGATATGGACTGGCTTTGTCACCATAGAAGAGTCATTGGCCATATTTTGATCGAGAATCCATCAACTAGCCCGAAGACAGTGTATCACTTGAGCACTAAGAATATTGAATCACGCTTCAACCATGTATTCTTCTGGGGAACCTATACGATTAAAGCGGCCGTCTATTGCTCCGGCCACCGCCCTTCTTTTCCCACAAGGTATTACCGGTATCAACTATATGTCGGAGGGCCAGGCAAGTAACCGGATCTCGGAAAATTTCTACTGTTTCACCAAATTCAATTTCTACTTCGCACCAAATACTGTCATTGCCGCCTCCCGCCTCCCCGAATTTTAATACGGGGGAGGTGGAGAGAACCCACCAAAGCGCCCGATGCTTAGCTAGACTAGGCAATAAATAAATCCCGAGTAAAAAAAAACCAAAGATGACTAATGACGAATTCAGCTAATGAGCGTTCGAATATATTCCAGTGCATTTCCTGCCTCGATCTCCAAAGCTCGACCAGATCTGCTCTCAGAGCCCATTCGGTTCACCTTCTATGGATATCATGCCAGCTACTCCTGAGCCATACCAACCAGGTAAGTAATGCTTCTCAAATATATATGGTAAGTAATGCTTCTCAAATATATATGCTCAAATATATATGGTAAGTAATGCTTCTCAAATATGCTCAAATATATATGGTAAGTAATGCTTCTCAAATATATATGGTAAGTAATGCTTCTCAAATATATATGGTAAGTAATGCTTCTCAAATATATATGGTAAGTAATGCTTCTCAAATATATATCACATGGGTCGAGGGTTGTATGGCTTAAATCAGCAAATAACCAGTTTTATTTATTCCACGTGTTTTTTCTCTCGAAACAAAGAGGGGGATCGCTATACACTCGGCTACTTTCTCCAAATCGACAACAACACCGACGGACATCGTATGGTGTATATGAATGCCCCGCGGCTTAACCGCATGGACGAACCTATTATGTACGAGGTCGACGAATGTGTCCACGCCCCTGGGGGAATGACATGCGATCGCGTCGTTCTAGTGCACACGCATCCCTTAACGGTGCGGTTAATACTGTCTATTTAAGAACAAATTAAAACAAATTAAAACAAACCCACACGAAATTTTATCTCGTGTGGGTTACGAAGTGTTTTGGATTACGGCAGTAGCAGAGGCACTCCCGCACGTCGTGTATATACATACGTGTAACGACATTATATATATATATTACAGGTTCGTCATCATTGGCATTCTCAAGGAGAATATCTAACGGTGCACGTGAGGCCTGTTTACCCCGTTATTATTATGGAGCAGGCACTGTCGATCGTGGAAGATGAGATGAGACTGTTCTGGGATGAAGCCTGTCTGGGTAATAAGCCTGTCTGGCTACCGCCATTATGCTAATTAAATTAATGCATCCAGTCATTTGCAAACTGGATGCATTAATTCGTGATTCAGAATGTTCAGTTTGGCCGTAGCCGATTACCATTGGGGTACTGCTACATCTACTTCTGCATAGTATACACAGTGGAACCGACGGAAACCGGGTATCGTTTATGGGTTGGTCTTAACGGGACCAAGACCGTTATAATATATATATATATATATATATATATATATATTATACGACACGAAGGACCACTCGTTGTAGTGGTCCTTCGTGTCGTGCACAGACCTAATGAGGGACGACACTGCGATGCATTGGGTTTTAACACCCGAAGGCGAAGTGAAATGCAAACGTATTAAAAAGCTAATCCAAATCAAATAAATATTTTAGGGGGAGGTGATATTTAAATTAGTAGTTTCGGTGCTGATGCCACGCTATCAGCAGGACACCCTTGTTCGACGAAACCCTTTTTAACAGGGTTTCAAGCTGTCTCTGCTGTTGTAGGTCGGGTCGTATCTACTATGGATTACCCTACTAGTGAGATTCATTCTCTGGTTGATCGAACGCCGAAGTTCGCGGAGAAATCTCATCGAGATGTCCGCGAAAAAAAAATTTTTTTACGAAAAAACCGATGCTGGTAAGAGCACGCTCGGCGGTCAGCTGCTCTTCCTTACAGGATTGGCCGTTTTTTTTTCGACCTCATCGAGGTAACGCTAGTCCAACAACCTTGCTCCTCAGTCCCGTCAAGGGCATGAGAATCTAATGAGAGATTGTCTTTTCTCGTTTCTTTGTTCAAGCAGCAATGTCAAAGGATCTTCGGCCCGATTTGAAGGTAGTCGATTTAACCAAGGACACTGCGAGCGTGCAGGTGAAAATCGGCGATTATCTGTGTGCACAGAAATACCCGGACATCACAACGCGAGCCATTCACACCTTAATCCGTTATGCTACCGACTATGGTCGGTCTGGCATAGTCGTGGTCGATCACAGTTATGTGTTCACCGAGTACTTCACCATCAAGTACTTCAGACGCCACGGCAGTGTTACAGTGAAGGGGAACGTTACCTGTATATCGAAGGGCAAGAAGCTCCTCGCCGGATATTTCGGATTCATCAGCACAGCACTCTGAGCCGGACTAGTAATGTCTCCGTCGCAAATATTGAGAACGAAAGACAACGTTATCCCATGTTCATGGCGAGGTAGTGGACAGTGGTGGACACCAAAAGTCTTCAAGACAACAGACGACATGTCTCTATTCTTCGAAGGCAGTCATACTAATCGTGAAGATCGAACGAGTAACGACCTCGCTACACAGCCACATATTCATGCACTCGGTGAAATCCATAGGATTCAGTTCGTCTAATTGCTCTATAGCGTCATCGCTAAAGAGCGGCTGTCGATAGTATTTTAGTATATTGGTCCCTTGAATGTAGTACGGGACGTTCGTTGATTCATGTCGAAATCTCGACACGAAATCTCCTCGATTTCGACAACGAATAGTTACGACCTGTCGATCCGAATTCAATCAAATAAACGTTGACACCTACCCTTCGCTAGTACATGGTCCGGCATCCAGGCCTCTCACTGGGGCCTCCGGTGGTTGGTATGGCAGTCTGCCTCTGGTCGGCACATCCGATGTAAAAATTTCCCATGGAGTTTATTTTCAATAAACTAGATAACCCACCACCAGTGCCTCTTTTTGGTGTTTTTATGGAGGTACGAATTAAATGGGTTCTGAAGGTTCTGCGGCCGACAGGTGTGTTCCTCAATACTTCCACGGGTGGCGGCCCGTAGGTTTGATCCCCACCGTGGCAAATTTGCATTCAAAAGGGGGTCGTCTTGCGAAGTAACTGCCCGGATAATTCTTACACTTATTCATATAACCTTCTTACACTTATTCATATAACCTCACGGTGGCGCGCTGGTGTACGCCAATCCGGAGCAATGAGGTGATTATCTCATCTTATAGTCTGTAATTGTGTAAAGAACTTCAGCTTCGTCCAAACAAATGCCCCGCCCTTGCCGCGTTCTTCGATATATTTCATTTTAGTGTCTTCGAAATCGTTATTGTTTGTCGTATCGTATTTGTAATGACAAATATCAATTGAGTATAAGTACAATGCTAAAGCGCCGTCCATTTTTGGAGCTAGCTGCTTCGGCAGGTGAATGCCAGCTGTGGGCATTATCTCAGACCGTTAAATACCCAAGCATGGGTAAGTGCACATCAACCATTCTCTGAGGTGTACGAAATAAGACCAGCTCCGTTTTACTAGCATTGACCACTAGCCCAAGAACCTTGAATCCATCCAGAGCTCTACGAATCCCAGCGGTGATATTGGCGGGATCAACTCGAAATAGCATTGAAGTGTCGTCTGCATATGCAATAGACATCACCTTCACCAATCTTGAGCAAAGCAAAGTTCATATAAACAATGAACATAAAGGGGCCAAGCACCGAGCGTATAACCTGAACCAGTCCACGATACTCGGTGCACACCCAATCGAGCACCTGCAGAAAGATCTCAAGTCGCAAGCAATTGAAGGCTGCCGCTACATCCAAGAACACCCCTAAAAAATAATTGCTTTTTATCTGTATTCGAAATCTCCTGACAGATGCGCGAAGGCCAATTCAGTCGACCTTGCTTTCCAGAAACCAAACTGACTAGGTAAGAACTTTGCATCCTCAAGATCCCTTCCAATCCTCCTTATCACCAGCTTCTCGATAAGGATACATAATCGACACGGGATATCCGCTCGCCCTTTTAGAACAGTATACAGTTTTCTAGGGAATGAAGCCATACTTAAGCACCCAATCCCCATCCGGCCTTGGTTGCTGAGGACAGGACTAAGTCTGAGCGGGGTATCCTCTATCCGCCGAATAGCTGAGCCCGAACATTTTCCTGTATGTCCGGTCCACTCACAGCTCCAATGGTCGCAAAGTGATTGTTAAGCTCATCCGCTACGGCCCGAGGATCTGCAGCTGTTGACCCGAATCGAGGCAGATCTCAGACACAGGCGAACCCACAGTTCTACGCGAGTATCTAAATAACGTAGGTAACGTATCAAGTTACTGCGATCAAACCCTACCATCCAACACATCGCGGACCTCGGAGCCTGAGCGAAAAGCGACGGCTGATTGAATGACCAGATGCTGGTTTGGTGGCCATCGTAACGTTGACCCGTACAGAATACTAGTAATTTCCGACCCGATATTATGTCATGTCATACATCATCCGCCTTGCTGGTCTTTGTGTGATCACGAGTACCTACCCTTCGTGGGAGGGCCATAGGTGCACGGGTTCGATCCTCACCGTTGCACATCTGCATTTAAAAGGGGTCCGTCTTATGAGGCAATGCCGAAAGCAGATTCACTAAGAGTCTGCCCGTAAACTTGACGTCACCTGCCCTTCGGGGAGCCCATTTCCTTCCACCGCTTCGGTTTTGCATAATCCTGGACTTCGAAAAGTAAAGAACCTTCGGTTTGCGATAATAATACTTCGACCCTCTAATCTATTGTGGTATCATCTAAATCTCCTCAGCTAGGTTATTGTGCGTTTATGTCTAGACTAGCAATTTCCTGGTGAGACATACTTGTACTGACGCCCCAGTAAATTAGCGGGCCAAAAAATACAAGAGACTGATATTGAGGTTTGGCGATATCGTAACGCTGACTCAGCAGTTCCTCTCACTGATGAATCGTATTGTCATGACCTTATCCGCCACCTTGCTGGTCTTGCTAGCAACTATGTACTTCTGATCATTGTGTGTCACCTACCCATCGTCACTTTTTCTCGTCTATGGCTTATGGTTTTTTCAAAATGAAAATTCATATAAAACTGAACACGATAGGCCTCAAACTTGGGGCTACAGTGTCCAGTTTAGGCAAGGGCGTGTCGACTAGACTCTCTGGAAGTAAATGGCAACACAAACCAGGTAACGCAGCGGGCAGGGTTGATGGCAGCCGCGGTGATTGGTGTCATGATACCCTTGTACATCCTGAACAGAGTCTCTACGTCGCAGGCCAAAGACGGCCCTGAGAGCATAGTTCTGGATGACTTCTACGTGACGGAGTATTCCTCTGAACACCCCCGTGCAAATACAGAACCCAAGCATAAAAGAAGCGGAAATACAGCCTTGTTCCCCCCAAATGAATAATTATCACTAATAACAATTAGTTGAACTAACGCTCAATACCACGCTCAATACCCTGTCCGCATTATCGGTCCGCGTTGTTTACCCTTCTTTCGCACGCGTGGGTTTACAGAAAATTTGGCATGAATCTCGCGTCGCCAACACGAATCTGGCGTAGAACGTCATAGTACTGGCATAGCGGCATGCAAGTTGATATATATATATATATGATATATATATATATATGATATATATATAGGGCTATGTAAAGCACCCCTTCAACAAGGACAAGCTGTTCTCAGTTAAATAGATCAACTCATAGTATGGTAAAATGATGTTTCACTTCTGGCTTCTCTTTGTAGTTTTATGTTTATGTATGTTTATTGTATTGAGGTGAAGGAAACGGCAGTGAAGTACTTCGTGGCAAGGGCGAGCTTCCGTTTTGCTATAACCAGGAATAAAACCAAATACCGTGGATTTCTTCGATAATAACGTAGGTAAGCTACTGAGACGAAACCCTTACCATCCAATACTCCGCACGTACTTCAAAACCTGAGAAACAACCGCAACTCGCTGATGACATTCATCCTTGAGATTTCGAATGGTTGCGACAAATTCGAATTCAATGAAATAAAGGACGGAAAATACAATAGCGTTGGCGTATGTTGCACTTCTTTCGGCTGCTTGAACGACCACGTTCATGTGCTGGTTTGGCAGCTATCGTCACGTTGACCTGTACAGAATACTGCCGACTTCCGAACTGATATTATCATGTCATGCCTCATGCGCCTTGCCGGTCTTGCTGCAACTATGAACTGTTGATCATTCTGTGCTACCTACCCTTCGTAGGTGCACGGGTTCGATCCCCACCGTTGCATATCTGTATTCAAAAGGGGTCCGTCTTATGAGGCAGTGCCGAAAGCAGTTCCGTGGATGCGAAATGTTGGCTGAGAGTCCACCCGGAAACTTTATCTATCCTTCTCGGAAGCTTCGAGAGTCGATTTTCATTCACCGCTTCGTTTTTGCAATAATTCTGGTATCAGCTTCTTTAAGCTAAACATTTGCGTATTGTTTTCGGTTTGGGATGAGTTTCGCAAATTGTCCTCCGATACATTCGACTATAGGGTTATACTAGACTTAGTAGAAACGTATCCATCGATGTTTAAGGTTCAGCGTTCAATTTGGGGAATTCGATTTTATACCACATTCGAATCGATCATAATATAAAAAATCTAACCCAAGTGTTTGCTCTGTTTCGCAGTACGGCGCCGGAGCTTGCCGCCGTATTGCTTCGGAGCAATAGTAGGATTTACTTGGAAGAGATGACCGCAAGGAATATCGTCATTGCCGACGATATGATGCGGGCATGGACACCGAGGCTTGTTTGTTCTCTAATGCTGGGAATGGTCTTCCTTCAATGGTCCCCTTGTGCTTTAGCCGGTTCGTTGATCCTTTGTTTGACTATAGGGCATACATCTCGACGAGTGTACACTTCACCTAATCGCGCACGATAGCACATTCCTGATAACAGAAATAAAGCTATATCAGGCCTCTCTCGAGCAGCATCAAACGCGTTTAACATGCATTTATTGGTTGTCATCCATGAGGCGGGGTGATTATTGTGACGAGCCCGATCATAGACTGAAGGACCATATTTCAAGGGTGGCGCAGGCTGCTCTTTCACGCACTTACCACAATTTTTATCAAGGAAAGGAACTACATCCCGGGAGCAAGTGTTCTGTTCTTCGGAACCTTCGGGGCCTCCACTCCCCGTCATCGAGAGCTCGCCGACGGGCGGCGAGGTGCTTGGCTTGGATCGCGTACGCGATTTCGCAACTGAGTCGAAGGATGCCCGGTCCGGAAGGGGACGGTCCCTAAGGAGGACTGCAGCCCTCCTTAGGGACCGGGCCCTTCTCGTTTTCTTGCATCTGGCTGTTCGATTTTGTTCGATATCATTTTTCCCCATAGTACATTTTGTTGCAAGCAGATAAATCTCGCGGGCGCGCGGGTATCTTACATCGATATCTAGCAGGGCTCCATAGTACTATATCTTCATTCAAACGATGAACGAGGAAACTCACACACACAACTTTATTAGTGGAAAGCGTGTCACATTGGCCTGCTTGCTTTCAGTACGTCCAAGCACATATGGGCATCGATACAAATACAAAGTGGCCTAGGGTGTCTATAACAATGGCGGATCATCGCCCGCAGGGTATCGGCGGTTGCCGTAGATATGCACTGGTCACATGTGCGCTTTATTTTACTAGCGCTTTTAAAATGAAACTTTGTTTAGTAACGTATTATGGTTTGTTGCAGTCTGCGATGGTGAGTCATCCGATTTGCCACATTGTGTTGCTAAAGATGAATTTTCGGACGCGTCCGTGAGAAGAAGTTACAGCTCACCTCGTAAGTAACACATCTCGCACAAATAACGCAACAAATGAAATGGTGACGTCACTACATTTCGATTTGGTATCCCCTCAAATCAACATTTACGCGTTCGAGTCGATATGTAGACAACAAGATACGGGCGCGTATAGTGTGCACTTTTAAGTGCGTACCGTGATAACCATTGGTTTTTATGGGATTCGACCGAGGAAAATATCATTAACGTCCACCACAATTGGCTCGGGCGACTCGAGCGCACTTCGGTGCGAGCCCGAGCCCGATCAATATATATCAACGTACGCTGCAGATTCATTAGTTTCCGATGGCGCAGCTGCTGTCGCGCAAAGTATGAACACACTCACTCTCAAATACAAATACGAACTGATATTTTGTCCGATATCATTTTCTCGGGTATCTGACATCGATGTCTAGTGCGGCTACATAGTACCATATCTTCATTCAAACGATGAATGAGCAAACGCGCACACTAATTGATTAGTGAAACCCGTGTCATCATCTTGGCCTGTGTGCTTTCAGTACGTCAAAAGGTTCTTCACACCGAAATGCATTCAATTCTTCAGGATTCATTCGTCACTGTGACCTTTCCAAAATGCGATGTATTGCCAGAAACTTACAATTTGAGCTACAGACATGTTAGTTCTGATACGCCAATATGGTCTGATTTGGGCGATAATCACTCGGTTGTGCTGACCTTTCCGCCTCGGAGCGGGGTCGTCTTCGAAGGAAAGATGGCCTGCAAGGGATTGAAAGTGAATTTACCTAAAGTCGTCTTGACGACCCATGATGCAGGTAAGCAGTGGTCTTGTCAGTAATCTTGTCAAACTGCTGACGGAGGAAATCAACGATAGCTAGGATTTCCGGCAGATATATTTGTTCTTGCCATATAGCAGTTGTCAACTCATCAATAACTACAATCAACACGCGTTGGAAGGTGATCGATGTCATAAAGATAGGTATTAGGGAAGCTCTCCGAATATCTTCCGTAACTTTCGTGTAGTACAACCCGATATGTGTATGTATGCGTCAACTTCTTCCAGCGCCTCAAAGAGCCTTGGAAATAACCGCTGTAAAGGACACGATGGACAAGGTGTTGGTGAAATTTCCATCTGCTACATGGTGCAAGCGCCCTATCATGCACCATGTGTCGTATAGAGATACCCAAGGGTCTTATTATTCTAGAAACGAAATCACGCTACCATCAGGCAAAGATGAAATTGTTTTATTATTCGATTTGGGACTCGCGTACCTCCTCGAAGGCCGCATCCATTGTGGTGACATTGTCGAAAAATTAAATGCCACGATTTCAGTCACAGGTAAGTAGAATATGTCGATTGACACCTCGCCTGCTAAACAGATACAATAGGTTATCGTTGATAGCAGTCCTTGCTAAAAGCAACAGGCACACAATAATTGTCTAATGCACTTCAATAGACTTAACAGCAGGACTGCGACTGGGCTTTAGCCCCCTTCAAGACTACAGCCCTCGGAACTGTTAATAACCCGACAGGTCTTATAGAAACGTGTCGATCTTAGTTGGTAGTTAGTAGTCTGTCAACTGGCCCATTTTCGGGGTCAGTTGACATTCATTTCAGCTTGCTAACTTCGAGAATATCTCGATTCTTCCTCTTTCGAAAACACAACACCCGGTATGTATCGTACTGGCGGGTGGCTCCTTGTTGCGCTTTTTTCTCGTAGGTTTCATCGAAGTGAGCGCCAATTATTTGTTCTCGACATAGAGGCAATTGCTTTTCCCTAGTTGGATCAGCTAATTAATTGCTTTGTCCTTACTTGAGATACATTATCCTAGATACATGTTCAGGTGTGGGCACTGTTGTGCTCTCCATTGTATCGAATCACTTACTCGGGTTTTAAACAGGCACGTAGTTACCCTGTCTGCTGATCTGTTTCGAACAATGACAGCTATTTACATCAACTCGCCACAGCACTCTCGACATGTTTGATTCTCTTGTTCGCCCGTTAATACACTCTGTACCGTATTCGGCAAGTTCTGCAAATGCCTGGATCCCTTCCAGCGTTGTATCGCTTACTCTGGAAGGAATCCAGTCATGATCTGTCATTATCTGTACACTCCATATCTGAGGGTGTACCCCCAGTTCGTGAGTACTCGCACTCCCCCCTAACTGACGCAGCAGGCTCAGAGCAATCAGTTGCGATCTAACAGCCTTCGGTTTTTGTCAGCCGCAAAGGTGATCGACACTATCGACGTGAAGGTATCAGATGCAGTGAGGCTGCACATCCGCGTTGATACGAAATATGCTTCATCTGTTTCTCATTACGTTGTGAAAAGCGCCTGCGGCGATCACATCAAGACGAGTACAGTCCCTTACAGTGATGAAACAACGGTATGTAGCGGCTATTTTACGCAAATGTCGTTTAAACAATACGTCGATTCTTCTCATCGATTCTAGCTTCGATTGTCCTTGGAAGTCGTCCTTGACCTCCTTGACCTGACTCCTTGACACTTGAGCTTCTTTTCTGTCTGTTTCATTATCATAACGAAGCGAGGACTTGTATGCATCAGTCAGTTAACGATGTGGTTTGCAGGTAGCTGTTCTACCCATTACGAGCCGTGACTCGTCGTGCTGGGTTACCACACTTCCTATATTGAAACCACGGTTAGGAATTATAATTGAGGGTTCGCCGATGTCCGTGTCTGCACCGCCTTGTCCCCGCTGTCCGCAACAAGGTATGCATTAGTTCCTATATTAGGTAGTAGATGTATATTGAATTCAAGATGCGAGCAACGCGTGCAATGAAGAACGTGGACGGAAATGACGCCCTCCGTGTTAATGCGTATTTTAAGTATGTGGGACTAGCGAAAAAGCGTCACATCAATATACATATGCGTAACGATGAATAAAGGCTTCAGTTGGAATAAAAGGTAT
The DNA here is from genome assembly GCA_019614645.1 of Stratiolaelaps scimitus. Lineage (NCBI taxonomy): Eukaryota > Metazoa > Arthropoda > Arachnida > Mesostigmata > Laelapidae > Stratiolaelaps > Stratiolaelaps scimitus. The sequence goes on from JABWDB010000012.1 coordinate 7,755,970, forward strand.
TATATAGTATATCGGTTACACGAGTACGTCCATGAAACAAGAGCCATATGAAACTCTGCCATAGAATCTTGTGGCACATCCACGAGTCCAGATGGTTTCACTAGGGAGCTTACGCATACGAAATTACAAATGAAGTTCGTAGTGTTGCTCGTACAATCAGCAAAAGCTGCTCCAGACTAGATTCAGTAGCTTCAATCAAACTCGTACATTACTACCAGCCTGCAGGCAACAGATGGACAAGACTTTCTTCTTGTTCTATAACGCACTATGAATTATGGACATGTGCGGGCGCGCTGCACGATGACCTTCTCTATTTCTTTCACAGATAAGCAAGTTATTAAAGATATTCACATCAAGCCCTCAACACAAGTAACGCACACGGTCGATTTCACGATCGACAGATATGCGAAAATGGGAGATTTCAACAGTTTTCACGTTACATATTGCCACCCCATGATTTGCTTGCAAAGGCTGATATCGACTGACGAATCCGGCACGGTGAGTAAACCACGTCCGCGGATCGAAGATCGAATGTTATCAAACATTCGACGCATTATCATTAAAAGGCTTAAACTATACCTATAAATCTCCCAGTACCTGTCCCTTTTCCCAGGTAGAACCTAGATACAAAAGATCGGTGTAGTGCCTGCAGCGATGGTCGTTTAATACTAAACTAACATTTATTCAATTTTATGATCAGAATAAATTAACCCGAGTTTAATCTCGGCAGAACACCACTTGTTTATTACTATCGGATTTAATTTCTCATAGTAGACTGAGACTTTCCAACATTTCCGAAATATGGAGGCCCGATCACCTAAAAGGTAATACGCGGCCTCGGATTTTAATTTCACTGATCCACTTTTCCAATTTTTATCCGTTATCGCAGAATGTTAAAATGCGTGGCCAATGATTTTGGTCACGTTTTCGTGACACCATAGTTGATAACATGATGTTTTTAAAACATAAAAAAAAAGAAATGTTTGAGAACGCCATACGTCATGTTTTACGTGACGTATATTCGGAGCGTACTTGGAGCGTACTTATATTTGGAGCGAACTTCGTAATTTGCGTGTCGATTTGCGTGCCAACAGCTATACATTGTATCATCACTGTAGAAGCAAATCACTGTAATTGCTGTGTGACTCGACAGAATTTGAAGCTGGGATCTTTGCACGGCATCGACTACATGGTGACGTACAACGTCTCAATACGTCCCCGCATGTCCAAGACACTCGGACAGGATGTCACCGAGACCGTGTCGGGGGATGAATATTCTACAACATTTAAGCTTTCGACATGCGGAAATTGTGCAGGTATGCTCCTGGTACCAGTAATACGGACCCTCGGGATTACAGAAATCTCTCGATATGTATATCCGAATAAGTTTCCCTAAAAAAATTTCGGAGAATTCGGTTTCGTTGTAATCACAGAATCGTTTTATTATGCTCTTTTCAGTGTTATATGGCGCTCTTCCCATGCGTCTGGTGAATCGTAAGAAAGATTTCGTCGATATCAGTGTAGGTCTACCTGTTGCCAAGTGCACAAACCCGGAGTATACGTTTCAATACGAAAGTTCCCCGTCGGAACTCTCTGCGATAGTAGCCGAATTCGGTGCGTCTCGTGGCACCCGACGGAAGTTTAACCGCACTCACATCGCGGTAGACGACAGGGATATTGTATTGAAAGGCTTTTTATATTGGGAGGATATAGGCATGAAACTGCTGGTGGATTGTGGAGGACGCCCCGACACTTACTATGGTCGGATCAACACTGGACCTGGAAGTGAGTTAGCAAACTGCTATTTCTTGGACCAACGTTCGTTGGTTTTTCCGTTTGTGCACGAGTTTGTGTACGAATCACGATCTGTTTTCTTGCTGCGCAAGACTCCTAGTACTAGAAATAAGACAGCCTGTTTCCTAGCAGGGCAATCCGTACGGGATTTCTTTCGCGTTTCGTGACCGTAATATTGCTGTATTAGGGGTAATAATTTACGTGTTATATGACGATCTTATCATATAATCTGATAGACTCCCAGAATGATTGATATAATGATATATTAATAATATAAGTTCCGCCGTAGTATAATGTGAAATATTCTGTATGTTACAGAGCCACGCCCAATTTCGTATGTGGCTCTGGTGAACCGTAACGGTACTGCAGTGATCGATGTTTTCATCGACATCAGATTTAAGAAGGGAATACGAACCCCAACTTCATATCTTGTCGAAACTAAATCTACGGATGGATACGTGGTGTCGCGGCATTTCAACTACACCGGCATTCGAACGGTAGGTCTAATAAGGAAATAAGCAACTTATGCTTCCCAAAGCATAGTTTGCCCAGCGAACGTATTCCATAACTCTCACTGGGAGGCACTTCCATCGGAATTAGGCGTAGGAGATCCAGCTGAGGAAGGACATGCTATAGTTGACCATATTTTGAGGATGTTTAAATGGCCCCCTCTTGATGTAAACGCCGCAACTTCAATATCCCCAAATGTTGTCTCCAAATGGTCAAAATTATTTTGTCCAACTAAAATATGCATTCAATTTCGTCCTGTCTCATTGTGCCTCTGGTTGTCATTCGATATAGTGGCTGAAAAAAACCAATGAATCTTCCCAAAATTAGTTCATGCAACAGAAGGGTGTCATCTATCCCGATACAAGCAGAAGCACTTACGCAAGCAATTATAATTCGAATGGGCTAGCTTCGCCCACTGCTCCCCGTCAATCAAATTTAGCACATTCGGCAGTATAATGAAGAAGTAGTCAGAACGACACTCGTTTGGTCGGGTTTTCTCGATGACGTTAAAATCGTTATAAAAAAAAAACTTCCGTTAACTGCAACCACTTTTATTACAGATGATTGAGATACCGCAGAGCGTACAAGCAGGATACCGAGTTTCGGTGTACCCTATGATTGCTGATTTGCAGGTCAATATGGGGGAACCCTATACTGTCACCGTAACCAACGAAGAGGGTATATACAATAGATACACTATATATATATATAATATATATATATATATATATATATATATAATATATATATATATATATATATATATATAATATATATATATATATATATATATTATTAAGAGGGGTCGTGACGCCGTGAGACTCGCGCGCATTTTGGGTTACCTTGGCTATTCGTGGTTATGATATGATAGCAAACCCGGGCCTACGCCGAACTTGATCAAGTTCTGCCGCTCCTATGAGGACGGAACAGTCCCTGACTGCTTTAAGCTCTCAATTGTTACGCCTGTCCATAAAGCGAAAGACAAGAGTTATGTAGGTAACTATAGACCTGTAGCCCAGGGGTCCATAGCGTGCCTCATTTTTGAGAAGATACTCGTAGATCACATTTACTCATACCTCTCCATAAATGACCTCCTTGACAGCGAACAACATGGTTTTACCAAAGGAAAGTCGACCGAAACCCAGCTGATTGAAATGGTCCATGACTTGGCTCAATTTCAGAACGAGAGAGTCGACTATGATTGCATTTACTTTTTTTTTCCATTTTTCCAAAGCATTCGACCGCGTCAATCATAGCCTTTTAATTTCCAAACTTTTATCTCTCAAAGTAGATCCACATAGTGTTGAGTGGATCCGAAGCTATCTAACGGATAGAAAGTTCTGCGTAAAAATAAACAATACTCTCAGCACGTATGATCGGTGCCCATCTGGGGTACCTCAGGGTTCGTGCGTGGGCCCGCTTTTATTCTGTATCTTTGTGTTAGATCTTAAAAATAGTTTTCCAAGCGGTGTAAAACACAAGTTCTATGCTGATGATTTGAAATTGTATGCACCAGTGCGGAGTGCTGAGGACAGACTCCTCCTTCAATCAGCCATTACCACTGTTGAACAGTGGTGTTGTAAGAACGACATGTTGATCTCCATTCCGAAATGTGCAGTTCTGTGCACCTCTACTTACAAAAATGAATACACGATCAATGGTGATGTTATCAAATGTGAAAGCTCCATGCGGGATCTGGGTGTCATAGTGACTTCCTCCCTTGTTTTTGATCTGCATGTGACAGAGGTAGTTCGGTCTGCCTCATTAATATGTAACACAATTTTTAGATGTTTTATTATCAAAAATGTCGATTTCTATCTTGCGCTCTATAAGAGCCTTGTCATTCCAAAATTTCTTTACTGCTCTCCAGTTTGGAGGCCCTATCTCAAAAAACATATCCTAGCGCTTGAAAGGGTGCAATCGAAGTTCATCCGAAGAGTCAGTCTGCGTTGTGATGTTCCGAGGGAAGTGGTGAAGCTTCCCTCCCTAATGACCATATTAGATACTGCGGACCTACGCTTGTTTCAGCGACTAAGACCAAATAGTTCTGTCAAACATTTCGTCGAATTTCGTCCAAACCCGCTGCGCAGTGGACGTACAGTGCGCACTGCGTCAGTAGCACGCACCGAAAAGCTAAATAATTTGTTCTCTCCTGGAGAGTCACACGTCTCCTACGAGACTCGGGAAGTGGACATCTGCCATTACCACAATTGTAAAAAATTCACTTCGCTCTACTAATTTATGTAATTTATTTAATAATCTCTGTACCACCCCCTTTTGGTTAATAAAGGTGTATTTGTATTGTATTGTAACTTGCTGCTAACGTTCACTGATGTTCCGTTTTCGCAGAGACTGGTCTCGTTGTCCGACCGTCTTCGTTTTTCGCCCAGGTCTCCTGGAAGCGCCAGGACCAAAGCTATAATATAAGCATTTGCCCTAAACAGTGGGACCATTCAGAGCTGGAAAAAGGTTGTCAAACGGGAGTCCGCCAGGTTGGCTCATGGGTATGTTCTTGCAATTGGAACTAAATCCGCACGCAGGCATCAGCATGCGCATACCTACATAGGTGGTTCGAGATTTCTAGAATGATAATCGAATGCGATTACGCTGCACACGCGAATTTGGGCTCGTGCCTTGCTTCGCTAAAGCGTTTTTTTTTATTCCGGCTTTCTACTGTCAACTATCGAGATCCATACGCCCTGGAATATAATTCCTGTAGCATTCACTGACGGGTGCCGCTAAGCTTATTAAACACGTACGCGGATTGTAGTTGGATTGCCTTCCGACAAGCTAACAACGAATTCTGGGATGTCGCGTTTCCTTACAAGTTAAGCTATTAAATGTTGTGTTTGTATCTTATTCACAATTTAACAGGATGATATTTGGGTTCGCCCCCTATTTCCTGGCATCGAATACGATCTGCTGGCTTACTACTACAGCAATGAGGGGCGCATCGAGCGACGGACAACATTCACCACGCCCGAATGCCTTGTGGATTGTGAAGGTATGGGCCAAGCACTTGGATAGGCGCGCGCATGATATCAACACATCGAGCACAGGGCTCGAAATTTGCAAAATTCCAATTGGGACCTCCGCTGGAGGCTGTTCCAGTGAACAATGGCAGGGAGAATAACACGATACTGTTATTGAATAGCACAACCTCACCCGCTGGATTCGGGTGAGGTCTTCGCGATGGACACAATAGTGGCTCTTCGTCACGCCACTCGCAACCAGTTTACCAATTATACAAGTTAGTAGGTGCGTCCTGCTCGTTCGCTTCGACGAAGAATTAACGGGTTCGTTTTTTGCAGAACTGTCTGATCGTCAAATGAACGTGGTCGTTTTGGCGAATGGCTTCCAAGAGACCGTGGATATTTCTATTGCTGTGGACACAGATGAGGGATTTGAAGGATTTGAAGGATTTATTTCTTATAGAAATGAAGATACTGGCGAATACAGCCACACATACATAGTTTCACGTACGTCACCATATATAGTGACCGGACTGGATTCTTGGACTACCTATACGATCAAGATTCTTGTCCAAAGATCCCCTCGTTATGATTCGTTGTCGAGATTCCTACGAGAGGATGTATACACAGGGGGCGCAGGTATGTAATCATAGGTCGCGTCCGATGTTGTGGTTCACTCGTGTGCGCATTGCAACAGGAGGAGACACGTAACGGGTTTGATCCCCCCCGTTGCACCTTTGCATTTAGGTGTCAATGGAAGAGCAATGTTGGCTTGGAATTGGAGGAAGGGCAACACCAGGAGTGGAGCCTTTAGCTTAATTTAGCTCAACACGAGAAAAAGTTGCTGTGTTGGGCCAGTTGGGCCCCTCAGCTGAGGGGCCCAACTGGTTGTGGCACTAGGAAAAAGTTAACTGGTTGTGGCACTAGGAAGGATTTGTAGATCGATGGCTCTTTCTTGATTTGGTGGATGGTGGTTACATGGCCGTTCTTAGTTGGTGGAGTTTTACGAGGCCGCCTTGCATCCACACGCTTGGCTCCCTATTTGTGCTCAATAGGTGATACAATTCATAATCAGTAAATTGCAGTTATTCAGCAGGGAATCAAGTACGATGGATTTAACATGCCTTCTGTTGACATGATCCACACGACTGGAATTACTGTTTCAACTTTACCATCGCATACTGGGGCACATAGTTGTAGCCTGTCGTCCTTTGAATCAGCAGGGGTGGGGGGTCATTTGCCATTTATCCAGTTATATTATATTCTAACTCAAATGCCTGAAATCTGCGCTTGTGCGTTGTGTGTATTGCCCTTTCGTTCGCTGATTCTCCTCGCCGAAGAGATGTCCTCAAAAGTGCGCTTTTATATACTCCCGCACATCGGGGAAGACGCCAAGTTTTTTGTCAATGTGCCGTATTCGCCTCGCAGCAGGACGGCAAGATTTTTCCTCGGGAGGTGTAAAACAGGGACCGATCCACATGAGTGTAGCCCTCAACTGCGAAATGTTTCCGCAACACTCGCGAATGGACCCCACGCTGTGGTACGTACGATTGGTGGCGCTCTCTTCCCTAAACAGACAACACTGCTCCTAACACTAAATTAAAAGTGATAATGTGGGGAGGGTCCAATTCATTACGACGCGGCACACTTTGTGACAAGGAAATGCGAGAGACAGTATCATACTGGAATCGTTCCCACAGGCATGACTCTGTCTCTTATCACTCTCTCCAATCGAGAAGAGAGCAGACTTCAACACGCAACGTCAAACCATCTTCAATCACAGCCCACAAAAACATTGGGACTTTCTCTTGGGAAAACGATTCGTTTGGTTATTCTGCCATCGAAAACTTCATGGGGCTAGGTTGCGAGTTCAGATTGCTTGGAGGAGGCTGTAGACTACGGAGTCCCTTAGGAGACGAACCACCAAATCAATCAAATTTTGCGTTACAGATTGATGGGTTATCCTATTATGAGCTCGTCAAATTTTCGCGCTCTCTTAAGCATCACTTATTTAACCATTGGTATAAGTTTGCTGTTACGCCATACATTCGGATGGGTGAGAGTGTCATCGAGGGACCGACGAGTTTTCGCTACGCTCACTTCCGTAAGTTGGCCACACTCACGGTCATCGCCGTTGTTCAGCAACCCGTGGAACGTTGTAAGTAACCCCCCTAAGGCGAGTGTCCTTGCGGACGTTACACGTGGCGCTGTGAGAAAGTGATGATCGTGAATTTTGTTGTGTCACTTCGACCGAGGGAATCCGAACTGCGTTTTCCCTACGAATGTGGGGAACCAGTTCGGATAGCCAGGGAATTCGGGAGCCAAAGCTCGCGTACTTCGGGTTTTGACACCCGAAGGCAAATGACATGCTGCAAACATTTCATGCAAAATAGCTAGTTATAATTTCACTTGTGATCTATTTCTCCGGTATTTCAGTGCTGTTTCCAGATGAACTTCCGATACTACGTAAGTGCCAACTGTCTTCCAAATAATAATTAATAATAAAAACATTCACCTATAATTTTGCGAACTATAATAGCAAGTTTTCTGATCTTCCTGTAGCCCTACAGCTGGCGCTGGGAACTGGAACAGACGATTCGGTTGACATCAGGGTTCTACCCTGCCCAATCAGTCAGTGTATCAACGCAACATACAGTCTTCGCGTTAAGAACGCCTTCGATGAGATGATGTATGACATTGAGGTCGGTGCGGAGACTCAAGTCGACCTTAAACCACCTGAAGGGTCATCTGAAGTGCTGCTCAGGGGTTTTCGGAGGAATGAGGATATTCGGGTCGAAGTAAAAACAAGCTGCGCGGGTTCACCGACCTACAGACAAATCGGGTCTATCTTTACCGGGCATGGATGTGAGTGTTACCACGACGAAGCATCTTGTCTGGAATCGGCCGTCTTAATGTATGACTGTAATAAGAGCATTTTAACGATTTAATCCAAGATTGAAACATTCATACGTGTTGAGAATTGAATATTCTCGTGGCTGGGCCACTACTGCGAATCTTCGCTCAAAACTGTTGAGAAACAACCGAGACCAATATCGATTTTTTCATTTTAATTCGATGCGTTAGTCTGCAAGCAAGAGCATCCTCTTCGTTGACTTCCGGCTCAGGATTTCTTAATGATGTAGACCTACGGTCATTTAGATCTAACAATATTCTGGCTATATCGACAGCGCCACGCCCCATTCCCGCTGTTGAGATTGAGCCGGCGTTGTTTTCTGCCGTTGTCAAGATCTTTACCGATGAGCGGTGGACATTGCTCCGCGCTTCACCGGTCGAGTACATCCTAAAGTGGTGTCGTCGTACTTCGGTGCAACTTTTGTGCATGAACAAGACAAACCCATTTGACGGCAGCACAACGGTAGGTGTGTTACTATTGCTACGCTAGGGGAAGTGGCGAGGCCAATGCTTATGTATGTGACGCCTGTGTTTTAATAGTTCAGCTTGTCTATATTGATTATATAGTTCCTGGAACCGATGAGTTCATGGTGTGGGATCTGTGTGAGATCCTGTAGGATCTGTGACTTGTATTAAACCACGATCGCTGTGGCCCGAAGGTGAATTCAGTGAAATTAAAAGCCGCGGAACAATCGGTACAGGATTTGGTTTGTGATCATAACGTCGGTGTATTATAGGGACGCTCTTAGCATTATCTGGGACACAGTACAGCGGGCTAATATACAGTGGATGGCCAATCACATGCACACAGTATTTAATTAATCAGGCCGTAAATATGAAGGGATCTACGCAATGTATGACCCAAGAACACCTTGCATACTGGACACGCTGCATACAATCATTGGCGTATGATTCATACACCAGATTGTGCAGAGTAGGTGGACAGAGACTACACAACCTTGCCTTCCCCATCTATTGAAGTTATGGGGAAGGCAGGATTGTTCTCTAGCTTCCATTTTGTGCGATTTCATTGTTTGTGGTTGTTCACTTTTCAGATCGTCTACATTAACGATCTAATACCTGAAAGCAATTACGAGCTCATGGTGTGGCCTGTAGGATCTGTGATGCGGGCCAGAGCACGTTCGGCCGTAAATGTGACGGGGCCACCGTTCTTTACCACCTTCGGCACCCAAAAACTCGAGGAATCAGGTAACGAAAGCTTATATTGATCAACTTTGGGTGATTGGGAAAGCTGGTTGGAAAACCGGCTTTCAATTGGCCAGTACTCAATTGGCAGGAGTGGATTTTCGCTCAATCAGATACTGAGCGAGAGGCATGCGTTCGCTGGTAGCAGGCTCGAGCCTTTTTTTTAAAGAGGCTGAGGAATAAAATCTTCAAACAGACACCACAGCTTCACCCGTATTCTCTGTAATAGTGCCGGATTGTTACCGGCTACAAGTGCTCGAACCTAAAACTTGGGTAAAACCTAAAACCTGGTACTGTTTGCTCGAACCTAAAACCTGGTACTGTTTGTATAATACTTCGCGCACAAGACGTGCAGGGACGGGCTGAGCAGGAACGAGTTGCTCACACATAATCCATGCTATTATGTGCAGTTGAGCAGTGTGTGAACTTTTGTATATTTGTCGGTCTTTTCAATGATTCGTATGTATATAATTATTACGTACATCTTTCGTTTTGGCTTTGGGAACGATGCAATGGGATTATTTGATACAGAGTGCTATCAGTTTGCTGGTAGTCTCAGACACTGAATTCTCATTTTAGAGACACCGGATTACACTGTGGCAGTGTTCCAGTTTCGCGCTGTCATACGTCGATACCTCAGGTCGAATCGTTACCACATTTCTGGATCAGACCGTGTTAGGATCCAGGTTAAACACTTCGGGCAGCATATTCACGCATACAGTTACTCTAAAATCGAAGAGGTGATGAATTTACGCTTATTAATTTCTTATATTATAAATAATATAAATATTTCTTAAAACTATTCATTTATTTTTTATATACAAATTCCTTACTTTTAATTCTATATATATTATATGCACGTGCTATAGTCTTGTATGAGAGAATTTTCGGCGCTCTGGATCGTAATCAGCGTTGCTGGACGGTGGAGAGTGCGATCGTGTCGAGCCCGGTGGCGTGATGTATTCTTGACTAACTACTTGACTACTAAATTTTTTTTATAAATCACCGTGGACGTTGAATGGCAGGGAGGTGGTCTTTAATAAAGATGAAGGGGCCACCTTTCTCAGATCATACAATCCATTACGAGAACGGTCAGCGAACTCACGAGCAACAGCGTAAAAGGAATATGCGATTGCTATGCATGGAGAAACGGTAGAAGCGCCAAGAGAGTTTTTAGCATTCTTAGCTTAGTAACTATTCAGTAATCCTTTGCTCGTATCCTGATCATTATTAATGATCAGGATAAGAGCAAAGGAAACATTATTTTCTGCTACACTACGTAGGGCCTGTTTCTGTACCTATGCATTCCCTTATGAAAGACAATACTCTTTCGTTCTCGTTATATAGACAATACTAAATGTGTATTTAGTATTGTCTGTATAACAAACCTTTATTGACCGACGCCTTATCCCTTCGAACCCTGCAGGAGACTTCATTGACAGGCCTTCTTCCCGGGGACGAGTATGAATGCACGCTATGGATCGACTCGTATCAGAGTGAGAGTCGTGCAATTGAGCACATAAAATTCAGAACAAGGGAATGCTTCGTGGACTGTCAAGGTAAGTAATATTGTATCCTTCACAAATGGAGGTAGTCTTATTTGATCCGCTCCCTCCCGTCCTCGAGTTGCTGTACAGTTCATATCGCAACTGGAGAATATATTACCGGCGCCGTTGGCTAAACCGATCAACGACTTGTTAGCCACTTGTTATAATTATAATTATATTTTCAGGTATGAAGTATACCGAACCACTGAAGATCGTGTTTTCTCCCGTGTCACGTCCCTATCCGACTTCGGTACGCCTTATGGCTCGACTCGATATGGAGTGGCATTGTGAGAAAATGAAAATCAACGGCTATATTTCGAGCGGGAATCCATTATCTAGCACGTTCGATTTGGAGTATTTCAAGCTTATGGATATTGAACAAATATTCTACAAATATTTGTTGAGAACCTATACGATTAAGGTGGCCGTCTATTGCGCACCCGATCACAACCCCGTGAAATATTTCCGGCATGATGTGTTCGTCGGAGGGCAAGGCAAGTACATGGATCGCTTTTGGATTGTGCAGGAGAGGCCTTGTTTTGAAAGACCATTTAGTTTGTTTTAATATCGAGGCGAGAATTCGTATTGGTCGAAATGTGAGTATATCCTTGGCTCTTCATTGGACGTCTTGGCAACGTTGGCAAACCAAGTTGGTTGTAACGAGTCTATGAATTGACCGATTGACATTTCCAGTGCATCACCTGCCTCGCTCTCCGAGGCTCGACCACATCTGCTCTCAGAGATCGTCTAATCCATCTCCTGAGGGTCTCATGCCAGCTACTCCTGAACCGTACGAACCAGGTGAATAATATTCTTCTCAAAGTTATATGTAGAAAAACAGGGAAGTGGTTCGGTGCTGTGGCTTAAACCAGCAACAAATAATCACGTTTTATTTATTCTGCGTGTTTCTTTCTCCAATCTAAGAGGGGCTTCGCCATACACTCGGATACTTTCTCCAAATCGACAGCAACACAGAAGCACGTAGACACCTCACGGTATCTATGAACGCCCCACGGCTTTACGGAGCAGACGAGCCGGTTATGTACGAGGTCCACGAATGCGTCCGGACCCCTTCGAGAATTCCGAAATGCGATCACGACGTTGAAGTGCACGTGCATCCTTTGACGGTGCGGTGATTACTGGAAAATTTTAGAATTTTCGAAATTTTTGGATTACGGGAGTGTCTGATGCACACACCAACTACAAAAGAGCGCTAGTGTGGTATTAATAACGTATAGGGATAATTTAATCTATAATTATTAAGATTTACTTAATCAATAATTAATATAATTCTTACTTAATCTTATAATATTACCATCTTACCCCAGAATATCCACAATATCTGTAGGAACATATTGTGGAGACAATATCTGTAGGAATGTCGTTGTACTCTGTACGTATGTATATACGCGTACAGATATACGCGTACCTGCTTTTTTTTTCTAAGCTATATATATATATATATATAGCAGTGTGTTTTCGTTTATATGTTACAGGTGCGTCAATATAAACTTCGTACGACGCAATCTTTAGCGGTGCACGTGAAGCCTGTTTATCCCGTTAGCATGGTTGGACAAGGGCCGGAACTGTCGATAGTGGAAGACGAGACAAAGCAAGTCTGGGATGATTCCTGCCTGGGTAATAATTGCTAACGCTATTATGCCATTGGAGCTCTATTGTTTACTTGGGCCTGTTTTCGGTTGGACCCGAATATTGCACAAGCCTATCCATCATAATACCTGTTGTGAATACGGATAATTAACTATAATAATTATAAATCTAATAAGAATTAATAATTAATAAGATTAAGTAATAATTAATATAATAAACTTAATTAATATTCACAATATCTGTAGGAAGATATTGTAGATGCTCTGTCTCTGTAATCCCGACGCACGCTACCGATAGGGCGTGGATGCGGTTGGGTATAACCACGATTTACCCGACATTTTTAGTCGGAAATTTCAGGGGAAGCTGAGACAATTACTGGTTCGACTATTGCGGTGCTGAAGAAATCCCAGCAAGAACACGGAAACGAGCTAATAATACTTTTTTCGTTTTTGTCGTTTTTGTCTCGACCTCTTCGAGGTAACGTGAGCAACGCTATCAATTGCGCTACCCTAAATTGCGCTTGAAGTCCTATCAAGGATGGTTTAATAAGATATATGTTCTAACATATAATAAGATATATGTTCTAACATATTTCGTTCATTTCTGTTATCAATCAGCATCGTCAAAGCACCTCTGGTTCGATTTGGAGCTAGTCGATTTAACCATGCACACCGCGAGCGTGCGGGTCAAAGTCGGAGATTCTCTGTGTAAACAGAAATACCCGTACATGACAGGTCCACACCCTGCTATTCACACCCTAATTAGTTATACTACCAAGTATGGTCGGTCTGGAGTAGTTGTGATCGATCACACTTATGTGCACACCGAATACTTCACCATCACGGACTTCAGACGCGACGGTGAAGTTTTAATTCAGGCAAATGTTACCTGTACAGCGAAGAAGATCCTCGCTGGATATTTTGGAGTCATCAGCACAACTAGTGATGACCCGCCGCAAGAGTTAGATTAGAGGCACGCGCGATATCGACAGCTAGGTAATGGACAGTGGTAGGCGAAAACACAGAAAATGCTCTCTTCCAAGGCAATCGTACTACCCTGACGGTCGAGCGAACAACGATTTTCCAGCCTCTGGCTGGCCGCTCTGCGCGATTCGCTAATTTGTCATTGGTCCCGTGACCAGGATATGGCTCAAGTGTTGTTTGAATATGGCTGATGAACGAGGCCATCATCGATTCATTGTTCATCAGCTCGGGTTTCATCAGTACATATAGATATAACCCAGACACCAATCGGCCGTGGATGCTGTTGGGTATAACTTCGTTCGACATTCTCTCTGAAATTAGTCGCTGTCCGGAGTCTTCACTTTTAATAAACTTTGCACAAGATATCCAAAAAAGGCACTGGTACTAGGTTATGATAGAGGCCTGCACAGAATTAAGTCAACTTAAGGATATTCGGAAACTACAGGAGAAGGTTCTGAGGCCGTTCGGTCCACGGAAAGGTCTGTGGACCGAGCTTTCCTGTAAACTTCCCACACTGTCCGTAGCCAGCTGATTAGCCATATTAGCTGGCGTTGTGGAATCGGCCGTGCTAGACAGCGCAGCCGATTGCACAACGCCAACAGGCACAATTTGAAAAAATGAACACATGTGTGTTCGTGTATCATGGTGAATTTCAAACACACTCCAGCACTGATATAATTCGAATGGATACGACCTCTATCCATCATAATACCTGTTGTAGTGAATACGGATAATTTAATAATTAATAATTATTAAGATTAAGTAATAATTAATATAATTATTACTTAATCTTACCCCAGAATATTCACAATATCTGTAGGAAGATATTGTAGATACGTATTATTTTGCTCTAGTCGATTGATCAAGGGCAGCCAGAAATGAGACCCTTCGGAAGCATTCAACCGACCCTGTTCACAACACTATGGTGAGAATGGGAAGTCTGTTTACAGGAAAGCTCTGGATTATGGGCCGTTTCAGTGGACCGAGCGGCATTATTATTATTATTAATAGCGGCATTATTATTATTCGAAATCTCCATCCGGAGATTTCGAATGGATACGACCTACTAAAATTCAATAAAATATAGAATGGAAAATAAAAGTTTTGTATTTTGTGCAAATGGCTAGTCCTTCATTATTCCTATAGTGCGGCACGCGGGGCCCTCACAATGGGGAATGCTGTTTGTCGGTGGTTGGTATGGAACGAACCACCAATATATTCTGTGGATCGAACTTTCCTGAACAGACTTCCCACACTTCTTCCGGTGAATCTCCACCGTTGCATATTTGCATTTCGTGGTTCGTCGAGACGATAACGAAGGCAGTTCCGTGGACGCTCGGGAAAATTGCCTACCTAGCTTCGAAGATCCGATTTTCATCTACCTTCCATTTTAACATAATTGCTAATTCTCATATAATCCCCCCCCCCAGCCCGGAGTATCTGGGTTTTCATTACGACATGAATCTCGCATCGCCAATATGTCATACAACCCGTGTCATAATGCTGGCATAATTGTATGCACGTTGATATATATATAGGGCTACGTTAAGCACGCACGCATTCAACGTAAAGCGCAAGCTGTTCTCAGTTAAGTAGATCAACGCACAGTATGGTTAATATGATGTTTCACTTTTCACTTGTTTATTGTATTGAGGTGAAGGTAACGGGAACTACAGGAGAAGGTTCTGAGGCCGCTCGGTCCACAGAAACGGCCCATGACTTAGACAGAGCTTCCCTGTAAAGAGACTTCTCATTCTCACCATAGTGTTGTGAACAGGGTCGGTTGAATGCTTCCGAAGGGTCTCATTTCTGGCTGCCCTTGGTCAATCGAATAGAGCAAAATAACTTAGTAAAACGAAGCTCACCCTTGCCACTAAAACCATGAATGAAACGCAGTGCGTTCATTCGGCTTGTTAGTCTCTTATGAATATAATATAGATTATACACCTTGCGCGGACCTCGGAGCTCGAGCGAAAAGCAACAACGTAACGCGGCCTGCTTGAGCGACCAGGTTCTAGTGCTGGTTTTTCGACTATCGTAACGCTGACCTATACCATTAACTTCCGAACTGATATAATCATGTCATGTCATACCTCATCCACCTTGCTGGTTTTGTTGACAACTATGAACTCTAGATAATTTTGTGCTACCTACCCCTCGGGGGAAGCACGTAGGTGCACGGGTTCGATCCCCACCGTTGCACATTCGCATATAAGGACACATCCTATAACGAATGTCGAAAACAGTTCTGTGGATGTTAAATGTTGGCTGAGAGTCTGCCCATAAAATTGCCCACCTACAATTCTCGCACGCTTCGAAGAGCCTGTTTCATCCACCAACTTCGTTTTTGCATAATTCTGGTATCAGCTTCTTCAAACTAAACACTTCCATATTATTTTCGGTTCCGGGATGAATTTCGTAATTGTTTCTTGCCTTCCGATATATTCGACTATCGGGCTGTACTCGACTTAACGTATTTACGGAGTAAAAAACGTATCAATTGATGTTTGAGGTTCTGCGTTCAATTTGGGCAAATCGATTTCAAACGCCTTTCAAAGTCGATAGTAATATAAAAAATCTAACCCAAGTGTTTACATTGCTACGCACTGCGGCGCCGAAGCTTACTGCCGTATTGCTTAGGGCCAATAGTAGGATTTACCTTCAAAGAGATGACCACAAGGCATATCGACATTAGCGAAGACAAGAAACGGGCATGGATACCAACGAGATTTATTTGTTCTCTAGTGTTGGGAATAGTCTTCCTTCAATGGTCCCCTTGCGCTTTAGCCGGTTCGTTCATCCTTTGTTTGACTATAGGACATGCATATCTACGTAATTAATTGTATAATTACCCCCAGCTGACCCCCAGCTGCTGGATGTGGTCTTCCAGCTGACCCTCAGCGGAAGATTTATATTTGTATTTTCAAAGTTACAATGCTCTCT
The DNA here is from genome assembly GCA_019614645.1 of Stratiolaelaps scimitus. Taxonomy (NCBI): domain Eukaryota; kingdom Metazoa; phylum Arthropoda; class Arachnida; order Mesostigmata; family Laelapidae; genus Stratiolaelaps; species Stratiolaelaps scimitus. The sequence goes on from JABWDB010000012.1 coordinate 7,772,449, forward strand.
TTATCTCACCCTCTCTCTCGTAATATACTTTATCTAGTCGCGCATGATAGCAAATTCCAAATGACAGAAATAAAACGATGTCAAGCCCTTCTCTGGAGAAGCGTCAAACGCGTTTAATATGCATTGTTTATGCATTGTTGCTCGTCATCCATGAGGCGGGGTGATTGTTATGACGATCCCGACAATAGGCTGAAGCACGAAGGTCCTGATGGCTCAGGGTGCATCTTTAATGCACTCTCCACCTTTTTTTAGTAAGGGAATGAGGTACATTTGAAGGCAATGATTGAGGTTTAATACTAAGTCGCAGGTCTGGGACTAGGATCTTCGTCGAGTGCCTTGGGTGTTCAGGGACTTCCGGAGGTCGTCAAGGAAGCTGTTGTAGTTGTGGATGTGGCAATTAGGGGATATTATACAGAGTATAAGATATGCCCTGAGAAGTCTATAAAGGAAAACTGTGTCCACCCCTCAAGTATTATAGAAACTCTGTATCACCCAAGGCATGGTTGGGAATACATGCACATATGGGCATAGATACAAGAAATGGGTCCTCGTAATGGCCTAGCATTTCTATAGAGATGGCAGATCATAGCCTGCTGGGTATCCGAGGTTGTCGAGATATGCACTGGTCAGATGGACGCATAATTTTACTTGCGCTTTCAAAATGTCTTATGGTTTGTTACAGTCTGCGATGGAGACCCATTCGGTTCGCCTCATTGCGATGCCGAAGATCAATTTTCGGACGCGTCGGCTAGAAGGAGTTATACCGCACTTCGTAAGCAACACATCTGAAGAGGAAACGTCACCACAATGGATTTACGAGATCAAGATCTATGTACATCTACGCGGGGCACACTTATCTCTGCGAGATACTCTTTAGTATTCCTAATATTCCCTTTTAACCGGTTGCAGCAAAAACGACAGAACTGGTTCCGAGGAGCTTAAGTGAGAGAAATTGTCTATTTTTATTTGAAATTGTGTTTAGCGATCGTAACAAGCATCTTTGCTGTAAGCGAAGACACGTGCAAAGGGCAGAGACTGCCGATATCTGCAGCGAGTTGTGCAAAAGAGTATACAATACACGCATCCGCCACCTGAACTCACCATTGCTTGTGGCTGTGTCGGCAAAACGAACACTCACAATATATTGTTTGGATATCATTTTTCCCAATAGCACTTTTTGGTACAAATTGATAAATCGGTATCTAGCGGTATCGGTATCTGCCATCGGTATCTAGGGTCGTACTATATCTATCTCCATCTTCATTCAAACGGTGAACGAGCATAATTTATTAGTTAAGAGCGTGCCATCATCTTCGCTTGCTTGCTTTCAGTGCCTCCTACTAACGTCCTTCAGATCGAAAAGCATACTATTGTTCAAGACGTCTTCGTCAATGTGTCCTTTCCAAAATGCAATGTATTGCCTGAAGCTTACAATTTGAGCTACAGAGTTTCTCGTTGGAAAGACCCGAGATGGCTTGATTTGGGCGATAATCACTCCGTTGTGCTGAACTTTCCTCCCCGGACCGAGCTAGTCTTCGCAGGTGAGGTGACCTGTGGCGAATTGACAGAGAATTTACCTGAGAAAATCGTGGAGACTGGCGATGCAGGTGAGCAATGGTTATTAGTAATTATGTCGGAACTACTGACGAACCACGGAGGAAATCAATATATATATATATATATATATATATATGTGCATCAATCTAGTACTTCCAGCAGATATTTGGTCTTGACATAGAGCAATTGTAGACAACGGGACAGCTCATCAGCCTGTTCTTTTCGGGATGACTTGCCAAGTACTAATCAGTAACTAATCAACACACGTTGGAAGGTGATAGATGTCATGAACGTTCTCTGAATATCTTCTGTAGTACAACCCGATATGACAGTGGGCCTCAACTTCTTCCAGCACCTCCAAGACGGTTAAAAGTTATTGGCTTAAATGACTCCCTGGACACCGTGTTGGTGAAATTCCCATCTGCTAAATGGTGCAAGCATCGTCTCCACTACCATCTGTCTTATAGAACTGCCCGAGAGCCAATTTATAATCAACAAGAACTAAAGCTACCATCGGGCAAAGATGAAATCGTTTTAGACTTAACTTTGGGCTCGACGTACACCTTCGATGGCCACATCCACTGTGGTGAAATAGTTGAAAAATTAAGTAACAAGATTACAGTCAGAGGTGAGTACAATATGCGTATTGACCCCTGCCTGTTAAACGATGGAATAGGTTATCGTTGATAGCAGTCCTTGCGAAAAGCAACAGGCACAAAATCGTAGTATAACGCAATTGGATTTCACAGCAGGACCGCGGCTGGGCTTTAGCCTCCTCGAGACCACGCTCTCGAAATTTTAATAACCCTGCATGCCACCAATATCGACACCTTAATAAGTGTCGATATTGGGGGCAGTTTGTCAAACAAGAATCATGCCATTATTGAATTTAGGTCATCGAAGTCAGCGCCAACTCATTATGACCCAATTGGGAATTGGGAAGTATTAAATCGTTGTGAGCATCACTCTCCATTTTCCAAGCTGACGTAACAGGCTCAAAAGAATCAGTTGCGATCCAACAGCCGTATTCTTCCTTTGGCAGTCGTAAGGGTGATCGAGAGTTTGAAGGTGGTGCGATCAAATCCAGTGAAGGTGCGGATCGCTGCATATCCGAAATATAACCGCTCAGTATCTAGCTACAGTGTGACATGGGTTTGCGAGGCTGACGATTACTCCATGGCGCGTACATTCCCGTATAGTGGTCTAGTAACGGTATGTAACGGTTATTTTTGGCATATTTTAGGTAGATGTCGTTTAAAAAATACATCGATTCTTCCCATTTCGATTCTAGTTTCGATAATTCTTGGAAGTCGTCGATGACCTTCCGATCCAAACAAACTTGACCTCGCTTGAGCTTGCTGCCTGTTTCATTATCATGACGGAGAGGGAACTTGATATGCATCAGCTAGTTGAGGATGCCTTTTGCAGGTAGGTGTTCTACCCGGGATAAGCCCTGGAGCGAAATACACGGTTATAGCCGTTGCTATACTGGAACCAGTGTTGTCAAATAGGTTTGAGGGATCGCCGTTATCTGTGATATTCACTGCACCGAGATGTGACGTCTGCCCGAAAGAAGGTAAGCATTAGTACCTTTATTAGGTAGTAAATGTGTATTGAACACAACGCAAGATAAAGCACTGCGTGTAATGAAGAACAATGACGCCTTCCGCGTTAATTGTTCATTTTAACCATGTGGGGCTAGCAAAAAAGCGTCGCATCAATAGACATATGCGTAACGATGAATAAAGGCTTCAGTTGGAATAAAAGGCATTATATAATATGTCGGTTACACGAGCACGCTCGTGAAACAAGAATAGCCATATGAAACTCGGCCATAGGATCTTCCAGATGGTTTCACTATAGAGCCTATGCATACGTAATTACAAATGAAGTTCATAGGGTTGCTTGTACAATCAGCAAAAGCTGTTCCAGAGTAGATTCAGCAGCGTCAATCAAACTCGTACATTACTACTAGCCTGCACGAGCAGATGTACAAGATATAATTTCTTCTTCTTCTATAACGCACTATGTATTATGGACATTTGCGGGATTTTTTTTCACAGCGATGAGAGTTATCAAAACATTTCACTTCAGCGGATCAACAAAAGGAAGGCACGCGGTTGATTTCGCGATCGACAGATATGAGCAAGCGGCCAACTTTAGCGAATTTGACCTTACTTATTGCCACCCCATGATTTGCTTCGAAAGGTCGATATCGACTAACGAGTCCGGCACGGTAAGCAAACCACGTCCGCGTATGGAAGATAATGTTATCAACCATTCGATGCATCATTATCATTAAAGAATTAGCTTAAACATTGAATCATACCTACAAATTGTATTGGGAATTGTTCCGTATCCTTATTCTCAGGCAGATCCTCTTTACAAAGTTCACCAAGGCCTTACGATAAAAACAGACCATCAAAACTCTGTTCGAGTATTAGGATTCATTGCGCAAGCTTATAATATGTTTACAGTAGGCATGATATATTTGAGACTCGGATGTTCTAAACCCAACTAATCCGTTAGCGCCGAAATGCTAAAATGCGTGGCCAATGCCTTTGAACGGGTGGGAAGTAACAGTAACGTACTATCACTTCGTGATAGTACGTGACACCATACCAGCTATAAAATTGTATCTAATTGCTGTATGCCTCTATGTAGAGTTTGAGGCTAGGAGTTTTCGACCAAATCGACTACTGGGTGACGTACAACGTCTCAGTGATTCCTCGTATGCGCAAGGGGTCCGAGATCATCTTAGGGGAAGAATATTCAACTGCATTCAAGATGTCAACATGCTCAAATTGTGCAGGTACGTTCTCGGTACTGGCAATGCAGTGGTTGTTAAGCATTATAGAAGTATTCTGCGGTATTAAATAATATTCTGCGAAGGTGCTTAATACTGGGTGATTTCAGCAAAATATCCGGAGAATCCCTTTCTTTGTAAAATAGTTTTATTATGTTATTTTCAGTGTTATATGGCGCTCTTACCATGTGTCTGGTGAATCACCAGAAAGATTTCGTCGATATCAAGGTAGATCTACCTATCGCGAAGTGTACAAACCCAGAGTATACCTTTCAATACGAAAGTTTCCCGGAGGAACGCTCCGCTATAGTAGCTGAATTCGGCGCGTCTCGTGGCACCCAACGAAAGTTTAACCGCACTCACATTAAGCCACAGCAAACGGATGTTGTATTGAAAGGCTTTTTATATTGGGAGGATATTGGCATGAAACTGGTCGTGGACTGCGGTGGACTCCCCGACACATACTATGGACGAATCAACACTGGACCTGGACGTGAGTCGCAAACGTTACTGCTATTTCTTGGCCCAACGCTCGTTAGTTCTTCCGTTTGTGCTTTTACTTCATGCGGAAGATACCAACTACTTGACACACCTAGTACTAGGTCCGCAAATGTAGAACATTGTTTTCACTATGACGGGCTATTACTGCTACTTATTATACTTATTATACTACTGTTAGAATAGAATGGAGAGCTCATGAGTCTATCCTATTCTTGCCGACAAAGCTTTGATGAAGCCCATAGCAATAAAACATAGGGATGAGTATTATCTCTTAAGTATAATCTAATATTCTGTGTATACTTGCTTACTCTTTTTACAGAACCACACCCAATTTCCTATGTCGAGCTGGTGAACTTTAGCGATACGTCGGCAGTTATCAATGTTTTCACCGACATCCGATTTAAGCATGGAATACGCCCCCTAAGTACTTTCCATGTCCAGATTAGACCTCCCGACATGGAAGAAGAGCTGGTATCGCTTCATTTCAACTACACCGGCATTCGAACGGTAGGTAACGTTATCGTCATCAGAGTCAGAGAAATCAGTTTAATGCGTCCCAAGGCATAGTTTGCTCAGTGAACGTATTTTGGCACGAGCGTTCACTGGGTACAGTCCGCTGGGTACTACCGGCGTCCTTGAATTGTCTGGTCATCCAATTGAGGAAGTCTGAGGATGTTGAAAATTGCTTGAAATTCATTCAGCACGTACCAAGGGGGTTACAGCTCAAATTGATAAGAACGATTTGGGGATACTGCTCTTGTCCATGAGACCGAAATGATGTCAGTTCTTGTTACCTCCTTGGGCTGGTTTGTTTCGAATCACCTATCCTTTGTGAGCTTTACGGGCTTCGATTGAACGGCGGGGAAAGAAGACCCTGTTGAGCTTGGCTCTAGTCTGACTTTGTGAAGAGATATAGGAGGTGTCTAAAAGTAAAGTGCTACCATTACTTTAGGCTCGAATCTATTCGATACTGCTACCGCCATTGCCCGTTCACCTGGTCGCAGCCATTTTCCAGTCCCCTATACAGGCTCACCCATGTCTCGCCCAGCTGCAACGCTATGCTCTAAGCGACTCTTTTGTCTGCCTATACATCGTCAAATAGTCTCGCGAACATTCCTCACGCATTTTCAGGCGACCAGGACTAGGTAAATGAGGGACCCATTTTGCACTTTTCTGTTATCCTCAGATTATTTGCATGCCTCGTGAAACGTGTCGTCCGTCGAATTATCAGAGGCATGCCGATTTCAGCCGACGAAAGTCGTCAATGACCAAGCCCTAGTTTTCTCGATATTCATCATGGCCCCGCACAGCTTGCCTAAACTGCGCACACCTACGGCGCGTGCACACTAACCAACCAATTTATTCTCTTGAAAAATAAACCTGACACTTTTCTTCTGAGAATACAAGTCTGAGTGACCTGGTCCGCCGGTTACCATTTCGAACGCCCAATGAAAGCCGAATGCAAGCCTGCTTGCTAATTTGTGTCTCACTACTCGCCAAATTTGAATTCAAACCGGCCAATAATATGAACACAGCGCAACACGATAAGAGTGTCACTTTTTGGGTCAGCCTAATAATAGTCATCATATTTTGTTAATTTTGTTATTCTGGGATCGTTGATCCCCTTCGGTTGTCCATTATAATCCTCACGAAATTAGTTCATGCAACAGAAGGGAGTCATGTATACCGGTAGATTTAACATGCGTTCTGACCCACACTACTGGAATTACTTTTATGCTGGATGTTGTTAAATGCGTGCCAGGCAAGAGGGTGAAGTTGTAGTAAAGTTTACCGGGCCACATTAAGCGTAGCCGACATCGCAGACTGCAGGGGCGAACGAAACTTTCTTTCTTAAGCCTCAATAATCTCTGGTGTATTCTGGTGTACTCTGGTGTACTCTGGTGTACTCTGGTGTATTCTGGTGTATTCTTTCTTCCTACCTAGAGCCCAAATTGGTTTGGTGATTTTTTTGATTACGTCCAAATCGAGAACTTATTAACTGCAGCCACTACTATTACAGGTGATTGAGATCCCACATGGCGTACGAGAAGGATACCGACTTTCGGTGTACCCTGTTATTGGTTACCCATACGGTGGCATATATTTCGACATGCATATTGGGCGAGCCTACACTCTCACCGTGACCAACAAATCGGGTATACATAATTATATGAGGGGGACGTGATATTGAATGTATGCCATGAATTATGTCATCGTTCTTGAAAGGCTAATGCATTTCAACACCGTGTACCCCCTTCTGGAACTCTTCAGTAGCTCGCAGTGAGGTGTCTACAGGCCCAGCCACGTGCACCACACATCCTCCTTGCCGTACGGACATGACGTGGTTAGCTGACTCTCAGCTCCTTCTCTCTCTCTCTCTCTCTTCCAGACTTCCTCTCTTGGACCTCTGTCCGCTTTCCGTCTGTAAAAGACTACTGTGGTCAATAGGGTGTCCGTAGGAAGCTCCGTGTACGTAAACACGGGGTTTTCTACGGACGTTTTATGACGCATACAGGGGATGTACGGTGCCATTCTGCACAGTGGTAGCTGTGCCGCAGACCACAGTAGTTGCTACTACTACTTTTCAAATCCCGAGATGCTGCCCATTACAGTAAATATGGCTCCACCAAGATATAAGCTTCTGTCTCACAAATTTCCCTTTTATACCGACTCCCTTACCCACCACGCCATGCCCGCAGGCCAAGACAAGATACCGACTTGAATCTAGGCAAAGCTCACGGCACAACCGAAATGGTCGCTATGATGGACCGTTTCATATGCTTTATTATTGCATGCGATTACTGCCGCGTATATACATACATACATAGATACAATATAGGGCGCCGCAATTTTAGGATTCCCTGAGCAGGGGACAAGTGTGTTTGTGTAGATGCCTCGCTCGTTCGTCAGTCGGCCAATTTATCTTCACGGTGAATTCCGTCGCTATATCGCGGGATTTCTGTGTATTTTTACATCGTTTTTATTTAAGACTCTCGTTTTAAGGTGTTTCCTCGTCTACTCGTGTCTGATAATCTGTGCAGGTGGACAAACAAACAAGGCCCCTCTTTAGGTAGCGGGAAATGACATCTTGCTGTCAGCAACACTGGTCGGCGTCACACTTGCTGCTTAATTAGTCAATTAACGTTCACTGTTTTCTTATGCAGAGTCGACAGTTCTCGATATCCGACCACATCGGCTTTCGGTTCAGATCTTCTGGAGAGGCATGCGGGAAACCTTTATGACACAAGTTTGTCCTAAACACTGGGTCTTTACAAAAAAAGGGTGCAAAACTGGAGTTCGCATGGCTGATTCACCGGTATGTTCTTGCTGAATCTTACACAAGCATCTACAACTTTGACTAAGGTGTATGTCCAAATTGCAGAGGTCGATTTCTAGAATGATAATCGAAGGTTACGCTGCGTATCGGATTCTATTTTGCTGTCTTTGGGCTCGTGCCTTGGATCATTGTTTTGATTTCAACTCTCTATTGTGAGATTCTATCGGAATGTAGCTGGATTGCGTTTAACCTTGGAACTTCCGACAAGCTAACAATGAATTCTGGCGTGTCTCATTCCCCTGGAAACCAAGCAGTTCAGATATTCATAATAAGGGACTGCTTGTATTTTATGCAATTCGCAAATTCACAAGTGCAAGTTACTATAACAGGTTCTTCGGATTACCCTATTTCCTGGCATCGAATATGATATGTTCGCTTACTACCGTGACGACAATGGGGTCGTAGACGAACGGACAACATTCACCATACCCGAATGCCTTGTCGATTGTAAAGGTATGGGCCAAACATTTTACTAGATAGGCGTGCGCATGATATCAATACTTGACCACAGGGCTCCTCATAGATTTGGAAAAATAAAGCTGGAACCTCCACTGGCGGCTGGGCCAGGGAACGATGACAAAGCTTAGAGAATTACTTAATAGCGGAGCTTACACGATGTTATTGAATAGGGCAACCTCATCGGCTCGATTTATCTTCTCTTGAATTAGCGCTTCGTTTTTTGCAGAATTGTCAGATGGTCAACTGGACGTGATCGTTTTGGCGCAAGGCGCCCAAGAAGCCGTGAATATCGTCATTTCTTTGGATTCAAATAAAGCATTTGAAGGATTTATTTCTTCTAGAAATGAAGATTCCGGCGAATACTGCCACACATACATAGAGGCATCAAGGACACCACATGTAGTGACAGGACTCGATCCTTACACGACGTATACGATCAAGATTCGTATCCCTTACGAGCCGAGCTTCTTTCCACCTAGTTTCCTACGACAGGATGTATACACAGGGGGCGCAGGTATGTAATTGAATCAGAGGTCGAGCCCAGTGGCGTGGTCCATTCGTATGCGCATTGCAATCGGAGGAGACACGTAGGTGTACGGGTTTGATCCCCACCGTTGCATCTTTGCATTTAGGGGCCCGTCTTTCGAAGCAATGCAAAAGCAATACCATGGTCGTAGTGTTGGCCATGTCACCCGAGGGGTTTATGCTACCTGTTAACATGATCCACACTACTAGAATTACCTTTTCTTCGAATTTTGCGCTTACTGGGGCACGTTGTTGGTCCAGTTGTAGCCTGCTGTCTTGTGTAAAAATAGTGATCTCTCTCTGGTGGGGCCAAACGATACCAAGCAAAAAGCACCCAAGTGGTACCCTTGACACTCTACAAAAAGGGTATGCAGTGTAAATAAGATCATAAGCACTTGGCACATTGTTGGCCAATAGGAGTACCCCGAGGGCGATTCGCCAGCAATGTATCAGTATATGGATTATTCTCCATTTTTAGAATAGAACTCTGAAATTTGCCTCTATTGTGTGCGTTGTATGTATTGGCCTTTCGTTCGACGACCCTTCCCGCTGAAGAGGTGTTTCCAACGCTACGCTTTTATATTCTCCCGGGCTCGCTGTCTGGCTCGGGCTACGTGAATCCAAGTTTTTTTGTCAATGTGCCGCATTGGCCTCGCACCGACATCGCAAGATTTGTCTTAAACTTCTGCGAAATTTGGACTCGTGCAGAGTGTATCCGTCACCAGCTAATTACTTCTAAATCCATCGCTGTGGTACGTACGGTAGATGGTGCTCGTTTTCTTCAACCAGATGCACTGCCTATAGGAAAAGGCTGCACTCTTGCTTAAGGCTAAATCCCAGACTCCTTTTGGTTATTCGGGCATCGAGAACTGCATCGGCTACGTTGAGTTTGTGAAATTTCGGATTGCGTGCTCTATGTAGATGCTGACTAGATATGACGCGAGAATCCTTCAGGAGACGAACCACCAATTAATAATTTTGTATTACAGATTGATGGGTTACCCTATCGTGAGCTCGTCCAGTTTTCGACGAGTCTTCCCATGTTCCTATCTAAGTATTGGTACAGGGTCGCGGTCACGCCGTACATTCGGATCGGTTTGACTACCATCGAGGGACGGACGACTGATCAGTTCGCTCAACTCAGTAAGTTCGCCGTAGAAAGTCCTTGTTATTGATGTCGGAGAAACGTAACTAGTGGATTCTTTTCATCACCATTTAATGTAGAAGAACTATGGGAAATCCAGTAGCGTTCATGATGAACAATACGTGATTTTTCTCAAGGATCCCCATTCCAAGTCCAATCATTACAACGCGGTGGGCGTTTTAGTGTAGCGCATAAATGCATGTCCCACATTCACCAAATAGTAGAAACCCACCGTGAGTAAAATCGTAAGGAAGCTGAACGCAAACACCCAGTTTATACAGTGTTGGGGGGTCAGCTGGAAACAGCTGGGTCAGCTGGAAACTGAGGGCTGGAAAACAGATAGGGAAACAGGGCTGCAGCCCTGAGGCTGACCCTCTAGAGAAACAGGGTGGGCCCAGCTGACCGCCAGCTTTTTTTCCAGCTGAGCCGTCCCAACCCCTATACAGTGCTGACCCCCCTGTTTCTTCTCTATTTCAGATGTATCACCATATGAGCTCAATATACACCGTAAGTGTCACACAAAATATTCAATCTTTATATAATCGCCATTTAAACTCGGCACGACGATGAGTGGCGACCGTGAAGGACATTTTGATTTAGGCGCGATTTTACTACTATAATAATACTATTTTCATAGTCTTCGCGTTGGCATGATTTATTTGCTGCTTATTCATGTTGAGAGCGATACCGGATGGAGATTACTGAGTCACTTGTTCATGTTCTCGAAAATATAAATTGCGGTCCATGAACTGCAAAAACCTTGACTGCAAGATACTTGGTGTTGTATTGTCTTGCAAATAGTAAATAAGAGATAATAAAACCATGTAAACATGTTTAAATGTTTAACATCTTCCTGTAGCCCTACAGCTGGCGTTGGGAAATGGAACAGACGATTCTGTCGACATCAGGATTCTTCTCTGTCCCAAGTGTAACAGTCCAACATACTCTATTCGCGTTAGGAACGCATTCGATCAGATGTTGTATGCAACTGGTGTCGGAACGGAGTCTCGCGTGGCCCTCACACCACCTGAAGGATCATCTGAAGTGTTGCTCAGAGGTTTTCAGAGGAATGAGGACATTCGGGTCGAATTAACAATCGACTGCGTGGATGCACCGACCTACAGACAGATCGGATCGATCTTCACGGGGCATGGATGTGAGTGTTATCACGAAGCCTCTTGGCTGACCTTTGAAAAGTGTTTGACTGTAATAGAGCATTTTAACGATTCATTAACTCCAGGATGATTTGATTCAATCTAAGATTGAAATATTGTGAGGGTGTTGAGGGTTGATTTCCTTGTTCTCTTATCTAGATTATTATTGAGAATCTTCGCCCAGAACTGTTGAAATAAAGACAACGAAACAACCATTAAAAACAGGCATAAGTATTGTATTTGATTCGTTGGTCGGTCTGCCAGAAAATTGTTGGCGTACCGCCGAAACGAATTCATATTGGTCTGCTTTTTCTTCGCAAATTCTGCCTCGGTGATCATTGGCTCAGGATCGGTTTATAAATTGATTTAGACCTAACGGTGACGATCTAATTATATTCTGGGTTATTTCGACAGCGCCACGCCCGATTCCCGCTGTTGCGATAGAACCGTCGCCTTTTTCTGCGGTTGTCAAAGTCTTTGCCGATGAGCGGTGGACATTGCGTCGCGCTCCATCGGCCGGGTACCTCCTACAGTGGTGTCGTCCTGCTCTGATACAACGCGTATGCATGAACAAGACAAGCCCATTTGACGACAGCACAACGGTAGGTGTGGTACTATTGGTAAGCTAGGGGAAGCCAGTGGCGAGGTCAATGTATGTGATGTGTGCGTTAGTTCAGCGTGTCTATATTGACTATATCATACCTGGAACCAAGTCCCGAGTTCATGGTGTAGCCTGTAGGATATGTGACGCGTACTAAACCACGATCGCTGTGGCCTGTAGAAGATGCAGAGGCCTTAAATGTGAAGGGGCCGCCTTTCTTTACCACAATGAGTGCAGTGAACTACGAGAACGGCCAGCGAACTCGGAACGACAGCGTTAAAGAAATATGCGATTGCTGTGCATGGGGAAAAGGTAGAAGCGCCGCCATAGTTTTGACACCATCTCCTTTAACAGGATAGTTTTTAGCATTTTAATCTGTTTCCATTGAATGAGTCTGTTCTTGGGTCATACTGGACACGCTGCATACTATCCTTGCCGTATGACTTATACAACCATATTGATCAAGCATATCGCGCGAATTACGTGGCCGAGATGGTGGTCAACTACACACCCCTGTCTTCGCCTTCCCGATATATTACATTCTACTGAACTTACTCGAGCTTCAGATTTTCTCCCATTTTGTAAGATTCCATTGCTTGTGGTTGTACACTTTTCAGGTTGTCTATATCGACGATCTAATGCCTGGAACGAATTATGAGCTCGTGGTATGGCCTGTAGGATCTGTGATACGTACTAAACCAGAATCGCTGTCGCCTGAAGGAGATGCAGAGGCCGTAAATGTGACGGGGCCGCCCTTTTTTACCACTTTCGTCACCGAAAAATATGAGGATGAAGGTAAAGAAAACATCGTGTCAAGTGGAGAAAAATTATATTTTGATTGACTTTGGTGATTGGGTGTCCGCGGCGGTTCTGACGGCCAGTGAACACCGTGTGTACTTGTGACGCGTGAAGTTTACGCTGTTTCTTCAAAGGGGAGGATTATATAATATCACTGGCCGGCTGCACACGCGAAATATCAAATTCCTTGTACCCCCGAAACGAATTCAAATATTTGGGGGTATTGCCTGCTGTTCCTGTAAAGGTACAGTGATGCGTGATGTAGTGGTGTTGTTGTCGTCGCTGTAATACTAATATTGCATCTTGAACCCAGTTATATTCGAAAACGAATATCATCACGTTACTATACTGTTAGTACTGCAAAAACAGAAGTAGTTTTATGCTCTTTTCATTATATTCGGCACTCCAGATTCAAGTGCAATCATGGAACAACCACAAATAACAATACGTTTGCATTTCACTTCGCCTTCGGGTGTCAAAACCCAAGGACTCGCGTGCCATTTGACTTGATTGAAGATCTGATCGCCCGGTTCAGCTATGCTGAACTGACCCTTTCGTATGCCGTCCCAAAGAGCTATGATCCCTTGGCAGGTCGATCGACATACTGGCCTGTTTGCGAGATGTCGTCTCGCAAACAGGCCAGTATCGCGCGTAAATCGAATCTAATTTTCCAACAAAGGACCAAATCATCATTCGTGCCCAGAAGTTGTGAAATCATCAGTCTCAATGAGTCTCGAAAAATGTTCCTCGGTTTTGGGGAAAAGTACATACATCTCAGTACCTGACATCGGCCTCTAGTAGTAGTAATTTACTGGCAATCGCACGACACTGAATCCTTATCATTTTAATAATCTTCTATGTTAGGTTTACCGGATTACAAAGTGGAACCTTCGGAGTTTTCGGCTATCATTCGACGAAACGCCAATTCGAGTCGTTACCGCCTTTCTGAGTACGAGAAGTTTATGGTCGAGCTTAAACACTTCAAGCGACACTTCCACAGAGAGTGGTTCTTCGACATACAACCGGTGACGAATTACGCTTATATATATTTATATATATATATATACGTACTACTATCCGTTTTGCATGATCGGTATATGAATATCGACGCTGCTGTGGGTCGAGGCCATCGTTGGTGGTAGGTGGAGGGTGGGATCCGGTTGTCGGAGGCGTGGTGCTTTCGTGAGCGCCTTGCAATCGTAGGAGACACGTAGGCGCACGTGTTCGATAGCCACTATTACACCAAAGCCCGTATTATGAAGCAATGCCGGAAGCAGTACTGTAAACGTAAAAAAATGTTGGCTGCGAGTCAGCCCGAATTTTTCTAGCAGAGAGATGGCAACTCGCATCTTGCCGCGATGTTATGCACTATCCACCAATATAGCTATATTTTTAGAGCAAACTATTTACCTGCGTCTGCTCTCCCAGCCAGTAATTGGACTAGCAGAACATAGAAACATAGAATTGTAGAAAGCTTGATAAGAAGGGCGATACTTTAGAATAGGCCAACTACTCATAAATCTACGAGCAATCCTTTGCTCATATCCTGATCTTAACTGAGTCTATTTAGAACCTGTTTCTATATCTGTACATTCCGTTATGAAAGACAATACTCAGAATATGTATTTCGTTTTATTGTAATGCTCTTAACATCACGCCTTGTCTCTATGGACCCTGCAGGAAACCTTGTTGACAGGTCTTATTCCTGGAGATGACTATGAATACACGCTATGGGTCGACACGAGCCTCATCCACAGACGTGAAATTGAGCACGTAAAATTCAGAACCAAGGAGTGTTTCGTGAACTGTGAAGGTAAGTAATGTTGTGTCATTCACGAATGGAAGCTCTTATTTGATCCACCCCCTCCCGTCCTCAAGTGTAAACAGTTCGTATCGCTATCGGAATCTACTATAGGCGCCTCTGGCAAAACCCATGAGCGAGTTATTAGTCAAACAATAACTATATTTGCAGGTATCCAGACTGCCGAACCATTGAAGATCGTGATATATCCCACTGCGACTTCGGTTCGCATTAAGGTTCAACTCTATCTGGACTGGGATGGTGGTTTTGGAGAAATCAAGGGCTATATTTCGACCGGGAATCCATTATCTAGTCAGTTCAAATTGAACTATTTCATCAAGAATGAAACTGAACAAATATTCGATTTCTTGTACAGAACCTACACGGTTAAGGTAGCTGTCTTACAGAAAGACTCCCGACAAATCGAGAGATATTTCCGGCATGATGTCTTCGGCAGAGGTTCAGGCAAGTAGACGGATCGCTTTTGGATTTCATGCGCAGTTTATACCTGGTTTTTGTGTCGATGCCGGAAATTACTATTTGTCGAAATGTGTGTATTTCCTTGGCTCTTCATCGGACGGAGGAGGTAACCCATCACAGAGCTCGATGCTAGGCTAGGTGATTACTACTCAAAATGGGCAAAAACGTTTTGATATGCGAGCACGTTGTCAGAAATGATCAAAGATGAACTATGAATTGAGCTAATGAAACGTGCGAATGTATTCCAGTGCATTACCTGCCTCAATCTCCAAAGCTCGGCCAGATCTGCTCTCAAAGAGTGTCTAGTCCATATCCTGAGAGTCTTATGCCAGCTACTCCTCAGCCGTACGAACTAGGTAAATAATATCCCCCATTTTATATCTAAAACTGCTGATGTGCGCTTATGGAGCTGCTGGAACCGCCCCCCCCCCTTATGGAACTGCTGATGCATGCTATATATAAATGCTAGCATGCGTTAGCAAGCCAACAACCCCCCTTAAAAAAAATTTTTTTTTTTAAATTCATCACATGGAAATGTGTCGATGATGGTGAGGCTGGTGGTGGTTAAACCAGCAAATAACAAGTTTTATTTATTCCGCGTGTATTTTTCTCCAATCTAAGAGGGGCTTCGCGACACTCTCGGATACTTTCTCCAAATCGACAGCAACACCGACGGACATCGCGAAGTGTCTATGAATGCCCCACGGCTTAACGGCACAGACGGCCCTGTTATGTACGAAGTCTACGAATGTGTCCACACCCCTTCGACAATTCCGGAATGCAATCGCGGCGTTGAACTGCACATGCATCCTTTAACGGTGCGGTGAATACTGAGGGTGAATACTGATGTGTGTATATACATATATATATATATATTAATATACGTTACGAAGCTGCAGTCGTTTGCTTTCTTGTCTCAATTATTGCAGGTGCGCCATCATAGACTTCGTAGCGAGCAATCTTTAACGGTGCACGTAAGGCCCGTATATCCCGTGGCCATGGTTGGACAAGAGCCGGAACTGTCGATAGTTGAAAGCGAGACAAGACAATTCTCTCAAGCCTCTATGGGTAATAATTGCTAACGCTATTCGTTATGTTCCAGTTTCCTCTTCGTAACTATCACTGGGTAGTTAAGATGGCTGCCTTTTGAATTGCCGTTGGGTATGCGCGCACTGACCCAAGTACGTGCCGAATGTTATAAACCGTGGAACCGATGGAAACAGGATATCGTTTATGGGTTGGTCTTTCACAGAGGATTGAATATGATTGCTTTGTGCTCGAGAAGTCGGTAGGAGACGTCACCGGTCTATGGGGTCTATGCTGCTTGTTATTCTTTATTCGCTCGCATTAAGGCCGAACCTCCAGAGAGGCTTCTTGGAGCCACTCCCCCCGAACAGGTGAAGGCTTTTTTGAGGCCGTCGGAGTACCCAAAGTTTTTTTTATCAATGTCCGGGATTAGCCTCGGCACCGACATCGCAAGATTTGACAAACTTGTACAAGCCCAACAGGGACCAATTAATCTCGTTCTCGTTTTTTCTTTTCAATCAGCAATGTCGAGGGAACTGCAACCAGAGTTGATGCTAGTCGATTTAACCATGGACACCGCGAGCGTGCAGGTCAAAATCGGAGATTCTCTGTGTATACTGAAATACCCGGACATCACAGAGGCACAGCCTGCCATTCACACCTTAATCAGCTATGCTACCAACTATGGTCGGTCTGGCGTAGTTGTGGTGGATCACAGTTATGTGCACACGGAGTACTTCACCATCAAGCACTTCAGACGCCACAGCAGTGTTACAGTTAAGGGAAATGTTACCTGTATA
Source organism: Stratiolaelaps scimitus (assembly GCA_019614645.1). Lineage (NCBI taxonomy): Eukaryota > Metazoa > Arthropoda > Arachnida > Mesostigmata > Laelapidae > Stratiolaelaps > Stratiolaelaps scimitus. Next base: position 7,789,438 of record JABWDB010000012.1, read on the forward strand.
TCGAACGGCAAGCAGCTGTTTGTTGGATATTTGGGATTTATCAAAACAACACTCTAGCCAGACTAGTAGAATTACAGGAACAGAGAGGCGCTTGCGGGAGAGTCAAAAAAGGACTAACGATGGGATGATAGAATGTTACTCTACGTCACGTTACACGTAAGACACTTCATGGCGAGGTAATGGACGGTGATGGACTAGTCGACACCTTTTCAATGTTCTATTCTCGTCGGAAGGCAATCGTACTAAACCTGCTCTGACCTTTGGGCGCGCTACTGGAAAGCGGAAGTGTTCTTCCGTGTTTTTTTAGGTAACTAATCTAAACAGGCATTAAAGTGAGACGAAAAGGATCTCCCAGCCTCGCTACACAGCCACAACTGTCCATTTTTTCTCTGTGCGATCCGCCAATTTGTCCGTTAACATTGGTGCCGTGACCAGTACCATATCCATAAACAGCCAGTCCTCAGCTAAGGGTCAGCTTGAAGACAAAAAAAAGCTGAAGGTCAGCTTTTTTTTGTCTTCAAGCTGACCCTCAGCCTCTCTTTTTGGCTTCAAGCTGTCCCCTCAGCTGTCTCAGCTGACCCTCAGCTTGGCACCAGGACCATATTCTGGTCACGGCACAAGTGTGAATTTCGAAGCTTATCGATAATTCACTGTTCGTCACTTCTGTTAATATGTAACGAAGATGCATACCACCGATTGGGCGGGGACGAGGCGCGTATATACATCATATTTATTTTGAGTGTTAATAGAATATTTTCGAACCGAAATTTTTCGCTGTTTGCAGTCGTTACAGTACCCGTATCAAGGTATTTAAGCACAGACGATTCTACAAGGCAAAACAGACAACATATTCATGTGTTCGTAGATGTGCTCATTTGTCTCGTCGAAAATTTTCAAATTCACCACAGCGACGGACAGAGTTCAGTTCGTCCGACGCATCAACGATTAGATTGTTTTTAGGGCGTTTTCATGGTAGAGGGGCTGTCGTCGATAGCCTTTCACAACGATCGCTTGACCGTATGTTGGGGCGATGATCTAAGTTCATTAGAACTCGCTGATGAGCCCTTAAGATTTCGAATAAATGACAGAAAACTTTTGTTACATTAGTTTTGGAAGTTCAGATTACCATGGTACACCCTTCCTCTATCAGAACCCATAGTGCGGCATCCTGGGGGCTTAGATTTATGTTGGTTGGTTAGTCTACCTTCGGGCGGTACATCTGATGTAAATGCCGATGAACTCATCTTAACCCATAAGTTGACGAGAGCAGGCTTACGTATTTAAGGCTAGAAAAAAGAGACCGGTGTCTGCAGGAGTTCAGTCTGACGCTGACAATGACCCAAATATAACAGAAACAGGGGTCCCTATTCCCCTCAGCTAGGCTCTTATGTGTACGTACGGACTAGCAATAATCTGGCGACGCACGCTTCTGCCGACGCCACAATAGACGCCACGCAAATCATGCGAGGGTAACAGCAGTGGTCTTCCCACCTGCGCTGTACCACGTGCAAAAATGGGGAATATCGTCCATTGTGCTAGATCGAAGTAAAGACGGAGGACCTACTGATTTAGATACGAAATCGGGTGTTGTCTAAATTATGGGAGATTCGTCATCTCCCTCCCCCAGCCTACCTTTATTTGCGCGCGTGGGTTTACAGAAAATTTCGCGACAACATGAATCTCGCGTCGACAATCTCTCGTCCACACGGAATCTTTCGTAGAACTGGTTGAGGACTGGCATGGATTGAATATATGTTGATGTATACAGGGCCATGATATTCAAGCGTGCCTTTCAAGGCTAACCTAAAGGACAAGCTGTTCACGGTGAAGTAGACCATACCGCATAGAATGACACTCCTATAGTTAATATTTTACTTTCTGCTTCTCTTTATCGTGCTGAGTTGAGGGTAACAGCAGTGGTCTTCTCACCTCAGCATTATGACTAGTGTCTGATAACGTAAAGGACAAGCTGTTCTCAGTGGCACAATTGTATGCACGTTAATATATATAGGGCTATGTCAAGCACGCCTTCAACGTAAAGGACAAGCTGTTCTCAGTGAAGTAGATCAACGCACAGTATGGTTTGTATGATGTTCCACTTTTGACTTGTTTATTGTATTGAGGTGAAGGTAACGGGAACTACAGGAGAAGGTTCTGAGGCCGCTCGGTCCACAGATAACTTAGATAGCTTTCCTGTAAACAGACTTCCCATTCTCACCATAGTGTTGTGAACAGGGTCGGTTGAATGCTTCCGAAGGGTCTCATTTCTGGCTGCCCTTGGTCAATCGAATAGAGCAAAATAACTTAGTAAAACGAAGCTCACCCTTACCACTAAAACCATGAATGAAACGCAGTGCGTTCATTCGGCTTGTTAGTCTCTTATGAATATAATATAGATTATACACCTTGCGCGGACCTCGGAGCTCGAGCGAAAAGCAACAACGTAGAGTGGCCTGCTTGAGCGACCAGGTTGGCGACTATCGTAACGCTGACCTATACAGAGTACTACTCACTTCCGAACCGATATAATCATGTCATGTCATACCTCATTCATCTTGCTGGTTTTGTTGACAACTATGAACTCTAGATAATTTCGTGCTACCTACCCCTCGGGGGAAGCACGTAGGGTTCGATCCCCACCGTTGCACATGTAAGGGTACATCCTATGAAGAATGTCGAAAACAGTTCTGTCGATGTTAAATGTTGGCTGAGAGTCTGCCCATAAAATTGACCCTTCCCGCACACTTCGAAGAGCCGGTTTCATCCACCAACTTCGTTTTTGCATAATTCTGGTATCAGCTTCTTCAAACAAAACACTTCCATATAATTTTCGGTTCCAGGATGAATTTCGTAACTGTTTCTTTCCTTCCGATATATTCGACTATCGGGCTGTACTAGACTTAGTAAAAAACGTATCAATTGATGTTGGAGGTTCTGCGTTCGATTTGGGCAATTCGACTTCATACACCAATTCAAAATCGATAGTAATATAAAAAATCTAACCTAAGTGTTTACATTGCTACGCACTGCGGCGCCGAAGCTTGCTGCCGTATTGCTTAGGGCCAATAGTAGGATTTACCTCCAAAGAGATGACCGCAAGGAATATTGAAATTAGAGAAGACAAGAACCGGGCATGGATACCAACGAGATTTATTTGTTCTCTAGTGTTGGGAATAGTCTTCCTTCAATGGTCCCCTTGCGCTTTAGCCGGTTCGTTCATCCTTTATTTGACTATAGGACATGCATATCTACGTAATTAATTGTATAATTATAAGATTTATATTTGTATTTTAAAAATAACAATGCTCTCTCTTGCTCACCCTCTCTCTCTCGTAATATACTTTACCTAGTTGCACATGATAGCACATTCCAAATGACAGAAATAAAACGATGTCAAGCCTCTCTGGAGAAGCGTCAAACGCGTTTAATATGGATTGTTGTTCGTCATCCATGAGGCGGGGTGATTGTTATGACGAACCCGACAATAGGCTGAAGTCTTTGATGCACTCTCCAACCTTTTTTTAGTACGGAAATGAGGTACATTTGAAGGCAATGATTGAAGTTGAATACTAGGGTCCCTACTAGGGATTAGGGTCTTCGTCGAGTGCCTTGGGCGTCTTCCTTGAACGCCGACCACTCTTGATCCAGGTGTGCAAGCCTTGAGTGGGGCCTTGAACTGGCCCCCTCGCAGGCTGCTCCAGAAGGGTAAACACTGTGTCCGGCTCGTAGTTTGTGATTTGGGCGGTCTGTTTGCGGCTGTGGTTGTGGGTGTTCAGGGACTTCTGGAGATCGTCCAGGGAGCTGTTGTAGTTTTGGATGTGGCAATTAGGGGATATATATACAGAGTATAAGATATGCCCTGAGAAGACTGTGTCCACCCCTCAAGTATTATAGAAACTCTCTATCACCCAAGGCATGGTTGGGAATACATGCACATATGGGCATAGATACAAGTACTAAGTCCTCGTAATAGCCTAGCATTTCTATAAGAGACGGCAGATCATAGCCTTCTGGGTATCCGAGGTTGTCGGGATATGCACTGGTGAGATGGACGCATAATTTTACTTGCGCTTTCAAAATGTTTTATGTTTTTTTACAGTCTGCTACCAATTGATAAATCGCACCCGCGCGGATATCTGATATCGATATCTAGCAGGGCTCCATAGTACTATACCTTCATTCAAACGATGAACGAGCACAATTTATTAGTTAAGAGCGTGCCATCATCTTCGCTTGCTTGCTTTCAGTGCCTCCTACTAACGTCCTTCAGATCGAAAAACATACTATTCTTCAAGACGTATTCGTCAATGTGACGTTTCCAAAATGCAATGAATTGCCTGAAGCTTACAATTTGAGCTACAGACTTTCTCGTCGGAAAGACCCGAGGTGGCTTGATTTGGGCGATAATCACTCAGTTGTGCTGAACTTTCCTCCCCGGACAGAGCTAATCTTCGCAGGTCAGGTGACCTGTGACGAAGTGACAGAGAATTTACCTGAAAAAATCGTGGAGACTGGTGATGCAGGTGAGCAATGGTTATTAGTAATTATGTCGGAACTACTGACGAACCACGGAGCAACTCATATATATATATATATATCGAACCACGGAGCAAATCATATATATATATATATCGAACCACGGAGCAAATCATATATATATATAGTCTAGTATTTCCAGCAGATATTTGGTCTTGACATAGAGCAATTGTAAACAACGGGCACAGTTCATGAGCCTGTTATTTTCGGGATGACTTGCCAAGTACTAACCAGTAACTAATCAACACACGTTGGAAGGTGATAGATGTCATGAAGGTTCTCTGAACATCTTCTGTAGTACATCTCGATATGACAGTGGGCCTCAACTTCTTCCAGCACCTCCAAGACGGTTAAAAGTTATTGGCGTAAATGACTCCCTGGACACCGTGTTAGTGAAATTCCCATCTGCTAAATGGTGCAAGCACCGTCTCCACTACCATCTGTCTTATAGAACTGCCCGAGAGCCAATTTATAATCAACAAGAACTGAATCTACCATCGGGCAAAGATGAAATCGTTTTAGATTTAACTTTGGGCTCGACGTACACCTTCGATGGCCACATCCACTGTGGTGAAATAGTTGAAAGATTAAGTAACAAGATTTCAGTCAGAGGTGAGTACAATATGCTTATTGACCCCCGCCTGCTAAACGATGGACTAGGTTATCGTTGATAGCAGTCCTTGCGAAAAGCAACAGGCACAAAATCGTAGTATAACGCAATTGGATTTCACAGCAGGACCGCGGCTGGGCTTTAGCCTCCTCGAGACCACGCTCTCGAAATTTTAATAGCCCTGCATGCCACCAATATCGACACCTTAATAAGTGTCGATATTGGGGGCAGTTTGTCAATCAAAAATCATGCGATTATTGACTCGTATGATTTTTGTTTGAATGTGGAAAACATTCAAAAAGGGGGCGCCTGATCGTATACGGAGTGCCGGACGTAATTGTCTCGGCTGGTGAGTCGTGTCGGTGAGACAAGCTGCCTGACAAGTCCTGTGAGAGGTGCTGCTACCTAGTACCTCGTGTAACGGACAACAAAAGCGGGTGCGTGTGGTCTCCTCGGCGGGAGACTCTCTACCTGGACCGAATGTCAACCGACCCCTAAATTCAGGGGGTTGACATTCGTTCATTCCCGTTGGCTGACTTCGAGAAAATTTCTTTCGAAAACAAAATGCCGGTATATATCTTCCTCGTGGGTTTTTTTCCTGGGCTTCATCGAAGTCAGCGCCAACTTACTATGACACAATTGGGAATTGGGAAGTGCTATTATCCTTTCAATAAAGTGTGATGTGTTTACCCTTAAATCGTTGTGAGCATCACTCTCCATTTTCCAAGCTGACGTAACAGGCTCAAAACAATCAGTTGCGATCCAACGGCCGTATTCTTCCTTTGGCAGTCGTAAGCGTGATCGAGAGTTTGAAGGTGGTGCGATCAAATCCAGTGAAGGTGCGGATCGCTCAGTATCTAGCTACAGTGTGACATGGGTTTCCGAGGAGGCTGACGATTACTCCATGGCGCGTACATTCCCGTATAGTGGTCTAGTAACGGTATGTAACGGTTATTTTCGGCACATTTCATGTAGATGTCGCTTAAAAAATACATCGATTCTTCCTATTTCGATTCTAGTTTCGATAATTCTTGGAAGTCGTCGTTGACCTTCCGATCCAAACAAACTTGACCTCGCTTGAGCTTGCTGCCTGTTTCATTATCATGACGGAGAGGGAACTTGATATGCATCAGCTAGTTGAGGATGCCTTTTGCAGGTAGGTGTTCTACCCGGGATAAGCCCTGGAGCGACATACACGGTTATAGCCGTTGCTATACTGGAACCAGTGTTGTCAAATAGATTTGAGGGATCGCCGTTATCTGTGATATTCACTGCACCGAGATGTGACGACTGCCCGAAAGAAGGTATGCATTAGTACCTTTATTAGGTAGTAAATGTGTATTGAACACAATGCAAGGTAAAGCACTGCGTGCAATGAAGAACATGGACGAAAATGACGTCTTCTGCGTTAATTGCACATTTTAACTATGTGGGGCTAGCGAAAAAGCGTCACATCAATAGACATATGGGTAACGATGAATAAATGCTTCAGTTGGAATAAAAGGTATTATATAATATGTCGGTTACACGAGCACGCCCGTGAAACAAGAATAGCCATATGAAACTCTGCCATAGAATCTTGTGGCACATCCACAAGTCCAGATGGTTTCACTATGGAGCTTATGCATACGTAATTACAAATGAAGTTCATAGTGTTGCTCGTACAGTCAACAAAAGCTGTTCCAGACTAAATTCAGCAGCGTCAATCAAACTTGTACATTACTACCAGCCTGCACGAGCAGATGTACAAGATATAACTTCTTCTTCTTCTATAACGCACTATGAATTATGGACATTTGCGGGATTTTTTTTCACAGCGATGAGAGTTATCAAAACATTTCACTTCAGCGGATCAACAAAACAAAGGCACGCGGTTGATTTCGCGATCGACAGATATGAGCAAGCGGCCAACTTTAGCGAATTTGACCTTACTTATTGCCACCCCATGATTTGCTTCGAAAGGTCGATATCGACTAACGAATCCGGCACGGTAAGCAATCTCGGCCTTACGATAAAAACAGACCATCAAAACTCTGTTCGAGTATTAGGATTCATTGCGCAAGCTTATAATATGTTTACAGTAGGCATGATATATTTGAGACTCGGATGTTCTAAACCCAACTAATCCGTTAGCGCCGAAATGCTAAAATGCGTGGCCAATGCCTTTGAACGGGTGGGAAGTAACAGTAACGTCACGTATTACGCGACGTGTAGTCGTATATTTGGAGTGTACTTCGTGATAGTACGTGACACCATACCAGCTATAAAATTGTATCTAATTGCTGTGTGCCTCTATGTAGAGTTTGAGGCTAGGAGTTTTCGACCAAATCGACTACTGGGTGACGTACAACGTCTCAGTGATTCCTCGTATGCGCAAGGGGTCCGAGATCATCTTAGGGAAAGAATATTCAACTGCATTCAAGATGTCAACATGCTCAAATTGTGCAGGTACGTTCTCGGTACTGGCAATGCGGTGGTTGTTAAGCATTATAGAAGTATTCTGCGGTATTAAATAATATTCTGCGAAGGTGCTTAATACTGGATGATTTCCGCAAGATATCCGGAGAATCCCTTTCTTTGTAATCATAAAATAGTTTTATTATGTTATTTTCAGTGTTATATGGCGCTCTTACCATGTGTCTGGTGAATCACCAGAAAGATTTCGTGGATATCAAGGTAGATCTACCTGTCGCGAAGTGTACAAACCCAGAGTATACCTTTCAATACGAAAGTTTCCCGGAGGAACGCTCTGCTATAGTAGGTGAATTCGGCGCGTCTCGCGGCCATTATTATATATATATATATGCTATTTCTTGGCCCAACGCTAGTTAGTTCTTCCGTTTGTGCATAAAATCTACTTTTACTTCATGCGGAAGACACCAACTACTTGAGACACACCTAGTACTAGGTCCGCAAATGGAGAACATTTGTTTTCACTATGACGGGCTATTACTGCTACTTACTATACTTATACTACTGTTAGAATAGAATAGAGAGCTTAGGAGTCTATTCAATTATTGCAGACAAAGCTTTGATGAAGCCCATAGCAATAAAACGTAGGGATGAGTATTTCAGGTAGCATGTATAATCTAATATTCTGTATTACTTCTTTTACAGGACCACACCCAATTTCCTATGTCGAACTTGTGAACTTCAGCGGTACTTCGGCAGTGATCAATGTTTTCACCGACACTCGATTCAAGCATGGAATACGCCCCCTAAATAGTTTTCTTGTCCAGATTAGACCTCCCGATATGGAAGAAGAGCTGGTATCGCTTCACTTCAACTACACCGGCATTCGAACGGTAGGTAACGTTATCTTCATCAGAGTCAGAGAAATCAGTTTAATGCGTCCCAAAGCAGTTTGCTCAGTGAACGTATTTTGGCGCGAGCGTTCACTGGGTACAGTTCGCTGGGTACTACCGGCGTCCTTGAATTGTCTGGTCATCCAATTGAGGAAGTCTGAGGATATTGAAAATTGCCTTCCTAGACGGAAGCGCAACATGAACGCGGACGCGTTCTAATCTGGCGAACTTGGTCTTTGAAAGTTCGCGCAGTTCCTGTTACCTCCTTGGGCTGGTTCGTTTTGAATCACCTACCCTTTGTGAACGATTTGATCCTTAGGGTTTTTCGTTCCATCATCGAAGTCTCATTTTCATTTTATATAGTGGCTGATGAAAACATGCTCATAATAAGAATACAACGCAAGACAATAGGACTGTCATTTTTTTTGGGTCAGCTTCATAATAGTCGTCATATTTTGTTATTCTGGGATGGGTTGTCCATTATAATCCTCCCGAAATTGGTAGTTCATGCAACAGAAGGGAGTCATGTAAAAGGTTGAAGATGCGTTCTGCTGATGTGACCCACACTACAGGAATTACTTGTTTTGGACGTTGTTAAACGCGTACCGGGCCGTTTTTAAACGCGTATCGGGCAAGAGGGTAAAGTTGTAGTAAGGTTTACCGGGCCACATTACGCGTAAAGTTGTAGCCGGCATCGCACACTGCAAGGGCAAACCACAGATTTGATACTTTTTTTTAAAGACAGTAAAATGTGCAATCTTTAGGGTCTAGGGTCTTCCTAACCTAGAGCCCAAATTGGCTTGGTGGTTTTCTTCTAACTGCAGCCAATCATTTTCTTCAACTACTATTACAGGTGATTGAGATCCCGGATGGCGTACGAGGAGGATACCGACTTTCGGTGTACCCTGTCATTGGTTACCCATATGGTGACACATATTTCGACATGCTTATTGGGCGAGCCTACACTCTCACCGTACCCGACACATCGGGTATATATAATTATATATATATATGAGGGAAACTTGATATTGAATGTAAGCCATGAATTATGTTATCGTTCTTGAAGCTGATTCAGAGTTGCGAATTTCACCGCTGAATCATATCGCGGGAGTTAATTTTTACATAAGGATTTTCAGAGTTTTTATTTAAGACTCGCGTTTTAAGGTAACTCACATTTTTTTACTCGTTTTATTTACTCGCGTTTTTCCTAGGCTACTCGTGTTTGATGGTATGTGCGGGTGGACGAATTGAGGCTTAGGTAGCGGGAAATGACATCTTGCTATCCGCAACACGGGTCGGCGTCATGCTTGCTGCTGACGTCAATTAACGCTCACTGTTTGCTTTCTTATGCAGAGTCGGCAATTCTCAGCATCCAACCATATGGGTTTTCGGTTCAGGTCTCCTGGAGAGGCATGAGGGAAACCTATTATGCACACGCTTGTCCTAAATCCTGGGTCTTTACAAACAGAGGGTGCAAAATCGGAGTTCGCATGGGTAATTCACAGGTATGTTCTTACTGAATCTTACACAAGCATCTACAACTTTGACTAAGGCGTATGTCCAAATTGCAGAGATTGCAAATCGATTTCTAGAATGATAATCGAAGGTTACGCTGCATACCGAATTCTATTTTGCTGTCTTTGGGCTCGTGCCTTAGGTCATTGTTTTGATTTCAACTCTCTATTGTGAGATTCTATCGGAATGTAGCTGGATTGCGTTTAACCTTGGAACTTCCGACAAGCTAACAATGAATTCTGGCGTGTCGCATTCCCCTGGAAACCAAGCAGTTCAGATATTCATAATAAGGGACTGCTTGTATTTTATGTAATTCGCAAACTCACAAGTGCAAGTTTCTATAACAGACTTTTCAGATTCCCCTATTTCCTGGCATCGAATACGATATACTCGCTTACTACTATAGCGAGAGTGGGGTCGTCGAAAAACTGAGAACGTTCGCCATACCCGAATGCCTTGTCGATTGTGAAGGTATGGGCCAAGAACTTGACTAGATAGGCGTGCGCATGGCATCAATACTTGACCACAGGGCTCCTCATAGATTTGGAAAAATCTAGCTGGAACCTCCACTAGCGGCTTGGCCAGGGAACACTGACAGAGCTTAGAGAATTACTTAATAGCTGAGCTTACACGATGCTCCTGTTATTGAATAGGGCAACCTTATCGGCTCGATTTATTCTACGTTCGCCATGGACATCTAGACAGTGTATTTGTACTTCTTGATCATTCTTGAATTAGCGCTTCGTTTTTTGCAGAATTGTCAGATGGTCAACTGGACGTGATCGTTTTGGCGCAAGGCGCCCAAGAAGCCGTGAATATCGTCATTTCTTTGGATTCAAATAAAGGATTTGAAGGATTTATTTCTTCTAGAAATGAAGATTCCGGCGAATACAGACACAAATACATAGATGCATCCGAGACACCACATATATTGACAGGACTTGATCCTTACACGATCTATACGATCAGGATTCATACCAATTACTCGCGGAGCTTCTTTCCACCCTACTCGCGAGGTTTCCTACGACAGGATGTATACACAGGGGGCGCAGGTATGTAATTGATCAGAGGTGGCGTGGTCCATTCGTATGCGCATTGCAACCGGAGGAAATACGTAGGTGTACGGGTTTGATCCCCACCGTTGCATCTTTGCATTTAGGGGCCCGTCTTTCGAAGCAATGCAAGAGCAATACCATGGTCGTAGTGTTGGCCATGTAACCCGAGGGGTATAATATGCTACCGAACGGCCTGTTAACATGATCCACACTACTAGAATTACCTTTTCTTCGAATTCCGCGCTTACTGGGGGGCACGTTGTTGGTAAAGTTGTAGCCTGCTGTCTTGTGTAAAAATAGTGATCTCTCTCTGGTGGGGCCAAACGATACCAAGCAAAAAGCGCCCATGTGGTAACCTTGACACTCTACAAAAAGGGTATGCAGTGTAAATAAGATCATAAGCACTTAAAAATGTTTTTCGAGCTGACCCTCAGCTGTTCCCCTATCTGACAGGCCTCAGCTCTTAACCTTTAGGCCTAAATTTATTACTAAGCGGAGAAACGTAACTAGTGGACATCATAAGCACTTGGCACATTGTTGGCCAATAGGAGTACCCCGAGGGCGATTCGCCAGCAATGTATCAGTATATCGTTTATATGGATTATTCTCCATTTATAGAATAGAACTCTGAAATTTGCCTCTATTGTGTGCGTTGTATGTATTGGCCTTTCGTTCGACGACCCTTCCCGCTGAAGAGGTGTTTCCAACGCTACGCTTTTATATTCTCCCGGGCTCGCTGTCTGGCTCGGGCTACGTGAATCCAAGTTTTTTTGTCAATGTGCCGCATTGGCGTCGCATCGACATCGCAAGATTTGACTTAAACTTGTGCGAAATTTGGAATCGTGCACAAGAGTGTTCCCGTCACCTGCTAATTACTTCGGCAGCATACGCATATAAATCCAACGCTGTGGTACGTACGGTAGATGGTGCTCGTTTTCTTCAACCAGATACACTGCCTATAGGAAAAGGCTGCAATCTTGCTTAAGGCTAAATCCCAGACTCCTTTTGGTTATTCGGGCATCGAGAACTGCATCGGCTACATTGAGTTTGTGAAATTTCGGATTGCTTGCTCTATGTAGATGCTGACTAGATATGACGCGAGAATCCTTCAGGAGACGAACCACCAATTAATAATTTTGTATTACAGATTGATGGGTTACCCTATCATGAGCTCGTCCAATTTTCGACGAGTCTTCCCATTTTTGGATATGCGTATTGGTACAGGGTCGCGGTCACGCCGTACGTTCGGATCGGTTTGACTACCATCGAGGGACGGACGACTACTCAGTTCGCTCAACTCAGTAAGTTCGCCATAGAAAGTCTTTGTTATTGATGTCGGAGAAACGTAACTAGTGGACTCTTTTCATCACCATTTAATGTAGAAGAACTATGGGAAATCCAGTAGCGTTCATGATGAACAATACGTGATTTTTCTCAAGGATCCCCATTTTTGCTTCCAAGTCCAATCATTACAACGCGGTAGGCGTTTTAGTTTAGCGCATGAATGCATGTCCCACATTCACTAAATAGTAGAAACCCACCTTGAGTAAAATCGCAAATACCCAGTTCATACAGTGTTTGTATCACACGGACTGTTTCTTCTATATTTCAGATGTATCACCATATGAGCTCAATATACACCGTAAGTGTCACACAAAATATTCAAATAACTATACTTTTCGCTTCTGGGTGTACTCTTTATATAATCGCCATTTAAACTCGGCACGACGATGAGTGGCTACCGTGAAGGACATTTTGATTTAGGCACGATTTTACTACTATAATAATAGTATTTTCATAGTCTTCGCATTGGCATGATTTATTTGCTGCTTATTCATGTTGAGAGCGATACCGGATGGAGATTACTGAGTCACTTGTCCATGTTCACGAAAATATAAATTGCCGTCCATGAACTGCAAAAACCTTGACTGCAAGATACTTGGTGTTGTATTGTCTTGCAAATAGTAAATAAGAGATAATAAAACCATGTAAACATGTTTAAATGTTTAACATCTTCCTGTAGCCCTACAGCTGGCGTTGGGAAATGGAACAGACGATTCTGTCGACATCAGGATTCTGCTCTGTCCCAAGTGTAACAGTCCAACATACTCTATTCGCGTTAGAAACGCATTCGATCAGATGTTGTATGCAACTGGTGTCGGAACGGAGTCTCGCGTGGCCCTCACACCACCTGAAGGATCATCTGAAGTGTTGCTCAGGGGTTTTCAGAGGAATGAGGACATTCGGGTCGAATTAACAATCGACTGCGTGGATGCACCGACCTACAGACAGATCGGATCGATCTTCACGGGGCATGGATGTGAGTGTTATCACGAAGCCTCTTGTCTGACCTTTGAAAAGTGTATGACTGTAATAGAGCATTTTAACGATTAAGTAAGTTTTGGATGATTTGATTCAATCAAAGATTGAAATATTGTGAGGGTGTTGAGGGCTGTATGTTGATTTCCTTGTTCTCGTGGCTAGCCACAATCTTCGCCCAGAACTGTTGAAATAAAGACAACGAAACAACCATTAAAAACAGGCATAAGTATTGAATTTGATTCGTTGGTCTGCCAGAAATTTCAAATTATTGGCGCACTGTTGAAACGAATTCAAATATTTGGGGGTACTGCCTGCTGTTCCTCACAATGATGGGTACATGATGATGTGTGTTGTCAAAAGATTTGATCACCAGGTTCAGCTGTGCTGAACCGACTAGTTCGTATGCACTCCCAAAGACGTACGATCCCTTGGCAGGTCGATCGACATATTGGTCTGTTGTCATATTGGTCTGCTTTTTCTTCGCAAATTCTGCTTCGGTGACTATCGGCTCAAGGTCGGCTCATTTAGACCTAACGACGACGATCTAATCATATTCTGGGTTATTTCGACAGCGCCACGCCCGATTCCCGCTGTTGCGATAGAACCGTCGCTTTTTTCTGCTGCTATCAAAATCTTTGCCGATGAGCGGTGGACATTGCGTCGCGCTCCATCAGCCGGGTATTTCCTAAAGTGGTGTCATTCTACTCTGATAGGACGCATATGCATGAACAAGACAAGCCCATTTGACGACAACACAACGGTAGGTGTGGTACTATTGCGAAGTTGGGGGAAGCCAGTGGCGAGGTCAATGTATGTGATGTGTGCGTTAGTTCAGCGTGTCTATATTGACTATATCATACCTGGAACCAAGTCCCGAGTTCATGGTGTAGCCTGTAGGATATGTCACGCGTACTAAACCACGATCGCTGTGGCCTGTAGAAGGTGCAGAGGCCTTAAATGTGAAGGGGGCGCCTTTCTTGGCCACAATGAATACAGTGGACTGTGAGAACGGCCAGCGAACTCGGAACGACAGCGTTAAAGAAATATGCGATTGCTGTGCATGGGGAAAAGGTAGAAGCGCCGCCATAGTTTTGACACCATCTCCTTTAACAGAATAATTTTTAGCATTTTAATCTGTTTCCATTGAATGAGTCTGTTCTTGGGTCATACTGGACACGCTGCATACTATCCTTGCCGTATGACTTATACAACCATATTGATCAAGCATATCGCGCGAATTACGTGGCCGAGATGGTGGTCAACTACACACCCCTGTCTTCGCCTTCCCGATATATCACATTCTACTGAACTTACTCGAGCTTCGGATTTTCTCTCATTTTGTGAGATTCCATTGCTTGTGGTTGTTCACTTTTCAGGTCGTCTATATTAACGATCTAATACCTGGAACGAATTATGAGCTCATGGTATGGCCTGTAGGATCTGTGACGCGTACCAAACCAGGATCGCTGTCTCCTGAAGGAGATGCAGAGGCGGTAAATTTGACGGGGCCGCCCTTTTTTACCACTTTCGTCACCGAAAAATATGAGGATGAAGGTAACGAAAACAGAGCCAAATGGAGAAAAATTATATATTAATTGACTTTGGTGGTTGGGAAAGCTGGTTGGGAGTCCACGGCGGGTCGAGCGTTTCTGACGGCCAGTGAACACCGTGTGTATTTGTGACGCGCGAAGTTTACGCTGTTTCTTCAAAGGGGAGGGTTATATAATATCACTGGCCGGCTGTACACGCGAAATATCAAATTCCTGGCGTACCGCCGAAACGAATTCAAATATTTGGGTGTACTGCCTGCTGTTCCTGCAAGGTTACAATGATGGGTACAGTGATGTGTGTCGTCAAAAGATTTGATCGCCCGGTTCAGCTATGCTGAACTGACTCTTTCGTATGCCCTCCTAAAGAGCTGTGATCCGTTGGCAGGTCGATCGACATGCTCATCTGTTTGCGAGATGTCGTTTCGCAACAACCAATAACGTTGTTCCCGTCTCGTTCAGTGATGCATACGCGTAAATCTAATATTTTCCAACAGAGGACCAAATCATCATTCGTACCCAGAAGTTGTGAAATCAGTCTCAATGTGTCTGATGATGCTATTCTAAACTATTCCTTGGCTCTGGGGAAAAGTACATACATCTCAGTACCTGACAACAAAAAGTTATCACTATGAAACGCACAATTTACTGGCAATCGCGCGACAGTCAATCCTATCATATCTTTCATGTTAGGTTTACCGGATTACAAAGTGGAACCTTCGGAGTTTTCGGCTATCATTCGACGAAACCTCAGTTCGGGTCGTTACTACCTTACTAAGTGCGAGATGTTTAGGGTCGAGCTTAAACACTTCAAGCGACCCATCCACATAGAGCCGTTCTACGACATACAACCGGTGACGAATTTACGCTTATATATATATTATATATATATATATATATATATATATATATATATATATATATATATATGTATATATATATATATATTATATATATATATATATGTATATCAGTCAGCCCGAATTTTTCTAGCAGAGAGATGGCAACTCGCATCTTGCCGCGATGTTATGCACTACCCACCAATATAGCTATATTTTTAGAGCAAACTATTTACCTGCGTCTACTCTCCCAACCAGTAATTGGACGAGCAAAACATAGAAACACAGCATAGTAGAAAGCTTGATAAGAAGGGCGATACTTTAGAATAGGCCAACTACTCATCAATCTAATATTGATGAGAATACGAGGAATCCTTTGCTCATATCCTGATCTTTACTGAGTCTATTTAGGACCTGTTTCTATATCTGTACATTCCTTTATGAAAGACAATACTCAGAATATGTATTTCGTTTTATTGTAATGCTCTTAACATCACGCCTTGTCTCTATGGACCCTGCAGGAAACCTTGTTGACAGGTCTTATTCCTGGAGATGACTATGAATACATGCTATGGGTCGACGCGAGCCCCGCCCACAAAAGTTTAATTGAGTACGTAAAATTCAGAACCAAGGAGTGTTTCGTGAACTGTGAAGGTAAGTAATGTTGTGTCATTCACGAATGGAGGCTCTTATTTGATCCACCCCCTCCCGTCCTCAAGTGTAAACAGTTCGTATCGCTATCGGAATCTACTATAGGCGCCTCTGGCGAAACCCATGAGCGAGTTATTAGTCAAACAATAATTATATTTGCAGGTATGCAGACTGCCGAACCATTGAAGATCGTGATATATCCCACTGCGACTTCGGTTCGCATTAAGGTTCAACTCTATCTGGACTGGGATGGTGGTCTTGGAGAAATCATTGGCTATATTTCGACCGGGAATCCATTATCTAGTCAGTTCAAATTGAACTATTTCATGAAGAATGGAACTGAACAAATATTCGACAGCGATTTCTTGTACAGAACCTACACGGTTAAGGTAGCTGTCTTACAGAAAGACTCCCGACAAATCGAGAGATATTTCCGGCATGATGTCTTCGTCAGAGGTTCAGGCAAGTACACAGATCGCTTTTGGATTGCGTGCGCAGTTCAAGAAATACCTGGTTCAGTTTTTGTTTTAGTTTCGATGCCGGAAATTACTATTTGTCGAAATGTGTGTATTTCCTTGGCTCTTCACGGAGACGGAGGAGGTAACCCATCACAGAGCTCGATGCTAAGCTAGGTAATTACTACTCAAAATGGGCAAAAACTTTTTGATATGCGAGCACGTTATCAGAAATGATTAAAGATGAACTATGAATTGAGCTAATGAAACGTGCGAATGTATTCCAGTGCATTACCTGCCTCAATCTCCAAAGCTCGACCAGATCTGCTCTCAGAACTCGTCTGGTCCATCTCCTGCGGGTCTCATGCCAGCTACTCCTGAGCCGTACGAACTAGGTAAATAATATTTCCCCCAAATTTATATATAAAAATAAATTCATCACATGGAAATGGGTCGATGGTGTAGCTTAAACCAGCAAATAATAAGTTTTATTTATTCCACGTGTATTTTTCTCCAATCTAAGAGGGGCTTCGCGACACTCTCGGATACTTTCTCCAAATCGACAGCAACACCGACGGACATCGCGAAGTGTCTATGAATGCCCCACGGCTTAACGGCACAGACGGCCCTGTTATGTACGAAGTCTACGAATGTGTCCACACCCCTTCGACAATTCCGGACTGCAATCGCGGCTTTGAACTGCACATGCATCCTTTAACGGTGCGGTGAATACTGAGGTGTATATATATATACACATAATATATGTATACGAAACTGCAGTCATTTACTTTCTCGTCTCAAATTATTGCAGGTGCGCCATCATAGAATTCGTAGCGAGCAATCTTTAACGGTGCACGTAAGGCCCGTTTATCCCTTTACCATGGTTGGACAAGAGCCGGAACTGACGATAGTTGACAGCGGGACAGGACAGATCTGTCAACAACCCTCTCTAGGTAATAATTGCTGACGATATTCGTCAGCAGTTCAGTTTTGCTCATCCAGTTTTGTCTTTAACTATCACTGGGTAATTAAGAACGTTGCTTTTTGATTCCAATTGCCGTTGGGTATGCGCGAACTGCCCCAAATACGTGCCGTATATTATACACCGTGGAACCGATGGAAACAGGGTATCGCGGAGAGGATTGAATATGACTGCTTTGTGTTTGGGAAGTTGGTTTCAGACGGCATCGGTCTATGAAGCCTTCATCGGATCTATAAAATAGAAAATGTTACTTCTATTCTGTTAGATTTGATGCCTATACCGCAGCTTTTTTTCTTGGTTTTGGATTTGATCTAGATATCGTGCAAGCCCAACAGGGACCAATTAATCTCTCTCTCGTTTTTTCTCTTGAATCAGCATTGTCGAAAGAACTGCAGCCCGATTTGAAGCTGGTCGATTTAACAATGGACACCGCGAGCGTACGGGTCAAAATCGGAGATTCTCTTTGTATACAGAAATACCCGAACATCACAGAGGCACAGCCTGCCATTCACACCTTAATCAGCTATGCTACCAACTATGGTCGGTCTGGCGTAGTTGCGGTCGATCACAGTTATGTGCACACGGAATACTTCACCATCAAGCACTTCAGACGCCACAGCAGTGTTACAGTTGAGGGATATGTTACCTGTATATCAAACGACAAGCAGCTCCTCGTTGAATATTTGGGATCTATCAAAACAACACCCTGAGCCAGACTAGTAAAATTTCAGGACCAGAGAGGTGCTCGCGGGAGAGTAAAAAGAGGACGAAAGATGGGTTGATAGAATGTTACTACACGTCACGTTACACGTAAGACACTTCATGGCGATGGACGGTGATGGAGTAATCGACAGCTTTCCAATGTTCTATTCTCGTCGAAGGCAAACGTACTAAACCTGCTCTGGCCTTTGGGTGCGCTACTGGAAAGCGGAAGTGTTCTTCGTGTTTTTCTAGGTAACTAATCTAGAGAGGCATTATGGTGAAACGAAAAACGATCTCCCAGCCTCGCTACACAGCCACAACTGTCCATTCTTTCTCTGTCCGATCCGCCAATTTGTCCGTCAACATTGGTGCCGTGACCAGGACCATATCCGGGTCACGGCACCAAAGTGTGAATTTAGCACCAGGACCATATCCTGGTCACGGCAGAGTGTGAGTTTCGAAGCTTATCGATAATTCACTGTTCGTCACTTCTGTTTGTATACGGTGGTTTAGCCAGCATATATGTCACAAAGACATATGCCATCGATTGGGCGTTGATGAGGCGCATATTACATGATATTTATAATGAGGGTTAATAGAATATTTTGGCACCGAAATTTGTACTTGTCCGTAGTCGACAAAGTAACCATATCAGGTATGTTATCTCAGACGATTCCACAACGCCAAACGGACAACCGTGTATGTTCATTAGTTTCGTCGTGAAATTTCTAATACACTACAGCGATCGATGGAATTCGTCCGACGGAGCGATGTGCGTTCTCTCTGTAGAGCGGCTGTCGATAGTCTTTCACCACGATCTCTTAACACGTATTATAGAGCGATGATCAGGCTCATCCCTGAGATCTCGAATGGATACGATAAATAAAAGGACAGAAAATACGCTGTTCGATAATTACGTATTGTACATTAGTTTTGAAATTCAAAGACGCTTTGCTAATCTTGATCCACACTTCTGCCGACCCCATAATAGATTAGTTGTCGCCGCAAATCATGCGGCGTACCTAAGCATGATGTATGTAAAAATACCACGTGCAAAAATTTGAAATATCTTCCATTGTGTTAAAATTAGAAATATCTTCCCATTGTGCTAGATGGAGGACCTACTGATTTAGACAAATTGTTATCTAAATTATGGGAGATTTGTCATCTCCCCCCCAGCCCCTTCACCGTCATCGCTTAGATATTTATTTTTTGTTCGCGCGGGTAAACGGACGGGAGTAACTAATTTATGCGTCATCTAAAATATGCGGCCAATACGCAAACAAGTTGAAACGATTATCAATAGAATTTTAATAGCAAAATGCCTCGTCATCTATTTAGTGACGCGCATGAGCATAGTTCTTTGTGTGATTTATATTGAGGACATAGTCAGGTGGGGAGTTTCACTGGGGAGATACAACTGTCAAAAAATAACGCAGGTATCCTAAGGCCAGCTCAGCGAGAACAGAAATCTCGCATAGAGCAAAAGGGTAAATACTGGCTTGATCTTAGCTTTCAGTATACGTAGACCGTGAAAGCGTGGCCCCTCGATCCTTTTGTGTTTAGGAATTTTAACCAAGAGTAACCAAGAGGAAAGTTACCACAGGGATAACTGGCTTGTGGTGGAAGCGTTCATAGCGACGTCGCTTTTTGGTCCTTCGATGTCAGCTCTTCCTATCATTGCGAAGCAGAAGAGCTTTGTTATACCCAAATTTACATACTGCTGTGAAGTCTGGCGGCCATGTCTTAAAAACGAACTCGCTCCATAGCGATAGCGTCTAAATATTATTTGATCGAGTAAATCACTCCTCACTTTTAGCAGAGATTAAAAAACTGGGAATTGACTCACGGCCCTTTTGTTGGAGTTCTTCGCAGTAGAGCTGATAACAAAACGCCTCTAGCGCGGAGTCTACGTCGGCCACTATTCCGAACGCGAGTAGAGCCTGAATAGACGATACCGTATAGTATGGCCCCATTCCCATAGTTTACATGTTGAATTTTTGGTTTAAGAGAAGCCGAATATAAAACATTTATTGTAATACAATAAACAAAATATTGCATTGAGGTGAAGGAAACGGCAGCGGTCGTCTCATCGCATCGTTGTGAGCAGAGTCGACTGAATCCAATAAAAGTGTCTCCTCCCTAAGTGCACTCGGTGAGTCGAATACCCAACCAACTTACTGGTGAGGGTGACCTTTTCGCTATAACCAATCATTCAGCTTGTTAGTCTCTTGTGAGTATCATCCCTTAGATAATAAGGTAGATTTCACGTCATACCTGATCTGCTTTGCTTGTCTTGTTGGCAACTATGAACTCTTGATCATAATGTGCCTTTACGTATCCTTATCGGAGACCTCGAAGATCCGGTTTTGATCTATTGGCTTCGTTTTTGAAATATTCTGGTATCAACTTGTTCAAGTTAAATATTTTCATATAATTTCCGGTCTTGGGATGAATGTCGCAAATTGTCTTCATATAAATTTCGACGATATGGCGGTACTAAACTTAGTAGAGACGTATTCATCAATGTTTGAGGTTCAGCGCTCAATTTGGTGAATTCGATTTTGTACCACATTTCGAATCGATAATAATATAAATAATCTAGCCTAAGTGTTCACACGGCTTCGTTGTATATGCTTCGAAAGAGATGACTACGAGGAATATCGGGATTACCGAAGACAAGAAGCGGGCTTTGATACCAACGAGGGGTATTTGTTGTATTGTGCTGGGAGTGGTCTTCCTTCAATGGTCCCCTTGCGCTCTAGCCGGTTCGTTAATCTTTTGGTCTGACGTTACGACTTAGCAAATTTATTGATCACAGCGATTGTGAACGCCTCGCCCGAGTCGTTTGACACAGCTGCAGCCGCAGAATGCCCATTCGTCCGTTCGCAGTTTTGTCAAACAACTAAACTACTCTAATATGAGCTACAATACTCCTCTGCTATAGCTGGTTCATCGTTTGTCAACACGAAATGCGCATCCTGTTTAGCGAAATATGGCCTAGCGTTTCTGTGCAAGTAGCGTGCTATGATCCGCAATTGGAGACTGCCGAGCTATGCATTGATGATGAGGTGCGCGTAGCTTCCTTGCGATTTCAAAATGAGACTGTGTTCAGCGAAGTTCTCTTGTTCTGTTGCAGTCTGCGATGGTGACTCATTGGATTTGCCCCACTGTATGGCCGAAGATCGATTTTCTGACGCGTCCGTTCGAAGTAGTTATACCGGAGACCGTAAGTAGCACATATCGCGCACAGAACGCGACAAATGAGAAGGGAACGTCATTGCAATCGATATAGGGGACGAAATCCACATTAACGCTGTAGATAGCAAAATACAGAACGAGCAGTGTTTCGCCCGTATTCGCTCGGGCGATTCTCGCTCCTATCAATATATGAACGCGAAATGCTGATGTCAGCAGCCAGCAGGAATATACACTGATTTTTGTACAATTTAAAATGTATTACCATTATTAAATTAGAATTCTAAATTAATGTTAATGCGAAAAATTATTTTAATTTTTCGCAATAACAATTGAATAATAATTTATTATTAAAATTTAATAATGGTATTAATTTTTATAAATGGTATTAAATGTAATAAATCGC
This sequence comes from Stratiolaelaps scimitus, assembly GCA_019614645.1. Taxonomy (NCBI): domain Eukaryota; kingdom Metazoa; phylum Arthropoda; class Arachnida; order Mesostigmata; family Laelapidae; genus Stratiolaelaps; species Stratiolaelaps scimitus. The sequence goes on from JABWDB010000012.1 coordinate 7,811,561, forward strand.
ACGCCCGGTGATAATAATCTACTGCGCCCGGTGATATGCATGTAGCAGTCCTCCGCAGTATCATATCTTGATTAGAACGAGGAACAAGCAAACTTTTTCTATTTATTCATAATTTCGGCTTGGTAGTGAAAAGCGTGCCATCCTCTCTTGTTTGCTTTCAGAGCAGCCTAGTGATCTTAAAATCGCACTTCATACAATTGTTCAAGACGCAATCGTCAATGTGACCTTTCCAAAATGCGATATAGTACCAAGGGCTTACAGGTTGGGCTACAAGCTTCCTGGTTGGAGAGAGCCAAAGTGGGTTCATACGGAGAATAAACCCTTCGTTATACTGCACTTTGCTCCCCGGACCGAGGTCGTCTTCGGAGGCGAGATGACCTGCGGCGGATCGAAAGTGACTTTTCCTGACATAAAAGTGACGACTAATTCTGCAGGTGAGCAATACCTATTGATCAATGAACTACTGACGAAGTATGGAGAGCTATCAACGATAGCTATGATATTGTTCAGCAGACTCGAGAGACAACGCCTGCCCCCCAAGTTCTGGAGACGGAAGGCAAAACAACGGCGTTGCTTCATTACTCATTTTCTGTTTGTGGATATATAATTATTGTAGAAACACAGGGGTAAAGACGTCAAAACCACCACTTCAGCCATAGTGAATTGGTACGAGGCCTACTTTGATACCGGGTTTGCCTTAACTTCTTCCAGCGCCTCAAAGAACGTTGCGCGTGACTGATGTGGATGACTCTCTGGACACCGTGTTGGTGAAATTTCCATGTGCTGATTGGTGCAAGCACGATCTCCACCACCATCTGTGGTATGGAACTGTCGAAGAGCCAGCTTCTAATCACCGAAAGCTGAAGCTACCACCAGGCAGAGATGAAATTTTTCTAGATTTAATGCTGGGAAAAACGTACATCTTCAATGGCTACATCTACTGTGGCGAGGTAGTCGAAAAGATAAGTGCCGCACCTATTTCAACCACAGGTAAGTATGCTTGACCCTCGCCTGCCAAACGGATGGATTAGGTCAGCTCAGTCCTTGCGAAAAGCAACAAGCGCACTCGTTTGGAAACAGGCAGAACTATTCCTGCGGGAACTTGTTTTGAAGAGCTGTAACCCCAAGTCCAGGGGTTACAAGCGATTCAAAACAGAGTGACTGTTGCTATGGGAAGTACAGTGCCCATACATGAAGAGTACAGTGCCCATACATGAAGAAGCGTTGGCAGTACCGTAGTTTGATCCAACCAATTTGTCACAAGGCCAACAACCATGTTCGCTACTGTGAAAGAACGAATGGTCGTTGGGTTTTGTGAGACAACGCCTACGCCCCCCCCCCCTCGTTCTCGTTTAGAGACTCCCAAAATAACGACATTGCTTCATTACTGTTTGTGGATATATATTTCTGTCGCTCCTAGCAAACGGTACTTTGTATTGCATTGGAAAGTTCTGCAAATGTACGAATTTCTTCCAGCTTTGTACCGCTTTGTAGTTTGCCTCGCATTCCTCAGTTTGGCCTTAGCTGTGAATGTCTCTCTCCATTTGCCAAGCTGACGTAGCAGGCTCTAAACAATCAGTTGCGATTCAACGGCCTATACTTTTGCTTTGGCAGTCGTAAAAGCGATCGAGAGTCTGGTGGTGACGGGATCAAATCCACCGGAGGTGAATATCGCCGTAGATCCGAAGTTTGCCCACGCTGTTTTTAGCCATATTCTAACATTGACCTGCGAAGACAATAACACGTACCCCACGACGCGTACATTCCCGTATACTGGTCGAGTAACGGTATGTAACAGCTACTTTTGCACATTTTAGCTCAGATGTTGATTATTTAATTATGTAACTGGAAAAAAACGTCCATTCTTTGTCTGACGTCATCCTCTCCCTGGCATCGAGGTTGCCTGTCTGTCTCATTTTCAAAACGGAGCGAGCAAATGTACACATGTCTTGCAGGTAGGCGCACTGCTCGGGTTAACCTCTGCAGCGACATACTCGGTTATAGCAGTTCCTATAATGAAACCGCCGTCGGGATATGTATTTGAGGGTTTGCCGTTCGCTGTGACATTCACTGCACCAAAGTGTGATGACTGCCAGCAATCAGGTATGCATTAGTATGCAAGTATTAAAAAGGTATACATTAGTATGCAAGTATTAAAAAGGTATACATTAGTATGCAAGTATTAAAAAGGTATACATTAGTATGCAAGTATTAAAAAGGTATACATTAGTATGCAAGTATTAAATAGGTACATGTAGTACAAAGAAAGTCGTTTAAAATAGCCCGGTACTTGTAAACAATAACAAAAAATAGGCAATCGTTTTTTTTAATATACAATTAATTATAAGGATACTATATTAACAATATAATTGAAAATTACTTTTTACAATTATATTGTTCAATATTGCATGCATAATTGAATCTAAATTGTTAGTTTTACAGATGCACACATTTATTTTTACAAAAGTAGATTGTTTTTTAATGTGACTTGGTTGATTTCTCAAACAGGAAAAACTTGTTTTTGGGAAAAATGGGGGTGCCTGGCCGTATAGGGAAGGCCGGACGTATCTCCGGGCAAGCATTATTTACAAACAATGGTATTCCAAGTTATGTTCTGTGCACGGAACCCGTTGGCTGACAATTAAACATAGAGGTAATATTATTTGCGCATGAGAGGGCCTTCTTGTTCCAGATATTGAATTCATGTTCATTGCCCACCTGTGAGCGAAGCAATGGGGGAGATGTCCTGCTTGGTGTCCGATCGGCCACGCACTCGAGATTCTCATTGTTGCTAATTACCTTTCAATTTACTGATTCTATTATTTGTTATATTAAATTCAATTTTGTGAAATCTCCGCTGGTGAGTCCTGTGGGCAAATGGATGTCCCACGATCACGTCTCAAATATCCTGGTCAGTACGGCACCGTGTTTTCCACGTGGTGCCGTGGTTACCAATTTTTTTCTAGAACAGTTTTGACCAATTTTTTTGAAATGGCAATGTAGTTCACAAAAAAACCTCTGCTATTTCAAACAGTTGTGTAACATGCGCAATTATGTATTAGTGAAATTGTTATATAGATTAATAATAGATTGTATCAATCAATATTGATCAATATTGATTCATACAATATTAATATTGATTGATACAATTTATTAAAATACAACCCGTACCCGTATAGACGGTCGAAGGTAAAGGAGTTATGTAGTGGGTAAAACGCGTACTTTGACTACAACTCACCTACCTCAGGTTCAGCTGAAAACCGATTTGTACTGTCTTCTTTCACAGCTTTAAAAGCTATTAAAGCAGTTCAAATCAAGTCCACAGAACTAGCGAACGTGGTCGACTTCACAATTGAACTATATGAGAACGCGTCCAACTTCAACGAATTTCAAATCTCTTATTGCCACCCCGTGATTTGCTTCCAAGAAACTATATCGAGTACAGAATCTGGTACGGTAAGTAGACCACACCCGAAGATCAAAAAAATGCGTTCATGGAGGGTTTTTCTGCCACCCGAGTAGGATACCGAGACCTATAGGGTACTCGACTGGCCAGATGTTAGCCAGTACGCCTGGCCATAGCAGCGCAGTACGCCAAAGCGTCCGCAGCTCGGAGAGTGGCATTGAACCCCTCCATAGACGCTTTGGATAGACACACTGACGTACTTCGGCCTCTCTGAAATGCCTCTCTCAAAAGCCTTTGAATGGACGGAGAGGAACGGTCGAACTTCACGTATTACGTGACGTATATTCGAGTACGTGCATTCGTGCATTTAGAGCCTACTATGTAATTTAGGTGGCTATATAATTGAATCGTACTATATACGCAATTGTTCATGTGCCTCCGTGTGTAGAGTCGGCGGATGAGATCCCTCGCCAACATTGAGCATATGATTACGTACAACGTCACGGTCACACCCCATGTGAACAAAGGGCCCGGGATCATTCTGGGGGCGAAATATGCTACTACATTCAAGATTTCAACATGCGCTGGACGGTGTGCAGGTACGCGCAGCCGGTACGGGCATTTAATAAAGGATTTAATAAAAATCTGATGTCCGCTACCTTCTGCGAAGGCATCTCAGCACCTCTTTGAGATCATAATCTTTCCATTATGTGTATTTTCAGTTTTATATGGCTCTCTTACCCTGAAACTGGTGAATTACGAGGAAGACTTCGTCGATATCAAGGTAGACCTACCTGCCGCCAAGTGCACAAACCCAGAGTATACCTTTCAATACGAAAGCTTCCCGGAGGATCGCTCCGATAGAGTTGAATTCGGTGCGTCTCGTGGCACGCAACGAAAAATTGACCGTACTCGTATTAAGCCACAGCAAAAGGACGTTGTATTGAAAGGCTTTTTCTATTGGGAGGATATAGGCATGACACTGCGTGTGGATTGCGGAGGACGCCCCGACGCATACCATGGTCGAATCAACACTGGACCTGGACCAAGTGAGTCGCAGACGTCACTGCTATTTCTTAGCCTAATAATATTCACTATATTTCCCGTTTGTTGTGCAAAAATGTAGAATTGCTAGATCTATGCATATGTCGTGCGCAATACACGTAGCACTATGTATGCATAGATCTAGCAATGTCGGGAGTTTGATGACACAAGACATCAGTTTCCTCAAAACAGCACCAGGATTTGTCTATCCGGAACTTCTTGTGCTTGTTGTATTATGGGTATGGCGCTCCCACCTGATGGATTTCCAGAGTTCTATGGAACTGAGACCGCAGATGTAATTATCTGCATTATAACGGATGATTACCACACACCTTACCTATTGGAATAAGTAGTGGCAATAACTATGGAACAAATAACAATGGCTATAGCGTTCCTGCAGGGAGAAAGCCTAAGTGTTCTGCAAAACGCTCCAGCGACTCCCAGCGTTGAGAGGATTACTGGAGCGTTTTGTTTTTTAGCCGAGTTGATCGGCTAACACAAGACCTTTGTCGGAATCCTGTTACAGCACCACACCGAATTTCCTATGTCGAACTAGTGAAGTTCAACGGTACTTCGGCAGTAATCAACGTTTTCACCGACACCCGATTCAAGCAGGGGATACGCCCCTTAAATTATTTCCTTGTTCAAATAGGTCCCGCTAAGAACGCAGAATTGGTGTCGCTTCACTTCAACTACACCGGCATTCGAACGGTGGGTAACGTTATCGTCATTGGTAAATGCGGGTATTGTTCGAACACGTCATTACGGAGTGTAAACACATCATTACGAAATGGCGCCGTGTCGACTCAGTATGGCAGTGGACATAGGATTAATACTGCGTTCGCTAGGTACAGTTCCTATCGACTTTTGGTGCATCTCGCGTTTGTCGTCTATATAGTTGCCCTACCCTCGCTTAATCGTTCATGAGAACACGGGATTACTTCACACCATAGAGCGTGTGACCAACCCAAGTGGAAGAAATTTTAGCGATGACTGTAGCGATGATTTCGACCAACAACTGTTCCAGATGTGGCTAGACGTACATAATTGAGAGCGGGCATGACCAATTTATCCCGAGCACAGTCGTTTTGCACTGCGATTGTACAATAAACTCCCACATACTGGAGCACTACCGATCTAACCGCGATCACTACCATTACAGACGATCGAGATCCCGGATGGCCTACAAGAAGGATACAAAATTGTAGTGCACCCTTGTATTTTGGTGGAATCCGATCTATATATGGGGTCACCGTATAATCTCACCGTACCGAACAAGCCGGGTATATATCTCTACCATACAACTAACGCTGAAGGGTTGTCATCGTTCTTCGCGAACTGGAATAGCGAATAGCCGAGAATCGCATCGCTGAATTTTACATAGCAGAATTATTCCTGTGAGAAGAAAGGAACTCACGGCGAGTCTCCGCGTGAGACTCGCGCGGGTCTTTCCGGATCTTTCGGGGTTTCTTCCGAAAAAAATACTCCGACCATAACTACCATGCATAAATCATAGCCTACACCTGGCACATCTTATTACATTCGGTAACTTGCTGGCTAACGGTGTCGTGTTTTCGATTTCCTATGCAGCGTCTACGGAGCTCATTGTCGAACCAGTTTCGTCGGCGGTTCACGTTAAATGGAGTGGGATGAGGCAACCATTTGATATACGCATATGTCCGAAATCTTGGTCCACCAAATCGGTGGCACACGGGTGCCGAGAGAGTAACTGCCGGGGTGATTTATTGGTATGTTGAATCTCGGAACAAGCATCAACGTACCCGACTGGGCTCTGTTCTGGATTACCTTTAGCTCAACTATTTTAATCTAATTATTATTATATTATTATTATTAAATTTATCATAGACGCCTGTGATAATCGAATGCGATAACTCTGCATCTCTATCGGGGTATCCACGGAGATTCTCTCGGGATGGATACGCCCTGATCGGGAATTGAATATGGAAGTGTTGTTGTTGAATACGATTGTTCAAAAACACTTGTTCCTGTACTACCCGGAAAGCTTATTAAGCAGATCGCACGCGGGTTTGCGGCAAGCTCTAATCTCTAGGAAAGTTCAGTTCAGCTATTAATAATAAACGGCTGCTTGTATTTTACTAGTTATAATAAAAGAGTGCTTGGTATTGTAGGCGACCGGCGTTGAGGTTCCCCTCTTGTTTCCTGGCATTGAATACGAATTGGCCGGTTTCTATCGCAACTATAGGGGAGTGGATGTCTTCCATAGAACCACGTTCACCACGCCAGAATGTCTTGTGGATTGTGAAGGTAACGGCCAAGGTCTGCCCACAGTGCCCGTCACGGGTTCGGTAAATTCCAGCCGGAAACTATAGACTAGCTGCTGTACCAGTGAATAATGGATTGCCAATAATGGCATGGTAACACTAAATAATAATGGTAGCACTAAACAATAATGGATTGTGTTATTGAGAAAACCTCATCCGCTGGATTCATTCGGCATTCGCTGTTGACATCTGGAGGACGAGTAGTGGCGCCAACCATTAACGGATAGGTTGCGGGCATACTAATCTCTATTCGTAGCGCAGTGCACGATTCGTGGAATGGAGTGCTGCCAATTTATTAATCGTCATTAACGAATTAACATTTTTCTGGCAGCACTGGATAACACTCGAATGAAAGTGCTCGTTTTGCCGCGGGGCTCTCAAGGGGGCGTCACTATTTGCATCGATTCGTCTCACGCTGACGGATTTGACGGCTTTATTTCTACTAGAAACGTGTATACCGGCGAATATACCCACAAATACATGGATGCGAATCAAGCATCATATGCAGTGTCTGGACTAGATTCATGGACGATGTATACGATCAGGATTCGTATTAGGTGCTCGCGGGGTATCCTACGAGAGGATGTATTCACAGGGAGCGCAGGTATTTAATACGCCGCCTTGCATCTCACACGCCGGGCTAAACTCCCAATTACGTAACACAATGCATAATTGCAGTCCTAATCAGTAAATTCGGCTGACATGACCGGCAATACTGGAATTACTTGGATGCTTAGACGTTGTTCAGCGCGTGTTTGCTTCCGGCTGACATGACCGATTATACTGGAATTACTTGGATGCTTAGACGTTGTTCAGCGCGTGCTGCGGCAGGTTGTAGCCGGCATCAGAGGCTGCAGGGGGTAGACAATTATGAAAAATCAAATTGATGAGTAATGCTCTGTTGTAAAATGTAGTGGATCTCCGCCATGTGTCGAAATGAGCGAGCAAGCACCCATATGGTGACCTTGAAACACCATGTCTCTATAAGAGGGCTATGGAAAGTCTTAGGGGAGCCACAGCTGCCTCTCGCTTCTGTTCGTTCGATGTTGAGGCTTATCTCTGGATCGATAATTATGTACATGGTTGGCTCTCGCGTATCTACTCCAATGTTTGATGTTTTTGTTTGTTTCGTTTTGGCTTTTGTTGCGACAACTCTCCCCACCGAAGAGGTGCCCCCAACGCTACGCTTTTACGTGATACCGAGCTTTCCAAATCCACGTTTTTATGTCAATATGCCGTATTGGCCCAGCAAGGACTCGGTGAGATTTGCCTTCGAGTTCTTCGAAATCGCTGAAAATATTAAGAGTCGCCGTCTTATAGGAGCGCCTTACTCAAATTACGCGGATAAACCCCACGCTGTGGTACGTACGAAAGACTGTTTCCCTAGCGAAATACAGACCTATGGTTCTTCCGTCTTGCCTCTAGATCTCTTATAGCGAAGGTCTCGTTTTTTGAGAGCCTTCTGTAAGACCTAGCACAAGGCGAATGTATTCGTTGATGACAGACATGAACTAACACTATCACCAGCACTGGATAGTGTCTAAAATGTTTGGTTGAATATCTTTGAATAAAGATATTCAACCAAAGATTTCACCAAATTTAATTCCTTATTTTCGCCAAAGATATGAATACAAGAAAGAAAAAGTATTTAACCGGTTGTCCATGCGGGTTTGCGGGGTGGCTCGGGTGTATCGAGGGTGTCACAAGCTGAACATGCAACTGCATGCGAACCCTCAGACTGTGCGGTAGATGTTTTAGTTGGATAGTATGGGCGCACGCCCAAATGCCAATCCGGAGGAATTATATGATGATCCCATCTGCAATTGTACTACAATAAAAACGGATGAAGTTTTACAATTTCAGATTACAATACAATTACAGTTACTTCACGCTACCATGTGAATCCGCCGCCGAGGAGATTACACGCACCTGCTCACACACACACACGGCCACACACACACACACACACGGCGGTGCGTGTTTTTATACCAGGTGCTAGACAGCAGCATCTTGTCAGGCAGCTTCGTCTCACCCTCTCCAGGTGTCACCCACTACGACCAGGCACCCCCATATTCTCCCTTGTGGGAGCGTCCGATCCATTATGACGCCGAACACGGTAACAGGCAAATACCGTTAATAACAAGTTAATACCCATTCATTATTTGCCATTGCAGATTGATGGCCAACCCTACCGCGAGCTCGATTATTGGTCACAGGCTCTTCGGTATATCACAACAGATCGTTGGTTCAAGTTCGTGATCATGCCATACATACGGTTCGGTTGGACTAGGATCGATTATCCGATGAGCATTCGGTACATGATGATACGTAAGTTCACCCGCAATTGCTGACCCTAATATTTTATGGCAGAACTAGGCCTGGTGCCTGAGGTCTGTCTTAGCGTTACGCGCCCTGGTGAGCAACTGCGATGGTAGCGCGTTTCCCTATGGGGAAAAAATAGCGAGGCGCAGTCTCTCAGGTCAGGCTTCGAGACAGTGCAAGGAATCGATTGAATTCCGTGATGGTCCGTGATGAACGGTTAAAATCATTATCGAGCTGTACGCGCCAATACCCCGCTTATACACTTTTCGTAATTTCAACTGTTTCTCCTGTATTTCAGCTGAAAGCTCATATCAGGCCGATAGTATACTACGTAAGTGTAATCAAAACTTTTTTATTTTTAATATACAATTAATTATAAGGATAAAAAAGGAGGAGGAAGGAAAAGGATATTATTTTATTTGAAATTTATTTTCGGGAGCACGCTCCTCCCGAGTGCTCTAAAAATAGCCGCGGTCTCAAAAACAGCTGCGATCTCTGGCTGTAAGTGTTAAAATCGTTCCTGATAAATCGTTCCTGATCTTCCCGCGTAGCCCTACACCTGGCGTTAGGAAATGGAGCAGACAATTCTGTTGACATCAGGGTTCTACTCTGTCCCTCAAGAAATTGTGACAAGCCAAAGTACGCTATTCGCGTAAAGAACGCCTTCGATGATATGATGTATCCGCTCATATTCGGTACGCAGACTTTCGAGGTCCTCGAACCACCTGAAGGGTCATCTGAAGTGCTGCTCAGGGGTTTTCAGAGGAATGAGAAAATTCGGATCGAAGTAAATACTTCCTGCATGGATTCATCATCATCAACCTCCTCACAAACCTACAGACACATCGGATCGATCTTTACGGGGCATGGATGTGAGTATTACCATCTCGTACACAATTTCCTAGTTATTATGAGATAGTTTGTTGCATTAGTCTCTTATTATTATTCACAACAGATTGTGAATATATTATTATTCACAAAATACATTGTGCCTTGAGGTTCACATGAGGAACATCATGCTGAGTAATGAAAGGTTACGTTTCATTATTATTTACCGTTATGGTAATCTTGTTCAATACTGTTTTCAACAGAAGTACGGCTTAATTGTTATCTATCAACTAATTGAAAACCTGCTGCACTGAAGTTGTGGATGGATTCCATGTGGACAGTAGTTGATCGTGGGTCAGTCCGTCCTAAGCTTATGATTGAACTGTGCATAATGTGTTATCACTAGGACGAAAAGGAATCGTCCAACATTCCTGAACCTGCACACCGGGATTTTGAAAGTGCGCCTTACCTAGGGATAGGCTAGGAAAGGTTCTTTTATCCGATTTTACGATACTAGCCTTTGGAAATTACTGCCCTCGGTCGACTACTGGCACAGGATTCAGATCTCCATAGATTCGGCCGGTTTCGTTAGCGGATGGTAGCGTAACGCGTAACGCTAAGACAGACCTCAGGCACCAGGCCTAGTTCTGCCATAAAATATGAGGGTCAGCAATTGCGGGTGAACTTACGTATCATCATGCAACTCCATGGTCTCCTCCCTTCATCATATTCATATCTCGACAGCGCCGCCCCCGATTCACGCCGTTGCGATAGAGCCGTCGACGTTTTCGGCCATTGTCAAGGTCTTCTTCGATGACCGGTGGACATTGCGCCAGGTTCCATCGACTGATTATCTAGTACAGTGGTGTCGTCGTACTCTGACGCAACCCATATGCAGGAACAAGACAAGCCCATTCGACGGCAACACAACGGTAGGTCTAATACCATTTCGAGTGACCTAGAGTGAAGCCTATTGCTACCTGCTTTTGTACAGCAAGAGCCTCGTTCGTTATCGGAATTAACCAGACAAATCACTCCACCAAGAACGGCCATACACCACCATCCACCAAATAAGAAATCTTGATCAATGAAAACATTCTTGGCAAATACGAAGTGGTTCGTCTTGCTGTGGTCGGAGGAATTTCCTCTCTCACAACAACACGAATGCCCCCAACAGTTCCTTTCAATCATTTCACCGTTCAAAGGCCAACAAATAGATCAACATACATCCCATCATTCCATGCATTTATATATCAAAGGCGGTGTTCCTTAAATATACACCACGCAGTTTTGGTGTATATCCAAGGAACACTGCAAGAACATCGCAGGAACATCACCAGGCAGTAGAAATTGGGGCTGACTCGTCGGCCCAAGCAGAATCACCTTGCTAGGGCCATAAAAGCCTTCCGACATTCCTAATCCTTCCTTGTGGCTGTTCGCTATTTCAGCTAGTCTTTATTGACGAGCTATCACCTGGGAGCAATTATGACCTCATAGTATGGCCTGTGGCAGTCGTGAAGCGTCCTTCGTCACCGTCAGGACACGTGACCTTGAGGGGGCCGCCTTTCGTTACCAGCTTCGTTGCCCGCACTGTTGAGGATAAAAGTAAGTGTCAAAATGGCGGCGATTTCGACGAAATCGAGAGACGCAACCGCGTCTGAGAGTTACCGTGGGTCTTTCCGAGCTTACGGCTGGGCTGTCGAAGGGTAGATGTTTATTTTGGTGTTTATAAAATTGACCTGGCTGAGAATTGACGAAACGCCCGCTTCCCGGTCCCCGTTCCACCAGCCCCAAGTCTGTTATCATTAGACCTACGTCGCCGTACGTAGGTTGTCGTATTCCCACCGTATTCCCAAGCGAGTGAGTGGGATTCATGAACCCGCGTAATCCACTGAGTCACCATTAGCTCGACAGGCATTCGCCATCCGTATGCGAAAGCGAGGCGGTTGGGACACCTTTGTATACCTTTTGCATACACAAATCATGTAGAGATCTCTACTGTAGCTGCTGTATCCGCGAATCGGTTGATTCTTTTTTGCGGTTTGTTATCATCAGTAAGTTATTACACTAATGGTTAGCATTAGTTATTTGAGAGCCCCCTCCACTGTATCTATCGTATTGTATAATTGTTATCTCCACTGCAACCAGCGACGTTGCCGAGAAATCTGCAAGATGCTAGCGAAAAAGATCCAGTGTATATACATCCCAGTATGATGAGTGTTTCGTGTGAGTAGGATTATTAAATTATTAAATCGACCCTTGCAGAAATGGAACAGAACCAAACAGTGGAAACTTCGCCGTTTTCGGCTGTCATTCGACGAGACAGCGAGTCCAAGCATTACCGCGTTTCGGCGTCGGAGATTCTGAGGGCAGAACTTAAGCACTTCAACAAAATCATTCATCAAGAAAGCCTACAAGGAGTGGGGCCGGTGGGTCCCATATATACGTGTCGCTATCGCGTTGCATGATAGATATTGGAACTTGGAGATGGTGGCAAAGACGCGAGATATGTCACACCCTCCACACCTGTATTTGGAGGGCATACCATTTAGCCTGTTTCTGCTGTTCTAACCGACTAGCGGCAAGGTTCTATGAATTCGATAACCCTTCGTCAATTATATAGAACACGATTGATACTAACGAAAATAGTGAGGCGTAGGTTTCGGTCCAGAAGCTGCGAATATTCTGAATACGTGCAATGAAAATTTCCCTCCATTGTGTTACTACGATCGTGGATCTCCACTGCTACCATACCTCCCCTTAAACCCGACCTTTCTCGTGGCCTCTCACGTAGTCATTCTCACATACGACCATTTGCGCATGCGTTTCGTTTGATTTTCGAACACCCCGCCTGTTTTTGAACCCTGCAGGAAACCGTGTTCTCAGACCTTTTTCCTGGAGATGACTATGAATACACGCTCAGGATTTTCTCGGCCCACCACACCCGTGTCATTGAGAACACAAAATTCACGACTCCCGAGTGCTTCGTAGACTGCGATGGTAAGTAATATTGTGTCGTTCACGAATGGAGTAGTTTCCTTTGATCCGCCCCCTCCGTATATTGCAGTGGCTTCGATACAGTGTACGACAAAACTGATAGGGTACAGACCCATCAAGGGCATCATTGAAAGCAAACGCATACATATTTGCAGGTATGCTCAATGCCGAACCACTAAAGATCATGGTAAAGCCGCAAAGGACTTTGGTCGCCATGGTGGCTCGAGTCGATATGGAGCGGTATTGTAAGGATAAGGAAATCAAAGGCTATATTTCGGCTGGCAATCCAATATCTAGCCAGTTTTACCTGCTGCACTTCACGAGGAAGGATTTGGAACAGGCGTTCCACGTATATACGTGGTGGAGAACGTACACGATTAAGCTGTTTCTGTATTGCTCAGTGAATCGCGCTCAAAAACGCCTAAAGTATTTCCGGCATGATGTTTTCGTCAGAGGGCCAGGCGAGTACATGGGATTTTCTTTATACGCGCAGGTGACTTTGATGTCGCGGCCAGAATTCGTATTTGTCGATATGTGGGTCAGCTCAAGCTGAGGGTCAGCTCAAAAAAAAGAAGAGGTTTCCTTTTTTCCCCTCAGTTTTTTCCCCCTGCGGACCCAGCAGTCCTCCCCATCCATTTGGCCAAATGTCCATTTGGCCAATTGGATGTCTAGTCTGTATGTAGTTACATAAGTTACACGTAACTATGTAACTACATACTGTAAGACCACGTGATCGACCACGTGATCAGTAATGATCAACAATATGAACTTGAATATGTGAATGTCTTCCAGCGAATTACCTGCGTCAACCTCCGCGACATTACATGGACCAGCCTTCGTTTTACCAAAAGATCTGCTCTTGGAAATCTCCACCTGTTACGGGAGCTATGCCAGCTACTCCTGACCTTTACGAAGCAGGTAAACCCTATTCTCTCCAAATTTCTTCATCATGCAGTAATATTTCGGCTGACAATCCAATATCTAGCCAGTTTTACCTGCTGCACTTTACCGAGGAAGGATTTGGAATACGTGTTCAACGTATATACGTATACGTACACGATTTAGCTGTTCCTGTATTGCTCAGTGCAACGCAGTAACTGGTCGGATGGTGTGGCTTACAGCAGCAGATAACAATGAGAACCTATTCGGCGTTATTTTACTTTAAGGGGAGCCTCGCGATGCACTCGGATACTTTCTCCAAATCGACAACGGCACCGACGGACATCGCGAAGTGTCTATGAATGCCCCACGGCTTAACCGCACAGAGGAGCCTGTTATGTACGAAGTTTACGAGTGTATCGGCACGCCTTCCGGGCGAAATCCGGAATGCAATCGCGGCGTTGAAGTGCACACGCATCCCTTAACGGTGCGGTGAATGTATTATTATATGTATCCCCAAACGGTAGGATCGATTTACAACCGATAAGCTGCAAACGTGTCTAGAACGTCTGCGAAACAGGTGGGTACAGTCCGGTTGATGATACCGCGCCATACCCTGCCAACTCGCCGATGTACGATGAGAACAAATGAAAAGCACGATCGCTGCCGTGTACATCGAATGGGAGTGCTTGTGTCTGTATGCATATATATATATATATATATATATATATATATATATATATATGCATATTATATCCAGCTGATATATCCTGACGAACTTTTCGTAATTGCAGGTGCGCCATTACGACCTTCGTAAAGGGAACTATTTAACTATACACGTGAAGCCTGTTTACCCCGTTAGCATGGTTGGTCAAGGGCCGGAACTGTCGATCGTGGAAGACGACACAAAGCGTTTCTGCGATGAAGCCTGTCTGGGTAATAATTGCTAAGCGCGATAATGCTCATGCAGTATTTATGTATAATTTACTTGAAGACAAGAAAAAAATCACCCTGCTGAGGTGGATGTTTGTTTGTACACTCACCTCAGCAGGGTGAGTTCTTAGCTTACAGACCATTGCGGTAGCCAGCGGAACGCTGTGTGGGACTAACAGTTTTTTTTAAAAAAAATTCTCTTGGTTTTTTCTCTCATTGGTCAATCAGCAATGTCGAAGGAACTCAAGCCCGACTTGCAGCCAGTCGATCTAACCACGGAGACTGCTAGCATACGGGTCAAGATCGGAGATTCTCTCTGTATGCAGAAATACCCGCGCAACAAAGATGTACACAGCGCCGTTCACACCTTACTCAGTTATGCTACCGACTATGGTCGGTCTGGGGTAGTTGTGATCGATCACACTTATGTGCACACCGATTACTTCACCATCAAGGACGTCAGACACCCCAGCAAAGTCACAGTTAAAGGAGTCGTTGAATGTAGCGAGGACCACTTCGCTGCATACTTGGGAGTTATCAGTACACCCGAACAAGGCATCAAGGTTTGGCGCGCCCCCTCAGGACGCTCAGTCGATTGAACACGAATAAATGGCACACTTAGTCTACAAAATTCGCCCAGCGATCGTTTTGCCGCGTTTTCACTCTAAACGCGACAGTCCGTAGATTATCATGATCCGCACGTATTTCAGGGCGCAAAATGGCTGACTCGAAAGATTCATCCGTGCTATTTCGAAATGGATTGGACTCGGGACTATTTCTCCGTCCACGATGTAATGGCTAGTCCCAGCTAGTGGACGGAGAAATAGTGGAGAGAAACCCAGTCAGAATTAATATCGTGAGTGCAAAACATACTCTCTCGCCTAGTTCGTTCCGCCTGGATGCGCGCGTACCTGCATATCAGCATCAATAAATGCGTACATATATGTATTAGACATTAACGACAACAATTTGATGAGCTCGGCTCGATTTTTTTTATTTGTTATTGATCTATAAGTGTTCGCCAGATGGCACGGTACAATAAATAGCTAATTCAGCGATGAGCGGTGTTCAGTTGGCCACAATCAGATCACTGGTTTGACCAAAATTTTTTTTGGTCACTCGTTGCCGTCGTGCGATCTTAATCATCCTTGCTCAGCACCGTGGAGGACGATAGGCCGGGTCCACTGTAAAGACACCAAAGGCAGGCACAGTGAAAGCGACATTAAACCACTGACGAAATCTGATTTGCTTTTGTTTGTATTGTTTTGTACAGTAGCCTATCTAGTCAGTTCTGTCGTTATAGCTATTATATTTTCTTATTAGCCTAGCCTCGGCCTGAACAGGCTACGAGGCCACTTTTGCAAAGGGAACCCAACAACTGCGACAACTCTCTCCGGCCAAGCTGGATCATAGTATTTGTGCGTGAGGCACGCACTATAGCAGACAAAAAGCAATGTAGCAAGGTGCTCATTTGAATGTCAAATGCCGTTGCAATGTGTTGTTCTTGCTTTAGGGTGAATAATCGGTAACATAATTTGTAGGTAGGCCTAACACTAACTCGCGGGACCACTCGCATGAGCGATCCATGGGTCGATCTGGCGCGATTTGTATGTTATATGCACAATGATGATTATGGACTGTATTCAATAGTCACGGGTCACTGTGTCCTGGAATTGGGACCCGCTGATGTATTTGACATAGTGGGGGATCCAGTGCTCTTTTCGATGTCAATGCAGGGCAACTTGCGAGCAAACAATGAAAACCAAATTCAGTGGAGTTTGTCGAGTATGTTGTTACATGGCATTTCAGTGCTTGTAGACATTTCGACGAATAGTGGATATCTGCCCGAGTTATCTCTCGATCAGATATCATAAGCCTGCCTCAAAATATAATATAGGTATAGTCTGTTGGCACCCTCAGCCGTGGAAACGCACAGGCTTAGGGCCGAATCCGTTGATCAGATATAATCGATGGTCTATTTTCGATCAAATTTGATTGATCGGATATATTCGATCTCATTGGAACACACACCAGAGACCCAATGACAGATTAGAGATGAAACGACGATGTAAGTTCCAATCAGCATGCGGTTCGTTGATTGGAAATCATTTAGGTGATTAACCACCAAGCTACAACTGCGATGGCTCTGCCCAATAATAATTGCAATTATTAGTTGGGCATTACTCGGATTATTAGTTAGGTTGCCTGTTGCCTCTGCAAATAAAATATCACATCGTCATCACGCTTTGAACATCGCCGTAGGTTGCTTAGGTGTCCGCGAGACGTGTTGTGTGAGAACGTCATTCAGCCATGCGTATTCTGTGATTACGATAGCAGAAGGGCTTCATCTTTTTTGTTTCGAAAGACCTGCGGGCCCGATATCGCTCTCGCAAGTTATGTTGACATTTGTTTCAACCTGTCAAACTCACAAACCGTAAGACTATCTGATCCCAGACACATTTCCGATATTCCTCCGAGAGACTTATCTATGATATATTACTATTATAAGTAATACTAATGCTACAATGATACCAGAACTAACAAATCGTTTCCTTTCCTCCATACACGTATAACAAACTGCTTCATACAAATTCTTCCACTCAAACTCCACACGAACCCTAACAAGTTACTAGCGGGCTATTCGTCACATCCATCCACAACATTAAATTGTCGTCACACCGCTCTTCCGTTGGCAAATTTGCCATTCGAACAACAATCCACCAGGGAGGCCTGGTGGCTCGTCCACTCTAGACATGTTGCACAATCTACCCCAACGAAGCTGTCATCGTTAGCAATCCCCTACCGCATTGAGGCCTACCGACCCCTTCAGGAAGCGCCACACGATGGCGCCGTGGTTGTCTTCGAGACTTCGTTTGTTTTTTTCTCTGGGTTTTGTTTAAATTTTTGCGCGCTCCCAAAACCCCATCTCTCGCCTCATCGCCATTGGGGATACTCACTGACGCCAGGTGGCGCATGATGGTGATGGTGGTGATGGTGGTCGTAATGCTGAGGAGGGAAAATTGGAGGCGGCGGCGGAAAATACGGCTGGTGGTGGGGATGATGTCCATGGTGGTGGTGATGTGGGTCGACCACCGGCAGCGGTGGCGGATAATGCCCATGGTGGTGGCCATGGTCGTGATGTCGGTGGTGATGATGGTGGTGGCTTTCGTCGTTGCCCATAGTGACGGCTGGAAGAGGCAACCGCTGGGCACAGATCACTGGTCGCGGTGAGACGAGATGAAAGGCTAGTCCACAAGAATCGGGTGCGTCACCCGGAGTAGGAGGGGCACTGCAGAAGCCGCACTTCTGCGCAATGTGTTCACTGCCGGGAAAACGAAACGTAACGCAATTCGACGGCGAAGCGTGTTCGCACACTCAGCGACAACTGAAAGATGAACACGTCCAACGCGCACAGGTGATTTCTGCTTGCAGTGCCAGTATATTTATACATGTATAGATACAGGATAAGCTTGTGAATAAGCAGACAAGACCAGCAGTGGAGGAGAGCGAACGGCGAGCTTAGCTGTGGACGGGGCCAACGTGTGAGCTGAGCAAGAGGGCGATTCGAAACGAAAAGGCAGAATGGGAAAGATGACCGTGGATTATCGTACTCGACGCCGGATCACACTGTTCCATTGGCTATTCCCTGGCTCCCACGCAACGATGGAGCGATAAGCGGCCATCGCAAATCCCCGCAAACTGAGAGGAAGGGTGCACGACGCGCAGCTGAAAGTGAGAAAGAGAAGAGCCAGCATGTCGTCAGGGTGATTGCTAAGCTGGCGTTGGAGAGCGGCGAGTCGCGTACGAGGTGTATAGGTAATAGCTGAGATTCGACCGCCGCGTTGAGCACGACGACGACTGTCTAGTCGAGACAGAGCCGACGACGCTCACGTCAACTAGTGAGTCATAGGCGAAATTGGCCACCAACTCGATTGGCGATGATTACGCCGCTATTAACCTGGCTGGCCGGACCCGTTTGCTGGACTGGTGTGCGCACACGTTGAGCGCTATGCCGATGACGGCGTGGCTCAATTGCTTGGTGGGAAAAGGCTGGCAACAGTGCATGACAGAAAATCGTCCATCGATCCATTTGGCTCGAGCGAATAGAGGCTCGATGAGAGAGGCGTTTTACATTTGTAAAACTCGAATAGGCCGTTGTCCCATCTGTGACGCACCAGCGTGGACCAACAGCTGCGAGTCCTATTGATCGCCGACGTTCTATGATAATTCGGCAGGTTTACGCAATAACGACAAATATGACCTAAGAGCGTCACCAGCTGGAATAAACGCGTTGTGGCAATCGAGAATATTCGGAAACAAACAACAACAATATAGGCAAATAATTGTTAATGCTATTAAAACGAACGAGCACCGATATCTGAATCGGGTCCATAATATTATAGCATTAATAATTATTTGTTTTTGTGACCCGAGATAAGATTAACGTGGCGTTAAGCAATAACGCACCGGCTGGCAATGAAACCCGTAGAATATAATCAAGAGAAACGTTTTACAGACTGCCTATGTTGAGAAGTAATATATATATACATATTATATAGCGATGCATTTGGCGATCTCCACCTAGTTTCCTTCGCATCTCAGCCATTGCGGCAGATTATTCAGTTCACTTTGAAATGTGTTCACTTTCAAATGAGAGTCCACTCGAGGTGGCCGCATAATCAGGGGTTGAAGTCGTCATTTCACAAACTCTCAACAGATTGCGATAAAGCAAGTACTTTGGAAGGTCACATGTATGTTATATATGTACAACTCAACTTTGTGATTCGTTTTGTGACCAGGTCGAAAATAGTATTCGGCCATCAGAAACCTTTCGTCTACGAAACCTTCCTGAAACAGGGCTTTTGCATAATCAGTTGGTAAAATCACGTGGACTTGGTTGATCGAACTCACTAAATTTCGAGATAGCTATCTATATTTGGGCCCTACTAGGTACACGTTTCTACCTTGATTCGATCTTTCGTAGGGTATAATTATATTGGCACTATCGAGAGTTTTCTTAGATAGTGGAAATGATTAGCTTAAATGCTCTAGTTACACTGGTAGATGGGCACAAATGATTTTTTTGGTACTTATCTAGAAACGATTCTGATTTCACATTTAAATGTGAATGATAGTAATTTTTGCAGGTATATATAATCGTCATTGAGTGGAAAATTATCTAAGCAAAAATATGGTATTTTTCCAAATTTGAAATTTAAGCCTGCGGAAGATACTAGTAAATGCAGGATTCTCCATATAATTATCAAATCGATGAGTATTGTAGGAATCGAGATTTTAGAGAAAATCTCGGATCAAATAGGCAAAAACATTTTTAAATTTTCCTCTATTTATGTTTTTGCCCATTTGATCGAGATTTTCTCAGGACTTTCAAATATAAATTTCATGCACATGGACCGATGGACTGGGCCATGTATACATGTAGATTATTCGACTTAACGGTTAGACCCCTGCGCATCATATGCGGTGCCGCTTATCTGGAATTATCTCACCTCCAAGCAGCTTTTGCTATTTTCGAAAGGGTGTCCGCGGACTTACATATCTCACGAGAGAAACAGGCTGGTCGTTTTTTGGGGAAATGTCTTTTTGGAATAATGGAGTTTTATCGATGCAAGGCCATGATTGGACCTGCCTAAAACGAAAACGGAGCAACTAACCGTCACTTGGTTAGTTCTCAGGGCATACGGATTTCTGTTAGAAATATCATTTATTTAATATATGTCCGGATAAAAATAAATATCATTATTAAATATATTTCCGGCTATCATAATCCAAATATCCAACCGACTGTACCCACCAGCTCACTCTTATTAGCGCGCCTGTAGATTGTTGCTTTTTAAGATATCTCCGATAAACATCTCTAATGTTCTAACAATCGCTGATAGAAATATTGTTTTTATAATAAAAATATACTGTTCAAGTTTAATATTTTTATATAGTATAACGTGTTAATAAATGGTCGAAAAGAAGACATACATATGCCTTCTTCTCGACCATTTATATAATACTTTAGCTGATAAAAATTACGAAAACAAACACATTTCCAATCAAAACAGATTCACTCAGCTCGTTATATGGCAGACCCAAACTCGGCTATGCCCTGAGTATTCCATACGATTTCACATTGCGTGGCATTTTCGAGTGCCATGATCGTCGTAGAAATGCTGTTTACCAATCCGAAGGCCCGATATTGTCAGATTCAATTCGTATATTTAAATGGCTTAAATTCAAGTGCGCAGAGAAAACGACAGGAAACCAGCCAAACACCCCGAGCCTACGTAATTACGTGGACGGAATACCGACGTGGACTATCACGTAAAGTGTAGATAGCTTGATAATGATTAAGCCTTCTCTAAAACGATGACTCATGCTGGATTCAATCACTATGTCGAACTGCTCGATCTGTGGCCCACTAAGGGACCGTTAACGGCCAAACTGAATGATTGTTCCACATTGAGCAAGCTTGTGGCCGATCGAGCGTCTTATCAGGAAATGCAGAAATAGACCAAAGGCGATAGCCAGCGACTCGCTGTGCTAAATAATACGATTTGCATAGACAACTGTTCATCACAGCGCAGAGGTTACCCCTGATCATCTCGCGGCGAATTCGCTTAAGGCTTGGCGCTACGGCTAGTGGTAGTTTAAGCAAAGCTCTCTGCAATCCTTTAAGAAAATTTTCTTTGTGACATAGAATTGTCAATCTTCGATAGTATTGTGGAATTTTATCGACACTTCGTACCACATTCACTGCAGTCTTCAGCAGTAGCGACATGATCCGTTGAGGTAACGGCGTGCCGACTAAGATCTTTGACAGACGCGGGACGAACCCCTTAGAACCTCTGCTATAGACAAGCGCCCTAGAAATAATTCCCCATAATCCCTAGAAATAATTCCTAACTACTGTATGTTTGAATAAATTTTGCTCGCGGACCCACCCAGCGCTTTCACAGGGCTGACCTGAGGGCTCACCCCCTCTCTGTCAAATCGTATCGATTTCGCTTGCACA
Organism: Stratiolaelaps scimitus; assembly: GCA_019614645.1. NCBI lineage: Eukaryota > Metazoa > Arthropoda > Arachnida > Mesostigmata > Laelapidae > Stratiolaelaps > Stratiolaelaps scimitus. The sequence continues at coordinate 7,833,297 of JABWDB010000012.1, forward strand.
TCGGCTTCTGCAAAAGGAGCAATGCTCGTCGATTCGGAGGCTCTCGTCGAGTTGTGTTCTGTGTTCTGCTTGAGACGACGTGACGCGCACGACACCAACGAGATAATGTTTCTCTCACGTCTTGCTTGCGGGCGCTCATAACATCGCCGAATGAAAAGCAGAACCAAGCCCGTACACATACACCCAGGTGACGCATTCGACGTGCACTAGAGTCATTGTGCCACCATCGTTTGCGAGTAACATAAGATCGAATTCGCCTCTGTGTGGCCACCGTCTCTCCCCCACGTCAGCAGCATCGTTTTGCTCATGCGAGGTTGTCTCCGACCGTTCGCTTCGTACTGTGCCGCCTGCGCAGTGTATAATTAGCTCTAAGCGGTGTCGAACTTCAGCTGAAACAACATCCCAGCAGTGACGTTTATCTCAACCGGTGGTGTCATATCAGGCACACCGTCCTGCCCCGGATATACACAACGCCGCCATCATCTGTTTCGTGTGGCAGTACCACGCAATTGCAACCATTCAATATTCCGTCGGACCTCTAGTCGACAATGGGCGCTGTCTCTCCTCAGTGACTGACGCCCTCCGGACTCGAGTGTATGCGTGTACATCTCAATGCTGGTGATATTCGGCCAACGATAAACCCTAGTTTTCAGTTGGGGGACAGCGCCGTGTGAACGGCGTATATGCTACTATGTATGCGGCCTACATCTGCGTTTGTCTTTCCGGTGTGGCGTTCCATTATACCCGAGATGGGGATACTAAGCTGCTGTTCTTACTCGTCGCGCAGCTCATGCTACAGTGGCTTGTACATGCGGATAACCATTTCAATCTGTTAGCTAAAACGGTCGTAGCGTACTCTGCCTATGTCGGCTGCTGGAACAACCTGCAATTTTCCACGATGGTCACGAAAGCCACTGCTGCCGTGCGAGCAATCATGGGGCTGTGCGTGGTGGTATTACTGCTGCTTGACTGCTTGTGGTCTGCCGTGATGGTCATTATTGTAATAGCGGTCTATGTAGAGACGTATCTGATAGTCATCGAGGAACGGGAAATCGCCAGGCAAAAACCTCCGAGACAATATCCCGAACGGAATCGCGTACCAAATCGCAGACGTCATGAGACTCTACCGAAAGCCCCTCGAAGCTGCCTATGGGGCATTGTTGAAGTTCTGACCTTATGCCTCCTAGTGTGTCCCTTAGCTTTTCGTTATCGAAGATAACGAAACGAAGCCTACCACCGATACGGGAGAATCACTGAAGGCATAATGAAGTCGCCAGCCGAGACGACAGCCGCAGTGCGTCCTAATCAAAGATCACACAAGAAAACCTTCGTTCTTACGACAGTTCGTGCCCGAAAGGGGTCGCGCGGTCGATATGAGTCCGAGTCGATGGTTGTCGAGGCCTGCTTCCACCACGCATCAGCAGCATGAACCCACTACCATTGTACCGCAGTCATCTCGACCACCCCATTAACCGCCACCATACCCGCCGGTATGGTTCGTGACGAACTCGCCGACTTGTGGACTCTCTTTTGTTGCATTCCGCCGATCATTACTGGTCGATACACATCCATTAGATGAGACAAGCGAGCGAACATTCTAAGCTAGCAGGAAGTGGACCAAGGCGTGATAACTGCCCAAGGGCGGGGGGGTGCGTGCGTTGCGTGTGACAACAGCACGTGTAAGTAAGCACTAGAATGATTCGATTTTCAGCAAGCTCTTGTTTCCTACCTTAGAGAGCGTCCTTTTAGCATGAAATCTATATTTAAATATATACTATTTGACGACATTAATCTTGATTGAATAGAGAGAGAGGGAGAGATGATGGCTTTGTGATCTCAGCTTGGATGTCCTCAGTGAATTGACATCGGTCGAACTCATCGATGCAGTTGACACCTCATCATCCGAGGGCGGTCATATAACTTAGCATTTGGCCATTCAACCCTACGTTATCTAAATATCGAACGCTCGTATGCGTACACCTTGCAGAATAGATGTATAAGTGGCCGAGTCGCCTACGCCGTGCCTAGATGAGCTAGCATGCCGCAGAGCGGGCGGAGGCGACATCCGGCAATTGATTGAGAGGTTCATAGAGGCCAAAAATAAATTGGAGACCATTTATCTGCACACGCACCGTCGTTGACTTTTAATCAAAGAAGTTTTACTGCCTACGAGAGTGACATACACAGCACCACCCGTTGCCATTGTTGTGGGTCAACTATAGTGCTCAACTATAGCGCAAAATGCCAACAGGACACGCTTCTGTGTTCGATTTGTTAACGGTAGTATGGTCCTAAAACAAGCCCGCCGGCATCCAACGGAGATCCTCATCAAGGCCTGCTGAGGCCTAAGTTGCAAATTAAGAGAAGTATTAACAAGTGTGCCTATGACTTCCTTCTATTCAATGTTCACTTGCTACTGCTGCATATCAGAGAGCAGAAATGAGATAAAAATTGCAGAAATAGAATATCAATGTCGTTGCAGGACTCCTTGATACTGCTTGTACCTTGATATGATTTAATTAAGATTTGATCAACGTGCGCTCGAGAAAGGATGCATATTTGTATTGTACACACAATAATATTACATACTTATTTAATTATACAAGTGAGCAACAATTGTCTCCGCTGGACGCACATGACAGATATATACTAAATGCATGTATATATAAGGATATATATGTATATGTATGAATATATAAATATATATATATATATATATATATGTGTGTGTATGTATATATCCGTATTATAGTGGTATAGTTCTACGAACTCGTGTTAAAAATAAAGACATGTTCTAATGCTAATCAGGACATATAGATGACTGGATCAGTGTAAAACTACAGTTTCGTTAATGAACCAATAAAAAAATCATCAACTAAATTTATTGTCACGTTTGCAACTCATTGGGATTCATAGATCTGTGTCTGCGTGTGTGTGTTTGTATTCAAATGAAATATTTTGCGTGAAAATTACCGGAGTAGATCAATCGGAGCAATCGTATATTTTTTATTGTGTTTTTATTCCTTGTCGGCGAAAAATCACCTTTTTAGCTCATTAATTTTAGTCTCGATTATTAGCTGCATAACGTACACTTTCTCTGAGCACCGACTCAATAATAATTAAGCCGTACTTTTGTTGAACACGAAACACCTTTACACCGCTAGTCCAAGCAGCAATTTCTTTTTTAAACCTAGTATATACAACTTTAAACATACAATAATTAAAGAATTAGTTAGGCACAGGGCATCAGGCCGAGGCCGTCAGTGTCCCAAAGGAGGCGATGGCACTGCCTCTCTGCCTCTGCACAACGAGGGAGAGGCGTTGCATAAGTAAAGATCCTGCACGCTCGCCCCCGGTGGCGCGGGTCAGCCTATGGTTGGCCCCTTCGAGGAAGTTTGCGGTGAGGAGGCCGTGTCCACCTAAGGCTTCTGGTCGTTATACTTATATAACATCCAACAGGCGTTTGTAACACGGTCAGGGATGCGATCGGTCAGCAGGCAATCGATACGAAGACGCTTTCATCCAATGTGGATGAATCAAGTTCGAAGGTAACGCCGCATAAAGGGTCTGCTGCCTAAACGGCTTGAAGCATCTGTAGATAGGTCTCTGTGGACGCGAGGCGAACCCGGCCTTGGAAACCTATTGAAGGCTCGTTATGGGACACTGACATAGATATAAAATATACGATTATACAGTGTGCAATGATTTAAATAATGGCACGGGTCGATACGTCTTACTTAACAGGTCCATGCCGTCATGGCAACTGTTCGTGGTAGGTTCTCTCAGGCTTGTTTGACGAAGATCGATTGCCTGGAGTGTTCATGCTGTAGTGTTGTTTTCTACAAATGGCTGTTTCGAGGAATATTAAACATTTGAGGATGAGCACATTTTCTCGTCTAGTTTCCTTGAATATATATATATATATATATATATATAGCATCCCGTGCAATGTGCTGTGTCAACTTTTTTGGCTTGTTCAGAGTCGGCGATAAACTTCCTCTGCGCGGGAAGCGGAGGGCGTTGGGCATTTTTTTAGGGAGAACTCTCTTCTCTACAGACCTATTTATCTGCGAAGAGCCAATGTATTGATTGTATGTGATTACTAAACCAATCATCGCTACTACATAGCTCCCGCTTGGGACGAAACCCCTTGACTGCAATTCGCTATAAGCTTTGGGCTCTGCATGAGATTTCCCACCGCCCGGAGCATGCCAAGGGTTTTCTCTCACAATCGTGTACTTTTGTGTAACTGTCATTCCCATCATACGCATGTTCAGTCATATGTCTTATAATTAGTATAGCTCATTTTATCTGTTGCTTATATTCCTCTAATCACAAATGTTTGATGTGTCCGTTGTGCCTGCTGTCGAAACGTTCACATCAGCCAAACGTCGAAGGGGTCCGTACGACAGTTCGACGCATCAACAACATATATATATATATATATATATATATGTATATTACTAATATGTGCAATATCGCAATACAATAAAAACGAGCTGTTCCCCTATATGACAGGTCTCAGCTCTTAACCTTTTAGGTATTACTATGACGACTTATCGGGGCCACCTTTGCTTATTCTTATATATATATATATATATATATATATATATATATCGTCACTTGTTTCACACACGCAGCAATCGGCACAGATAATCAGAGATTCCATGCACTCGATTTGTGCGCGCACTTGTCAGCCTGCTTCGATTTTGGTGCCAGCACCACGTCGGACGTACGTCACGTCACCAAGTCATCACGTGTCATAGTCGTCCAAGGAGCACACCGTTGTTCGCTCTGTTATCGTTGCTGATGCTGTTGCTATTGCTGAAGCAGATCCACAACAAAGGTCTCTGCCTGTCTGCCTGTGCGGTCTGCCATTTGTCTTAGTGGCAATGTCTCGTTTGGCAATTCGTTAAGTCGCGCACCGATTCGAGCAGCAGCACCAACCAGGAAGGCGTTGTTCCCATTGCGGGTCCTTTCCTTCGGCTTCGTGTTCATCCCAATCCAATAGAGAAATGGATGCCTCTGCTGCAGCTGCCTCGGCCGCCGTCACCGCCGCCACTTCAGCCGCTCGCGGTGTTGGCCTCGATCTTGATTATATCGTCTCGGTGTCGTACATCTTTATCATTGGAACGGTGATCAAGACCTTCGGTTCCGCGGACTATTTCAACCTGCCGCCTATGCTTGCCGTACAGTTCGTTATGCAGATATTCATGAGTCCGCCAGGTCCGAGTGTGCCCCTGTTGCTCGCGTCAACACTGATGTACGTTGCCAGTGTCCAACAGCTCAGACGCTACTCAGACGCGCCGGTCGAGACCATCCTCTGTATAGCCATGCTGCTCACGTCCGCCTGGCTACTGCTCATTGGCTCGTACATGTGGGCGTTAGCCTCGGTCGTGGTCTTCACGCCATGTGTTGCGTGCTACATGTACAATGGACAACGCCTAACGGACAATGTCTGGCTGATTGTGTGCCTGACGGTGATGACAACGCCGGCGTTAGTGCTCATCTTCGTCCTCTCCAACAGATACAAGAAGGAAGGCGCCTACGAACAGCTGGTGGCAAGCGAACCGGATTTGTTTGCGAAGAAGAAATAAGCCGCATGTTTCGAGGGGCGACGTATGCTGACTTTGTGAACTTTGTGAAAACCCACCTAACGACTCAGCGGCGAGATCGAAATCGACGAAGTCGCACCGTGAATTGCAGCGACAGCTTCGAACGAGCTGCTAATTAATGATGGTGACAATGATGACGCATTATCAGCAGAGAGAGAGAGTTTCACTCGGCGAGAAAAACTTTTCGACGAATATAAATCTATAGATGATCGAATCTATAATCGTAACTGATAATACATATACAATATGAGCTGTTGATACACACACACCCATCTCGATACTGGACGACGAGCAGGGTCCGTTCATCGAAGGGTGCTATCAATGGCATAGTCATGACAAATATTTACTTATGTATACAAATTCTAATCGACTAGGGAAGCCTGAAATATAATATGATGCATCATTGTCAAATGCCTCAAACGCTTCGGCTGGGATGACGACTTTTAAATTCATGGTTATTTGAGCTTAGGACACGTCATTAGTTGTGTAGCGCAGGCTGGCGAGCTTTGCTAGAAGCGAGAGAACGTGTAACTTGGGATGTGCAATCCTGCCTTAGATGTGCTAATCTAGTGAATAAGACAATTTATCTTATGACCACGATACGCGAATTTGTCAAATGTTCCGTGTTATCGATGCTTTGCGCATTATTCATATATATATATATATATATATATATATATGCAATATCGCAATACGATAAAAATGAGCTTCCATTATAAAAATCTACTTCAATCTTGTAGCAAATCGTATTTTCTAAAAAAACAGAGAAGCAGACAGACTGAAGATTGTGTGGCAATCACGCCAATTCCTTTTAACTATTTTTTATAGCAAAAGCATCACTCCTAAATCGAAGTTGTAGCATAGTGCTGCATTCAGCAAACATTGTACATCGACGCCAGCTGATTAAAAATGATAAATAAACAATACATGTAACTCTGAACTGCTGCGTCTACCTCTGTTCTCGTTTCGCTCGTCTGGGTTACTCGAAAGCACGGTCTACTGTTTAAATATCGGCCTAGGCTACGCTATTGGTAGGAATAACATCTGCCCTATAGGGTTTTGTCTATGAGGATTCTAATAGCCTGCTGGTCAATGAGCGCAACTGGCAACCGTGCTGATAACGTACTGCTGCTGCGAGAATGTCTAAGGAGAAGGTTCAAGGTCAGCTGGTGAGTCATGTTTTAGGGGCATAGAGATATATTGGTATAGAGACGAATGTATCATTATATTATAAACATGTATACAACTTCAAACATATAATAATTAGAGTACTGGAATGGATGAATCGTAAACGTAATGAAACGATTTGGACTGCATTCGAATGCATTTTTCCTGTAATATGTTCCATGAGTGCTATCGCTGGACAGCCTCGTGGGACGTCTTCTAGTCGTGGTGGCCCCGTAGAAATTTGGATCAACGACTCCTCCCTGTTTCTTTGTTTTATACCCAGCGAATGCCGCATATCAGCGCGTGTCTACGACCCAATTATCCATTCATCGTTTATAATCACTCGAATACTTCGTTTTTTTAGAGGAGGAAATCTTCTTCAAACACACGGTCACCACCAGAGACATTTCCAATCTCCATGAAAGTGGGCCCCGATCCAGTGCAGTTGGGTTGACGTGGATGACAAAACGACTCGACTGCTTGACACAATCGAACTGGACACATGGCCGTCAGCTGCTGCTTCTGCTGTTTACTGAGAGCTTTTTCAACGCGGCCGGTTCCGCCGTCGTTACAGTGTACTGCTGACATGTGCGGCGTTCACGAACCTGCTGCACGTTCGTCCGGCTTCGTGCGACCAACGTGCACAGTTGTATTCGTCAGCAGGTTCCGTATGTGAAATCGTCCTTCGTCTCGCGAAGGGAAGAAGGAGGAGGCGGCACCATTTGGCACAAATTTCACCCTGGATGACGTCGCCGGCCTTGTTTCGGTCACTATCGACGATTTATAGCCATAGCGGACGACAATCAGTATCGCCAGTCCAGGCAGTGACAGTTCTCATCGCGCGATTCGCTGTCAGACCCGTCGCGCAATCAGTTGCACTAACTGATCAGTTGGGGGCATCTGATTTCATCTGTACCAATTGTCTTGTTCATCCAATTTCCAAACATCACCATGGAGTTCACGATGGACAAGTTCGAGGTGACTCTGGATTATGCCGTCTGCGTTCTCCTCATTGGGATCGTGTTCATGGTCTCCCAAATGGGTGACTACCGATATCGCCTTCTCGTCCCTCTGCTACTGTTTCAGTTTATCCTGCAAGTGATGTTCTTGAATGGCCCTCATGCTGGCATGATGTTCTCGACCAAGCTGGCCTATGTGAGCGTCCTAATGTTTCGATACATCTACAACCACTCGCCGCTCGAGACCATCCTGTGCGTGACAATGTTCCTCGGTACGGCGTGGCTCTTCCTCTTAGGCAAAGACCTGTACGCCTGCGTCCTGCTCGTCCTCGCGACGCAGTGCCTGCTGACGTATGTCGTTCACGGCGCCAGTCTCAAGCAGCACTTCGGCAAGGTCGCGATCCATGTCGCCCTATCGCTTCCTCTGCTATTGATTATCTACACAATCTCACAGGTGCACTGGACCCGCATGATAAAGGGTTTCGGCATCAAGATCGAACACGAGAATGACTACCTTTAATGTGTCGACGGACACCAGTCGATCGGGTCAACATGCTTCGTCATCGTTAGTCCACGTTCGACAATAAACAGCTCCAACTCTCGTAGAACAAGCAGGAGAGTGAGAATGGTATCGACGAACAGACAGAGAGATAGAGGATACCCGAGCGAAAAACATCACAAACCCACCACAGTGCAGAGCGAACCGTAGAGAGGAACAGAAACGAAGCCGGGTACAAGCTTCGTTCGATCTCGACCGGTCAAGTCGGAGGGAACAATGCACCCGCATCAGTGAGGCTGATCGAGTGAAGATAAGCACCAGGCTGACGGCGTCGGTAGGGTAAACGTGAATGCCGGCGACGAAGGTCACTTCGCCCGTTAATAATAGCGAACAGCAAACAACGACCGTGGAAGGCAAGGCAACTAACGAGATGCCCTCCTATTCTACCATCCGTATTACGCAATTATCAATTAGCACCTCGTGTACTCAACGAAACGGCATCTTGGTGAACTAGGCCATGTGGACTGGTGTCACCACGGGTGGCAGCCAGCCACAAATATTGATTGTTTCGGATTAAATGTTACTCGGAGTAGTTGAGCACAGCTGGTGAAATACATTATATCTCGTATACATATATATATAGATATATATATATATATATATATATGACATAACATGCGAAGCGTAAAACGACACGAGGCTTTGTTTGAGCAAAGACGACTTTTTGACGATCACAGGGGTGTTGTGCCATTTTATGCAGCGCCATTTGCAGGACGCCCCTCCCCTCCCCTTCTCCATAATTGATATAAAATTTAAACTCCCTAATTTCAGAAATACCGCGTCGCGGTGACACATCATATGTAATCATTTATATATATATATATCATAACTATATAACATACACAATGTTTACGGTTTTATCATTGTTTATTAATGATTTATTTGTGAAAGGTCACGGTGTAACAGAATTAGGTGTCCGTGACAAGAACAAATTCTTGTTGTGAAAAAACACATCTTCGTTGCGTTTATAACTTCAGTCCTAAGGGCAAACTTGAACAATCCTGCAACCTTGTATGCAGGCTGTTCAAATAATCACAACTAAACAAGCTAGTAAATACACTCGTAAATAAAGTATTCAATACCACTTGAACTGTGTTTAAAACACCATTCGCAAAATCTCGTCGTTGTAGGTACCCGGCACTCGAGCTGAGTGAAATGAATAGTTAATTAGTAGCTGATTAATTAAAATGAAATTCGCTGACGGTTAGTGAACTCGATAGTCGACTTAACACGTGGAAATGTTCAGATGCCTTCTAAGGGTTATTTGTTCGACTTCTTTGATGGTGAGAAGAGGTGAGGTCCGGGTTTCTCTCAATCCAAATGAAATATAATAGTTTATTTGTCAGAAGACGCTTGATTACGATTAGATGCGAGTAGATTCACATTGCGATATAGTAACTATCCAATTGATTTTGATACAGAATAGAAAATTAGTGAATTATGCAATAAAATTATCCAATTGATCTCAGCTAGGTACTACCTACGTACAGGCTACCCTTCCGGTCCGCTTCGGTGGCCTTGTCAGAGTACACCGCTTGGCTAACGTTTGCTACACAGCCTCGCTCACTTCGCCGCTTCCCGTGAGGCTGCCCTTGACCAGACGGGCGTCCGCGCCCGGGTCCCTACCATAGGCTGATCCGCGCCACCGGGAACAAACGCGTAGGATCTTTCCTTCTACAACGCCTGTCCTTCGCTGTGCAGAGAGGCAATGCCATCGCCTTCCTCGGGACAAGGAAATGAAGGGAACGGGAAATATCAAAGACCTCCTGTGCTTTCGTTTAAATAAACACATTATGCCTAACCTCAGGTTGTCGAAAGAACCTGGGCTATATGGCGCTTATGGCTAGATCGAGGTCAATGGAAGAACCGCTCCGGGACCGATCGGATATGTGAGCTAGAGAAGAAACAGAACCCAAAACAGATAACCAAAATAGAAATCCGTGTTTTCGCTAGAATTGAAATTCAATTGAATTCTTTTGAGATAGTTTTTTTGCTCAACCCATTCGCCCCTTCTATGATTTCTGAATAAATGAATATTCCAACCAATACGGGAAGTGCAGAATGTATCGCAATAATGAAACTAATATTGCGGGGTGACATTTGGCCATAGATTCCCCAAAGTGCTCCAGCCATCTTACGTGTCTCATGAACGGTGAGGCCAGGACATTTTGCCGACGCCGTTCACGACAGCATTATCCCATACAAATAATGTTTTTCATTCTGTTGGTTTGTCAAACCAATCGTTTCGAGATATCTCTCATATATGTACAAGTTGTTCTGTTTCTTTTTATGTAACACATTCGTGTCGCAGAAAGCAGCTATCTGGACGACTATTCTCCGTTTCAAACCACGGATCTCTGACTTAGCGGACCTTACCGCACTGCAGAACGAAGTGTTGCATTATTTTATAGGATCTAACGAGTAAATATTCCTAGTAACAACTAACACGCAAAAGCATGAATGAGTAGAAAGGTCTATCGGACGCCCATCAGTTGGCGACATCGGCTGGTTGCGACGCCGGCATTGCCCGACATGTGGGGAGGAGGCTCGACCAAGAAGCTAATTCGCAAACAAGAGGGGCTATAGCTTCTGGTAGAGATCCAGCAAGATATAGGGTAAGTGCTAGCGGAACAATGTATCGAAGGGTGGTGGCGGGAAATAAGAGAAGATCCAGGTTAAAGGTCGCCATTTCGCATGAAGACACCTTGGAACACCTATATCGCTCGATACCAGTCGAATATTCGTGAAACACACGTTGGTCTAATCAACGCGAATTGCCCAAAGCTGCGTTGCATCTTGCGTAGTAATTGTTCCAAGTTTTGATGATCAAGAAAAAGAGCAAAATATTTTATACAGATACAGTACGTTTTATTCAAGGGAATACGTCACGTCGAGGTGATTCGGATATTGGGAAACGGTACAGGACTCAAATGACTGTCCGCGTTGATTAATATATTCGTTTCAGACACAGTATTCGTGTGCAAGTACCGATTGCACATACCTTGTGGGTTTCAACCACGTAACGCACAACGAATTTCACACATTATTGTCATTGTTAGTTATTCGAATTGAGTGGTCATTCACTAAGAACGTCCTTAGTGAATACTTCTCAATTCTTCTTAGTGGTTCTTAGTCAATGATCTCAATTCATCACATTCTTATCTTTGTACAAATATCCTTCACGAGACCGCAGCATTCCACGTGGCAGGGCCGATAGGTATCCTGCATTTTGACGAAACTACCACACCGTCTGTATGGGTTAGCTAACCTCCAATTTATTATCTGTGTGCACTTCTGTGAAGATGATTTCGCGTAGGTATACAACCGGGTGATCGGGCCGTGTGTGACGGCTGGAAACGCATCGGTACCTAGAGGCGTTTCGCGTTGCCGAGTTCATCACTTGAGTCGCCGCCTTGGTATGTCCACCGGGAGAGACCTGGCGAAACCAGGCCCACCGCCGGACAAGCATGGATCCCCGACGTTCGATGCTGGTTTTGCGTCACTGTGCTGGCTCTTGTACGAGCCTCCGTGCCCACTATCAAGGCCACGCGTTTTCGCTGATCTGCTCGCCTGCCGCAGGTCGGCATCCTCATCCTGCGAGTTGGTGGAGATTCGGGAGCCCATACTAGATAGGGGCTATGCCACCTCGTGCAATGGAGACACCGATGAAACTGATGCGGCGATTACGCACCTCAGCAATGGAAGCGCATGAACAGCTACTACGCCGTCGAAGCGGAGCCGAAATTCGTGTTTGTTGTTGATATTGAGCTCGTAGAAAACGGTCACTTTGCAGCCAGCGAATTCTCTAGGTGCTCTTCGCCGACTGAGAGAGAAATATACTACTCGCCTTGTTCGACCAGCTAGTCCCGGGACGACGCCGAAGACGGGAGAAAATGCCACCGTTCGCCGACGCACAGACGACAAAATATGGCTAACATGAACAAGAGAGGTTTCCCCGCCGCTAGACTCCGAAAACCTCTTTCACCTTTATTGCAAGCGAACCCAATGCCAATACAATATAGACTTTGGCGGGTTAACGGCACTGCGGCCTATACGACGCTTTAGTTCTTGAAAAGAACGATGTTCACTCAGGTAGTCTCGCACAGAGCGACATAATTTACACGCGAATTTTTGTAGTATTACCGTTCTTCTACCTCCGTGATAGCAGTTATTGTCTAGTTGGATATTTTTGTTAGATTGTCATTTACATTGAGTTCTATTTTCATGAGTCCACAAGGAAAATCCTTAACAGAGCTGGGTGATCAAATCTCATTGGGAGGGGGGGAGGACCCAGCAGGTTTACAAGGTTCGTTATCGATGAAGAGCACCACAAGAAGTGGTCGTGCGATGGTTAACCGCAGCTGACGACGGCGGTAAGCCGAAAGGGATTAGCGGGCTATACAGTGATCTTTGAAGGCAGTGGAGATCCCAATCCACTAAGATTTGTCTGCAAAAAGCTCTCTGCTCAGAGTGAACAAATATCTACAGAAACGATGCGGCATGTAGCTACCCCTCATGTGTTAAGGGTTTTGCAGATACTACTGGCCGAGATCTTGAGCAGGGTGCAGTTCGCAAACGTCATGGACGATGTTATGAAGATGCCTAATATCCCGGGAGGCGTTGGGGGACGACCTGGCGCTTCTTGTATACGCAAGGAAAGAAAGCTTGGAAGGATAGTCGTGAGTTTCATTACGAGAGGACAAACTTTTAAAACAACTAGTATCTGGGAGTTGTTCTGGACACTGGTCTAACAGCGTCGCCGCATACGGAGTACGCAGCGGGAAAGCGGGATGAGGTTACGAGGTAAGCACGTCCACTAGCCAGGCGTATGCTCCTTTGCTGGCCTTAGTACAAATCAGCGGTGCCACGATCCCCTGGGATTTCGCACCGCTGATTTGTGATGGTCAGCGCGGTGGCTTGGGCGACAGCGAAGTCTCTCGCTGTAAAAAGCCAGAGGCCCCAGGTTCGCAGTCCCGCTACGTGATAATATATTAGAGAGGACCTGAGCATTGTAAATTGCAGTTCCTTAAATTAAGCAGTCGAGCTTTACGTTTATCTATGTCCACGGAAAACAAGCAAGCGCTTAACTGTCTATTCTAATGAAATTGGGCAAACGATTTGATCCCCATCATTGTACGTTTACATTTAAGGATCCATCCTATGAAGCAATGCAAAAGGAAATACCCTGGGCGTTAAACGTAGACTGAGGATTACAGTTAGAACGGGAACACAGTTAGAACGGCGGCATGATCCGGCTTGGGAATGACAAAGCTCTGCCATTGGATCGTCGTTGAGCGGTACACAGTCTACCGAGGTACTCATTTGCAGAGAAGCCACTTTTGAAGAGCTAAGCAGTGCAGAGAAACGGGCCCAGGAGCTGCCAAACGGGCACAGTCAGGAGCAGAAAGAATCGCAAGCGAATCCGGTCGAATCGACAATCAACTGGCACAGTATTACGCTGGCTTGGGCTTGGGGACGGGTTACTCGACAACTCTGCTGCAACATCTGCTGGCACGAAGGCCAGAAACGATAACTACAGACGAATATCGCCATCAAGGTTTGGCAAAACGTCTTCCCTTAGACCCGTTGAAAGCTAATCCACCTGATATACAGCGCAGCAGGCAGTCCTTACCGTTCTTGTACGACGAACAGACTTACGACCTTTCGCAATATCAAAATAGCACATCCTTGAAGCACTTGTCTAGGTAGAAAGCCACACGACACGTATTCTCATAGTAAACCTTAATGCCTCATGGGCTGTGTTCAACCGCCGAACGACGTTCTGGCACAGCGCTTCGTTGTTCCCAACCGATCATACGGCTGCTTGATAAACCATCAACACACAACACGAGGATGGACTACAGGATTCCCAATTTCTAATTATTTTATGTTTGAATAACTACAGGATTTAACTTCCTATAATAGGTTCAACTATGACAACAGGTTAAACCTGACGGGCAATGATCCAACCGCTTTCCGATTGCTTATTCGCTATTGAAGCCGCCGCTGTATAGCTTGTACCTCGGATGACTGCGGTGAGCGAGCGGGGTAAGTTGGGGATTGCGCGAAGGTCACTTCAAAAACACAGAACCTGCAAAATGAATTACACTATCTGTATATATATATATATATATATATATATATATATATATATATATATATATATACAGAATGTCACGCAGAGAGCTTAAGCATTGTGAAATTGCAGCTAATTTAATAAACTAATGAAGTTTCACCTTTACCTTGTTCGACTTACGACAACTAAATACACTTGCATACAAAATCCCCTCTATACGGGGATCGCAATTCATGGATGTAGAAAATGGCCCCAACACCGCCGGGAACGTTAGGAGCCCTTGTGTGAGTGGACCATGAGGCCTTACATAGAGAGTCACTTGCAGTTCTGGTGTCATCTCCCATACAGGTACACGAAACTGAACCCATATTTTCTCATATACATGTAACTCGTGTATATGAGTGTGTCGCACTCCGTAGCGAACATTACCTGCGGAAATAATCGTTACATTGCAACCGTTCACGGATTCAATGTGTCACAGACCTCTAGTTTGATTTCGTAGACTCGCACTAGTACAAACAGACTACTGTTCTCGCCAAAAACAAATTCAATCTATCGACCTGCGGTCATACTGTTTACTATACTAGTAGGCCTATTGTAGGACCATTTCATATAAAGGTTATAAATAAATCCAATGTAAGTAGACATATATACGTACCATCTGCCACAAAGCTTGTCACACAGAACGCATTTCCTACAAATGCTAACCTCGTGTAACATGATACAATGAATGATCATAATTCACCATGAAGTATTAATACTCTTGCACAATATCTTTAATGAACATAAAATCATAATTTTACGTGGTAAAGTCGGTGGGTATCCTTCGCCGCCTAGTTTCCACTCTACTCTTATATTCACATACATTAAGGGACGCTTGGACGTTTTGGCGAAACGAAGACACAATCAATGTATAGATTAGTACGTCGATTTAATATCTATGAGTACATGTGTACATTTTGCATAACGTATGACTGGGGGTTGTGACGACCTATCAGCTGACTGGGCCCTTTCGTGCCTGATTGTTTCACTTTTTTTCTCGATGGCGCGACGTATTCGCCACTCCATGACGATCGGCTACTGGGTCCGGCGTTGCGTAGACATTCGATGTCGCTGCTTTTAGCTCACGCAACCGACTCTTGTACGATCCTTCATCGCCACTATTCAGACCAAGTGGTTTGGCCGATCTTTCCTCCACCGACACGTCGGCATCCTTGATCTGCTTGTAGGTAGAGCCACCAGAGCCCATCGCGGAGGATATGTCACCTCGTGTAATAAGGTGTACACCGATAAACTGCTACAGTTATCACGTACGGCGCAAACGGCAGCGTACGAACAGCTCCTTCACAAACAAGATGGATCCACAACCCGAAATTTGTTGATATTGAGTTGGTAAAAGAAGTCGCTTCGCAGCCAGGGAATTCCTGTCTGTAACTATCTACTGAAACACAGTTCGCACCGAGCCTGCATAGACGCATAAGCCCAATCGGAGGTTTCTCTCGAGGCTCTTGTTGAATTGAGCGGAGAAGTATACGACGCGCGCCTTTGTTTCTCTAGTTAATCGCTAGACGAAGCCAAAGACAGACAGAAATTGGCCAGCGCTCGCTCACTAGCAGACTACAGAAACGTGCCAGTCGTTACAACCGACTAAGAACAGCAGAGTTTTTGTCGCCAGCTCCTGAGAGGCATTTTTTCGCCGTCTTCCAAAGCGATTGTCACCTGTGCCTATGAAAAAAAGAAAAGAAAAAAACTCGTATTTTACCCGTGTTTTTATTGCGATGGACTCGCTCATCTCTCGTCTGGCGTCATGCAAAATCAGATGCATAATGAAAGGACTATTCGACACCCGTCCTCTCAGAAGTATTTCCTAAGTTAGAGAATATGTTACGGCGAAAAGTACGGGCGAAGCAGCACCTAGGGGACCCAATCCTTCTGGACTGATCCTTCATCACCGCTAATGAAGATGAATAAATACATGCGGAGCGGTTGAGAGGCGGTACCCCATTCGCAGACCTGCTTTGACATCGAGTCAAGGTGGCGTGAGGCATTCGTGTACGCCTTGCAATCGGAGGAGAGACACGTAGGTGCACGAGTTCAGTCCCCATCATTGCACATTTGCATTTAAAGGGGTCCGTCCTATGAAGCAATTCAAGGGCAACATCGTGGACGTTAGATGTTTGCTGAGAGTCAGCCCGAAAACGTACTTACGCTCCTAACTCTCATCTATTCGAACAAAGGAATATAACAGGGCTACCTATAGAGTTGTCAGGTTCTAAGTGAAAAGTGAATGAGAGATCAGACCTACGAGGTAGATGGCAACAGAGGCAGCCAGTCATCGCCGCTGCAGAGTTCAGGTCAATGTGGTGTTGTCGACAAATGCTATTTATCTACCATGGAAGAACATAACAGAGATCCCTCTCAGAGCGAAGGTAGTCGCACGCGACAAAGTCTACAAAATGCGTTGTAGACCCTTGTCAAGCCTCTAGAGGGAAGTTGCCAGACGCTGCCTTAATTGAGAATGTTTCCGGAACAGGCCACTGAGTGACTCGAGACTAACGAGATTGCCATTGACCCTATCAACTCTCTCGGAAACTACACGCTTGGGCTTGGCTAAACGGCGGGAAAAGAAGACCACGCTGAGCAGGTTACATGCGCCGTCATATTCGTCATTCTTTGTGGTATGTGTGCTATTAAACACCAACACTAATCTGATACAGAATAAATTCCTCAAATGTGTGCTCTTTCTTACGATTTGTTGAAACATAGGGGGTGACTTAACATCACTGGTTAAACGTCTCAATTATTTCAATATACGACTCGACCCAAAACTACCAAGCCAATGGAACATGCACCTGCAAACTGATATACGTCTGAAATGTTAATCAACAGCGGAGCGTGATCGACGAATTTGTCAGCCTGTGTTCCAGCATCTGTCACGAAGTACAGAAATAGAAGATATTCCGGCGATATGCCAGAAATAAATACGGGGAATAATAGTAACTTATTTGCACAGAAGTTACTTAACTTTAATATAGTTCCTAAGCAAAAGGAAGCCAAGGGATACATGACAAATAAAAACGCATGCAAATGTCTATCTGCGTTTATTAATGTACTCGTTTCAGATGCAACAGTCAATCCAACCCGTGGGCGAAATGGTCTCCATTTGAGGTTGACATGACTAACAATACAGCCATCGCGACAATGGGCCTACGGAACTCGGTACCGAAGCGTCAGCCCGAATCTCTCTCGAATCGGACAGTGGGAATCAGAGCTTTTGCAGTTCTGTATTTTCGACTCGGGGGAAAAAATAGAGATTATAATGTTTCCCAGTCCTATACAGGCAACATTCACCTCAACTTGAGATCAGCCAGGGCCAGTTACAGAGCCATTTCACATGAACCCTATACGGCCTTTTAGTGCAATACAGTATTATACAATGATTGTAAGACATATTATTAAATGCACTACAAAGCCTCAACAAATCCTCATAAATAAATGTAAGTAGCCATATCATGACATCTGCCATAAACCTTGTTACACAAACAGGCATTTGTCACAATTGCCCACTTCCAGTAATATAATGCGATTATTATTATTATTATTAGATATGAACATTTTTAGTGAATCATTATCATACACCATGAACTATTACTATAATTATTCTTGTATAAGGTGTTTTATGAAGATAAAATATTAATTTTACGTAGGAAGGGCCTTTAGGTATCCTGCGCTTTATGCAATTTCCACACTCATATCCATCAATCAATACATACACCAAATGACGCACCGTTTTGGCGAACTAATATATATGTATATATAATTATATATATATATAACATGGTTCGTGCTTGCATTGATATCGGGTCTATAAGCACGTGTACACCTCGCGTGGGTACACACAACAGTGTGATCTGGCCGTGCATGATAACTACATCGATTATCGATCTTCACTTTTCTTCCCGATACTTGGGCCCCTTCACCGGTACACGCTCATCGGGAAGTGGGTCTGGCTTTGCCTCGACGTCCGATGGTTCATTTGGCTCACTGTGCCGGCTCTTGAACGAACCTTGATGGCCACCATCCAGGCCAAGTGTTTTGGCCGATTCATTATCCTCAGCAACGGCGGTATCCTCGTTCAGCGTGTAGCTTGAACCATTACAGCCCATCTTATCGAAGGATGTGCCGCCTCGTGGAATCGAGACGCCGATCAGCGGCCACGATCACACGCAAACACACACACCTCACAAATTCTATATGAATGCGCACGAGCAAGTCCACCACCGTCGATTCACAATTCGTATTTGTTAATATTTTGCTCGAAGAAACTTTGTCACTTTGCAGCGCCTCTCTGCGAGTTTACCGATACGCAGTTTGCATCGGTCATGCATACGTCCAATGAGAGGGCTTCTCTCCAGGCTCTTGTTGAATTGAGGGGAAAAAAAGTATTCGGCGCGCCTTTGTTTCTCTCGCTAATCCGTAGACAACGACGAAGACGAGCTGAGATGGCCAGCGTTCGCTCACTCGCAGACTACAGAAACGTGCCAGTCGTTACAATCGACTAGGAACTACCGAGCTTTTGCTGCCGCTAAATCTCCCGTCAACCACTTTCGCCTTCATCCCAAGCGTTCGTCACCCAGTGCCAACGAAACGAATATCAGATCGAAATTCGTTCTCAGACCACACTCGGGCGTCATTCCTGTGGCGCCATGCAATCACATGCATAGAATCCCGATTCTCATTGCTGCCCGCCTCGCGATTTCGTCACGGCAGACGTCTCCGCCATGAAATTCGCTGGGAACCGAAGGGAGTTCCTCTCGCGCATAACCACGCGTTCTGTCGCGTCTTTCACCGGCCACCAGCAAGCGGGTTTCACTTCTACCGCGAAGCGGCTGACTCGGTCGTTGATTCGACGTACGCCACCATCCGTAGTGGTGGTGCTCACGTTAGCTCACGCTGCTCCAGCTGACGACGGCGAGGCCCGAAGAGCTCGACCTCTGCTGTTCGCCGCGACGGCCAGACGCGTCAGTCAACCGTGGCCGTCGTCATGTCGCCGTTTCCTTCAGCAGCCCGCTCGCTTCGTTCCGTTTCGTTTAGTAGCTGGCTAGCCACTTCGTTCTGGTTGGTTCCGTGGAGCGCAGCAGCAGCAGCAACAGCACGCGCCGTCGCAGCTTCTCGATGGTCTTTTTCATCGAGCTGTGTCGGCATCTGTCGCTCGCCGCGTTCTGTGATTGATCGCATGTGGCCCGTAGCAATATGGCACAGCCACTCAGTGTGTGTGTGTGTCTGTGACCGCGAGCGTATGTGTGAATGAGTATTTGGGCGCGCGCTCTAGTCTGGCCCGTCTGTGTGCGGCTACGTGCGTCAGCTGGCGCTATCCACAGTGTGGCTATGGACGAATGTCGAATGACTTACTCGCCTCGCTTGCCTTAGCGTAGCAGAGCGTAGCTCAGCGCTGTCGGTTCGTCGTAAACGCACCGTAGGCCGTTGTGTAGTCGTTACCGTCGTCAAGTAGTCTACGAAACAAATAGCGATCTATCTTCGAGCAAATAGCACGTGCGTATTATATTCGGGGAAATGACTGGTGCAGGCGCGCGTAGACGTTAAAGGTAGCGGCTAGTTGTGGCTGGCTGCTGCAGCTGCTTGAGTCACATTTCGCCCTCACGTGGGTGACTCCGTCTGTGGATGCGTAACGTAATGCGCTCAGCAGCATTGCAATACCGTTAGGCGATAGAATGTCCGCCAGTGGCGATGAGACATTAGGCCGCCTTAAGATTCGTGAGAGTGAGGTGCCTCAAGACAGGCACACATACACACACCTACAGTCACACATCGAGAGTCACCCATCGAGGCAAATATCACACGGCAAATATGTCCAACACGAACTAACGGGCGGATGAGTTCACAGGGCGTGCAGCAGCCCATATAGACACAAGCATCAACTCACGTCTGGCAAACGGATACGAATCGCGGTAGACAAGCAACCGACAGTAGGCAGGTCACCACGGCACAGAAAGCCTCCACCAGAACTACCCTCACCGGTAGAATCTCATTACAGATGAACGGGGGGAGGCCTAAACGCCGTTCCGAGGGAGGGAAGAACATCACTCCCGACGCTGCTGATGACGAACAGAGGCACGGAAATGTCGATCACATGAAGAGAGTCTGTCTGAATCACCCCCAAAGTAAAGGCAGCATTCGAACGTGGTAGAATCGGGACTGGAGTCGGTAAAAGTTACATGGATAGCGATTACATTCGTATTCTCGATCACCATCATCGTCGCGATTTACGGCGACGTCGGAGGCACCGCAGGACGCCACGCTAAGAGGCGTAAATATTTATCGTCGATCCTAACTTTACATTTGAGCGTCACAAGGCTATCAAAATGGTCGGAGGGAAATATAGTCGATGCCTGTGATTATGCCATTATATGGGTTAAGGTCTTGTCTGTGGGCGCCTGCCGAAGTGCAGATACGTCTGTATGCAGCGGAATCACGTAAAGGCGCCACGAGCTAGTGATAGCGGTTTTCCTCGGGCAGGGGTACATATACAGATCGAAATGATACCCAACCCGCCATCGCCTCTTCTCTCATCGCGGTGATTCCTGCTAAATACTGCACCGTAAACTGTGAATGTTTTCTCATGGTGCCTGTTTTCTTGCAGGAAATATAAGACACACTTGGAATAATTATTCGAAGTTACTATTATATTTTGTCGTCCAGTTGGGCTACTCTGTCAGATGCTTCCTCGGTGCTTCGATAGATTGGAACGCCTTATCAGATTCCGATTTCTGAATGGAATCGTCATTACCATCTCGGTGGTAACGGCTAAAATGACACTTGCCGGCCTAGTTGGTACTGCTATTACTACCACAACAACAATAACAATCGGCCCATGCATGCTACGATATACCGCTTATATTGACCTCGTAGGCATCACGAGAAAAAGGCTCGCTGGCGTTTGTCTTATTCGTATTAGAACACAATTTTTTTTTCCCGACGTCTTCGATCTCAGATGGTTCAAACCGTAGCGTGGTCTTGGGAACGGGTAGATTCATCCCGGTTCTCCCCTGGTCGTTCGCGATGCAATACGATCACTGTACGTAACGAATACCGAGAAATGTATGATGTGTTGGCAAGGCAGAAATCGAGTCAGTGCTTTCGAAGGGGAGACGTCAAAATCCGGAACGTGCCTGCTTAGAGAACCCATGGGGTCGTCCGTAAGCCGCACCCGGATTTTTCCAATGCCGAAAGCAGCTCCGTGGACGTTAGCTGTGAGTTACCTCGGACAAGAAGGTCCATCTGATATGAACTGTGCATGCTCATGGCCAGAAATGAACTGGCATAATTTGAAAAGTGTTGAAAATTTCCAAGTTCAGGGTCCGTCGCAAATTTCGGTGTCGTTTCCTGGAATACGCTTGAGGACGCTCCAACACAAGCGATTTAGCTCTGCGATGGTGTAAATCACAGAGACGAGGGCGTTAGTCACCTCCTCCGAATCTGTGCCGTTAATTATATAAATATTACACGAAATGCGAAAACGGGCAATTTGCAGCGGTCGCAAATCAGAAACGTCGTTGGGATGAAACAGCTCGAAATGTCGGAAATCAATAGATTTTATTCGCAAAATGTCTCGGCAATCCAGAATTCTGAATTCAGACATTGTGTATATTGCCTGTCCAAACGAGCAGCAGTACAAACTGAGATGGAAATTTTTGCCAGCGACAATTTGCATAATATTGTTTTCGGGTGCGCGGGAAATTTACGGGCAGACATATGCCCAATGCAAATGGGCCAGGTGTAAGAGTTGAGATACATTTCAGGAGTTAAGAAAAATGCTATGGAATCGAATGGAAAGTTATGTCCTGTGTGATATGAAGATGAACACTCCTCACGCGGATTTGTTTCGATTTGTTTTCGGACTGTGGGAATTTCCTACGTCGGAGCGATACATCTTACTCGGCTCGAAAATGCATATTATTGTCATAGGTCATTTTGGCCGTTATGTGAATTTGTGTCGACACGCTGGTCATCGGAACCATCTCATATATATATATGTATATATATGTATATATATATATATATATATATATATATATATATATATATTATATGCATATTCCCTCCACACACACAAAAATAGATTATCTATCTTGTTATTCATAACACAAATGACAGCTGCCTCAATTCATTCGACGAATACAAATACACACACACAAATTTATTTATTTATTTATTTATTTATACCCCTCGTTACTATCAATTAGCTCGTTGGCATTACATCAAACGATGAGTTCTTCGTCTCTTTTCGTAGCGAAGTATATTTACACCGTCGAACTCAAACGCATCGCGCCGTGCCCAACCCAATAACAATAATGATCATAATCATACAGCTAATAATTACAATCCCACAGTGAATACGAGGAGAAGAACATGATTATGTATCATCTCTCCTTTGTCGATCTTTGCCAACGTTACCCCTTGTCTTATTCTCTCTCGTTCCCTTCCTCTCTTTGTATTGTTCCCCTTGCAAATCTTTCCTTCACACTCATAAATTCTGTCGACGTTTTTCGGTCTTACGTCGCCGCCGGCGGTGGCGGAGGGGGTGGAGGCGGCGGCGGAGGCGGCTGTTGCTGCATCACTCTCGGAGCAGCCGGAGGGGGCGGGATCACACCGAGACCCCCGGCCGAGCCCCCGGTACCTGGCACCGGCGGTCCCGGTGGTGGCGGAGGTGGCGCCGGTGCCGGGGGTTGAATCGCTGCCGGTCCTCCGGAACCTGCGCCAGCACCAGATCCAACTCCGGGAGCACTTGGAGCGCCTGGCGGTGGTGGAGGCGGCGGCGGCGGAGGTGGCCCCCAGGGGGATCGACCAAACGGCGCTCCGATCGGTGGCGGAGGCGGATGGTGCGGCATTGATGGTGGCGGTGGCGGAGCCACCCCCGGCGGAAGGCCCATACCCATAGCGGCGGCCATACTCGGCGGGGGTGCGCCCATGTTGCCTGGCAGTGGAATTCCCGGGGGTGGACCCATGCCAGGGGGTAGTGTCATGTTCATCGGAGGGCCGCCCATTGCGCCCATCGGTGGAAGGCCGCCACGCATCATCGGGGGCGGCGGAGGCGGCATCATGCCGAATGGCGGACCGCCCACTGCAACGAGAATCGAGACAATAACGAAATAAGAGAGCTAGAGTTAGAAAATGTCCTTTTTTTATGACCGCTGCCTTTTTTTTATTTTGTTCCTTTGTTTCCTTGCCTCTTACTATACAATGACTGTTCTAGATCGTTACTGCACACGCATTATATGAACATAAAGCATTTACACGAGGCGTTATGCATCGCTGTCGATAACTCGACGAAGATCTCTAACGAAAGCCCCAGCGTAACTTCAACATTGACCGGTTGATCGATAGATATCCGAAGGGGGACATTGCCGAATTGAGGAGCACCTCATGAATCGCCTTTTCACCCCTCTTAACGCCCACACACACTTACTTCCTTGGAAGTTCGCTGGGGGCGGCACCATGCCAGGTGGCGGCGGTGGCATCGCAGGAGGCATGAAGCCACCAGGAGGAGGCGGCGGTGGTAGACCCATTCCCGGCGCTGACATCGGCGGTGGAGGTGGTGGCGGAGGCGGTGGCGGTGCGGCTCCGGCGGCGCCAGGTGCCACCCCACCCTCGGAGTCTGTTAAGGAGAGAAGGAAATTAGATAACAATACAAACTAATGCATTTGGGATAGGTACTTGCATGAGTGAATATGTATACAACATTGTATTTTAATAATAATAATAATAATTAATAATTAATAATTAATAATAATAATAATAATAATAATAATAATAATAATAATAATAATAATAATAATAATAAAAATACGAAAATATGTGTACAATTCTGACTTGCGATATCACACAGTTCAGTACGGGGAGACAGGGCAGAAGGGCGCGAGAAGAATTGCAATTGCCACGTAAAAGCGTAGTGGTACAGGGCGTCGTATTGAGAGCAACGCTTTATCAGTATATAAGAAAAAACAACGTAGACAATGCTAGCACGCTATGGTGCGGTCCGTCGTGTATTGTCGTGCAATAGTTTCAAGTTACTAGCGCGGATCTAGTTTGGATCAAGCTAGCCCTCCCAGCTTGAATCAATTAACCTTCGTAGACCAAGCTCGATACCACGTGAACGGGGTCGTATCAGCCGACGGATCTGCAAGCCAATCATACAGAGAGAAACACCCTCGACACGTACCCACTGGTGGCGCATCTGCGAACAGCTGATGTGGTCGTTCTCCGATACTGAGCGGATTTTGCGCCGCGAGAAGTCGTTCAGCTGCGGATCCGTGCCGCTCGCCTTTGGTGTCCTTCTTGAACGCGTACGACAAGCTGATCGCTCGATTACACAAATACTGGCCATTCATAGCGTCAATCGCGGCGTCGGACGCTTCGAACGACGCAAAATTGATAAAGGCAAATCCCTTTGAATTCCCTGTCTCCGGATCGCGCATAATCTGAAAGACCAGACCCATAAATAAACCAATAAAGATTTACCATTTACCATTTACCATCATCGACATATGCAGACGTGAACGCCAAGTTCATCAATCAACTTCACGTGTGCCCTTAGGAAAACGCATGGAAAGTAAACAAAGAAAACCTGCCGAACACTTCCGTTTAACAAGTGTAGCGAAAGCCACTGCCTTGCTCATCTGTCCACACACACACACACAGGCGAAACGGCTTGGCTGGGCTAATTGAAAGGAAAAATAAAACCAATGTCAGCCCAATAGCTACCTTTGGTGTTTGCAGAATGACTCCAAACGCACTGAACGTGTCGTAGAGCAGTTTTTCGTCAACCTCGGTATCCAGGTTGCCAATGAAGATATTGGCACCCACATCCAGGTTCTTCTGATGCGCGGAAGCCTTGTTGACTCGAACTGGTTTGCCGTACAATTTAATCATGTTCATTACCTGAGGATATTAGTGTAGGACATCGATTAGTATGTGGCATCAACGTAACCACGTGCCCTCATGATCGGTCGCAATAAAATAAAGAAAATGTACTGAGGCATTATTGGAAATGAATCCTTTCATCTAAAGTGTTTCGTTTTCTAACCTTAAGTAAATAATTAGCAGTAGATTATTAGTTTATTAAATAATTAACAACAAGTAATTTAGCAGAAATATATCGTGACACGCTGTGGTACGTTATGGTATACAACCACGCAAGGACGTTACAGTACAATAATGCTCGTTGTCATTTTGCTACGACCCAAACGAATCTAAATATCCAAACGATCAAACTAGACCAGAAAATTATTTTAGTGAATTCTTAATGTTCTCTTACAAACCTTGATAGCGTAGTCTGCATCTTCTTCGCCGAGAAACTCGACGAAACCGTAACCCTGATGCAGTCCGGTGATCCGATCCTTCGGCATGTGGACAGACACTGCAACGATCGCGAGACAAAATACGACAATTAGGGTTGCTCAGGTCCGTTCTACTATATGCCGATAAAATTGCCGTCCCGGGCAAATATAACAATGAAAATCGAGAGGCATCAAAATTTGCATTCGACATCAATAAATGCCGCAGCTAGCAGAGGTACTACAAGCTAAGACCTCGCCCAGGCGGCCCCTGAGAATACAATTCCGAAACTAGATAGAAAAAAAACAAATCATTGTTGCCGCATTTGTGTCGATACAAGTACAATTTCGAATGTTAAGGTAACGCTCAACTCACCAATAGGTCCAGCTTGCACGAACAACTCCCAGAGGAGGTTGTCGCTGACCTTCTCGTCGAGACCTCCAACATATATGGTAGCATCTGAAACGGGATGTTGAATAAACACGAAACAGATTATCGAGACGGGTCCAACTAAGCATCGATGGTGTGAAAGGCGACGCCGGCTCAACGAAGTATATATAGTACAATGACGAAATGTGCAAGTTCGCTATCGATGACACTTCTCCACCTAATCGAATTTACGATTTCCCAACTGATGCTGTTAATGACTCGACAGGTTTAATACACCCTGTTTCATAGCTCAACCACATACATATCGATCGACTAATTGCCACATCAGGCGAGGCAAACGATAGGCTGGTGACCGTCAATTTATTTCTGACCAAAAAAAATTCCAACGCACGACCAGAATCGAAGCTCGTGAGGCATCCACATGAAAACATCCCCTCATAACTACTCGGTCCAATGGCTAAAAGGTCGTTTCCAAACAATTCCAATGAAAAAAAGATACCCAAGAACAATCATCAGTCGGGCAATCACACGTTCCAAAAATTTCCGACTTGTTCGCAGCTGAAGATGATCTAGAAATCTATTTCGCACAGTTCTACTTAATCAGCTAACCGAAGTGAGCATTTTTTTGCGGGAGAATTGAACGCTTCAATCAGAGATTGACGATAGTGCAGCGGCGTAGACGACTGAATTTCAAACTAGACGAGCCAACGACTTGAAACGCTTTCACAGTTCGAATTCGCTCAATGTTCGCCAGCCGGGGTAATCATTTCGAGTGCCATGTGTGTTTAATCCGGACGTTTTCCCAAATGCTAGTGATCAACATAGGAGTTTGAATGAGTGAGTACCATAATCAAAACGTTTTGCCTGCCACAAACTGCAATGAAATCGTTTCTGTCAGAGTCGTACCTTAGTACGAGGAGCTCTTATCAAAGTTATAATATCATATCGCCCACACGTATCGTGTGAGATAAGGAAAGCTCATAACCCCAGCTCACAACGATCTGGGCCAAGTAGTTACAGTCGTTATCAACGAGACCCTGTAATTCCCCACATACGAGTATTTATTCAAACATACAATAATTAGAAATTAGTGCCTTCATATATACCTTGGTTTCGTTCGGCGATCGGACCCGCTGCCATCGTTCTCCACAGCGGGAAACCGAACCACAGCTCACACAGGACAAAATCGTCGAATCTGTAACCCGCTCGTAAGGCGGTGTTGTCCGCGTCAAACTTCACATACACAACCGTCCAACGCCGGCAATTCCACACATGTCTGTGGATAAGCACCACAGCATGTAAATACAAGTTTCAGCAGACGACAACAGTTACATATATATATATACATATATACAAGAGCGCTGTGATTACCACCCGCCGCCGCTGCCGCCGCTGCCGCCGCGCCGCTTAACCGACGGACCCATGCGCTTGAGGTGCCTAAACGACAGAAGGCTGTGCTTAATTCATCTTTTGCGGCAGATGTTTTCTCTCTGTGTCACGGATTTTCCGTGTGACAATAACAGTAGCCAGTGGACGCGACGAAGCGACTACCGCGGAGATACGACGAGGAAGTTTCGTTGCTTGTGACAAATCGATGTCAAGAGCGAGGCAATGCAAACACGGTTTCGGCAAACCGTATTTCTTGAGATCTTGACAGACCCGCCGTTCCCTGGATGCATGATGTTCGCAGTACGCCGAACGGTGGACAGTGTAAAGTGCCCTCGAGTTACGGATATGGCCTTCGGTATCTGGTCGTGTTAGGCATGTTTGCTGACAGTTACCTCGTTCGTGTTACTCCAAAAGCTGACAAACGTCTCGGTTACTAGCTTGATACAGCAACTGGTTTTACGCTAAATAAATCACGATGGAAGAACAACAGTCCGATGATGACGGAAATGGCGATCTACATCGATGCCCTCCTGAAATACAATCATTTGTATCGAGAAAATTCACACTTGGCCCAATCAAACAGTTCAATAAGTCAACGTATTCAATTCATCGGGGAGAAGGCTTTGACCTGACGATTGTGACCTCGGACTCGGCACGGATTCGCGTTCTATCTTCGGCTCTGTGCGCTCAGAGCGAGTACTTCATCGGGCTGCTGTCGTCCGGTATGGTTGAAGAGCAACGGCGTACAGTCACCTTTGAAGATCTTGACTCGTGGCATATAGAGCTGTTTGTGCGATTTTGTTGTACTGGCGAACTCTTTGTGTGCGGGAACAATTTTCTCCACCTGCTAAAGCTGGCCAGTCGTTTCATATGTCGAAACATGTTGGTTATGCTTCAGCAGTACGTTCTGACTGACTTTCTCTCGATTCCGCAAAAGGATCTGAGCACGACGGTCACCGAGCCCATCGATTCGGAGACCGCCTCGATGACGAGGCGCGTCCTTCTAGAGAACCTGATTCCCGGCAATATGCTTGATCTCAATTTCGAGGTTGTCGACGATTTGCTGAAGGACGATGCTCTCGTTGCCTCAAAGGAGGATCATGTCCTTCAGTTTGTCTGTGATTTTTCGAAGCGATGGGAAACCTGCGGGGATGGATTGCATAGACTCCTCAGCCATGTGCGGCTGCCTCGGCTGACGATGTCGGCTTTCGAGCGAGCGGCTATCAGCCTGCCCGGATTCAAGGACAGCGAAGGATTCGAGGCGATCGTTCGTGGGACGGAGTTCCTCGATCTCGTTGGTGAGGAACAGCTGAGGCCGAGACGGAGGAGCAATGTTCACGTCACTATGCTCTGGATAGGGGAACACCACGTGAGGCTCTTTGATAAATACCTCTCTTGTATTTCATGTTTCATTCGACTTGTGACAGCGTTTCGAAGCGATCCATGTTTAGTCCTGCATATCACTCGAGCAGATTATTTCGACAAAAATTCGAAATACGAGATGGTCGCCTGTGTTGTGTATAGTAAATGGCTACAACAAGGTATTGCATTTGTCAGCGCGGTGGCTTGGACCGCTAAGTCTCTGGCTGTCGAAAGTCAGAGGCGGCGGGTTCGAGCCCCGCTGCGTGATATATATGAGTGCTTAAGCATTGTAACAATTGCAGCTCCTTTAATAAACCAATAAAGCCCTTACCTTTACCCCCCCCCCCCACCTCCTTGTGAGGCTCCAAACAAGACAATTATATTTATTGAAAACTTTCAGCATATTCATTCGTTATGATGAGATTAACACGGACATGTTCTTCTGCTTTTCCTATCGCTCATCGTCCGTTGTAGGAGGAAGGCCAGAACGGCTACTCAATCGTTCATCCGCTTGTGATTCCGTTCGAGGGAACTGCAACGCCACCTCAGCTTCCCCGACAAATCGCCACTGATCGGTCCTACCTCACGGGGGTGAACTCGTTCAGCACGACGCCATTCTTCAGCGCGGCAAACCATCTCTTCAGCATTTCCGTGCTCGGCCAAATCGAGAAGCTGACGTTCAAGAAACGCGGCACGTACCGGTGCGAGAAGTCCCGCGATTCCTGCCTTCAGGATAATCTGATGGCGATCGAACAGGTGGTCGGTGTTGACACCGAGGAGGACAGCTTTTTCATGTCCTGTCTTCGTCGAACGAATGGAACCGAACGCGTCTTCGTGCTGAAGTGCCAGTTAGTGCAGAAGGATGACCTGAAAACGGAGAAAGTTGAAATACCCCCCGACGTGATAACTATCAAAGCCCGTCGCATGATATACAAGCGAGCATATATTGTCATTCTTGACGAGAACAACCAGCTGTTCGTGTACGTTGACCGCATGGGCAGGCTGCACAAGGTGCCCAATGCTGATGAATGTACTCCAAAGTACGTTCAGATTGCGGCACAGGGCGATCACCTGTACGTGTTTGACTATAGCGAGTGTCCGGTCCACCTGCACGACTTCTCCAAGCCGTTCTCGCGTTTCGACAAGATACGAGTTTTCGATCTTGTCAATTTGAGCTGGAAGTCCGAATGCGCTCTTAGTCTGAACTCTATACGACGGGCGGGATATAACGAATTAATTGACTTCAACATCGACATGTACTTTATTCGCGGTCAGTTGTACTTCGTATGGATCTATCAGGGCCGGATGTACCTGTTCCGAGCGGACGCCGAGGTCCATAAGGTCGATCTCGTTTACGAGTGCAAGCTACCTCGGGAGGCGAACTCCATGATCCTCTTACCGGGCTTCTATACCAGTCACGATGAGACGACCGTCTTAGAGAAGTGCGTCAGTAGCTATTGTCAGAAGCATTTGTTAGTTGTCGGAGAGAGCCGGCTAGCGGCCAGGAAAGTCGCGAGGTGGCGTGAGCGATTCCTAGATGAGGTGTATAGCAGTGGTCTGTTACAGCAATGCGCCGCTGGCATGGCCTGGGGCAGAGCCTAGCACGATTATTTCTAACAAGTGCAGCCTTGCCCATGCTCTAAGGATCAGCAAAGTTCATGAGACAAACTGTGATATTATTAGGGATGTCGACAGCGGTCGTTTTCTACGGACCTGATGATGAACGTTGTTGAAATTCACGGATAGTCCGTATTCGCGACAATGGCTCACGCCAACAAAGGCGATGGTGTGCTAATTTATGTACTATTTAGGTATGGCGGCGCTTCGATGTTTGATAGGTGTATGTATGTGTGTGTGTTTTTATTTAGACTCAACACAACGTCGGGTTGACAATAGGCAAGGACAACGTTGTATATGCTCTGTGTTGTACGTCTCGAGAACAGCAGTAATTAATTTTTTAAGACGTTCGTCGTGTCAGACCCAATGACAAACATTGCCGCTTGGGTGGCGAATCTTTTCCGAGTTCACATGCGAAAATGATCGTTTCTCATTGACATGAAAATGATTTTAGCTCCGCAATAGATCTGTACGAATCTCTGGTGGCGTGATAGACGATGACCAGCTTGAATGTCATGAATAGCTTTCTTTGGTTGGAACAAAAGAATTGATTTCGGCGCGAAAATCGATCGACGCCTGTTTGCTCAGCTGCTGGATACACAAAGCATTTCAATTCTAGATAGCACACCGGTGATCCTTCGATTTTAGCGTAGTAGGTGTATCATCGTTGCATCGTTTTCTCGACAATCAATGAATCAATAGACCTATGTTCTCGGCCCCGGTGCCCTGCTCAAAGCATAAAACACCTCATATCCCGGTGACAATCGATCTGAGGTAGAAATAATAGAGCCATAATAATAATAATAATAAAATATATAAACTACATAGAGAATTATATCAGGAAGGTGGTGACAGTGTAATGTACGAAGATATACGTTTGTATTGATATGTTTTTCTTCAATAAAAAGAAAAAGATTTCCTATCTATTTATAAGAAAAGAAAATTATCATTACGTTTTCCCTCGACATTTAGATCTACCCCGGCCTGATTTCGATCTAGTGCTTATCTGAACGGTGGCTATCGCATTGGTTCAAGCTTACGCCGGCTCGCCTTTCGTCAGCCTATATATATATATATATATAGTATATATAGCCTGTAGTATATATATATATATATATATATAGTATAAACGCATCGTAAGTGTATTACATGAATGGGCACATTTCGAATATATATCCTATGGTTCGTCACTACATAACGATGAAACAATACGCTGGCGATATTTTCGTAAAAGTCGAACAATACCCTTTGCTAACCGTGGGTGTCATTTGATGTGTTCGGAGTGACCGCAATCTAGCTGAGGTTTTGATTCTGCGATTCGTTCGAGCCTCCAATTGAGTCTAAATGCTCGAAACATAGATTTGAGTCCTGATATTCATTAAGTGTATGCGGCTCACTCTGAGCAAACATATCGAACTACATCGCACATAGAGTTCAACCGACACTCCCACTTTCCATACTCGTGTTAACATTACCAGGTTGCTGTATACGATGTGATTTTGTCGAACGTCTACCCGCGGCGATCGACAGGTGATGTCCGAGAGACCCGGACGCACTGGCGCATTCATTGTATTGTAATAACTCGAGGAGCCAGACAATACAACAACACTCCAGAAGCTTTTAAAATGATTGAACACAGAAATCAGCGTCCAACCCTGCCGTGGTATCATAGGACTAACTGCACCCCGCACGAAAGCAACGTGGTCATACACAAACACTTAGCACAGCATGAGGGTGACTTATCTTGCTGGACTTGTCGCCGGCTGGGTTTCTTTCATCGGACGTATCACCGTTGTCGTTACCTCAATTGAAAGGTCCCGAAGCGAGGCATATGTTTATACCAGCCGCTTAAATGTATTTGACAGTTTAGCAGTGACCGCCTTTGTGAGGAAGGCTATTAGGCTTGCGTTGTCGAAGCATCCCCAACGGGTTGTCGTGCTAAATCTTGGATGCGAGCTTGACGGAGTGCTCCGGTCGACGCAGCGAGTATCATATATCGGCATTAGACCAGTAGCGGGTAAGGATGTCGCCAGCTTTACTGGTGAGGACTACGAACTCGTTGCCCGGTATCGTAAAGCGATCATTTCGAATGCGACGTATCTTGCTTTTTCGTACGGCTGGAACAGGGCGGCCGGACGCTCGAAGGGAACAGAATCGAACATGGCCTCTATATGGAACACGTTGAGGCGTATTTCGCCTCCGTTCAACTCACTGATCTCGTTCCGATTATGGATAGACTCGATTTCCGTGCTGCGAGCCTCCGGCCGGGGCTCATTGCGATTTCCGCAACCGCCGTTTGCCGAAGTCGATGTTATATTCGCCAGACATATGAACATATCCATGTCGAGGCCCGTTCTACAGCTGCTGCACAACCCGGACGGACTGAGATATTCACGGCTTATCGGACAGTATATTGGTACGAGTCCGGAACGGCTGGACAGAACGTCCATTGAATTCGTAGTGAGTAGTCTCCACCGGAAGATCAACCAGCTGCACGTGCAAGCCATCAACGTTGCGTCTACCTCTTCTCACGGACGACTTCTCTATAAAACCACAGTGATCCTTGTCGATCAACGTGGCCTCAATCAGAATATCACGACATCCATAATATTCAATACGTGCTTTGGCAGCAAGAATCGCATCCTGTCCGACATCTGGCCCGGAGCTCAATTTTCGCTAGTGGCGTTCGCCAGGATGCCCTCGGTGAGTCGCTCGCCGCAGATTGCCTGTGCAGTGTTCAACCCTCGGCTGTGGGTGCTCACCTCAATTTCAGCTATATTAATCTGTGTTTGCTTGCATGACAGGCAATCTCCTCGTATGAGAACAATCTTCAACACCTTGTTTCTTCTGCTGGCGAGTGTGTGGGCCACGGTCGAGCTGTCACGAGCAGCCAGTTCGTGGAGGACGCTGTTATTGCTTGGATTGTGGGCGCTCAGTTTGCGAAGTGTCGCTGTATTCTTCACAAGCAGTGTTGTCGCTAGCCTTCAAGCGCCCCCCGAGGAGCGAATCAAGCAGGTGCGCTGCTTCAGCGACGACGCCTCGGTGACCACGTCCAAGGACATCGGTCAGCGGGCTGGTTACAACGAAGCTCTCTTTGTCCGCCGAGACTTACCACACTTTATCTCCGGTGGGGCCTTATGTCAGGAGCGGAGTAAGGTCGACGCACTGTATTTGCGCGAGCTGTACCGGTTTGTTACATACGAAATCCCCATCGATGGCCGCAACTATGAGACGATTGTAATTCAACCCTGGGAGATACGGCTGCGTCAAGCGCGTGTATACGAACTTGTCGAGCAGAATTTCGATGCCTTTCGAATGTATGCTCTGAGAATTTCTCAGCTCGAGTTGAGCCTTGGTCTAATGCGCCCCTATAATCGGCCAGCATATCCGAATCTGAGACAGTTCCTCGGACTGTACTTTAAGCGGCCACTTCATCCACAACATGACTCGAGTGAGCGTTGCGTCAGAAACAATAAGGTTAGGTGTGTTTCTCGTGAGGATTTTGAGAAAAAACACCAAACATATTCAGTGGCTATGGATGACGCGGATTTCACGTTCAAACTCGTTCTGTATGGATCAGTTCTGTCGGCTACCGTTCTGGGATTCGAGCTTGTGACTTTTGGCTTCTACCATCTTATCATCATTTCTCCAATCAAACAGAGACTGGTATAATTAAGTTTTCCACTCGACTGAACTTGTTCGCCTCGGCAGAAAGTCCTCCATTGTTTTTAGGTTTTCTCTTCAAAGATTACGACAACTTCGTGCATCAGCATCGACGTTCGCATTTGTGTCGTTGAATCTCAACAAAGGTATACAGGTCACACCGCGAGGCTCGGGCCTGCGGTCTCCGGATTTCTAACGCCAAAATGACAAAAGCTATCGAAGCCGCTGTGCTTTGGGCTTTGGGCCAAGACGTGACTGGGTGAATCTGTGATTTCTAAGAAATATTAATAGTTGAGTTTAATGAAATAAAAACAGCTATTATTATCATCATTGTTAAGTTCTCCTCACTACTAGTGTCTGTCATAGTAGTCTTATATATGATCGTCTTAAAAGATTCAATAATCAGCTGGGGACAGGGAGTCAGGCCGAAGCCGTCATGGACCCGGGGAGGGCATTCCCTAGCTTCCTCTGCCCAGCGAAGGACAGGCGCTGTAAAAAGGAGGATTGTCCCGCTTGTCCCCAGCGGCGCGGATCAGCCTGTGGTAGATTCCTTCGTGGGGAGTGGCGCGGTGGGAGCGGTGGCCGCCCTGGGGTTTCGGAAGGCAGGATGGTAACAGACGTGAGTTGCTTGGAGAATTTGCAAGGTCCTGAAATTGCGAACTGTCCCTTAGAACGTGTTCATTTGTCGGGATGGCAAGATGATCAAAGTACTACATGCTTAATTAATTATCTTTGTCTAGATCCCACCGTGTATGTTTATATGCCGGCTTGTTGTTTTTCGAAGATGTCATTGACAAACTTAGAACTCGTTCATTCCAAGGCGTATAATGATGAAGTAGTTATATATATATATATATATATAAAAAGATAACTACAGACATACAACCACTATATATATATATATATATATATATATATATATATATATATATATATATATATATATATATATATATATATATATATATAGTGGTTGTATGTCTGTAGTTATCTTTTTTATCCGATTTCCCATGGCATAGCATTGGATATCTGTAACATAAACGCCAAATAGAAACATAGCTCCTCCGGATAATGGCGCGAAGACGTATATCGACCGAAAGGCCTTGCTGCGGCTTGTGGGACTCGACAATGGTCTGGAGCTCGGTAGGTAACACCGCAGCGATATATAAATAAGCGGTGCAAACAGCAGCAGCAGCAGCAACGATTGTATCAAGTCTTAGTTGCTGTATTGATCGTGAACAGCTATCGGCCACCGTGATTTACCCGACAGGTAGAAAAGCAAGCTGTCTTATGCGTCTGATGGTCGCGAATGCTCACCAACGAGAGCGTCACTCTGCGTTGTAGTTTTATGCATTGCATTATTATACGAGATTATCGGGAAACGCACAAAGTAGCATATCTGCACTTATGGCCATTGGAACAGACACAGCGACTCTAGACACCAGATTCCATGCACCTTGTACGTGAGTAGCTAAAAAAACAAGCAACTCAACGCCCGAGTGCACTCTGCTGGCGTTGTCTCGAGTTGCTATTTTGCTATAGGTAATCGCATAGAGGGTGCATGAAATTGAAAATGTCAGTTGAATGGTCAGCGTAACTGACGACGTGTTTAGAGTGGAGGCGGAAAGATGGATATTTTAACGACCCCAGCGTTCGAATTTGAGCACCAGCACGCTAGACACGCTGGGGAAACATGGCATGAAGTTAACGAAGCTGTCAGATATGATTCTCGCTAACCTGAGCGTAATGATAGCTGAAGCGAACATTGTGGCCGCAGGTTGGAAATTCACTCCGGCGGACGGGACCTAAACGGGGGCAAAGTCACGACGTGCAAAGGGAGAATCCGTTACGATACGTTTTTTGAATAATAAATTATTATGGTTATGAGTAATGTTGGAAAACAGTTATACCCGATGAGAGAAGGCAGATGGCCAATGCTGCAAAAGTAGAATAATATCGAATTTTCATAATAATATTAATAATAATATGCTTTAAATAGCATATATTGATCTTTCAGACACGCACAGAAAGAGAGGAAGTCGTCCATTATTCCTTTTCACTATCATGAGCTTATGGGACAAGTAATTGGCAAAAAAAAGTGTGAGAAAAAACCCACCCAATATTGCTCCCAGTTAAACAAGCGCAAGACATCTTATCCACCACAAACAATGTCAGCATACCCAGATGCTCCGTTTAGCAATATTGCGAGGGGTATTCAGAAGCAGAAGGGGTCCATTTTTACATAGACCGCGAATATATACATATATATATATATATATATATATATATATATATATATATATATATATATATATATATATATAAGGGAGAGCTGGAGAGAGAGAGAGATCGTTCGCGCTCGATGTAACAATGGACACCGTCTGCTTCTGAATACCCCTCGCGTCAAACCGGATGTCAAAGTAAAATATTATCTTGCTGCCCCAGGCTCGTGCGGCTCCCGCCACGCCTTCCCCGTGCACCCGGTGTGCAGGCAAAGTACTACTGCGCCTCAGCGCGTTAGCAGACGGCCCGGGAGGCGACCCCGTGTTGTCCGGCGATTGGCCTACGAACGGCCAATGAGCTCAGTCCATGTGGAGGCTCCGGCGTGAGGTATTGACACAGTTCGATAGTTTGGAGAGAGCGAGGTAACGAGCGAGAGAGAGATAGAGAGAGAATGTACGAACGTTCCCTATGGCGCCTGCTTCGTCGTGCACTGGCCAGCGTGACGGGCGCTCAAACAACGCGTGAGGGAACTGTCGCGAGACCTACGAGCGCGCTGAGTCTATGCTCCGTTAGATGTCCACCAGCGGTGGCAGAGAGCACTTACCTTCAAAGTTGTATGCGTTGAACGGTGTTGCCAACTAGCGACGACAGCCCCATCGGCTTCGGGGCAGGAAGAAAAAGTTTCTGCAGCAAGAATCGCTCGAGTTTTGTGAGGCAGTTGTTGCACTGTCGAACTGTGTAATCGGGAGATCGGGGAAGCGACACCAAGAGAGAGAGAGAGCGAGAGAGATAGAGAGAGAGAGAGGTTGGACTGATTAATTAAGTCTCTTTCGTTCCTGCCCGTGCGTTACCCCCTGGTGTCCGCTGTTAGGTGGTACAGCTACGGTCAGCTGTCGCCTGTTGATTATCGCTTGACGTTGCCTGCGGCAGCAGGTTCGCCATCAGTGTGAACGTAGAACGTAGCGCAAGCATGACGCGATGGCTCTGGATTTTCGGTGGGGTCGCATCACTTGTCATGTCGACTCGCGCGAATGTGTACTTCAAGGAGGAGTTTTCCGGCCGTAAGTCGTGTTTTTTTTTCTTGATAGCCTTCTGAGAAGATACAAGATGAAGATCACAGATTTCGCGGGCTGTTCCGATCACCGGTCGCAAGGGAGCGATACCAACCTGTGACGACGAATTGATATGCAGAAAATAGTCATGATGGACAAATTCTGTCCGTCTGTGTGCTAATCCACTAATCCAGTGAGGGGCTGCGATGGTGTTCTGCTGTATCAGCAGCAGCGTCATCATGCAATCTCTTCGTTTGTCGCAAGTTGCTAACTCTCCTTAAGCGCAACAGTAGTCATTGGCATAATGGCCTCGCGTTGTTTCCATCGACACCCCTGTAGCTAGATGTGGTTAATTACTCTCGTGTTTTTTTTTGTTGCTACAATTTAATTATCGCTATTAGTGGGCCACATCTGGTCATAGTGTAACAATGATAGAAGGATGAAACTCGGCTGTTCGCGGGTCGCGTGATATTTTCTCACCGCCAGCCGTGTTATTTGGCCCTTACGATTCTGTGACGATAGCAGCAGCTCGCGTTAGCAGATTATCGTTACCTAGCGTTATCCTTGGCGCGTTCGTACACCCAGCCCAAACGGGAGGAATCTGAGCGCGACTGCGGTTGTCCTGCTTCGGCGGGCATGATGTCAATATCGACGACCCAGCGGATCCTCGGGCCATCGATTGGCACCATGAGACCGCGCTGCAAATATGCTGTCGAGACCGTATCGTTAAGTTGTTGTCTCAACGTTTGATCTGTACGATTCTTGTATCATTTCTATGTGAGCCCTGCTCGTGAAATGCATCACATATTACCGTATATATATATATATATATATATATATACATGTGGGTCGTATCTCACTCTTTTGGCTATCCGTGAGTTAAGCGTGAGTTGTACTACCGGCTCGAAAATAGGACCCTTCCATGGTATTCGGTGGCCAACAGGGATGCTTGTTGCTCGGCGGTCAGTCGAGCTTAGCGGCTGAGGCCATATCACCCAATCAAATCAATATATATATATATATATATATTGATTGGGCGATATGGCCTCAGCCGCTAGGCTCGACTGGCCGCCGAACTACAAGCATCCCTTTATATATATAAATATATATATATATATATATATATATATATTGTGTTGCCGTAATCATTTGTGATAATTTGCTTTGTGAACACTTGTCAACCGAGGAGTGGAAACAATTTTTTCTACTGAAGTGCGAAACTTTACATAGATACATCCGACTTAGGAATTATCAGTGATATGAGCCACTGTTACTGACGCCTAGGTTACTGATCTTACCTATGCATCTCTCATCTGTATCTCCCGCACCTTTTTGTTTGGCCCTTTACAGCTGGCGCCCTGGACAGATGGGTGATGTCGGAGCACAAAGTCGATAAACGCGGCAAATGGGAGCTGAGCAATGGCAAATGGTTCGCCGACGCCGAGAAAGACCTAGGTTTACGGACAACCCAGGATGCCAACTTCTACGGTGCCTCGTCGAAGCTCAAGAAGCCCTTCTCGAATAAGGACCAGGATCTCGTGATTCAGTTTAACGTGAAACACGAACAGGGTATCGACTGCGGTGGCGGCTACGTGAAGCTGTTCGACTGCTCGCTCAATCAGAAGGATATGCACGGTGATTCGCCCTATCTGATCATGTTCGGGCCCGACATCTGTGGCCCGGGTACGAAAAAGGTTCACGCCATTATCAACTACAAGGGGAAAAATCATGAGCTGAAGAAGGAGGTCCGCTGCAAGGATGACGTATTCACCCATCTCTACACGTTCATTATCCGACCTGATCAAACATATGAAATTCGTATCGACAACGAAAAGGTCGAATCCGGCGACTTGGAAGCCGACTGGGATTTCCTGCCGCCGAAAACGATCAAGGACCCCGAATCGAAGAAGCCCGAAGACTGGGACGACCGCGCACAAGTTGAAGATCCCGATGCGGAGAAACCCGATGACTGGGATGTCCCACAGTTCGTCGCCGACCCGGACGCCCGCAAACCGAACGACTGGGACGAGGAGATGGACGGCGAATGGGAACCGCCGCAGATCAACAATCCCGACTATAAGGGCGAGTGGAAGGCGCCAATGATCGATAACCCGAACTATAAGGGTGTGTGGGTTCAGCCTGAAATCGACAACCCTGACTATCAGAGCGATGACGACATCTATCTGCAGAAGGAGATCTGCCACGTGGGCTTTGATTTGTGGCAGGTGAAATCGGGATCAATCTTCGACAACATCATTCTCACGGACGATCCGGATTTTGCCCGCGAGTACGGCCACGAGACGTGGGGCTATTTTGTCGAGGCCGAAAAACAGGCGAAGGACGACTACGACGCGGCTGAGAAGGCGAAGGTCGATGCCGAGGCCCGAAAGGAGAAGGACCAAACCGAAAAGGACAATCAGGACGATGACGGCGATGAAGATGATAAGGACCATGACGAGCTGTAGGCGGAAGATTGGTAGAGAAAAAGAAAGACGAAGAGGGAGGAAGTCAGAGAGAATTCGAGTTGGCCACTGTATCAGTCGTACCTACACAGAAAATAGTCACCGGGACACGTTGTTGCGTTCGAGGTAAAGGGTATTCTATTTGAAGAATACACAAGAATATTCGGCTTCGAAAACGATTCAAAGTAACACGAGGGGGGGGGGTCAACGAACCCGCATTTACCAGCAGTTAAT
Organism: Stratiolaelaps scimitus; assembly: GCA_019614645.1. Lineage (NCBI taxonomy): Eukaryota > Metazoa > Arthropoda > Arachnida > Mesostigmata > Laelapidae > Stratiolaelaps > Stratiolaelaps scimitus. Next base: position 7,873,420 of record JABWDB010000012.1, read on the forward strand.
AGCAATAGTTCGTCGGTACGTTGGGACGTGAGAAAGAAAAAAAGACGAGTCACAAGAGGCTCCAATTCGCGAGGAGGTTGTGATTGGGAACAGACAATTTATGACGCGCTTACAATTATATAAATATAGATTTATTGCTATAGTATAATATAAGATAGAGACACACACGACATGTAAAGGGAATCTAAAAGGTGCTAGACTATATAAGTATGAATGACTCTAGGAATGAATGTACGTTGCACTGTCAATGGATAGAGATTGGTTTTTCCACAAGCGTACCGCGAATTAGCCCTTGATCGAAAATGGCGGGAGCCACTTCCAAAAGAGCGTGAGCACTTAAACTAATGCAGATTGATAACTTGTCACCGCGTTTCCCTCAAGGTCGATATTGTACGTTATAAATAAAGACAGCGACAGCATGAATAGGTCTTTTGTTTAGTGGCTATATACACACACACACACACTATATGACAACTAAGAATTAATTAATAGATCACAGATGCATCACCTTGGCGGTATGGGGTGGGACACAGAATATGGATAATAACATTACAGCGATAATAACGGGAGAGTCGATGGAACATCAAGATATGTACCCATCTCGACGTGAAGGAACATACAACTACGCCCAGTGTAAATATTCATTTCGGTTGGCATATATATATTATATATATATGTATATATATATATATATGTGTGTGTGTGTGTGCTATAATCACGCCGGTGGAGATGAAATGGCGTGAGGTGTTGTATTAACGGTAATCTCTAAATTTGTTTATACTGATAAACAGACGACAGGAAATGTAAGACAATAAATAATAATAACTTTTATAAGCGAATAGTTAATTGAACAGGTAAAGCCGGTAATGTACATAGCTTGCCACTAATTTATTTGGACTCGCGACACTGTTCGGCCAATATATATATATATATATATATATATATATACTGGACAGTGGCATCCTTATGAGATTGCACTTTGATATTCTCGCTCGATCTAATACTGTTAATTTATCCAGTTTTATTTTCTTTTAAAAAACCAACAACAACAAAAGCATGTGTAAGATTGCAAGTTCCGTGAATATACTTTGACGGAATGAAGAACACAATGGCAAGGTTATGCTGCTTGCGAGACCCCCGGATTGCTCCCAGCCTGCAGTAGGCGGGCGTGATTTATCGTGATTAATCGATTAATTAATTAGCGTTTCAGTAGTTGATTTGATTATCGTCAGCTTTCAGCCACGTCAGGCCAGTGGCATTGTCCGTTCTTAACGATTCCTCGGAGACGAGACGACTTGAAGGCAAGTGCGGATTTTCCTTCTGACATTGTTTCTCTGTCGCGGAAACGCGGTCATTCTACGCATAATTACCACCTGAGTAAGAAATGTCTGACGAGATACGGGACCCGCCAGCGGCAAACGCGAAAGTGTTCGAAACGACGGAGTTTACGCTTGACAAGCAACGAAGCAAGGCTGCATATGGAATACGTTTGGATGGACTTGGACGAAGTTTGATGGCCCTCAAGTGATTCGCGCGTTCATTGACCTTGGCATTGATTAGCTGGAAAACGCGATTGCTCTTGACGGCGATATGATAACCAAGGGCCTATGTCGTCGACATATCGCGGGAATTGTAATTTTTCAAGGAAACAGAAAACAAAGAAAAGCCGTAATGAATCGGAGCCTTCTGACGGGAATCATGCATTGAGATAAAAAAAAAAAAAATAATGATCAATCTTGTTCATTACTTCATGGGGCTATTGACATTCAAGGGCGCGCTTCGTCTCGTGCACGTTACGTAATTACGTCGACAGCGTCTCGCCGCCCTCACTCGCCCGCAAAGGAGAATCGAGGGCCCTTTCATCGAAGTCGCACTTGATCTAATCCCGAAGTTTGACTCGTGACAACTGAGTTCTTCGCATTGACTCAGCTGTTGTTTGGGTCGCTAAGCGAGTTCGCTCGCTCTCGCCATAAGACTTGCTCGGTCGACGGGTACCTGGCCAGCAACGTCAGCTGGGCGGCTACACAATCGTCAGGAGTTTCGTCACCGATGGCCCCGTCGGGCTTGATCCTTGAACGGCGATGCGATCCTGAGGTTGTTGTTGTTGTTTAGACTTCAAGCGGCGGCAGGCGGCAGGATCAGCAACGATATCGGAAAACAACGTCTACAATGGCCACTCGTCACGGTGTACGGTTGTTTTAGCCTGGCCGCACTCACCTTTGCCGAGACAACGTAAGGGGGTCCTGATTCTGAAGCACGAGGTTTCGTCCGCTTAGGGCCTCGGGAATAGCGCCCTGCAGCGAATAAGCTGCGAGTCTGGAGCGGCGGCGGCGGCGATTATTGTGCCTCTCCTCTGTCTCGTGAGTGCCAACTGTCGCCGTCTATAGGTGACTATTGACACCTACAAAGTGGCCTACAAACGTACCACTGGCGGCTGTGTGAATTTGGCGATGAGGATGCAAATTTGCTTCAAGGCAAGTCAGTGCCGTTATGGCTGATGGAAGAGGACGAGTTCGGACTACGTTCGAAGATAAGTCCACGTCTCGATGTGCTTGTACAACCATATGTACTGCGGTAACGGGTGAAGAAAGATCAGTGCTAAGAGTGACAGGTTTCGTAGGAAACGCCCTAACCAAGGACTGCTGTTACTTGAAATACAACTAATCTTAAGACAACAAGGTGTGATCGCCTCTGGTGTCAACACGAACACATGTACGTCATAGCGGGAATAGCAGCGGAATTCTCAGTGCAAAAAGCAGCTCGAGAAGAACGTACGAATCGTATGCACTGTCCCATCCGAGTTGAGAAAATTACGTTGCGAGCCTCAATCTGAAAGTGTCTTGTTTAATGCGACAAGGAGTATTTCGAAATTGGAACAAGAGGCGCTTTTGTGAGTGTCCTGCCCGGTATCATTACGCTCGGATTTGTCATTAACATCGCTGCAGTGTGCGCCGAAGGGTAGCTCGCACATTTGGTTGCTGTTCACCGTGGGACTCGAGCTTCGTGCGCTTCGTTCATATGAATGGAAAATATAAACGTCCGGAGTGTTTCCGCCAGTGGCGTGTGCGTTAAAGTTACTACTGGTGCTGGCAGCGTCTTTGATCTTCTGTGTAATTTATGATTTCATGCACATGCCAGCTCATAAGACGGTAGACGCCCTGTAAAATCTGCCTTACAAATGAGCTGCCCAAGGGAAGCCGCACCTCATTGTTAGCTGGATATATCTACGAGTCGCATTGAGCTGTTGGCCTTGTCCCGACGACGACAACAACAACAGAAACACTTGCAATAACAACAACAACAGCAACAATAGCAATAACTGTAGCTGCACCAGCCACCAGCCACCATAACACCCATAGCAGAAGGAACAAAAACAAGTTTCATCAGCGAGACGCTCTAAAGCGGGGGTGCCGAGCTCGCGAGAACGATTCGTTGTCGTTGTAATGTCTCGACCAAACACAGACAGGATGTCGCCATTCGGCTTTATTTCTGTTGTGTTCATGTTGTTTGAGAGTATAGGTAAGTTTTTTGTGTGGAAGAAGTTCACTCTGTTTTGGAGACGATTTTTCGCGCCAGCATTTCCACGCACCGATGAGGACGGTAAACGGCTCTGTCAACATGACTCGAGGGAGCAAAGAGGCCCGTTAATCAACGAGCAAGCGAGCACACTTTCAACGCTCGCTCGCGACGAAGGCTGAATCAACAAGAGAGATTTGCCTGCACCACACGGTGCTGAACTCATAATCGGCCGATCTAACAGTGTTGCCTTGCGAAGGTAGCCGTTCGTGCATCAATATAAAACAACTAATGCCGTTGATGATACAGCTAGCTCGCTGTGAACAGACTGCGTAGCAGGATATTCGGGTCGAATCTTGGAGGGAATGTGTTGTTATAATGGCAGGAGACAAAATCCTCTGTTGCTCGGGTTCGTGCGGTTGCCGTTCCGTTCAAATGAAACAAGCGATGGTCGGTGCTCATTGGATCATATCTAATTATAGCGAATAATATCGGCACCAGTACTGATGTTCCGTAGTTGAGTTCGCAACAACTCTCAATGTGCGATTTCCTCGCAGAGCAGAGACGCACCGTAGGGGAACGCTTCAGGTCAATGATTGCCATTGAAACTTTTGATAACACAGTCTCATGGCTGGCTTGTCGCTGGACCTGATTCGTGGCTTGAGGGAGTCATTCATTGGGTTCATCCTCGTGCCGTTCTCTGTTCCCCCGCTGCGGTGGGAAGAAGCTCACATCCAGCGTCGCCACAACTTCGCCCTGACGCTGTATCGATTTGATGTGCGCTTAATAGTATATTACTCATATTTGAGCAGGTTCTTGGCTCTCGCAGCCAGTCGAGCAGCATCAATACATGTGGATCGATCAATTATTCATCAAGATTAGTGTTATTCTGTGTTTTTTTTGTTTATCGAATGCCTCAACGTTTCGTGCACCACCATCAATTCACTGTATTTAGCTAGTTGCATTTGCTTTTCGCAGAGGCCGGTAACCTGCGCGGATTCATTTATGGCCGGGATTGGGGCTATGAGAGTGAGATCGCACCACAGTCATGGCTGAGCAAATTCAAAGACTGCGCCGGCAGACGGCAGTCACCTATTAATATCGACATGTCGAAGGTATGTTAGCTATATCATATAACTACTTGCTCGAGGGGGTCTACCATAGGTTGATCCGCGCCACCGGGGACAAGCGCGCCGGCTTTTTCCTCCTGCAGCGCCTGTCCCTCGCTGTGCAGAGAGGCAATGCCATCGCCTTCCTCGGGACATTGTCGTCCTCCCCCCCCCCACCCCCACCCCCATAATCCCTAGAAATTCCGACCTATTGTAACGTTTAATATATTGAAAATCTATATCATATATATATATATATATATATCCTTTGATACGGGTAAGGGCTCACAGAAAATTCTGCCTTAGTAAACGCTACGCGAGGTAAGACTGTAATATACATGTAATACTCTGCATGGCAACGACGACTATTTGATGGAATCATTGCACAATGTACTCGTCCACAGAAATGTACTGCAATTTGATGACTGTCTGCGTTTTGTTAAATTTGTCCCGCTAACGTAAAATGTCGCTTTGCACACAGCCATGCGGCAAGCAAACAAGGCTTCATATTGGTATGGAAATTATATGAAATTGCGAAATCGCCGCGGCCTCGAACACGTTCGGGTGAAGTGTACACGTAGAATATTTACGGCACAATTTTGAGTGGCCATCCTGTTCGGCATATCGGTTGCAAGCAGAGTGTTGAAGGTCCTCGATAAGGTCAACGTTTTGGAATCGGACGAGTGTGGTCGCAACGCGGTTGTTTCGTATGATGCATGAGTAATGTATTTTATATCATCCCATTTCTCTATGCGTTTGTTGTTGTTATTATAATTATTAGAACTACGTGAGATATTTTGATGGTGTTTGTATTATAATAAAGGTGACTGTGGAATGATAAACAAAGGTTTTTTTTTTAACTTTTCGATCGACCTTGGCCGGTGGGTGGTACTGACAACGGACAACGACCCTCATGATGTTCGTGTTCATTGAGACTCTGATTCTTCAGGATTAGCTTAGTATTTTCTCAAATAACTAATAGCGGAAGAAATTATGCTAGCTATGCGCGTTGTTGTTCTAGCTCGTGCGTGTATTGTGTATTCGCGTATACAGTAATTAGACAGGAAGACTAGAATGTACTCGTACATTCACATGTGACCACTTACCAATGCGATTTTCCCAGGTGGTGGTGAACTCATCACTGGGCCGCATTCTCCTGCATGGTTTCAAGGACAAACGCGTTTACACTGTTAAAAACATCGGGTCGACAGTACTCGTACTACCGGCAGTAGCGGAGCCACCCATCGGACTCGACAGCGAAAACGATGACGAAAGGTATGAAGTAGCCGTTCTGTTTCGTGTTGGCGAGCGTTCTCTCAAAAGCATAGCATGTACATTTCATAGAATGTTCGGAACATAATATCTTCGACTCAGTTGCACCTAATGATCGTCTGTCAATGTGAACTTGTTGGTGATATCTGCGTATATGCCTCTGCAGGTACCATTTCCACAGCTTACACTTCCACTGGACGTCGGAGCACGCCATAAACAGCCAGTATTATTCACTTGAAGCGCACTTTGTGCTCTACAACGAAAGATACCACGACATAGCTGATGCCATCGACCACCGAGACGGGCTTGAAGTTGTTTCCACTATGTTTGCCGTGAGTTCATTTGCTAGCCCTACCGAGGGTGATACAAATACCCCTCTGCCCCATCATTGCAGACTGGCCAATGCCGTTACGTCGGGAGCACCTGTTCACAGCTATCTGAAATAGCCAACAAATCTTTTCTATTTACCCCTAGCTTACCTAATCGAGATATAATAATAGAAATGATCTGGCTACATTGTTGAAGTCGAACTGAAATTTCGCCGTTTGGCTCGCCTTTCTCTTGTGTGTGCCGGTGTCTGACCACAGTTATCGCCGTATTCAAACAATCCACGCCTGAGCGTGTTGACAGATGCGGTCGCCCACGTACTCGAACCCGAGTACTCAATCAACGTGACAATGGCACTCGAGGATATACTGCCAGGCTATATCTCGGCCTATTTCAGATATCCAGGCTCGTTAACGGTACCCACTTGCGATGAGGTGGGAAACAAACGCTTGAAACATAACGACCAATCAAAAAATAAACCCGTGTGGGGTAAAACCATATTAGATCCATATCTCTCTCTCCCTCTCTATATGTATCTATATCTATATATATATATATATATATATATATAAGTGAACTTAACATAGCTTTACCCCGAGCGGTATGAAATAGTTTTATATTGAAATTTCAGCAAAAAAACAAAGCCCTTTATGGTTTTTCGCTATGAAATAGAAACACTTTTTCTATTCTACAGCGTGGCGTTATATTATTAGGCGCGTCTGCGATCGCCACAAAACGAAATATCGGTGACACCCTAATATTCGATTGAACTATGAATCACAAAAATGCGATATCTTCCTGTTGCCACAGGTGGTTACCTGGACAATGTTTTACCCGCCGAACTATATCGGCCCGTACCAACTTAAGCTGTTCCGCTTCTTACATCGATTAGCTACGAATAACAAGGTCGATTCATGGCGAAAACTTAATAATCGGAGACCACTGCAACCGCTGAATGGGCGCGCTGTGCAGGTAAGCGACGTGTGCGACTAGAGAGAGATTTATGCTTTAATTTCGATTTACATATATAAACGATACATTCATTGGCATAATTTGACAGTTGCTTAAAACAGAGTTAGCTGAACCTCTAGGTGCTCGGATGGTTAGGTTCGTGCATCGCTTAGTAAGCGATGGGGGCGAACTAAACAAACTCAAGTACGAGTAGCATTATAGATATATATGCGAATAGCCATCGTGAAAACTATCGGAAAAGACCACCAACGAGCAATATAAACTATTCAGATGTTGGCAACTGATTGAATCTGGTTCGAGATTTCCCCCACAAGCAGCTAATATAGTCTGCACACATTATGCCACCAAAAGATGTTAATCCGGTGAATTAAATGTCAGTACACAGGTGCGTGAATGGAGGAATACAGGTACAAGCGGTATTGAAGTGGTCTTATATATTCCCGTAAGTCCCCTCGTGGACGAACCCTGTCGTACTGCCAAGTGGCTACCGATTAAGGGAGATGAGACTGAGAGTCCGTCGTGGGATTGAAATAGTCTGACAGTGTATTGTTCTCTTCTTTATTTCAGATGTACACTACAAGCTATGCGCCGCTCTATGCTGGCTGAAGTGTCCCTGACCGGCCAAGAAAATTCTAATTAATGTGCGCCCTGTGCACGCGGGATCTCAGCAAGTACCGGATCATTAGATCCGATAGGATATCCATTGAAGACACTTATCTGTTTAAATAGACTTGAATAAATATATATAAATAAAAGTATGTAATAAAATAAAAAAAATACATATATATATATATATATATATATATATTGAAGCATTGGATAATGCTTCGCTACTCGCGGTAAGTTGCTCGTCAACAAGAAGGGAAACGATCTGCAGGGGCGTGTGGAGGCGATCACCTGTGTCCAGCCCGTTTGGTAACTTACCTCCCTAGGTTCAATATTACATTCGAATTACCCATAAGACATTTTGTAAAGCTAGAAGGAAATAAGAACACATTGGACGATAGAGCTTGTTTTTCACATTATTTTCTCGCTGAAATATCATAGTTTTTCTATTCCAAATCAAGCGTTTTCTTCTACGAAGATCTCCCCAGCACGTGTTCAGTTGTATGCACATACAACACGCTATCACAGGGCGACTTGTCAGGCAGATTGTTGCTCGAGTCTCGAGTATGCGCTGGGTACGTCTTACCGCGATCTTCCTGTGACGTCGGATAATGCTTCGCTGCTCGCGGAAAGCTGCTCGTCAACAAGACGGGAAACGATCTGCAGGGGCGTGTGGAGGCGATCCCCCGTGTCCAGCCCGTTTGGTAACTTACCTCCCTAAGGGAAAATCATTTGCTCGATGAATTATCGTATGAAACGCAATCGTTGGCAGAGCAGAATTCGTTTACTTGCGAACGTGAAAAAAAAACCGGTGTTTCCTTTTCTTGTAAAGCTGCCATTGATGGGCAAAGGTAAAGACGTTGGGGTTTTTGTCTGATTGTCATTTCATTTGTGTCGATTAACGAAAAACCCTCCTCGCGTTCACTTACCTTGAGCAGGTGCGCTGTTAGCTAAGAACTTTCCGATGTGACAAAAAGTCCTTCAACTGCTGAGTCGATCGGGTGAGAATCAATCAACCAGAGCAGATAAACGGTGCGTAACATCCGATCCGTTTCGAGTAACACAATGGATCGCATGATTGCGTAACGATCGACAACTAACAGAAAACAATTACGACGAACAAAGCATGGCTCTTACCATTGCCAGGCTGAAGGCTCTTGTCGACAGAACATTTCGTTCAACCTCAAGAACGGGGGGAGGCACTTGCCACCGGTCAGTAGGCGGACGCTCCTTGACGTCGAGTTTTTGCGTTAGAACGCTTACGACAGACACAACGTCGAGAATTCGGTGCATCACGTTTTCGACTATGAGACGACGGAGTTCATCACACATGCCGTATCGGGCTCTTCGAACCCTCCGTAGGGCATCTTCCCTCTGTTGCAGATCTCTCTTGGTCCGCTTTAACAGCTGCGGGAAAATGAATTCAACAAGCAATCGCATATATATATATATATATATATATATATATATATATATATATATATATATATATGGAAATATATTTTCCATATATATATATATATATATGGAAACGGGACTGTAACTGTATTTGGATTACCCCAAAGGGCATATATCGCCGGCTTGACTTTGGATCTCATCCCGAAGATGCCATCGAAGTGGCCAGTATGATTTTCGAGAGTTGGTCATTCTTTTCGTAGAATCGATTACTTTAAAGGTGCTACATTAATTACGAGGAACGCGTTTACCAGTTATGTGAAATAATAGCCTATGTATCTGGCATGAATCAGTGATGTTCCGCCTAAATTGGCGGAATATATATATATATATATATATATATATATATAGCCACAGATTGTCTAAATTTCTCTTAGCAAGCGAGACGGTGATTCTGATTGTCGTTTACTACCACTGTGAAAGCACTAGCCTATATTAGCATATGAACATCAGTGGCACTGTATGCCACATACGTATCTCCACACGGCATGGAATTCTAGCCCGCTCGCATGCATTGCTCTCCTCGCGATATCGCTAATCTCATATTACACATTTGTCTCGACTAGTTGTAGACTCATTGTGGCCCATTTCGTTGAAAAAATCTCATACGAGAAATGTGAAAGTAGATCCAATTGATGTCACAGTGGTCGATGTACACGCTTGCAATGTTGACAGGCACAGCTTTAATGCATTCTCGAATTAGCCAATTAGCCATCGGAAAAAAAGGGCGGAAATTTCTCTTAAACGAAATGAGCTGGCCGCGCTGGTTGTTACGGTTTATACGTTATACGTTGGCAAGCGTAGCACAAACAGAGCTTAGGCACACTTACACGAAGTGCGGCGTCCTCGACCTGGTACCCGAGGAAATCTCGCAGCTGTCTCAGGCTGTCGTTCTCGGCGCGGAGTTCGTCCAACGCGCTCTTCTTAAGCAGATTCTCGAGCTCGAGTGTGTCAACGTTTCGCCGAAGATGTAACGCATCCTCACGGGTTCGCTTACCAGCCATCGTTTCTACATGTGTCGCCCGCGTATCGTTCACCGTAAGTGGGTTCCGGTTGTATGGGAGACGGGACACTGGCGGCGGGGGATGATCCACCAGATGGTGGGTGTCTGCTGGGTGAGGGTGGAGCAAATTTGTTGTCGACACAGCCAGGGCTGGGTGCAACTATTGTCAGCGAGACGACGGAAGCACGACGACACTAGATGCTAGAGGCGTTAAGGAGACCGCGGTCGAGTTTACACGGGGAAGAGCGCACAGACAATTGGGATTGCATTTCAATTCGTTCTCCCTGCCGTAAGTGGTGCAGTGCGCCAATGAAGGGTAACAGCAGTGCAGAATCGGGTGAGGGCGCACTTGGAACGGACGAATTGTCTATTGTCTTTAAGAACAGCACTATAGGTATAAAATCCATGCCGGATACAAGTATCAATGACGCATGTAATAGCTCGTCTGATACATAATAATATATCCGGTTCGCCTACTCCCGTCTTCCGAGTTGGGAACCATCGCTCAACGCGGCCGAGCTATCGAGTTCATTGTTCGTGACATACAAGTAGCACTAAATCGGCATCGAGAAGAATGGGCACAGCCGAGCGTTTCTAGCGCACATTTCTGAGTAGATCGATTCGCGGATCTGCCGCTTTTGTGTACTCATATAAGTGGACGGAAGTTTACTAGCTAGCTAGTACGTAAGAATATTTAGGGCTGATAATTGTAATTAGAAATTAATTATTTTAGTTAATCAGAAATAATTCAACGTTTTCAATTCCATTTATAGAGTGTTATGGCACAGCAACACTCGCGGCCGCTAGTGATACTCGCATAGGGCGAGATGGAGAGAGGTTGTCCATCATTAACAATGGCAAAGTTTCAGTGAAGTTATTTGTATTAATCATAGTTGCTGGAACGGTACAACGGAGATGAATTCTTTCATGATTGCGCAACGATGTATTAAAAATAACGAATTGTAAAATGGACTAGTTCTTTGCTAATTGCGAACCAGCCTCACTGGACAACGTTGTAAAGGCTGGATAGTTGACGCACCTCTCTCTCTCTTTCTCCCAAATCGCCAAAGACAGCCAACATGATTTTCGTATCAAGAGGACAAGCATTCTTTTCTGTTGGTGGAAACTTAATCAAGCAATTGAATGTTTATTAGTAGTAATTAGGGGGACGATTTATTTACACATGTATTCAAGGACGACGTACACAAACATGGCGTCGTCCTCGCGTGACCCTACACTACACAATCTGCGATAAAATAATTCAAAAACCTAAGTTAAAAAAAATCTCTAAATAAAATGATAAAATAATCTAATAATCTTAATAAATCAACGATGAAATACTAAACGATATGATGCCCCCCCCCACACGAAGCCTATGTACAAGCAATATAATATACGCCAAGATTGACATCCCGCCAGATGAGCGCCGGAGTATTGTCGACGAGCAGGCCAAACATGCAGAGAAACAGTACACAGAAGTCAAATCCACTTCAAGGGCACGATGCTTGCCACGCAAGCGGCTCAAGTTCCGTTGAACGGCTCACACAACAATGGGTACGAGAGATAGGGATGCGAATTGCCGGCCAGCAATTGCGACATGCCTTTATAGCCGAAGACTTGTGCCATAAAGCGGTTTGTGACGATGCAGCACTATATTCCATGCGAGTTGCAGGGGCAGACTTCACGAGTCACTAGACAATCATGTCTCTGCATTGGCGCTGAGGCTGACGACCTAGACTGCGCGCGTATATACGTGCGCAGATACCCATATAGTCCCCCAGATAGTTGGAGATTGACGCTCGCTCGTTCACTAGCCGAACGCGGTGCTGTGAAGCAAAGTCCGTGTGCGTTTTGTTCCGTCTTTATCTACCTGCCTGTCTCTCTGTCGGCTTGGCCGAGATCAGGGCGCAGATTGATCGCACGCGTCCCGCAGAGTCTTGCCCAACTTGTTGACATCGTCAGCATTGAGGTCGCAATTGAGCAGCAGCTTAACAGCGGGGTCATAGCGCATATTCTCCTCACGTTCGTTGATGTAACGAGCCGGCGTGAGAGCGACGTTGTTTCTTGCCGCGAACGCCACAATGTGGTCCACCCGCTGCTGGGCCGGTATACGAGTGTCCGGAGTCAGCACGGTGCCGTCCACAACCGTGTGAAACACAAGATACTTAACTGGCGACAACGGGTCACTGCCCGTGTACAGGCCTCGAATGTCCTGCAGGACGTCGTGCACCTTCATGCAGACGTCGCGGAGCTTGGCGCAGCGTTCAGGCTCATTGGCGAGATATTGCAGATTCGCGATCACCGCCTCCGTTTGAAACGCCGGCAACGGCGTTGAAGACGTGTACCATTTGCTGTGCAATCGGTTGTGCTCAATGACATAGTGTGTGCCGCACGCAAAGCCGCCAAAAGTGCCCAGGCTGTGCTCGAATGAGCCGGCGATAAGGTCAACCTCGGAACGGTCAATCGAGAAGTGCTCGAACACGCCTCCGCCGTGTTTGCCCAGCACACCGAACGACACCGACTCGTCGACGAGCAATCGGCATCGATATCTCGCACGAAGCGCGACTATCTCTGGTAGGTTGACCAAAGTGCCACTATTCATATAGATGCCTTCGAGAATGATGAAACGGCCAGCTTCCGCACTACGCCTCCCGCCTTTACGACGCCTCGAGGGTCCCCGACGTTCGTTCTGATGTAACAGCCGCTCGAGGTCCGCATAGTCGTTATGCTTGAAGTAGTGGTACTCGCATCGTGCAGACTTGATGCCCAGACTGATCGCGAAGTTCACCGCCTCGTCGGCAAAAATCACATCTTCCGGCTTCACGTGCGCTGGTATCGAGCTGCACATAACGGCGAAGTTCATCATGTACAGACAGGCCGATTCCACGCCCATAAACTGCGCGATATCAGATTCAAGCTTGAGGTGGCTGTCCAACGTGCCGAAATACTTTCGAGGTCCGCATGCTCCTAGACCATAGGTTTTCAGCGCCGCAAGGGCTCGCTCTTGCGACCGCGGCAGATCAGCTAGGCCGAGATAGTTGTGTGTGGCCAGATTGAGATGAGTGCCCTCGCCCACGATCGTGACCGTCTTGCCAACGCGGCCTGACACGATTCGCGGGCTGGTCGCGTAGATCGTCTCGCGTGCACCCTCCACCTGAATCTCATTCTCTAGCGCGCACGGAGTGAAGTTGTTGATCCGCTTCGCCAGTTCACGCTCGCGGTGTCGATTTTCTCTGCGTATCCTATGCAGGGCAAGGCTGCACGCGCACGCGATCACGATGACGATGCCGGAGCAGGCGGCCAACGCTTGAACACTCTGAAATCGAGCGGAAAACGCCTGCAGCTTGCTGGCATATCCATGCAACGATTTGCAGTACGGGTGGTCGGCGCACATGTCGAACGCGCGATACAGCAGCGATGCCAGGGTTGGCGCAGTATACGATACGGTAGAATTTGTTTGCCATTCTGTGACGTTGTCAGTGGACATTGCTCTCGCACGGGCGCAGTCGCAGTGGTAATGAAATCCGTGAGGTTTTAGGTCCGTCTCAATCTGGCTGGCACCAACATGCAGGTGGCTCGCAATGACCGTCACAGCTATTAGCAGGAAAACATCGCCGTTTTCACGTCATGACAGTGAGCCCGACGCCACCTTCGAGCGAGATCGATGGTCGGCGGCACCCAGCTGTGAGCAGACGCCGAGTCAATTTCTAGCAGATAAACAAAGGAATTTGCTGAACAACAACTAATACACGATCAGAGCTGGTATAATAGTTTCGTCTCAAATGTGCGTAGACGATTCGTAGGTAATGTCGTTGTTGTTGTTGCTTTTTGTTGATGTGGCTTGTTTCGAAGAACTGAAGCTGACTTGTCATGCGGATCTGGCTGGCAAAGATAACTAGCGTGAAGATAGAAAGACACTGATCGGAATTGTGTGTTCCTATGTATTGTGACGTTGCCGTCGAAGCCATCACGAGGAATCGATAGGGACACTGGCTAGCTCGAATTTAGAATCATCTGGCCTAATCTTGCAGACATCCCCGATCACTTGCCTATATATATAGTATATACTTGGGCTGTCACCTTGTGAGTCCGTCGCGACGTATGCCGTCTACCATAGGATCTTTCAGGAGAAGGAGAGTCCTCAGCAATATGGACTGTTCTTTTCTCCCAAGCGGCAATGGAAAATTTGGAGTTTAATCGTCAAACGCTTATCATAAGTACGAAGTACATACACCAAACATACGGTTGATTCGTCGTGTATCGATTATGTCCCTCGCTGTGGGGCAGAGAGGCAATGCCATCGCCTTTCTCGGGACAAGATCAGCCTCGGCCCAGGTCCCCTACTAATCCCCCCCCCAATTCCTAGAAATAATTCCTAATTGTAAATTTGTGAATAAATAAGGGATTTGTGCTGATTTATTCCGTCCAATAGAGTTGGAATAAATGAGCACAAATCTTGGCCAACTCTGAAGGCGCTCCCCACTGGCCCGACAGACGGAGAGCGCGTTCAGAGTTGGCCAAGACTCAGAGAGACAACAGTTGGGGGTGGGCCACGAAATATTTGTATTTGTTTATTGTCAGACAGCTATAGGGTACGACGGCTCTATCTCCTGGCTAATACTCCATAAAAGAGATGAGTTTCATGCATTGTGTGACTCATTTACTGATTAATCACCTTCTGTTCGCCTCGACTATTAACCAACTGACGGCAGCTCCTGTGCAACGGGAGAACCGACGTGTTTCTGGTGTGCGAATGTTCAGAGGGAAAACGCCTGCAATCGCTCCTTTTTTCAATTCGATATCTCCCTAAATGCTGAACGTTATTACTGCTCCGCTGAAGATGATATTCACTCCAATGGCAGGTATGTAGCGTGGATGTGAATGAGTAGGTAGTTTTTTCTTTGATCCTTACCAGAGTAAATATTGAGATATAAATTTTGATGGCGTCACTGTAGCGGGCGCACGGAGTCACGTGAATCCGCAGCGCCGATTCCATACGAAGGTAGCACGAAAGGCCTCCAGGTGGCTGGTACAAAGGCCACGATGCGGCACGGCATAATCATGCTCGGTATAGGCATTAAGATGGATGTTTCCGCCACTTTAATGACACGAGCTTTAGAGTAGTAAACGTTTCTGACAGGCGTCATTTATAACTCGTACAGCTTCTTGCATTTCGTCAGGGAAGAGTAGCCCGTTCACTGTGAGTCGAATGGTGGCTGGCCGTTGAAGTAGCTCCTTGTCGTCGATGTACCGGGCGAGGCTGAGTGCCACGCCATGATCTTCGGCGTACGCCACGATTCTGTGCAGTTTCTCGTGCGCAAACTTGTCTCCTTCGGCAGACGCAGGCTCTGAAAGGCGAAGGTGCTTTACCGGCGATAGAGGATGACTTTGCGTAGTTAGTTTGGTCATGTTGGCGAGAAGATCGTGCATGATGAGGCAGTTCCTGCGGAGATTCTGTACGTGCTCAGGGTGTCGACTGATTAGATCGAGATGTGATCGTGTTATGACACCCTGAACTGGTGGTAGCGATGCTGAGAAGATATAGCCGAGCCCGGAGAGCCGTTGATGATCAATGACGAACTGGGAACCGCACAGAAATCCACCGTAAGCAGACATTGCGTGCTCAAGCGATGCGCTTGTTAGATCAAATTCGGAGTTCGGCACGCCGAAATGCTCTCGAACACCCTTGCCCCGAGGGCCGAGTACGCCAAAGGATAGCGTCTCGTCGATAATCAAGCGACACTTGTATCTCGAGCGTAGTCTGATCATGGCGGGCAGATTGACCAGTGTTCCCGTGTTGTAGTAGATACCTTCAAGGACGAGAAATCGCCGCACACATCTGTCCGCCTCTCCACAATCTAGCTCATCCTGCTGTTTGAGTAATCGCTCCAAGTCGTGCGAGTCGTTGTGCTTAAAATAGTGCACCGTGCTTCTCGAGGCCAAGATACCTTGCTGTATAGCAAAGTGTACCTGCTCATCAGCGAAAATCACGTCGTCAGGCTTCGAGTACGAGGGAATAGCGCTCGAGATGGCGGCAAATGCTGACGAATACAGACAGGCTTCCTCGACACCGAAAAATCTAGCTAGACTTTCCTCAACAGCCAGATGAACATCGGTGGTCCCGAAGAACGCTCGAGGTCCGCACGTTCCTACGCCGTACGTTCGCAGAGCGTCATTGGCAACGTTCGCGGTCGTGTCCTCGCGGCCTGACAGGCCAAGATAATCGTGGGTAGCCAAATTGAGCAGGTCCCTGCCATTGATCGTTACACGTTTGCCGACCCGACCCGATATCACTCGTGGCGTACGAGTGTGATGATCCAATGGGGGAGGTCTAACGAGAGGCTTTGGCGTGAATTCGGCAAGTCTGCGTGCTTTTTCCTCTTCCGATACTTCGGGCCTCGCTGTATCGACGCTGCCAGCTTCGTGGCGGACAGGACCCTTCCTAATGACCCAGAGTAGAAAAAGTATCAGACAGATTTCGATGACGATTTGAGCTGTTGACGAAATCGAACATGCAATCTCGGCGTAACGATACACTGCTTCCATTAGTTACCGAGTC
Source organism: Stratiolaelaps scimitus (assembly GCA_019614645.1). Taxonomy (NCBI): domain Eukaryota; kingdom Metazoa; phylum Arthropoda; class Arachnida; order Mesostigmata; family Laelapidae; genus Stratiolaelaps; species Stratiolaelaps scimitus. The sequence goes on from JABWDB010000012.1 coordinate 7,890,239, forward strand.
TTGGTTCATACGGCTGCCGATGTATTCTCTGTCATTCACAACGACGAGACGAGTGTAGCTAGCAAAGCTATTGTAGCGTGAACTAGAAATGGTTGTCGGCCTGCCTCGGCGGGCCTATTTGCCAGGATCCGATCGAGTACTAATTACGCACGCGTATTAATTACTACTAGCCTGTGTCACAAACGCATTATTCACTAATTGCTATTGGATATCTCGCGTCACCGAAACGCTGCCGGCTGAGGCGCTCCGTTTCCGTATTGACGACGACTGCTGCTGGCGGCCTGGGTGTTGCGACGTGGAGCCGCGCCACTTGAAAGGCGGGCGATGTCCGGATACACCCAGGAGCATCGGATCACATCCGCTCAGATAGATACCGGCGCGTGTTTCAGAGAGAATCAATCGAAGTGACTGCAATCCGTCGAAGGCACAACACCGACAACTATGGCAGGGAAGGCCGTACCAGGCAGCCTGTTCAACAGAACAGGCACAATCGACCTTTTCTGGATCAACCGTTGGCGGCTACTGATCCATGTCACGAATGCTCTTGCCACCACTGTGTGATAGATATATGTATGTTGTGCTTGCTAGTATATCGATAAACCTAAATATGACCCATAATACGCCTACCACAGAGAAACACGAGCGACTGGATTAATATCTTTACTATTCGCCGGGAGAAACCCACAATCGTAACGGAGAGGACCGTCGCGGGCTCGCAGTGCCTACCGCATGCTGCGCCTACTTACCTACCTGCCTACCTAAGAAATCCCTAGTGTTACATGTGTGTGTGTGTGTGTGTATAGGTTGAACGCACTCATCCTTATCAAATATCAAAGGTTCCTGGATCACCTACAGGGAGGAATGTCCAAATTGTGCCTGTGTTATTATTACTATTATGGCGAGGAGCATGTGTGTGCGTGTGTGCTAATTTTTGGGTCGCTGCTGCTGCTGCTGTTGCTATCGTTTTTATTCTTGTTGTTACTGACGCTCTTGCTGCTGTTGTGGCTATTTATGCCTCGTCACTGTTGTCGATTAGGGTCCAACGCAAGCGTCTGGTGTGAATTTGAAATGAGTAGGCACCGGTTTTTAGAGAGAAGTAGAACAGGAGCGCTGAAATGACCGGTGTTCGACATAATGGCGATGATAATGTCCGAATAGCATTGCGACGCGGTGATGCATTTAGAAGTGTAATATGTTGCACGTGCAATACTCGTGGGCTGGAACATGCGACACGCTCGTTGGCTCTCTCGCTATCCTGACGATTGGCGGTGAGAAGTGAGGACGCGCGTTTGTTCAGCACACAGCTACAATGGCATAATGTGAAACGACTTTTGTCATTAGGTTTCTGAGAACTTAGAAAAAAAAACAAACTGGCTGGATTCATGAACATTCGAGGGTGACATTTACTCGATTCCTGTGCGAATCTTTGTCGGGCAGATGGCGCTTATGTGTAAAAGAGTGCGAGATTCTATGGCAATACAAGTAATCAGTGGATTAATAATAAATGGCAGAGGAATCGTGAATATATGATGAAGAGAAGAGAACTCGATTTATTTAGTTTTTATAAAAACTCATGTCAAAGGTCGTCATAAAGTTAAGAAACGGATACAATCGAGACGTGAGAAATGACAGAGCTTAGTCATTGCCAGAAGCTGTCGCTCCTCTAATAACCCAATAAAACCTTTAACTTTTAGCCGATCTCTCTCAAGTTTCAATTACGGCCAGGCCCTTCGGTGTGATACGCAATTGCCAATCTAAAAAAAGAATTGATTTCCGTTCGCAGCTAGCGGCCCTCCAGCCGTCCTACCATGAGACAGTCCCTCGATACTGATCACACCCGTGTTAGTCTGCATTGCGTTACCATGAGATTATCACGGAAGGAAAAATCCACACCTCCCCGAGGCCACGACAGGACAGCCTGTCAATCGACACGAAGATCGACAAGACGGACATAATATGACGTGACTAACACGTCACCAAAATGGCACACGGCAACAACATTGAACATATATATATTTGTCGTCTGTGCTGATGGTGAGAGTCAGCCTGGAAAATTTCCCCATTAGGTAGACTAGATGCCGAAAGCGACCAAAGCAAAGCTCTGGATTCCTAACGAGAACCACGTGTCAAGGATGGTCCATTTCGAATAGATAATCACAGTAATCAGACGTCCATAGCGTTGTGAACTCACTCAGTAGCGCCTTCGGTGCAGTAACGGCTTCGGTGTTGCAATATTCATGTTTGGTTCGCGGGAGTTATCATTTTTGTCGAAAGGACAAATTTTCAATTTTTTATGTTTTATCATAATTGGAATTTTTCCCACATAATAATACTATTATACGAAATAGTGATCATAACGGTAACACAGCACGTCAATGCGTAACACGAAATTAAATCGTTAATTTTGTGTTACGCATTGATGTGCTGTGCAACGCTGTAGTATTATGTGCATGTGAACAAAATGAAGACATTATGACACATATTAACGAGGAAATCGTTGTTTGCTAACTAACGTTGTTTTCTTCTTTTTATTAAACTAATAACAACAGTCTCATATATTTATTGTGTCGTGTGTAGCCGACACGTTGTGCTTTCATCTTGGTTTTGTTGTTACTAGGATTATTGTTGCATCATTTTAAGCGAGGGCATATATATATATATATATATATTCTCTCGCCTGAAATTGCTGTATGCGAAGTTCATGTTGTTTACATGTAGACATTCGTGTTACTGTCGCGGCTAATAGACGCATTTTGAACAGCAATTATTAATATTATAAAGAATTATTACTAGGCTGTAATCAGCCATTCGCTTCAGTTAGCTGGAAGTGTCAGTTCATTCGAATTTAGCCTGGTCTATCCGAGTTCACAGTTGATTAAGTAAATATATATATATATATTTACTTAATCAACTGTGAACTCGGATTTATGGCTCAGACCAGGCTAAATTCGAATGAACTGTCACTTGTCATATATATATATATATATATATATATATATAAAGGCTATATTTGAATGTCCACATGAAGCTCTGTAAGAAGCTCGATTCAGCAGTGATGCTCACAGATGCTCACCACCTCAGAAAATCGTACTTTGATTGCATGGTTGAATTGTCCATCGAATACATATATATTAATACAACAAAAAATTAAGAACAAATTAATAGTAAGCGCATGAGAGTGGCCCACGCTTAATGGCCGTGGCAGTTTTGTGCAAATAGCGCGAAAATGGGGCGACGCTGTAGTTCAATATGTAGAGACACAGGCAGCTAAGTATGAATTCGATTTGTCGAGATTTTTTACTGTATATTCAATATCGATTACTGCTTGTTTACTAGTTTAATATTTGTAATAATTACAATAATTCTGGTAGTCGTAGTAGTAGCAGTAGTGCTTGTGCCTGCTACAAATATCGATAACAATTACACAATGCCTTATTTCCTTCTATTTGCAGTAACCACGTATCGCTGTGAGAGATTGATCGTGACAGATCGATTGAGCTGTCAAGCTGCAGCCCCTGCCGGCGGCTGGCTCGCCGTCAACGCCCACCAATGGCAAGGCCAATTTTCTACGTTCATCGCATGACAAGAACAACCATGAACAGTCTCCCCCCATCGGCTCTCGTAATTTTTGGGCCGAGAGTTCACAAAACGTTTCGAGACCCCCCACTAAGCGAGTAATCGTTGGCTAGCTGACTATTGACGCCGTTGTTTTGTTCTATATGACAACTGGCCCCTGTGTCGTCGACCAATGAATTCACATGTCATACAAGAAGACACTTTGTATTCAAAATAAAAAAAACACAATCGTTTTTTTTTTTTATGTCTATGATCATGGGCGCATGCTGTTCGATTGCTCATATATTTTTCGTTATATTATGACGAAACCACAATAGTTTTCTTCTTTGTCTCTCTCTCTCTCTCGGTCTCGTACACAGGCTTTATTTATTCTAAAATGTTTAAATAGCATTCCCTCTCTGCTGCGCTCCACGACTTTGTTTCATTTATTGAACCCCTCGTGCACATGCCTTAAATAAATCATACCTCCCCCCCCCTACTCGAATGCACACCTTCGTCGACACAGGCGGTGATTCGCTCGCGTATACGATTTGATTTGGTACGACGCCGACAACCTTACAAGTGTCACCCCCATTTTGATCATTGCAATCAGCGCGTTCATGATGTTCTGCGGATACTGTCGTCGTGCCCTGGGACGTTACATCTAACCATCGGCGAATAGGGACGAGCGAAATCCATCTCCTTGTCCAGAAGCAAAGCGGTACAACTGCTCAATAACAGGGTTGGATATTTCTCTCTGTTACTTTGGATGTCACTTATATCCTGCTGCTGGTGCTGCTCGAGTCGTTGCGCCAACTTTAATTGGGTGAAGGGGGCACTTTCGTGTTCGCAATTAGGCACATAAATTAGTTAGAAATATCCACAGATGTGCCATTCATCGATTCCGCTTGTTCGCGAGTGTGTACGCTCTGTACATTGTGAACAGCCTGGGGTCAGCCTGAACAAGCAGGTAAGATCACACCAGACGACACGAAATGTTGTTTGTGCCGTGGACCACACTCGCCACACTTGAGTCGTCAATCTCTGGGCTCACTAGTGGAAGCTGTCCGTTGCCCTGGTAATGGCCCCATATCCATTGCATTAAGCACATTTGACGCGTACTCACGTGGCGTGATAATCACTGGGTCGCATTGAGTAACAAACACGCACACACACATATATATATATATATATATAGCGTATATTTTTATCTATATATTTAAAGTTCTATAACTGGGATGCTGGGCAGTGTGAACACCCAATAAGTAGTAGTCACCTATTGACCAACAACTGATGACACTAGACGCGAACTCGTTCTCCAACCTATAGAAATACATGATAAGGCACTGACAGGCTAGATGTAAGCACAAACGAAGCCGCTATAGCTCGTCTCGACGGAGACTTGAATGCCCCCTAGCTACCAAAGACACTGACAATCACGTCCGATCTACTAGCTGACAAGAACGTACAACTGTACAACGTATTCCTGAAGAAATCTTGTGGACCATCAGCTTTTGCATTATCTGTAGCTGTAGTTGAAGTCAGCTTGGTTTTTTTGCTGTGCCAATAGTGGGCACACATATTTATATTAGCGTTGGTGCTCCAGTCCACTCCGGTGAGGCTGAGCTAAGTTCTCTCTCGATGTCGAGAGAGGTTCTCGGTAGTTTACGAAGTCACCTACGATTTCTTCTCCCTTTACGTATGTTGGGTACGATGTGGTTAGTTATTTCTATGCGCTGCCTAGGGGTTAGGGCGCACCGAGAGGACGTACGGAGTACTTTATATGGGCCAGATGGTCTCTTGCGTACACTCATCATTCACAAGCACTTTCGACAGGCATCCTGCAGAACGGTAATCACACGCTCAATCTCGTCCTCAGCCAGGAGGCTGCTGACCGTTAGCTTGATCGACGCCTTGTTATCTAGATGCTCCTTGTCTTCTAGATAGCGTGCCGGGTTCAGCGCGATCCCGTGTTCTTCGGCGTATGTCACGATCGCGTACAGTTTCTCCTGGTCGAGCCGTTTCGACGCCTGCGGCTCGGTCAGGCAGAGGTGCTTAACCGGCGACATCGGATGGCTGTCCGTTCGGAGACCGTTAACGCTGGACGCTAGACGATCGTGGAACCGCTGGGCGTTCTTGCGGAGCTGTTCCATTGTTTCGGGCTGTTCGGTAATAATGTCGAGATGCGAGAGCGTCACGACGGCTTGCATAGGCGGAAGCGATGCTGAGAAACAGTAACCAAGACCACACAACCGTTGATGCTCCATGAGGAAATGCGACCCGCAGAGGAATCCACCGTAACTAGAGATGGCGTGCTCGAGCGACGAGCTCATGAGATCAATCTCTGAGTTCGGCACTCCGAAGTGCTCGCGGACTCCCTTGCCAGTCTTGCCGAGAACGCCGAACGATAGCGTCTCATCCATGAACAGGCGACACTTGTACTTCTCACGCAACTTCACCATCTCGGGCAGGTTGACTAGGGTGCCGGTGTTCATGTAGATGCCCTCGAGGATGAGGAACCGGCGAATAATTTTCGCCTTCTTCGGATTTTGACGATCGCGTTCATCTTGAGCTTTCAGCAATCGCTCAAGATCGGCAGGGCTGTTGTGCTTAAAATAGTAGACGGTGCTGCGAGACGCGACGATGCCCTGCTGTATCGAGAAGTTCACCTGCTCGTCGGCGAAGATGATGTCATGCGGCTTCGAGTACGATGGAATACCGCTCGAGATGGCCGAGAAGCCATACGAATATAGGCAGGCCTCTTCCACCCCCATGAACTGGGCTAGCCGGGCCTCGAGTCCGAGATGAACATCGGCTGTACCATAGAAGCCACGCGGACCGCATGACCCGACGCCGTAGTTCTGCAGCGCTTTGGTCGCCCGCTCCGTCGAATCCTCCCGGTCGGCAAGCCCGAGATAGTTGTGTGTGGCGAGATTGAGTAAGCGTTTGCCGTTGACCGTGACATGCTTGCCAATGCGACCCGATATCACCCGTGGATTTAGCGCATAATGATCGTCCGGTATGCGGCCGAACAGCGGGTCCGGCTCGAAGTCGGCCAGCACCTGAGCCTTCTCGGCCTCGGTCATTCGACGCATCTGTGATTCGTGCGACGCTGGGCCCTTTCTCAGCGTCCACACCAGCAGGAGGACGATACTGAGCTCGATCGCGAGTTGAGCCGACGGCGCCGAGTACACTGACTCGGCATACTCGAATATCATTTCCATGATTGGATCTCTTTCCCCTTACGGTTGGCGGCTTAGTTGTCGTGACCTCTCCGACGTGTGGCCGACGCCGAGGCAGGAGTCGGCGGGCGAGATGTGATAATCGTTGTTCGACGTCGTCGCTAAACGCCGTCCCCCGCCGCTTGGCTGCCTTCTTTTCTTGCTAGTCACCGCTGCCTTTGCGTTTCGATGACTCTCCGTGTGTTACCACCGTCTCCGCCTAGACTTCCTGTGTTATACGCGCTGAGTGGCACCACCGATCCACTCGGTGATGACCAGTCGGCGTTGGATTCGACCAAGCAACTCGCGTACTCAGGTGGAATGAGAGCTCCGCTAGTAACCAGCCCACCTGTGTTGTCTCGCTGCCGGTGTCGGGCAGATTTCCCCCACCGTAGCAGTGACCACGGTTGTGATGGCGGTTCGCCGGCGGCGTCCCTGCGAGCAGCTCGCGATTGCACGTCGCCTTAACGCACAGAGTTCCTGCGCCAATCAAACAATTGGGACCCTTCCGAGAGATTCACCTGCAACGCAGCGAGGCACACCGAGAGGGGACCCAGTCGACGCCGCTGGCATAGGCCGCGAGCAGACTCGGCCGACAGCAGATATGGGAGTATTTTCCAAAAAAACAGTAGTGCACAGAATAAACTGCACCTACGGGCTACTCCAATGGAAAATGCAGCGCTGCTGACCGGCAATCGAGTGGACCAGTCTATCGTGGATGAGAAATATACCGACGATGGTTGTCGTGGTGGATAAGCCGAACGGTTCACCAGATACCGCTGAGGCTATTGTACTCTAGATAACAGAGCACTCTGGCGGCCTTGGATCAGGCCCGTCTACTGGTTGGTCATTGGACGAGGCGGCAGGCAGTGTGTCCGTTTATCCTCGACACCATCTATCTGGTTAAACAAAGACAAGTAACGTAGACACCATCACACTTTCACGAACGAGCTCCGAGTAGCGCACTGTCTGTCCCTTGAGCTTACGGCTTGTTCACACGGTCGCACACCAACCGAATTCACGAACACCCACTGGTCTGGCAAGCAGCAGCTCTGCAACCCGAATGGCTGCAAGGCCCGAGCTGACCCGGCCCCCTGGTTGGCCTGCTCGTATTGTAGTATTGGCCTGCTCGTATATAGTATTGACCAGTCAGTTAGGCCAAGGCGCGCCGTCAAGGGGCCTTGCTGTGGCCTCTGTTCGATACGAACGGCCGCGAAGACGAGGCCCCGAATTTGTCAGAGAACAGTGAGCGCGCAAACGGCCGGAGCTAACGGGGGAACGTGTGTAGGGTACACGCTGTACGCACTGTCGAGCAAAAGGCTATGATGACCAACGGCTACGATAATGGCAGTGGAGCTGAGATAGTAGTTTGTGAAATGCTGCTGCTCGTGCAGAGGCTTCTTTGTCCCTTTTGTTTAAATTGAACAGCAACAAATCAACGCGGTCGAACGAGGAGAACATGCATTCGATCGATAATTAGCACACAACTCGGATGACGTTCGCTCGTCAGCGTCGATCACAGTGGTATGTTGTTGGCAATTCTTCATCAAATAACAGCCGGAGGCAATATCGATCTGCTGCGTCTCGATCGGACACACAGGACCTAGGTCTAATCTTGAGCCATCCGGAGAACGTCGCCTGAGCGAGTGTTGCCTAACCGTACCGTCGCTGTTTACTGATTCGGAGCCACCGGGCGACGGAACATCGTGAGCAGACGATACTGTTTACTAACACGGGTGTCGTTCCCATGGTAACGACGTCGGGCCCAGCCCTGAGACAGGGCGCGCGATCAGAGCTACGAAAAAAAATATGTATATATATATATATATGTATATCAATGAACTTCCCTCTAGAAATAATTCCTAATTATTTTATTTTTGAATAAATGTTTATTATGTCAGTATGAGCCTTATCTAGCTCGGGGAGTTACATCTCAGAGCGCATCTCGCTGAACCAATATAGTGTAGGTCGGTATCTGACCGGTGACGAGCAAGTAGCTGGAAACGCTCGCGGGCTGGAATTACTTTGTTCAGTGATGTTATACGGAAGCGCAGCAGAGTGAGAATTGACAGAATCACGTAATTATTATCGCTAGAAAGAGAATATTGGGCACAAACTGACTGGGATACGAAAGATATTATCTCTTATTCAAACATACAATAATTAGGAATTAGTTCTACGGATTATTCGGGGGAGTTCGTTGGGGACCGGGGCCAAGGCAGACCTTGTCCTGAGGAAGGCGATGGCATTGCCTCTCTGCCTCTGCACAGCGAGGGACAGGCGTTGCAAAAGGGAAGATCTTGCGTCCTGCAAAAAAAAAGAGTATCGAATATTTTGTGGAGCAGAGTCTCTCGTATAAAATGGTGCTTTGAATGTAGAGTTTATATATAAATATATTGTTCTGTTATTATCGGCTGTGAAATGAGTGAATTTTGCTGTTTCGTAAGGAATAGAACCGATAATAAGAATAATAAAAAAAAATAATTACTACATGAATGGTGTAGCTAATATTTTTGCTAATGTGTTGTTAAACCATTTATGGTTGCATTCAATGCACTGATATATTTTCTTGTTATAACCTGAATAAATTCAATGTATTTTCCTTCTAAAATTGCCGACGGCGCCATGAGATATTTCGGGCCCAGGAGCGCGCCCTGCCATCTCCCTTCAACGTTGGTGGTGCTGGTGGTGGTTATGATTTAATTGCGATATTTCATTACTTCACTCCCAACTGCCGGATGAACCATGTGAGCTCCATAGAGTACTCACAGCGAGCTTGGGGCACTCCCCACGGAATCGAGGTTATCGCCGTCGACGATCTACGATTCATATGTGTTCCGATCGCACCCGTAATTTCACTCAACCGCATCCCGCCAGTATGCGCGGAGCACATATGTTCATTAAGCATTCGAGAAGTGTGTGTTACCTTTTTGCCAAGACAGCGAACGCCCCACCCCATCGAACCACATAGACATTACATGTTCAACCGGCCACCGATACCCTGATACGACTAGGCGACCGGTGAGAGCGGAGAGCGTGGATGGATCTGCGATATCGAGCGCATTCGCTGCGTGTATCGGCGATAGGCGTTTATCTAGAAATTGTTTGATCGCCCGATATAAGCAAACGGTGTAACGAATCCCTCGTTTCGATTGCCTCCCATAGCCATTGTTCGTCGCGTCCACCGCGTGGCGTACGTTTGTCACCAATGGATTATTAGTCCATGACGCGTTCGTTTGTCCGCGTGTTGCGTGGCAAATATGGCTGGAGGAGCGCATTTGACGATGTCCACCGACCGCCGAAAGCGAATACGGCAGACATATGCTGTAAGCAAGGTGCGAAGTGTGGCCGGAGTCCCTATCAGCAGGCAACATGACGTGCTGGTTATGGCCGCACCCGTCTCGCCGTAGCTGTCAGGTGGTTCGTTCTGCGGTTGGCATTCGACTAGATTCCTTTAACTGATTCGTGTCCAGGGAGGCATATAGCACTCTCTCTCTCTCTCACCCTCTGCCTCTCCCTATATATATATATATATATATATGTATATTTCTGCTATCTCTGCGAGATTTGTCAGCGGCGCGCCAACGTTGTACCGGGCGGGGCGCTGGCCCAGCCGGTGGCGCCATCGTTGGTCGTGCCATGAAGCTTTGACGACTGTTTCGACACTCGCACACAAATCCTCTCTGTCTGTCTCTCTCTCCGTTACGCCGTCACCGTCTTGCGCTGTCGTCTGTTAACCTGCGGACGAGCACAGAGATAGAATCAACAGTCCCAGTCTATCGGCTGCTGCTTTGCTGTTGTCAAATGGGCACGGCATGAAGGGGAGGAAGCCACCCGAGGCAATTGCGGCTGTTGTTGCTCCAGCTGCTGCGATTGCGGCGGACAATTCGATGGCGGTGGCAAAAGGGATACGATCGTAATGGGTGTGTCCGATAGATGGGCGAGTCTCTGCTCTCGAATGGTCCTAGCTTGTTATTCTTGTCGATTTGAAACGTGTCGACGGAATCGTCGGAGATTGGTACACAATCGCCAGAGATGTGCTCACGATTGCATCAATATGTCCCGGCATCCCGATCGGGAGTTACTCTACTCTACACGAGTCTATACTGTACACGGCCAGTAGATGGGGCAACTAGCAAATGAACAAAGAAACCTCTAATAAATGAACATCTCTCTCTCGCTCTCTCTCTCTCGATCTCCCTCGTACTTTCGTAGCTGAATGATTTCTCCCGGGACCGGCGACGCCGGGCAGAGAGCAGCAACTCGGGTAGCACCGTAGAGTACAGCGAATGCATAGAAACGCCCAGGCACTTTGCGTGGCCAGAGTGTGCGCTGCTCGACCCGATCGTGGGGCTCGTCGTCGACAATGGGTCGTTGCCGGCATTCGACAGAGACCACTGAGAGCACCACTGAGCCGAGCAACTCTAGCGAAATCATAGGTCGAGAACCGTGCCGTTGGCCGCCGCCTCATCGTAGACACATCAGGGTCCAGCGAGAGGTTGGCAGTGCCAACTGTTCGCTGCTGGTACTGTCTGTATGGTCGTCGGCATCGAGCAGACAGCGGCCTAAGACGGGCCGACTCCGGGAGCGGCGCTCCATGGCTCCGCCGGCACAAAACACGATGAGGGGCGCTGTCCGCCGCCTCTCCACGCCAAACAGCGCGTCGCCAGTAGCCATAGTGGCACTAGCGGAGCTGCTGCGAAGGATCTGATGGCTGCAGAGAACTGCGGCGGCGGTGACGGCGGCAACGGCGGCGGCGGCAGCAGGGCTCCCCTCGACGGCCAGTTTTGTCAGCCAGTCAACCAGCGACGGATCGGCACCGCTCCGACGGTAGAGTGTTGAATGGGCGGACGAGACGAACGTTCTCTCAAATGTTAGCTGGGTCGACCGAAGAAGTTGGGCAGACGTTTCGAACGAAACAGCGAAATCACCGAGGAAGGATGATCTGAAGCGGCAATAACAACGACGACGAGACATAGGTCTCAGAGCACTCCGCTACTAGTGTCTATTACTGCTGCTATCGCTGCTGCTGCTGCTGTGCACTGAAACCGCACTGGTGCCAGAGAACAGGACAGGAGAGCAGAACACTGGAAATCAGAGGGCTGAAATCGCAGTGTGGCGGCGGCGGAGGCGGCGGCGGTGGCCATCGGATACACCCTGATGACGGCTTTTGCCACAGCTGACACTCGGCTATCTTTCGTCTATCTTCGATGAGAGGAGTGGGCAGCATTGCTTGTGTACAAGGAGCAAGAATCGAATCAGGATCGTCTCTACCGGTGCATGGATTCTGATTGATACAGGCGAGAGACTCGTCGGTGGAGGACAGACAGCGACTGCTATCGCTGCGTTGCTCCGGGGTTGACCTCACTCACTGATCGTCTCGCGCCGGCCCCGGCTCGTGTTCGCCTCCTGATCAAGAACACGGCAGCGCAGCTGATCAAGCGGACGCCGCTGTCCGAGAGACCGTCGGACGACGACCGACGATAGCTTTACGAATTAACTCGACGATAGCTTTACTAGCTTTAATATTTAACACGCTGTATCAGTAGTGAATAGCTTGCGGCTGCCGCCAGCGCACGGAGCAGCGATCATATCAGGACATGTGTACGGGGAGTAACAACAACAGCAGCGTCTAAGTGCATCAGCGTGCAGAATCACGAATGAATGCGATGGATGATTAAGCAATAGTTCTATCTTCCCCAATCGCGATCTGGTGGTGACCCAATGACGAGGTGGTAGCAATATCAGGTGAATGGTTTCCGTTCGGTGTTGCCCGTGGTGTCTGCCCTGACAATACCCCGTGAGGTGTGGATTAGTAACAATAACAGTGTACTCTCATGCGTTTGTTTATTTGCTGTCCTCATCGTCGACCTCAACACCATCGGCTACGGATGAATTCGTTGTGAGTCGTCGTTGTTGACTGACGGTGGTGGTGCGGTTCATGCTGGTGGTGGATGTCGTATAGGTGCAATATCGTGTAGCTCTGTGCAAGGTATCACTTCGGAGCGGTCAGAGCAGTGAACAGGCGTCGACATCGCAGTCGCCGTGAAGTGCGAAAGTGAGGCTGGTACGGACGTCAATGACGATGACGTCGGGTCAACCTGTCATCGTCCAGAATGGACAGGACCAGACGCAAGGACAGCATGAGCGTCAAATCGAGGAGCAGGATGAGGTGGAACAGCGCCGACAGGAGCAGCTGCATCGTTCCGGCGAGCCGGCGCACCATGCCGTCCGCCCTCCATCGACAACTGAGGTAGGTTGAGAGATACCCTGTTCCTGAAACGAGAGACAAATGCACCTCGGAATTACCGCGTAGTGTCGCACCCGATGCGAGTGTGTCATGATAACGTGGTGGTGTATACATCGATGTTTAGGACCGTGTTGTTGACGATGGGGTCCCCTGCCAAGTTGACACCGGTAGTGTGGGCAAGTCACAGATCTCGAGTGAGAGATAGAGAAAGAGATGAAGAGTCAGTCCATTCGTCGTTAACTTGAGTGGGATTGGGCCTCTTCAAGTAGCTGAGCGCCCGATTAACCTGGTGGGCGACATTGTACTGTTTGCTCGTTGTTCCAGCTCAGAGTCTTCGATAGGGCGGAGGACGCAGATCGAGATGAGCCTGTATCCAGGATCTCGCTTGTTCGCGAGCGCGATCAGAACTGGGATGATTTTACAGCGACAGGAAACGGCAGGAAAGAGCGGGGTTGTATTCTTTTGGCAGAGAACAGATTTCTTTTATGTCACAGGATGTGGTGACAACAACGAATACAGTCTTTCAAGTGCTGTTTGCTAGGGGAAATCATACTAAATATATTAAAAAGTGCCCAACTCACATCGACTGTATACCTGCGAGCGTATCAGAATTGACGGATGCATAAATAATGTATAACGAATAGAGAGCGATAGACAGAGTATAAGAAAGAGGGAGAGACCGGGGGCAGGAGACGTTGGACAAAGAAAATGTTGTGGACTCTCGAAAGTTCGAATGAACTCGCCACACTGCGAGTTTGCTGTTGAGAGGTAGCGACCACGAGACGGGTCAACGGTCTGAATCCAAAGGCGAGACCACTGGTCACCTCTTTATATTAGAGAACGCTTCTACTAACCTAGTGTCGCCGTCGGCGTAATTCTTCATATGGCACACGCTGAGAACAAGTTCGGTTTCGTGCTGGTTGGACGAATATCGCTAAACGCTCATCGTTGTGCTTATGACGAGTGTCGCCAAGACCGAGACGTTCTCGAACGGTCACAGCGCACATGGCGATTGTGATACTTCACCGATCACCTGGACGACAGGTCGTCCACAAACGAGACTGATACGATATGTTCGATCCCCGACAAACCTCGTAAAGCATCACCTCATCTATGGGGGGGGGAGGGGGTATGAATGATACCTGCGTAACTGTGCCTTGCTGTGATCGTTACTCAGCTCTCGACCCGGTCGCGCCCAATCGAAATGCATTTGTTTGCCGCAACAAACGCGTTAAGAGAAGCTTTTTTTTTCTGGGTTTACTCGCGTTCAACGTCGCATCTCGATGCGTTTTTCTGGTCGGTCCTCGTGGCCGTCGACGTCGGGCGCACCCGTGTCGCTCGCTCCTGTCCCACCGTTCGGGCTATTCACTAACAGCATCTATTTCTCTCTCTCTCGCTATATATATATATATATATATACAATGTCGGCGCGGCGCTTTCAAACATCGCCGCCGCCGCAGTCGGCCATCTCTCCGTTTAAATGTCCAAGGTAGTCGTTTGTTATTGTCGCGCTGCCCGCCGCAAACATATGCCGCGACTAAGTCCTGCTTGTTCTGCAAAAAGAGGGGAGAGAGACACGCTCGCCTGTGAGCGACGCGAAGAGCAACGAGCAGCGTCAACACAAATTGTGCTGTTGCTGCTGCTGTTGTCTGATCGACTAGATCCAAATTCAATGATCTAAGTCATCTCTGACATCCAATCGAGCAGTCTTCGCTACCGTCCTCGGTGTCCTACAACAGCTGAAAAACGCGAAACACAATGTCATACCGAGACGGGTAATCGTGCTAGCCGATGGTAGAGACATTGTTCATACGTTCATATATATATATATATATATATATTTATATATATATATATATATATATATATATATATGTATGTATGAGCTGTCTGCGTAGTTTACGTAGGAGTGGTCACAGCACGGCGAGCCTGTGCCAACTGACCCCCCCTATTGGATTCGATTTACTCAGAATCGAATGGAACTGAAGAGGGCAAGACGATGAGCTGCGAGCTTAGCTCACCTCACTTTGACCTTGTCTCGATATTCAGTCAGTGTTTGTTGCGTTTCTTTCGTTCGCGACCATCAGCCACCACATATCGTTATAGGCCAATGCGAACACAGACAGGTTCTGCTCCACGCACGGTTTGTCTTAAGCAGCAGCCACAACCAATCTCTCTTTCTTTCTCTCTCTCTCTCTCTCTCTCTCTCTCTCTCTCTCTCTCACTACCAGTTTATTATTGCTTGGGAGCCTTAAGTGGCTCGGCTCTGTCCACGTCGGACGCGCGGACCGGACTGCCAGCCGACGGCGCCGACCGAATCGTGTGTCTGTGGGGGCGGTCGAGGATCCCATCATGACGCTCAGAACAGTCGAAGGGGGAGCCCCAGCCTCTGCTAGGGCATCTGTCTCAGCCGTCTGTCTCCGCCAACTCCTGCTGCCCAGGAGCCTTCTTCGGCACCGGAGCGACGAGTCCGACGTCGACCGGCTGACCAACCAATCGATCGGGCCAGCAGCGAACGCAGGCGGGGAGAGACAGGTACAGCGGCTGGCAGACCCCGTAGTCGCCGCCGGTCGAAACAGCAGCAACAACAAAAGGCCAATGCTGCGGTGGGCAACATTGGCTCATGCGCTATTTTTTCATCTTCGTCCTGGTCCGCCTTCGTTTCTGCGTTCTCTCTTGTCCGCAACAGCGAGGTAAATGGGCTGCCGCTGCGGCGGCGGCTGCTGCAGCAGCAGCAGCTGCTGCGGCATCTCTGCTGCTCCGCCCTCTATGGACATGGCACAAGGGCACTTTGAGAGCCCTGTGAACAGTTACGCTCATGTTGTTGATTCGCTGTTGTTGTTGCTGCCACTGGCGACGGCGGCCTCAGAGGTAACGCTTGCCGTCGCTGCCGGCATCCCAGTGTCGTCTCCGGCTTCGTCTCTGGTGCTTGCCAGCCTCGAGTAAGCGAAACAAGAAACAGAGAGAGAGAGAGAGAGTTCTTAGTAATAGTAGTTGAAAGTGGCCGGCTCCAGTGAGATTACCAGGCTATGAGTGGTGGCCGGGTGCTCGTCGTGCGGAATAGAGGAATCGCCACGTCGGCAATGTCTCCGCCCGGCAGCACGGTCAGATGAGCGAACAGATGTCCATGGTAGCAACTGCTGCCTGTTGTCTGAACCAGGGAGCTGGCAAAGAGTCAGCCGTGAGCCTGCTCATTCATCGCACCCATCCTGCCTAAGCTTTACGCTACGCTGTCCGCCGAACGGTGATGGTCAGCGGTGAACACGAACTGTCGCCACCACTTTGATACGATCCAGTGGTAATAGTCTAATAGGGACATATCTTACGACGAGGCAGATGATGGTGATGGTGTTTGTGCCCTGAAGATCTGCTTGACGGGACAGCAGATCACCTCCGTTAGCGCTTTCCCGTTGGCCGTTTACGTCATCCGCGTGATGGGCGTGGTGACATGGCACGTGCACATGTACGAACTTAACCTAGAAATACTGCTAACTGCAACCAGACCCACACCGGACTGACAGCAGTGACTGCCGCTCTCCAAAGCAATCGATCATCATCCATATCCAGAATTGCCATAGACAGCAGCAGCGGCGGTGGCAGTGAGCAGGAGGCGAACCCGCGAGTAGGCAAAGCTGGTAGGGAAAATTCTGAGACGAGTAACAGTCGATCTTCCCAGTGCAATGCTGCCGCTAAGACCCAACGCGATATCGTTGAAGCGTCTGAGAATGCCAACACTCACTGGTAACCCTGGGCCAGTGAGCGAGCGCGCATCGGGTATCGAGAGACGCCGGCGTAACCATCGTCGCGCTCTGACTGATGTCGCAGGGACATCGCTGCTGGCAGCGATGGCAATTTTGCAGCGACACCGCGGACGCGAATCCGATCGACGCTGAAAGCGATGCCGGGTTGCGTTCCACCTTCTTCGGCGGGCGTCAGTCCGTCGTGGTTTTGTGCCAGACAGTTCCTCTCTCTTTTTCTCTCTCTCGCTAAGCGAAATAGCCCTGTCACACTTGGCACGGCTGTCGTCCGCACCGTGATTCCCATCGAGCGAGCCGTCTGGGAAGGCTTTGCGCGGCGGGCCGGCGCCTCGTGCGGCGCAGCATTACGTTGCGGTGGTGCATTTCACCGCAAGACGTCACAGCGCCAAGGGCTGTCACGGCTCTGAAGACATTGCTTCTTCGGCACTTTGGGGAGATTTAGCCGAAGAAAAAAAATAGCTATGGCGCCACCTTCTTCAATAGCAAAACATCGTAGCAGCAGCAGCAGCGTCAACAGACAGCCAGCAACGCTCATCACGGCTGCGCCCGTCCAGACTGTTTACGGTCGGCGGAAGCTCACGACGCCGCGCGGGGATATATGAACACACACACCAACACATACACACATATATATTTTATATATATATATATATACATATATATATATATGGATATCAGATAGAAACGGCAACAACTGCTAAAGAAGCCCGTGGACTCCCTACGGCGGCATGAAGCACTTCGAGCAGTAAGCCAAAAACGTGTTTTTTTTCTGCTTCGTCTTCGTCGTCGTTTTCATCGGCGACTTCGTTGACGGTCTCCACCCAGTTGATGGCGCGCGAGCACACGCGGTGCGGGTCAGCCACGCGGTGGCGAATGTTAATATGCTGCTAGCTCGGGCACGGCGGAAGCCGCCGGCAGCAGGGTCAATGGCTGTTGACACAACCGAAACACGGAATAGCCACGGCGGCGGCTACAACAACAACAACAATAACAACAGCAAAAACAGCAACAACAACAACGACGACGACAACAATAACAACAAACAACAGCAATAACGAGAACAACACAGCAGTAGCAGCAACCGCCGCAGGATCAACAGCATCATTCTATTGGGATCTGTATTGGGGTTCCGCTGACAATTAACTTCAACCATGGATTACGACATACGCGCGCACCATGAAACCGATACGGGGCCGCGTCCACGCAGCAATCGCCGTAGTCATTGCGGGCAGTCGCCCTTTGTTAGTAGTGAGTTGCCGCAAGTATGATAGGCGTTTGGACAGGCTGTGATGACTCAGCAGTGGTAACGTTCGTCTCGTCAGATGGCGCGCGCGCGCGCACTCGCGTAGGTGGATCTTACTGTGTACCTCGCTGTGTTGTGGGCTTATGCCGCCCTGGCCCGTCGCTCTGGAACTCGCCACGCGGATGACATGTCGCCAGGCGTGTTGTTCGAACGCGCGGTATTGGGTCAGTTCGGCCAGCCAGAGCGAGCCGTTACAAACAAACAAGATAACTCACCACAAACCCCTCTCTCTCTCTACATATATATATATATATATATATACTAATGCAATTGACTGCGGACTGGCCTCAGCCGCTGCCTCAACGGCCTGGCACATAGATTTTATTTGGCCAGAACCGAACCGCTGCTGAATAAGCCAACAGGTTCGGACTTCTGGTCGACAGCAGCGCTTGACGCCGGTAGCTGCGGTAGCTATGGCAGCGGCGGCAGTTGTGGCAGCTACCGGTACCCGGCAGAGACCTCCTCTAGTCGCCATACGAGACCCACAGTCGGCGTGTTTATTCATATTATCGGATGCTGACTCGTTGGCTGGCAGGCAGGCGGCAACTGTCTGTTTATTTCCTGTAATAGTAATCATACTTTGCACTCCCTTGCTCGTTGGCTATGTCCGCTGCGTGTCGGTGTTCGTAACGACACGCCGTTCGGCCGGGACGGCTCGGTATCGCGTTGCACGCTGCCGTGGTTGTTAGCAAGGGGGCTGTGTTGTCTACAGCTCTATCTCTCCCTCGCGCATTCCCTCTGGTCGACATATCCACCATTCCATCAGTGGTAGAACTGTTGTTTGTTGGCCGTCGCATGTTTGTGGTGTGTTTGTCTATAATACGGGCGAATGGTCGACAATGGCCGTCATGCAGTGTTGGCCAGATCGGGGTTCTGCCGAGTGCTTCTGATCTGTGGACCGGGAGTCGTTGTTGTTGGTCCGATAGCGGCGGGCACGTTGGCTGTTGCTGTTAGCTGTTGTTGTTGCTGCTGCTGCTGTTGTTGTTGTTAGAACGAGACAATGGCGAAGCGGCGCCGTCGCGTTGACCGACCAACGTCGGCCTCGCGTGCGGGGCCCGTACGCTCGAATGACGTTGCAGAAGTTCGGAGTCTTGTAGGCTCATCGGTAGGATGAGCTGTGTGGTCGCGTCCAAGACGCACATATGCAAGATCGCACTCGTAATTCGGCATTGACGTGGAACGTCGATGGTAGCACGTAGGCAGTAGCTGTCAAGCGCAGTAATAAACGGTAAGAAAATCTGGGCTCTGGGACCACTTGCGAGATATGGGTCTACTGCTCTGCGGTGGCCGCCTCTGGCTCAGCTGAACGGTGGACAGGATTGCCACAGACAAAAGTTGCTCGTAGTGCGTTATTCACGCTACTGCGGTATGAAGCTTGGTGTAGTTGTACGAGCACAGGGTGACTCACGCCGAACGATGAGAAGTGATTCTTCGCGGCTAACTCCCCCGCGTGGAATACGACAGACAGCTGTTGACAGCTGTCGCATAAAATACAGCAGTCTCAAGATGATGAAGGTCGCCCAAGCCATCGGATTGGTGCCGGATTTGCTAGGAGCATAGAACAATGCTCTCAAGGCTTCTCTTGACTGTTCATTCGAGCGTTCGTCCTTCGGAAGGCACCCGAAGCTGCTGAGACGGGCCTGAGAATGATTGTGTCTGCAGGTTGCACAAAGCATACGAAGTGAAGAAGTTCTACTATATATAGGACTCGGCCATTATCGGCCAGAGGTATTCTCTGATGGGAGATCAAATCTATAATATACTTAGGAAGCACTGAACATGTTTATTTTTGGAAGAGCTATCCGCCTTGTTTGCGCGAGATGAACCCCTCCAGTCGGCGTTTTTTTGCAGTTGGCTGTTCTTATCGTTTTCACAGTGGAACCATTCTCCCAGGTATATGCGTCATACGATACCGTGTAAATAAATGATGAGGTTACTACTATGATTATTATTATTATT
This sequence comes from Stratiolaelaps scimitus, assembly GCA_019614645.1. NCBI lineage: Eukaryota > Metazoa > Arthropoda > Arachnida > Mesostigmata > Laelapidae > Stratiolaelaps > Stratiolaelaps scimitus. The sequence goes on from JABWDB010000012.1 coordinate 7,910,285, forward strand.
ATTAGTAAATACATTTAGGAAAACTAGTATATACTATGCTCATACTCGCAATGCACAGAGGGATGAGTATACAATTTACGCACCAATGGATCGTTCATATTCGAGACAAGTCATGTGTTCGTTGCGTGTGTGGTTATGATCCAACCTCTTCGGCTATCAAGTTCAGATAACCGTAAGGTGATAATTCGTCTACGGTTTATGAAAATGTCACGTACATTTTTGATTTAAACATTCGGCCATATCCTTGTTTTGATTTTTTTTATTGGAAACTTTCCTGATAGAGCGAAATACAATTTTAAATTTGCAATTTTTTACAGAAAACTGAACAGCCTAGAACGGTGTAGTCCGGCTCGGCCCCGGTCAGATGAACGATTGAATGTCGATGTTCAAGTCCATTGATCGCTATAATTTTTCCTTCAAGCATCTATCTCTCTATATACGCCACACCCCGTGCGCTGCACCAACACATATGGTGTACTCAGCAAAGTATACAAAACGCAAGCGAATAACCCTCTATTTGATGTTGGACTACGGCAAGGACAGCGCTAGATGAGAGTCTCCCTAAGCGAGATAGCCCGTCTTTGGACACTTAATTTAGCGTCAGTTCCTTCGATTTCCGTGTGAATAAACGTCATTTCGTTGCCTTCATCGACTGTCGTCCGCCGCGCGAACACTCCACAATGAGTCTTGATTGCGCTCGACAAAACAGCGATCAGTGTCCACCGCCAGCCACCAGAAGTCGGAACTGTGAACGCGCACGTGACCGCCGGGCTCCTTCTCGCCGATATCCCTACGGTGTGTCCTTAACCCACATCATTAGCTATGTTTCGCTGGCTCCGACACCCGACGCTGGCCAATTCGAACAGTTATACAGCATCTGATGCCAACGATAACAACTCGCCAGCAGCCGTGCGTTGACTTGTGGCAAAATTGTGCGCGAGAATGAAAGGGTTGGTGCTGGTGCTCCATTTGATTGATTCATTGATCAAGCAGCCGATCAATGGCTACCTATTTGTCGGTGTTTTACCCAAAGTTTTTACCAAGACGTCCTTCCATGGAGCTAGATGTGGATTGGACCGACTCAAATTTTCGTGCAATTCATTTTGTAGTTCATTTGGAGACGAGCTCATTGAGGTGGTCGGTCTAGCTCTACACCGAATCCATATTCATCAGATGTAAAAAACGCGTACCGCTCTTAAACGTGTAGCTAGTTACGAGACTATCGGCAGTCTCGACTGTCGCGAGATGACGAAAGAAGCCAGCTCTTCACTCGCGTCCCTGACCACCACCGCCACCACCAATGCCGCCGCCATAATATGAATAACATTGGAGGCCATATGCCGTAGACGTAGTGGAGTGTCTGCTCATGCGGTTCGGTCACTGTTTCCTCATCAATATGATGCCATGGTATCCTGCTAATGACATCATGGGCGGTGCTCGTACCGTTGGCTGAATTTCCCCATAGGACTTGCATTCCAATTAGTGCTATATTATTTATGCTGGCGATGAGCTACAACTGACGATCGACTACGCGCGGCGACATTCAACCTGGAGGAATCAGAATGTCTTGATAGTCATTTTGTTTCATGACCAATAGAGATCACCTTGAGGCCTGAAACAAGGTCTTCTAGAGTGAAGTAGACCCTCCGTCTGCTTCAGTCTACCTAAAGCGGAAGTCAAGCCACTTCACATGCAGCCGGAGCAGGTTAAGAACTGAGGTCTGTCAGATAGGGGAACAGCTGAGGGTCAGCTCGAAAAAAACAATTGGGAGCAACGGCAGCAGGAGTTGGAACACTAAGACGACCTAGTTACAAAATTTCACATACGATAGGAGATTTGGAAACAACACACACACTCTCACACACTATTATAGCTAACTCAATCTCTCTATCTCGATTCCCGTCACAACATGTTCGCCAGTGGTAGTTCTGCTATTGTTGTTCTGCCGATATGCCTATGGGGGACACAATACTAAAGGACGTAGATACCCTCGTACACCATCGCCTTTACCCAAAGGACCGCACAACCTCTTCTTCAAGCGGGTACTGGTCGGCTGGTCAAACACGATTGGCTTTGCCGTCGTCTGGAAGCATCTCCTTATCTGATTCGGCACCTTCCGTTACCCCGGCCGTTCGCTTGCGTTGCTATGATACAACACACTTGACCATCCATCGCTGTCGAGGCGGATGCGGATCCGACCTCGGAACGCCTATCAGAGCCGCGACGTCACCGGTTGTCAGAAACGGTTCCGAGAGGCAAATGCGTTTAGAGATTACGTCCGCTAGCGTCCCCCTACGCCGACAACCGTCAAGCCTTTCGACAACGACTGCTATTGCGGACGATAGCACCATCTCATGCAATTCGCGCGAACTCGGCTACCCGGGCTCATCGCGGAGCAGCGGCCGCAAGGGCTGAGTAAGTAAGTCAAGGATGCGCGCCCGACTCGACGCTGTCTCTGGCGGCTTGTTGCTGTTTGTTCCTGCCCTCCTATGGTCATTTATCGTTAGTTCGCGTTCAGAAAGCACAATTGAGCGTATCGAAAGTTCAGTCAACACGCCGGGAAAGACCAGAACGACCACTCGCCGATATGAACACTAATAATGATTCATGAAAATCATTGTATAGCAGCAATATGCAGCGCTACAGTGCTGCGAGGAGCAGCGGTGGCTGAGATGAAAAGAAATGAGATGATTCTCTCGAGCAAATGAAAACGCACGATCGGAGTGAGAGGCCTCGTTCCTACTCATGAGTTCCTCTACCGGAGTCGGCCCCATCGTCAGCCGGTGGCACCAACAGCGGCCAATGGAAGACCCCGGCCGGGCGCCGCCGCTCCTTGCTGCGGTTACCCATCTGTTTATTTAACCATAGAGCTGTTTCCGTATAACAACGACAAACGTATACAACGGTCGTCCAGTCAGCTAAATGCGTGTTGCGGCCAGCACGCCTCTGTTTCTACACACGCACACACACACACATATATACATATATATATATATATATATCGACATTAGCCTGATGAGAAAGGGATTGGCCGAAATGAACCAGACCTGTTCGAGTGAACTAGCCATCGCGAGTGGATCGAACCGCGTACGATCGATATGCACAATCCTGGATGAATGACACAAGGTAACGGCATCAGCTGCTGCGAGCTGCTGCTTTGTTATGGCTGACTGATTAACTGCATCACATCGTTGTGGTTAACCGACGCTCACACAGACACACGAGCTTCGGCTATGTGTCCCGGCACGGCGGGGATAGGATGGCTACCGGTGATTGTGAGATGTGGGACGTCGATTCTGGGAATCAACTCCGGTTGGCCACTTGTTGTGGTCACAATGGAACGCTTTGTGGATTGTGAGCATGTTTCGTAGGGCGTATGAAGAGTCGTCTTGTTGTCTGATGGGGGCGTCCAGTGTTCGGGGTAGATGTATGGTGGAGCTGGTTGACTGAGCCCAAGTGTTTTGAAGTGTTCTGATGGACGGATCGCCGTGACGATCCGATTCTCAGATCAGACGTTCAACCGCGGGAACGACATAGGAATTAGAGGAAAAGGCTTCCACCTTTACCCTCCTTCGAGTGGCGGTGAAGCCTACGGCGAAGGGAGCTGTTGCAAGGGTGTACTAGTAACGCTAATTATGATGAAGGAACTTCGTGAGGACAGATCGCTGATTTGAATCATTGCCGACTGATGTTTGTAAGCGGAAGGGAGTCTTCATTCGGAGTTCCCGCGATGACGAAGTGGTGAGCGCTTTGACTGCTGGACAGGAGGGACATGGTTTTTGGAGTTCAAATCCTGCTGCCAGATGCTTTGGAGTTCTTTATCATTTTTTAATCTGTGGAACACCATTGCAATCTTGGTTCCTACCATTGTGGCTTTTCAACATTGCGAGCATACGTTGCTCATATGGAACATTTGAGCTTACGTTTGCTGCCATCGAATGCAGTTATAATTAGAGTGGCGATCACGGCTCAGTCACGTGCTTCGTACTAGCATAGAATAGATGGCGATCTGAATCAAACCGACGACCTGGATAAATGTCCCGAACCTCGCCACCCCCGAGCAGAGGTCCACTCCAAGATGGCCCATCACAGGAGCTATATCTAGCCTAGCTCACAGCGGTTACATTAATTAATTAGCGGTTACATTCTTTTAATTGTACCTAGTCGTAATGCTCATTTCTTCTCCCCGGACGTTTCCGGAAGCTCATGTCCAGGTCCAGCTGCGAGTTAGTCCCCGGTTGCTTTGGTATCTTCTCTGTCGAATCACATCGAAATCTCATCCCGATTCGTGATGGCTGTGCCGATCTTGATCGTTCTCGCCGCCACCGTGATGGTATTGTGACGACGACGTCGGTAGACAAGAAGGCAGCATAACAGCTGCCGGCTCCGAAAACCCGTCTGACCTGCTCATTGCCGCCCTGCTATCCTGTGAATCGTCGAGCGATCGTACTGCCAACGACCCTCGTGAATGCCCCTCAGAAATGGAGAAATGGCATTTTCTGGTAACCATCGACGACGACGACGGCGGCGGCGGTGGCGGCGGCGGTGGCCACGACGGCGAGCTGCTGCCGCCGCGAAAGGCGGCACTAGCGGCAGCTGCCCGTCACCGCGCGGCTTCTCCGTCCACTTTTCTATGCCACCGTGAGGAACTACTGCTGTCCGCTATACATCTTCTGCTGCTGTTGCTGTTTGGGGCGTCCAAGCGAACATCTAAGCAGTAGCCGTGGTAGCATATACAATAGCAATCGTAGTCTAATGAAAGCCTTTGCCCATTGGTCCGGCCGTGCTGGCGGCATTGCTGGCAATGCCGACAGCGATCGCGCCGCTGTGAGTGATGCCCTGCTGTCCGGTGATGTCCTGCCGGGATGTTTTTTTTTCCAACGCGCACCACTGTGGTTCCGCTGACGATGACGGCGAACAGCGTCGGCGATCGCGGACGATGCGGCACAGCTGAAGAGCGGAGCTGGCCGGACTCGCCGGCCCACAAGCGGCCGCACACAAACGGCCAACATTCGTGGTGTTGTGTTCGTTACGGCTGACTCTCTCAGCGTCGCCGTCATCGGCTGCTGACGGTGCCGCCGAGGACATGCGGCCCTGTTTGCGTCGGTGCTTCCATTCATGTCGCGTGCTTGCGTGCTCCATGCTTACTTGTCTGGTTGCTTTGTTTGCTGGTTTGTTTGCCCGGCTGCTGCTGCTGCTGTCGGGATGGTGGTGATCGCTGGTGGCGAGCAATTGTTCACTGTCAACACCGCCCCCTTTAGAATCTTCGGCGGTGGTCGACGTCTCCTGCTCCTGCTGTCGCAGCCGTTATCGCAGTCAACGCTGACAGCAGCGACACGAACTAAAGCCTACAAATGCATAAGCCGAATATACCTGGCGATCACTGAGCCATGTGCCGTCGGCATGTGCGCGCGCGCGCAGCGCTGTGTTGTCTCTCTCTCTCTCGCGATGATGTCATATAAAAAAGGGCACGACGACTCGCTCGTGCCCTGGGGGCTGGTTGGGGGGTGGCCGAGGATGCTTGACGCTTGATACCGCGGACAGCTGTCAGTCGCCGCTCGGTCAATTGAGTCGGTCCGGCTGTCGCGTACGACGGCCTCGGCCAACCGCAGAATCGGCGGGAACCGCCGATTGAAGACGGGCGTCGGCGGACAATACCGTTGCGGATGTTGATTTCGGTAGTGGACTTCGACGCGGTGGTGGTGGACTTGCGCTGGAGTCGGACACACGTAGAGGGAACAGTACGATGGACTGACTGGACCCACGATCTGCGATGGAGCGAGAGAAGAGGCCGAGCAGAGATTTCGGGGCGATACCATGACCGCGATGATTCAATAGAGAATAGCGCCGGGGACGTGTGTATCGGCGCGCTGTTGGCTGCGTCTGCTGTGTGTGTAGCCGTTGTGCGGCTCGTTGCCGAGGTGTCAGAGAGTATCTGGCAATCACCGCCTCTGACTGCAGCGATTGCAGAACAACTCGGCAACATGGACAGATCAACACGAACAAGGCAGCGTCGAAGAACGGCGACAAAATCAATGTCATGATTTCTGTATGTCAGGTTTCCAACGGCTGACGTTCGTGGTGCTCCTGTTCCGACTCCATTCCGCCATATCGCTTGGGTACCCCTGCCACGGACCAATTTGTTGGGCTGTCGTTTACGCACACACGTAATACACGTTGATTAGAAATATGTGATAGATACGTCGTCTTAGAGCTTCCCTCCGTCAGCGCCAGCAATCCCTTCTCCCCGCCAGCGGTTCGCCTTTTCGAAACTACGCAACAGTATATATATATATATATGAATAGCGCACTTGTTCAGAAGAGAGTCCACACCTGTCGAGGCCAACGAGACCATGGAGCTCTTCCCCTCTCTTGTCCCTGAGCTTCGAGCTGACTCCCTACAACGCGATGCTTACAGACGTTTGATGTTTGGCAGGAGCGATCGGCGAATCGTGGTGGCGGGAGGTCCGAGAAGACCACAGGCGTCAATTTCATCTTCTTCGTCATTTTCTCTGTATTCCTTCTGCTTGTCGATCCGTCCCCGTCTCTCGTCAGCGGTCACCGAGTGCGCAGACCGCTGCTATGAGCGGTTTCAATGCGACAACCCAATACCTCGATGAACCCGGACGCAGCTGCCGAAGCTGACACGTAGATATTTCTCAACGGAGAATAGCTCAGAGGGCAGCGTGACATGGCACTGGTCACTCGGTTCGCTGCCAGATTCAAACGGAGCTCGGGTGGGCGGAAAAGCACGAATTCTTTGGGTCCTATTGATGCTCGGCGGCGGCGGCGGCGGCGGCGGCGGTGGCGGCGGCGGCGGTCCTTGCGTTGCCACCGCATCAGCACCGCCACCGGTTCCGTGGAGTTGTTACTGTCCGACATCGCTGTAAAGTGATATGCACGACGGGCTGGCATTGGCGCAAAAAACCCTTTTTTTTTGTTGTAATCCTGGACTTAAAATTGATACTTGGGTGGAGCTACTTCCAGAGCGCCAGTGCCACTACTGCTCCTAATGTAGATTGATTGATCGATGGGCGTTCTTCCCGAATCAAGAAAATAGATGTCAAACTGGTCGCGTCTCCCGCTCTTTGTCTACCGGTCGGCGGTTGCGTGGTTGGCACAGTCTGATCATCGATACTGCAGAAGTTCAAAGCACTCCTTCATAAATATATATATTCATATAAATGTATATAAATATAGATAATAAATATATATATTAATGTATATAAATATAGATAATAAATATATATATTAATGTATATAAATATAGATAATAAATATATATAAAATGCGAAAGTGAAATGAACCAAAGTGCTATCGTCTTGTGAGTTCGGTTTGACAATCTGCTACTATAGCGAATTGATCGTTGCCGGTGGGACATGCGTTGCCCATTGGCGAACATTACCTAATGAACAACAAGAACTATCCGTAACCAGCAACAGAATTAGAGGTGTCTTCCGGACAATGTTTAATACAACAAAACAATACAACACAAGGCCTTCTTTATTTTCAGCAGAAGGCGGCATGCAGATGAGATACACATGACTGAGTTGCCAGTGCATTTTGAGCTAATACATACAAATGTGATTGTGATTAGTATCGTGATAATTAGGACCATATACCTCTAGATTGTTATCCCAGTAAGCTCACCGGCCTCCGGCCAGCGGCAGAACAATACCTGGCGGTTGTTGCCGACGCGCCCAGAGCGTCCGAATTCAGCGGATTCTGCCACTACGTAGATGACTGCTTCGATGAACTAGAAAGTAATCGATCATATTGATGAGATTGTCGAATTTTCGAACACATTATGAGATTAATTGTGTTGGTCGCTTCGCTAATTGGGGCTAACTGGATCGACGATCATCTATCCACATCAGGGGACACCGCATGTTGTGGCGTTGGTCCTGCGAATGGAGCTCTCCTGTACCATGTCAAGGTAGTCAGTGTAATTTCTGAGGTAAGGACACCGCATGTCCGAACCCGATGGGGGACTGTAATAGCATCAAGGTATCGGAGAGACATTTGAAAGGGGTTCGTCCCCCTTTGAAATTTCAAGGGGTTGTTCATCTTGTGAAAGCAATGCCGAAAGCAGTTCTACTGTGGACGTTAGTTAAATGTTGGCTGTGAGGCAGCTAGAGGGATCTTTTTTCAGGAGGTTTGAGGAACAGAATTTTCTTTGACCTATATTTCCCAGGACGTATTAATTATTATTATTATTATTATTAATTTCTTACTTCTCCCGTACTTGATCGAATTAACTCTACCAGAGCTTATTAACAGGATGCGATGCAGATGCAAATCACGATCAGATATAGCGCAGATTTCATGACCAATATGCCCGAAAAATAGTGCACCTTCTCCAGACGACGACAAAGCTTTCCGAAAACCCTATATACACCCACACATACACAGGAAAACGCGAATATATCAATGTATTTATGTTGATATGAGTACCCCATACGGAGACCTATGTAGTTTACCCAGAGGAATCATCTTCTACGGGCGATTCTCTGCTCTCCGATTAGCCAGCCTTCCCTATTCACTATACTACTTCGGTTTAGATTATTCTCGTAGTCAACGGCGATGAGAAGATCCTCCACTTGTCTGCGGCGTTGGCAGCATCCAACACCGCTGTTCATCTCGGATATATATGTATATCCTCCTGGTGGAAAATAGGCCTCGTGGCCGCATGCCTTTTCAGCAGGCTTTACAGCAGGGATAGCCAATAGGTGGGGTACCTTCCGTTCCGTCTAAGAGGGGAGGGAGCCTCTTCTATAAATATCCCAGTGCCGCTCCGTGCTGCTTCTACTGTAGTCGCAACTGCTGGTGTTCACCGGTCGCCGTGGCCGATGTGTCCGAGCGCTTGTGCTCGTGCCGGCGCTAATCAGAGCACCAAGATCCTTTGTGTGATTCACATGATGACCTGCGATCGAGGGAAAAGGCACCCGCTGAGAGAGCAGAGAGTGGATACAAGAAAATGACGACCTATACCGATATACTGCATTGACACAGGCCGACGGAGAGCACACTGGGGTTAGGTTAGATCAGGTCTGACGCGTCATCTGCGAATCTATCTGATTACTTTGCGAGTCGGTACCAGCGTTATGAGATTTATATATTGCAGAATAAAGGTACGACTGCGTTCCAGCGTCCGTGACACGACGAAGGAGGCCATTCGAATGTCCGTTGAACCGCCGATAGTCGGTTCTGCCGCCGTTGCTGCATGGAGTACCACGGTGTAAGAGGAATATGGGGAAATGCTTGAAACAAGCAAATGAACCTCGAACCAGAGCCGAGCCGGGCGTTGGCCAGAAGGATGGAGAGAGAGAGCTAGGTACAGAGACGCGTGGATACCAGGTCCACGGCCGCCAGCGACGCTTCGACGTTGTCACAGACTGGCAGGCTGGTTGGTGGGCAAGCACTCTAGCAGATATGTAGATAGATCGAAAGAAGGGGACCCCTGCCGCCGAGATCTGCCTCTTCGTGCCTGCCTTTCCACGAGAGCAGGGATGGATGCGTATTGTTTCGGGCCTTTCGGTGGCCCGCAGGCCTTTTTCCTATTCTCGTAGAGGAAAGGACCCCAACTCTACCTCGAAAGGGCGACCGCCAGCCGATCAACGACCACAACGAAACAAAGGGGACAGGACCCGACCCAATCCGGCTCAACCAGACCCCGGTTCAGTGGCGCTCCCTCCTCAAGGGAATCATCTTTTCAACGGCTTCGCCGTGCTGGTGGAGCCTCTTCTCAGGAGACACGAGAGAATCGACGCTCTCAGAGACAAACGTCCACTCTGCACTCAGTCTTGGCCACCTCTGAACCCGATGTGCCTTGCTAGCCACGGGCCTTCCTCTGCCAGTGGTGGCGTCCATGTGGTAGAGGGCCGTTCCGAGCTTTCCGACCTGCACAAATCGAGCCCGCATTCAGATACAAATGGCAGTGCGTTTAGCGTGGTGGCCCACAAACACTTCGCTGTTCGGTGTCTGTCGGCTCGGCTAACCTGGGCAGGCTGACTCAGGCCTTGTATTCTTTATTGTAGTGGGCTGCTCTCCCGATGACGAGGTGTACATTCGCAGTTTGTGCCAGTTGGACTGAAATACCCTTGTAGTTTTCTTTTTCTTACGCACTGGAGATTTTTGAGCTCTCCCTTGCCTTGCGTATATCAGCGGTGATTAACGCAGACCAGCCACTGAGGAAATCACTGTTCTTCCAGTTTGCGTGTACATATACACACATGGAGATTGGTCGGCGGTGTATCGTGAGTTGAAATTAGGTGCGTGTCTGTTTGTCTGTTTCCTGGATTGAAAAGATGAAGAAGATGAAAGGAAAGAACGAAGTTGTCTTCTAGATGATTAAATAACGCCGGATTTATTGGCAGCGACATGCGAGTGACGGCCTGACCCGCTGGTCACACGTTGTACCATACGCTCGATTGCTGTTCGTGATGCAGTTCAGCACCGATGTTTAGGCACTATGGAGCCGACAGGAACGGCGCCGGCTAGAGCGTCCGAACATTCAATAACAATGACGTCCTCATCGTTCCCGGTCGTTGTTAGCACCGCTTTGTATTTCTGATCGGCCGTCGAACGCGACCAATTGCGCAAACACATGAATTCTCCTCTGTTCCGGTAGCTAATTGGTACTCGGCAAACTTGTCGGGGCAGTTCATTGTCCATGGCACTTTCGACCTCATCGGTAACTTGTCTAGCAGCAGGATAGCTGATCCGCTTGTTGATCACTATGCACCTCGGGGAGGTGTCACTCTCAATTAGGCGACAACAAAGATAGCCACCCTGTTTGTGTTAGGAGACCGCGTGGCACTTTGGTTGCACAGTGAAAAGCTTGCTCCCGTATCGAACATCCATACGCACTCGCGTGTTGTACGCATCAATCGTTTGCCAGATGCCATTCGTCACAATAATGATCACTAGGGTTATTATTATTATTACGGCTGTTATTAATACTGTTATTAGTATTTCGAGTAATGATCTCTCGCCCCATGCATTGCATTGGCCGGTATGAGAACACATACGCCACACGCGCGGTATACCACGTCGCGGATAGTGTGTCTGTGCGTGTATCGCCCATAATGTGCGTGTCGACCACTCGCCGAGCCAATACTGTCGTTTTGGCGTCCTCTGCCGCCGCCGCCGCCGCTCTGCTGAGCTGCGACAGGTCGGCCGATGCAAGCGGCTAGTAGTTCCAATTGCTGATCCACTACTGGCCAACGGTGTAGCATCCAGGGGTCCTTGCCGTAGCGAAGAGCGGTGGTGAGGTCGTTCCGACTTCCGACAACGGCCAGTGAGCGTATCTGGCAGCGACAGTGTGTACCTCATTCAGCCGCGGCGCATTCGACAGCGTCGTCGGCGTTGTCATTATTATTATTATTAATAATAATTATCTATTCGGCGTAGTGACATTACTCGACCCTACCGCATTTCCCCATTGCGCTGTCAGCACCCGCGAGGGTTCGTCGTGTCGATCAGTGAGCTTCTGACGAGACTCAACATAATCATTGTATATATATATATATATATATATATATATACACATAATAATTGGTAATGATTAATAATTAAAAAGTCGAATGTATTTATGCGCTAATCTGTGCTGTGTAACACGGTGGCAACATCGAAATGAATCGTTGGAGATGTCGCCCGGTGTTAGTCATCGAAGAACTCAAGCAGTGTGTGAAATTAATGACTCAGAGGCGACCTATTCGTTCCAGTTGACCGCGGTTACTACGATACGTCTAAGTTCGTTCGGATCCGTATGGAATATAAGTCAGGTGGATTTTTGACAGCAACTTGTGCTGTATATGGTGTGCTGTGTCTGTGTATACGGTGCTGACGATATGTGCGGCGAATAGATCGGTGAAGTAGAGAGGCTTGCCAGAAGAGAAGAACGCGACTTGAGCCTGCTGCCGAGGTTTGGGTCGAACAGGTGACGTGAGAAGCTGTGAAGGTTTACGATAGGCTTGCCGTTCGAAGTGAGATCGAATCAGGCTTGCACGCGACATCGCGCAGAGGCAAGCTGACTATCTTCTTCTACTCGTGTTGAACTCAACGAGCTCTGCTGTGTCTACGAGACGAAGTATCCCAATGCCAGTCACGGTATGAATTAACTACTATTCAACATTAGCATAGTATTGATCGATAAACTAGATGAGTGTGCATGTAGAAATTGCCCACCACCCTTCCTGCCAGAGCGACATTGCAACACGTGTATTGGGCATGGTGATATTTAGAAAAGTCGCGCATACTAAACGTATTATCGGTATTAGTCGTTTATGGCATGTCATTGTCTAGTTATTGCCTAATCAAGTATAAGTTGCGAAATTCCCTCGATTCCGCCAACAGGGAATTATCAGCGTGTTACTAAGCAGCAATTAAAAGTGTCTTCGTGAATGTTCTCGACACAGAACTCGAGTAGCGCCTTAGCGAACGGGCCTGTGTCTCACTCTCCACTTACAACACATCCGAGTCCCAATCCCTTAACGAGTTCAGCGTCTCGAAGCGTTGTCCTGCCAACAACTGGAGTGTAATAGGGAAGACCATATTCGAAGGGGTACATCCATTGATAATCTTAAAAGTCGCACTGGGGAAGTACGAATTCTCGCAACTGGATGCCGAAAACTGTCGCTGTCGAGTGCTTCTTCTTCTTCCTTATCGGCGCCTTGTTGGCTGCTTCATGCTTTTCACAACCCGGAGCCCTGGGCAGGTCTACTTCGACCCACGTCGAGTTTCGACCAGGATCAAACGATCGTGCGCGGGTTCGAACGCCGTAGGTCGTCCATTTGCATAGAAGGTGTCCGTCTTGTGAAGCCTTACGCCGAATGAGCAGTTCCGTGGACGTTAGATATTTAAAGCTGAGCGTAATCAGCCTGGATGATTGAGTTCACTTTTTGCTTCGAGTGTCTGACCCACCACGGATCGTACTCGTGTATCCATCGACCCGTTCACCGTTCATCTCACCGTTCCATTTTAACCATTCGTTTAGCTACAATGATCATCGTTGGCATCGTACGCACATTCTGCTCGCTGGTCTGCCCGCCTGGCCGACGTCGCCACCCTGACAAAATGAATCCTTTCATGCATTGCGGTCCATCGATCGAGAGATGCCAGAAGTATAGTTGTTTAGCATCGAAATGACAAGGATCACCCTCCCCTGTCCACCGACCAAGTCTATTCCGTCCTGTACGTTGTGTGTGCATGATCTACAGCGTAATTTGTGAGTTCCAGTGACAAAACGAACAGCTAACACAAACACTCGAGATGTCGAATCGGCACCGATGGCGACGAGCGGCACCGATGAATCAACCACAAAGTCCTGCTACACTGAGCCCGAGACACTCGAAGAAAATGGGGAGAACGGAGGCGGCGAGCCAGTTCATCGTTCATTCTATCTCTAGCTATTCTCGGCATTGGAGGCCCCTCGAGCAGATATATATATATATATATACACAGAGAGAGGTAAACTCGCGGTCATGGCAAACAGTGCACATCCGCTTGTTGCTGCGGCAGCGGCTGGCGCTGCGAATCGAACGATTCCGCTTACTCGAAACAACCCAGCTGTCTGGAGAGTTCCCACTGACAACAGCAACAACAAGGGTACCGCTGCCGTCTTAACCACGGCCTCGGCAGAAAACCGCCTACCGGATAGAAACGTTGATCGGCGTTTGATAGATCCAACAGAACCGACGGTATCAATTGATAGATATATATATATATATATATATATATATATATATACGAATATACATTCATTCATGTGCATACACTCACGGAGACGTGAGCGGTTGTAGACAGTCATAAAGTGACACACAAGCACACACATATTATATATATATATATATCTATATATTATATTTATGCATACGCTGTGCCCGGCATACAAGTTGTAGTGATCTTTCGTTCTTCCTCTGATCGTGCGGCAGATCCGGCCACAAGGAGTTCTTCAAAACTCAACCAAAACCGTGTCGGGGAAGATGTGGCCCATATGTGGGCGCATCCCGCTCGTTGATGCACAATAGAGACCGGACGAAGGCCTGAATCAGAGGCAAGCCATGAGCTCGCATCCAGCCCGATGAAATGCTGACTGTCTGTTTCTGCCACCACGGTGCGTTGTCCCGGCATCCGTTGATTTCTTCCAGCAGACGTGTATCTTGTGGTCGCCGTCATCGTCGACCTGTTGGACTTGCCTTGTTATTCTCGCCCATGAGCCAAGGATCTCAGCCGCAGGCGGGGGCAGCTTGTGAGGTAGCGGGAGTTCGGGGGTAGTTGCTTTCGTGGTGGGAGTACGTTGCCCGGAGCTTGTCGGCGTTGGTAGAGCTAGTGACGCACGGTGACATCGTTCTTAAGCTGACGATTTCTCTCTCTCTCGCTCTCTCTCTATCCGCGTCGGCACAGCTGTCCGCTGCAGTGGTACTGCGATGGCGACGCTAGGCATTTTCGCTCGCTGCCTGCGCTCGCTGCCTGCGCGACCTCTCTCACAGAGTCGCGAGCCTTTGCCTTGCATTGGTTTGCGGAAGATCGATTGAGAGAGAGAGGGATAAGTGTATGGGTGCACTGTATTATATAGAGGGGAACCGTTCTCCGATATTCCGAGACCGGATGCCGTGGAAAGGCGGTCTGTTCTAAACATAGCTCCACGGGGTCGTTAAGCTTGACGAGTGCGACACAGTCCGACGATGTAGGACCTGCGGAGAGCCTTGTTCTCTCTATGAATAACGAGCAAGTCTATCGAGACATAGGGAGAGGTTGACGTCACCCCGACTAAGGACGACAACACTGTCTAATAATGTCCTACGATGGTGGCAATGGATCTTCTGTGTAGCCGCTGACGGGGACGAAATCTAACCAGCCGGCCGCGGTCAGCGCGGTGGCAGCGAGTGTCCGATGTGACAAACGATTTGCTGGTGTGCCGAAATAGGGCTCAGTCATCCGTACAGACGTTACGGGTAGGTGCGCAAGGCAGGTACATATGGCTAGCTTATGGGCCTACAGAAAGCCTGGAAAACAGCGTCGAGAAGTCAGGTACCATTGCTGCTCGTAAACAGAGATGGTGAGTTAATGTCGACAAAACGCGACGCCAGCAGCAGCAACAACAGCAGCGGCCGTTTGGCTCTCAAACGGCCGCTGGCTGCAGCTACTTCGAGATGCGCACACAAACAGATCGAGCAGGTAGCGAGCAGCATGCGCGAATGTACCGTTGTGTCGTATGGGGCGGAGAGAGGAAGTCGTTCTGAGTTAGGCTCAACACTCGGTCAATCTTCCCTGTGTTCGCTCTTAAGGATCTCGCTGTTCATTCTCGACGAGAGACGAGAGAGAGAGATGCTCAGATATTCTCTGGATAGCAGTTATGAGACTCGATCAGACGGGGCGACTAGCTGCGCGACACCAATAGGTCCCCTGAGACAGTGTTGGCGGAGAAGCACCAACGGGAACCAGAGAGCGTCAACAGACGCCAGACAGAACGAACGATCAGAGCTCGGCAGGCTCCCGGATGACGGTGGCACAACGGCGGCAGCGGCGGCGGCGACGCCACCGCCGCCGCCGCCAACAACGAATGGCAAAGTGGCATACATGAATCGGCCACATTTAGCCGAGCGTGCTCTACGTGCCTCTGCCTACTGGTCTGGCTGGCTCGCTATCGCATTTCGTGTATGTCAGTCGAGTGAGCCGGTCGCGCGGAACAGCAAGCTAACAAGTGTGCGTCCCGGCATAGCCATGATGTGAGTCTCTGATATCTCTTTGATGATCGACGCGAAAAGATACGACGGATAGGTTGCCAGGCCGAGAGCATTGACGTAGATCGCGCGGGTCGGCGGAGACGCACCCACTGGTTGAGCTGACGCTGGCAATGAGCGATAACTTCTGGCTCGGCAGAGAGAGAGAGACAGAGAGAAAGAAAGCTGAGAAAACGTGCCACTGTTCGGGGTTTGTCCACGTATCGTCCAGTTTCGGGCAAGGACATACGGGCATCAAACGTGATTTTGTGGACTTTGCCAAGGAACGCTGCGAGTGTAGAGCTGGCTCACGGCTCCAGCTGTTCTACGTGCATATTGGATAACGCTCTCTGTGCACCTGGTGTGTTCTTGTTGAAAATCGTGTGCTTTGTGCTTGTTCTGACGCGTTGGATAACGTAAGACACATTTGGGTGCGTTAAATAAATTGAGGTGATCAACGAAGTGCGTGAAAGGCGTCTTTCTCTCTCCTGTTCTGATCCGATAATCTCTGTGCTGTCAGAGTATAACGGCAAAATTCGGACCGTGTTCTGGCTTGTGGCGATGGGAAGCCTCAGCGATCCGGAGACCGCTGAAACGGTGAGCATCGGGGAATTATAGCCGCATACGACGGCAACAAGTATCTACAATATGAATGGCCTCGTGTGGGTGCAATATGGTAAAAACGCTTGAGGAGATGCAGATAGAGCAGCGCGCCGGCCTTATCTTCGATAAGGCCTGAACGTTACATAAGTTGTCCTGCAGGACGACTGCTCGTACATTGCCAATAATACCAGATTTATAAATAAGTCGGATATATATATATATATATATATATATAGTCAGTTCTTAGTGACAGGCGGGTGACAGCATGCCATGTCATCAAAGTTGTCACTCGTCGTAAGCCGGTCGTGTCTCTGGGCGACGATCAAACTCAGTGGATGACGCTGCCGTGGCTGCCTCAGGGCCTGGATGCACTTACAGAGGAACGGTTACCCAACTTTAACCAATTTGGCAAATAGCAATAGGCAGTAGCAGCAACAGGAGCATCGCCCGCTGTCGATGTCTACCGCGTGCTCCTCTTGTCTTCAGCACTAATTGCAGGGTGCTTAATTGAATTAGAAGCGGTTACGACAGTCGGAAGCCGTCGCAACATGTGTAAGAAATACATATATATATATATATATATATATATATATATAATGTATTGAAACAGGAAGAGAATGCGCCTGAAGCATGTATTGACTCAATTAGATGGAAATGAGCCGCGTGTGTTACTGTCTGCTCGTCCCCCTCTATCAGCTAACGTTGTATAATGTTCTGTGTCATTACAATTGCATCTATTGATCTGTTTGTTTGTGTGTAAGCGGTGTTGCCGTTTAGTGACGATGCCAGTTCTGACATGTGACAACGGGATTCTATGGTGGCGGTTGTTTGTTGCCGACGATCGTCCGGCCGGTGACGAACGAACGTCGTTCGGTTGCTAACGAAATTGATGTGTGGCAAAGTTGGAGATGTCCACAACAACCACCTTGACATTGTTGGCCGTTCCGGAGTATCTGGAGGCTCCGAAGCGAATCAATCTACTGTGTCGTAGGGGCGTATGCCGCAGCAGGCCTGCTACATCTTTCTGTCCATCGATGTCTCGACAGCTCGGACGGAGGATCGGGCGGTTATTGCTCGTCGAGTCGTTGAAAAAGTCGCTTCGATCACATAATTAGATGAAATGATGACTCCGGTCATCGTCGTTATGGATACAGTGGAATGGTTAGCTGCAATGATATCAAACGATACATTATCATTGTTATTATTATACGGAACTGGTAACAATCAATGGATTCCCCTTTAATTACACGCAACCAATCGAGCTTACCGGAACTCGAACTGGAGAAGCGCCCAGAGCGGAGCTAGTTATTGAGCTATTGTCAGTCAGCCCCTGCCGATTATGCAGCTGGCCACGTCAATGTCAACTCGTTAATGTAAAATGCTATCCCAAGAGGCGATCATATACACGTTACATATAGAAATGTATCACAAACGATTAATAAGCCTGCTCTCGGTTGGAGTCCATCGCACATCGCGTGGAGAGGGTTCGGGTCGGCGTAGACAAAGTCGATCAGTACAATGGTATCGTAGGTGGACGCTTGTGTGATTGTCGTTCAAACTCGATAATCAAACTCGATCAGCAACAATGTGAGATGACTTTAGACGCTAACCATATCGCGTAGGTAGTCTAACGCGTTCGCGAGGTCTACAAACAATTTCGGCTGCTGCTGCTGCTGGTAGCTAGCACCAACAATTAGTATAATACAAATAACATCTGTTGTTTTGTATCTAGCAACATTAGTATAGGGTCGTGTTGTTTTCTCCACAAACACGGTCGAGGCAGGCACTCAAGCACTGTGAAGTGACACGTCCTTTTGAAATTGCAAGGTGTGTTATTGCCCAAAAAATAATTCATTCAGCCCCCTGGGATTGCGCCAAGTATTGTGAACTGAACGACGAACATGTGCACGTTTTCTTGTCACGGTTCTTCCGGCCGAACTAGCTCCGAGAACAGCCAATCAGCCCCGGGAGGCTTCGTGCGGTGAGTGCTGAAAGCGTTGAAAGCGAGTTGCTGAAAACTAGAAAAAGCAACGATGGAACGGAAGGAAAATCGAGTGTGACTCAGACGACGCTCGAACCGTCATCGGTGGTCAACATGTGGAGGAGGTGGACCCGACTGGTAATTTTGGATAGAATACAATCGAGATTTCAGCTTATCAACGAAACCGCAGGGTTGATAAAGGTCAAAACCATGCGACACAAAAAAAAATGGAGATGCTTAGAAATCGTGTAACATCGCCATCGACACCTTTGTGATTATTGCTTGGACTGTTCTCGTGTCAAGGCACACGTAGATTTTCCCGGCCGATTCGCGGCTAGCGTGTAACGTTTACGGAACTGCTTAAGGGCATAAGGCTTCATAAGGCGGATCCCTTAAATGGAAAACGTGCGAGGTATACGTGGCTACGATTTACCATAGACATCACAAGGCTATGTGCTTTTCATAGAAGTAGTTGCAGCATCACTGGTAGTATTGGCAGAGGTGTCGGTGGTGTTTCGTGTTTCGTCCTCGCGCGTTTGCCTTTAATGGGTGGGGACGGGGATTGTTCGTCTTGTGAAGGGAGCAATGCCGAAACACAGTTTTACCGTGAACTGAGCGAAATGTTGAAGGCGAAAAAGAGTCAGCCCCGAAATATTGATTATAGTATTACTAGTAGAAGCTTGAAGTCAGCATAAAGAAGGATCTGGATCATACTGAACCACTAAAGGGGGTAAAGTTAATCAAGCACTGCTATCAACAGCCGGCAATCGTCTGTTATCGCTTATATTATCTGTAACTAGTATTATTGACATCGTCGGAACATCGCTTTGTGTGTGTGTGTGTGTGTTTGTCTTGTATGTATCGAAATTAATTTAGCATCAACTCATGCCCGTGGGTAGGTTGGCTCAAAACGTGGAACATCTCGTGGGGGACGAGATACCTATAAGCATTGGAAGGACATTTAGCGATTCGTCCGATGAAAAAACTGCTTCATGGACCCATAATAACGTTGATAAGGTGCACGAAAGGGTCCTTTCAGCGTGTGCAGATGGGGCGCTGGCCACGGAGGAAGCATTATGCTAAGAATTAAATCCGACTTCCAGACGCTGGATATTGTCCAGCAAGGAGGTTTCACCCGTCAATGAAGAGCAAATGGCGATCAAGCTACACCCTATAGCAGCTGGGCTTTGCTATGCTCAAGAGGTGAGGTCTTCTTCCCGACTTGCTTATTTACTCGTCAATATCGAGCCCTTCGCCTTTTGCAAGGTCAATCGATTCGCATCCAATCGGAAGATGTAAATCCACCAGACAACCAGTTCTCGATCCCTTCTTCAAGGGTCAACGGACACCGGTGACGACGATCTGTCGGCTGCTTCTCCAAACAGACGTCGACGCTATTCCGTATGCACGCATCCCTATATATATGGTAGGGTGCAGGCACGGTGCCGAAAGTCAACCGACCCCAGTCGTCGTGTTGCGCTCACGAAGGGGAATTACACGCACCAGGAGCGAATTTCAATGGTAGACGATGCTGAAATGAAATCATTGCCTCGTTTCACGGTTGTGCCTCCGGCGCGAAGTCGCCGCCGAAGTCGAAAGCCGTTCGTGAAGCCGCTCCCACGACGATGGCTCATGGAATCCGCCGGCCGTCTGTGGCCCGACGATACGCGGCCGGGTGTTCCACCACAGACAGGAAGTCGTAGCCGGCCGGCTAGACGACGGCGTAGTTTAGCTGACGCGTACGCTTCGAAGGGGCGTATCCTTCTGTCCTGTGGTTGTTGTCCTGCGCGCGATCGTCGGGCGATGCCTAATGCAATGTTTACGAGGAAAAAGGACGACTTCGTACACGAGACGGCCAGCAATCGTTGGTGTGCTATTGTCAGTCGAGAGCCAGCGAGAAGACGGCGCGATCACTGGGAACTGGACGCGACAGACCAACTCTGCCAACGCATGAAGGTATTGCTCGTTGAGTAGCTATGGAGGAGTGAGTGAAGGTATGGCTTTTCTCTGAAGTTTGTTCGATAGTAGAATCGCGCACGGCTGCTGCGAACATGGTCGCGGTTGCTGCTGCTGCGGCTGCTGCTGCTGCTGTCGGAGTATTCGCCGCGAAAGAACCAAGAACGAAGTGAACTCGATCGTGCTATTTGATGTTTCCACCGAGCGTCCGTCGCTGACTATTGCTTGCTGCTATTTCGTTGGCAGGCACAGCCGTAGTTCGCGCTCGGCAGTTGAGCAGCAGCAGCAGCAGCAGCATCAGCAGGATCATCTTCACCATTCGCTTGTCTGGTTGGCGGGCGGCTTCTCTCTGCGCTTGCTGATGCTGATGCGGCTGCTGCTGCTGCTGCTACAGCGACGGCTGTCTGTCGACTTTCGAGGCCACCAAGATCGGCGCTGCGGCCGCCGCTGCCGCCGCCGCCTCGGGCCTCTGCTGCTCGCCGGCCGTACCGGCCGTGACGGGTAGCCCAAGGAGGGAGGCGGCACGCTGTACTGCGCGCTGCTACCAAAACTCTTCTCAAGATCTACTACTCCACAGCTCGGATGTACCTACAAACATGAGCACACGCACACACCGACAGACAAACGGTGTTGTAGGAAGCGAGATCGTTTCACATACTCGATAATAGCGCCCTCTGGAACAGGGTGGGTCCCGTTTATCAGGACGGGTACCCTTCTGGAGACCGCCAACTGACTGACTACTGAGCGTTACCATTCGACAGGCGACGGTTTACCGTATCGCCAGAAGTGATATCAAGCGACGCCCCTGCGGCTGCTGCCCTGGTGATGGTTCGGGGACTGGCCTGCTCTGGTAAACTCAACTAGGCGATCTAGCCGCTAGACGACTCTCTGTCTCTCCATCTCTCTTTCGGTTTGTCGAAAGGTAACTTCTCGGGGAAGCAGTCCGGAGCAGTGCCGGACCCCAACGTTCTGCGGTAATTCGAGGTGATGTGAAGGTGATGTTTTCAAGTGCTTCGAGTGTTTAGTCTCCGTTCGTTGGCTGGCTCGGAAAAAGTGTCATACGATTGGATACGATTACTGGAACGCATAGGTCGGTTGAGTACGCGCCGAACGTAAGGTCCGACGAAGTCTCTCGTGGTCTTTTGACGAGTGTACCCCACGCGGGATTAACACAGCCGGGTGTCACGATGACGAGGAAGAAGGACCATGACAAGAAGGCCGACGGTGATCAGGTGCGTTTTGCCTTGTAACGCTGGATAGGTAGGCAACGGGTCAAGGCCAATCAGGCCGGTGGACAAACAGAATCCAACGAGTGGAAGCTGTGAGCAAGTAGGTAATTGCAATTATCCACGAGAAATTAACTATTTGCGCCGTATCTGAGCTTTCGAACATTTGCCACACATTCTATGGACAGAGTAACGGATTGAGGCCAGCAGGAACTTTCCTCAAATGTTTGGAAATCGTTCTTCCTTTAGAAACTGTTAGTTACCATGATTTCCTGTAGTCGTTGGCATCGTCACTTCGAGTGGGCGAATGACGGAGTCTAGACTACTTCGTTGGCTTGCGACTAACACCGTACACTGCACCCGCTATACGGATGTCCAATTAAGAGTCGGGGATCTTCCCCTTCTCGTGCGATGCTTACCAGAAATTGTTTTGTAGCGTATTATGCTCGAGTGTTTAAATCACGATCTAAACATAATAATACCCTACGACCTATATCAATCGCGTGGCCTATTGCATCAGATGATTCCCATATGAAAGTGTTTGCCCACTGGAAGACCGGTGGCGAAACGCCTAAAAGCTCCCGCTAATCCGCGAGTCCATCTGCTCATCGCACTTGGCATCTGGTGGCACAATCTGACGAGTGGGTTCCGCTCAGCAGCTCGCCGCAAACTCTCCAGAGCCGAGTTCTAATCGTGGCACATGCAGCGGTAAAACGGCATCTGTTAAACTTATAAAAACATCACATTCGAATGAACATCTCGCATAGCAAAGTAAAACCTCCCCCACCGAAAAGACACTGTACCTCTCCTACACAACGAAGGTTACTCGAAGCAACGAGTAACAACGACAGCTCGCCTCTGGAGCTGGTTTCTGAAGAAGACGTTTCGCGGCCTCGCACCGGCAACGCGTTTCTATCTAATCACTAGCTGTCACGGTATCGCAGTGAAAGGTCCATTCGTTTCCTAATGAGACGGGCATCAAACAAAGGCGGGCCGACGTTGCCCTTCTAAGGGAGGCTTCCTTGCGGAAGGATGAACAGTGTCCTCGTATCGGTCAGCCGGCCAGAGTCATTAGAGCTCCCTAATGACCACCCTTCATGGTGCTTCTCTTGATCGCTTCGACCCACCCCCGTGCCTCACTGTGGATAGATGCGAGCTTAGCGCGTACGTCAATATATCATATAAAACCTCCGTAGGTCATATTCTCACAGTGCACACGAGCGAGCAACGTACGCCTCAAATATCACCTGGTTATCTTTCGATATTTCAAACATGACCTAAACTGCCATGATCAACTGGCAGACAACGAATTAGCAAGACGGCTAATTATCCAATAAGTGTACAATCGACATGTTTCAGTAAAAAAAAAAAAATAAAAAGGAAAATTATATATATATATATATATATAATAGCCGGGCGGATCGCTGATGAAATAGTCGCTCAAGGGAGACGCGAACAGAGCGAACGATTCACGCTCTACCACAACTGATCTCTCAACTCAACACCGAACGTAATGGGTCGCCTATATTTAAGTGACCTACTGTTGACCGCGAGCGAGAGAGCGAGGGTGTGATAAAGAACAAGCATAGCGTCGCTAATCCGTAATCACCTATATATATATATATATATATATATATGTGTGTGTGTGTGTATATCGCCAAGGGGTCGCACAGAAAGACGGCATGATTAACAACATCACAGCGCCCACGGAAATGCAATGACAATCCTTTGTCTTACTCCATCTATCCGCCGCTCTGCCAAATCGGTCTATGTACCGTTAGCGAGATGACGGAGAAGTCTCGTTGAGAGCAGGCTAATAAGCGGGTACGCGTATGTCTATTCAGATCGGGGGGTGACTGTGTTCGATGCTTGTACGTGGATTATTCTACGGATCATAGTACACTCTCGTTCCCGTAGGGAAAGGGCTGGCGGAAGTCGTCTGATACAACGTCAAATATTTGTATTGCCAACGTCGCGCGAATGGTTCAAGACCATGGGTGGGTGGCTGTTTGGTTGGTTGGTTGTGTGCGTGCATGCGTGCTCAGTTCGATGGTCGACGGTGCTGCTAGATGAAGGGTAGGTGGTCGTGTGATTATGTTGACATGTGGCAGTGTGGAACTGTGGAGAATAACGAATGCGAACGAAACTTTCGAATATAATTGAAAATATAAAATTGGGAAAACTGTCGAGGTCTGAGGCCGGAGGAGGATACGCAAGCCGTCGACTGTCTAACAACATCGAAAAAAGTGTTCAAAATCCGAAAACCAAACTGTACCGTCACATGTCTCAGGTGCGGACGCTGCCCCAAGTTATTCTGATGAAAAGGAGCGAACGTTTCTGCGTGGCTTCGTCCGGCACGACGA
Source organism: Stratiolaelaps scimitus (assembly GCA_019614645.1). Lineage (NCBI taxonomy): Eukaryota > Metazoa > Arthropoda > Arachnida > Mesostigmata > Laelapidae > Stratiolaelaps > Stratiolaelaps scimitus. The sequence continues at coordinate 7,934,139 of JABWDB010000012.1, forward strand.
TTCCTCCCAGCGAAGATGATAGTTGCAAAATGGCGTTATATATAATAATAATAATAATACATCCGCCTCTGCCTGACTGATACTCGTCCATAGCCTCTTGCGGCGATGACCCGTGGTACGTCTTTGCCACCGTTCCCTTTTACCTCTACCGTTGCGGCGACCAGCTGCCGGATGTGTACAAGGCAAACACATTCGTGCGGGTGCTGCGTCCTATTCGTTAGGCAGAGCCGCCGTGGTATACCCACTGCTCGAGCGGTTCGTATCCCGCGAACGCGGCAGCGGACCACAGACGGATCCGAGTTTTCGGGCAGAGCCGACGTATCCACTGCCGCCGAGGGCCGCCGCCGCCTCTCTCGTATGCCAATGCTGGATCTGAGGGACTCAGAAAATCGAAAGTATCGGCCGTGCCGACGCCGAGCGTCGTCCGAGCCGCAATCACCGGTGTGGGCCTGGTAATTGAACAGGAACGAAAGTTGACCGCGGGCCTTACCGCGAAAAACGTTTCAAACGGCGAAAGAAGAACACAGATGATGATCCTGGGAACGTGGATCGTTCGGGTTGACGTGGCGGCACCGTCAGAAAGAAAAAAAGGCCGAACAGGAGAAAGTTTGCTATCAGCCGATAGCTAATGAACGAGCGATATAACGATATCTCGTAGCGATATTTCAATGGAGCGGAGATTTTAAATCAGTATCATCAGTCAACATGACGCCATTGCTAAACATACCTCTGAGAAAGCTCGATGAACGGGGGCAGGAGAAACGCGTAGCGAGAGAAAATGGCCTGTGTGATATGGGGAAGCGTATTTGTCAGATTGATTAGAGGTAGGTAGTAATTAGCTTAATTGACGGTGGAACATTTGTTCGGAGGTGGAGAGGACTGGGTGACCTGATTGATAATGAAGCATTAGAGATTTCATTCTAATCGAACAGGCAATGACAAACTCACAAATCAGTACTACAAACAGAGGGGGTTCAGCTGAGATTCAGTATATGACTGCAAATAGCTGTATATGGAAGAGGCCGGCAGAGGTTGGACCACCGTTGTTCGTTGTCAAATCTAGCCAGCTTCCGTCACCGTGGAAATACGCCCATAAAAATTTTGCATTGTGACGACCGGTGATTTATTTGTCTGTGAATTACGCCCGCTAACGAATCGCGGATCGGTAATGGCTGGCAAGGAAAGCACAATACATCATACTATACAAATAGGTATTAAGAGAAACGACCAACTGTAGCCAGCCACCCGCCTGCAACCGCTCGGTTTAGCCGATCAGATAAACCACATTCGAATTCTCGCTGAGCCGTTGGCAATGCTGCTCTCGCCAGAGGCAGCTAATTAAACGCACTGTTTTAGGGGAGGGCGAGACGAGCCTTATTACCACTGGCTGTGCCCGTCGGGTCGAGCAAGCTGAAAAAGAAATGCTCAGCGACGCCGCGTCGAGCGACGTGAAGCCAGTTGGCGGGAGATCTATCCTTGATGGCGTAGTGGCAAGAAGAGGATATTTCGCAATTATATTATTATTATTACTATTATTATTATTATTGTCGTCGTAATTAGCGTATTACAGCAGACATCGTCATAGAGGGTAACGTCCAGCGTGTACAATAATGACCATCGGTTAGCTGAATACCCGAATCATGTCAGCCAGCACAGACGATACAGTAGGTTACATCAAATACCTAATGGCAACTAGCCCAGCTGGACAATAGACTCCCGCCGAACTGAAAGTCCTCAGCGAGAGTCGTCCTCGTCGTCGACCAGCAACAACCAGTCAAAGGTCGTCTTTTATTCGGCAGGTCCAACCACGAATTTGCGCACAGGAGAGCAGGTTTCCCCTCTTGACTATGTCCATTCAATTCTCCGTCGACTGTTTGCTCTGGACCAGCATTTAATGACGTCGGTCAACAACAATCGTAATTCGACGCTACGCGCTTTGCCCGTCGCGGGATTCATGGCAGCGGGTTGTGGCCACCGGCGGCTCGGCCAAATGCTTAAATCGATATCTGTTCAACGCTGGACGATGCGGCGGCTGACAATTCAAAGCCATTCTCTATGCTATCAACCATAAGTGCTAATATTATACGCACACAGTACGCACCACTGAGATTTCTCACGGTTCAAGCACGACTTGCATTTAGATAGCTAACAGCGACGGTGTCAAGACGAAGAACAAGTGTCTACCAGAATATCCCTGCACAGACCACGATGCCAAGCGTTCGCTAGAAGTTTGTCAGGGAGTCGGCGCATGGTCATCTTGCACGAGGACACCTTCCGTATCCAGAGATTTTGACTTTCTTTGATATTCAGCGGCTTCTTCATAGTTTTGGGGTGTGACTATGGCGCCGAACGAATCTCGCATCACCTGCGCGCACATATGCCACATCCATTGTATAGATCTCCATGTAAGTACCGGGCGTTCGAGGCGTTGAGCGGTTCCATCCTAGACGAAGTGGCTGTTGTCGCTTTCAAACGTGATCCCGTCATAGAATGTTTGACATTTGTATTGTATTGTAGATATTATCGTTTATTTAGAAAGAAATACCTGGCTAGTAACGTATATGTTCAAAAAAAAAATAGAATACAGTGAATTGCCCACTACGCCGTGATCTCAGGGTACGTCCAGCGTTGCCAAATATCTTGGGATGCGCATGGACAATTGGCGGCGAACGGTGACGTCTTCGAGGAAAATCTCTCTTCCCCGGGAGCCCTTTAGTTACTATGTTGTGGAAATGCGGGTTACTAGGTAGGTGTTTATTGGTAACAGATGAAACTGCGAAATGCTATTGAATACCTTGGCACTGCTAACGAATATAGAATATAATGTTAGCCCACCAGAGGGTTGCGTAAATTTACGACCGCCCTGTATCTCTCTCTATCCATGACACAAATGATCGTAGCTAGCAATTTCTTGCTACCCATAGCTCAGCTGCCACCGTGATGCAGAAAATGGCTGATTACGACGAATTAAGAAGAAAGAGGCCAGAAACTTTATAGACTGAACCATTTGTCAAATTCACTTCAAACGAAATTAAATCCTCACAGGGTTCATACGTCGTCGGGATTCACTTGATGGAAACCGTTAGTGCCAACAGTTGAAGGGTGTCGACTCCACTCTCTCTCTCTGTATTGATCCTTGCGAGGTAAGGCTGATAAGTGCTGATAAGCTGTCAGGCCCATAGCGTGACACAAGCCGCATTGAGTTGTTTCGAATTATCGTAGCTGATGCCGATTGCCTTCAACAGTGCGAACGAAATTCGCCTGGAATCGAATGCCACACACGCACACGAACACACTCATAGAGTAGGTCAATGAAAACGGTTGGGGTTAATTAAGAAATTCACTAATTCGATGACACGTATGCATTATCACGTGTGTTTCGTAGCACAAATTCCGTAGAGGGTTAGTCTTTCGAATGAGTTCCTCTCGTTCAAACACGTCCCCTGAACGATCCCGCATAAGGTCATACGCGAGATAGATGAAATAGTTGGCCAAGGACCAAGCCCACCAAAAAAACACAGGTCTGATCCATTCTCATCCATAATAATCATTCCTTTTGAGTGTTGCCATTCCGTGGCTCGTTGCCGTCCCTATGAAGAATGATCTCCATGATTATGTGAAATCCAATTACGAGATGGTCGCAAACGAACGAGACCGTCGGTTCAACTGCCACCCCTCAACGAGATTCGCGAGCAGTTGAACGATCGGCCGGCGCTAGCAAACCGTCGTGCTTCGCCGTTGACGTCAGCTTTCTTCGTTCAGAGCCAACAGGCTCTGTCAGGGTCTGTTGGTCGGCTGGACAGGGCGACACCGGCCAGTGGACTATATACAGAGATACAGTCAGAGAGTTATACATACACACATATATATGTATATATATATATATATATATATATATATATATATATACATATATATATATATAGTCAGAAAGTTGCCATCACCGGCAAAGTATCACCACCGCTCGGTGGTGACGTCGTATTGCAGAGATGACAACAGTTGCACCCCTGTATTATAACATACGGCACGAACGCCGACCAAACGTTTCGCCTATCCACCAGAGATGTCGCCAGCAAGCGCATCTTCGTATCTACTTTTTCACGGGTATATTTATTTATCGATTATATATACCTATATATATATCAATTGATCTATGTATCTCTTAATATTTATTACTCAATTTCACTGTCCATTTACTTAGCCTTCGTTTTGCCGGGTGCTCGGGTGGCCTACCGCTTCGTCAGTGCTGTTATTCTCGTTGTCGTTACTGTCGTTACAACTAGACGGTCGTCGCACCCTCGCCATGAGCTCGATTCCCTCTGCAGCACTGACAGACGAAATGCTGCTATGGCAATCGGGTCTGCTCAATGCGCGATCGTCTCACAGCGATGTGGGGCAGCGACAACAAGAACGGGCGTGGCCAAGGTCCTCCCTCGATCTATGGCGCTCATGCACTGCTACTGCTGGTTGCTGGTTGCTGTTGCTGGTTGTTGTTGCTGCTGCTGCTGCTGCTGTTCAGCGGTGAGGCGGTGCCGTGGCGAAGTTGTCCCCTCGTCGAAGACGTCGCCAGCCCCTGAACAGAGTCTCACTGCCGCGCGCTAACCACAGTTGTCTAGCTAGCCACTACTAGCTAATGGTAATGCTGACTTTGGCGAATAGTCGAATCGCTGCGAAGCCGCTGCGTGTGTACACTCATACAGCACGAGGGCAGGCGTCCGCTGTTTGGCGAGTTCGCGTGAGGGCTTGCTTTTTAGAGCGCGGTTGTCGGCGCGGTCACATTGTCACAGTCGCGAAACGTCCGCTGGCGCGGACATCGCAGCGGGCCGATATTCGTCTACTTTTGATGACGATGAGATTGGTCAATCCATGTCAGATCTCTGTCCGCATTTGCACAAACACAGATGCTGTTCTGATCGATCCATCGATCGAATCGAATCACACGATGAACTGGGATAAATAGGTCGTCAATTCTAAATCGATGAAGTGTGCGATTACGGAGGTGTCGTACATAAAATACTTGTTTCAAAAGTTGAAATAGTTGGCGTTCCGGGTGTTCTCATATGGCAGTGCCCTGTTCAGTATGTACTACTGGAGCATACGCAGTAACCACTGCACGGCAACACTCTCAAACGCGCCTCTTGGCACACATGTTATTTCTACGATAAAGAAATAAAGGTATTTTCATCACAATGATAATAATAATAATAACAACAAGAAAAATATTAATGTTGAATAGGACTGGTTGAAAAACGTCCTTTTCAATAGAAACAGCCTTGAACATCTCGTTAAACGCTGGGGCGAGTTCGTGGGTGTCTATCGAGGGCAGCGCATGTCAATCAAATCCAATCAGTGCAATAAGTAGCAGTGTGTTCGGGGTGGCGAACTGCGAACTTTGTTATGCCTGTTAGGTTATACATTCGCATACATCGAGTTATACGCACACACATGGTAGTTCATTAGAAGATATCCAAACCACTCAGACTAGAGCCATCGGGAATTTGTGGAAAGGACAACCCTCAAACTTACACAATATCTAAATGGCTAAATAAGAAAAACTCAAATTACTACTATTATTATATTAATGTCGGTTACACGACATAAATACCAACAGTATGCAGCGGATAGAGCAGTATCAATCTGACGTGCTTCAATGTGGATAAATACTATTAAAAAAAAAGTATAACAAGTCACACGAATACACACACTCTTCTCAATATATGTATCAGTTTTAGCAACTCTGCGAAAACATTTACAAAGCATAAACAAATATATTATCTACAAGGGACACGATCAGACTGGCCGACGTTTAGTTAAATGCTCTCTTCGATCTGACTCCGATATATCCGACGCCACAAATCCCTTCCTCTCCCTCTTTCTGCCTCTCGGACGTTCAGGCCCAGGTCCCGATCTTTCCCGTGCTGATTCTCGGTACGGGTTTTTTTGACATTTGCACCTGGTAGAACAAGAACAAATAACTGTATATGAGGTTGACTGTTTGTGTTTATGTGCATTTGTGTGTGTGTGTGTGTGTGCGCATGCTGGCGTGTACACAGAAGTTGAAATAACAAATTCTATGCAAATCACGATGGCGAGAGATCATTTGTGTCCAATAGCCGTGTAGTGAGATGGACGACTCGCCGATCGTCAAACTTCACTAAGAACTGGATGACAGGTGGGCGCTCGCACGGGTGCGATCCCGACCGTTGCCCACATTTGCATCTTCAAGGGCTTGTCCGTCTTATGAAGCCTTATGGCGAGAAAGCAGTTGTACCGTGGACATTGTTAAATGTTGACTGTGAGTAGTCAGCCTGGAGAATGTATTTTCCATTGAGAGACGGATGACAGACGTTCGCTATTTTCCCCCGATTCTCATGTTCGTTGTGGGTGCAAGCCACTGTCTCGATCAGAACACCATGATCAGAGGAAATTGCCATGAGTGAAAGTTCTGCTGAACTCGCGACTCGCCATAGAACCAGCGCAATGCAATCGTGCACTGAATACATGAGCATTGCGGCGATGCTATGCGAACGGCCCGGATGCAGAGGAAATGATGTCTCGTTGGCCGAAGGCGAATGCCGGCAGAAGAGAATTTTCGAAGCTGGATTTTCCTCGACAGCTTGCTCATTACTGGTCTCTCTCGCTCTCTCTCTCGCCTACTGCGTTTACTGGTAATGGGACTTCAATTTGCAAGGCATTAAAACTGTATATATTATTATTGACATGAGGTCCGCTCGGGGCCGAGCAAGTGTTTGTTAGTTGACGTCGCATAGAGTTTCGGCTGTTACAATAAATCGCCTTGTATTATATATATATATATATATATATATACAAGTGTTCACGAACAGTGGTACAATGTCATGCATGTCTCCATTTGCACATTAATTACACTTTTCTGATCTTGACCCGATTCGGTTGGCTGAGACGCCCCTCGGTATTAGGCCTCCCATAGGCGGTGCACTATCTCCAGAAAGTGCATCTTGCATATATTCCATCTAATTGCAAATTTTTGCGCATCTATCACCGAACCATCAACATGTACTCCCTTTTACGCTGGACATCTCAAATAGCTGTTAAACATATCGAGGCTGCGAGATCTGTTACATACATATCTGCAGCCCGAGTAGTTAGTTAATGATCGTTAGACCTCTGGATAGCGAAAGTGGTACGGTGGACGTGAAATGTTGCCCGTGCGTCAGCCCCGAAATATTTATTTATACATTTAGATTTAAGCTAGCTTGGAGACGTCTCGCTTGCAAACGCCGCACGCGTTACGGTAGCAAAGCATATCAAGATGATATTTTATTCTATGTCGGATACTGATTATGATTGTGCGTCTGATTCAATCTACACTATAATTTTAGAGGCATATTAATGTTCCACTCGGTGCGATTTGGTCAGATCTATCCATCCATCTGATCCGCTTCGACCGCTCCAATCTCAATCGGCAACCGCCTTCATAACGAAGGCCAGACCCCGGCCACCTTATAGTTGACAGTTAATTTGTAGCCATTGTTCGCCGTATATATATATATATATATATATATATATGTACACTGAGACACAATTCGAATCTGCTTCCCTAGTAGTCATACTATAATAGTAGTAGTGGCAGTTTCACTATACCGAATCAATCCAATATCCGACACACATGGAATAACTATATATCATATTCAAAAATCCAATACTTGCACGCTTACCTTCATTGGCTGACATGGCTGGCGGCTGGGCTACATATAGATAAGCGAACTGCGAAATAGCCTAGATACGATCTACTAGACGACTTTCGACGGCGCCGGCCGGAGATTACTGTCCACTCAGCCATACAACGACGTCGTTCTTCTGACGAGGAGACATTTACATCAGGCGCTATGCATCGGGAACAACAGCTTGCACAAACCGCACACCGGCAGTATGCACGAGGCGGCAAGCTGGCAACGAGACTCAGCGACGGCTTGAATGAACAGCGGTTTTCACAGGCTAGTTTCCGTTGGCAACATGCACCCGCATTCGTGGAAAACCTTTAGAATATATTTATGCGCATTCGTTGTTAAGATTACACTTGATAGCGGGTAGGTAGACCTCCTAGGGGACAGTGATTATAATTATCTTCGAGATGATTGACATAAAATACAAACAAAATCATCATCCGAATTGTTGTTGTCGGTTTCGACTGAGCGCAATTTCGCTCCGATGTTCTCGTGATATCATCTCGTCGAAATTCAATTTGAAATATAAACAACGCCGCTGGCCACCCCAGTCGCCGGCTCCGCCAGACAAAGCTGTGGTTGTAGTGTGCCGCTAACCGGCAAAAAAAGGAACAATATTCGCCTACCCAATAACAATAATAACGAGGAACAATACCCCGAGGTCGGGGGCCGCGAGGTAGGATCTTTTTTTGCATGGCTCGGATCTTCGCACGGCGACATGTCCGTAATGAGAGCGTTCGCCCACTCAACTCGCGACGCTTGGAAGGGAGGGTGTAATAGGCGTGCAGCGAATGCTCTATATATATATATATATATATATATATATATATATATATATATATATATAGACTATACATGTGGAGCTGCGGATACAAAGTTCTTCAGCCGCAAATCCAATAAGCAGAGCATAAACAACTAGGGCGAGCATTGCAGCAAGGTCACGGGATCAGCTGCTCCACGCGTCTGCCTGCCGTTATGTGACCATCCATAAATAGACCCACCATAAATTGATTGATGGGAAGGCGGCACCGGGTGGTGGGTGAGGACATCCCTCTGCGATGCTGCTTCTGACAACTCTAGTCTGGCTCTCATATGTCTCAATCGTACGGCAACGAGACAGGTCCTCCTTTATCGTCGCGTCGCCTCAACCGATTACGACACCTCCATTGTATTCGTGTAGTTCTGACGAACCCAATGGCGATGACCATGCTCCTGATGAACGCTAATAAATCACGTGTCCGATTATTATATATAAGAATAGACAATGACCCATAATAGGCACTTTTAGCTGAGCTTGCTCGAGACCAATTATGATATGATCATCATTGCTCTATATACGATATAATCAACATATGAATATACATAATATTATTGTTGTTGTTGCTGTTGTTATTATTATTATTATTATTACCACCTGTGATTTTATTTCGATAGGCGAGAAGTATCTGTTATATTTTGTCTATGATCCGTATATAGGTATGTTAAGGTGAGCCTGTTAGGTTGAGCTGTCCGGGATGATTCCGTGCTAAATCTGTGGTGCGTGCTTACCTCTTATGCTCGCCTGTCTATCCGGGCTATATGGAGCTTTCAGGGTGCGCGCTTGATGGTTTGAGTTGTTGATGAATTCCACTACTGCTCTTGCTTTTATTATTCAGCATTTTCTCGTTGGTCGATCGATGATTATCTTGCGTTCAATATAGAAATCAACGTTGGCCGTTTTACGAAGGGCCTGCTAGCAGGTGCTTACCCTTGGACGCAACTCACAAACGAAATGTCCGACGGTGGCCAGCTATTGTTTGTTCCGATATTCCACTGATCCTTCGGTACCTTTGAGCTTGTCTGATATTGATTCCTTGATTGAACGTATCTGAAAAGTGCAACTATAGACTTTGTCGTGCTGTAGACACCGTGGTGATCATTACCGAAACATTGGTACCGTCGATATTTCATATCAAAGCATGCTATTCACCGTGTTCTCCATTGGAAATTATCAAATTATATCCCTGGACCTATAAAAAAAAAAAAAAAAAACTCACCATGTATGTATGTATCACTAGATTTCACAGTGTGGCTATTCTCTCACTTGCCCAGGTTGTTAATTAGTCTACAAACTTAAAAAGTTAAACACTCGAAAATTGACTCACCGACATTCTGTTCCTGTCCAACGAATTGAAATCGAGAGACACAACAACAAACAAAACACACGAAGAATCAGGACTTGGCTCTATCGGAACTTGCCTTGGTGGTTGGCTCCCACAAAACTGCAGCGCGCTATCGTATACATCCGATGGGTGCGACGGCGAAAGACGCTCGCGACATATGCTACGGCGACATTTTCGACGAGAAATTTGACGAGAAAAGGAACTCGCTAGCCAGGGCAGCAAGCAAACGAGGCAAAATGTCCACCCTCACGGGCGGTGTCCCACTACTGGCCAGTTTCGTTAGACACTGCCCACATGACCGCCTCGACGATCACCGGGGACACCCATGATTTATAGACGCCCATCGCCGACGTCCGGCGGCGTTTGATCTCCGAATATTTTGTACAATGTCTTGACGTGTGTCGGGCGAGGCGGGTACTCGTGTCGCTTCTGCAATTGAAGCTAACCTTCGCATTTTGGCAGATCGTTTTAATTGCAGTTGCTAATAGCGGCAATAATAAGCTGCGATGACATTTAATGATAGACATTAGTCTTGTAGGAATAATAATAATAATAATAATAATAACAAGATCGTAATGGCCCTATTGTGTCATTACATACATCGTAGACAGGCGAAACACTTGATAATAGTAAATCCCATAGGCTCTCTTCGATTTACAAGCAACAAATAGCGCATGGGGATAGTCATCACATTCTGCATCGGCGTTGGCAACGACTCATTGCCCTGCCGCTTTCGTTCCTTGGAAAGGGCTCGTACGCCAGTGGCCAGGTGGCACAGATTCCATTTTTTGCTCTTGGACGCCAACGTTTCTTACGTCCATTCTCATTCTTCTGCCAGAGTCTCGACTGTATTTGCTAGGCATTGTATATTTCGATGCTCGAGCGAAAACTGATATATCCTTGGGTAGTTCTAAGGGCCGATAGAAACGGCTGCGGGGTGGGGGGGGGGAGACATGTCAATTCAGTGTCTGTAAGTGAGTTGAGTTGATCCCGCCTGATGTGTCACTCGAGAGTGTTCGCTACAAAGAGAGGCCCAATAGTGAGGGCGAGATAAGCACTCCGTCTCTCTCTCTCTCTCTCTCATTTTCTGTGGTACGAGATATTCGTTAGTTAAGCACAATACAAATGAGTGTACCCTATGCACTATGGCCACATTGAGCCGCAGGTCGCCGTGCCCGTCCCCCTGACCGATGTATTGTTCCTTCATCATCCGCCAGCACAATCCCTCGTTCCTTATTCGACATCGTGATGTCCGTGAGAAGTCACCGGCCAACGATCACTGCTTAAGTCGACCTCGAGGTCGTGAGATGGGACAGCCTTCAGCGTCGCCTGCTTCTGCCGCCGCCGCCGCCACCAGCACAACTAGCACCAACAGATATATACCGCAGCACTAGTTTGTCATGCGAGCAAGCCAGCAGGCGACGGTGCGGCTGGTGCCGCCGACGCCGCCGCATTCGTTTCCATCTACACTTTTACTTTCTCGTACATTGTTTGGCGTCGCGTAGAATCGCGTCGCTCGCGTACGTACGCGTCGGCCTTTGCGGCCGTGCGCCGTACACCGCATGCGCGCTGCGCGAAACAGCGGCTAAGCGACGGCTGGCAGCGTTTATCGCGTACGCGGCGAGCCGTACCGCTTGGCCAGAGTCGCCCCTAGCTGACGTCGATGCGGCGCGTACAACGAATTCGACGCGTTGAATGCGGCCTACGTCCGTGGCTCCTCGTTGCTTCTGTTGGAAGAGCGCCTACGCCTCATACCTTTCCGTCATACGGTCCGAGATTTATCCGCCACGAACGCTCCGATATGACTCGCGCGCGGCCGGTCAGACGCGCTGTGCCGCTGCTGAACGCTGGAGGTCCCCTTATCAGATTCGATGAGATCTTTTCCACAACGCCTTTGCATTGATTCTATTTGTCTGATCACCGATCACCGAAGCTTCTTCGCCTGGTGTCGAAATGCAACGCTTCCCTTCGAATTGTTCCCTTCGACGGAATGAGTCGCGAATACTTCGCGGGGTCTAGTTCAACGTGTGAATGAAATGTGTTCGTGCGGGATAAATTACAGTAATTAATGGCCTAATCTGAATCTAATTTCGGGGGAATTACATTAGCGGAAATATGAGCGAAACAAAGCGGCACGGAAATGCCCGGCGGCACAATTACGACGAATTGTGATATGGGTTGCCTCCAAGCGAAGCAGCAGTTAGCACAGACGTCAACGAATGTTTCCGCGAGTGCAGGGTGACGAAATGATTGAAACGACGGTGTCTCGTGCATTAATTACAGCTTAGTAATTCGTGTATTTTTTCTTTTTTATTAGTAGTAATTTTTTTTTTGTTTATTCGATATCATATCAATCGAAGCATCATGAACGGGTGCGGTCCGAAGTAGAAGGTAAGGCTGTGCTGAGAAAAGTGTCGTTCGAGTACCTCCGTGTGTGTGTGTGTGTGCAACTGTTCTGCTGGTGATGTCTCGTGAGCGCGTATGGATTAGCTTTGGGATGTTGCGCAGCCTGTGATACGTGTGTAGAAGTATTGTGGCAACCTGAACCTAGGAATAACAACGTTTTTCCTAGGCGATCGTGAGATGTTGCGCCTGCTGTGTCTTTGTATTTGTGAAAATGTAGCCTTCACTAGCGAGTTCTGTCGGACTTCCGCGCTGTGCACGAACGGAGTTGATGAGCAGTGACGAAAGCGAGGATGTTTCTCGACGACCCTGTCCCCATATTTTCTGGGACAATTTATCGGCGACCGCGTTTCATCGGCTACTCTGTTGAGCCTGCGAAATGAAGCGGTATCGCCAAAGGGAAAGTAAGTTTACAGTGGCGCAGTGGCGAATGTCTGCTTAGCCTTGCTCGTTTGCTTAATGACTTAGAACTAAATATTATGAGTCATTAGGTATAATGGTTTTGTTATGTTGAAAAATCTGTCTATCGTTATGGGCTGCAAGGATATCTTGATCTGTAAGTGATTCTTCTTTTTTTTTTTTAGCCATGCGAATACTTCGAATATCATATCACACGGCTGTCCACGGGAATCCAGCTTTGCCTGGTTCGGATCGGTGGATCGTGAATTAAATATAGATCGTCGCCACGGTGTCTAGACGATTGCCAATAAATTACGACGCCTTTGGCAGCAACAAACAAATTACCGGATTATAGAGTGGGCGAAAAGTCACGTCCTATTTTGGATCACTTTTTGGCTGCTTTCTAAAGCAAGGGACAACATACCTAAAGAGTATAGAAGAGTTTGATTATCAGTGTAACGCGTGCTATTTGTATTTGACGTATTCATTACGAATTAGTCAGGGCTCCAACGTCCACTTTTTGATTTGACTAAATATGAAAAAAAATGAGATATCAAGATACAAACAGTACAGGAAAGAATAAACTTTTAAGAAATTGTCCAAAATGGACTTTATTGATTAGAGCATTTTGAGACGAATTATTTTTGTCTAATAATTAAAAGCTAAAATACTAATATGAGTACCTTTCGTAGCAAATCAGCTTATGAATCCTGTACAGAATACAAATAACAGACCTACAACAGAATTAGCAAATATATCGCGCTTTTATGCTTGTGAAATTACGCTCTTCTCATTAACCTGGCTCGATTTGTGTTGGTGATTAACAAGCAATTTGATTGTTTTCAGGTAAGCCAAACCCATCATGGATACTCTTTCCGTATACAAGTAGGAATCTCTTGAGAACCCGGTGAGATTAGTCTTATTCTCGTTCCACATGCAAATGCTATATATGCATGTTGTATCGTGAGGGATTGTTCGCGGATTGGTCGCGAAGTGGTGCTCCATGGGTATCCCGTGGTGCTTCGCCATTTTAGTGGCAGGCTATGGACTCATTATTCGAATTTAGGTGCAAATCGTTTTTAAAACTTGCGTTAACAAACGTTGGTACAACTTTTAAATTGAACATGAATATCATTAGGCTTTTATGAGGTGTAAAGAGGGTGATAATTCTTTCTTTGTTATCTGTTGTTATTACTTTTTTATTAAAATATATATATGTAACAACTCCAATCTGAAGATTCTTACTCTTGTAGTGTTTTACTCTTTGCTGCTAATAGAAACGCCCATTTAGTAAGAATTGACCAATTTAAATGACAATGAAACATTTTATGGCTTCACGGGAAAGTCTGAACGCCAAGCATGGTCAGTTTGGCTTTCATTTGCAAAATATCGTCCCTTGAATGCTCAGGTTTTGCTAAATAGTCCATCACACTGCTGAGTAATGACATACAGCAAGCTTTAAGCCATCGTCTATCGTTCCGAGATGCCTACGAGAATTCGCAAAATGTGATGCTGACCTTTTTTGAATGTATCATTGCCTGAGTTATGATTCAGATTTCACAAGAATTCTACCGACCTTTTGTATACCAGTGTCGCTTTTGATGATGCGACCTTTACAGTGCTGTGCATTAACTTAACGCACCCCTATATTTCAACAAATCAATACAAAGAATACACATTTGAGGCATTTATTCTGTATCAGATTAATGTACGTGTCAAATAACATACACACCACAAAGAACAGCGCATATGACGTCGCATGCAGCATGCTACAATAAAATGGGTCATATTTATCAGTTATCTAGTGCTCTCGCTGAATAAATTCTGGTTTTCTTGTGCTAATCAGTACCGTGCAGCCCCGCCTTTGCTAATTATAACGTCAGAGACTCGGCCTGTCATACTATCAACGAGATTTAACAGGATCCTGTCTCTGGCCATATTGTTACGGGCGAAGTTTAGTCGGACGGTCATGTGGCGTTGTTGAAGATGAGGTCTTGTTTTCATTTGCGCCCGTATGGTATGCGGATAACGCTTAATTGTCCTTAAAACTGTTGATCTATGAACCTGAAGGTTTAAGTCTTGCCTGATTGCTTCACAACTTATGGTCGAATTCGAGGCCAATCGACAAATGTGCATGGTAGACTGATCTTTCGTGGACGTCCTTTATACTTATTAGCACCATACGTCGACGGACTGCGTAAATAATTTTGCACTACGCGACAATTTCTGCCAGTTTCTCTGGCAATTGCAGCCTGCTCGGTGTAAAGCAGTAATGACTGTTTTCTCTGCAGCAGTAAGGCTTGAAGCGTGTCCCATGACTACAGTGCAGCTTGAATGCCCAACACAAACTGGATTAATTCAGCGAGAACACTCGATATCTGCATGCGACGTCATATGCGCTGGTCTTTGTGGTGTGTATGTTATTTGACACGTACATTAATCTGATACAGAATGATTGCCTCAAATATGTATTCTTTGTAACGATTTGTTTAAATATAGGGGTGTGTTAAGTTTATGCACACTACTGTACAATTAATTTGGCGCATTTATCTAATTTTTGGACTATAATTGACTGGAAACGATAAAAACGGGGCAAAAGTTGAGTTCATCGAAGTGAGACGCCACACGTTCGATCGCTGTTGTTATTGGTGTTATTCTTGTTATCAATTGCTGTTATTCATATTGTATTGTAGCGAACACACACCTTCCAGTCAACTCTACGAACTATTGTTATTGTTAGTTGGAGTTATCTGTCCGGCCAAATTTACAGCAGGTAGACGATCAAAGGATAGCGCCGTCTTTTAATGCCCCAGTAGATGTGGCTTTCAGGACGCCACAAGTTGAGTAAGAGCATATATATATATATATATACATGCTCTTACTCAACTTGTGGCGTCCTGAGAGCGCGGCCACATCTAATATATATATATATATATGCTGCTAGCGATATTTCGAAATCTCTCCCTCTCTCTACGTTCGTCCCTTCAAATCTCAAACAATCTGAGCTGCTCGTCCGGGCGGTGGTGGCCGAATGCTCATTGACTTGCTCCCTCCCGCCCCGGCGCATAAGATCGCTCAGCTAGCTAAACTTTAAAAAGGACTAATTTGTCTACCACTGGCTCTACCACCAATCCGCTGTTATCACCCTTCAATTTGGCTGAGTTCAATGCAACTATCCAATGACTGAAGCGGCGGGCTACAACGAGTGTTCACTATCGAGCAGTGTTCGTTCGGAATCCCCATCAAATCACTTCTTCCCGTCCCCTCGAAGGAGGCTGCCGCCGCCGCCACCGCCGCCACCGCCACCGCCGCCGCCAATTCGGTGAACGCAGTGAACGCACACAGTCAGTACCTGCGCGCCGTCAACAATTCCGTCTAGCTAGTCTCCTGCTCTGATTGACGATTGACACCCTTTGATAGGCTTTGTTCCTTTCCAGCAGACACTTGCCATCTCGGTGGGAGATAGGTTAAACTGGGCGGGACGATTTTACCTAGAGAGATTCTAGCTGGAAGTGGCTGAATAAGGCTGCGCCCTCTGTCTGCGTACCGCCCAGCAGCACCAATAGTGGCAGTAGCTGTGTAAGGAGGATTTCACTCGATTTTGATGACTAGGTGAGAATCGGTGAGCGAACAGGTGTCGATCTCGACCCGGCTGTTGCTCGAACGTCGAACACTAAGGCTGTGCCTTTGCCTGGCTGTCGTCGCTGTTGCTGTTGTTGCTGTTGTTGTCTATGCTTGACCGCTGGTCGGATGTACCACTCGCGTTGATCTCGAGGCGTGCACGCAGACGGCTAAACAACACCGGTATGATGCGGTGTCACATGAAACCGATTTGAGCGGAGGCTGCTGTTGACGACCGTCGTGTGCGAGTGCGGCGACATGTGTTTGTTTATGGCGAAAGTTAACTAGCAAAAAACTGTTGAATCTGGTGGCAAGCGCGGAACATAACGCAACAGATTGTCTATACTGCCCCCCCCCCTCCCCTCTGGTGTATACAATGTAGCCGATGCCGCCTGCTCAACCGTCGTGACAACCAAAATCCCGTCGCAGTCGTTGTGTTCATGCTGTATCGAACAACAAGAAGTCCCCACCCGTTTGGGAAAAATTTTTGAAGTTTGTAAATTCAGCGAAGCGAGTATCATCGGTGAATGCCATAGTGAATAGACAAGTAGAAAAGCTTCAGCGGAGTTCCAACGAATACTTTGATGAGAATTTGACGGCTTGCGTGTGTTATGAGTGATTTTTGAGTGATTTTTAATACGTCTATAATTGATGGGACTAGTCGCTGAGTCTCGTGGTTAATTGGCGTAGACAACTTGCCGCCCCACTTGGAGCGACCTGGGCTGACGACGACAATTACTGTTATAACGAAATAGGATAACGCAGCGCGAACAATCGCAGAATCATGGGCAGCGACGCTGCTGGGTTCTGGGCGCAGTTGTGCGCGCAGTGGCATTCAGTGGCAGTTCCCGTCATTGACGAGCTCGACAAGATGCTGCCAATTCGGCTTGATGATTTCATCGACTCGCCGTTGTCGCAGCTGCTCGTCACCGGCATCACTGTTACGCTGATCGGGGTTCTGTTTTGGCTGGGACATCGCCGTAGTACCCAGATGGCGAGAGATGATGAATTGGAGGTTCGGACCACTTGCACCGACAAGATTCCTCAAAGAGCTCGCGGTGGCGGCGGTGGCGGCGGCGTCGACGGAAAAATCAAACCGTTCGATTGTGCTACCGAAACAACCGAATGTCCAAACCCGTCAGCACACACCGAGGAGGAGATGAACAATAATGATACTGCTGAGGGTGCTGATCAGACCAATGGCGACGTTGAGATGCGACCCAATGGCTCGATTAGCTGGAAACAGCTAGATCAGAACGGCGGCAGCACATCGGCTCAATCGACAACGGAAATGTCGAAGTTCTACATAAAAACGTTGGCCGGCACCTTTGATTCGAGAATGTAGTCGACGGCAGAACCCCGTCCCGCCCAGAGAACACACATCGGATTGCTTTCGATGTCGACATTAGTGGCGGTGGCAATGTCCTTCAGAGAACGTTACTCCATCTCGTCATTGGGAGTTCGCCTTCACTTGACGAGTGAGAAGAGATATCGAAGCGTGCAGATGAGGGGAAGCCAAGTGGTTAGGGAAGATCGCCGAGAATCCCCAACGTCAGCGGCGGCAAACCCGAGTCCAGCGCGCACGTAGCCTGACCACTCGCCTCCAGGGAAGCTGGGACACCGGTTTCGTCGAAAGGCTCGTTCGAAGTGGGACAACATTTGGACGAGCTAGATTTCGTTAATCCGAAGAGAGGAGAAGTTGGAGAAGTTTGCTGGAGTCAGGTTATATCTGTAATCGATAGCGGCACTGGCGTCGTTCTTCATTGTTGGCCTAAGCCCGGGCCGGTGTCTCTGCTGTGATGTACTTTGCCATAATGTGATATCGCTATACAAGTGTCAGGTGTACAGCTATTGTCAGTATCACTGATAACGGGGTATGCCAAGCTGTTATGATTGTTATTATTATCATTATGCTGCGAACTGCCATATATAAACGGAGCAAGGGAGCTGTTCGTGCGATTTCCTCCGAACGTAACGATTATTAAAATAATTCCAATGGCCTAGAGGGCTTTTCTGAGTTATTAATATATATATATATATATATATATATATATATATATATACATACATATATATGTGTGTGTAATAAACGTGTATTTAGTGCATGTTTCTATTTTTTTTGCTAAGTTAATAAAGTGAGTATACGCTTTACGATCATGCGCATGCTATACAACGCACTCGATACGCGCCTACCTAAAGAAACGGAAACATGTGTGGGTGTTTGAGCGTATTTTCAGCTAGGGTAACAATTTGATTTAGAGCTCATAACGTTAAACAAATACAGGTGGAACACGTCACGAGAGTCCTAGCGAAGAGTGGCCAAGGATCGGGCCGATTGGTGCATATCAAGCCACTGACTAGCACAAGAGTGACAGATTATTGCATCTCGTCTCATGCACGCCATGGAAACTCCCATAGACGGAGTGTGCTACACAGTGTGTGCTACACACACATCTATATATATACATATATAGATATATACATATATATATATAATATCCGGAGCATGTATTTATTAAATTAATTGATCGGCGTGTGATTTTACAATATTTTGTATGTTGGCAATCGGTTACGAGAGTCGAGCAACGAATCGACACAAGACAATAAATAAGAGAAGCTCAGGACGTATGTGGATGTACCTCGCGTTGCGAACTGGCTGTGTTCTATTTATTTCTGCTATATGTATTCGGTGGAGGAGAGATTGTGATTAGGCCAACACATACATGGGTTGATGACACTAATGTGGTCCTGGCGACACTAGGTGGCATCCACGCTGTTTATCTATCTCTAGATATATGTTTTAGGTAATGTGTACAATATTTACCGTTTTTATCTACAGTATTAATTAAAGCTGCACCTAAGAGTGAATAGGGATTTAACATGACTTCGAAAACTCGCGCGGGAGTGGGGGGCAAAGACTCAAGTGAAGATCGAGTCGATTAATGTATTAGTCAAAGTAATGTTTGGCACGCATCAAGTACCATCATGCTGTGTATTTCTCGTAGGGCTGTATCGACACGGCCGAAACACGGCCCAAAAGTAGATAACTAACTGATCGTGGACGCCTTGAACAAGTGCAGGCGCGGTGTAACGGTGGCTTCGAGTCGCATGCAACACATGATACGATACGGTCAGTGCTGGACAATGCTTGTCCCGTGGCTATCTCATTGATTGATTGAATAGCGATTATGAAGCTTTTACCGATGAGACTGCTATCGCAATTAGGTTGACCACAAAGCCGTAATCACGCGTCGCAAGTAAATCGACAGAACGAGCCGGCCGACATCGATGAAACCACAATAATTAGCGCGAAACGTTGTGGATCGCCTTGACTCATGTCCAACTACCATTATGGTATATTAAAAAAAAAATATATATATATATACATATGTCAATATAATATAAATATAAACAACACCGCCGAGATGAACTCACCACCACTATTATTTCTAGACTACATCCATGTCATGTCATATTGTTTCTAGGTATCGACGGCTGTACACGCAGGGTCAGCCTATCAAAATGCTTAGCTCCCCATACGAAATTCGTTGTATCTGTTCTCAATTGTGATCTGCCGAATCCGCCGACGAGTCGCGCCGCTCCGCATATAACCACACCTTGTCAACCGCCACGGGAGCATGGCCTCATATGCCGTCCATATCCGGAGAGCTACCCCTGACAGCAGGTTACCTTCATACGTTGCATGTCTGCAGAGTCAGCCGTCACAAACGAACACTATCTATTATATCTAGCATCATCTCACAATACATCGAGAGAGAGAGAGAGAGAGTCTGGAACGTTCGAATATTCTGCATCTAGCCGCTATCGCAGCCGGCGTCGACAGAGATTCCCACTTCACTCTGTGGATTGTCCCACACATTATACGTATGGACGGGTAATCATAACAGGTATACACCGCGGGAGCAGTAGGCATCGACGGCCAGGTGCCGCTCAGTATCGTAGGGTTAAGGGCAAGACACAACGGCAACAATGAGAGGAGGAGGTGGAGCCAGAAAGGATCGATGTGCGCGATCGCACACAACCACACGTCCATGCGGCTGGCCGAGCGTGGACGTGTTGTTGTGATGGTATCTGATAGATTTATCTGTGCGGGATGATGACTGAATCGGTGGCAAACTCGATTCGCTCAGAGACAATGATCGCTGACGTTGGCCCTCGAGGAGGGAGACACCTATCCGGTGACATAGTCTATTTAGTATTCTATCGATGGAGAGAGCGTGGATATCACGAGTCTACAACCATCATATATATACATACACGTATATATATACATATATATATATATACACACACGCCTAACTAGTGAGGGTCGATGGGGAATGAGGGAGAAGATGGCACAGCAGTACTGTATCGACAGTAGCACTGATACAAGTGCCCATGACAGATAGGCCCGTTCACGATGAGCGGATCATGACGGTCATGGTGGCTGGCGCCGGTGGCTGGTGCCGGGACGGGCGTTCAAGGCGGGCGGGCGGGCGGGCTCCGCTGTACCGCCGCGCGCGAGGAAAGCGAGAGAAGGGGCTGCGCGAATGACGAAAGACGATATCACCACCATGGTCCCGCTCCGCTCGAGTTGTCCTCTGCCAAACGCGTATATGATACGCGATGTCGATGACTGCAATGCGAGATAAATCAAATGTGGTGGCGCTTCGATTGTCGTGGCCGGGTCTGTGATATCGTACGCGTGTGCGCATATATGCATGTAAGGTAGACGTCAGTATTGCTGTGTGGCCTAGTGTTGATTGTATGTAGCGTGATTGCGGGAGGAACAAGCCTGCTTCAAGGTCTGTCAGGGCCGCCGGCCCTCGTAAGCTGCCCTGAAGTTGCCCACCAACGTCTCGGGTTCAATCGGATTGAATACCGTCAGCCGGAAATAATGTGGACTGTTCTTCCTCGTTGACACTGGCCCCCGGCTGCTGGTCCTTGCCGGCCGGACGGCTGCTTGTATGGCGCTTACGTTTCTGTTAGCAGCGGCTCTCGTCACGGAGCAGCTCAAGAACGATCGAAATCATGTTCGCGTAAGTGTGTATGCGTGTTGGACACTTGGAGTGATTTGATTTCAATTTATCGCCACCCACTCGACAGTGATCACCGTAGAGAATCATAACTCTCGCGATCTCGTTATGCAAATGGAGGATCAGCATAGAGCAGCATAAGGCGCGGGGGGTGGGTGGGGAGCCATCTCCCTATGCTGAGTCGATAGTAGGTGTCGATCATCGTAAAATATCGCCACGAAGCGAGACGAACTCGGAGACATCACAGTTAGATGGCGCTACGCGGCGAAGCCTAGCGGGTATATGACCATCCAACTGTGCGAACTCGGCTAACCGGCATGTCCCGTGTTAGTACTACATCAGCCACCAGTCGCCTATATATATATATATATATATATATGTAACTATATTCATGCTGGCGTGAAATTTATGCGCGCGCGCTTAATTGCAATGGCGCGTATGTGTCTCCTTACTGGTTAGCTTCTTCGGTGAAGTAGATCATGACGTGATATGACTTATCGTCGTCTGTCGCGGTATCCGTTCCGCTATCGTAGCTTGTGCGGCCGTAAGTGCAAGCGATTTCTGTCCATACATAGACGGCGAAGTGGGTTGATGCCTTCATTCGTTTCTAATAAATGCCGCTGTCGCAGATGTTCGAGTTAAACGCCACCGGATCGCGTTCAATAGCTCTGTTGTGGCGCTTACTCGAAGCGGCAAGAGCGTTTTTTCAGATAATTTTTTTAATTTTTTTGTTCCGGAGATACACACATTGGTATGGGTTCGGTCCCCACCGTTGCAAATTACTGTTTACGAGGGCGGTCCGTCCTATGAAGCAATGCCGAACGTGGTTCCGTCGACGTTAAATGCTGGCAGTGGGCTTTTAGCCCGGAAAAAAATTTACTTTTGACTGTTTGATTTTTGTTATTTGCTCGCCAATTCAATCACTCTTGCACACCTTAGCGTTAATGGGGAAATAAGAATCAACTGTGATGAACATCCGAGCTTCGGCCGGAGAGGTTTCGGGGTACGGTTCACGGTCCCGATGAGAGACCCAAGATGAGGAGTAGACTCACTAGACGTGATTGCATAGGCTTATACATGCGCAACTATAGCAGGTACATCTGGTAACGACCGTTACTCCTGACAGCTTAATTAACGTTGCAGCCAGGCGTAACATTATCCCATTAAGACGTTATTCAGCTTGAAGACAATAACAAACCCTACAGTCGAGAGCAGAGCCTGAAATGATTGATGTACGGGCACATGAGCACAGGACGCACACCCGACGAACCACATTGTCCGTTCCCAGCAGCATGGTATGTTCACCCGTGTGAACCCTCTCCCTGACGCAATATCTCTCATTTACGTCACGTTCCAATGCGCTTTTCCCTGTTTGTGATTCATCGATTTCCTCGTGAAGATCGTCATGTGATCAAATCAACGGCAATACACGCTCTCCCCTGCCATCGAAGTTACCTTCAGTCAGTCTTCAATGTTGTCGTCTCATAACAATGAAGTTGTCCGTTCAACAGACAACGAGACGGCTAACGAAACGCCTGCTGCTTCGAGCGCACGTCAAAGCTATTGACGCGATGCGAGGGAGAGAGGGGTGGTTTGTCTCGGATGAGTCATGCGGTGTCCATTATGCTTTTCTGCTGGCGGTAAGTGTCCGTCCGCGATCGATTTTCCTCGTTGCGTTGCAGGTTTCACGAAGGGAAAGAGGGGACGATTGCGACTGTGGGGAGATCAGGGAGCCTGTGTAAAATGTCGACCCCGAAAGTCGGCTTGCTAACATCAGTACGAGCAGCGGCAGGCTCCTAAAAGCCTTCAGCGGTCAGCGGCGACCTGAGCTTGTTTCTGGTTAAATATCAACAGCGTTTCTGGAGCAGAGTGAGAATTCGTTAGCTACGGGCGGAAACTGGCGTTGAGGGAAAACCGGAGAGAAGGAACGCTGCGACATTATTGTTGTGGGGTCGATGGGTTACGAAAAATGATTAACGTAATTAGCGTCGTCTCGAACAGCCGCACGAGGAGTGAGATTCGTTAAGCAATCGATACACATCGATTGAATCACTATGCTAGTGGGAATACTGTGGGAAATTTGGAAATTTATAAATGCATCTATTCTATGTTAGCCAAGCTTTAGCTCATTGTCGTACTGGTGCCACTGCTGCGGCGAGCAGTGAACGCAGACATGCAATTCGCTTACCATATAATAATTATAATCCTAATAGCAGTAGCAATAATAATAATAATAATAATAACAATCATAATAGTACTAATTATAATATTTATTCATACGTTGCTCGTTGAACGTTTGACCTTTACACCATCGGCGTCGGTCGGCGCAACCGCCACGAGCTGTTGTTGCTTACATCTACCGAGTGTCTCGTACCAGCAAGATTTCGCCCGCAATAATAACTGGACCCATAATAGATTCATCCGTGCATTCGCAACGGCAATGACAAACCACCCACATCTCTCTAGGCAGCCGTATCATTAGCTTGGGGCAATTATACGTTCGCTCGTTTGGCACCAATCTGATTAACGGCTCGCCTACTCAGACAAGCAACTATGAGTCGGGTCCCGAGACGGCAAGGATTCTCTGTTTGGACACATGCAATACAAAGCTGCTACTATTATTATTATATATCTATCGTTCACATGATACAACCCAATCGAGTGATTCAGGCTGGTAAAACGCTCTGCCAAACGCGACGCACCAATATTTATCACAACCACTAGTAATGATAATGATAATAATCATAAAATGGTACTACTGTGATTTTCGTCAAGTTTATACAAAAAGAAAAAATAAGTAAATTTTCACCAAAATGTATTTTTTTTCCAATTCATTTTTATGTGAACAAAAAAACAGCTATACATAGATTATTTCGAGTTTTACTCAAATACACTTGTGTCTCATGGGTAGTTAGTTATCAACGGCGTCATTTTCTTGTAAAGGCCGCTCAAAGTTAATTTGCGTCCTGCGTCGTATCGTGGTACCTACATTCTGCAAAAAAAAATAGATATATATATATATATATATATCCCTGTCTATGTCAACTGTATCGAGGAACCACCATGAATTCGCCGTCTCCAAGCTCAGCTTAATAATTGAACCCCATTTTTTTTTGTTGTTGTTTCTGAGCACGTTCATAGTTTCCTACATTTGACTCGTGCAAACAACCCATTTGGGAAGACGCTTCATGTTTGAACCGACTGTTTGACTACATCGGCCTACAATCAATCGGTTGAAAAACAAGCATAATGAATGATTGAGATCATTTATCGCCTATCGTTGCCCTACGATACTCGAGTAGTCGTTGTTGTAGTAGCAGTAGTAGCTCCTCTCAATTTGCATTTAAAGGGGTTGTCCGTCTTATGAAGCCTTATGCTGAAAACGATACCGTGGACGTTCAATGTTTGCTGTGGGTCAGCCCGGAAAATTTCTTTATTATAGTAGCTCTCAATGTATTTATTTATCTGGTCGAATTGACCAAGCCCGGGCCCGGGGAGTTGCCCGCACTCGTCACGCGTTCATGGCTCGACCTTGACTGGCTCCGCCAACGTGACACCATTCTGCTCGTTGAATACCCACTAGAAGCGGTGCTGCTGCTGTGGCTGGCACTGCCGCCGCCGCCGCCACCACCACCGCTGTGGTGGTCAACAAATAGCCTTGGAATGGAGCGCGGCTCTCGGATCGACGGACGGACGGACGGACTTACGTTCGTCCACCGGCGGGATCGAGTTTGTTTGTCGAAATGCTACCTGTCGCGGGCCGTCCCGTACTATAACGATAATATATGCCCATAATGGTTGTATCACACCGTGTAGATATGCTTTTCCTTGAAGTGGGGGCAGACTCTAGCGGAAGGGTCTCTGTTCCTCCTCGCCCGTGTATTGTTGGTTTGCCGTATCTAGCGGAGGCCGAGTTGAATCGGTGATTCGGTGTTTGGTGGTATTTTTAGAGCGGATTTCTAGGTTAGGTCCGGCTCGTGTCTACCTAAAGCAGTAGTATTGCTTTGAGCAAGGTATTTGAACGTTTTTAACGACATTCGCAAATACAAAAGGGAACTCGGTGGTCGCCATTCGCCCGAGCGGTGTACGGCCGTATGTGTGGCCGTTACGAGTGTCATGATTCATAGACCCTAGCTTAGGGTGTTGCCGGGACACATATGACTTGTGTGGGATTCAGGAGTCATTGACGACAACCGCGAAACTAGTTTTCGAGGACCGCGAACAGTGGATAGCCGGCGTAACTTGCGGACTTCGGTTCCCCCCGTACGAGGTCTTCCTTCGTCAGTAGTATTCGACAGCAGAAATGATTGTTATGTCGCGAGAATTGTATTCGGCTCACATGACGAACATGTCATGAAGATAGCTATTCACTGACTCGACTAGTTCCTTGTGTGAGTCAGCGGCGCGTTTGACCTCAGAGATGTTCCGCGTCGAGACAGTCCTCATGCGGAGTCGTCTGTTCACCCAGCTGAACATCCACTAATCAAACATTTAGCGATAATTACAAGCAAATAGAAATAGAGATGCCCAGAGAAAGAGAGAGTGTGTGTAGACACAACACCTGAGATAAGATCAACGATTTTGTTGGTTTCACTATTTCTCTGTGCGTTTTTGTTTGTATATTGATTCCGCAGCACGCGATCGGGTTCGGATCCAATACCCGATTCAGTGTAGGGTACTGTCAGTATAATTATAACTATTATAATGATTATTATTATTCTATTATTATGATTATTATTATCCATCTGTTTGTCCTGGCCCTGGCTGACGGTCGAGGTGGCCGTTCTGCCGAAATAGCAACCCGTCCACCGGGCGAGCTCGCCTTGCGCTACGCCATGCTTGACATTTGTGATGATTGTCTCGTGTAAATATTCCTCAACGACTGTTCCCGTCGCTCGTCCTCTCGGCTGATGGCTTCGCAAATGGCGCCCAATGAAAACGCCAGATCGCGAGTGGACAGCGATACACAGATCATTGCGCATCCGTCCGCACGGCCGAGACCCCCAAAAGCAAGCGAACACTGATAGCCACCACAGCCGATAGGTGACAGTAGACGGATATCCGAGGCAGCATTAGGTCCCCCACGAACAGCAAACGAATGGCGGAAATCGACATCGGGACCCGACGGGCTCTCTTTGTCCCCGCTGCGTGGCGACGTATATCGTTAGCCTAGGCGCGCATATAGCATCGCGGCTGATTATACAAACGACGCTAACGGTAGATATTGACTTGCGTGAATGAGTGCGAGTCGGTCGATGCGTCGTGTTGTTTGTATTTGGCCACGTTCGTTTGCTGATTAGAATCGCTGGGATCGCGTTGCATTGGAGGAAGATTGAAACTGTTGCCCGCCAGGCGGGCTGTCTCGCTCTCTCGGTTGTCGACTTGCCCTCGATGATGGTAGACACTATTGGTGGGCTTACGCGGAGTAGTGAGGTCGTTTTTTAGAAATATTACTGTTGAAAATGATCATAAAAATAATAATGATAATAATCATTATATTCTATAATAGTTGTTCATACAATGTTTTTGTGTGAGAACTTAAGGTAACTTAACTTAACTTTTTTTTAACCTAAAGTTCACGTCAACACTACATGTATAAGTCAGGGGACTCGGCTCGCGCTCGCAGAGTTGTCAATGTTTTATATTTGTTATATTGTATTATTTTTAACCAATGATTATATTGTATCATAATAATTGCAAATAGTTATCAGTTCGTTATCACGAAGTAATCGGACGGTCTCCCGATTGATACCTACTGAACTGTTATATACACCTACCATGCCCGAGACAAACAACTGTCTGCTATCTGTTGTCATCCGAAGGCACGTATCCCTACAGGAAGAAGATGTCAAGGGCTTGTCCAGGTCATGTCGTTTCGCCCACACCCTATTTCGTCCTTGTCACCTTACGAGAGGCCCATAGAGTTCGCTGGTTCGCTCTCGCCGCACGTGCCATAGGCTACAAGTCTGTCCTACTTATGTTTAATGCATGGGGAGCTGGTTGCACCGATTATACGAATACTTGCTGCGCGTATATCGTCGGCATAACAGGGACAATGGAGACTGATCAGTTGCAGCCGTGACCTTCAACAAATGGATGGCTGCAAATTGGCAACAGCAATTATCGTATTTATACGCGATGTGGCAGAGAGACAAGGGTTACTCAGGCGGGTAGTGCACTAATGTGATGATTCGCGAAAAAAAAAATATATATATATATAATCTTTATTTTTGGAGATTATGGAAATAATATCGATCTGTGAACAATCCCAGTGTGGGACTTCCAGACCCCATATCTAGATGTACATATCTGTTTCTCTCTTTAATATCCACTTATTTACGATAGCCTGCGCCAGCAGCGGATACAGAACCTATTTGGCACAGCCCACTCATCGCCGTGACATTAAGGCAATGCTCGAAATGACACTGCGTAATGCTGCGGCTACTGCTATGGGATGACACTCGAAGGAGACTCCAGCGAGATGGCCACCGGAATAACTGACCTGAACGACGCTGCCCGCCGCTTACCATGCATCTGCTAATGAAAACGAACGTGATCATGTGTCGCGGTCGATATTTGCGGTTGTTGACCAACCTCTCCTTGGTGCATTCCGCATGAGGTATTGTCGGCAACAATGCCGCCTGGAAGTCGTGGCACATAGCATCAGCCTTTTCATAATATCAGTTAGTTATGTCTGGCCACTGTGCACACAGATGCAGCGGCCTATACGTTATTGCTATTGTTGTTGTTGTGCGAAAATGATGACTCGTCGATTCATTCATTAGCAAAATAGTCGCCTCTGTCATGGAACTCTGGCTTCATCATTGTAACAGCTGTTGAAGCGAATTGGGTGGCTGCCAGATAACTGCAGTCGACGGACGTAGGTGGACAGCTCATAGACGCCGCATTCAGAGGACTGAAATCTCGTCCGGGGTTTCGAGAACAGCAGCAGAACTCAGCCATACGCGCGCTCCTTCTGAGGAGGGGGGGCATATACGGCTTGGGTTCGAACCCTGTTACCAAACGCTTTGGAGAACCTTTAGATTTCCTTATCATTTTTCTTTATATCTACGGGTTCTTGCTAGGTACGACATGCGTAAAAATAAAGCAAAGGTCGCCGTCTTTCGCCGTAACACCTAGAGGTTCAGATCCGAAACCTGTTACATGGGGAAGCTGAGCTGAAGCGGGTTGGGGGTCTGCTAACAGAACCAACAAAAAAGTACCCGTAATCACTTACTGGTCCCGCTGTTATTATACATTGCCAATGTCATTCCCTGCTGGAAATGGTGAGCCACTCGAAGGATGAACGTAACTCTTTAGGGTTCGTGTTTGCGCTGGGGATGTACCAGCCAAATCCACTCCATCGGATAGCCCACACAGGCCCAATAATTGAAGCTAAATATCAAGCAATTAACTAAGTTGCAGGGCAAGCCGTAAAGCATATAATGATGAGCATGTGTTTGGCAATCCAGTCCCGCTCCATAGATCGCAACGAGCAGTCGAACAAGACGATCCTAAAAGATTCAATTGGCTGGCCAACCCACCGGCCGGCTGGCGTAGCTACCCGATAATAATCACAACACTATTTCCAGTTGAGATTTACAACCAATCCCTATTTTAGTGCATGGCCGGACGGGCAAAACAGTGAAACGCATTTGGTGAACTCCTATTATCGGCCGCTTGACATTAAGCCCTCCGAGCTAGCCAAGATGTATCATCCATGACGTTTGTTTGCGTTCTCCGAAAAACTCATACGGCAAACTCGCGCGTCGTAGGCCACCGTCACTGTACTGTAGTCGCAACAACAATCAAATACTCGCCGCATTCTCATCGCGCCCCTGAAATCGATGCCGTCTACATCTCTCAGTGAAACGATCTCCGCCCAGCCGAACTCCGATATCTTACACATCGCTGTGTAACTAATTATATGTGCCATTATTATATTGTACACTGTAACTATTATTTTTGTTATTATTATTATTATTATTATCACTTTTTTACCACTATTACTTTTACGAGAATTTAAGCGTTGTAGAAGATTGCAGTCCCGATAATAAACTACACATTGAATCGTGTTGTTCTACCATTATTATTATTATTAAAGCAAACCTTACGCCTGGATTCCCCTCATATGTTTGTCGTGCGTTGATCCCAGAGACGCGCACGATTATTATATGGTGGATAATTACTTCGATCTGACCCGTGTTATTGCTGTGATCTAAAGCCGAAGCAAAGGTTCGGCAAAAGCATCCATCCATAACAACTATGTCTAATAGAAAGTATTGCATAGTATAGAAAAGAACCATCATAATAACCGTCATAATAGCTATGTGTATACGTATACACATATGATGATACTGTAACTATTTTAATTCTGGTCATCCGATGAGACAACAACAACAAAAACAACAACGACAGGAGCAGCAACAACAAGGTCGCGCTTCTCGGCGCGCCTCCTAATCGCCACCACCGCTATCCGCAACCGGCCGCGTCGACAAGGGCGGCTACAGGACTCCCATTCAGATAATGATGTTCACCAATCAGCGGCGTCTGATGCCGAGCGTTGAAGTAAACAGAGGCGATATGACGCGGTGAATCACAGCCAGAAATCAGATTCACAGCCAGATACACGCCTACCGGCGTCGACGGCGTTCCCTGGGCCGCTGGTATGGGTACAGACCATGCGCTGCGTCGACCAATGCTGCCCAATTGGCCAACACGAAACATGGCCAGCTGACTAGCTGACCAGCGGACGATCGGGTGGCGTTTGCATGTGGTTACATTTACGCTGGCTGGCTCGCTCGCTCTGAACGACGATTCGATGATGACAGTAAAGCGGGGATGCATTCGTCCTCAGCCGCTGAGGACGTTAACGAAACGGAGGCCGATGAAGGGTCGCGGGGCGGGGGAGGGAGCCTTCTCGTTAACTCGATGGTGGCGAGTTCTGCTTGAGTTGCTCGCACGCAACGGAAATAGTGGACATCGGTAACGCGTTTGCCATTCTCATAGAGTCGACATCGTGCAAGAACTATATATATATATATATATATATATGAGGAGAATTCTTCGGGGGGAGGTGTGCGGGGCGTCGTGACAATATTAAGCTATTGTTATTCTTGCTGACGGTTGGGAGACGTCTTGAACCAGTTGAGATATGAGGACAACCGGAGATGAGATTGTTTCTCATATATATATATATATATATATATATATAT
Source organism: Stratiolaelaps scimitus (assembly GCA_019614645.1). Lineage (NCBI taxonomy): Eukaryota > Metazoa > Arthropoda > Arachnida > Mesostigmata > Laelapidae > Stratiolaelaps > Stratiolaelaps scimitus. Next base: position 7,964,681 of record JABWDB010000012.1, read on the forward strand.
ATATATATATATATATATATATATATATGTGTGTATATTTCTTAATTACTTAGAACTATATATATATATATATATATATAGAATATAGATATGAATACAATCAATAGATATGAATACTAATCATCATTGTAAACTCTATATACATATATGAATATCTATTTCTTCAATTACATTCTAGCAACTTTTAGCACAGGTAAGATTACATTATGTCGTATGTGTCTCCGATGTTACACCTCATTAGGGTCAGCTCTGTCACACAATCCATCTATCTCATAAATATAGATACTATATTTTTAATCTGTAAAAATAAAATCCACCCATATACCATGCTGTAAATAGTACTGGATCCCAGCCATTGCATGCCTCCGGTTGTCTCCTATTAGCATTCTATAACAAATCGAAATGTGTATGATTTCTCTTATTTTTAGGTATATTAAATAAAGAGTTGTTTCTTTGTCTTGATTCATTAATCAAATTGTCTGTGCATCATTTGCTGTTAATAAAAGAAACACTTTATTGTCCTTCTATTTTACCCGCCATCGTGCGTATGCGTACATCGGTTTACCGGCCGCTCGAAAGATATCAGAATATCGATTGTATTCATTCCGAATCAGGACACCACTGTGACGGCGAGAAGCGATGGGAACTAGAAAGAAATTCGTTGAAATATTCCTCTCCTCGTTACCCCAACTCGAATTTGCTGTTTTCCAGCGTTCACGACAATTTGCCGTGCGCATGTGATCACCTGAGTGGACAGTGGCTCCGGTACGAGCCAGCGAGGTTTACCATGTTCTCGTCTGATCTTCGACGAGAAGGGCGGCGGCGGCGGTGGTGGTAGCGGCTGTTCGTTTCGATCGTCAATACGCGGCGGGTACGGGGCGGGTTTCGCCGCGCTGATCGTCTTGCAAATGTATTTTTCCTCTCGCCTTTGAAAAAGCGATCAGCCCATTCGGTCGGAACGCCCAATGGCGGGCGCTGCCCCTTGTTTTGCCAATGGGATTGGCAGTGATTCGTCGCGGAAAACCGCCCAATTCAGAAACTTTAGAGAGTCCCACTCTAAAGCCTTGTTCTCTCTCTCTCTCTCTCTCGGGGCGAAAACACGTTCGGGTACGCGGTTTTTGGTCGTTGGTGAGCAGGGGGCGAACGTCGCCGCCGCCGCCGCCGCCTTCCATTTCGTCCCGTGATTCATCGTGTTGTATGTATGCATAGCCGTGGTAAGGCACGACTGGGACGTGGCTTGATGGCTGCCTACCTGATTATGCAATGGAACGCATTTGACTGGAAAATCTTGTCCGAGGACGAATATAATATAGTAGGCGTTCTCCTGCTTGATCTCGTATCTCGGCCAATGCCGCTCGTTGCTGATTATCGATTATGCCGTTAATGTTTCGAGAAACATCACCCAAAATCTGGATCATTTCAGTGTCCTGGATCCAGAGATTCGCAAGGGACAGAAAAATGCTGGGCCAATCGATGTCAAGTAGTAGTACCACTACCGACGAGGCAGCAGCGGCCGCGGGAGTGACGCACACTGATGTATTTACTGTCCATGGTAGCCGTCCCTGCTAAGGCGGTATTCCATTATAGGCGCGCTCCGCAATCGTGACCTTGTGGGAGAAGAGATATTGGAGAGGCGTTATCAGTGTTCTGTTGATGATATTAATACTAACACCCTTGTTTCACATGCAGTTTGGTCTGGTTCCGGCGTCTGTCGACTGGACCACAGCAGTTGACCAGTGGTATAGGTGTGATCGATTACTTCTTGATTACCCTGAACGTGTTCGATCGAGAAGGAGTGTTCCGTCTAATCTTTTAGTAGATATTAGTTTTCACCTAACGAATGGTGTAGTTTGCCCTTCACAGTGGGGTTTGACACGGTTCTGAACAAATTTGTATACATTGTGCGCACATGATAAAAATCTATCGTTCAGCTCGTGAATTTGGTATCGAATAGAAAACCCGAAACAGTTTAAGCTGCATAAAGCATATACATGTTAGCTATGCCTAACCTAACCCATGCTAACCGTGACGTAGGTGACTTGCTGTTTCTGCGCCTTTCCGCCCGCAGACCGTCGCATTACGGCTACGATTGTAATAGTCAATGTAATTACTCCTTCCCACAGCAAGAGAAAGAGAGATTACATTGAAATTGATAAGATGCCGCTGAGGCAGAACGAACATTGATGCCTGATGATAGCTGCAGAAGTCATAAACATTGCTTCGATGGTAGACACAATACAAGTGTTTAGATACCTGTGCAATACATGCAAGGTTATTGCCATATTGAACTCAATTTTTGGATGAATGCGTTGGCGCGCCTTCTCCTGTGCGCGCGTACCGGTCCGCTAGCGCCTACCCGGCCTTAGGCCAGCCTCGAGTCGCCCTGTACAGATCGCCACCTAACCTATATATCTCTGTTTGAGACTCCGCTCCGAGCAAAATGGCATAAAAGAGCTGTCATCTGCAAGTTATCCGCATATGTGGTCGCTCGAAGGCAGGCGACTGTCTGGCGGCGGATGACGGAATCTTTATGACTGGGTGTTGCCATGTCCTCGTGCGAGTTCATTGAGGCCATCCTATCGGACTGCGTTTCTGACTAAACGATTTACCTTGGGGCCGTCTTAGCGGCCCGGCAGACGTGAAGTTGAGAACGAAATTTCTGTCCGAATCGTTGTTTCGAATAAACAGCTCGAGAGGAGGTCTATTTCGTGTCTGGTGCGAGAGACTTCAAGGGACGGCCGGTGAACGCCTCCTGAAACCCTGCTCGATTTAGGATACGACAGCGCGCCTTCAGATTGCGTATCCCCCATTGACCCACGTACTCCTGACGCCGAGAAGGACCTAACAGTAGGGACGTGGCCGGATCTTGTATAGCAACCCGTTGTTTACGATACATGTACATGATCAGAGGATCTGCCGCCATGGAATTGTTCGATTATTTACCCCTTTCTATGGCTACGCTCCATTAGCATGTCAACAAGCCGCAACACTCGTTGCTACTGCAATCCTTGTGATCGATAAAGGTTTCGCCTCTCGAGCCCGAATGGCAGCAGCAGCAGCAGCAGCGACAAGATCACTGACAGCAAGAATAGCCGACAGAGCCGGTAACAACAATACCTGGGTGAATTAGCACAAAAACAGCCATATGTGGTGCTTCCTTCCTAGTTTGCTACGACCTGCCAACAACCGATCGACTTGATCTAGCCTGCCAAGGCCGATTAACGAAACCGAATAGCCAGTTAGCTAGGACTTGGTCCCCTCTTGCCGGCTTGTACCACGACAGCCAAGCGATCGCATCACGGCGGTGGAAGGGCGGCTCCGCGGAATCTCCACGAGACGCGAGGACGAATTCAAGACGATTGCTGCTTCGTTTGCTACCACCCCAGCCGCTGTTGATCGTCAATTGCACCCGGTGGCAAGCGTCGTCTCCTGATATCTCTCCGTTGTTTGCTGCCAACGTCGCCGCCGCCGCCACAGCCGCCGCCATTACTAGTTGGTGGTGAGCGCGTCGCTGGATGATGCTGTCGAGTGCAGTCTTGCCAGCTAAGCCTGGAAGGTCTCCTGCGAGGGAGAGCGGCCGGCGTCTCTTCGATTTCGCACAAGGCAAAGCCTTCTAGCGTTCCTATCTCTGGCGGTCCATGCGTCTGCGGGTCGGTGCAGTGCTTTGAGTCGATTCGACGTTCTGGTCCTCTCGTTCTCTCGGTCTCTCTCTCTCTCTCTCTCTCGTCTTTCTCTATCGGTCAATCGAACAGGCGCTTCGTCAGCCAGCTTCGGCATCAACGAGTTGTGCCCCCCGCTGCTGGTGATGCCGCCGCTGGACTAACAAGTGGACGGGTAGGAGCGCGAAACAACGGCGGCGGCGGCGGCGACGGCAACATCCGCTGCATTCGTCAGCGATACTAACTTCGCGCATCGTCGAACGGCACGGCAAGCCAGCCGCTAGGGAAAGCGCTCATTGCCGGCGGACGGGTTGCAACGGCAGTGTGGCGGAGACGCGACGATCGAGGCTGTTGGAGAAATCAGCATCGAGCAGCTCAGCATGAGTTGGAAATATACCGCCGCGTTGCCGGCGGCGGCGGCGGCGTCGGTGGCCGCTCATTGCTGAGGACAAGGGCGTACTTGGCTGCGACACTGCTCGATAGGCTATGGCCCACTGACTGGTTAACCGATTTCGCGCTCGAGTGGCGACGACCCTCAGAGGAGCAGCTAGGAGCGATCCCCTCTTCGTGACGGCTCGTGAGTCCGTTGTCGCTCGCTCGCTCCCCTTGAGCGAAGCAACGGGTCTTCTGTCTGTTCGTTTGTTACCGCAAGGGGAAGCAGTGAGGCGACCTCGGCAATCTTTGATCACGAAAGATTTCTGTTCGATGGTCCTCACTGTCGGCGTGGATCGGCGAGGCGCGCGTGAGCACTCGACGCAGGAAACTTCGTCATGCTGGTGAAGAATATCAAGTGAGCGAGGCGAGCACATCCGGCTTGACTTGTATTAGACGACGCGTGCCAGATCGTCGGAGCACCGACCGTCTCCGCCGCTGCATCCAGCTGCAAGTAACCTTGACACCTACTGCTGCTGGTGCTGCCTGCTGCCAACGCGATTCAACCTGTCGACGATTACGACCGATTGGATATGATTACCTATTCCCGAATTTTCGCTGACGTCTAGGTCCGCTTTCGTGCACCCGGTCAAGCCGCGATCGGCTCAGCAGCGCCGCGCCGTGCCACCTATGACGCAGCCAGCCAACCGCGCGCACTGAACTTCAAACAGTGTTCGGCATCGTGTCCAAACAACGTTCGCGTGTGTGCCGTCCGCGACGATCCGCATCTTGCGGCGATCGGGGCAGTAGCCGAAACAGCGGCGGCAGCAGCAGCGACGGCGCCGTCTGCGCCAGCCGGCAAAATATTCTATATCGACTTCGGATCGATCCCAGAACTAAAGCAGACAACGAGGCCGTCCGAGGTGTGCAGGAAGGAGGGAGAACGCTACCTTCTCTGCCAACGGTGATAGACTTATCCGTCAGCGGCGGACGTACACACGAACGCACACTGGGGACGCACACATGATATCTCGCGTTTCGTGCGATTTCTCACATCTTCAGCTCACGCTGAAGAAGTTGATGCCGGCTTCGCCGACGTCTCCTCGAAGCCGCAGGTGGCCGAACGCGGCACGTCAGACCGCCTAGCTCGGGTGCTCAGGTGCCTCTTGATAAAGGTGCGTTCGTTCTTATCGACGTACAGAAACATTTGCGTGTGTGTGCGTGTGTGTCGGAGGCATCCCTGCCATGTTTGCTGCACATGTTCATTTGTTCATTGAGCGATAGCTTTTCGCGCGGAGATAACTAAGCAAAAATTGCGCCAACGCGCGAATTGATACGGTGGCTTGGTTCTATGATTGACGACTGATTGGCCGACGCTCAAAGTGCGAACCTCCTACGAACTGATTAGCTTCCCCCCGTCTTGCATTGACCTACCGTGAACAGACCCTGTGATCGCAGGCAGCTGTGGACATCGAGGAGTATCGTAGTACATCCAGTGCGATCTTAGCGGACGGGACGATGTCGTGTGCGAGCGGACTGCATTTGTGATTCACTATAAGGAAGCGATTGCCACAGCGCGATCAGCAGCAGCAGTAGTAGTAGGCGCAACCGCTGCAGAACGAGGAACGTCTTCAGCGACATTTGACGAGATAGCTGTGCCACTAAAGCATGCGATATCTAGCTTCTATGACTGCTACCATAGACCACTGTAGACGTGTGCGCGTATGTGCGTGTGTGTGTGCGCGTAACTGTGATAACTCGGGTGAAGAAAGCACAGAGCTCTGTTCTGACGATTCTGCTTGTGTTCAGTGTACTTCATGTTTGTTGTTGGTGCGATTCGCTACGGGTAAGGACATTCTGCTGCGTCGCTCATCTGTCCCGGTGCTTCGGGCTGGCGGATTCTATTTATCCTTCGCGCTCTCTTGAACGATACTCGTCCCGGGTGACGGCGCCGGCGGCGGCGGCTGCTCCCCCCTCTATTTCTTCGTCTGCATCAGCCCTCGGTTTCTTGAGGAAACGACACTAATCGCTTCGTTCAATCGCTTTACGGCCCGCGACGTTTTTTTTTTGCCATTCCGCAACGCCGGCGGACTGCGCCGCGACGACGACATCGATTGGAATACTCGCACGCGTTGCTGATATCCTCTGCGTTGACGTCAGAGATCGCCGCCGACGGAGGCGGCCATCAGTTCGACCCGATTCGAACAGCTGGTGACTCGAACGGTTGGTGGTCAACCCGACCCGTATCAGACAATCGGCCGTGTACAAACCGACTCGGCTGCACGAGCTCCTCGGCTAATCGACGTAACCAGCGAATACGTGGATGCCTGCTGCAGACAGGCAATCTCCACCATCTCATATGGGACGCGGCTGCTGAACGGTGCAAATCGTGTTAACAACGCCAAACACAAACTAATGCCTCGATCTCTCAACGGCTCCGCGCGACGAAAGAGCTGGATCGACCGACAGCTCCCTCGCCATCGAGCTGTGACGAGCGCTCAACGCGAGGCCGACAATGTGCGCCCCTGCCAACGTTGTTAAGCCCTTGCATTCGTCGTGCATCGTGGGTTACGGGGTGGTCACACTGCGCGCATGCACTCGCTGCTAGCGGCACTGTCAACAAAAGCCAGCAATTGTGTGAGCGGATATGCAAGCTGATGGAGCGAGCGCAGCGTCGAGGAGGTCAACTGCGCCCGTGAAACTGTTGGTGCACAGGTGCCGTTTCTGACGATTGGTGCAGGCTGTGGGAAGCGGCGTGCGTGCGTTCGTAGACTGTGATCGTTCGCCATCACCGTAGACTGCGCTTCCCTTTCTCGTCCTGTTGATGTCAGGCCACTTCACGTCGATGTGCTAACCCCCCTCCGTGCTGGTGGAATAGAGCAGCGAAGCGGGTGGAGCCTTCCGTCAGCGGATTCACATATATGAATCTATATACACACACACACAAACACATGCACATACATAGAGGCAGATACGAACAAACAAACAAACGAATGCCAACAACATAAACACTGGAACGTCTCAGAGAACAGAGACCTCTCTCTGTCTCTCCCTCTCTCTCTCTCTAGCTGTAACCGAAGTGGCTCTGTGGTACACAGTGCATAGGTTATGTAAAAGTCGGCTGGCCGGTGGCGTTTTGCACCCGCTAGATTGGCGGTAGATCGAGCTCGCGTCAACGTGAAAATCCTTTCTGGGACGTGACGTTCTCACGACGGCCCCACAAAGGGGATCATTGGTTGGCCATCGAGCGATTTGCGTTTCTAGCAGTGGTCAGTCTGCTGCTGCTGGTGCTTCTGTTGCTGGTGCTGCTGCTACTGCGGCGACGGCGGGAAATTAGCAGCGAGCAAGTGCCTAGTGCTGTTAATCTCCTCTACCTGTTGTGGTTTGTGTATCTTAATGTACTGACGGTGGCGACGTCTGCAGTTGCGCCCGTTTCTCGGCTGCGGCGATTCGACAACAAAGTGTGAACAGCGGGGGGGTCACTGTACCCTCCTCTGCCAACGTCGGCCGCCCACACACAGCCGAATGATCGGGCCATCGAGCATCATCGGCGATTGAAACTGTTCATTCGGTTTCGCTGTGGCTAACTGCAGACGCGAGTGAACACTCGCGCGCGGGCACGCGTCGACGCGTGTAGCCTCTGCGACCTCACCTACGTCGGACTGGAGCTGCCTCGCCTCGTTTACGATCAATCGTCGCTGCCGACAACGGCAGCGGCTGACGAGGACGCTGCCGGCAGAGGCTGACAAAGGCTAAGCCCGGCGTTAATTAGCGGCTCAAATGATAGGAGTGTAATATCCTCTCCATTCGTACGGATGTCTGTATGTGCAGTACATTCGGGCAATGTCAAACGGCTAACGCAGTCAATCGCAGTCGATCGACTCAGTGGCCATTTTCATTCGGTTTGTCAGTCAGACATTGGGGAACGGCAGCAGTGGCAGAGGACGGCGTCAACGCGGTGGGGTGCCACATTTAGCAAGGTAGACGCGTTGTATGTAGGCTATCTAGGCTTGTTGGATCATCGAATAGAGTTTGGTCGCCTGCAATTGGCTGGTGTTCGATTGAGTTCAGGGAAGCTTGCTGGCCGACGGTGGCCGGCCCTAGGCTAAAGGCTGTGTGCTGTTGTTGTTGTGCGGCGGTTGGAGGCAGCTGGTAGCGTGTACGTTTACAGCAGACGTCGCTCATCTCCAACGTCGATGATACCGCAGCAGCAGCAGCAGCAGCAGCAGCAGCCGCTTTAGTTGAGCGGATTGAGGGTGAGTGCAAGACGGGCAGCACGAACGAACTCGGCCCGGCTGCATCGTCCCTCTGCATGACGCGAATCCCGTCCTGCTGTTGTGGAAACCCGCTTGACAGAGCGACGCTGGCTCGGCAAGCATTGACATCGTTTGCAGGCAGGCTCGCTGAGGCCCTAAACGTGGGTAGGACCAGTGTTCAACAGGTCCTAGAAGAAGCTGTCTTCCTTTCCAAGCATAGTGTATAGTGAGTGATTGCCGAGGAAGACTCTTCGCGCCTGCCTAATTGGATTGATTGACTGATTGATTGATTGATTGACTGATCGATCAGAGGGGTCACAGGTGATTTTTCTATGGTGCTACATTTATATGCAGCGAATTTCTGTTCATATGCAAACGTGCAAAGTGTGCGCGGAAAATCGAATTTCCTTCGCGGCGGAAATCTAGAATAGCGACTGTGTCAATTGAAGATCGTGGCCGTAAACACCGCCTGCAAACGCCCATAGGCGAACTCCTATGTAACTCGGACCCTGCACAGTGCACAGTGTCGGCCAGCTGATACTATATAATGTAGACGAGGTATACATGTATATGTATATATATATATATATATAAATATATATATATACATATATCAGCACGGATACAGTCCACGGCGGATTGTCTAAACGTGAACAACGACTGGATGAGGCGAACATCTACCGCAGCTATTACTAAAATAACAACAACAACAACAACTAGACGCTAGCTGTCACAGCTGCATTGGTTCGCGGCACCGAGGAGCAGGAGACTGGCACATCCAGCGAGAGATTGCAGCAACGAGCTTGGAGTCAACAACGACAGGAATACGTCGCGACGTCAACCGCGTTCGGTAACGTCCACCGAGGGCTCACGGACATTTGTGAAGAGTCGTGGAAGAGAATCAACCGAGCCCAGTCAGACCGAGTTGACGTCGACTTTTTACACCGATAGCAGCAGCAACAGCAGCAGCGTCACTGACGCTCCGTCAACTCAGCTTCGGGGCCAGTCGCGAATCGCCTGTCTCCTGCCGTCGTTACCGGCCGACAGTGCGAGTGAACGGGAGAGGATATCGTCAGCTATATATCGCCTGCTGCTTTTGCCGTCAGAGTGTGACTGTGTGCGGAACTTGCTATCGACGAAGACAATAACAACTTTGCGAGCGGCAATAACAACAGCAGCAACAACAATAACAACAACAGCAACAATTGCAACAATAGCAGCAACAACAACAACATCAGCAGCATTCGCAATAATAGGCGGGTCGCCGCCGCGGGTGGGCAATCAACGTTCACAGCGAAGACAGTCAGCGTCGCCGGCGTCGCTTGAGGAAGCCCCTCTCGACGGCGCTTAGAAGGAGTACGGAATACAACAAGTATATATATACATTATATATATATATATATATCTATCTGCATATATATCTGCCGGCTGTCTGGAGTGTTTCCTTGTCAGCGATCCAAGCAAGTAACGAAGCCAGAAATACATGAAGAGTCGGAGAGGGTTGCTTGCCCCTGTGGAGAGCAGCGCTATTCGCATGCACCAGTAGACTAGAAGACGTTTGGTGGCAACGATCGTAGTGGTGACTTTGGTTGTGGTGAACGTATTACTGCAGCAGCTGCTGCTGCTGCTGCTGTCATTGGGGCTGCCACTCGGGCAGGTTGTGCTTATTCGCGCTCGTGGCCGACTTTGACTAGCTGCTTCGCATCGGCCTGGCCGCCGGTGGTGGCGACGACGCGCGGTGGCGGCGGCGGCGGCTTCTGCTGTGACGACGAGCAGTTGAACGTCGACGGTCAACGTTGAACGCCGCAGCGTCTCGGCCTCGCGGCGTTTGGCCGTTCGCTTCGAGCGGCCGCCTCTGTTGGACGGCAACGCCGCTCAACGGCAGGCGTACAGGCAGAGTTCGTCAGGGTCTCGCCGACGCTCGGCCGGACGGCGATCGTCAACGTCGTCGCTGAAGTGGGAAGAGAGAGAGAGAGAGAGCTGTTGGGCTGCTCGCAGCGGACTAAAATCGTCGACGTCAGGGCAAACGCGAGCGGCAGGGATCGTACCGAATCCGACCGAGTGAGACGGCTCGGCCGAGTCGTCCCTGGACATCGTTGCTGTGAATGACTCGGCTTGCGACTCGACTGCTGACTGCTTACCCACTGCTGTGTTCGGTGTGCTCGAAGCGTCGCCGGCAGGCTGTCCTCCAGTGGCGGCTGAATAGCTTGACCGGTCGCTCGTAGCTCTGTCGTTTGGATATGATATCGGTTGGCCTGCGTGAACCTGTTGATTTTTTCATCACCACCGGATGAATTCGTTGGTGGCTTAGTGGGTGGGCGGGCGGGAAGGAGCGGTTATTGCCAGCTGCTCCCAGTTTACAGCGAAGTGTTCGCGGTCAACTTTGTAGCGTGAATGAGTAGATTTCAAGTTCGACGTCGAAAGAGCAACGCTCAGATCGTTGTTGTTGTTGGTGTGGTCGTGCAATCTCCAGTGTTGCAAGTAGAGCTTGTGCTGATTTCGGGATCGTGTGTTTGCGTATGTGTGTCCGTGTGTGTGTGTGTACGTGACTTCGACGTGACGCGTTTTGTCTGAAATTTTTGTCTGCAACGACAAGGGGCAAAAATAGAGACCGCATCAAAATGACGAACACAGCCGACAGTGATTTTGACGGCGATACGTGGATGGCGGCCGCTTCGCGCTGGATCGGCTACGTCGCGTTAGCTTGGGTCAGCTGCCTGATCTATCAGGCCAGCGGGATCTCGATTTCGGAGCTGCTGACCAAGCTGCTCGAGCGCCGAAAGACGGGTACGCCACAGATTCGAGTCATTCCGGCCACCCCGTCAGTGCCGGAGAAGAGTCTTGACGAGCTGTTTGCAGCGTCTGCCAGTTCAGGCCAATCGCCGGCCAACGATAGCAGCAATAACAATGGCACCTCTGCTGACATCGCAGTGGCCTTAAATGGACAGCGTTCGACTTCGGCCGTGGTGCGTGCACCAGTGAAGCAGAACAAATCCGGCTTTGTTTTGCATTCGCCAAATCGTGCGAAAAATACGCAGGCCACTCCAAAGGACCCGACCGTCGCCACCGATGAGTTAACAGGCTCAGCCGGTAGTGGCTTTGGTCACGAAGATAATCCAGACCATAAACAAACACAGCAGCAACAGCAGCAGCAGCAGCCGCAGCAGCAGCAAACAGCAAAAATCGATCAGTCTCAGCCTTCTCTGGAGCAGGCCTCCGAGCCGGCGTGTTCAGTGACGCCTTCGCCGGCGATAGCGACCCAGCCGTCGCCGGCGTTTTCGTCGGCTAGCAATGATGGTGCTGATCAGGAGCAGGAGTGTGGCGATCAGCTCTGTGATCCCGCCAACCGTTTCCACGTGACCCGGTGTTCCTTCTCGGTCGACAAGGCCACCAGCTCCGGCATGCCCATAAAGCTTCTCACTCCCGAAGACGTCTGCCCACCAGGCACGGTCATCGCGACCGACTTGACTTCTGGTAATGATAGCACCAGCAGCAGCAACAACAACAACAATAACAGTAACCACAACAACAACAACAACAGCAACAATAACAGTAACAACAACAACAAACATGATTATAGTCACCCACAGCAGCTGCACGCGGCTATCGGCGGCGGCAGCAGCTGTGATACTAACATAGTAACCACCATAGAAGAAACAGAAGTAGCTCTGCCCGACGGTGATAATCAGGCATCATCATCATCATGTGCAATAATAACCACAACAGCAATAACTACAGCAACAGCAATAAATGGCTTAGCGTCATCGGATAACGTGTCAATGTCGATTGACGCCGACAAGGGGCAGAGCTGCATCGACACTAGCAACACGCGCAACAACAACGAAAACAACAACAACAACAACAACAACGAAAACAACAACAACAACAACAACAACAACGAAAACAACAATAATGGAAACAACAACAATAACAATAATAGGAGCAGAATATGCGACGGCCACATCAACACTCACGACGTGAACAACAAGAACAATAATAACAGCAGCAACAGCAACAACGCAGAACTCAACGATTCTGCCGTTCGAGCTGCCATTGCTTATAACGAGAATGCCGGTGAACGAACGGCGGCAAGTGGCGGCGGCGGTGGCGATCAGCCCTTGATCGACGGGTTTGGCCGGGATGGCATACGCTCGCCTCCGCTACCGTCGCCTGATCATAATCACGCCTCTTCTAGCAGCAGCAGCAATAACAGCAGCAGCATCAACGCTAACAGCAACAACAAAAATGAAAACAACAACAGTAAAAACGACCCTGCTAGAATGACTGCTACGAGAGCTACCAGTGCCGCTGACATCGCTGTTGTTGCAACAACAGCAGCAGCAACAGGAGGCGCAGCCGCAGATTGTACTGCTACGGCGGATACAAGGACGGTTACGGACACGTCTAAGCAACGGGTGGTGCTGTCGCCGCCGCCGCCTTCGGACAGCGTGGACACCGTAGACGGCGCCGTCATGGTGACCTCTCACCAGTGCCGCGGATACACGGATAAAGACGCCGGCAAAGGAGCACGTTCACTGCAAATAACACACCGCCGCACTGACATTGACGAAGCACAACAACAGCGACAACAACAACAGCAACATGCACAGCCACAACAGCAGGAACACCAAGAACATGCAGGCTCCCAGCTGCGAGAGCACCAGCAGCAACGGCGGCCGCCACCGTCGCCACCGCAACAACAAGAACGCGAGAGCGAAGGGCGCGTTCATTTCCGAAGTCGACCATTAAACTATACCCACTCTTACTCTTCTCAGAGCCGTAGAAGCCCTGGCGGGGACGATATCGCCGACGATATGGCCACCAGCAGCTGCAACAGCCGCAGTATCAATGGCGAGCCCGGCCGTGGCAGCGCCGTAGGCATTCGTCAGCCGGCTCTCGAACGACCCGGTGCGCTGTCATCCGGCGCGGCTACGGATCCCGCCAGCGTTGCCTCTGCCGGGCTCTGTTCCCCTGCTCTTGTTTCTGCTACTGCTTGTGCTGGCCCCGTAGCCACCGGCCGGAAGACCGGAGGTGACCCGCTTCTGGTACGGATGCTCTGCGATATCAATAACGTCGACGAATACTATCAGCTGACGCGGAAGGTGAGCGTAGACGAGCCCTGGCCCATCCTTGGTCCGGGTCTGGGCTTGAGGGACACGCTCGACTCGGTCAGTGGTCCCGCTATCGGCGGAGCGGCACTGGGAGGAGTTCTGTTGAGCCACAGGCCGCAAGGAGACAACGACCCGTCGAGCCTCGTCGGGAACAGTGATGACATCAGTGGTGGTGCTGGTGGTGATGGTGGCTCTACCCCTGCTACTGCTGCCATAAAAGCTCATAGTGTTACCCGGGGCCAAAGTGGAGGTGGTGTAGACTCGAAAAGTGCCCCACCGCCTGTTAGTGCCGGATCTGTCCGTGATGATGTGACGGCGTCTCACGCGATTGCCGACAGCGAGGACAGGTTACTGTTGTCGGCCGCCTCGTCGCCGAAGGCCTCGCCAGTGGCGACGGCGCCTGTTGAGCCAGCGATTGAAAGTCGGCCCGGCCACCCCCGATCGAACCTGTCGAAGCGGGCCACGATTCAGGAGGAAAGTGACTCACTGGCCTCATCGAGCGACAACGACGACGACGCTGAAGTCGCCGGCGTTCGAGGCTATCGGGCAGGCGGAGCCGACGAGGTGGACTCCGGCGCTACAACAAACGAAGAAGTCACGAAGACCCGTTGGCTACCCGACTTCAAAACGCCACCCCGGCCCGCGAGCATGTTTCGTGACAGCCGCCTCGATCTGCACGGAGCGTTCGAGTCAATGGACGCTATCCGTGGCGATAGCAACCGCAACAACAAATCGGGCAACGCCGACGAGTCGAACGACAGCGAGGGGGGCGGCGGCGGCAGCGGCAGCTCAACAGCGCAGCTGCACGTGATCAATGTCCTCGATGGGATACTGTTCCAGAACGGCGGGGAACGCCGAGTCCTGCCGACGTTTGAGAGTGGCGGCGGCGGCTACGAGATGGTCTATCGGGACAGACTGGAACGGCTGACCGTCGGTGGGACAGACCACAGTTTCGCCGAGCCGCGCTCCGGCTCGAGCACGCCGGACAGCGCGCTGCTGCGGAGCAGAAAGCCGATACGCGAGGAGGAGTTCAACGATCTCTTGCCGCCGCTCAGCCCTGATCCCGGCTACGATTCGTACTCGGAGCGATTGCTAGCGAGTCCCGACGACTGCTTCGAGCGGTCGACGCACTCATTGGCGCGGTCAGCGTCACCATCGCAGCTCGGCGTCATCGCCGAGGAGGACGAGCCGGACAGGCCGCGATCCGCGCCGGTTCCGTCGACGGCGGAGCGATCAGTGGGCTATGACGAGGCGGTCGCCAACGGGAACGTGGCGAAAACAACGACAACAGCATCAACAACACCACCAACGGCAACAGCAGCAGCGAGAGGACTACCAGCAACACCCGCACGAAATCTCTCTGCAAGAGACAAGGGATCCACCACCGACCATTCGACCTTCGTGAGTCAGCTGAGAACGAACCTCAATGCGACTTCTCCGACAACGAATGACTTCAATGCGGAGTCCCACGCTGAAGTAGGAAGCACCATCACCAAAGACGCCACCCAGGTGGCAAGTGGTAACCGCCAGATGAAGATCGTCGCTGTCGAGTGTCCCATCGCCACCGGAGGCAACATCGCGGATGCATCCGATCCACGAGTTTCAACGGGTCGACCGGAGGTGGAGGCGACCGTCGACGATGTTGAAGTCATGGTCAGATTATAAGCGCGTTGTTCTGCTATATATTTACCTCTTCCTTAAATCCAACCCTTCACCAAGATGCTAGAGAGACAAAAGAAACGAAGAAAAAGAGAAATATATATATATATATATATATATATACGTATATATAACACAACAAAACGTCGACGTCATTTCGTCTGTAGGCAGGCGACTTTTCTGTGATTCCTTTTCGATGTTCGGCATAGAAACGCATGAACGCGCACCCCATCAATATGTCGCGCAGAATGAGTGTATGTCCGTGTAAACGGCAGCCGTTAATGTTAACTTTAATGGCTTAACCTACGATTGACGACAGATGATGAGAAAACAGCGGGGGAAGCGGAGGCTGTTGGTGCGATTTCCTCTGAACATAATAATGATTATTAAAATAATTTTAATATTCCAATCGCCTGGATGGCGTTTCTGAGTTATTAATATATATATATATATATATATATATATATATATATATATATATATATATATATATATATATTTATTTATATATGTGCGTGCGTGTATGTATCGAAGTGTACTCCTCTGTTTTATTGAGCAGGGCATACTTTGAAGGCTTTATTTATCTTACAATAATCTTACTTTCAAAATAGCCACATGAATATGAATGTCTATAGCGAGAAGCATCATGGTTTTTATTGTTCACTTTGTCGCCTCCGAGCTACGCATCGTACGTCGCTTTGCAGCAGGAGATGGATATATAGTAGACGTAATTATTTGTGGTGTAACGTTTTTTGCGTAAACACAAAAAGTCGACAACGATGTGGAGCGACCTCAAAGCCTCGCTCGTGTTTTTGCCGTAGTGCAAGCCGCACCAAGCTTTTTAATAGTCACACACAGAAGCGAGTTGCTGTTAACATAAAATACAACGGCGAGCAGTCAACAAGATAAAGTGCATCATATATATATATATATAGAATAATAAATACTTTTGAATGATTCAAAGTTCAAGATAAGTGCAAGATAATGCGTAGTAATATATAACCGAATTGACGCAGTGACGTTACTCCGAAAGATGTGATGATGAACTTTTTAAACTACCTGACCCCTCTGATTTATGGGGTTACATATATATATATATATATATATATATATATATGGACGTTACCGTTTAATATGCATCCATTTCATATCATAAGGAGATAATTTTAAGAGGTGCTAGCACAATGATGACCCAACCGAGGCAGGAGAGATCAACAATAAAACTCAGCAAGGTATAATTTATCTATTATATATAATAACACAAGAACGCGATGAATAAAAACGAAAATGAAGCCTTTGCACCGCATCGAGACGATGTTGTTCTAAGTTGCTAGTTCCTTATGGGCAATGCTAACGGTCGCGGCGGGAAGCTGTTCTACATAAATATTTATATATATATATATATATATATATATATATATATATATATATATATATATATATATATATATATATATATATATATATATATGTATATATGTTTGTGACATCATCATATTTGCATGCCACAGACGTGTATTACATGTATGGATTGCAATGACGATCTAGTTTTTGCTATTCTGCCGTATAAGGATGACGGATAAGAAGGATTATACTCGAGGAATCGCGGGACAGGAAGAGACCAAAGGCTGATGTGTTTGCTGATAGCGAAGCAGGAGCGATTCGTGTTCAGTGGCTATGAATTGGAAAGATTGACGTCGTCTAAATGCCGGGAGCACGTACGCGTTTCGAAGCGTCGTTATAGAAATCGCGAAATCGTTGATAAACGTTTGTCGGTCACCAGCTGCTGTGAGCGAGCGAGCGATGGCTAAATAAGCAAAAACGTGTGTGCGCATAATGAAAACACGACGATATGATGGGGTTTCTTTTGAATGTGTATGTGTGTGTGTGTGTATGTGTCTCATGGTGGGAGATGATTGGGTTATCTTTATTTATTTTGTGTTTATTTGATATTTTGCTTCTACCGTTTCGATGGGACCTCGACGAGATCGTGTTGGTGAGCTTGACGTCTCTCAGCAGACGTTAAGCAACTCAAGTTTGTTCGTGGATGATACGGTACAGCCGCCGTATGCCGATGGCCGCGTTCAGCTACAGCTGGAAATGTTCAATCATTCAATTTGCACTATTTAAGGCTAAATTCTCGTAAATTATCACCATCCTTCACAGTGGTTTGGCGGGAGACGCTCGATTGAGGGAGGTGGCGGCGGCGGCGGTGGAGGAGCCAAATTGGAAACTCGTTAGGGTATTCGTCCTAACAACAATTTCGCTCAATTGAAAACTCAGGAGAGAAAACTTCGGAAGCGATTGTCGCTGTCGCCCCGGATCGCCACCGCTCGATGTTAGCGTTCGGTCGATGTTAGAGCCGGCTGATTCCGCGCATCTACAGAAGTTTCATCGCGAGCGAACGCTGTTGTAGCCGCCACCACACGCTGATCGTACGATGTAAATGGATTCGTTGCTGATTATGTAACACACCGGTAGATACACATGGACACACACACATGCGTATCTGATTCAGCTGGCATGTGATGATAGCGGAGATATCTGTTTGCCATGCATCAGCTGTGTCAGCCAGCCAGCGAGGCATTGGGCAACACTTGCACTAAGCGTCTGCTCATATCACGATTATATAAGAATCATATCGAACGACGATCAGAGAGGAGTTCGTAATTAGTAAAAAAAAAGTAGGTACCCCAGTGCGCAGTGTTCTTTCTGGAGTTGGAAGGTACTCCGCTGTCGCTCCGACAGCCGCTAGGAGGATGAACATTTAGAGAATCCAGTTATTGCTAGAAACAATATGTATGATGTGGATGCAGGAAATAATCATGGAAGCGCGCCTCATACAGAGATTCGGGTCGGCGGCAGATACATCTACTGTTATTAGTATTTGTATGAATTATTGTTATCATAATAATAATTATTATTATCATTATGATGATCGAGTCGCATTATACACGACTCTTTACGTGCTTATTATTGAATTGACTCTTTTTTTTGTCTTGCACTAAGAACTGACCGCAAGGCCCGATAGCCCTCTAGAGTATGATTATTTTTAAGCCAGGTTAAGATTTCTGGGAAATGTGTACGCTTGGACGTGTCAAAGTGCTCCAGGATTACGTCCGGAACAGACTTGGATTAGGACGAATTACGGCTGTGCGATGGTCGGGCTGCAGTGGATTGCAACTGATAGATTTTAGCCTTTTTTTTTGGTCGTATTTGGTCCACGCCGGTCCTCTTGTGTCCTATCCGGCTACTGATACGATATCTCAATGACATCTACGATGTTGACATCTTTTTGGGCACAGACGCTTTCGAAATAGGTCGTACTGGCAGGAAGGGTTTCTGCAAAGTCTCTCTCTCTCTCCATACCCGCATGAATAATTCGGTTAAATATTTTCAATGTAAAAAATATATATTCACCTGTATGAACTCGTTATTTTTAATGTAATAATAATAAGAATAACAATGATAACCTTGATTACGACGCCTGTCTTTCATCTGACCCGCACAGACAAATTAGTTATCGGTGTTTATTAAGGTGTCCTCGTACTTCGTAAAAGCTTCGGGAAATCCTTCGCTCAGTAGGCGATCCTCCCGTCCACTGGAACCGGCCGTTAGCCTCGATAAACTACGCCTCACTGCCATTTGCCTTCTATCTATATATACATTTCCTTCAGCTATAATTGACACAATATCGCCCCACCCAACCCCCACACCATTAGTGTGCTCCTTGCCCGTCTCGCTGCTCGCCACGCGAAGGTCCTGCCGCGCATCGACACTTCACCCTCAGCGTCTCCAGCTTCGTAATCCTTTGACTAATTATTTGCCCTCGAGCGTAGCCGTTCACCTTTCGCCGTTCGACAGCCAGCGTTCGGATTTCTTTTGTCCCTGACGTGCGTTCTCGTGGCGAGCGAGTTTCTTTGACAGCCGACGGGTGGTGTTATTCGAGCGCCGGCTGGCTGGCAGCTGCTATTATACTTGATGATCGCGACTAGCCGAGACGAGATGTAGGGTGAGGTCACGTACCGCGAGCGAGCCTAGGATGCGGGGGGTGGGATGGGACCTTGGAATAGGTTTTTGGTTAGGTGCGGGACGACTTCGCCGTTGCTCTGGACGAGGTTGGCACGATCCGTAATGATCCGCATGACATCGCGAGCTTCTCGGAAATCCGCCAGCAGTTTTTGGCGTCGACGACGCCGGATTGATCGATCGATTACGCTGCTTACGCTTAATCCCCGGAAAAAAACGGGGAAAACGTTTGGACCTACGGCGAACAGCGATGAATCGGCTCGCAGAACAATGCGTGGACGCCGCGCAGAGAGAAATTCGGTCTAGTATTTTTTATATATATATACAGCCATGCTTAATTAAGCATTATCCATTAGTACGGCAGAGACAAGGAGAGAGAGAGATAGAGAAACCGCAGGGCCACAGATAAGCAATACCCAGAAGAGTAAGCGAAATGCAATCGTGTGAACCGTATCTGGCAAAATCGTCACAAGCGGCGCAGCGCGACGCCAAGCGCACCGTACGCTCGCGCACGTTAGGCGACATGGCCGAGGGTGCAGGTAAGGTTTATGATTGAGGGCGGACGTCGAGCTGCCCAGATTCGCGTACACTGGGACTGCTCATCGTTGTGATCTGTTATCCGATCGTCAATGGGCGCAATGATGTGTGAGTGTTAGCCTATGTAGTTGCCGGCGTCGATTATCCCCCGCCGACTTACACCGTTTGTAAATGCCAGTAGATATCGATGAGCAGCTGCCGGCGAGCGCCGTTTGTCGACGAAACCGATCGAGGCTGCTTGTAACAACTGTTCCGATAAGCGGCATCACTGCGATTCGATCAGCTTTCAGCGGTTGCCTGAAATTCAATACAATGTGTTAGCAAACCACTCGGCAGCAGCGGGCCGCTACCCTGAGATTCGCACCACCTCGATGAAAACGGCCGTTTCTTCTATGTTTATTTGCTGTATCGCGGCGATTGTCGCGCATGCGCAGGGCGAAATCTGCGCAAGACGTCTGCGCGATCTTCACCTCGCGCAGGATCGATCGGCGTCCTTAGGTGCAGCCGCTACTCCTAAGGATGCACAGCCAGCAAACAACGGGGCAGGAGTCGCGCACAGCCTGTGCCATCGTATCCTGTATCGCAGAGCGCTCGTCACCGATGTTTGGGACAGCGGCGCTGTATCGACGACCGCTGACGACTCGGAGCAGTCGGCAATCGGCGAGAGACTTGTTAGCTGCCGGCAATAGTGCAATGCGAAGTGTGGCGGCGCTGGCGAAGCGTAGCTTGCTACCCCCGGGGGTTCGACGGTGAGGAGGAGGGCGTCCAGGAGTGTGTGGCTGACCTCCACCAATGGAAGGGAAGGGCCCGCTGCTGGCGGCGGATCCGCCGCTGGCTGTGCCAGATACTTCACGCCGCTGGTGGGGCGAGAAGGAAGCGCTCCACTTGGCAAAGCGGAGGGAGCACCGCGCTGAGCCGGGACCGAGGGGCGGTGGGGGGGAGCGGGGGTCTTTGGGTTGAGTGCCTGCACGAAGACGAGGAATTGGCCACCACCCCTTGGTGAGACCCTCTCGGGGGGGGACGGGTTGCTTTCGGAACGATGCAAAGCCGCCAGGACGGCGCCGGCTCCATACACGGCTCCATCAGCCGCCGCCGCAGCGGCCGCTGCTGTTAGGTGAGGGGAACTCGTCGCCGCCGCCACCGCCGGCGCCGCTGAGAGAAGCTGAGGGTGCGCGGTTGTCCGCCGGCTCGAGAGAGAGAGAGAGAGAGAAAAAGCGAGCAATGAGAGCCTTGGGGCTAGCTGTCTCTCCAGCGTCCGAAGCTAAACTGCAAGCGTACTCGAGCAAGCCTGGCGCGCGGGCCTGCTCTGTCCGGCTTCCCCCGTACTACTACCCTATGTATTGTGCTGTGTTGGTTAGACACTGGAGTGGCGCTGGTGGTGGCTCACTGCGTGCGTATATGTCTGTGACCGGCCCCTGTGTTTGGCCTCGTACGTGTCCGTGCCACTGGGAGAGCTATAGCCAGTTAAGCGTACGCAGAGCATAGTGGATAGAGAGGGACCGCCAAGAGAGAGAGAGAGAGAGGGAACAGGGACGCCAAGGGGCTCCCGATTCGAGAGCAAGCGAGGGCGTACGCCGAGGGGAAGTGTACCAGCCACCCCCCGATGATTTTTCCCTCTTCTCCGTCCAGGCCTTGTCTGGTCTGATCTGCTCGGTCGGGTCTAGCCTAACCTAGCGGCGGGCAGCCTGACTCTGCCGCTGTCGACCGCCGCGTTGCTGCCACCCCGCAACGAGAGAGAGAGAGAGAGAGAGATCGGAGCGCCACGAGAGAGAGATCGGAGCGCCACCACCACCGCCGCCGCCAGGCCGCCGCCAGGCCGATATCCACTCGGCATAGAGTGTGTGACACGGCCGACTCAGTGGCGGTGCCGCAGTACCCAAGCCGAGCAGGCAGCGAGCCACTCTTCGACAGGACGACACCCGTAGGCCGACTAAGGACACGATAGGATTTGGTGCTACTTCAGGAGAACCCGCATCCACTGCTTTCCGTCAAAGCTCTCCAAGTGCTCGGTGTAGCGGCGAATGATCGCAGTGGTTGAGCGGACTGGGTAAACGTGCAGTGGTACCGGAGTCCTGTCTCTGACGACGACGACACCCAACCCACATTTAACCCCGATCATCGACTTGACAGCAAAGCATACGCATGCAGTGGCGTGTGCCGTACGATCAGCGACGACCGCAGCAGGATCGCGTCCAGTGACTGCACGGAGATAGCACCACCAGCGATATGGTGACAAAAGACAACGACAAGGAGAATGCCCCCGCCGCTGGGGACAAGCCGCCTCAGGTAGGAACATCAGAGATGGCAGACAAAACGCACAGACAGAACGCAATCGGACGAGACGATCAACATGCAGATAGTTTCTAGACGGGGAACGATGGCTCGACCACGCGAAGGCTGCCCGTTGGGCCGAGTCGGGTTGAAGCTTGGCCTGAAGCAGAGATTCAGGCATCGAGAGGTCCTGAAAGAAAGAGAGAGAGAGAGGGAGAGAAAAAGAGAGAGATAGTGATAGAGAGAGAGAGAGAGAGACAGAGCGAGCCAGGGGAAAATCGTTCTTAGAATGAGAGGAAGGCAGAAATGATGGATTTGTGTGAACAAACCAAACCAACTGAATTACGGGAAATACGCGCAAACTGCGCGATAAACAGCTGCTGACGAGCGCAAGGCAAGTGTGGGACGGCTAATCCGGGACGGCTAGAGCTGCCAGCCGCGCTGAGCACCGAACGTACGATGGTGTTACGGGCGCGTAGAATGTGACTCCATCGCTGCTGGATGACCCGAGATCTGTGTTAGGCCTAAGCGCCGCCCCGGGCGCTGGGCGACGAACGCCGAGCGGGTTGTTTGACAAGACGGATGCGTACGCGGAGGCGGATACAGGGAGACAGCGAGCGGGCGAGCGAGCGAGAGAGAGAAGATTCGAGATGCGTGTTCATCGCAGTGTGTGTGTATGTGTGCTTGCCTCGCTTCCAGCTTCACAACGATGTAGCGCGCTACTGTGCTGATATTTGCTCCGTACAATTAGCCCTTACTCGATTGTCGATGGTGGCCGTACGGTGCTCTCCGGTGAAATAGCGCTCCCGATTACCTGATATCCGTTATCGGTGCGATACTCCTGACCGCGTCAAGCTATTGCAGATGGTCAATGTGTAGCGTAGTGACGACCGTCTCCATGAAGCCGACGGCAGCTTGGTACTGAAAAGCTTGCGAAAGCGAGCGAGTTGCTTCAGGCCGCGAGAGGGTCTACTTAGATGCGACGGCTTGTCTTCTGTAAACCGCTGAACGCTGCCAGCGTTGTTATTTCCATCTGGCGTAAGGGCGGTGCAGCGGTTCTCACACAGTGTCAGATACAATCGCCCGAAGGGTGAACAGGTCTCTGGGGCAGCATCCTTATAGTGGTGCTCTATCTGGTCTAGCGACTCGTACGACAGCTGCCATTCAATTCGAGGACGCCGGTCGCTTGCCCCAGACAAGCCCCTCGCCTCGGGGGTCGCCCAGGCGAACCCCTTCGACAAGACGCGGGGTTGATGCCGGTTGGTGGTATTTGTAATACGAACAACGCGGCGTACCTTATCAGTACAGTAGTTACAACAACAGAAAAACAGGTTAGATGCGTTGGGATGGCAATGTGCGATATTATCTGTGAGTCCGCGTCGGCGCTTGCCGTACGCGAAACGTCAGTGGCCACCATGATCTCTAGTGTCCGTTTCTTACCTGCATTCCTTACTAGAAATGATCGTACATAATCCCCATCGAAATGGTTTACCAGCTGGTCCGCCAGCTGTTGAGTCTTTGCTGCGGACCAGCCCTAACAACGAACGATGACTAAGGACTGGTCGAGCACTAATCGAATTATTGGTATTCGGCTCAAGTCCACCGGCGGACTTGAGCTCTAGCAGCTTCAATTAATCAACCTGCGCTGCCCTTAGCATCTTCTGGTACATGGTAAACATCTCAGCCGCTAGCCCAATACAATCATTCGTAATAGCTCTTTGTCCAAGTATTCAAATAGATCACCAGCAATGATCTCTCCCAATCTCTCTCCCTCTTTCTCTCTCGCTTATGTTTAGAGATAGTGTGTCCACAAATACGTTTCGATAGTAATGTACCACTACACAAAGATCTGCTCAGCTACGATGGCAAACGAGCACATTTCCAATGCAATTTTCACCCATTCTTCGGCCGGTCCTCAGTTACTCGTAGGAGCACTGGCTCGTATTCCATGTTAATGCAACTAACGGCGGGCTTCCACCTCTCGCGCGTTCGCCGCGAAATTCCCAACCCCGGAACCTCGGGTAGACACGATCGTGATGATCGCGGATGATGTGATCAGTGAGCGAAGCTCTGTGAAGACTCCGCCGAGTGCACCTGTGCCAGGCCACGTAGGATATCTGTAGAGGAGCGCTGCAGAGAACTCCTAATACCCAGTAAATAGATTCGGAGGCCATCTGGCGACCGAGCGGCGCGCCAGCAGCCGGGAACACATCGGGTGCCATTGTGCAAGAGAAAGCGAGAGACACTGAGGATACAGTGAGTCTCGTACCAGACCTCGGAACAGTGGTGCGTTAGCTTTTGCACCGCTCGCTTAGTCTCCATTGCTGGCTATCTTCCTGCGTATGCGTGCCTACCTTATTGTTTTCGTCCTTACTTCACCACTGTGGGCGTCAGGTGAGCACAGCTCTGGATATGGCTCTGAGCGAGCAGATCGCCGCTGTACCTCGAGAGCTCGGACGCTTCTCACACTCCGACCCCGAGTAGTGAACCCGGAGAGAACTCCGGGGGACGAACGCTTGGCCATTGCGAACGAAAGCTTTGGACGAGCGCTTTCGAGGGAGCTCGCGCGGCGGACGCTACAGAGGGGCGATCGACCTTCCCAGCAAGTCTGAGATCTTCCCGGGACGCGATGCGCGCTGGGAAATCACAGCGGCCATTGTCGACCAGAGCTCAAATGGGCTTCGAGCCGATGCCGCAACCGCTGCTGATACCGCTTGATGGGGACGAAGCCAATAGCCAGAATAAGTTGCGAGGTCGTCGCTCAGCACAGTCGCCGCTTACTAATGTGAGCATATGTATCCACCTGGTGATATCGGTGATCGTGGTAAACGGCAAGCAACGGGCACTGGAAATGAATTCGGTCACACTATACTTGCTAGTTTTCGTCCCCCTTAGCACACCTTTCCCGAAAGGAACCGAGTCGAATATATCGTTCGAGACATTTTCGACATCTTCGGAGGGCCCTCATCGGGCACAACTATTATAGATTCAAAAGCTGTATCGTCTCTCACCATGGGAGAGTGTGCAGCAGTTGCTGTTGACGACCGCGAACGGCACGGTTCGATCACCCGGTGCTAACAAATATATTTTTTTTTTTATGACGGAGGATGCTCATGCAGGCCAGTCCTCACAACTAAGGTATTTGCCATGGTACTGTGGAACTCCTGCCTGGTGCTAACAAATATTATATATATATATATATATAGAGCAATGTGTGTATGCGTGGCAGAGGTGACCATGGTGATTTGTTCGTGGTTATGATGATGTAAATATCTGTCTAAACTAAAGGCAAGAGTGAGAGAGAGAGAGAGAGTCCGGGGGCGGCGGATAAATCATTTGTCGCTCCTCATCTTCCTGTGTTTTCGCCTCGCCCAACACCGTTCCGTATGGCCACCTCTGGTTGTGCTGCAGCTGTGTCCCACCCGGCGCCTCTCTCCGAAAACACGTACCTGCTCTGTCCGCTCGTCACATTTGCTGTGGCGGTGCGATACTGTTGTGCCGTCGTGTTAACAACGTCGGGATTGCTCGGGGTCGAATTCTCGGCAAGCGGGACACACTCCCCTGGGCAATATATGCTGTGAATGATGACTCGCTAGTAGACGGGGGTGGCAACACCGCAAGGGTAACGGATAGGCTGTAGCGAACGCTCCGGTGGCCTTTGCTTGTGTTGCCTGGAGACATCGGCTTAGACTGCAGAGGCGCTGTGACCAATGTCCCAGCTGCCTTTGGCAGGGTGCGCGTCTGCTGTTGACGAAGAACTAAGGTCAAACGAGGCCTGAGGGCCGGGCCAGGCCAGGCCGGGACTGGGCTGGACAAGTTGGACCGGCTTGTGGCCGACCACAGACTCTCTCTCTCTGTTAGCTCAAGTAGGGATGGGCAGCAGCAACGGTGGCTGCTTGAGGGCGGTTGCTTCGCAACGGCACGGTGTGTTGCTGAGTCATGGATTTGTGCTGAGGAGGTTTTTGAGAAGTCACTTTGAGGGAAAAGCATGCAAATTTATTCCTCGTAAACCGTAACGGCGACATGCGAATAGGTAGCGAACAGCAGGGCCCTGCATATGTGTTCTACATTTGCAAAACAATTCAATCGCCTCGGCCGTTCTATTTGGCCCGGGTCCATTTGTGGGACCTGTCCGCCGTGATTGCCCCGTGGGTTTCATACGGAGAGGCGTTAAACGCGAATACACCGCAGTGCCATGTATCAAAAATCTTGTTTCTTACACACAAATGGACGTTTTAAGAATCGTATTGCCTCAAATCCCGCACAGCGCCTCAGAGAATGTTAAGGGGAATCTCAAGATATCCGTCATACCTGTGTATATACATACAAAACACGCACGCACGCCTGCGCGCCTACTGCTCGATTGGCCTATATCGCGTGTTTCTCAGTTGTGTTCTCTCTGTTGGCTTTTTTTTTTCTTCGGGACATCTTTCGCTCCCACCTTACCGCGAAACGTTTATCGCTTCACTCGGACGGTGTCTTGCTTACGTGTCCTCAGTTCTAGCAAGCATCGCATTCAGCTCGTTCTACCTGAAGTAGGACGACGTGCTAGGTCGCTTGCAGGCCCTTTAAGGCGACGTGCAACGGCCAATCTCTTCGGTGACAAGGAGATCTCGAAGCGAGAGACCCACCAGCCAAGCAGGCCGAGAGAAAGAGAGGTGCGCCGCTAGACGCTAAGGCAACCCTGTGGCCTGCTTCGAATTCAGCGTTCAGCCCTTCGAGAGTCGCTAAGTGCAGCCGCGCGCCCCCTCTCGTCATTGCTAGAAAGCTGCGGGCTTGCAATAGCCAACGAACGGAGCCTCGTTCCACCCTCCACGTCGAATTCGTTCGCCAAGCGTTTGCTGAGAACTGCCGGAGGAAAGGTACGAGCCAACCGGCGTAAGAGGCAGCAGCTGGAGCTTCGGTTGTTAACTCATTTGCTTCTCGGGGCCGGGCGAGGATAGCGGGCCACAGGCACAGCCGTCGCTGCCAGCTTTCGCCGCAGCAGTTGTTTGTAGGAGCAGCCTGAATTTTGTCTTCCTGCCTGCTTACTTCGTAGCAGAACGGTGCAGTTGTAAAGGGGTCATGGACCTGCCTCGGTCAGGAGCGCGGTTTCTCCGGCAGCGCGTTCCCGGCTCGCTCCTTCGTTGCCGAGGGGTGCCTACCCTCGACAGAGAGAACAGCGATATCGAGATCGTTTTGCCCCCAGATCTCTCCCCTCCCCTGCCGCGTCTACGTCCACGCACCCCATACACCGACGAGTATTCCCGAATCGCTCGTGCTTAGTTTAACTATCGCAGAAGGGAGAGCGGACGAGACAGTGAGGATGAGAACGCAGGGAGAGAGAGAGACACTGAGCCTTACGCTGGCCGATGACCCGCTGATGGAACAGAGTGGTAAGGACAGCTATGAACGTCCTCGCTTGTCCTGCAGTGGATACAAAACTCATTATGAGCGATACAGGCCCAGTGTTTCATTCGCCGCAGCGTGTGAGCAGCAGCAGCAGCAGCGGCAGCATACGGCGCGCAGCGGTTTGGTATTCATTAT
The DNA here is from genome assembly GCA_019614645.1 of Stratiolaelaps scimitus. NCBI lineage: Eukaryota > Metazoa > Arthropoda > Arachnida > Mesostigmata > Laelapidae > Stratiolaelaps > Stratiolaelaps scimitus. The sequence continues at coordinate 7,992,101 of JABWDB010000012.1, forward strand.
AGATTCTGTAGCGTTGCGTGGCGCTTTGCCCGAGATGCTCGCACCGCTGTATCTGCTATTGGGAATTGTTCGGGAGTTCGGGCACTTACTCACGCAGACCTTCCCCCGGCTTTCTTCGACCAGCTCCTACCGTAGCGCTGAAGCCGCTCGTGTCGACCCAAGTAGCAGCGGCTGTTAGCTGTATAGGCGAGCGAGTGCCGAGTGAAAGCGAGAGGGTGAGAAACGCCGCCGCTCGACATCGGCTGAGCGAACAAGGCAAGCGAAGAGATTGGGTGAGTCACTCCGAGTGGCGGCCGGCCACGCACGGACGCACGAACGAGCTGGCTAGCTTGCTACCAATGGGGGCGATGCTCAGCTAGGCTGCACAGGCATGGCCTGCTGGCGGGATGGCCAAGAGGAACAACATTTTTATACTGTGAGGAGAAATCGCGCGCGCGAGAGAGAGAGGGAGAGAGAGAGAGATAGATAGGAGGTAGAGCGAGTAGCGCACAACCCAGTGTCCAATGGGAGTCTCCGGCGTTACGGGAGACTGGGCGTCTGCCAGCCTCCTGCCCCCGACCCACTGCGTTGGGAAGACATTGGGAGCCTGGGAGCATCGCGCAGAGTGTAACCCCCTCTCCCTGTCTCCCTTTATATATATACATATATATATATATATATATATATACATAGATAGATGCTAGGACGTGTTCGCCTTTGTTAGTCCGGGGTCATCGCGCGCGAGGAATAGTGTGTCGTATGATGGTGGCGACCGACCTCGCAACGCGACAGGGGGGAGGACGAGAGCTCTGTCTGCCTCGATCGATGATAGGTGCCCTACGGCCGGCTCCCTGAAGCACCGCTTCGTACCGCGTCCGCTATCAAGACTCGAGCAAGTCGACGGGACCCATCGGGACCGGTGTGTTCCAATGGGTGGGGGGTGGAGAGAGAGTTGCTGAGGATTGTTAGGCCTGAGGCATCCGGTTGGTTACCGTAGCAGCAGCAGCAGTAACAGCATGAATCAGCTACACGTGACCAGAGCGATGGGCTCGAGTCGCGCCACCAAAGCCGAGGTCGCGGCGGGCGATCGGTCAAGAGAACGTTCGCGGCAGCCTGGCGCCATTTGCCGCTCGCTTGTTACCCTTATATAAGCATTGGTAGATAATGCTAGGTGAGACATTCACGCGGTGCCGGTATCACGAATGCCTAAAAGCTCGACGACTCGGTGTGGGTGTCGAAGCATGAAGTCGAAACGCTTCGCGCTTCGCCACCGAGAAGAGATACTTTACTGAATTTCCTTATACCCCTCCCCTCGTTGACGATGACGTCCTTCGCATATAATATGATCGCTTTTCAGATATCAGATACTTATGATATAGTTGGAGGGAGGCGTGTGCACATTTACACACGGAATTGTCACAGCAATGCTGTCTGTGCAAACACGCAGTGTTTCAAGTAAACAGTGACTCCCTGATGGTTCGGCGGCTTGTGTTGGCATCGTAGCCAATGGCAGTTAGCGGCAATCTAAAGTTTCCCGATTGAAGCGAGCATGATGCAGACAGAGAGAGAGTGAGAAATCTATAGGAGCTGTTCATCCACTCCACGTAGATGATTCCGCAGCTTGAATTCACGTCCAATAGTCGCCAAGTATATATATATATATATACATATATATATATATATATATACATATATATATATATATATATATATACATATATATATATATATATACATATATATATATATATATATACATATATATATATATATATATACATATATATATATATATACATATATATATATATATATACATATATATATATATATATATACATATATATATATATATATATACATATATATATATATATACATATATATATATATATATACATATATATATATGGTCTGGCAGCATAGTTGATTTGCGCAACATGTAAGCCGAACGGGACCGCACGCCGTCCCTCGCCTCCGGACCGACTTCGGGACGTCGGAAAGCTATAAACATTTAATAACTTCGAGTTCGGCATGCGACGCTAGGCGAGTCAAAGAGCCCTGGTCGAGAGCTTTGGATCGGGTTCACCGCGGGCTTCGTGGGTAGATCCGGCAGCGGCATATGGATGAAAGACTTTCTACAACCAGAGAGGTGGCGATTGCTGCCACGAGAATAGCGACAATTCGCATATCAATTGTCTGGATGGGAAATATCGACGGAGCATAACTGTATGTCCCGTCGCTACCCTTGTACGTATCGTAATGAGATAGATCACGCGCGCTAACTTCCCCTGTTAACATCTCAATTAATTCAGGCATTCGTGTACACGAATGACGAATATTCTCCCATCTAGCCACAACGAGCTGATCACACAACCTTTGTGCATGTCGACCGATGCGTCGATGAACCCGTTGTTATTCTAGCGGATTAGCGAAGAGCGAGTTCGAATTCCCAGCCAAGTGGAAGCAACAAATGACAGCGTAGGCGTCTTCTTGATTCGGCGACAGTGAGAGCGAGAATTGGGAACGCCGTAGTCGAGCTTGGCTTCTTCGCCGAAGCTGTAGCCTAAAGCGGCGGGGACTGGGACGCACGCGGCGTCTGTGCGGACGCTACCCCCATCTACTCAGTCAGCCGCCAGTGAGCACCAGCGATACCCAATCGACTCCGGAGCCGTCCATCGGAGCTCAGGTGGTGGTGGTGGTGGCGCCCCCTCGTCCGTGCTACCAGAATGTCATCAGTGTTATCCCGTGAGCATATACATACAGTAGTGGGATCTGATCCGTTCTCCGAACGGCGGACAAACCCGTCCGCTCCACGGAGCCCGATACTAGGAGCTGGGACTAAGCTGGCTCCCGCAGTAAATTTATAGGGTTTATGGGATATTCCTTCGTTGCCAGGCGGTCGTCGTCCGACATCACGGGGCCATCGCAAAGGCAACACGGAGAGGTTTAACTATCCGAAAAGGCCCGAACATATGCACACATACACAGGCAATGAAGGCAAGCAGGATAAAGGACAATGGGGGTGCGCGACACGGGGCTAACATGTTGTCTCTATAGGCCATACAAGTAGAACGCGTACAGGCCACGATAAGGCTCGGAACGGAGGCCCTGGCCTGCGATGACATCAGCCCTAGTTTAATATTGACAATCGTAGACGTGATGATTCCACACTATATAATTCCATTGCTAATATTGTAATGGAAAAACTGTGTACTAATCACGCGAGTGCAGGCGGTAGGTGATTAACAGGCTGAAATGAAGGTTCATCTGGTGAGCGTGGTGTTTGTTGAAATGCCGTCGGAACAGGCACAGAATCGCGAAGTACACCTACGTTCAAGTTACCCAACCTTGAGGGTTCTGTTGTTGTTGTTGTTGTCGTTCTTCTTGATTCCTGCTCGTTTTTTGCAATATCTCTTTCGGCGTCGCTCGATCGATCGATCTGATGTTGTTCAATGATGACCACAAGAGGTACACGCATGATATTGAGACGGGAACTCAATTTTGGCACGGCCCACCGACGCCGCCGAATGTCGATTTGTCCCTGCCTGCCTGCAGTGTCCACTACGTATTGACACTATCGCGGAAATTACGCCTTGCGTGAGATGTCAACATCGTTCGACCGTGACGGTTCGCCATTACGGAACAAGCAGTTTTTTCAACTCTGATATGAAATGGTGACTCGCCGTCCAAACGATTCCCAAGTACGGCGGTACGGGTGCGTCAGGGGGTCGTTTGCGGTGAAGAGAATCTCGGTGGGCTTGCGACGTGGACGCTGCCGCCGTCACCCATTGCACTGTGATGGCGTTCACGCGTTGCCGCTGCTCATCTCGACTCAGTAGTATTTTTGTTCTAATATATTATCTACTATATATTTAGTCATTATTATTATTATTATTATTTCGGGTCCGATTGTTTCGCGTGCTCGCCGACGCGTTGGACGCGCAGCTTGGTGCAGACGTCCACGGCATTAGCGTAAAGGGTAGTCGTTTGGTCTACGATTTTCTATTATATATATATATATATATATATACATGCTTCTCGTTGTGGCGACTCTAAGCGGGAGGCCGCGCTCACACGCAAGAATCTCGCATGGACCGCACCGCCGGATTGGTTAAGAATCAAGGGGAGTGCGCGCGAGCCGTCAGTGAGACCATGTACTGTAGCAGCTTGCCGATTCGTTAGTATTGCCGCGTATTGGGGCCGGCTTAGCCTGGCGGCGCCGGTGGCGCCGACAGTGGCGAGTCCGGACAAATGGGCGGATACCCCCGGGGGGGGGGCAGCTCCTCAAGTACATCATGTGAGTGAATGAGCGCAAGTGAGCACTCGGCTCACGGAGCTCCGCTCAGTGAGGCTGAAAGTTGAGTGGACGAGGCCTTGGACTACACGCACATGTGATAAGCTCAGCTGGTAGATGGACATGGATGTAGGCTAGTCCGCCAATGCGGGACACCAGCCAACCGTGCGGTGCGCGAGGAACAGATTCTGATCGTTTGGGTGGAGAGGCTACCTGTGTCATTCGGACGAATCGTGTTGGTGAGTCAGATCCTGACTCGCGAACACTCGGCCAACGCCTGACGAATCTAGGTGAACCGCCCTTTTCGCCAAGTAGACCCTACGCAGCCTATGGTGCAACCACCTCCAGCAGCAGCAGCAGCACGCGGCGGCGGCGGCGGCAAATTGTGCCTATTTCGTTTGAGTACTAGTAGATAGTGAGCTGCTGAGCTGTTACATGTAGGTGATGGTGGATGTGCTCGAGCTAGCAGCGGTAGATGCGCGGAGCAGCTATTCCTTGCGTCGTGACTATCGCTGCCACCCCCGACGTTCGTGATAAAAGAGACGAAGAGGGTAGGCAGGTCACCGGCCTCGTAGTTGACCGCCCAATTCTCGCACAAACCAGGTGCCCCAGAACCTCTAGCGACCCCATAATCACCCCGCGATAGCAGGGACCTGACTGTTGGCTGGTGGAAACTCGAAATCATAGTTTGTAGAGGGGTAGGTGTTGAACAGCTGGGTATTGAAAAGTTGGGCGGGGCGGGCGCTGCCGAAAACGACGACAAAAACTTTCTCGGTGTCCTCATGCCCTGTTGTCCTGCTCATCTATTCATATTGAATCATATAATAATCATTAATAGATCGATCGTCGAAGTGTCGATCCGAGCGGGCGGGCGGGCGCTCGCGTTGTCTCGAGTTGCTAAAGGGTTGCGTTACGGATTTCATCTAGGTAATGGTATATTATAGCAAGGAAAGAGAGAGTATAACAAAATCATGCTTACAAGCCGAGATCATACAAGCAGGTGTGCCATGATGCCAGGATGACGTGTGCGGCGTCTGTTTGAAAGATAGCTTGAGATTCAACCACCCCTAAGAGGGGGCGCGCTACTCCGTCCGCCGGGGGTTCTCTAGCTAGGCCTAGCATTTCTCTCTACGGAACCTCGCCTTGATGGCCTTGCCTCACTAACTAATGAAATGCGCGCCAGGACACCCGTCTGTTTCTCCCGCGATCCCCCCCTCCCCCGGTTCGTTGTCGGGGCCGGACCGGAACAGGCCGAACAGGGACAAGTGGCCCTTGTCTCACCAGCCTTCTCTCGGAACCCCAGTGATGAGAAAGGCCGAAAGGCCGAAAGAAAGAAGGCCAAAAAGTGCCGTTTGTCATTTCAGCTGAGTGGCCGGGCACGCCACCCTGCTTTGGCCTAACCCTGCTGGGGCATCCGGCTACTCGCTCGCTGGCCTGTGTCGCTGTGATAACGCTGCTCAGAATACGCTTGCGACGCCTCGCTACATACAATCGCTTCAATCTGTCGCCACGGCCTGCTGATGCCTGCGATGGGAGGGAAGGTGATGCTGGAACCGAGCACTAACAGCTATCTGAGCATAGAGGGGGAAAAATCAGCTTAGCTTGAGACAAACAGTGCTAACAGCGTATATATGTATATATATATATATATATATATGTTGGAAAATATTATATATATTTTTCTTTTTCTGCTGATATTTTGAAAAACACGTTGCCGACAATACTAAATATGTACGCTCGAGGTTGGGACGATAGGGACTCGAGAGAATCGTAGGTACTCACGATCCAAATCACATACATAGAAATATAATAGTAGTATTCGTGTTTTGGACCTCTCATCCGAGTTTTGGATATTGGCGGCTGAGTCATTCTTCGAAACAGACCCTTACTAATAAAGCTGGTCACCGATAATGATCGCTATGGTATTGGTGACTGTCATAGTCATGATCATAATACTAGCATTGTGACGAAACGTGTGCTCAAGCCATTTTTGCCCAGGGGGACTGGTCGATTTTTGCATCTACCAGGCGCTCTATCTTCTCTGCGACCGCATCCACATGGCGGAGAGATACTGCCTCACTGTAATGGAATAGAGTGCGGCGGCCTCGCCTCTCCTGGGCTCGGGGGAAGCGGGACAAATCAAGGATTTCGAATCTCGAATCAATACGAAGATAGAACAACAGACTCGAGCAGGTAGACCCCTATTCGTGGAGACGGGTCGATTCTGTTCGCTCGCTGCGCGAATCGATATTTTCTACAATGTACACCGATATAGCTGTACGTAATAGTTGTCCATGATGATTCATAGCGGGTGCCGGCTGCAGCATCCCATATTTGATTTAAGAACGGACGCGTGCATTCGGCTTTTGTGGCACACCGCCAGCGTTACATCCCTGCGGATGGTTCCCCGTTGACGTCCGCTCAGGTCCGTCCCGCTCAAGGGTTTCAGTTGCTCGTTGCTTTGGGCCCTCGCTGGGCATCGTCTCCCTAAGCCAGACGCGACCTGTGACAAAGGTCAACACCTCAAGGTCGGCGAGTGCGCCAGCCACAGCTATATTGTAAGGTTGTCGCATGGCCTTCTCGGTTATCGTCTCTCTGTGTGTGTGTGGGTGGGCACGTATGTATAAATATAGCTGTATCCGTGTTGTTTCGCTGCTATTTTAGCGCGGCGTTTCGCCACCCTAAATATTCGCCCACCAACATACGCTGACTGGATAACTGGCCCGACAAGGGCGACTGATATGTGAGCGAAACTCAAGCGGCGCCTCGATCCGAGAAGGAGAGAGAGAGAGAGAGACTGGTGCAGAGGCTGCTTATGAAACTCTGCGGACGGGTGTAAAGACGCGTCGGCAATTGGTGGATTCCTCCTCGGAAACGGCAACACCGCCGTCTTGAACAGCGTTGGTGGAGGCGGCTGACGTTTAATCCGAGAGAGAGAGAGAGAGAAATAGCTAGAGTCTGTCGCGACAACCCCCGTCTATTGGCCTCCCCCAGGAAAGCAGGGGTTTAGGGCCCAATTCCGCTGAAGCTGCAGCCTACCCCACGGAACACCCGCACCCTCTCTTGTAACGGCCACCCGAGCCAAATACGCGTGGCCCTGTAGGGCAACAGTAGGACGGTCTGGGTCCGTGCTCCAGTGTGAGCACTGCCCCAGACGACAGTGGGTGTGGTCGCTGGCTGCACAGGTCTGTCGGCTCCGACGGTAGCTCCGGTGCGGGGGGGCTCAAGCGACCCAAACGAGAAGAGTGCTGAACACGCGTGCTTGTCACATGAGACTCTCGCCCTTACTGCACGCGACGGGGTCCGGTCAGAAGCAGCAGCAGTCGCCGCCTCCGCCGTCCCAATGACCATCACATATTGAATGAGCAGACCAGCGAGCGGTCGAATGTGCGGACCATTCTACCAGACGCATGATGGGTTTCAACCCTAAGCCCGTCAAGTATATCGAATATATATATATATATATATATATATACGTGTATATATATATATATATATATAAATAGCGTATGCGTATCACAAGAAATGCGATAGCGACCTTTCGGAAACTTCCCCGTCGGCTAGAGTTGAATGAGGCAATGTTTACGAGGGGAATTGTAGATGTTATTATTAATTAAAACGAATAACTATCATTAAGTCGTGTACACAACAAAGTCGAATGACTCATATATGTATAATAATTGTTTTTATTCGATTCGTAAAACAGAATTTCTCGTTATTGCTGGCGATTTTGAATCTCGGCACCATTTTTCCTCATTTTTTCTCTCTAGGTCTCCGTAACCGTCCGCAGGTTTTCAAGGGTCACATATGATCTTTAGCTTCTCGCGTTGACATGATATTTTTTCTGCCGATTTGCCTACTCGGTCCAAATCGAAATTGTCAAACTTGCCAACATCAGCCCACATGGTCTCACATGTGTTTATTCTTCATGTGGATGTTGGGTGGTAACGTTGTGTTATGTACATTGTGCTCTGTGTAATCCCACCTCATGAATGTCTAACTCCTTCAGCGCAGTCTCACGATAGGGAGGGATTCGATCCTCACGACCGAGAGCAGGCAGTAAGACTAATCTCGATTGAATTTCTGAACTGAACTACCACCATCTGAGGTTGATCCGACCTTCGAGGCTTTTTCGAGGTATGGCTCAGAGCTTGTGAACGGATCGAGAGGCGAACGTCCGCGAGGGGAGGCGCACATAGACCGTCACCGCTTGGGTCCCGTTCAGGAGGACGCGAAGAGGGCAGACACTGACAGCAGGAGCCTACGGGCCAAGGTTCCCGTTTGTAGCCAATTGATAGACACAAGCTTAAGCAGCAGCAGTGGCATCAGCGGCCAGGTAGACAGTTGCTTGGTGCGTTAATGAACGCACTTAGTCGGCATACAAACAAAAAGGTTGTCATGACAACTATAATATTAACGATAGCAGCAGCAGCAGCCTAGTCTCGTTGTGGAGCTATCGGTGCTCCGGGACTGGGGCCAATCGGTTGGTCAGCTGGCTCACACTGACTATCTGGCTCGCTGTCCGTCGATCCTCGTTGGTTGGTTAGTTTGGCAGCAAAACGAGTCACCCTGGATGGAATGGATTTTCCCGAATCCCCGCCCCAAACTTCGTACGGCAGCAGTAGAGGAGCGGGCGGCGTTCTTGCCACCGCTCGCGTCGTGCACCCAAGTCATGGCTGCCGTCGCGGTTGTCGTCGACGTCCGCGGTCCGAAACGAGGGAGCTTCGCTCCCCGAGCAGCATGAATACCAACAAGTTGATTAGACTGAGGTAGACTGGAGGATCGGCCGCGGGCGGGCGGTCGAGAACTCCCACGAGCGATAAATGAATGGCCCTAGTGGACGCGTCGGCAAAAGAGGATACCAAAGCTATCGGAGCGCAACGGTCGAGTCGCTGAACAATTACTCCTTGTATTGCATGACGATTTAGTGGGGGGGACATATACACATAGATAGAGAGCGAGAGAGGATTCGAGACGTCTAGTGGCAGTGGTCACGGTAGAAATGTCTGAAGGCGAAGCTGATTGGCTGTTGGCCGAGGCCGAGTCAGAGGCTATCAGAACAGCGACGGACAGGGGGACCTCGCCTCTCACGCCCCTCGAAGACGAGATGCACCGAAGTGAGTTGAGGTCCCCTGAGGTCTGAGACCACTAGACGCTGGAGCGGCAATGGAAACACCAAACGGAAGTGACCCCAGACAGACCTTGATCCAATCAAGCCGTAAGATTGAGCAACGATTTAATGGGATAATAATTCGCAATCGAAACAGGCCATTGTAGCTAGGATCTGCAATTGCAGCTGGACGAGCATGAATATTGAGCATTAAAGGAAATACAGACGTTTCACGATTAAGTGTACATTTAGCATAAGAGCGTGGTCCACATCCTTAGTTCTATGTTTTTGCGGAAAGGTTTCGATTTTTGCTTAACGTCTCAGTAACTGCGGCGGGCGGTACCGCAGCTATCGCTCTAGAGAGTTAGGTTCACGGCGGCTTGACGGACGGACAATGACAATAGCTTATATATGGATATGTTCATCATTTAACACGACAATATCGATAAGTGCCGTTAATGAGTAAGTATATGATATGGTCGACGAAACAGATTTATGATTCTACCCAACATAGGCATACGATTATAGGCGGAGTGTCGTTATGATGATAATAATAATAATAATAATTGCAGGTGGACATGAAACCCTCATGCTTCGCCTAATCAATTTCAGCTTCATTCCCAAGAGGATTTAAAGGCAACAATCCAACCGAACATATGGGCTATTTTTGCAAAATACGACAGGCAAGAAGTGATCAGCCAGGTGATACAAACCTGTCGAGCCCTTTGGTGGCTTGATGGTGCATTCGTGTGCGCCTCGCAATGGGAGGAGAGACACGTAGGTACACGGGCGCGATCCCCACCGTTGTACATTTGCATTTTCAAGGGGTCCGCCTTGCGAAGCAATGCTAAAAAGCCGTTGTACCGTGGACGTTAAATGTTGGCTGAGAGTCAGCCCGAAAACCGTTGGGTAATACAAGGCTAGGTTTAGAGTCCAGGACAGGTGGGAGGGGGTTGAATTTGTTTGATAGAATCGGGCTCCGTACGCCGTTAGGAAACCATGGTGGACATCGGAGCGTAAGCGGCTGTTTGTTGTTGGCCCGCGCTCCGTTGATGCCTACGGTCGGAGATGCGGCCGTCCCGGTTAGATACCCCCACCCCCCACCCCCCAGGGGTACATGGGGGGCGCAGATCGATAAATTACGTTCATCGTTGCTTCGTCGACTTTACCAGGCTAGGCAGCTACCGCAACGCAAATGACCGTCTGCCGTTCGCTTCGATCGGACCTCACTCTGCCGTCGAGTCCAACCGTTCCGCGTAGTGCTCTGCAGTCAGATCAACTGCTCTGCTGTATGAGATATCGATGATGCGGCGACTCGCCGAGTCAGAGAGGCGGTCGAGATACGCGCGGGTGTTCGAGGCCGCGCGCAGCTCGGACCCCTTGGATGGATGTGTGCTGTTCGTCTTTGTATCGCATTTAGCAGTCTGGCACCATTGAGTGTCACAAATCGAACTCATTCAGCGACTCGGTTTTCTCGGCGTTCGTTACCCGTCTCGGCGTCGTTCGGTTGCCCGAACCCAAAACTCGGAACTGACTGGAGCGCCGCGTGAGGACAACCGGCCAACAGGCCTCTGATAGTTGGCAGTTTGCGGTAAGACCAGCTTCTGCCTTGTTTCGGGTGCGACCGCGTTCGTCAGCCCATGCATCGCACATGCGAGGCGATTCTCCTGTTCGAACGACTAATAGGACGTTGATACCATGCAGTTGAACAAGCGAGCTAGCGTTTCTACACGTACACAGATCGATTTGACACAAGACGCCGACAGAGATCGCTTGTTGTGCGTGTGTGTGCGTGTATACGTATATTACGTGTGGGCTGACTGCAGATGCGAACGTGTCGTTTCGCCTTGCCGTTCGCGACTTCAGCTTAGCATATTGTCCGACTCGTAGAGATTCCCGTGGAGGGTTTAGGTGGGTGCTACTGTTGCGGCGCTTTATGGATTGTCACATGTACATCCTTTGGATTCGCGTGGAGCAGTCCGCTCTACGCGCCAGATACGAAGTCGGGGAGGCCTGCAGGGCTCGTGGTGGAAGGTGGACGCTGTGTGGTGTACCCGAATCCTAATGAGAACAAGCAGCTCTGAAGCTCTCTTAGCCGATGAATGGACGATGAACGTCAGCCCACAGGTATCCCATATCGTCCGTATGCAGCGTGCTTAGGAAGCCCCTCCGATTTTTCTTTGCCGACACACGGCAAAGCTGATGATCTGCCCACTAAAAGCTACCTGAACGACCTCACGCGGCGGAGCATCGCGCTTGCAGGTCCCCGTAGCTCCGAGCCGCTCCGAGTCGCTCGCGAGTCCAGGGCATCTTAGTATCACGCCGCCACCGTCGCCGCCGCCGCCCACGCCATCGAAGCAACCGCACGACATTTCCGCGAAGTAGCTAGTTGACGCGTCTATCGACGCATACCACGTCCGATACACAAGGGCGTCAGGCGCAAACGTGCCGCGGCCTCCGTTCCCTCCGTTGCGACTAGCGTCAGCTCCGCGGCCACCACAACTAATATACTAGTAGCATCACTGCAGTGGCACTGTATAAGCCGTGATACCTACGCCTCTATCGGGCCGACATCAGCACGCACGCAGGCTGACAAACGCTGCTAGCTAGCTAGCCGTGGCTATGGGTGCTCCGCAGGGCCACACAGCGCAAGTTGCCGACGAATGGATCTGCCGTAGCCAGTGGCGGTAGCGAGAGACCGGAGAGAGACAGAGAGAGAGTGAGAGATCTGTGTCGATTGGTAGACTGTCGCTTGTTGTCTGTCGCCGCGTCGTGCGCCACGAGTGCTTGTGGCATTTAGCAGAAGCAGCAGCAGCAGCAGCAATACCAACGGCAGCTGCAGCAGTACGAGCATCGGCGTCGGTTAGTAGCTATTTGTCAGCTATGGTGGAGAGCAGATCCGCCGTACGCCACCACTAGTTGACGGCGGCGGCGGCGGCGGTGGCGTTGGCTGCCGTGGTGGCGGCTGCTGTTGCTCGCCCGCTGCCGTAGTCCGGCTACGGGCCCACTACAGCGGACGTCACCGCAAACAGAGAGAGATTGGCGGGCATTCAGGCAGACAAACGGACGGATCGGACAGATGATAGATGTATGTATATATATATATATATATATATATATATATATATATATAATAGATAGACAAGAGCACGAGCTGGCAGCGGCCGCTCCCGTTGCCGATCTGACGGCTGAACCACGCAACGATCTGAGGCAGCAGTTGACTCGCTTGAGCTACGGTGTTGTTGTTTGTGGCGGCGACGGCGGCAGCCCAGCGTTTTGTTGCTGCTGGCGGTGTGTGTGTACCTTCGACTCGACTCGATTCGATGCTGTGCTGCTCTATTGGATATAACGATGTATAGCGTGAATATGATACTGTGGAGGCTGCACGACTGAGTAGTCGTGACGAGTGGACTGCTGGGCCCGGGCCGAAGCCGGGCCCCTACTGTTTAGATACTCGGCGGCGTACAGCCACCAAGGGGAGGCGCCGCTTGCAGAAGCTTGTTGCCCCTCTGAGGCACGAACGAACATTGGTCCAATCAGCTATCAGTGCGAGATGTCAGTGGCTCCCACGATTCGCTTGCTGTTGCGCCGGACGCTCTCGATGCCGACGACCGGATGAATGGTCGGCGTCCGAAACCAGTTGGAGACAAGACACTTCCCCCGCGCCTTTACGGCTTGTCGATGCTTCCGGTTAAGCTCCTCGAAGCGTCGTTTAAGATTCGTCGTATCCTATTGCACACAAAAGCTCACGTGCGGATGAAATCCGAACGCGATCTGCGGCGGTTCTCTGAACGCGGCGGATGTAGAGCTACGCTTGGGTGACATAAAGATGTTGCCTGTCATTTGCAGTAAAATGTACCTCATATCGACGTGTCTGCCAACCGAGATAATCACGTCCGGCGTTCGCGACCAGGCTCCCCCATGTTTTCCACGGAGTGTCTCGCCAGAATCACTAATAGGTGTGATGTGTGTGTGTGTGTGTGTATATTCGACATGTGACATACCCGATATCCGTAGAGTGACTCTGTGGGTCAGACATCAACGACTGTGAGACAAGACGCATGCGCCAACTGTCGATGAATGCGTACGCTTGTGGGTAGGTCTCTTGTTGCTGCTGATTACAGCGACAGGCCTGCCGCCGAGTCCGGCTGAACTGACAAATACGAACCTCACCGCCGCCAATATGATCAGCCGTTGCTGTTTCGGTATGATGATTGTTATTGCCCTCGCTACAACTGGCTGCTAAGCGTAGCGTCTTGCCTCCCAAGTACCGCTCCGTCGTGGCGTTCCAGTATAGCCATCGTCTTTCGATAGGAGCCGCCGTCCTCACGTTCGCTCTGCTAACCCGTTTGTTGGTGCGGGGTTGCAACAAACAAGAACACGGCCTTGTGGGCGCTTCGCCACCTGGCACTAGGAAGTCGAGCGAGGCTGCTCCGAGGCAGGGCAGCCCACAGGGTCTGGCGTAGCGGTTATTTTGAGTAGTTACGCTCCGAAGGCTGAGCTGCCGGCTGGCTGGCTGGCCGCTCGCAATGCTACCGAGAGCGAATTATAATAGCGGCATGAAGACCCGCCATAGCTAGAACCACTGGCAGGCGACCGTCGGCCGTTACCGCTGACGAGTTGCACAGCCATTTTCGGAGCAGCAGCAGCTGCTCCGACAACCATTTCTCAGGTGTGTGAGGAAGGCACTGAGAGCGAGTTGGGGCGTGGTACCCAACCGCCGGACGGAGATCGTACCACGGCGTTGCCTTCGGTGTTAACGGTAGGATAGACTGCGCGTGTCTCTGAGCAGGCGGCGAGGTGTGTGAACGCGGGACCCCATCTATTCGACTTCGTGCAATAGCTCAGTCAGGTTGGCGACTCGAAGCTGACCGAAGCCGCAGAGGCGGAGGAACCATTCTCAAACGAGGAGAGCCTCCTAGGGCGGTGACTAGTGATGTAACTCGCTCACTCTCCTGTGCAACACGGACAATCATGGGAGCGATTCGAGACGGTTGTGCCCCCACCTAAATCAATCTCGAGACACTCGCGCTCAAACCGAGCGATCCCATGGTCTGATAGGATGCTGGTGAATTGTAAACGATCACCAGCCACTCTGCTGTTGTCAGTGGTGTGATGAAAAGTATTAATTACAAGGAGGAGACGGCGAGAACAGATTGTGTGAGAGTGACTGTCATCTTCGGTGCAGAGCGCGCAACATCCAACGGAATATATTAATTATATTTGTATATATATATATATATATATATATATATATAATAGGCTATAATATATTGGACACATTGTGTGTAAATGGTTGATAATGATGAGCTGCTAGAAAAGAAAAAGAGAACGAATCATTGATCAAGATCACGACCGGGATAATACCGTGGTAAATGATCCAGAGTGACTGACCTCAGTGAGTCGCGCAGAATCGTCGTCGCGTAGACCTCTCTCGTCTGACGGTCGAGCGCGTGAGAGACGCCGGACCAGCGAAGCGTTGTAGCGGCAGAGGCTCTCCAGCCTGCCCGCGTCCTGGGTCGTTCAAGCGGCCGTCTCCCCGGAGTTCAACACGCGAGTTTGAGCCGGCAGAGGAGCCAGCCGTCATGGACTACAGCTTTTTGTTCGCGCAGCCGCCTGTCTCGCCTCGAGTACGTGCGATCCTCGTAAGAAGCTACGCCCCCACCGTAGGGATTGAGTTGCGCCGCCGGCCGGTGATCCACGCCACCGGGATACCGGTGGCGCCGTGCACAAACAGCTAGCTAGCCACACGTTCTTCAGAGATCGACCTCACAACGGGGGACCGGCCGGTACCGCAAAGCAGGCTCGTGTCTGCTACGTGGCTCTGGCCAGAGCAACACAATACAATAACATTCAAACTGACCGTTCGATACACACACCCACCAGGCCTTAAGGCCTTATTCATGCCTGTATCTCGCTCTCTCTCTCTCTCTCTCACGTTCTCCGACCTCTGTTTCTCTGTCTCTCTCTATTTTTTACACGTGAACTGACGCTTCATGGCGAACGGGACCCGTAGGCTAGCACTCTGTACGTTGCACTCACTAACTGGCCTATGCAGCAACTGTATGCTAACGCTTTTGCAAAAGCACCGGCGGGTTAGGTTCCGTCACAGGACGTGCACTCTGCGACACTGATCGGAGCGGGGTATAGACAGCGGCTTGCCGCGGCTAGCCGCTGTGGGGTCGAGGCCGCTTCGCGCACTATCATCACGGGCGATACTGGCGACAATGTGGAGCCGCCCATCGAACAGGGGGGAACGAGGCGTCAGTGGGGGGTGTTCTGTGGGGTGCGTTGTGGTGGCGCTGATGACGCGCCGCACTTGCTTGTTTTCGTTCGAGCATCTGCCTCATTGTGGACCCAGAAGCAGCAGGAGCAGTGGCGGCGGCAGATGTAGCAGAATTGTTTGTCGCTCAACGCACTTGCCACCACCGGCGTGGATAGGATAGCTCGCCGACCCCCGCCAGTGTTCCGGCTAAGAATAACCTCACGCCGCAGAAACGAATCCCCTGGGGGGCATCTCTGCCTACCCCCTCCCTACTCGGCTTCATCCTGCTGCCTCGAGTAGGCTCAGTGCCCGATGTGCTGGCTGGGCGGGACGCACCTTGAGATGCAGCGCCAGCTCGCACCTCTCCTCGCTGTGCTCCCTGTATCGGTGTGAGGACCACCCGGGCCTGAGCGGCAACAATCGGGGCCCTCTTGTCAAGTCGCTGCATACGCTGCCTTACGGTGTCGTACCGTTCAATTCCGACGCAGTTGGCCACCGCAGCAGGCAGCCAATACGGCGGCCTCGGGCACCGTCGACTGTGTCCAAAGCGTTTGTTCGGATACCTTTGACGGCTGAGTATTTTACGCGTTCTATAAAATCACGTAGTTAACCCGCAGGCGTCAACCCCGCGGACGGCGGCCGCAATGTGTGACGGACGATGTTGGAGTCCGGCGAAAAAGGTTACACGCTTTTTGCCTCCTGATGAGTGCACAGGATACACTAATATCGAAGTACGAATGCGGCTGGTGAATGCGACTCTGCAGCAAAAAAAAACACTGCAGGGACGAGCCCCGGCGGATCAGTCATCACTGATCGTCGATGTATTCGCTTTGTGAAATGAGAGCGGTCCCGTTTACCTCGTGTTCTATGCTTCTCTCCCTCTTCAAATGTAACCCCTTTTTGAGACCGTCGCGATTCGACGATGGGCGTAAACCTCGTCGACCGTGAACGCTTCACATGAAACTTTACTGCGTATGTGCACAAAGTGATATATGATCAGTAGGACCAATGGCACAATCTGTAATCGCTAACGTAAGCTATGTTTGTTTTGTGTCTTTGTTCGATTGTGGTGGTACGTTCTTCCTCTGCGTCCTCTTCCGCGTTCGTCCCCCGCTGACAGATGGACAACAGCGCAAGCTTCTTGCGCGCCGCTCGGGCCGGCAACCTCGAGAAGGTATTGGAGTACCTCAAGGGCAGCATCGACATCAACACGAGCAATGCGAACGGTCTCAACGCACTACACCTGGCCTCGAAGGAGGGCCATGTGCCCGTCGTCAAGGAGCTTCTTCACCGCGGCGCCGAGGTGAACGCGGCCACAAAGAAGGGCAATACGGCTTTGCATATAGCGTCGTTGGCTGGCCAGACGGACGTCGTGCGTTTGCTGGTGGACAAGGGCGCCAACGTGAACTCGCAGTCGCAGAACGGCTTCACACCGCTGTACATGGCGGCCCAAGAGAACCATGACGACGTTGTCCGCTTGCTACTAGCCAACAACGCTAGCCAAAGCCTCGCCACCGAGGACGGCTTCACGCCACTAGCCGTCGCACTCCAGCAGGGCCACGAGAAGGTCGTCGCCGTACTTCTCGAAAACGATGCCAAGGGCAAGGTGCGCCTGCCCGCGCTTCACATCGCCGCGAAGAAGGACGACACAAAGGCCGCAGCTCTACTTCTGCAGACCCGTGAGCACAATCCAGACGTCACTTCGAAATCGGGCTTTACACCACTCCACATCGCAGGTATGAAGTGTCAAGACGAAGTATACTAGAGCACACGCGAGCCCTATATATATACATATATATATAATTGTGTTTTAAAAATGAACATCTGATGTATATCTATATATATATAAATAAGTAACTATAATAAGAACTATATATATATATATATATATAAATATATGGGCAAGTCTAATTTTGTTGCTTCCTATGAGTATTTTCCCTCTCGCCGTTGAGTCGATATGCGGCGAATGCCCCCGTGTCGTTCTAACGAGCCATTGTGTTGTCGATCCATTGTAGCCCACTATGGGAACGCCAACATCGCGGCGTTGCTCCTCGAAAAGGGAGCCGACGTGAATTTCCCAGCGAAGCATCAAATCACCCCTCTGCACGTTGCTGCCAAGTGGGGTAAAGCCAACATGGTCAAGCTCTTGCTCGAAAAAGGAGCCAAGCTTGATGCGTCAACCAGGGTGAGTATTTCGACGGCGTGACACGCGACGGAGGCGATACGATCCGAAATCAATAGGCACCTGAATACGTATTGCACAGGGAACGTCTAGAAATCGTTCGAGCGACCAATAACGTGACACAAACTGTATCGATGATGGTCGGTATAATGATGTTCAGCAAAATATTCTACATTAGACTATTTCTAGTGGTCGACAAAGGAAACGAACGTCCTAATGGGTGCCCCTTACTCGTCGTGTTTTTCCCGAGACGTTCTCGTTTCGGGGTGCTTAAAATCGATCATCATCCAATCTCATATATGTACATAATAGATATATCTCTCCAGAGATAGAACACACACACACACACCGAGATAACCTGTTCCCCCTGCCTATCCTTACCTTCAACGCTTTCGAAGGCCCGTTGTCGTCGTTGTTGTATGCCGACCTAATTTATGCCCTCGGATTATCATCTGCCTCTATTTCCAGGATGGCCTAACCCCCCTCCACTGCGCTGCCCGAAGCGGTCACGATCAGGTTGTCGATCAGCTGATCGAGAAGGGCGCACCGATAACGGCCAAAACAAAGAACGGCCTTGCGCCCCTACACATGGCGTCACAGGGCGATCACGTGGAGAGCGCCAAGATCCTGCTGAACCACAAGGCGCCTGTCGACGAGATCACGGTCGACTATCTCACCGCGCTCCACGTGGCCGCCCACTGCGGCCACGTGGGAGTCGCGAAGTTACTCCTCGAGAAGAAGGCTGATGCCAACTCGCGGGCGTTGAACGGATTCACTCCGCTCCATATCGCCTGCAAGAAGAATCGAATCAAGGTTGTCGAACTGTTGCTCCGACATGGAGCATCTATTGAGGCTACCACCGAGGTAAGTGTCGGGAGACAGTCACCGTAGTCCACCTAGTTTTTCTGTCTCCTTGTGCCGGCCTCCTCTCTCGTCGTTATCGTGGTTGGCATCTTCGCATAAGTATCGAATCTATATTCTATTATATATGTACAATGTGAATTAGTTGTTATTCGTAAATATCGAATAATGAATCGGTTATAAAATCGTATAGTGACCTCTGACAGTGGGTTATAATGAACACGTTCTACTTTCGAGCTGTTAATTCTTATTCAATTTCATATCAATAATAATAATTATGATTATTATAATATTAATCGACAATCTTCGTTCCCCTCTTAACCATATTCACTGACCCAACTCGGATCGATGAAGCTGGTTTAGACGAAGTCGAACGCATTGTAAAGAAAAAAAACACTCCTTTCGTAATATACCTCTACCAGAATCATTTGAGCACACAGACAACCAATTAAGTCTCTCTCTCTCTCGCTCTCGCTCTCCCTCTATCATTCTCGTTGTATTTGTATCTTTCTTGGCGTTTTCTGTTCGATATTCCAGTCCGGGCTTACCCCTCTGCATGTGGCTTCGTTCATGGGTTGCATGAACATCGTGATCTATCTCATCCAACATGGAGC
Source organism: Stratiolaelaps scimitus (assembly GCA_019614645.1). Classification (NCBI taxonomy): domain Eukaryota; kingdom Metazoa; phylum Arthropoda; class Arachnida; order Mesostigmata; family Laelapidae; genus Stratiolaelaps; species Stratiolaelaps scimitus. The sequence goes on from JABWDB010000012.1 coordinate 8,011,409, forward strand.
GAACGCCGATGTGCCCACGGTACGTGGGGAGACCCCGCTCCATCTGGCAGCCCGAGCGAATCAAACCGATATCGTGCGAATTCTACTCCGCAACGGCGCTCAGGTTGACACCAAGGCGCGGGAACAGCAGACCCCATTGCACATCGCTGCGCGGCTAGGCAACACCGATATCGTCGGCCTGCTCCTGCAACACGGGGCGCACGTCGACTCGGCGACCAAGGACCAGTATACGGCGTTGCACATCGCGGCCAAGGAGGGCCAGGAGGACGTGGTCAACATGCTACTTGATCACGGGGCGTCGGTCACCGCCAAGACGAAGAAAGGCTTCACCCCGCTCCATCTAGCGGCCAAGTACGGCAATCTGCGGGTGGCCAAGCTGCTGCTGCAGAAGGAGGCCGACGTCGACGCGCAGGGCAAGAACGGCGTCACTCCACTCCATGTGGCGGCCCATTACGATCACAACGATGTGGCATTACTGCTGCTCGAGCAGGGCGCGTCGCCCCATGCGGCCGCGAAGAACGGCTATACTCCATTGCACATCGCTGCCAAGAAGAACCAGATGGACATTGGGTATGCATAGAGGTCGTCAGTGGTACCGTAGTTGTGGCGCCTGTATTATGTAGTGGTTATGGCAGAGGTAGGGGGCCTATTGGTTCATTAAAGGAACTTCAGCAATTCTCATAGTGCTAAAGTGCATTTAGCAACCGTCGAAGCCGCGGCGCCGACGCAGTGGCAGCAGGGGTACGGGTTCAATCCCCACCCTTTGCACAATTGCATTGAAGGGATTCGTCTTGTGAAGCTGGAAGCCGTTCCGTCCATGTTTAATTGGCCGAAAAAATTGGCCGAGAATCTGCCCGGAACATCTAATGATGATGGTGATGCCCACGCATGGCCTAAGTAAAAACACCTCCGGGGTCAGGAGTAATTTTAACAAAAAATTATTAAGTGCAACTAATAGGAGGTGCGAGGGAAGGGCGCCAATGCGGGTGATTGTCCTGTTGATCGGGTCCTTGACCAAGGGCTACATAACGCCACCAAGTCCTCCCATAGGAAGAACACAGGGTGCGAGGGGCGGCTATGGGAAATATTAGTGGCGGTGACAATGGATAGAAGGGACAATGTCGGCCTCGGCCCCGGTCCCCAACTAATCCCCCTCCCAAATATTCCCTAGAAACTATTCCTAATTATTCTATGTTTGAATAAATTTACGGATAGAATAGTGGTAGTAAATTCAATGAGGCCGATCGGGGCCGGCCTTTGAAACGGCACTGCCAGGAATGGCGGTACCGCAGATAGAAGTCGTAGAAGTACAACAACAGCATTCAGAGGAGTCACACAAAGAAAAGATTTCTTACAACAGAAATATCTATGCCACGTCTGTTTACCATATCCACGGAACTGCTTTCGGCATTGCTTCGCAAGACGTATCCCTCAAATGCAGAAGAGGGTGCTCGTATGTTATCGATTGAGGCATACGAATCCTTGTCGTAACAACGATCCTATGGTGTCATGGTGTTGTCAATGACCCTACGGTCATGGTGTTGGCATGCCAACACCCCCCTTTAAAAGAAAGAAAAGAAAACAACGATCCTATAGGCTTAATGATATATATTGTGACAATCATCGTCCTAACCATATGACAGGGGGTAGGTCTGACCACTGGCGCCACTCCTCCTATTTCACTCGGCTACCTCATCGCGTTCCTTCCCATCTTCGAAACGTTCGTGGGGTCGTTCCACCAATCGTTGATTGTGTGCGCCCGCACATTTTCGTGCGATTTTTCTCCCGACAGTTCACCCCTCGCGCACTCGTCGTGTCGTGCACACCGCTCACCATGAACTGTGTCAATTGTTGCAGATCTACACTGCTGGAGTACGGCGCCAAGACCAACGCCGAATCGAAGGCCGGTTTCAGCGCGCTCCACCTAGCCGCGCAGGAAGGTCACGCCGAGATGGCCGCACTGCTGATCGAGCACGGCGCCAACGTCGACGTCTCCGCGAAGAACGGCCTGACACCGCTGCATCTCTGTGCGCAGGAGGACAAAGTGAACGTGGCCGCGGTCCTGGCTAAGCACAACGCCAGAATCGATCCGGCCACCGCGGCCGGCTACACGCCGCTGCACGTGGCCTGCCACTTCGGACAGACCAACATGATCAAGTTCCTACTGCAGCACGACGCCGACGTCAACTCGACCACGACGCACGGATACACCCCGTTGCATCAGGCGGCCCAGCAGGGTCATACAATGATTATCAACCTCCTGCTGGAGAATCGGGCCCAGCCGAACGCCACAACGAACGTAAGTGCCGCGACCAGTGTTCAGGAGTGAAGGAGTCTTGTATTGCATGTGTTACGTTCTTTGTTTTGGCTGCTTGATTTCAAGTGTAGGTGTCGAATTTGATTGTCGATTGAACAAAGGGGAATTTGCTGGGAACGAGTGGGCGAGTCGGTGGGCGGCTGAATAAGGTTCTCTCTATCGATAAGGGATAACCTGGAAGTGAGGTGGTGAGGATAATTGCGAGGGAAGCTCTCCTTCACCAGAGCAAATATATACATCTAGTTATCAGCTATATATATATATATATATATATATGTATATATATATCATGGTGCAACATAAAGCAGATTTGTGGGAGCCTCTACTACACCGCGGACAGCAAACACAAACCACATACGATACACGTACTTTCCAGAAATGAAATACACATAAAATTTCCACACTATCTGTACCATACTGCAGAAATCCTACGAGAGCTATAATAATAATAATAATAATTATTATTATTGTTATATTACTATTACGATACAAAATCGCCTCTAGTTGAATGGGCGTTCTTGTTAATACTCTGAGATCGCTTGCGGCTTGACACATACCGCGAATTTGTATGGACGCGATTCGTCTCTGGCTTCGGCGTCCTCCGAACAGTTGGCGACAGCACCCGAATCTCCTTTAGGACCTTGCGCTGCCCAGCGAGCAGCTGTATGCTATTCGATAATTGTCGTCATCCCCTACCATCTATCATACCCATCATCGCCCCCTGTGGCGGTAGTCACTGTACAATGACGCAAACATGGCGACGTCAAAGCCGTTCTCTATTTGTCTCTCTTTGCCACCGTCAATCAAGCCAAGTGTGTTTGCGGCGTAAGAGCTCGGCCCACCGCGAATTAAGATATATGAACCTTAGCAAGGTATATGCACCGCCCACAGATGTCAGGCTGTTAGCCACCACTGTCTTTGACACGTTAACACCACAATATGCCGGCACTGTCTACGATCACGCCTCCGCCGTGTCTAGAGAGAGAGAGAGACAGACAGACAGACGCACACGCATACTGGAGACAGAGAGAGAGAGAGACGTTGCTGTCCCGTATTTGACCGCGTTACTCAATCGCCTTGCCCTCGCAGCCGTCCCAATGGGTAGCCACTGTCCACTGTCGCGTCCGTTGGCAAGACACCATCGCGACCTCAGGGAGTGGGCTTTCCGCTCATCGGCGCCAGGAACCCTGCAAGGACACCCATCCACGATGCAGCATGACGATCCGGTCGCAGCGAGGCCGGGCCACAGCTGACCCGCTGACCATCGCGCGCTACTAGCAGCAGACTGCTGTTTCAACAGCGATACACTTCGCATAGTAACGCAGCGATCACGCGGTACTGTACAGCGATCGATTCGGATCAGTGGCGTGGCCCGCTCGCTCCGGCTCCCCGATCGTGTTAGAAGACACCGCGTGAAGGATTCATCCACCCGCCTTCCAGGCGATATTGTATCTATCCACGGTGACGGGAGCGAATTCCGGATGGCGTTCCCTATTGCATTCGCTTGCGCTGTTGTTGTCAGCGTTCATGATCGTCAATTTAGCTAATAACGATACGAGAGAGAGCGAGACGAGATGACTGGCAGGAACAACAGCGGAAGCCCTTGAGAGAACCCTGACCGATCTGTCCGTTGGCGCGTTAGTAGGAGCACCTTTGCCTCAGTGCCTGTCAGGACCTGTATACATGGGACGTATCATGATACATGATGGTGTGTCGCTTACATGGCCTGGCCAGGAGCCGGGCGGGACGCGGACCTGCTTGAAGCAAGCACCAATGATTCTGTGTAGTAACGAGTAGTGCTATATATGTTATATTTATTATATCTAGTTGTGGATTTTGCTGTGCGCGTGTCCACCTCTTGGTTTGGCAGTACATCGCCTATGGGTGCTTCAACCCCGTCGTTGTTGATTATTGGTCCATCGATCGGTGGCCTTCTTCGTATCAGGCCTGGCCCAATATGTTCCCTTCGAACAGAGTAAACGGCGTCCGATCGTCCGGCAACTGACGGCGGCATATGGCCGCATGAATGAGAATCCGATCTACGGAACGCTCGCCCCAGTCGCTCCGGCCGGAGTAGACGGGCAACCACTCACTTTTTATCGAATGGCCCCCGCAAGCTGCTCAGCTCTGCAACAGCTACAGTGACTCGTCAGGGAAAATCGAGTTTGTTGAACCGTCTCGCAGAGAGGGAATGTTTCTCCCTTAGAACTCCCGCGCGATGAACGCTGAGCGGCGATGCTCGGTTGCCTGAGCGCACGTCAACTCACGAGAGATTTCGAGAGGGGTCTCGTTGCGTCATCGGATGGCGTCGTTCGCTGCTACGACGCCTGCCGAGACACTAATTCAATGTGGCTCTCGCTGCTAGCGTCCGGCTCCAAACGGCAACAAGAAACTGCCAAAACCGCGGGGTGGGCCTAAAGCCCGCCCAGGATAATAGTCAACTTCGAAGGTCTTGTCTCCACTCTGATACCTTGGTGTCTCTATATTTGTGTGGGTGCGCGCGCGCGTGTGTGTATGCTCTGCAGATTTGGAGCCAACATCGATTTGCAGGTGTTTGTTTTGAGCCTTTTCTGCTTCTTCGTCTCATTGAGTTTCTCTCTCGCTCTCCCTCTGCCGTCTTTTGCTATGGCTGGGTAACAAAATTGAAAGTGCTTGTATGATGGTTAACTGCATAACGCTATTCGGCTATTTCCTGGCTCGTATTGAAGCTGAAATAAGGAACTGCAAGCAATACTCGTTCGACTATACTAATACAGGCGCCATCCCCAACGAAGGGGGCCGTATGCCCGATCGTGTAAATGGCCCATTTGATCGATCGAGGCGTTCCCTGCCGTCTCAACATATACGGCCAGTGCACGCGAGTGTTATTCAAGCCACTTATAAGTTGGCATCTACACTTTCAAGAGGCAGTCCGTCCGAACTCAACAGTCGCGTGACGCACAACTTGTGCTACTGCTCGACTCACTCAGAACACCTCAGGAAATTCGGCTTCGGAGGGGGAGGGTCGACGCTGTCGACGCCTATTTCTGCCCCGTCAATAGCTTCGTAAGAGATAGATCAGCAGAGAATCCTTGGATTTCTTGATCATCTTTCTTTATCCGCAGATCCTTGCCTGGTACGACACGGTTCAAAAACAAAGCAAATCCGGCCCCAGCATGTCTATGTGGTAATACCTAAATGTCCAGAGCCGAGACCTGTCAACTCACATGGGGAAGAGCTGAGAGTCAGTCAGCTCAAAGGTACAAAGACATTGGCAGAGTAACATAAATCCCCGGCCGGTGCAGTCTAGTCGAATTCTGCTCTATCGCCATCTCTCTCTCTCTCTCTCTCTCTCTCTCTCTGTGCCGCAGCGCGTCACATATGGCGCTTTTGGCGAGTTTGACTGAAATGGTGTTCATTTTATCCTGCCATGGCTTCCCGTAGCACTGTGTCCACTTGACGTCCACGCGCTCTCTCGTATCGGTGATCCGAGGGAGATTTCGACCGATCTCTGATTACTCGCTGAGCCTTTCTCGTACTGCTCGGCCCGTTGGGGCGGTCCCACCTTTGCAGAGGGTGCGTGTCCCACTGAGCGCCTCACCACGGGTGGCTAGATGGCTGTCCAGCGGCCAGCTGACAAGCTTACATAGTCGTTTGCCTCTCGCCGGGCACGTTCTGCCTTCTCCATCGGCCGGCCGGCCGGTGGACGAAACAGCTCGACGGTTCGGCCGCGCTATCGCGGACGCTGTCAAACAGAGCGCATCCGTGAGCGAGAGCAGGGATAGACAAAGACCTAGTGGGCCCCCAGCGCGTTCAGCTCGCGTCCACTGCACTCATACGTGGAAGTGTTGTTATGACGAGATTGAAGGCGTGCGATTGATTACGGCTCTCCGGCTCAATCGCGGCTGTCACTGCCGCGCACGGGAGGGACATCTTTTGTTTCCTAGTGGATTCGTCGGGCCACGGCTACGTCGATCAGTTAGTTGTGCTTCTTTTTTTTTGTGTCACGGACGTACTGCGACCGGCCCCGTAGATCGCCGGTCGATAGAGGCGACCAGTCGGCGAAGCGGACGTCTGCAGCAGACAACCAGAGGCGTTGTAGCAGACAAAGGCCCTTAGCAGACTCGCGCATCAGAGGAAAGAGAGTGCGCGTGTGTGTGTGCTTGTACACCGGCACGGGAAAGCCGGTGAAATTGAGTCAAGGCAATCTACAATATCATACGGTGTGTACTGTGTAACGCCTATCTGCTGGCTTGTTGGATCAACCGGTAGCCGGACCAGGGAGGTGCCGCAGAGCTCGGCAAATCCTTTTGCCAGAGAGACCAAGCAGCAGGGGGTCTATTGTCGTCCACATCATATTTTTGTGCGTTGTTATCGGAACGCTGCGTTTGTGCGTTGTTACGCTACCTGGGGTAGCGGGGGTGCTTGTGAGCTCACGAGGTTTGCCGACAACCTGAAGGTCAGGTGAGCTGTGCAAATTCGAGCGACCGAACTCGTCGGTTGGTCGTCTGTTAACCGGCTCTAGCATCTAGAGTAAGTGCGCGTCTTGCTTGAGTGTCGTTGAATCTACTTTCGTCCGGAGGGGAATCGTTGTAGAATACTGACCGGCAGTGGGGATCTAAGAGACGTTCACGCCGAGTAGGGGTTCGTTCGGTTCAATTCAACTGCAGCACAATAACTTCGCCCTCTGTCAGCTGTATGATGATGATAATAATAATCGTAGTAACACATTAACGCGCAGCGTTCACATTGGCTTTGATTATTGGGGAAAATGTACACAGGTCGCGCACATTCAGGCTTCTGGATCATCATATTAGGCATTCTCATTAAAGCACGTCGAGAACAAACAAACATTGCCCTATCATAAGATGCGGGCGTAGCTTCGAACCCGCCGGGTAGCCAGTCCTAGTTATAGTCCTTATAAATTTTGCAACCCTCGACCCAAGTGTAGCCCCCGCAGTCTGAGCCCATCCGTCTTCATCTACAGCTCGTCAAAGTCCATCCGTGTTTTGTTGCTTGTTTGCTCTATCCACCCTATTGTTTCGCCTTGTCATAGCGCAGTTCAACATTGTTTCCATTTCGTGTAATAATATCCACTGAACAGTAGCCCTATTCCGCCCAGCTTTAACATGTCTCTCGGGCGGCCAGGGCGTTGGCCAGCCAGTTTGACGGATCCGCTGGCCTGTTTGTTTGCTAGCCAATAGCAGCAACAACAACAAGAACAACAGCAACAACCACCACCACATGGGCGAATACGGCGGAGAGTCGAACGGGACCTTCTCGATCACGCGGGCTCACAACATAGAATTAGCACTGTAGAACGCCACGCAGATGCTCCGCCTTCCAGCATCTGTCGCTGTGTCGTTTACATCGAATTGGATTGGTCAGCCTTCGTGTCAGCCCGTTCGCCTACGGGGCCGTGTCGCCGCCTGCCTGGCGCTGTCCCTGGCGACGATTCGTGTGACGGGCTGGCGGGTCCTGTCGGGCCAGGATGCGATTCTCGTTGCGACGTCGAGGGGAGACATCCCGCTAATTTGCGAGAACGGCGGGCATTTTCACTCCGCGTTTTCACCCAGTAACTGTGCCAATAGGGTGTCCGCGCGGCTCCAGCCACACGCTCTCGACGCGGCAGATGTCCAGATGCCGTTCAGCGTCACCCCAGCCACCCATTCACGTACAATTTCTTGCTCTTTGTCACCCATCGCTGGGTGTGAGCAGCAGGTGCCCCGCAAGTGAAATGACATTATTGTACTCGATATACCGCGGCCGCCGAACGCGCGCGGCCGGACGCGTTCAAGCAGCCAGCCAGACGACTACGGGTGGCGGCTGTACCCAGCCGCCACGTCTTGATAAGTCCAAAGCGGACGTGTGGTTCGTATCTTGGTCAACTGTCACTATTGCGCTGTTTGAGTTTGCGCTGTCGGTTCGACAGTCAATTTGACTGCGGTGTTGATTCTCCGCGCCGCTCGTTAGTGGCTTGCTTGCTGCCGGCGACGTTGTATATACATATATATATATATAATATATATATATCGTACGCGTCCATTTTTCGCAGCTACCATGAGACAGTAGCGACCATCCGCTCGGCCGGTCCGACCGTTGATTATTAGAATTCGACTGCTTGCAGTAGGTGTCGCTGTTTTCGCGCAAACACAAATATACCGTTACACACGCACCATCGAGCGATACCCTTCAGTGGACGATGGCCGGTTGTGAACACTCGCCCGTCGCTGGTTCGCCGCGTGACAGCAATACTAACGCAAGCAGTAAATCGTGAGATCGCTGAGCGCGCGCGCCGCGAAGACACTCGGCGCCCCCTCAAGCTGGAACTCGAGCTGGATCATCATCGCTGACAACGACTGCAAAGGACGACGTCGTTGTCAACAACAGCAACGAGCAGACCCTATCAGTCACCAGTAACCACGAGACAAAAAAAGGGTTCGCGCCAAAAGCTCTCGGGGCTGGGCCAGCCGCCAATGCGCGATGGCGTCGGCTGGCCAACACCAAGACAGAGACGGCCTCGCCAAATGGGCCAGCCCTCATATCCATTTTGTTATAGGACCCGGCGCGAAACTGAGCAACCTTTAGCAACCTGCAGCAGCCACACACACAAACATATCTGAATCTACCATGAGACCGTCATAAGGTGTTCGAACAGCGGTCTGTGTGAGTCGCGCCTTCATCGTGCGCGCAGGTAGGCGCAGCCGTCGGAGAAATCTATTATAGATATAATACACATAGCTACGGCAGAAGTGGCGGACACCGCTGCGAGTTGTGCCGATCTTACATTTCTCCTTGTGCTTGTGCGAGTCGGCGGCGTTCCACGACGGCCCATCGGATCCGATTCGAGCCGACGTTCAACGCTCTTCGGCGGCACAGCAGAGTCAACAGCAGTTTTGCCTGGGCCCCCCACTCGAGGAAAGCGAAGCCCAAGTGTTGAGCATCGTAGCGGCTGCGGCCGCGGCTGCCTATTTCTGCTGCCGTTGGCGCCGCCGCCACCGCCACCAGAGGTTTCATAGCGCCATAGGGGTGGCCAGTGCTAGTCAGAGTCTGCTGTATGCTTGCCGCTTCCGTCGTCAGAACTGGCCGCTTCCGTCTTCAGGCGCCGCGTCTGTGCGTGGTCTGTTACCTGAGCGTCTGCCTGCCTGCTCGCGTCGATTCGAACTGCAGAGTGCCGCGAGCCGTCTTTGCCATAACAACGTCAAAGCGTATTCTCTCTGCCGCCGTCGTCACTGGTCGTCGGTAGGCGGCGTCTGCTTTTGTGCTACAACTTCTATTCAACTGCTATTTCCCACTGTGTACCATTTGCGGTGTGCCGAGACTCCGTCGGCGATAGCGGGCGGGCTGATCCACCACGAACGCAGTCCAACACCCGGCTACGGAGAACTGTGTGGCAACGTCTCACGACGAGAGACGAGAGCGAGAGAGAGAGAGAGAAAGAGCGACCACCGATATCTGCTATCCCCGTCACTACGCTTTACTAGCAGCTATGCAGCCATGGTTAAGAAGGTGCCTAGTGCTGTGCCGCCAACACAGGAACTGGTTGAGCGAGCGAGCCAACGCTCGAGCAAGCTAACGCCGCGCAGGGAGCCCGACCGACGGATGGCATGACATACACGTCGCAGCCGCGGATGTTACCATTGCTGCTATCGCTGCCCACCGTCGCCAGTCATGATGTTGTTGTATTCTTTGAGGTTCAGCGTTCCACCGACACTGACGTCGAAACGGGCCGACCAGGTCTGTGCTGGCCAGTTAGGTCTGAGCTGGACACAGAGCCGAGCCGAGCTGAGCTGAACGAGTCGCCGGATCTCCACAACTGCTCAGACCTATCACGTACGCTGGTCAACGCGCGTCTCCTGTGGTTGTGCTCGTGCAGCCCTGCTGTACTATCTCGATCATCGGCGTTCGTAGTCGGTTGAGGCTGCTCGTTCTGTTGAGCCCGAGTGCCGAGTCCGTCATCTCCATCCTCTCTGCGTGACCATCATTGTTCGCGGGTAGCCGCTTCGTAGCCGACTTCACTACGGTCGGCTGCGGCTAGCGATCGGCCCCAGCGGTAACTGATCGCCTGTTTTCGGCTGGCGCTTCTGCAGCGGAGTGCTCGTCATCGTCGTTGTCGCGGGCGTCGCCGTAACGGTGGCTGTCTTCGTCGTCCGGTGGTTGACACCGCGCGAGGTCCGGCACGGGGTCCGGAGGGGTCGAGGCGATGGCATGTCCTCCTCGGTCTTCGTCCATCCCTGGTGGGGCCCAGTGTCGACAAAGGTACGAACTTGAGCGGACCCGCTACCTATATATGTATATATTGAACTGTGAACACGAGAAAAACAGCGAGTTAGAGACAACGAGTCAAGGGGAGAGAACTCGCGTGAGGAAAAATCCGATCCGGCGAAATCTTATTTCCAAATCCGCCGTCAAGCTATGCGCGATCAAACGTCAAACGCGCCGCGGACATCGATTCCGTGGATCAGCATCTTTGGATTCGCTTGAAGATTCACTAGATGGAATACGATCGTTGAGGTTCGAGTTGTGCGCCTAGACGCCCAGACAGCGTGTACGACATGGATACGGCCAATTCCGTTGTTTGTTTCGCGCAGCGTGCACAATCGAATCAAGAACTGTGTAAGAAATTTGGTGGTGATTTCGAATTTCGTCATTGTGCTGTTGGGGTATATTGTGCTCACGCAGTGTGGCTACTCTCCGGCGGACAAGTGGCGGATATCCAGGCGCAAGTGACATCTCTTTCGGGCTGTTTTGCCACAAAACACGAACACATTGTGACATAGTTTAACGCATGTTTTTGTGAGTTTCCACGAATCACCACCGGAAAGGATGGTAGTGACAACACGAGCCAACCAATAGGGCGAAATGTGAAGGTTGAAGAAAAACGAGCAACACAATCTATCCTCTGCCCATGGTCTCGTATCGAGAAGCGTGCAGCACGACAATCAATGCACGCGGTGTATGACTCGATCGCCACCCCGGTTTCCCCTCGATATTGGCGAGGGGAAACCACCATTGACGACAAGGCAATTCCAAGATCGTTCTTGGTTTTCATCGTGTCGTACGCGCTGCTCACGGTCCACTCGAGTAGGACCGGTGGAGTGAAACCTCCGAGAGCGGTGACGTCGTCTGTCGGACGCTTCGACTGCTGCCGTCCCCGAGCGAAAAACAAAAAAAAAACACGTACACTACTGCTACAACTAGACATATTATAGTTAGCTAGTTGTTGTAGTGGTGTTGGTGTCTTGCTCGCACGGGACGGGACGGGTATTTGCCTCTGTGCGGCCGTATACATATATATCTATATATATATATATATATATAGAAACATAACTAAACACACAAGCACCGCGCGTTTTGACTTAGAGCCGCTGCACAGTATCCATAATCATATTAGAACGGTTCGAGACGAGATGGTGACGTTATCGTGCCGGTATGCCCTTTTTATACAGCTTCTGTGGCCACGACGACTGCAGCTAATACTATATAGATAGATATATATATATATATATATATATATATATATATATCCGTGTGTATACGACTATCCGGACGATGATGAGCCGGGAAAGGGCCGCGCGGAAGACCAACCGTCGAGCGGTTGCCGTCGCCGGAACCATGCCGCGCTTCTGCTGGTGGTTGGCGGTTGTGGTTGTCGCATTGCGCCGATACTCCGCGGCACAACGTCCGTGAACTACCGTTAATAACAACAACACACTGTGCAAACACCGGCCGATCGACTGTGGCTGACGCTGACGACGTTCTCAGCTGAACGCGTCAGGCGCCGACGTCTCGTACGACGATTCGACGGTGTCTCGCTGGGCGATTACGTCCAGCAATCGCAACCTTGTAGTTGGCCGATCGCGGTACATACGACGAACGGGCAGACGTGGCTGTACCACAATGAGTGCTTGCTATGGCGGTGGCCGCGTCGCTCTGTTGGCGATATCGGATGCTGGCCGAGATGAGAATACCCGTCGCAAACGAATCGACAATGAAATACGTCGATAGAAGACTATGGCGCAACTATGCTGTGTCATTCATTGTGAGATAAAATGGTGAATATCACCTATAGAGAACAGATTTCAAGTGACATCGTTGAATCGCCATCGTAGGAACAACAGATTACGGGGAAATATGAATCGGGAAGGGAAAAATGTAATTACATGCTCGTATATATACGATTCGTATGTGTGTTAGAACACGGTAGTGGTGAGCGAGCGAGTTCTGCTTGGAAACCACAAGAACGTCAGCAGCAGCAACAGTAGTACGGGTAACAATGACAGCGGAGGCAGCCACAAGTAACGAATCGTATCAAACAATTAAAAGCTCGTTTTTCGAGCGGTGCCGTTGAACGAGCCATCCGCCATAGGAGCGATATGGACGGGGATGCTTCCGCCGCGTACGGGCAACGTTTCGTGGCCACGTTATCGAGAGCTGACACGTTAAAGAAGGCGGAATCAGCGGTATTTACGCATGTACTACCCACTACTTAGAATGGGCTGCCGCTCGTCGGCAATCGGACACGCTTAATCATCTCGTTCAATGTATGTCCTACCTCGATATAGGCTCGCCTCGATGCCAACCTCCTCTCTACACTTTGCGTTGCGGGGACGTCTACGAGATGAGCCGGCGACGTTGGGCCACAACTCAGACTAATGCCGTCGTAAATTAAAATTTAGCAACAATGCCACACGCAGGCGATAAATGGCGAAGCGTGCCCTGTGAGGGAGGCCGCCAACGAAGAGGAAAGAAAAACAACAACAGAAAAAATATAACACCCTTACCACACATCTACTGTTATAACAAGATACCACCTATGTAGATAGATCTAGGTGGATGAATGCGCGGTACATTTCGAGGGGAATTTCTACGCTCGCGTACGTATCAGCGTCGATATCAGCTGCATGTATCAGCTAGCATTGTGAACGAGCCACTAACAGTGTATCGCAGAGGAGGAAGATACCCAGAGCAGCTTCGGGCATCAGAGGCGCTGAAGACATGATCAGACGCGATGCTGCCTCCCCCTAGCGTGCGCCTTTGTCCGCCTGACCCGTCGTGGTCGCTCGTTACGGCTGTAAATAGATAGGCACATGGCATTATAAACAGATCGGCAGACGGTGTGGACGTCGGTGGCGGGCACGGCTCAACAGCGGCTCCCGGCCACGGTGAAACACACTCTCTTCCATAGATTCTCGCGCGCACACACAAACACCTTCGCTTACCGCCTGACAGACTGCATGACTGTTCGATTCCATCCCGGTGGCCATCTTCTCCGCCGGTAGGATCAGTAAGTTCAGCTGGAGCCGTCATCGTCGGCGTTCGCTTCGATTCGCGCTCTCGCTGAAGTAACGTCGGCTGCTTTACAGCAGCACTCGTCTGACCTGACACGCTGGGCTGTCCGCTGTTCCCCGTAAGGTTAGTTAGCGGTCCTCGTCTACGGGCACAGCCGTAGGCGCGTTGTCGGTCATCTCCCTTCGGCCGGCTGCGCAGGCCGCGAGCCGTTGCTGACTCATCGGCCTGCGGCGATGCCGCAGGCTCCTGCTGCAGGACCTACTGCGTCTATGTTTGCGCCCTGCGTAAGGCCGAGCCCGATCTTCTATATCTACAGGGCTAAGGACGGGCCATTTGTCCGCTGGCTGCTCCAAGATGTCAGAGACCGTCCTGCTTCTCTGCCTGCGGTTCACATGTATAATCGTGTCAGTAGTAGGTTCATAGTGCAAAATTCAGCCTGGCCCCTACGATAAGTTCCGCCTTCACTCGATGAATAGCTCTCACGGGGCTGACACAACGGTGACAGCAGATCCGCGGTAGCAGCGGCACCAACAGAAGGCAGTGTCATCGTAGAACATATATATATATATATAAATATATATATATATATATATATATATATATATACATATATATGTGTGTGTGTGTGTGTTAGTAAAATAAATAGAATTTTGTAGCATGCTATTATATTCGGTCTATCGTGGCGCTTGGCGGCAATGCTCCATATCGCAGTCGGCGAGGATTTCCGAATGTTTCGAGCGCAACAAAGCCATTCGAACAGATAGATCAGACCAGACACTGGGCTGTCTTGTCCGTTAGCGGCAACATGTAACGATCCGCTGTTGCGATCTGTTCTGATCCGCCGCTCACCAGCTCAGGAGTCTCCTAGATGGGGCATTCAGCATAGCGTAGTAGTGGATAACAATGTAGTAGGCTATCTCGTACCAGAATCGCATGCCTAGAATCAGCCTAAATCTTTCTTTTTAGCTTGAACAACGATTTGACGCAATTTTGAAAGTTTGTTATATTAACGAGAACGTTGTTCTTCAATTCATTGTGCCTCCCCGCCCTTGTGTTTGCGATCGATTGTTCGGCGTCCGCGTGAACGCCCTCGACGATTCGACTATCTCGTGCCTCGTTGCCAACATCATCTGGATACCCTCGACATCAACTTCACCGGGTCATCTGCACGCCACCGAATCGCCACCATGCGCCGACATCTGTCAACGCTCTGATCTCGGACGCTCCTGAACCGTGCGTCGTCCACGCCGGCTAATTGTGTAACCCCACGCGAAAATTCATCATTATGGCCGACTTGCAGCAAGGTCAGACCGCGCTCTCGATCGCGCAGAAGCTCGGCTACATCTCGGTCATCGAAACGCTCAAGGTGGTGACAGAGACAACGGTCACCACTACAACAACAGTTGTCACCGAGGAGAAATATAAGGTGGTCGCACCAGAGACGATGCACGAAACATTCATGTCTGATAGCGAGGACGAAGGTGAACAGGATAACATGATGGGCGACCACTCGTTCAAATATCTAACCGGTACGTATGGTGTGGTGGGAGCCGACGTTAGGCCCATTCTAAATGTATATATATATATATATATATATATATATATATATATATAGTGTGTTTTTATTTTTTATACAATAATTAAAGGTTCAGTTTGGTAGAGAGGATGGAGACAGGGTGTCGGGCCGATGCCAGAGGTCATGGTCACGACCGGGCGGGCCTCACAGGGAGGAAGACGCGCTGCAGAAGAGAGGACCCGGCGCACTCGTTACCGGTGCCATAAACCAGCCTGTGACAGACCCCTATATATATATATATATATGTATATATATTGTGTGGGTGTGGATACGCGGATTAGTGGATTCCAACCCAGAAGTTCGGTATTCATTGGCACAATGGCATAGCAAGAAAAGGCACAGCTTATCAGATAACGTCATACAGATGTATGGTGTTATCTGATAAGCTGTGCGTCGACTGAACCAGCACGTCCAAATTGATACTATCAGCAAGGATATCAGCCCATTGATACTATCTATGCGTATCTGTGTGTGCGTACGAGCCCATTCGCCCGCTCATATTCGAGACAGATCGCACTTTATTGCCAGATAGGTTTATTTGTCGTATAGTCATTCTACTTGAGTATTATAGAATAAGAAATAATTATCTTAGAAAACGATTAGGAGTCTATCTCTCCCACTCTCACACACACACTATGCATTTTTCCTCTCTGAGTTGACTAAGCTGTACCTAATTATAATAGTATTAGGGCACTCCTCATCCGCATGCGATTCAGTCCAACTGTGGCAAGTCGCCCAGCTCGTTCAACGGCTAAGCGACTTCGCAGTGAATTTCGCACACAATCTAGACGAGGAGATCAGCGAAGTACAATGAGTGTTCAAAAACGAGAACCCTGCCGGCAAACCGCGTCGACCACAACAGCTGTTCCGAGGGACCAGGATGGTAGACGAGGCCAGTGTTGGGGTAACACTGTCAGGAAAGCGTTGCGAACGCAAATCCAACAATGTCATTGAGCCCACTGCCGTCGAGCGCCAGCCACCGTGACGAACCACCCGGGACACTGGTGTACTCATAATACAAGGACACGGTACAATGCAAGACGTCTGTGGCGAATCTCTCCCGCCACTGCACGACCGTGTGAGCTGCTTGGCTCGATGTCACGGCGGCGGTGACGACACCGTAACCGACACAGCGTCGTGCCACAAACCGCTACGCCTGGCGTCGGCCCTCGACGTTCCCACTGTCGCCGTCCATCGGTAGCCATTCGCATGTCGTTGCGCAGGTCTAAATGTCGGTCTAGATATACATCGAGCGCGTTGCTGTTACAACGGTATACTCTCGTCCGCCGTGCCAGCTCACCGCCGACGGCACCTTCACTAGCGTCACTCTGCCCTTATTGTTCGCCCCGGCCCGTCGCCTGATAGCGCAGCGGCAACGGCTGACAGCATTGTCTCTCTCGCGTCATCTGCCATAGATCTCCCCTGGTCGCACTGAGTCGCTGTCGTTGGCTCGTACTCTCCTTCGTCTCACTTTCCATCTCTGCTCGGTATTCTTGGCTATGAAAATGTAAAGGAAAGTGGTAGACATCTCTCTCTATCTCTCTATCTCTCTCTGCCTCTGGCTCACCCAGAAGTTATCTTCACGCTCGAGTCGCGCTTGAGGAGGGAGACGCGAGACTCGAGCGGTGGTCGCCGCCGCCGCCGCCGTCTATCGACTGGCTCGCCGCGAGCTGCCCAGGACCTCTCTTCGTTTGGGTCAGTCAGTGGTTGCAACCGACAGGAACTGCTATCGCGATAGACGCGGCCCACAGGGAGGCATGCGGCCGTGCTCGGGGAAGAGTGCACTGGCTGGACTCCAACTCGTCGAGACGGTCTTGCTTGCTTGCTGGCTAGCTGGCAGGAAAGTAATTGACGGTGACAAAGAGAGAGAGAGAGAGAGAGAGAGAGAGAGAGAGCGCGAGAGCGAGAGAGAGAGAAAGAGACAAGTAAGAATAGCAAATATAAGAGAATACACGGGGTCGCTCTGCAGGATCTGCCTGAAGAGGAGGGCGTTGCTCGATGCGCGCGGCCGCTGGACGCGCTCCACCGATGGAACAAGCGTCCGCTGCCAACAATCGACTCTTATGGTAACCGCTGGCGGCCGAATAACGGTGCCTGGTTAGCCGATAGCGCTGGCCACTTGAGTACGCGGGTGTTCGGTCAGTGTTTGGCGAGACCATTCGTCTTGTGAAAGTCAAATGAAACTGCTGAGCTCTGTTTAGCTGAGCTGTGGGAGGGGGTTTGCTTGGTTCCTGTCAATATAACACTGTGCGTTCTATAACTGTTTCGTGGTGGTGGTGGCCATTCCGGTGTTGTGGTAGTGTTTATGTGCAGAGTGCGCGTTGTATCGTAGTTCCGCTGTGGACAATTAGTCAGTAAGCGAGCCCTGCTGATACGTGGAGTTCGCCGGCTCCACGCTGATTCGCCGATATCAAGCCAACGCGTTGTTTCGTGCGGTTATGTGGTGTTATATGTATATATATATATATATATGTATATATGTATAATATATATATATATATATACATAACTGCGGTGTCCGAGTAGGCACAGATCGTGCTTTAGCTGAACGGTGTTCAGCTCGTTCAACTGATCGAAGGCAACGCTAGGCGCGGACTTAACTCAGTCAACGCAATTCTATGAAGGCCATCCGATAAATACAGTAGTTTCCCGTCTGGAAAGTGTCCATCGTGGCCAAGTTACAGCACGTGCTCGATTGACTTGATTCTTAGTCAACGATTCGTCAACTCGCAGCGGTTCCAATCTAACCCTTCAATTCGTGTATGCATTTGATCTCTCTTTTCCATTGCTGTGCGCCCCAATCTCGTCGGACATTCCCCTGTGACGTCTTCTCGCGCTTGCCTTCGCAACAATGGCTGCTCCTAACGCCAACGACGTTGTCATCATTGAAATCGCGGCCTCACACGCCACAGCGGACGAGATGAAGTCGCTAGGTGACGACTCACTGCCGATCGACGTGACCCGCGATGAGAGGTTGCACGAAGCCCATGTAGCCCAAATTGCCAGCCAACAGGCGGCCACTAGACCGCACGGCCATATTGCGCCCTCCGCCCAGGAAGAAGACAGGCTGTCGCCGTCCCATCTCGATCAATCCTTCGCCAAGGCGGCGCCCGACAACGTCGAGGTGAAGCGCACTCCGGTGCACGCCGGGTAAGTTGTCGAACACAATCGAAACGAGACGACGAAAAATGCGCACAAAAGTCACTTAATTACGTTCAATATATCAAATGAGATAGAGATATATATGTATATATATATATATATATATATATATATATATATATTAGAGACAATAGTTGGGCCAGGGTAGCGGGCCAAGGCCGTCGTGTAAACTAACTTGTTCCTTGTCATAACAAATTCTGCTGCTGAAGCTAGGCCCACTAGAACGTGGATGGACATAGACGTACAGAGAATCGTTGTTTCTGTGTAGTTTTCGAAAACAACGTCTCCCGCTTTTTGATACGTTTTTGGGGTGTGACACAGAGTTTTGTCGATCTAGCGGCAAGAAAACATGGCAACGGGTGGCCCTCGCCACGTTCGAGGCAAACTGCCCTTTCTGTGTCATTTTTTTTTGTATAATATATGTATATATTTTTTGTTGTTGTTTAGTATAATATATACATTTATATATTTGTATGTGTATAAGCACGAAATCACAAACAAACACAAGTTGACTACACACAGCACCCTCTGTAGATAGAACATCCCTGCCGGGATGTGTGTATATATATATGGAAGTATATAGGTAATTCTGCTGTATGACACGAGCATATCTGAGATGCTTAGTATTGGGGAGGTGGTTTTGAATGAAAAAATAAGAACCGAAACAACTAATTACAATAATTCACACCCGCAAAATTGCTATGCCTTTGGTATGTAACACCCGTAACCGTAGCTGCGTTGACTGACCACTGCATTACTCGATATTAATATAAGAGTGTACATCATAATATATTTCGAAGTAATTGTGCTAACTGATTGGTGAAAATGAAAGAAATGATTAATTGACGCTAATTATATATATATATATATGTATGGACCGATGAGAAACATAGATTAATTAACTTCAATGATTGAAAACGAATGATATTTTGGAGCATTTTTTGAATCCAAGCTAGCTCACATATATACGAGATATTTGCTCATCAACTATCGATTGGCTGGTTGGATATCGTCTCTCAATATTTTTGCTACACATTGAATCTGCTGAACAATGTCAGACGCACCAATTTATTAATTCAAATTAAACTCTAATTAGTTACTGTTGTGGCCGCATGAATGACAACGTGTTCACGGTTTACATTATACTGATATTTAGCGCACGGTTGGGTTGTCATTATGGGATGTCTGTTTCTTTGTTTAAACATCTAACGAGTTTTTGTTCAATTCGATGAAATACTGGTCATTGTCGTTTAGGCGAGTACTAATGTAATACTATGTATACATTCGAGAATAGAGTCGACTATGACAATAACTAAGAGACTCATAGACTTGTACATGTTACAAGTTGTTGCTGTTGTTAGTCAGTAAAATCATCCTCACAAGTGTCTATGGCCAATGTACATACATCTCGTATTTGTTGTCGATCGTAATGCTCATATCATTTGTGATTATATATATATATATATATATATATATATACATGTGGATGATGATCAACGAGTTATTTACATGGAAACGGCATCGAGTTCCGATATCATCTTCCTCAGCATCTATTAAGCTGGTCAGCTAGCCATGACACTAAAATAGAGAGATGGGAGGCTTGGGAGGTATGGATGGATTTAATGAATTAATTAATATGCAAGTGATGTGTTCGTTGATGTGACTCTAACGAGCGTTTTGCGTTCTTGCATCGTTGCGCTAAATTAGTGGTGAAGGAAAACTACAATGGAAAACGTAAGTGTAATTAAAACGAACGCTGTCGTTAATTGTTCATCTTGCTGTTCTTCTCATTGACGACGCTCGTGTGCGAAACACAAACTTAGAAAAAAAAAGCGACAAACAAATCCAATGACTAATAATCACCCTCCTTCCTCGAACCCGCTCATACGTCCCCACCTGCTCCTCACCCTCTGTTGTGACATCGTAGAATAGACACCTGTAGGAGGTTTATCTAATAGCGAGAGAGAACTTGGCATGCGACTAATTGTTATTGTTCGTAGTAGCAGTTGTAACAACAACACAATGCTAGCATATGAAAAAGGACACAGCACGCGAATGGTGACAGCAACAATGTATATATGCATATATATATATATATACGTATATACTTTGCTAAATTAACACTGCTGGTGGTGGCCTCTTGCTTTCTTCCCTGTTCAATTGCTGCTGCTGCTGATGCTGCGAGGTCATAACCCAGAATCGGCGGGATGTCAGCCAGCGGGCGTTTGTGGTCACTTTATCCGTGACCATCTGTTGCGCTCTCTGGTTTTGACGTCGCGCAACTGCGACGCCGCCTGTATCGCAGTTGTTGCTTCTATTGCTGCTGCTGTTGCTGTTGTTGTTGTTGTCACGCTGGATGGCGGGACGCTTGTAACAATAATCACAACAATGAGCGTACTTTGCACCCACTTGGAAACCATTACCACCGGTATCACCGCTGTGACTGCTATTATAAACCACTATTGACACCGAATCGGACGCCACTGATTCGCTGTTCGCTTGTAGCTGGCCGGTGTCGGCGATCCCCTCTGCCTTCCGCTTTTTCTCCATGGTGCACCTATCGAGCGCATCGTACCACACACACACACATCACATTAGATAACTCTTCATTTCATTTACTCACTCATACAGTCATTGGTCCGAGCACCTGGAGCATAGCTTCGCAAAAAGTTTCGACGTAGAATAGTTGTTGATAGAGAGAGACAGAGAGAGAGCACAGTACATTCATCAAGACGTCGAGGTCCCGTCGCCCCGCGACTCCACCGAAGCTCCATGGCATCTACCGCATGTGAACCTGTGTTGCAATCCTGAAGGGACAGCATTCGAAGCCGAAGCAGATTTTTCGACGTTTCGAGCATTAGAAATCTTCCGCCGGAGCATTTCGCTTCTAGCCGAAACTGTACCGGATAGATTGATAGCTATCCGGCGTCTGTTGGCAAGCACGTGTTTGCAGTGGGCGCCTGTGATCTACTATCGTAACCGTGAATAGAAGCCGTGGCGTGGCTGCGTCTATAATTGCACATTGTGTTCACACCGGGGCAGGTATTATATATTGAAAGCGTGTTCAACGTCGAATTTCGCCCACTCGTTCCATGCTCGTTCGCGATTGCGTCACTCCGCTATTTAATTCTCGCTCGGGATTCTCTGATATTGTCAATTCGCATTCGTCCCTGAGAGGGGGCTGTCGTTCTTGACAAACGATCAGCTGTTCCAAACTCGGCAGGTGTGCGTGTACACCTTCAGCTCGTTCCCGCTGGTCGCTTTCTTAAAGGTAGCCTAAAGCCGTGCTGTCGCCCGGAAATCAACTAGGCTAATCGTTGTCCATTCGTATATGCCCGCCAAAGTTGACCAACTGGTCGCGAAGCTTCGGGCGGCTCTGCCGATCACTCCATGCCTAACAATTTCGTTCGATATCGAATATCGCGCCTTATCTAGCGCAGACGCTCAAGCGAACCGGGAGGGGATGTTGTCGCACTGAAGACTCCTGCCCTTTTTACCCCCCAACGCTACGAAGAGGCTACGGCGAACTTCAGATGCCCCCTGCGGCCGCCGCATTGGGTCTGCCTTCCCAGAAATAGTCTAGCGTCCTGCGCCTGGCTACCGGCGTCGCGGACCCACCCAGCCCTCGGGAACGTCGGCGGCGACGACGTCGTCCGACGTCAATCCCGTCGCCGCTTGGCTCGTCCGCGAACGAGCAGTGAAGTCCACACCGGCCGTCCTTGGCTCCAGGTGGCGCCAACGTCGAATGCAGAAGCGGCAGCAGACGACCACGATGACGGCAGCATCGGCACGACTGGCCAGCGCCGTCCCTGCGAAGCAGTGAAGCCTTCGCGCTGACCTCACCATCGGCGAATTGTCCGTTCAACGGCTGCCAACTCAGTGGGCCGGCGCCGACCAATCGGCAAAGTAGAATCGGCTCTGGGTGGTGGCAAGTCTACCGTCACCGTCGCCGCCGTCGCCGCCGTAGTCGTCCCGGGGTGCCGTGCTGCGCCGCTCCGCGCCGTACTGTTGTTTGTTGTCCATTGGCGCACAGCTGTTCATCCGTTGATGCGTCTGTCCACTTCTGTGTTCTGGTCTCGGACCTCCCTCTCCATCGCTTTCCGCTGACAGAAAAGGCCGTCGCGTAGCACGTCCGTCCGCCGCTAGGGGCCGATGGCGAACAGACACTTGATGTTGTTTCGTATTGCCGCCCATCACTTCGTTCTACAGGGATCGAGTGTGGAGTGGCTCGTGCTCTGCGAATTGCTTCGACGTTCATCGGTGCGACGATAGCATCGAGACCGTATCGAGAGTGAGAGAGCGTGACAAGTACTGTATCGTGCCGGACAGTGACTAGCCTGCAAGGATATCATCGCACAAGGCAGTGACACTGCGTTCGTTCTAGTGCGTTCGTCGTCGTCAACAGAGCTGCCGAATTGAGCCTGACCAGCTGAGACTTGTCGTTCGCCGGCAACACCCCACCGCCCCGCCAGGATGTGTGTCTAGCTCATCTTTGTTGTTCTTGCCGTAGTCAACTCCCACAATGCCTACCGCTGCGATGTTGCTTGTGCTGGTCGTGCTGATGCAAAGCGATCGTCCTAAGATTTTCTGGTCACGACACAGTGCACAGTATTGCGATGTCGGCTGTGCCGCCGGCCCACTTTGGCTGTTCGTGTGACCGTTTTCGTCTGCTGCTTGTGTGGCTGTCGATGCGGACGTCATAGCAGCGAGGCCACGCCCGGAGCGCTGCGAGTCGCTTTATGGAGTGAGCCGGCGCGCAGGGTTCCGAATCTTGATAGATGTGTCAAATCGATGCGCTTGAACTACGGCGTCGATTTGTCCATCATCGATCTGCCGGTGTAATTACGAGTGCGATTGTCACCTGAAGCAATGGGCAGTTTGCCCAACACGTACTGGATATCAAGAAAGAGATGGGAGAGAGAGAGAGAGAGGAAAAATTTGTAGAGAGCACTCGGACAGGAATGGACGGGGGTTGCTATCGAAGTCGTCTCTAAGCGAAACTCCTGTAGTAATCATAGCACTCGAAGTGTGTCACAAAGCTAGTAGTCATACGTTGCACTCAAAATCTCTGTCTGTTGATCATAATCATACATCATTGGAACTTTACTCTGTTGCGGTGACCCGTTCCGAATATGACAGCCACATATGATAGTCTATGATAGCTAGAAATACACAAACATCGAAGTTAATGGCTACGCCAGCGCGTGCTGGCTATTTGCCATTATTCTATCTCATCACGCCTCTGTGTGAGGACACTCGTCCGTGCCTTTTCCGATATACGGCCTAGAAAAACCTCATCGATGCCGACAAACCCCAAAGCCTTTCCTGAACCATCCTACTATATATATATATGTTTTTTTTCACGAAGGACAAATCGCCAAGAGAACAGCATCTTTCTGTCTACGCATCATTCTGTTGTCATCTCATTGATTCTTACACTAGTCACCTCATCAATTCATTCGTTTGCTTGCCCCGAAGAGAAGCGATCTAAGCTTCCCATCTAAGCGTCGAATCTTCCCATAGTAAACACCTGCGCGCGGTCTCGATCGAGCT
Organism: Stratiolaelaps scimitus; assembly: GCA_019614645.1. Classification (NCBI taxonomy): domain Eukaryota; kingdom Metazoa; phylum Arthropoda; class Arachnida; order Mesostigmata; family Laelapidae; genus Stratiolaelaps; species Stratiolaelaps scimitus. The sequence goes on from JABWDB010000012.1 coordinate 8,035,288, forward strand.
GGGCTAACTCTGTTCGTTCTGTTTTACAATGCTGCTGGGTGCTGATGTTCGCCGCCTACGCCCGCGACAGGTTCCTGGTGAGCTTTATGGTGGACGCCCGCGGCGGCGCTATGCGCGGCTGCCGCCACTCTGGGGTTCGCGTCATCATTCCCCCGAGGCGGGCGTCAATGCCGATGAGGGTGACCTGCCGCTTCATCCGCAAGGAGAAGCTGGCCCACCCGCCGCCGCTCATGGAGGGCGAGGCGTGCGCCGCTCGCGTCATCGAGATGGGCCCCGCCGGCGCAAAGTTCCTCGGACCAGTCGTCATTGAGGTTCCGCACTTTGCCTCGCTTCGTGGCAAAGAACGAGAGATCGTCATCCTACGCTCCGACAACGGCGAGTCGTGGAAGGAGCACACGATGGAAGCGACGGAAGATGCCGTCTCTGAGGTTCTCAGCAATAGCTTTGATGCTCAAGGTAATGTCCTCGCCAGACATGTTCTCGTAGCAATAATACTAGAAAAAGGTCCGTCTCGCCCCGTGGTGGTGAGGCGGCAACGTCGTCTAGGTGGAGGCCAAGCGACACAGCTTGCATAAATAGACCGGAAGTGCGATATGCCACCGATCGCAGGTTCGAATTCTGCCGTAGCTGGCCACATTTAGATGTGCCGCTTCCCCCTATTCGGGACATTTGCCGAGTGATATTGCCGAGATGATATTGCCCTGAATGATTGCAATGCCGCTCGGCAACAAAAGCAACTTACACAGCTATGAAGACTGAATTGACTGTTGCTCCGTTCGCCGTTAAGAACCGCCGGCGATCTTCTCGAGTTACAAAAAATTCGCATACACAGTCGTGTTATCCTGGTGAGGCTGTCGAGCCTCTTCGGTGTGTTTGTGTGTGTGTGCGTGTCATTCGGCACGCGTGGCCAATCGTACTTTTTTCATGGATTTACGTTTTTTGCCGGCGATTCTCGGGGTGTCGCTTGGCTCTTTCGCCGAATCACTCCTACTGTGCATTTCCAGAACCGTTGCAGCTAACCCTTTTATTGTTTTTTTTGTGTCGATTCGATGTCGTCTCTTATTCTCCGCAGAGGTGAGCGCTATGCAAGACTTCAACACCAACCGTGTGACACGTATCCTCACCACCGAATTCCCGCAGTACTTCGCCGTGGTGTGCCGCAATCGTCAAGAGGTCCACTCAATTGGACCGGAGGGTGGCATGGTGTCGTCAACAGTCGTGCCCCAGGTTCAAGCGATCTTCCCCGACGGGGCGCTAACCAAGAAGATCAAAGTCGGACTCCAGGTAAATAAGAAAAAGAAGCAGAAATCAGTTGACCATCATAAAGATTCGCATCTCGCTGACACAGAGACATTATCAGACGATCTGAGTTTAGCGGCGAAAAAGCCGAGATTTGGTAGGTACTTTAGTTGTTTGCATTCGGCATCACCCGTCAAGAGTTTAGGCGACAAGAGACCCTCAGATAGCACGACTGTAGATATTCACGAAGGTATAGTTGCACCTAGAAAGCGATTCTTCGTCAGAACAAAAACAACTGCTATGCGGGTAGAGATGGTTGACAGTACAAATAACAATAACATGAAGCCAGCCAAGAAATCCAACCTGAAGCCGTCATTCCCGTTTGGTCGAAGCAACAAGAACAAGGAGGTCGAAGTTTCCGCAAGCCGGACCGCCACCGCCGTCTCCGTCGAGCGGGCCGCCAAGGACGACAAGGACAAAGATAAACAAGATAAGGACAAGCAGGGCGGGTCATCGATACCACCCATCCCCGAAATCGAATTGCCAGCTGACAATGTCTCGGACGTTGCCACTGTCGTCTGCGAGTCGCCGGTGAAGTCGCACACGCTGGGTTGCTCGACACCACGGCCTATAGGCGACAGTGTTGTGGAGGAGCTGGCCATCTCATTAATGACATTCCTTAATGAAGACAAACTCACGGATGAGGCGGAGGGCTCGAGTACGCAGCGTAAAGCTGTGACTCCGGAGCTGTCACCAGCTCGAAGTCTGCTAGCCAGATTGACTCCGTCGAAGAAGCGGCACAACGATCAGCCATCCGACACGGATGATTTTCCATCATCGCCAAAGAAACAAAGGCTATTCAGGACCCAAGTGCTCCGTAAGCGGAAGGGCAAGGCTAAAAAGAAGGCGAGGGACGCCTCTCCTAATAAGCCCGCCGCGACCCCCGAGCGCCTAACGGTCACTGAGTCCGAGAAGGCCGAAACAAGAAGTGTGCGCAGCGAGAACCTCGAGGTGCCAAACATTATTAAGAACACACAGTCGATGGAAAGTATTGATCTCAATTCGGAAACGCAGAGCCGAAAGGAGAGCGCTCCTGAGGTGGCGAAACCGGATGGGGCAGACGACGTTCAAAACGTCAGCCAGAAGAAAGGCTTCCTAATGCGTTTTGGCCGGCATAGGGTGTCCAGTGTAGTTAAAGTTGCCACAGACGAGCCCTCGACGTCGACCGCTCAGGTCGATAACCGCTGTATCGAGAAGCCCAGTTCAGACGAGCGACTGGGCAAGGTGTCAATTATTCGCCTGCTTCGTGGTGGAAGAAGATCGAGTTCAGATGCGGAATCTGCGCAAGATGCAGCATCGAGCGAGGCTATCGCATCCAAGAACGATGACGATGACGAGAAATCGAAAGATAAGCGCAAGAAGCGCGCGACCAGACCTACTGAAAAAATTAAGGTGTTTACCCTATTTAAACGGCGCGGCGAGCGAGACGAAGATGTGGTCATCGACGAGGAGCCTCGAGAGGGCGAGGTTGAGGAAAGTGCCGAAATGCGAGTTTGCGAATCGGAGCTGAAGGACGAGAAGGCCGCGGACACGAAGAGTGACAAGGAGGAGAAATCGGGCAGGGACGACTCGAAGTCGGAAAGTAAAAAAGAGGACCAGACCAAGGGGGACTCATCGTCTCAGGAGAGGAAGCCCGCCAAGAAGCGCAAGAAGAAAGTGCTTTTCAGTAGATTTACGATTCAGAAACCTGAACGACGCAAGAGGCATGCCGGAGCGGGCTATATGCAGGCCACCGACGGCGATACCTCGACGGCTGGCGAAGGCCACAATGAGTCGGAGAAGAAACAAACGACAGCCTCGGACGAAAAGAAGGACGAGGCCAAAAGTGAGACGGATACAACTGCCAATCAGGACTCGGGTCAGGGAACGTCGGAGCCGGCAACAAGTGAACGCCGAGATAGCGAACAATCATCGAGAGGCTTCTTTAGTTGGTTCACTGGCTGGCGAAGTGTGGACGATAAGATCAAAGAGGTGCCGGAAAGCTGTTGCGATACCACCGCGGAGAAGTCCGAGGCAGCAAAAGAGCTTGACCCTAACACCGAGGCTGATGTGTCCGATATCCAGAGCGAATCCGAGTCCGTCACTGACGAATGTGCAGGTGAGAAACCAATTGATCTGGAAGAACAGATGAAGCCCAAAGCTGAGCAGAAAGATAAACTAGAAAGCCCGAAGGGCGAGCCAGACAAGCCGACGGATGCGGTATCCAGCAAGACCAAGAGCTTACTGAAGCGCTTCCGCCGAAAGCGGTCGAAGCAAGCCGCGGATCTCGTTGACTCTGGTAAGGGAGAGAGTAGCGAGGGCAGCCGACCTAGCAGCGCTAAAACTGCGAGTCGGCCATCAAGTGCATCAAAACTATTATCGATCTTCCGAAAATCAAAGTTGGCAGAAGATACGACCACCGAACAAGCTACCAAAGGGGAAGGTGAACCTGCTGGGGCAACAACGTCTGATAAGACGGAGGCGGTCACATCCGAGGTAGACGATTCCGCTGTGGCCTCAGATCCTCCCAAAGATGATATTCCACTTAGTGAGGCAACAAGCTACCCAAAAGACAAACAAGAAGGCCAGTTAGCGGAGAATCTCGAGGAGCCTCTCAGCATCAGCGAGAAGGACAGTGGTTATGAACCCGGTCATGCAGATAAGAAGACTCTTTCTGCCGCCGTACCCTCTGGAAGAAGGAAGCCACGTAGAAATAGAAATAGAAAGGGCAAAAGTCGCGATGTATCTGCTAAAGCCGATGTCCCTCTTACAGAGGTGGCGGAGGAAAAGGTTTTACCTCATGATGTCGAGGTAAGACGGGTGGAAGTTCAGATGTCGTCGCCTCAGCAGGCTGAGCAAAAAGCGAAGAGTGTTGAGAGCAAGGTGACTGAAGTGAAGGACACAAAGATTGCAATCCGTGATCAAAAGTCTGAAGGCAAATCTCCGTCGCCGCCTGCTGGCGAGGGCAAACGCAACCGTCGACGACGTCGAGGCAAAAAGAGGTCTCCCACAAAACCAACTGATGGGCAAGAGACCAAGGCCCCACGTCGGGCTAAAGAAGGCCGAAAGGAGAGGTCAGCCGAAATGTCGGCAACTGAGAAAGCAACAAAAGATGACCTAGAAGAGGCTAAGGCAGAGGTTGAAGAAGCCACAGCCGATGTTGCGAAATGTGAGATAACTGAGAGCGGTGCCACTGAAGATGTGCCATCGTCCGCAGAAGCGGTCACACAAGCGAAGACGAAAGTCCCTGAGGCTGCCGAGAAGATAACTCCAGCGCCCGCAAAACAGAAGCGGAGCTTGTTAAAGTTCTGGCCGACAAAGAAATCGAAGACCCCGTCCGATGCAAAAACTTCACCTCCCGAGACAGAGAAAGTGGCTGCTCCGAAAGTGTCTGCTGAAGCTGCCGAGGTGGCCCAACTGTCTGAGATGAAAACCAAATCCAAGCCTAGTAAGAAAAAGGCGTTCATGAGTCGCTTCCGAAAATCGAACGATGTTGAACTCAAAACTCAAACAAAAACTCCCGATGACAGCAAGGCAGAGGGCGACTCTAAAGGTGAGAATCAGGCCGATGCTGACATCGTTCAATACGCTGAGTCGCCTGACATGGAGACAGCGAAGAGCCATCAGTCTGAGTCACCGAATAGGGAGAGCACCTCGTCGCGCAAGGGGTCTGAAGCCGAAGACAAGCCTCAAAAAGGCCTCCTGTCCAGTTTTTTGCAGTGGTCGTTCGGTCGGACTGAAAGCCCAGAGCGGCCCGAGACTGAGACGACTACCAGCCGGCCGTCCGAACTCACACTGGCGTCTGCGAAAAACGGCGACAAAGAACCCCAAGAGTCCAAGGTAGAAATCGTTGTCGATGACACGGACGCAGATAAGGAGAATGGCGATTTTAGGGAGCGCGTTCAGTCAATTGAGTCGGAGACTCAGAGGTCTGACACTACCTCCAAGTTTGAAACACCCGTCGAAGAGTTCAAGCCCTTGGTGGGCGAACAGAAAAAGACTACCGGTTTCTTCAGCAACTTTGGCTGGCCCGCATCTCTTTGGACATTCGGAACCGGAACAGAGGACGAACAAAAGGACGAGGCAAAAGATGAAGCCAAGGCCGATACCAGTAACGAAACTCAGGAAAATGTAAAGGACTCCACGGAGGCCGAGCTAGCGGAGAAGGCTACTGGGGAAGCAGAGTCGAAGCCTACCGAAGATAATGCTACAGCTGTGGACGGGGTTCAAGATAGCAAGGCAGCTGAGGAAGATGCCAAGACCACTGAGTGGCAGGAGGCTGAGAGTAAACCTAAACTTTCGCAGGACGCTCGAAAGAAAAAGGACAAGAAAGAGAAGAAAGTGAGAACGTCTAAGGCTAAGAAGGACAAGCCTGATGCGAAGGTCAGTGACAAACACGAAAAAACTGAAAAGGCTCAAGAAACAACGGAAGTTGAGCTTAATGAGGATGCGCAGAAAGATGAAAAACCTGCTGCAAAATCCGCTGAGAGACAAAAATTTTCATTTAGACTGCCCACAGTAAAGGTGCCGAAGTTGTCAATAGCCAAGAAGAATTCGACAGGCACTAAGGCTGAAACTGTTGCAAAAATTGAAGCAGAGGAGGTAAAGCCAGAAGCCGCAAAAGATGGCGCACAAGAGGACGCAAAGCCGGAAGTTGAACCTTCCGCAGACGAGGACCGCGAAGGTGCAAACCAAAAAGCGGTGTCTGAGGCTGAGCCAAAAAAAGTCAAAGGCTCTTTCCTGAAAAATATATCGCTCCCAAAATTTCCGAAATCGAAAAGGAATTTAGATAAGAAATCGTCCGAGAAAGTCACTGAGTCGGTGAAAACAGAAACGAAACTGGAGCAAAAGGAAAATATAGAGGTACAGGGACCAGTAGATGAAGAAAAAGTCGGCGACGAGACGGATAAGGCAGCAGCTGCTGAAATAGCGGTTGACGAGAAACCAACCGTGGAGACGGACCCCTCGGAGAGCGCCGCCTCGAAGGAACCCGTTGCTGGACCCTCAGGGGAGGAAAAATCAACGTCCGAAAGCGCCGAGTCGCCGAAGCGCACAATCACAATCACTATTCCTCTACCTAAATTCAAGCTGCATAAAAAAGGCAAGGGGAAGAAAGTATCCAAGTCTGCTAAAAAATACAAGCCCAAATTGGAAGAGAAATCGTCGGCAGAAAAGACCGCAGCCGATGAGCTCCCAGCCACCGAGAAATCCGCGGATGAACAAACGACTGAAGCTGTAGAGCAGGCGGACAAAACTGCGAAAATTGAAACCGGGAAAACCAGCAAGTTATTTTTCTTATCGCTGCCCAAATTCTACCCAATGAATAAAAAAGAAGCACAGATAAAGGTTAGCGCGAAGAATAAAGAAGATTCGGATGAAATTGATAAGAAGATTGAAGAAGATGCGGACGAAAAGGCTAAGATAGCTGAGAAGCCACCGGAGGAGTCTCCTTGCCACAAGGACAAGGCGAAGAAGATCAAGAAAGGCAAAAAATCGAAGGACGAAAAGCCTGGCAAGGTCAGGCGTGGCCGAGTCGCCAAAAAGGGCAAAGATCCCTCCCGTAAGGAGATAGCTTCTGAGCTCACCAAGACCGAGGCAGATGAAACAAAGACCAAGGCAGAGTCCGATGAAGCCGCTGTGGAAAAAAAGCTAGCCACTAACGAGGCCGAAGGGATTGATGAGGCCAGTGAGCGCCCTAACACGGAGGTTGATCGGCCTAACGTTGACGTCGCCCCGTCCTCCGAGAGCCCCAAGCCGTCGGTCAAGGAAACCCAGAAGACCCGGAAGTTTGCTTTCGCTGTCAAGGTCCCCAAATTCAAATTTAGCAGGGACAAGAAGTCAGGTGAATCGGTTCCTGCCAACGACGATAACAAAACCATTGCAGAATCTGATAAGGATGAAACGAATCAAGCCGATGGGGAGAGCAAAAATGTTGCTGAGCATGGCGACCAGGTGGATAAAAAGGAGCAAGAAACGACTCAGGACGATGATGAGATGCTAACAGACAGACCGACCGAAACGCCCGAACCCGTTGAAAAGAAGCAGCTCAAAATGAAACGGACTTTTACCGTGAATTTTGCAAAATTCCTTTCAAAAGGCAAAGATATATCTGTGGAGGAAGCTCGTAAGGGAATAGAAAAAGACCGGTCCGTTGATGAGGCAGATTTCGAGCAAAAATCGCTAGATGAGCCAAAGAAAGACACGGATGAGTCGCAGCCTGTAGCGGGTGATGAACAAGAGGAAAAGAAGGAAATTAGGAAGGATGTTGATGTGAAGGATGATGTGGCTAGGGAACATAGTGCGAAAAAATCCCGCAGATTCTGGACCCCCAAATTTCCCATGCTTAGTCTGAAGTCGTCATCCAAGAAAGCAGAATCAGCAGAAAGCGAGACAGAGGCAAAAGTAAAAGAGCCGTCGGAAGAGGGAAAAGTCATCGAGACCGCTGAGAAGTCGAACGAAATCGAGGCTGAGCCAAGGTCAGAGCCCACAGAAGGGACCGACGCTGAAGACGAAGCAAAAGAAACAGATAAAAAAGATGCTTCTCTAGGCGAATGCACACAAGGGGCACCCGCGCCTAAGGACAGGAAAAAGTTCAAGTTCACAATTAATTTCCATAAACCTAGCTTTGGACTTAAGAAAAAAGGTAAGCAGTCCGAACAAGAGGCGGAGGAAACACCTGCCGATGCCAAAAAGACTGACACAGAAGACGAAGACAAGAAAGATGAAGTGCATGCGGAGGCTGGTGAATTGACGCATATTGACGCTGCTACAGAAGTCGACGAAACGCCTGGCGAGCACGCAAAACAGGCCGATGACGCCACGGCCAAGGGGGAAGACACTGCGGAAATTGTAACTGCTGACGAGCCAGACAAGGCAACTTCTGAACCCAAGAAAGATTTGCAGAAAAGCCGCTTCGCTATTCGTGGATTGGCTTGGCCTAAATTTTCCTCTTCTAATAAATCCGATAAAACCGAACCTCCGAAAACGACCAGCGAGGCCCAGAAACCTTCGGAGGATGTTACCAAAGAAACTGAAACGGATGCTGAAACTCAGAGGAGTCCAAGTGAGGTTGAGCTCGAGGATGCGGAGGCTGATGGATCACGGGAGACTCCCGCTACAGAGATATCTGGCACCGCTGAATCTGACGTTCCCTCAAAGGAAACTCCGATGAAAGATGATGTAGGTCGCAAGCAACTTACGTTCACGATTACCATTCCGAAGCTTTCTATGCCAAAATTGAAGCGCAAGAAAAAGTCGGAGCAAGAAGCCGATGAAACCACTCAAAAAGCGGACACCGAGCTAGCTCAAGACGATGGCACTGCCACAGTTGATATTGGGGAGTGCACAACTGATGACGCCAAAGAGGTTCCTGCTCGAGACACCGAAGAAATCAAGTGCGAAGTCATCTCAGCCGAAGGAAAGCCCACGGATTCTTCGGAGAAAATCGACGATGCCCCTTTAGAAGATGCGGCTGATGCTGTGGCAGCTTCGAAGCGATCCTGGTGGCAGTCGTTTATTCCAAAACCACGTGATACCAAAACGCCAACGAAGACCGACGCCGCGGACGTGCAAGAGGAACCATCTGCTACCCAAAGAAAATTCTTCCGTTTCTCAAAGAAATCCCCATCTAAGGAGGATAAGTCGATGGAGACTTTGGAAAAGCCAGTCTTAGAGCCAGTGCCCGAGGTTTCGGAGAATGAGGCTTCTAGGTCGGAAGAGATCTCAAAGGAAGAATTAAGAGACGAACAGCTCGTCGATGAGGAGAAACAGGCAGCTAAAATGGACACCAAAGAGGAGGTCGTCAAGGATGACAATCAAGAGACGGGCGAGCCTAAGAACACGACCAAGGAACGCAAGTTCTACGCCGTCTTCAAATTGGGTCGGAAGGTGGATTCCGCTGAAGTCAAGGCTAAGGATACCGAGGCCAGAGCGAAAAATTCTGAGACCCAGACTAAAGATACGAAGGCCGAAGCGAAGGATGGTGAAGCAAAATCTGACAAAGCTAAAGACAGTGCTGAATGCACTGACGCACCACCCGCTACAAAACGCAGGATGTTCCGTCTCAAAAACATGTTTCGCGAGAAAAAGCCTGCCGAGGTGCCCAAAGTGTCCGACAGGTCCGAAGCAGCAAAGGAAACCAAAAAAATATTAGGATCTGCTAACGCCGATGTGGAGGGAAAATCTGAAGAAAAAGAAGAAAGCATTCAGAAAGAAACTATTGTCGACGCTTCCACTAAGGAGGTCACCGAGCCAGATGCATCGTCTGAGCCCATGACTGATAAAAAAGAAGCTAAAGAAACCGAATCTCCCGTATTAATTACGAAACAGGATATTACCATAGATGCAGAAACTGGTTCAGTAAAGATCGAGGAGGTTGACGATGGTAAATCAAGCCCCAGTGAAGACAAACGAGATGGTGCAGGGGCCTCGCGTGGCCGTAGGAAGCGGAGAAATCGCAATCGCAAGAACAATAAGTCGAGCATCGTGCGAAGCTGCGATACCGAGATCGAGAAGACTGTCAAGGAGCAGAAGTCGGCTGATGACGAGTCGAAAATGTCATTTGTGGAAGAAAGGACTAAGGATGTGGAAAAAAATCTGTCTGAATGCAGCTTCGTGGAGGAGGGCGCTCGCGAGATGGTCATCGAGTCGAGTACAGGCGAGGTGACTAAAATTGAAGTCGTCAGCGAAAAACGCGTAGTCACAAAGACCACAAACTCGTCAACGGTTGTGACGACCTCATCCGTGGCCTTCGAAGGGCCTTCGGACTCCCAGTCCGCCGACAAGGCTGCTTCTGCCACCGAAAGTATCATTGAAGAGAAAGTAGAGCGCAAGGAAATCGATAAGAGCGTGGTGGAGGAGATTTCCGAAACTCGAGAGGATGTAACCGAAGTCGAACAGAAGGACGGCACCACTGTGTCAACGTCAAAAATAGAAGAGGACAATGAAAAAAATCGGTTAGACGAGAAAAAGCAGTCCTTTTCGTTCTTCGGACGTTTTCGACAGAAGCGCAAAGCTGACGGCCAACCTGAGCCCGTGAGCGACGACAGCCCCGAAGTAAAAATGAGACTGCAAAAAGATGCCACCCTTATCGACGCTAGCCACAGCTCGGACGTCGTCACGGAAGAAATCACCGTTGATGCGACTGGTGAGCCTAGCGACGGCAAACCAAAAAAGAAGAAGCGCTACTTTAAATTTACGAAGCGTTTCGTAAAAAAGAACATTGTTGAATCGGTACAGTCGCCGGATAAGGGCCGCAAGCCGGGGGACGCCAGTGGCTCGAGTGAGGTACACGCACAAAACACGGAGGTCGTCAAGACAACAGAGGTGACGAAATCGACGGAGAAGCAGGAAAATGAAGAAAAACGACCAGGCACCGCTGAGGCCAGCAAGGCTGAGGGGAAAGGCGACGAGGCTCGACCCGAAGAAAAAGCACAATCTGAGGTCAGGGGAAAGCCAGAGAAGGACACGGGCATACTGGCCTTCCTAGCGAAACGACTGCGCAGATCGGACAAGGACAGCGGTAGCTCGGCCGGCGATAAAGCCACCACCGATGTGGCACCAACGAAGCCGGCAAAGGCAGTAAAGCAAAGCCAGGCAGCGAAAGCAGACGAGCCGACGAAGTCGGAGGAGAAAGCTGAAAAAGATGACGCTGAGAGGTCCGAGAATCCGGCAGAAGATGATGAAGATGATGATGATGAAAACGAAGACAACGATGATGACGAGGAGAGCACTGTGGACAGCACAAAAAACGAGGGCGAATCCTCGGACTCGACCGAGATCAAGGACACTTCAGATGAGGACTCAGCAGAGAAGCACGAAGGAGGAGACAGCAAGGCAACGAACGAGGCGAAACCTACTGACAGCGACGAGAGGACAAAAGCACCAAAAGCCAGAGGAGTGTTCGGCTGGCTCAAGCGAACCAAGCCAGGCAGTGGCGGCAGCAGTAAGGTTACGCCTGCCGATGTCGACAATAAGACAAGGTCGAACAGTCACGGGAAAGCGGAGTCTCGCGGTGGAAAGGGCGCAGACGTTGGCAAGGCCTCGACGGCGCCAAACGTGTCGGTGAACGGTGGCGACTCGTCAAAGACAGCTGACACGGCCTCCGTCGAGGAGGAGCGGCCCAAGAAGAAGGGCAAGCGCCTTTTTCAGAAGGGCAGCAAAATTGAGGACGAAAAAGCGGTAGTCATTAGCAAGAAAGGGTTCGACAATCATGGCCAAGATGAGTCGGCTGGCGCGAGCACCTCAAGTCAAGCACCTAAGTATGACCACTTCGGACGAAGCTACATATTCCGCTGGCCAGGCGTCCGTTACAATAATACCCTTGATACAGCTGCCCGACAGTAGATGCTAGACTAGCATTGTAACGTACGCTGTACCTAACTTCCAACGTTTTCGGCGGAGAGCGCGATACGCGGTAGCATTCTCACGTGCAACCACCCACTATGTTGTCTCTAACAAATCTTTCATCGGAAGATACCACCGAAATGCCGTCTCCTCCTGCTAGTGTTCCTTAGCAACAGGAGGAGAGAACGACGGTGAGCCCCTGCAGCCTCGAAGAAAAATCGCTATCCGATATTTTTGCTCTTGGGTGTGTCATAGCTTGGTGCTGCCAGGTAGCCAAGTTGTCATCTAGCGATACCAGCGGATCTGGCAAACGAACATCGACGATGGACGAAATGTCGACCTGTCCGACGACCCGGACGATGTGTGGCCCTAGAACGTGGGATCACAACTGATCTCCCCTGGGGTAGCGTTGTGAGTCCCTTCGCGACTCACGGCTATTGCCAATGCTACGATCCATATACATAGCTTATCATGCCGCTGGACCTATGACAGTCAGCTCGTAGATATTGATACCATGGAACAGTGAACGCACACGCTCAACTCATTACTGGGCTGAGCCTACTAATCGGTATGGATACTCAGTGGCTCGATCATACCGAATAGGGGGAGAAAGCAAAGATCTTGTTGTCGCAGATAGACGCACCCGTCGTCGACGACGTACACGGGACGTACACGGTACGTCCCTCCTCTGATCGTCTCTTGGGTGTGGATCTGAATGAGAAATATCGATAGTTGTGTTCGAGGGCTCTTGACAGCTTCAAACTCGTTGGCTGGGTGGACGCTCTGCGGCCAAGTGCAAGTCACAAGTACAGAGCGACAGTATATACATATATATATATATATTATATATAGAGAGATTGATAGAGGGATATCTCACTTGAGGGTATATTGTCATGATTGACATAGCATTGCATTATCATGATAGGCAGCAATCAATGTATTATATGACGTGAGGATAAACACGCACACAACACACCCTTTTTGATCGAGTTCTACTTGTTTCGGATTTTGTTTGGTGCGGCTCAACGTGCAATTTTGGCCTTTGGCCAGAGGTTTCTGCGAGAGCAGATGTCGCTTCTTGCTCGTCGACCACAGGATTACTTTCGATGATTATGAGAACGATATGATTACCGGCTAGATCCGATCATGATCTGAATAGCGTGGAATCCTTTGACATCCTGGCCATTGCCGTCCGCTCAGATACCGTCTCGTATATTCAGATACTATTTGCACACAGTCAAGTGCCGTTACCACAAAACGCACGCGAGAAGGTACCAATCTCATCCATGTGATCTCATTTTCGCTGTTTGATAAGTTGATCGTTTTGTTCAGCTTTCTTATCGATATATCAACACATACATACATGCATACAAGAAAACCTATGTACACATGCACACCTTTTATAAGGTACAATTGATTTCTGATATATATATAACCAAGCTGACCATCATTTTTGCTATGTTATCCCATGGTTATCATAATCTATTAGGACTATTATAACTATTGTTATAGTTGTATTATACACACCGATTTATTTGTTAGTGGCACACGTCAAGTGTATGGCCACATCATTTTGTGATATTTTCGACATGGCGTACGAGTCGTCTTTTGATCTCCCCCGCCGATTTTCCGTTAGTTGAACACTCATATACACGTTGATCGAGAAGAAGATGATGATCGTCGCCTGAAAAACGCCCATTTCGCACGTTCGATTTGTGTTCGCGTTTTCCGTAGGTCGCTGTTGTACTACATCGGAGTTTTTACATTATCTGTTAGGGTTTTTTTCTTCTCATTTTCAATGTACCACTTACGTTCGTCCGAGTTGCATTGTACACATCAGCATCATCACAAGCGTTCGTTGATTACAGCAGCTTTGCGAGTGAATGACACTTGATTAGCGAGATGGTGGTCGTTGGGTAGTATCGTGATGTACATGTATATAACGGCATTGAGCGCCGCATGCGCCACTCGATACAGTCACACACTCAGTGAGCGACGACAAGGGAGATACTATTTTTTGTTCCTTTTACCCACACTACCATATATATATATATATATATATATATATGATCGGTCGGCAAGAACACAGTGACATACGTAGGTATGGAGAGAGAGAGAGAGATATGATAAACAGAGACACCAAAGCCTCGTATTGGTTTTCTTGGCCAACCCTTAGTGGCCCGGTGGCCGGTAACAATGCGTCCAAGTATTATTTTTTCCATTATTGCAGGCATATATATATATATAGATATTTAGCGGTAACTAGAGAGAGAGACATATATAGGTATTAACCTACCATACACTATATACAAACTATATGACGTCTATATATATATATACACACACACACATACATCCATAATATATATATATATATATATATTCATGCTGCGTCGACATAATACTACTCATAATCGAGACGTGTATAAAAGAGTAGGAATCTGTCTTATGTCGTCAACTGACGAAGGGTGTAGCCGGCACGCAAGCCTGATTGTATAGAATGGACATATATATATATATATATATATATATACATATATATATATATGTGTGTGTGTGTAACGACTGAATGAAGAGGGGAAATTTATACTAACTACCTTTATTATTATTATTATTGCTATTGTTATTAGCATTATCCTCATTAGTATTATTGTACCTCGATAGAAGTGATGCGGTATTCCAACAGTATTCAAGCAGTATTCAGATGATACAATGATCTCGATGTATCTCTCATCGTTTAATGTAACAATATTGGCCTGTATTTGACGACTCATCGAATAGATCGATTTTCGTCTGCGGGTCAATATCGAAGTCGTTTAAATCGAATTTGAACGGTGAATGCCGCAGAGTCCAGTCGGCATAGTTGTATAGCACCTGTATATAACTATACACATATATATACATACATATATATATACATAGAAAGATTAACATACACAGATATACACATGGGGGCGAAACCCGCTGGCAGAGCCGGGCTTAATGGGCGCATGAATCAATGTCATTTCTCTTGATTAATCAACTAACAGATTCTAACTAACAGAAGCGCTCACGAATCATTTGTTGTTGCTCGTAATCTGATTTTCTCCACATTCTTATTATTATTATTATCCATATTTTTAAAAAATGGGGTCACCAACGTCGTCCGTCATTACCAGATTGTATATCTAACTTTTATCGGCATTTACATTCGCGCTGGCCTACGGCTCCGTTGCGTCGATCAAGTTAGCCGGGCATTTTTGAGAATGCTTTTAGCATTTTGCATAACGTGTATAGTGGAAATATATATATATTTTTTTTCCATAGAAATATATATATATATATACATGACGAATGGGAGCAGTGATTTTCAATTAGTAAACAGGAACAACCAAACTAGTCAGCCACCATGGAGTGGCAATTATCCGGCACGATACTCACGCTGTCACGATCGATTCGATGCCAGCTGTTATGCATTGCGTCGTACGCGACCATTTTCTCCACCGGCAGAGCTCGTCTCCCCTCCAGCCAACGGTTGCTGTTACTGCCTGGAGTTCGCAGGTCATGCGGCGATTCATTAGGTTCGTCTAGAGTGTGGGATTCATACGTGGGAACGGTGACGGTACGCCCAAATTGCGGTTATCCATTATGCTCGATTGCGCAATCGAGACCACATAGAAAATACGAGGAAAAAATGCACTATCATGGCTAGTAGGTCGCGCACACCCCCAAACACCAGTCTAGTCTTCAGAGGTAGCGGACTGAACAAACGGAGTGGAGCAGGCCCCCGCCGCCTCCGCCGCAAGAACAACACCAAAACAACACATTCATCATACGTGGGACACGGAACGACGTACATTACGGCACAGAAAACACGCATACATTGCCTCATGGACGTGAACAACACGTCCAACGAGTAGCGTCCCCTATGTTTCATATTGTACTTATGCTCAACGTGTAAGCTAGTCCTTGTATCCCATAAGAACGTTCCATCGCATAAGTACAGTGTTATGTATACTACACACAGCATAGATACATACATATATATATATATACTTATTGCCTATAGACCTGCCAAGGTGACGGCGTCTCCCTACCGAAAAGTATTTCCGCATAAAGACATGTTTGTTTATAAGTCACAGCATAAACAGTATTGAACTATAGATAAAAATCATTAGATACGTACTGTATCTGTAGGTCGACAATAGGTGACTAGATGACAGAATCGCCTGTTAATATCATCATTAACTAATCGTTAATTCAATATATTCAATGTTTTTTTCAATTATTCTTCTTTATCATAGAGGTTTACCTGTACTTGTCACCATGTGTGGCACATTGCTAGAATGGGTTATCGAAAACACAATGAGTCTAGCCCATGTCAATTTTCAATTAGACAGATATAGCTGTTCCATTTGTGGACAGCGTCGATCCAGCCCGTTACAATAACAACAACAGTAGGACCAAGAAAGACTAACTATCAACTATACTGGATCTAATCTCTCCGGAGGACAGCTTTATGATTATTCTCTGATCTCATTATTGTAGTGAGATTAAATCATTTTTGTAGTTATCGCTCACGATTTCGTTTCTGTCGCGAAGTTCGTTGTTCGCGAAAACAAATCTCAACCGTTGCGTTGTCCTTCAGTTCCTTCAAAAAAGGGGGGAACTGCAACGAACGGAGGTCAACGAACGTCATCAACAATTAATCACAACATCATCATTATCATAGTCACTCATTGCCACCATCTGTCATTAATTCCCCGCTCATTCATCTGAGAGAGAGAGAGAGCTTCGATGGACTCGCTTGTGTGCTTGCTCCTGACAAGCACGTGAATAGCTTCTTCCTCATCAATCATCGATCTGCACATAGTCATACGAGACCTCACATACCACCCTATATATATATATATATATATATATATATATATATATATATATATATATATATAACACATGAACATACGTCATCCCCAAGCCGTGTCTGTATGTACTGACGAGCAAGTGAATTTCGAACTTAAAAATTATTAAAAACAACTATTGGAGATTCACTATTCACAATGACGTAAGCTAGACCCGTGACTCTTCCCAACGTGACTGATACTGCCGTGCAAAACGTAGACTGAAAAAAAAAACGCTTGATCTCAGATCAGACAAACGAATACACTACGATTACGAGCTGTTCAAGGCGGAACGAACGAAAGTATGAAGTCCTGCGAGTGATAGAAATCGATAGAGAACTATATGGAGAAAATGTCTCAGAGCATCAGAACTTTAAAAAAAGTAATTAAAATAATAATTCATATGAATAAGCAAACCAGTGACAACACACGAACAATATCGCTATATATACCTATATATATATATTGCTAGTATAAAGGAGCTACCTTTACTAAAACTACGACACTGTCATAAAGTATTACTATCTAAGCATTACTAATATATGATAAATTAATGATGATTAAGTCTTGGATGCATCGCGCAGAAGGCTAGCTCCATTGTTCGCAGTTTGGCGTCGATGGATAACGCGTTCGTACGCGAGATGAGAGAGCGTCTGCCATTAACAGGAGTCTGATATTAAACTACTAATGGGGCTGGTCGTCGTAATGACAGATGAATCTAATCAACAAACGCTAATTAACTCGTATATAAATAACTACTACCTTACTAGTATTTACAAGCCGCAATTAATTTATTGCCGAGCATAATCGCTGAAACTGATTCAGCGGTGACGATGATACCGAGAGACGAATGAGAGAGAGAGAGAGAGAGAGAGAGTAGACGAAATTAGCATCTGACAACTAATCCACTAATAAATGGACAAATATCTCTATTTCCACTAACCTTGTATGCGTCTTTTCTGATGTAATCTATGGAAATCTTTCTTCTTCTTCATCTTTGGCTTTTGAGATATAGAGAGAGAGAGAGAGAGAGACAGAGAGAGCTATAAAAAGAGTACACAGTTTTGTGGTCAGAGCCCCTCCGTGGGCGCCGTTGACGAGTCTTGTTGCCTTCCTCCTCGAAGCCTGTCGGAAAGTTGTTCGCGAAGCGAAATTCGCAAAAAAAACACCTATCCTAGAGCAAGAATGTGTAATAGCCTAATAATTAGTACCTTTCATACAAGTGCAAGTTTTCAGCCACATTTCGTAGCGTGGTTCCTCCCTGGTCAATTATATAGATCTGCGCTCGTAGAGACCCTGCTACGCTCCTAGGTCTCGCAACTCGCAGTCTACCTCCGAAACAGCATCCGAAAAAATACGATAAATGAAAAAAGAGCACCTTACTTTGGTTTGCTGCAAGCTTCGCTACAAAGATGGCGAGATATGGCGACCAATTTAGACGAAGTTGGACGAAATTGAGGCGTACATGTTAATAAGGAAGGATAAAATACAAGCATGGACGACACAGTACGGAAATCGTCGCTCGATCATTCAATCAACCAATCAATCAATCAATGAGTCAGTCAACCAATCAATCAATCAATTACTCAGCCGGTCAATCAATCAATCAATCAGTCGGTCAAATAGTCAGAACTAGTCCTTAGCCGATCTTTGACTGAACTGATTTTTCGCCGTGCTTGGGCGAATTGTTTTTTTAATGATTGATGGGAGAGAGAGAGAAAGAGAAAGAGAAACACATAAGCTAATCAGCTGTACGAAGTGTAAAATCCCCCCTTTGTGAATCTCTCCAATTAAATCTTCTTTGTCGACAGTATCGCTTGTTACACATGAGCCATTTTAGCACATGTCGCCAGCAGAATCAATTTCCGCAGAAATTTTTGAACCAAAAAAAATTACGGAACTCAGTCGTCACTCACTCAGTACATACACTCATAGCGAATCAATCATGAACATGCGATCAAATGTAGATGATACGAGTAATTTAAATAATAATAATAGTAATAATAATCGTACGTGATAAATAATAATTATCATAATTAAAAAAAAATATGGCGTGGCGTTTCCGCACGAACAGCACGCCGGTACATGACCCGCAGCAAAGTCCAGCAGAGACAATCACCGTAGAGATATGTACAATAGATTTATGGAAAGTATCGTCACCTCTTGCCACCAACTGATATTGATTCAATGATGGCTGGATACAACCATTGATAGCATTTATCTAGATACTCCGACCCGCTGCTGAACTTGACCGTATGACGTTGCTGTATGAGAGCGAATGAATGATTGAATGATGAATGCTGATAACGCTGATAACATGGCTGATACTGCTAATACTAATAAAACAAGTGGCAAAGGTACAAGTTGCTCGCGTTGACACAAACGACAAGCACAATTCCAAGCTACGGCTCGTCTATACAGAACCAAACGTGATGGCGTTCAGTGAAAATTTATTCGCAGAGTGTCCGAATTTTTTCACATAACCACCACCACCACCTCGAGAGAGAGAGAGAGAGAGAGAGAGACAGAGGGAGAGAGCATCCAAAAATCCGAGTCCGGATTGCTCGCCGTTCAGATTTGCAGTAAACTAAACATTAGCAGTATGCTTGTGGCCTAACGCATTGAAAAATAGCTTGACTCGGAGAGCGAACACGCGGACTCACAGCGCATCATTCGAGTACCACTCATATCAGACATTATGTGCTTTAGTTAGTAGTTTGTCATTGTAATGCGCTCTGTTGTTCAGGATTGCCGAACAGGACACTATTTAGCTATAGCAGTGTGCGAGGCGTATAGCCGAATGTGTAGGGGGTCGCAAGCAAAATACTGATACATGAGAAGAGTGTGTTGTATGCGAGAACAACAGGCACACACGAGAGAGAGAAAACTAGACTAAGAAAAGTGACAAGACAAAAACCAATTGAACACAACGACTCAGTTTTGGAGGTAGATCGCGGTTGTTCGGGCTCGTATTCGGAGGCAGCGGTGGTCCCCAGGTCCCAGATCAAATGTGCGAGATCGCTTGAAGGAGCGGATAGAGAGGGGGTCTCTGCTAGGGAGTGAGTAGGTCGCGCAGCCTACGCCATAGGGGGCAGGCCAAATGATGCCTTCGCGTATTGGCCTGCGTTTGCCGATGACCCGAAAACCCCCTTTGATGCGTTTGTCGTTGCAAATCACCTCGACTCCTCGGTGGCGTCAGGTCGATCGATATTTCGAAAGGCTTATCAGGCAGAGGGTGGTCAGAGTTGGCAACACTGCTTGTTATCGGTGGGGATTTTGAGTTGTCGTTTTTTCCCGAGTGCACCTGGGTCACACAGGCTTTAGGCTTATGTTGCTTGTGCTTGCTGTGGCCAACATGGTATATGTATAAATATATATATATATATATATATATATATATATATATATATATATATATATATATGATGTGGCCACGGGGCGATAGACGATTTTTGGACGGGACAGGCGCAACTATATATCTGGGAGCTATTTCGTTTTGGTGTTACAGCGAGAGGGGAGGAACAATTGACTTGTGTTTAAGCATAGAGAAAGCTTAGTGTAACTCGCTTCCGACATGGCGGTTCCGGTTGTAGGGTGGCAAGCGATCGCCGCGGGCGAGAGCTTCTTGAGAATGTCGTTGTTACCATTCATGTATTGAACGATTGAGCTGCAAAGGCAGGCGTGGCGGGATGCATCAGTACAGGATAGTTGGCGGGCTGTTCATTTTTCGTAGACAGAGGCGAATTTCGAGGTAAGTGTCCTTCGTAAGACCACAACAACAATATCATCATGAACAACAGCAACAGCAACAAATCGTGCATGGTCGAAGCAAATGAACGAGCATGCGAACTGAGCGTTACTAGTTGACTAACGAATCGCATGTGGAGATCTCTCTCTATTCTATAAATTGATCTCGGATCCTCTTCTTCCGACGATCAGCTCTGAATTGATCTGGGACTTCTCCGGCAAGAAAAACAACACCGGTTTGGGGATCGGGGCGTAGAACTGCCGAACGACTCTGCCTCCAAACGCTAATGAAACAGACAAGAGCAACAACAGCCTCGACAACAGAATCAACAGTAACAACAGATTGAACAAGAGACCCGACGACAAATCGTTCCCCGATGCCGAAATCGATCTCGAATCCGTAGCGTCCGTAGCAGATGAAGACGTGCGGAGACACTTTAGCACACGCAAACCGCAGAGATAAAGAAATCGCACGAAAGAAACATAAATAAGCTAGACGTCAGCTGGGGGTTCGGAATGAAGCTCAAGTCGCTGTGCAGTTCAGAGCAACAGTTGCGGTTGGCGGTTATTAATGACGTATCACTTATTAATAACTGTCTACCGGATACATTTGTTCTAAAGTGGACAGCAAGCCATGTTAGGTTCACCCGGGGCATTGCTTATCGTTTGCGTGGCCTTCGACAGATGACAAAGCAGGAAGTTGAAAGTGCTGACATCGACGTTCCAATTCACCATGCTTGCTAGGCAACGTACAGCCTCATTTCCTATTCCCTTCACGCTTAGACGACGAAGCGGCCAGCAGATCCATTCAGAAGTAGCTATCCGAATCATAAATGAACTCGACAATATACCGACGATGTACCAATGTACACCCTTAAATGTACCCCCCTTATCTCGAGACCCCCTATCCCCGTAGATGTCAGCAGATATTGATTGAACAGATAGCGTGATCGTTTACTCTGGGTGTTTCGTGTCGCGAACGATGTCGCTGTTCCCCGTTACAGGCCCAGCCGATACACACCGATGTTGTTACGAGACTTCTGGGCAACCGCGTGGCTGTCAGCCCGATCGTAACGGTCGAGCCGCGTCGACGCAAGTTCCACAAACCCATCACCTTGACGATTCCGCTGCCGCGAGCTGCCCACAAGGGCATGACGAACCAGTACTCCGGAGATGCTCCCACACTCAGATTACTCTGCAGTATCACAGGTAATCAGTCAGCCGGGCGTCGAAACAGCTCGCGCCGTCCGCCGCCGCCGCCGTCTGGCGGCATCTGCGCGAGCTGTCGCCGCCCTCGCTGAAAACACCGAGCGTACACTAGTCGAGGACTCATCATCATCTAGGTGGACACCTAGCGCAATTTATTGTCGGTGAAGTCGCGTACGAGGAGTGTGACTGCATCACATGTGTCATCATAAGCTTGCTTCCAGTTTTCTACTTGAAATGTCCTCCTCTCTCAGAAAAAAAACATTAGAAAGAAAAGAGTCTTCTACTCGAAGTAATAACTACAGGTGGTGTTTTTACGCTTGGCGGTGGAGGGGTGTTAGCTTTCGGCATCATAGTAAAATAGAGAATATTCTTCTCCCCAACGGGCCATTTCGACTGTAGAAATAGGTTAGTTCACGAGAGCCAATCTTTTTTTCTAAGAGGTTGAGAGATAAAATCTTCAAAAAGACACCACAGCTTCACCCCTTAGGTATTCGCTGTGAATCTATCTACAGCCTATCTAACCTATATTGAGATCTACCCAATGCATCTAAGACATGAAGGATTCTCGAGCGGAAATAGATTTGTTGCCCGTAGGTGCCCATAGGTTTGCCGCAAGTGTGATGCCGTCATACGAGCCAATGATAGCAATATCCCCAGCTGTCAGAGCAGTACTGGAGTTGATTATCCCTGAACACAAATCCGCCGAGCAGTTCACACTGGCCTGTGTAGTTCGATGTTAGCTAATTCTATCGTTATTGTGGATCGGTATTATATAGATTGTGGGGTTGCTCCTTGTTCCCGTTAGCTTCATGTATAGCTCAGCTATAGACAAGACAAGTATGCCGCGAGTTTATGATGTTCCGCAAGAACCGCAAGTTGTCTCTAAGCGATCTTGCATGCCGTCTAACCTCGTCTGCTGTCTTAATTCACTGATATTCGAGGTGGACAAACCAAGGCTCAATGGGAAGACGTGACTGGATCGACTCCGTTGACGTTCGTCAACAATTGCGTGTCTTTCACCACCACCGTCTCGGCCAGATTCTGGCTAATCGACTGCCGCCAGGTCAGTGACGTGACCAAATTCGCAGGTGAACTCTACCAGGAAGCAGTGCTGGTCCCGTTTATGGCCAAATTTGTGGTATTCGCCAAGCGCCACGAGCTGCTCGAGGCGCAATTGCGAGTGTTTTGCATGACTGACGACCCCGAGGAGAAAACACTCGAGTCGCAAGAACACTTCGCCGAGGTGGCGAAAAGCCGAGATGTCGAGGTCCTCGAGGGCACGCAACAGTACCTCGAGTTCGCGGGCAACCTTGTGCCCATCACCAAGTCCGGGGAGCAGCTCGCTCTCACATTTGAGGCGTTCAAGGAGAACCGAGTAGCCTTCAATGCCCGCGTCAAGGACATGCACCAGGAGCCGATGGGCCGTGTCGCCTTCATGAAGGAGCCGCGCAGCAAGCATCAGGACGCTCCACAGACGCCCGTCTGCAATCTCAACATCAAGCTGCCGGATCCGATCGAGTACGAGAGTGTGCCCCTTGAGAAGAAGTACGGCTTCGTTCAGGAGACCGGGCTTGGCCCGCAAGAGATGATCCATCGCGGCGACCTGCATCTGTCGGATACGGCCAAAGAGCTAGGCGCCGACTGGGCAGCTCTTGCGCGCCAGCTGAACGTGCCGACTCAGGAGATCCAGCAGATCAAGGACGAAATACCAAACGACAATGATCAGCAGGCATTAACTATGCTTCGCATCTGGATCCAGCGAATGGGCCCGGCCGCGACGGGCAACACACTCGAGAAGGCGCTACAGAATATTGGAAGGGAGGACATTGTGCGAAAGTGCATGTCCAACACCGAGGTGGTCACTGACGAGGTGGAGCGGGCACTAGCAAAGGTTCATCTGAGCGGAGCAGCTGTTCCGCCCTCAATGACCACAGTCACCCGTACAAGCGTTGTCAGGACCAGCTCGGCTGACGAAAGGGACATTATGAAGGTAAGTGCACATATATACATATATAGATATGATAGATTCTCTCAAGTAGTTTTTCTTCGCATCTGAACCGATCACTGTATCATAATCCGAAAAAAAAACTATCCAAGTCATCGTACTCTCAATTCTGCTAAATATCCATCCAATTTTGCACCATCATACGTTTAAAACGTTCTAACAACGTGACGCGCGCTTCTCCTCGGCCAGCCGGCGTTTCCTTTCCACACATAACAGTTCACATTGACTGTGCCTCTTGCCGACCTGCTGACAATCGGCTGCGTGCAATCCAAGCACAGGTTCACCTGGCCCTATGCCATCGCGTTAGTGTTACCCTTAAATGGCGCGATTCGCCAATAGGCTCGCCGCCTTGAAGATGCGTAAGATATTGTAATCGTCCCTAGCTGCGACTGCATCTGGCTATTCGGCTGTTCGCCCTTTCGCCGATCGCTCCGCCTTCTTCTTCTTCGCGTCTCGTCTGACTTGCGCTCTCACAACTAAACCCTCACTTCGTATCGTTCCGCTATTGACTTCTGATACAATCGATCTGTTTGCCTATTCAGGACGCGGAATCGGCCGAAGATACCAGCAGTGGATCCGCCAAAGCTAAGCCAACTGCCGCCCCTGCACCTGTTGGTGAGTTGATTCTAACACCATGTCAATTCTCGGTCGCAACGCAGATCGTCGACACAGCCCAGATGTCGATTTCTTGCTCATTACCTAGTGTGTGATAATTGTTCGTGCGAGTTGTTTGACTTCTCATCCTTCATATCTTCCGTGTTATATCTCATTTAGCAGTATCCGTCTCTCTGTCAGCAGTATCTGCCCAGCTGCTCGTTGAGTAATCCGCACACCGTGCCTCAATGATCATCAGAGATGTCTAATCATTCTCATATATCTATCTACCTACAGCAATTGTCTAGTTGGTACATTTTGAAGAATTTTCATTTGTCACACTGCAACCAGTGAGCCAACCGCTGCTCTATATATGTTTGGCTGTGTATTTCGTTACGATTAGCAAAGCATTGAAGACCAGGTCACCTTAAGCGACGAGCATACGAACACATTCGAATTCTCACCTGCACCGTAATACAAACAACAAACTAACACTCATTGATAAGTCTCTCATCAAAACGCTACCCACAACGTAACCGCGATGCATTCATCGGCTCACCACCATCTGCCGGTCATCGATAGCTCGCCCATGTTCAATGAAGATAATGATCATCCTCATTATAACATATAATTAATTCAATAGCGTATTTATCACACTAGTTCCGAATCACGACCGCAGCAGCAGCAGCTGCAGCATCTGCGTCCACGTGTGGGAAATTCACCTAGAACATCACATATATATATATATATATATATATATATATACGACATCTAATATCATTTGAGGCCCCAGATCTCTAAGAGATCTCTAAGTATTGGCGTGCGTTGGGTTTTTTCCTCTGATCTTTTTCTCTCCGATGAAAATAACATTCGTAAACTGTAATCTGTCTCTCCGTTTCCGTCCGAGCTGCATCTCACTCCAATCGCTATTATCATCATCGAGTCATCTAATCAATCAGTTCATCAGACTAATTGACCGATCAGATAGTGCGGAACATCTATTCTCATCGTAATGCGTTTATCCATTGTCAGCATAATATCTATAATATATCTTAATAATATCTATCCACTCGCTCTCGCATCCCATACTTGTCCTATTCATGTTTATCGTATATACTCGTATTGGGCCTCCCTCTCCGTGCAGTGTGCGCGCATAGCCAATGGTTATAGCTGCCCCGGGAAAATTGTCAACCTCCTGAAGTTGCACCAAACAATATCTGAGGTTCGGGGACGGAGGCAGAGTAAGCGGACCTCAAAGGGAGATCAACTAGTTGAGCGATATCGCCGTTTACAGATCGATAGTTGACCCCAGGGCTCCCATCCGGCCGTGGAACAATGCCTTTTTACCGGCTGGATTTGTTTGCACAATATGACTACAGTACCGAGGTGTGGGCGAAGAAGAAGCGTCGAGCTGAAATGTCACCAGTTTCGTGTTGAAAGAGACAATTTTATATATATATTTCATAACGAAAACACGACGACATCATGAATACAATGTACAATTCTTAGAAAGAAGACGGTTGAGAAGGCTTCCCAAGAAATAGTCACATGTATATGTACGAATATATATATATGCATATGTAAATATAAATATATATATATATATATATATATGCATATATAAATATAAATATATATATGCATATATAAATATATATATATATATATATGCATATATAAATATATATATATATATATATATATACACACGAATATTCGCGTGCGGCGAAAACTTTCTATTAACCGAGTGATTGCTATTCATTAGTCCTCGCGACAACGGTACTGAAAAGCAGGAGAGGTACGTGGTCGACGCCTTTGCTACGCCTGATCGCTTTTATACAATCTACTATTGATTTTGTTAACAGCAATCTACGATCACGCGTTATTGTTGTCGATAGGCAGTGCAAACGACACATCAAGCGCTCACGCACCTATGTAACAGGCTTGCGTCACCACAACGCTGCTCATTGGCCATCCGCAGTTCTCTTTGTTCTTATTTTCAACGATCACTAACTGATATCACAACTACTACTACTATATTATCTATAAACATATCTGGCACGTTATCAATTGTTCAATCATTCCTTCTCTCTCCCAGCCGGGCTGTAAATCATTATCAATCATCGTGTCATATACATCGCCAATCATGCTTTTGTCTCGTACAAACGGCCGACGAACGATAAAGAGCGAGAGAGAGAGAGATGAGGCATCGCGCGCTAACTGGCAGCCAGTTAGTCATATATATATATATATGTCTATATATATGTATATATATCACACCGGCTCAATTTCTGTTTGCGAATCATCAATTGTCGTGTATGTATTAAAAGTCGCAGCAAGCGTACATACGTATCATATATACATACGTTCGTGTAAATCGTATCTTGCTTTATTCACCGTGCTATGACCATCGTTCGCTTCAAGTAGATGTCAGTTAGTCAGTATGTTGCGCACGACTGTTTCATGTACATCAATGCGTCGCCAATGTTCTTCTCTAGTCGGAAATTCGAAGGAACAACAAACCCAAAAACGTGTGACCGTACAATGTTTCAGACGAGTTTTTTGGCATAACCCGCGGGGCCGATCAAACTCAAACCGAGATCAGGTCTTCCTCGACCACGACCTCAACCTCGAGCTCAACGAAGACCTCCGTAATTGAGCACTCGACTTCAACTGGCAAATCTCAGACGAGCAGTGGCACAGTGAAGGTCGAGGCCAAGAAGGATAAGGCGCCAGCTCCGCCTACCAAGGAGAAGAGTCTCGACGCCGATGTGAAACTGGCCGCCAAGAAGGAATCCTCAGAAAGCACGAAGCCCGAACCGCCGAAAAAGGAGGAGAAAAAGTCATCGCCCAAACGGGAAATCCCTCCTCCCAAAAAGGAGCCTCCTAAGAAGGAGAAGAAGGATGACCCAAAGAAGGATAGCGCTGCTCAAGCTAAAAAAGAAGAGCTAGCTAAGAAGGACAGCGCTGCCGCAGCTAGGAAGGAGGACAAGCGCGAAGCTGCTCCGAAAAAGGACACTGCTCCCAAGAAGGACGACTCGTCCAAGAAAGACTCTGCTCCTAAGAAGGAGGAGCCGGCTAAGAAGGACAGCCCGAAGCGTGAGGATTCGACTGCCTCGAAGAAGGATGTCGGTGCTCCCAAAAAGGAGCAGGCCAAGAAGGACGAATCTAAGAAGGAGCAGGTCAAAAAGGAGGAGCAGAAAAAAGACGCAGCCAAGAAGGATGCTCCTAAAAAGGAGGCTCCTAAAAAGGAGGAGTCGAAAAAGATCAAGAGCCCGAGCGCGGCACCTCCCGAGCCTCCAAAGAAGGCGGATTCTCCCCCGGCCAAGTCGGTTGCGGAGGAGACAGTCGTGGCCAGTTCAACAGCTACCAGCCATGCTGTCATGAGCGAAGTCATCAAGAAGACCGAACTTCCTCAAACGAAGGCACCGACCCCGAAACGCGGAGGGACGCCAGTCGATGAACTTTCTGCAGAACTTCTCGAGCAGATTGTCAAGGACGACAAGGAGTTTGTCCTCAAGGGTACGCCCAGTCCTACTATTTTCATGTGTCCATGTATTTCAGGCTTGACTCGAAACTTGCTTGGACAAACTTGCTCGACAGCATCCCGTTTGAAATCACAGTTTGCAATTTGAAAACTTGCTTGAGCACTGTTCGATATTCCGTGTTGAATAATTGCTCCAGTCACAATTTCACTTTTGGCAATGATTTTTTATTTTTGGCCACCATGATTACAACAAGTGGTGAGCAGCAAAAAACAGAGAAAAAGAACTGATCGAGCGATCGTTTTAAAGAGCCAACAGCCACAGAGGAGAGAGAGTGAGAGAGCAGAGACCAAATCAAAACTTTAATTTCTCGAATCCGATCACCAAAGGTACGGCAGCACCCAAGAAGGCATCGGGCAAGACCACTATCGGCCGCGATGTCGTGGACGTCGGCCCTGGCGGGATAATGGGCAGAAATGTAGACATTGAAAGGTATATAAAGGAGACTACTCCAGAGGAAGTCGTCATTCCGGAGTACCGCCAGGAAACTCGAACGGTTACGACGAAGACAATGACTGTCTCCAGAGAAGGTTAGCCTTGATGTTTCGCACGCTTGCTTGGGTTGACACGCTCGAATTGGTTGGGTGGTGTTAACTTCGGCTCCTCGTACGCCATCCTCGCACAGCGGAACAGCACCTCTGAGGCCCGAGGCAGAATGCCGATGGTGCCACTTCGATTGATCCCCGTCAGCTGTCAGTTGCTGAAGCGAATGCTGAATCCCCCGTTGATACGATTGATTGTTAGTCATTGCACAAACATATGCTTGTAATTTATGGCCGGTCATTGGCGAGTCCTATCTCGTTACTGATGCTGACCATTCTGTCGCTCTCAAGTGTCGGCCACGCGTCGGACGACGCTTGAGCTGGTCTTGGCTGTGGCGGGAGGCGGCGAACTCGCCGAACGCCCCCGCCACGCTCACACATCTTGCACCGCTTCAGTGTACCGCTACGGTGTACGGTACATTGTCCACTCAAAATCAAGGCTTAAGTTGATGTCCTGGCACGCTCACTGTCTCGCACTGGGCAAGGGGTAACGTCAGCACAACATTTACGTGTACGATTGTTATATTCCGCTGCAAAGATCGCAGGCCCTTCTTCGCACCCACTCAAATATTTTCTCTAGATTTGTCACCGGCGGCTCCTCGACGTCGGCACCGCCACCATCGCCATAGTGCCTACGCGGAAACATCGAGCGTGTATGCTGGTGCGTCTGTGCGTGTCTGTGTGTGTGTGTCTGATAGCAACGGAATGAGAAATCGAACAAGCACAGAGTTTTGTGTGTGTGTGGTGTGGTGTGAGAGAGATGAGTGGTGAATGGTCGCACCTGCACAACTTTGTCTAGCTAGCATCGCGTGGTGTCGGTTGACTTGATCTCCCCGGTCTCGTTCAATTAACCTATTCACCAACTAATATGCGAATCACCCTCGTGTCCATATTATAGCTCCTCGTTCTTTTCCACATAAACAAATCACTGGTGTGAAGCATAACTCGCCTCCTGTCATCAAAGCGATGCGGGTATCACTGCCTACTTCAACTAAGATTTACCTAGACGTCTGTTCTAGACTAACGCCTGTCTCACTATAATTCGTTCGCGTGTGCTTCGAGAGGGCGCGCGTGAATTAACATCATAATCAGTAACCATAATTTCAGCCCCCCGGAGGTCGTCTGTTCCTCAGACGACTTAGTTTGTGTGATAACCGATATATAAGTATAATAATCATAATAGTACTATTGGTGAGGCATTATCATATCTCAAATTAAGGGTGTTATGCCCATATCCCTCACCTCTTAGACTGTTAACGGCATAATTGATGCAATATGCATAATTATAAGCATAATTCTTATCGACCGACCCGTGTCGCCTCGACAAGAGAGATCACCACTCGTGCGTATACGACGTATACATATAGATATATATATTATATATATATATATATATACATATATTTTCATGGCTGTGAGCTGTTGTTACCGCGAGGCTAAGTCGCTAGAGACGTCGTCGGTTGCTTCCTTCCCGATTACAGGGGTAATCGGAGAGTTAGGTGAGGCACTCAAGGACTTTGACGATAACGCCCCTGGCGTAGCTACGAGCGTTACCACTCAGCGCACAGTTACCACCCACATGCACCACAGTCCCTCCGCATCCGCAGCTCCTCTCGTTGCCGAATCAGTGTTCCAGCCGTATGCCGAGCAGGGCAGTGGGCCAATTATCACTGAGATCGGTGACGAAGAGGCTGATCGCATCACCGCCGCCGCCGCCCAAGAGCAGGCGGCCTCGCAGCTTGGCCCGGGCGGCGCCGTCAGTATGAGCACCACCCTGCCACCCGGCTTTCAGCAGACGTTCGACGAGGCCTTTGGCGAGGCCCTCCACGGGGGTAGTGGACCCGTGTCGATTGTACAAGAGTCGCACGAGATGCTGCCTGACGGCACCCTGCAGCACAAAATAACTAGAGTGACAACCACCACTATTGTGCAAGGTACAAAAATGATGTGTGTACACAGATATTTCTCACACACACACACACACACGAACGCACAGGCACATACCCGCCCAGAGACACGCCCGCATACAGTATCACACGGAGGTTGAGAGTTCAGAGAATGACAGGATTCGCAACGGACGAATTCACGAGATAGATCACGAGACCCAGCCACAAACAGACAGATCTCTGCTGATCGTCGATGTTCCATAACCATGAACAGATGTAGTGCTCCTTGTTGGCATCCTCGTTAGCTCTCAACCTCGCTCACTTTTACAGGATTGCTTTGCCGTGTATTGTGTCCCCTTGTCTGTTTCACTTCGTCCACTGTTCACATACACGCCACACTGCCGTTCACCGTAAGGGTCTGCGCCGGCGAGAATCTGCGGAAGTCGCCTGACCCCGTAAGAAAATCTGCTCAGCCGACGCTGGCCGATGCTCCTAGCAGGAGGGGGCGGGTCGCGTTCGGCGCAGACGGTCCTCTTCGTTACGGAAACATAGTTGACATGAGCGTGTTTTTTTTTCACACATACGACGTATTGGTGTTACACTGCGATCACCGTACAGCTGCCGCTTCCACGACAACAAACACTCGAATAACTAGTGTTTTGTGTATTTTTTTTGTTCTAATACCACGTGTGCACACAATCACTTTCCGATCATCCACGCGATATTCCTATCATGATGTTTGTTATGACGATGATGCGGTGTGATGATGCAATGAGACGCCCCACGTGCGACAGTGGACATCGGGTGAGAAGGCTGAGCTAGGTCAGCTGAAGCTAGCATGCAGAGGCAAGGGAGCCTCGTGTAGAACGTCAGCAAGAGAGAATTCGTTGAGAAGGACACGGAAAAGAAGCAAGAGAAACGAACGGCAATACCAACCTAGGTCGAATGCCAGGCTGGCTGACCCAACCGCCGCCGCCTCACGCACACCTTCAAAAACACACACACACCACACACAGACACACATACAGACCTACGGTGCTGCAGCTTATCAACAGCTTTTCTTGTCGCCTAGCTTGTGGCCATCACTACAACAACATGAGTCGATATGATTCGAGAACAAGTTGAGTACACGCACAGCGTGCGCTGTGTATATATTTGTGCTAATCATTGTTCGTATATAATAGCTGTGTTTGTCCTGTGTCTGTGTGTGTGTGTGTGTGAGAGAGAGAGAGAGAGAGAGAGAGAGAGGCGACTTATGTATGTAAGAGTGCCGCGTATGGTGGCTCTGATGATAACTTGTCGCGATTCGGTTGGTTTCGTGTGTCTGATTTTTTGTGCCTCCGCCTGATCGGGCCGCCACCGTTCGATGGTGATCGCAGAGGAAGGCCAACCCCCGGTCGAGGTCTCGAGCAAACAGCAGCTGCACGAGTCGGAAGCCGCGGCGTCTGACGCAGATACCAGCCAGGTGTCGGTCTCAAGTCTGCCTGAAGACGAAGGGACCGCCTCTTCGGGACTGCAGCACCTGCAAGGTAAGTGGATCGAGACCGGTTTGGGGTCGGCAGGTGGTCGGCTCCGGTGAAGTATCCATACACAAACTCGCGTTTACGCCCAGTCGGCGATCAACAGGGTCAGGTCCACGAGGCGCTCCGGGGCAACGTGGCGCGCCGAGTGGGTCGTGGCTGAACACGGCGACATCGAGCAGCCAATCAGCAGCTGCGCACGTTGCTGCAGCTGTTGTTGTTGCCGATGACGACGACCTCGTGCAGAATTGCCCACGGCGATCGCCATCTCCCTGCTCCGAGGACGCTCGTAATCCGACCTCGGTGATCAGTGCCGAAGGATGTGTTGAATACTTCGCCGAGATGCTGGCCGCATGTCAGTCAAACCGGACGAACGTCTCGTCTGCTGACACCGACCCGATATCGGCTCGCGATTGTCGTGTGCAGAAAAGTGAAAAAGTGGATCGAAGTGGACTGCATTGTTTCATTATATCGGCGTTATACTATCGTCAATCGTGTCGCTAATTCCTCATCCCACCGCGGCTGCGAGCTGTCGGGGCATGCGTTTCGGGACGGATCCTGCCCGGCTGATGTGTGATGACAAAACACGATCATTTGTGCATGAACCCTTCACCATATCGGTTGCTGATCACATTAATATATATATATATATATATATATATATATATATGTTGTATTTACCTCTAATTATGTTCCCTTCACCTCCGTTCCTACTCAAGCCCGGGTTCCCGAACGCTCTTCCTTCTCTATGCATGAATGACACTTGAACTAAGGTGGATCTAGTTGGAGCATGCTCACATCGCACTGACATCCCAGTGATCCCATAGTGGTCCAATGGCCTGACAGACGCTGCTGGGGGCGTGCCTGTTTTCGAGACCAGCGCACGACCACAGTGATATCGTACGCTGGATGGCGTCGCATATAGATCGTACAATAGAATGTGCTGTCGTAGACAAAGACACGATACCCGAGCAAAGGCCTAGCATCATATTATATATATATATATATATATATATATATATATATATATATATATATATATATATATATATATATATATATATATCTACATATGTATATATATATATATATCTACATATATATATAATTTAGATGATCGATTTCGCTTGACTTAGAATTCAAAATGTCCGTAAGAGCTCTCGGCACAGCCTGGCCAACCAGGCGCAAACAAAATACATTATGTCCTACACACTCCACCAATTCGTTCGGTGTTTGGCATTCGTTGGCACATGATTAAATCCAGTTCAGCTAATAATTCGATACGTTGTACGCTCATAGCATAGTTTTTTCTCTCTTCGCAGACAGCTATACACAGAAGTAGATACACCGCCCGTGTAGAGACACACCGAGAGACATACGCATCGTTGTCTAATTAATACTGGCTAACTAGTTAATTAGCGGGCTCTTCTTCGTCGTCCTCCTCCTTTTCGTTCCTTCAGTGTGTCTACGTGTACAGTATTCCGTATCCTAGAGTCAGCTAGATCTATGAGCAAAATAGCAATTATCCACGTGTCCCTCGTCGCTCGAATGCGCAAATGTGAGCATGCTCCAAATAGGCCCCCGCAGGCCGACTCCACCCTCGTCACGATCATTTCGGAGAACAGCGAATATGTCACTCATCTCAACAACGAATCGTACAAACAACATCAAAGAATAACACACCTTCATCCAGCCACAATGGTGATCATTCATTGTCATCATCAATCAACGGCTCATGAACATCAATGTCTCGACTTCGTTCCCATGGCCTTTTTCAATGACTCGCATTATTCCTCAAGATTAGGTAGTACGGCCTAGCTAGCCTAGCCTACTTTGACAGGCGATAATCGTTTGTTCATACTGTTTGCACCATCTATTGATCATGTCATAATGCTCATCATGCTTGTCACGATGACGATGAATCACGCGAATTTTCGGAAGCTGGGGGTGACCTCGACGGGGCTGATGTGAGATCGCCTGTGCAAGGTGTTCGTACATGGATCATTGCTTGAGGAAAGGTTCCTCGCCGCAGAGAACGAGAAGCATCTGCGAGGTGTGTCCTGGTTAAGGACATCGGTTTTTTTTGTTGTTGTTGTTGTTGATGTACTCTTTGAGTAATGAACTACCCTCGGATCCACGCTCACTCTGCCGCCGCCACTATGGCAGTATGCTACGAAAGCTTGGATAGAGATCACCGGTCGAATCTATGCTATGGTAGCCAGGATGCTCTAATTAGACACTCACAGCATCGCCAAAACGTCGTCGAAACACAGACGAGCGTACATGGTGAAGCAACGAACGCAATAATGGCTACTACGACAACAAGGCAAACTGGTCTGGCTGAGCCAGCATATCGGGCATAATATCGATACAGCGGTGCCCAGAAAGATCGAGAGGGTAGTCGTCGAAGGCTGATCGTTAGCCGACCTACCTAGAATATTCACCTGAGCGAGCGATGTGCGCGTTCTGATTTGATTAGGAGAAGAACTACAGGAGGAAGACTGAAGACAACCGCCATAGCGAGCCGATGGAAGGGAGGCCACTGAAATCGGTAGTCGGTA
Organism: Stratiolaelaps scimitus; assembly: GCA_019614645.1. Taxonomy (NCBI): domain Eukaryota; kingdom Metazoa; phylum Arthropoda; class Arachnida; order Mesostigmata; family Laelapidae; genus Stratiolaelaps; species Stratiolaelaps scimitus. The sequence continues at coordinate 8,069,399 of JABWDB010000012.1, forward strand.
GTCTCTCTCTCGACTACCTAACGATATTCCGAACTACACCTCGGTGTAGTCGTCTCACCATGACACCATTCTTGCGCCTAGTCACGTCAGCGCGGGCGTGACCGGCTGCAGTGAGATCTAAATCGATACACGCCAGAGACGCCAACGTTCGCAATACCCAAGGATCATCAAAGCTTTAATGCCGAACCCTCCTCCGTACGCTTACGGCAGGCACCGCCTCTCGTTTTCACCGCGAATGTTTGCAACCTAGCGAATGAACATACCATTGTCTATCCGTGCTGCTATTACGTGACTCGTCCATGTCGCACGTGATCGTCGGCGAACCACCGCGATCTGAGCTAGCTGTATCCTAAGTCGTGTTAAGTCCAGTTCTCGCTTCTGTGTCGAGCTGCTGTGATCGATAAGGGTGTCTTGGCCAGCGTGCGCAGCACTGAGAAGGAAAGACAGCAATAACAAGGGTCAATATATCGATTGACCGCTGACGGCCGTGATTTCGCCACATAGAGGTGTCAGCGGGTTCGCGCCCTTGGGCAAGTGACCCCTCGTCGGCGACGTTCGGCGGCCGTTAACTCGTGATCAGAGGGGCGTCAGTCTGTAAGGTCTGGCTTCGTCCGTGTGTCACCGTTTCATCATTACGGTCCACACAACTGTTACCACATGTGAAGGCATTGGGGTCATTGAAGACTCTGCAGACCCCTTTGCGGCCCTTGCCTGCCGTTGAGGAAACCATACCAGCCTATATCAAACGGTGATTAAGTTGTCGACCAACAATCAATTTCATCAGCAACAAGCGATCATCTTCATCACTTTGTTTCTCGACTGTCATCTCGTGCATAATCACACATTACACGTCACGTACATCTATGTATTATATATATATATATATATATATATATATATATTCACATATAAATATGTTTATATATATATATTTTTTTTTATTCGTTCCATCCGCGTGCATTCGTGCACATACACGATTCGCTCGTGGCTGTCCCCGGCCACCCCTTCGAAGGATTTCTCTGTGTCCTCTGTTCTCCTTTCCTGGTCCTGGTTTGGCCTCGAGCCCAGCCCTCCGCTTCTTTATCGCTCCCCTCATTTCGTCGTATCATCACAGCATCAAAATCGTTCGCGCGTTACCCCTGTGAACACTTCCTGCCAGGAAGTGCCAGGTTCTCGCTGCCCGTTTTTCCTGATACCTTGAGTTGCTTGGGAGTTCTCGGAGTGAGGAGTGACATTGTGATTTTGTTTCGCCACGACTACCCATCTATCTAGTTCATTCCTCTGTTCACGTTCTGCTGTTAGCGTCGTCGTCGTCGTCGGCGGCGGCGGCCTCGACTGCATCTATCCCCACATGCGGATTAGGATATCGTTCCCGTATCGGACGATACCGGCATTGCTCCCAGCTGACTGCCGCTGCGACCACCACGGTTCGCTTCTTCAGATCGATACACGGATGGATATTCGTGCTATTGTTGTTGTTGTTGCTAGTTCTACCATTTTCGACGATTTCGCCCGTTTTACTCTGCCTTGACTCATAGTCGCGTCACTTTCCTCTGCCGTCGTAGGTCATCACGCGAGTACGCACCCATATGCGTTCTTTTCGTTGACTCCCTCCCCCCGCCCCCGGACTACCCAATCCCCTGTGATGTCCGTTGTATTCGGCCTTTATTACGTGGTGTGTGAGCTTCGAATACGAACGATGCTCGATCGTTGTAGTCGTGGTGATTTCAATACTGCTGTCATCTCGCATCGTATCTGTAGCGTGGTAGCGCGTAGACTTTGCCGAGGTTGCCAAGTTCCCCACACCCGAGTCCGACTTGGCGATTCCATCCGTGATCTCATTCTTCACATTCATTTACATAGCATACACACCATTATTATTATTATTGTTATTATCATAATGATTATTACCTCATATAGCTTCGGTATCAAAACGCACACCCGCAACATATCATTGTATATATATATATGTATATAGATAGATGTATCTCGTATTATTTTTCAATTCTAATCATGGTTTATTGTCGGAAGTGCAATTTCACAATGCTTCAAGTCTATAGTTGTATTCCGCTATGTGTATCATACTGTAGCGTTCTGTTTACCAGCTCATATCATATGAACACTATCCAGAAATGCTATTCGAGTTATGCTAGCTTTGTTTGGCTCGTGTGTAGTAGTCCTTTCATATTTTGCTCCTGAACTATCGCGGCTTCCTTGTGTTCCTGTTGTTGTCCTTGTTCTTGTCCTTGTTGTTGTTGTTGTTGCTGTTTTTGCTGCGGCTGCTATTATTGTTCCTCCTGCTGAGTTGATATTTTGGATTGGTTTCTACGTTCCCGAAGTTGTTTGCCGTCGAAGTCGAAGAAGTTCCGAGTCTTCGAAGCGTATTTGAGTTTAACCAGTTGTGGTGGACACCAAGGGTATACTTGAGACAAGCAGGAGATGTTGGCTCATTTGAGTAATTCTAAAGACAGCAATAAAATGGGGTATGGGACATATATATATGGGCGTCATTAAGGTAACTATTGCCTACGGAGGTCTTCCTGCCGCCCTACAATATGGATTATCGAGATAATTCCCGGCAATAGTTTTCGAGCACGGACAAATAAAAAGCACTGGATGAAAAGCCTAGCCAGTCATCAACTGACACCACCCAAAAATCACTCAATGATCGCCAGGCACACTGCCGTCGAGGCTGACGCTCGAGCATATCGCTGTACCTAATACCATATTGATCACAGTTATTATCCGCCGTCCAGTCGCCTCGACCAGGCTATTCTGTCCTTTGTCTCGATTCGATGCGAGCAGTATCCTGTCGAGAGTTGTGCCTCCGCTACGGGTCGTTCGCTTAATCTCATGCAGCCGCCGGGAATGACGCACCAATCGCCAGCCGTAACGCGCCCGACCGCCACGATTCCTAACAGCGTTCTGCAAAGTCAATATCATTTAGCTGCGGCAGAAACCTCTCGGTCTCGTTGACCGCCCGTTCAAAACGGCCTATGCAAACGCCTGGATCCTACGGGTCTGCCTACGTACTGTGCTACGATCAGTGTTCATCGAGTCAGCCGACGAGGGTCGTTCAACGCTGGGCCGCTCGACACGTTCAGTGATCGGTTAGGCTAGATGCGGCTCTATACGATTTTCCCGCATAGCAAAAAAAAAAAGTAAAATAAGCTCGCCCCCTATCTCCCGCCCGCCCGCAAATCTTCGTTTCGTTGTTTTAACGCTCCCGTTAATTGCTTGCACCCCGTTGAACCGTTGGGGCGTCGTGGACGTAACACAAATTCGAGTAGACTTAAACAACAACAACAACAATAACAGCTCGAAGACGTCCATGCTGTGCGCTGCAAACTGCCCGCCACGGTTTTCCTAAGCGACAGATGGCGCCTGACAGATTCGAGATCTCAGGATCTGCCCTATGGTGGCGCCGATGACGGGCAAAACATCGTCGACATCACCGTTCGCTCAAGCAATCTACCTCACGACGCTAGGGCTTCCGGCCGCCTGCTCGAGAGCACGTGCTCTCCGCAGGGTCCCATTGGCAACAGGAGGAATAGGCCAAGCAGTACATAGATGGCCTCGCGTGTCGGCGATTCGAAAGGTCGCCGCGAGCCTTCGGATGTCCTTGACAGAGCCGAACGCCGCGAGGCTGCGCGCACAGACTCTGCACTGAGAGATTTAAGGAGAAGCCTGTCGCCGCTACCACGAGTAGCTGACCAGCTTCGTTGGCGGCGACGGCCGCGGCGCCTGCTGCTGCTGCCGTTGTCGCCAAATAACATCGTCATCATCCTAATCTTTGAAGCTAATGTAACATAAGTAAACGTATAATCAGGTCCAGCTCGGCTTTATGGTTGTGCTAGGCCTCGTCATTTTGTTAATGTTCGCAATTTTCTATGCTAATGCGCGCTCTCTCTCTCTCTATCTTATTATATTGATCTCCATTTATCCATCGACAACCACGACAATCATGTGTAATACCGCGCACACACATATATATATATATATATATATGTATAATATATATGTATATATATATTACTCATATGCTCATATGCCATTCGTTTCCATCAGTCCACAGATCAATTCGGGTGAAGGGTGCATATATATAATACTTGTTATAGTACACATATAGAATATATAAGGTCATCATCGATTGAATTGATGTGAATTTCACACATGCACACATTTCATCAACCCCGCCGCACACAGCCCCTCGTTTTTGGGCTGGACAAGCCGTTTAGCTGTTCATTGTGTTTTTCCCTATTTATGATCTATCATCCATATATATATATATATATCTATATATATATATATATATATATATATATATATATATATATATATATATATATATATATACTCTTCGCTGTTGCTGGTTTTTTCCAAAATCAACCCAGCAAGACCTTCTCCTCATAGGGCGTCCCCCCATGTGTCAGGATGCCAGTAGCAGGCGTATAGTCTGCTACCCGGCAATGGACGTTACGCATTAACTACCTTGCGCATATATATATATATATGTATATCTCACCTCGGCGTGTTTGGTTGGTCGATCGCACACAGGACACATCCTGACAGGGAAATAGATCACACTTAGTTATTTCACACCTCATTGTTGTTGTTGTTATTGTTCTCGTCGTTGTTCGTTCGTTGTTGTTGGTATTATTGCTAGCCACCGGGTTTCGCTCACACACTTGCAACAACACATGGGCGCCTCCCCCCACTTACCTAATAACGATCTTGGACCATCGTCATGTGACTGATGCGAAAGAAGAAATAACGCGCGGGACCGAGGGGTCGACTTTGACCAATTCGACTGTCATGGCGATCACCCCGGGGAACTACCTGCGGAAAATAGCAATGTAATCACGGTACGACACGGCCAGACGTCGATGGTCACCACGGGCTGACCTTTGGCAAGCCAGCTATGAATACCGTTACGGGGCGTACGTGACGACATGCCGAGGCACACGGAATCGCTATGACGTTATCTTTGTTTGCCTTAAGGGTCATGTGCGGGTCAAACTATTCAGTTGCTGGGATGATGGGACAGGTTGACGGCTTTGGGAACGGGTTGCCAGAACGGGGGTGTACTGTAGCTGACTTTCGTGCGTGGTCAACTTTTTTCAACTTCAATTCATCCGTTTGCGTTGTGCACCTCTCTCGAGAAAAATCGCTTTGGGCGCTACCACTTGTCATGCGGGAAAAACTGACGAAAACTGATCAGACGAAGCGAAGATCGCGTGGTCTTCCGTAAGGCGTGAAGGCATACTTTTTTCCATTGTTTAATTTTCCATTTCCTCTCTCTCTCTCTCCCTCCCTCCCTCTATTTCTTCCCCCGCTATCTCTCCCTATCTCTCATCTCTCTCTCTCTCTCGTTGGTTCGCTCTCGGGAGGTGGAGCGGACGCACTCTTGAGGATCACGTCTTCCGAAATCTTGGATTCCCCACATCTGGTTACTTGTTTGGGTTCGTTTCGAATCGTTCTCTCGAGTCTGCTACGACGACCATTTGCTACCGCTACCTGTTTATCGATGAGCACAGGATCTCGGTTTTTGTTTTTGTGTGAGATATTTTTTTTTCGGTTTTTTTTTTGTCCATTTACTCTATGTCTTCCTCCTGCCGGACACCGGCTTCGCGCGTCGTCCGATGCACGTTGCCACGTGTCCCCATGCAATATCGTATATTATATTTATGATGAGATAATTGTGTGTATATATATCTATATATATATGTATGTAGATATATATATATATATATATGTGTATATATATATATGTATATATATATATATATATATATATATATATGTATATACTATATATTCTATCTGGCGTACGAGAATTGCCTTTGGTTACGTTCTTCCGTGCATGGAGGTGGTGGAGATGGTGGTTGGTGTCGGGCCGATAGCTGAAGCTAACCCGCTTCCGCCTCGGGCTGTGACCGCTGAGTGCTGCACTAGAGGTATGACGCAAGCGATCGTGCTCTCGAGCTCTCCACCAGCAATCAGTGAGAGAGTGACAAATAGCCGACGGCAAGCACTGGGGTCCAGCGCCACGTAGCGGTGGCCTTGGCTGTTGGCCGGTGTTGGCAGCAGGTTGCCGCCGTTGTCGCCGGTCCTAGGCAAGTTCGATGCCAGTTCGTCCCGAGTCTACGCTCGCACCCACGGAGATCGGCTGTTGGCTGAGATTCGCACATCACACCTCTCTCCTCTTCGCCCCGACTCCCTTCTCGTCGTCCTTGAGTCTTGAGCCTGATGTCTGTATCCGATACGAATCAATCTCTGAGAGTCTGAAGTAGAGTATTATGTTTATCTGGTATGAGACGCTTATCGAATCGTGCCTGATTTGAGCGCCCCTGCGGCACGATATAGTCAATCTTTCGGACGTTTGTCCGGCTCGGTCGGAACTGTCAGTAGCCGGCCCCGTGCGTTGGCCAGTTCCAACGAAGGGACAGCCCTGACCCGGCGATCAGGCCTGGTCGAATTGGTCGATCGGGCTGGCTGGATGTGAATCACTGAGCCGGGCAGCAACATCAACCAACATCAATATCAGGCTTGATTTGTGTAACTGGTAATCTCGCAGGTGCCGCCGGAAGAACGTCCAAAGAGGAGCAGGAGGACTCTGGACCTGGAGCGGAGGCCATGAGTTTCATCGAGAAGAAGGAGTACTTTGAAACTCTAGCAACGGAGGCCGTTGAGGTCCTGTCACCCACGCAGCGACAGGAGAGTATTGAAAGTGGGCCTGCCAGGCAGCAGTCCCAAGAGCGACAGGACACACTTGAGGCGACTAGCTCTAGCGACAAAACGTCGCCCGAACAACGAGAAGCACCGGTCAGCGTGGCCTTCGCCAAACAGCAGCAGCAAGAGGAGGTGGAGCAACAGCAGCTGGAGGAGACCCATGAAATCAAGCGGCTGCTGGTCAAGACCGTTGAGGAGGGACGCGAGGTGCGGGAGTTTGTCGACCTCGTTAAGCAGGAAAGGCAGTTGGAGGCAAAGGCGGCGACAGTAGAGCAGTCTGGCATCCCCGGAGTGAAATTAGCAGCGACTACAGCAACAGTATTAGCAACAACAGCAACAGCAACAACAGCAGTCGAACGAGATGAGGACAGCAAGCGTGCGCCTGAGCAGACACGATCCCCTACGACAGACAGCGCAAGTCAACCACAAACACAGGCGGAACAGTCGAGCGAGGCGGCGATGGATATCCATGCCTCCGATGAAAGCAGAACGAAACAAGAAGTCACGGATGTCGACAGTTGCAAGGCCAGCGAGGTGTCGAGCGAGCTGCCTCAGGCCGAAACCAAGTTGAGCTCTGTGTTTGGAGAGAAACTCTTTCCTGGTGCCACCACCCCGAGAGGGGAGGCAACGCTTCTTGACGAAGGGGCACTAGAGAAGTTCACCGTTCGCGACGAGTTTTCTGTGCAGGAGCAACAGCACACGGTGCACCGTGTGACCGAGGTGTCGACAAGCAAAACCGTCGTTATACAACAGTCGAAGGACTCGCTCGTTATGCAAGAGACGCGCGAGGAGTCACCTCAGAAAGACTTCACTGGCTATGATGTCCATTCATCACCGACCTTCCTTGCTCATAAGGTGCAGATGCCTCTGACGCCCGAGCTCGAAAGGGAGGACATGTTGCGGGTCGAATATGCGAGCGAAGAGGTTGGTTCTATCCAATTGGAGACCGCTGAGAGCATCCAACGAGGTAAGCGTGATCTTGATGAGGATCGATCGCCCAAAGAGGGCAAACCGGAGTCTTCAGTCGCCGAGTCACATGATCAACCGGCCACATCCGTTAGTGAGATGACAGAGACCCACATTGCCGGTTCTGTCGAGAATGTCGAAGAAATGTATAAAGTTGAAAGTCCCGAGTCCGTTAAGGCGAAGAAGTCTTCGGATAAGGGCACCCCCTTCCAGGACGTGTCGGATGAACCGGAATCGGCCGTCGAAGGAAAGGTTCCTTACACTGTGGAGACCCCGGAGCATACAATGACCCAGGAGGAGGTCTTCGCTGGCAAACTTTATATCACCGCCCTCTCGAAGGAAACCACAGTTACCAAGGTGGAAGTGACTACCTCACAGCTAACTAGCGAGGGAGATGATGACACGCTACTTTCCCAGGAGGTTGAGCAGATTGCCAGCAAGCTGCAGGAGCACGAGAGCATTTTAGCTCAAGCGGCAGAACTTAAGGAGGAGGAACTTCCACTAACTCCCGATGTTTCCGAGGAATCGGACAAGGAAAAGCATAAATCGACCAAAGGTCCGACCAAAGAGGAGATCGAGAAGCGGGTGGAACAGATGGGCTTCTCCTCACCAGAAGAACCGTCCTCACGCAAAGATTTCGATCCATTGCGGCGCGAATCTAGTCTAGAAGCTCTGGATAATGCGGACGTAGAACCAAAATCCACCGTAAGTGAACCTTCAAGCGGAGCCCCACCAATCCGACCACGAGCTGGGGAATCTCCAGATGAGCCCAGCGTTGCGTCTTCCAAATCATTCGATCCCGAACAGCGTGGGCTAAGTCCTGACTCGGAGCTGCCTCCTGAATCCCTGGAAAGCCGCATAGTATCAAAGTCCAGTGTGTCTGTCACACAAGAGCGTTTTGTCACGACAACAAAGTACGAACCCCTATCACCCGATACTCCCAGTACCGCGTCCGCAGCCCCCATCGATCCCCATGAGCGTGCCAGTAGTCCTGGCGATGACTCGTCCTCGGAAAGCAGTCACAAGCCAACTGGCGAACCAGTTAAGGCTGACCAAGAACCCGTCAAAGTGGTTGAACGGGCGGAAGGCGCCCTGTCCCCCGATGATCTCTCCGAAGCATCCGGTCCTCTTGTAGATCCCCTCAAAAGGGGCGAGACTCCTGATTCGGAGCTGAAGCCTAGCCTGGGAACGGATTCGAGTGACCTTACGAAGGAGGAGGAGCCATCCGATTTCTCAAAGTCAGAACAATCAGAGATGACGCTAACGGAAGAATTCGATCTCCGTCGATCTCCGACGATGAAGTCGCATGCGGTAAAATTGAGTGAGGATGATGCGGATCGGCTTTTGCACCAAGAAGAGTACATGGAAGTACTTCGTACGCAAGAACAGGAAAAGACAGCGGAGGCGAAGGGAAAAGAAGATCGTGCAGAGCACAAATCACCAACAACGGCGGAAGAGCCCCAGGAACGCAGCAAACGATCACTGCACGACCTCCCTGCGGCTCCCAGTACTGTGCTCCAGGAGGCCACCCCCACTCAGGAACATCCACCAGCACTTCCGAGTGAAAAGGGCCAAGAGGATACCGTGTATGATCTCCCGAAATCGCCCACGATGAAGGCTCATGTGGTCAAAATGACCGGTGAAGACGCCGATCGCCTGCTACACCAGGAGGAGTATATGGAGGTTTTACGTCAACAGGAGAAGGTAGAGGAGGAGACGCAGCAGCTTGAGGAAATGGAGACACGCGACAAAGTGGAGATCTTGGCCGCCCCGAAGCCGACGGACGGCGCTGCAACGGCTATGCCATCCGATTTCGACATTCGGAGGTCTCCCACAATGAAAGCTCACGCTGTTCAACTAACTGAGGAGGATGCCGACCGCCTCCTGCACGCGGACGAATACATGGAGGTTCTGCAGACGCAACAAGCAGAGGACAAACCGACAGAACCTGCCGGGGAGACGCCTGGGCCGCCACTCAGCTCAGCGCTGAGCGAAAGCTATGATATCAGGGGCTCGCCCACGATGCGTGCGCACGCCGTACAACTTACGGAACAGGAGGCGGACCGTATGCTTCATACCGAGGAGTATATGGAGGTTCTTCGCGCGCAGAAAGAGGACGAAGCTAGTGCTGTTGCTCAGGTTAGCGCTGGCGATCAACAGGATCTACATTCACCAAGCGAGCCGAGCGTGGCAACGTCAGAGAAGGAATTCGATCCACACGCTCGTGGATCTAGCCCTGAGGCTATGTCCCCGAGCGAAGTGAAGCCACCAGTTCAAGGGGGCTTGATTGACGCCAAATCAACCACCGAGTTCTCAGTCCCCCTGGAAGCTTCGTCCAGCACGCCCATCGACGAGGCAATTCCCCGCTCCGAGTTTGACCCGCACCAGCGGCCACCTAGCCCCGATCCCGAAGAGCTGCTGGATCAGGCTGAGGTGCCTCGCTTCACAATGAGGACGACAGAGACCGTTGTGGAAACCGTCGTGCTTCCCGACGTCAGCAGCGGTCAGCCAGTGAAGTCCGAGACGACAACAACAACAATTACGATGACGACGACGTCGACGACAGAAACTAGCGATTCAAAGGACGTGTACACGGAACAGAGCGAGCATCAGATGCAAAGTGTTGAGACCCTCAGAACTTCGGAACAATCCGGAGGCATCGAGAACGTTGCTTTTCAGCAGGAGGAGGACGACGACGAACCGACAAGTATTCCCAAGGGCATTCCCGCGGCTATGGCTAGAGCGCTGTCAGAAGAGCAGTCCGAAGCCATTAGCGAGAGTTCGATGGTCGAGAGAGAACTTAGCCCCGAGCCGGAGGTCATTCAAGACATGATGATGCGGACGACAGTCGAACAGAGGAGTGTAAGCCGGACAGTACAATTCGGCAACGAATCAATGGCCGGTAGTCAAGTTAGTTGGCAAGAGGATCATCATGAGATAATGCCGGCACTCGCCGGCGTTCGAGGCCAACAACAGCAGGGCTCGCGTATACAGTTTTATCAGTCGACCCCCAGCGTTGAGCGTCTCTCGGAGGAGATCCGTTCGACGCAGGAGAAGGCGTCAACGATTGTACAGGAAGTCACCGAAAAGGCAGCCGAGATCGTCTCTCAGCTGGCCGCCGCGCAAGTAGTCGCCGAAGCTCCGCCACACCAGATGGAGGAGGAGCGCGGCTCGAGTCCCGACACGGAGAGCTTTATTGATCACGACAAGGATCGATCAGCCTCGGACCAGCTGGTCCGAGACATCATCGAGGAGATAGCGGAAGAGGACGAACCATCAGAGGAGGGTCATGCAGGCCCGCGCGGAGACAATGCTCAGATCAAGGAGAAGACGATACTACTAACGATGAACGACTTCAGCTCCTCACTCGAGGAGGAGATCGTCGAGACCGGATCCGCAGACAGCCTCGAGGGCGAACTCGAGGCGCGTGCAACTCTCACTGAATCCCGACATCCAGTGCCACAAGAGATGTTGCAAGAGGGATCCACCAGCGATCAAGGAGCATCTTCGCCCTCCGCCACGACGATGGTCTCAAGCACGATCAGCTCCAGCAGCGCGATGACCACGTCGAGCTCGTCCGTGACAACAATAGCGACGACAATGCACACCAGCTTACAGTCACAATTGTCGGAATCCTCGGCGCCATCAGTACTACCGCAGACATCAACGTCGCAAGCAGCAGCTCAAGAGACAGGTACAGTTGCTAACTATAATTCTACAACAAATACTACTCTCCTTCACGACCATCATTAAACATACATAAGATACATATATATATATATATATATATATTGTAGTGCTTTGAGCGTTGTGTAACTCTCTCTCTCTCCCTCTCTCTGGCCTGGCGAATGAACTGGATTGATGACTGTTGACTGGATGTTCCGTGTACATAGTGTACCGAGATAATGCTGAAGGTTCAAAAATGGATTGATTGATTGAGATCCTTCGGGCGATTGGACATGCGCTCGTTGTCGTTCGTGTTTGAATGCGCAACAGCAGTAGAGAATGATGGCTTAGACAATCGTCGATCAGTCGATACCGATACTTGGGAAATGTATGTGCCCTTTGAAAGGGCGGACCGCCAGCTCCCTCAGCGCGATCCTATACACGGCTGTAGGCGTGCCTGTGTGTGGTGTGTTTTATATGAATGTGTCCGAGTTGCGTTACCCCTGAGTGACTGAGGATAAAGCATCGCTCGCTGTTCAGCGCGAATATCATCTAAGTTAGCCTAGTTGCAGTTGTCCCACGGTCCCGTTGTCGTCAAGCCGATATGCCTTGAAGACTACGACTGCTGGGTGCTTCCACAACGCCTCCTTCACGAATTAATCAAGCAAGCAATCTAAAGGGTGAGAAAAGCAGTGAGAAAAACGGCAAAATGAAATAAAATACAAATTCGCCACGAAGTTCATCTAACCCTTGAGACGGTGGGGCACAATAATAAAAAAAAAGCCAGAAAGAGAGAGAGAGAGCGAAATTATACGAGTAAGCCGCGAAATAACCGCTGACATAAATATTAAATTTTGGTACATCTCGATACCGTCTCCAATCGCTGGAGTCGCAAGGGAGGCTGGAGTATCCGTCTGTTGTTTTTGTCTCATTACACATACATATATATATATATATATATATATATATAGATGTGTGTGTGTGTGTACAGAGCAGCCCTCCTTGTATAAACGCAATAGCGCTGCTTGAACGATGACGCAATGCGACTTACATCTTGAACAAGAGTCTAAGCTTGATCCACACTGTGCACTCTACAGTATCCGCTATTTGAGCTCTTGGTCCGAGCCAATTTTTGTTCTCTCGTAGGGCTTTCGTTCTTCAACGTTTTCACCCGTTTGAGGTCGAGTGGAGGCACGGGAGGCGAGGTGGGGGACACGTCCCTGTCGGCCTCACATCACACCTTTTGCCCCCGTGAACATTTTTCCTTCATCCTTGAAAGCTAGCCAGATCGGGGGATGCATCCTCTTCCACAGACTCGTTCTTGTCCTTTTGGTCCTTCTATCTCTCTCTCCATTTCTTGAAAATCGCGAAATCTAACGCTGAATCGACACCGCCCATCCATAATCAAGCGAAACCAATCGCAAGCCGCTGCCACGCCGCGCGTCTGCGAAACGACAACCGCCGGCACACCCCTTTTTCTTCAAGCAACATAGCAAATTCTCTGCTGCGCTGTTCGCCCGCAGCCGTAACTAACTACCGCGGGATGACTCGACTAAATGTCCATATAGGATAAATTTGACGACGCGTGTTCGTCTGGTTGTTGTGCTGCGAACTACTTCACAACGTGAGATCGTTCGAGCGGCTAAACACGCTAAACACGATCGGCGATCACCACCTGCTGTGCAATAACACCGCTCTCTCTCTCTAAGCTGTGACTGTTCGGTTAAGCTTCCATAATAACGACGACCATTAGCCATCGATAGCAGATCAACATAACTCAGCCGAGGATATCCTGAAAAAAAGGGATACTATTATTATAATTACTATTGCACAAATTAATATAATTACTATTATATTTGTTTCATTATGATCTAACGCGGCCAAAATATATATATATATATAAACAAACAGCGAAAATGCGGTGTCTGATATGTACCTAAATCTACCACTCTCGGTAAGTTGTTCAAAGTAAACCTTCAGAGCTTCGAAACGAGATTGTCCATGCCACTCGACTATCACGCTAACGCTAAACACGTCTACAACGTCGATAATGATAATCCACGACTGGTCACAAGGATAATGCTATGATTACAATGAAATATGTACGAGACCCTGGGGGTGGTCATGGGCGAATATGGTACCTTATATAATCGTATATAAGTCGTAATCTCTAAATTTCGCCATCCTCTTCGACTCGATAGCCATCGTGCAGTGCATAGTATATATAGTTGCCGTGAATATATGAAGAGTAAACATTGGGTGGCAGCGAATGCGTTGTGTTAGTGCAACATCCCCATTCGAGAGATATAGATAACCGCCGGTGCTAGCGACGAGAAACAGGTCGTCTTCTTCATGAGCTAAGTACAGTGTACGTGTCCTTATCAGTACGACATATGTCGACGATTTTGAATCGCCCGGTGCGCGCATCTCCGACGCTCGATGAGCAGCCATGACCACGTCGAGCTCCCCATTACCGAACCCCTATTGCCCGCTGGTGGCCGGCTCCCTTCGGTAGAATAGTCTGCCCCATATTCGCGGTCCGTCTGGCTGTCTCGCTGACTCTATGTGTGTATGTGTGTGTGTGTGTGTGGTTTCGGTTAATGTTCGATGGTGCCACCTTGCGGGTGCCAGCCCAACCGCGCGCGAGGAAATGCGCTGAATTCTTATTGAATGCCCATCATCCTCTGCCTCGTCACGCGATTCGTTTACGACAACTACCCCCCCCCCCAAAATACCCCACGGGGAGGGTTCACACGACCCTTGAATTGTGCCGACATTCACGTACGTGCGCAGTGTCTCTTCCGAGTGTGTTCAACAAGTTGCATCGTCACCGTTGTTGCTGTCGTTGTTTTCATTGTCGTTGGTAACACACGCGCACACACAGACACACACAGGCATTTCGTCGTCATCGACACAGGGTAGTCACGCGATTTTCCACTTCGTTCGCTCGATATATGTTTGTTAATGTTTTCGTCATTCGTTGTTCCGTTCGATTGACCCGTTGAGTTGGAATTGAGTATAAACTTATCATTGCCTCGTTGTTGTTGTTGCTATTGTTGTTGTTGTTGTTGTTGTTCCGAGTCGCTGGCGCGCTCTCTCTCTCTCTGTCTCGCTCACTCTCTGTTCTGGTCTGGTCTGATTAGCGCTGATCAGCCTCCCCGTTCCGATTTCAGCCGATTTTGCCAATCCGACCGTTGATTGCCACCACGTCATCGCGATCACGACGCGTGTTATGTGAATGGTGATTTCGAGCACGTTTGTCTGGTCTTTCCACCCCCTACCTCCCCATCCTCGCAGTTCATCAAAGAATTCTATAGATGGCGATAGCGGATGGCCTGTTCTGTTTTCGATATATGCATATATACATATATATATATATAAAAAAAAAATATATATATATATGTATATGTACATGTATACAATACTGTCTGTCTGGCTGACTTGGAAAGCGAGGCATTAGGTATGACCGCTTTCCGTAGAGCATCTCGACCGAGCACCTCCGATGGTCCGATACAAGCCCCCTTGAGACACAGTCCTTCTCCCAAAACCTTCCTGGAACCGTTCCTAACACATAACCCCATGCTCGGCGACGACGTCGACTGCCCCCCATGTGATCCTCTTCCCGCAAACCACACACAGCCATCGCGTCCCTTCTCTGATTTCCTCTCACCTCGCCCTCTGCCTAGATCGATAGTGGAAGCTGCCGCTGAATCCAAATCAGAGATCAATTTCGGCAGTTTCCCTACGACTGTGAGATGCAATCCTCCCACTTGAGAACCTCAGCAGTCATCAACGCCTCGACCTTCCCCCTAGTCCGTACACACCTCGCACCAAATTGTTCCTGCCCGTATCTCTAATCTATCGTATCAGCGATGATGGACGATAGCGCCAAAGACGTGGGGGGACCACCTCCACGGCAGAGTCCGCATCCCTCGCCTGCCAGAAATCCCCTGGGCCTGTGACCTGTCGGGGGTCCGGAGACCCCCATGATTCGCCTGCTTTAATCCGTCCGCTTTCGATGTGCTTGATCCATTGAACAGTGCGAAACACACCAAACCACGCCACTCCGGCTCAGTGGGACCGCGCCCGCTTCACCGAGTGGCTCAGATCCCACCGAACGTGTCCCTCCTTCCTCCTGAACGAGTCCCGATGCGATGGTCTATCACTTTTCCCCCGAGTTACGGATCGGGGTGCAGGTCGTTGTGCTTGCCCAAATAGTTAGGCGATTCACTACTTTACGATTTATAACGTGTCACTTGTTGTTCGGCACTGTGTACCTAGACGAGCGCGTTATTCAATATTCGATTCGATCGCTGCTTTATACTTGGAATATAATTTTCTCCAGAAGGGCGGCGTATACAAGCGGAAGACTCAATTCACTCGTTCGACTTTTGCTTGCAGTGATTCCCTGTACGTTGATCGTTGCACATTGAGTGTTGGCTACAATTGACAATCGATAGCTAGGGAACAGGCCAACACTGCACACGTGTTGGTGAACACACCTGTTGTGTGCTGGCACGAGTTGAATTCGCGGTTGAATTTCGAATGTCTTCCATCTCGATAGGTTCTGGTCCCTTCCGTCAATGTTGGCTTTGTTGTTGCTGAAACAGAGGGAAGGGGAGATACAGAGAGGGAGATTGAGGACAAAACTGACACCGAGAGACCTGATTAGTTGGCCAGAGCGATAGAGCGACATTGATTAATTTGACTGACCGAAAGTTGGGTTTGGAGAGAAAGTTGACGGTTAAAAGCACGGTTAGGAAGGGCTCACTCAGACCGAATCGACACAAGCAAATACGAGGTACTTCCAAATCAGGTATCTCCTGTCTACCACAAGCAGTCGAGAGCACCCCCCAAAGGAAGGCTTTACTGATCAATGTTTTTACGACAGAGCACGCTGGGCAGGATGGGCGAAGTACAGGACTTTCTGAGGACCTCAACAAGGAGAACAGAGACGAGGAGAGACAGGAGCAGGAATATCAGCAAACACGACCAGTTGCGGCGGCCGTGTTCGAGCACCCAATGGCATTTGAGAACATCGCCTTCAGGGACGACTCGTCGGCGACGCGCATCGAGCTCCGGCCAGGTGAGGACAGCACCGTGTCGGAATTGTCGGAGCATGTGCAACAGCAACAACACCCGTGTCTCGTGACGTCGCACCCACAGCAGCAGCAGCAGCAACAAATCGAAACGGAGCAGGCGATTTTTGAGTCTGAGCTTGGCAGTGTTGAGCACCAGCGCGCGAGCACGTTCACCGCGAGCGTCGAGGCATTGACCATCACGGAAGCGACAACGACGACGTCGACAACGACATCGGCGACCGGGTCCTCGGACACGGTCCAACTAGTCAAGGGTTCCATGCTCAAGCAGGAGTCCCGAGACGAGTCAACCCTCTCTCAGGATATCACGCATTCGGCGTCCGACGACGGAGATGACGATGATGATGACCGAAGCGAAGATGGGGCCGACGATGGTCTGGGCGGCCAGAAGCCAAGCGAAGGCGACGGGGTCCGCATGCGGCCCAAGCCACAGGGAGGCGGCTCTACCGAGGGCAGCAGCGGAGAGCAGGATAAGAGACAGAGCTATCTGTCCGAGGAGTCGTCGGAGAAGGGCGACTCGGAGCGGCGGCCGTTTGCCTCATCGTCGGAGCCGATCTCGTCGACGACAACGACGACCCACACGTCGACCGAGTTCGAGACCGCGTCCCAGGGATCGAAGCTGTCCGTCTCGACGACGTCCTCGACGTACAAGACCGCGCAGACGTCGACTCAATCAACGATCTCCGACGCGTCGGAGCATTCGGCCAGCCATTTCTCGACGGCGACGATGGGCGTGGGTGGTGGCGAGCTGTCGGATGCGAGCGACACCATCCTTGAATCGCCGATCGGACCCGTGGGGCCAGAACGGCCCCGGGAGGGCCTATGGGCCGATGCGCCCAAGCAGAGCCCACCTCGCGAGCTGGCTCTTGGCGATGTGACCATGTCCCAGCAGCAACAGCACGGATCCCAGCAGCAGAGCGGGCAGCAGCAGCAGCAGCCAGGCGACGAGAGTAGCAGCCCCATGGAGGAACTCCTTCGACGGTACCCGTACGGACTGCCAAGCAGTGGGATGACCGATATGGCCGAAGCGGAGGATGAGGACTACGAGGCTGGATACCACAGCGATAAGCCAGTGGGGATGCTGAGAAGGAAGAGGCTTAGTCCCATCCTGGACGACCACGGGAGCACCCCCGACGCGGACTCCGCCTCGATGAAGAGGTCGTTGGGCAAAGGCAGTGAGCGGGACGACATGAGCGTTTGCTCGCTACAGGAGTTCGAACGGCTGGAAGCTGAGATGGCGGCGAGCAAGAACAGCGTCACATCGAGTCTCGAATCAAGTAGCCACCTGGCGGGAAGTCTTCCGCCAATGCAAGGTCTGCAGGGTAGTATTTCCGGCTCCGCCGGATCTGCATCGGGGGCCATGTCGATGATGGCTGGCGGCAGGCTGGCGGACGACCTTCCCGCGGCTCTGAGCGCCGGAGCGCAGCCGGCCGACTTCGAACGCCTGGAACGCGAGATGCACTTGGAAGGTCTGCAATCAAGTGTCCAACAATCGGAGCGCGATCGGACGATGGCTGTCATCCAGGAGCAGGAACACGAGATGTCTTCCTCTCAGCTCAACCTGGGCCTCAACCCAGACCTCGAGGCCAACGCATCGCTTTCTGAAGGCAGCCCGGATTCGGCCGTCGTCACAGAGCTGCACCGCTCCAGCAGCCTGCAGAGTTCCGGGCAGCAGCTCAATGTAGTTACGACCAGTGTCAGCAGCGTGTCAGTGACTTCGGTCGGGCAGCACGAGGCGACGACAGCAGAGTCGGCCGTAGGCAGGATAGGAGGCGAGACGGTGTCATACGAGGAGGCTGGCAACGAATCGCTGCTGGACAGCCTGATCGAGGAGATCGAGCAGCACCACAAGCGGGAGTCGAGCCAAGACGAGGATAAGGGCATCGAGCCAGACTCGTTGGCTCAGGAGAAGACGCCGGACTTCCCCGACTCGCTGTCACACTCGCACGGTGGCGAGGCGGCACTGTACGACTCGCTGCACGAGGTCAAGGAGATCGGCGAATGGGACTCGTTCTACGAGGGCAAGGATGGCCCGGCCAGCGGTGAGGGCCTAGGCCAACGGGTCCTTAGCATGTCGCCCACCGTCACCGTGCAGAAGACGATTAGCCACGGCGACGATGGTAGCACAACACTGACGACCCGGACAACCGTGACGAAGCTGATGGTGTCGACGGGCGATGCGGACGAGTTCCGCGAGCCGACCTCGGACAGTCCGACGCGAGAGGAAACGCTTGAAGGCAGCTACAGCAGTAGTGGTAGCAGGATGGTGAAAACGAGCACCATGACAACGACCGCGATCGCGCATGACGGGAGCGGCGCGATGATCATTGGCAGTGACCAGCCCGACTCTGGCCTCTTCCACAGCGACGATGATTACCCGGTGACGCCGGCAGCCGTCATCGGCGGCGACGGCGACGGCAACGACGGTCAAACTACGACCGAATCGATGACAATCGGAGGCACGACCCGCATTCCGCTTTCGTCATCGGCCGCCACGACGATGCCAGCACCAGCGGCTGTCGGTCGAATCATCGAGATGAGCGCTTCGAAGGGTCTTGAAGGAGAGGCCGACACCTCGCTCATGATGGCTTTGTTGCAACAGCAGCAACAGCAGCAGCAGCAGCAGCAACAGCCAACCGATATTGGCGGCGGCGGAGGCAACAGCACCAGCAGCATCAGCTTTACCAGCAGCAGCAGCACCGGCGGCAGCAGCAGCAACCGTTTCGCTGTCCCCAAGCAAAGCAATACTGCAACATCTACCACCACCTCTACTGTGATGTCGAGCAGCTCTTCCGGCGGCACCCCGGCAGCATTCGCAGACTGCAAGCAAATGCAAGGTAGAATATTGACTTGATACCTCTTTTCATTCTATATCATCGTAATAATAACGATATAATCACTTCTAGCTAATACCACTACTACTACATTACAAGAACAACAACAACAACTACTTCTCAACCACCACCACCACTATCACCACCACTATCTCCTATTTATATCAATCTATCATATCTATCTATGGATATCTCTTCGACCATCACTAGCAAATGTGTTTCTGTCTATTAATCGCTTGTTATTGTTTTGAATTATTTTTTACTGACTATATAGAGATATACTTATTTATATATGTATATATATATATTATACTACACTTCGTTATTATTATTATTATTATTCATTTTGACTGCTATACTTTGTCGACGTAGTTCTAGCCTTGGGTGAATGTCGTTCCTTCTCTCTTTGCACCACACATTGAGCACCTAGAGCGTACTTTATGATATGCACCTATATATTTATATATGTATGTATGTACGTATGTATCACCTTCACAAAACTCACCCGAGCATTCGCGAACATCCACTGCGTCTGTCAACACATGTGTACACTTTATACACATTCATCATCGTTCGATACGAGTATAACGATAATCATTCCATAATGCATATGTATAATATCTGTATATCGCAAAATTCCGGCCGTATTTCGTATTATCGAGTGCACAAAGCTCGTTGGCATCCTCATCAAATTTGTATTCCCCCGCACCCACGAGTAGATGACGATTTATTCACTGGTGCTTTCGTTAATGTCCTACAACTGCATATATATATATATATATATATATGTATATATATATGAGTATCTCTCTAATCTCCCTTTAGTTTGCCTTCTCAATCGAGTTGCCCTATCCATATACTCGTACTGCGAAAAGAACACGCATTATCCATCACATTAAATATATATATATATATGTACGTCTACAGAACGCTTCTCCCGGAGTGTTGATGCACGTCGAATCGATGTTAAATTAGCGTAGGAATCAGTCATTCATTCATTAGCGTAGCTAAATAACGTTCATAATCACGCCGAAATGAGATGATACACATAATTAAACGATAGATAGAAGCGTAATATCGTTCGTTGCTGCTCCGGGAAACCGGGTTACAATAAAGCTGACAGTTGCGTCCGCAAGCATCTTGCTATAGGCTTGCCTTTATTAGGTTTTTCATTTCATCGCTGTTCCTTTGATTTCCTCTCAATGTCTCCTCTTCCTTGCCACCTTGTTGATGATTTTTGCTGTATATATATATGTGTATATATATATATATACGTATATGTATATACTCTGCTAATTGTCGCTCCAGCGAACCGATCGGTGCCGCTGTTTTTTCATTTTATGTTTCGTCGTTAGTTATCCATTCGTTCTGTTCACGTACACCTTCATAATTCATAATGATGACCCGTTTTTGCTGCTGCCATAGATACAAACATATATATATATACATACACACACCACACACACACACACACAATCTAATCATTGAACCACCGATATACGGTTATTGGGCCCGCACGTGGTGTGACCACCACCGAATCGAATCGCGTTTGAACACCATTGGTAACGGTAGCATTTCGGGGTCCGGGAGACCGCAACGGACACACTCCGAACCCCAGAGGTTGTCCCCAATCGCTCGCGTGCTGGCTTGTTCGGATATGTGCAAATAGATAAAGCGGATATACGGGGTGGTCAGTACGGTGGCACCGAGGTGACTGGCTCTTGTTGGCTTCGTAGAAACGTAGTTAGGCACGCAGGTCTCGCCGGGGCAGAAGGGAGGTTACGTGGTGTTTTCAAGGGTCCTTCGATACAAGTGTGCGCACGGGGCACAGGCGTCGTCATAACATGTTTTCTTTTGTCGCATGATTCACACAGTCGTCGAAGCGGACCAGATCCCATAGATGGGGTCACGGATGCAGACGATGAGAGATACAGAGGTGAAGCTTGTTGGAAACAAAAAAAACGAGTTGTTATTAGCTCCATCGTATTGTGGGTATGTGGACCAGCAACCTCTCTCCAAGCGCTGCCCCCACCCGCTCCCGCCGAGATTCAGTTGCTCACCTGAACCCTCGACAATTTGACCCCCGTAGTGCTCAGGGAAAGAAAGAAAGAAAAACGGATTATATAGATGGAATCATATTATTTTGTTACGACTTTCACAGTAGTTTCTTCTGCAAATTCTGCAAGATTTACCCACTACGAGAAACATCGGCATATATATGTTTACATTATTGTCTATTCGTCCTGGCGACTCGTGCCACACGTTGTCTCCATGTGGCGCTCAACGCAAGCGGCGTTTCCATAGGCGGCTTGGTCCACAGCGGTCTCTCTCTGAAACAAGCTGTCGACTAAGGGCGAACCGTCCAAATGGCATCCATTACCATTTACCATTATCATCCACTACCGCCTTCGAGCCTTCTATCGGCAGGGGCTCTTCGCGACGAGTAGGTCGTACCCGGCCAACCTGTCCCGACGCTATCTCCGTACCCAGCCTGGGCAAGATCTAGCTTAGGTGAACAGTATTTAACAGCAAAACTGTTTTATTGGTTTGTTCATTCATTCGTCCATTTATTTCCTCATAGTACCTACCTTGTGTCTACGATATGTTTTTAATTTTCACATTAGGCGTTTGTTTTTCGTATACTTGGTTCTTCTCCGGCATCCGCAAGCAGCTCGTTTTCTATGCGATAAGCGTATACACAACGATCGGTGTACGAGCATGTTTACATACCCCTCTTCTGACCCGCCCCACTCTCGTAGTCTCTAGTGGCCTGGCTCGATGTCCGCTCGATTTTCTTTCTACTGTGTGTGTGTCTGCGTGTGCAACAGCAACGAATCGCATGCAAGCAAGCAAGCACACTACAACCACGATCGCGCAGCTACTGCCGCTATCCAAAGCTACGATGCTCACGAACCGCGGACTCGACTTGGCCCTAGTGACCATAGTGACGGCTGACCGGATTCACGCCGCGGGGCCTTGAACAGCAGGCGGCTTTACGCTCCAGCGTTGTTGTAGCAGTGCGCGCGGCAAATATCAAGAAAAAAAAGAAGAAGAAGAAGAACAACAACAACAACAACAACAACACTCATAGCAGGAACAGCAAAACCGACTACAGCAGCAACAAAAACAACAACAACAACAACGACGACAACAACAACAACAACAGCAACAACGACAGCAACTGCGCACCTGCGATCGGAACGTCCAACGTCGCTCGCGAGCTGCAGCCACTCAATGAGCAGCGCTGATAATGACGATTGATCGATCAATCGATCAGTCGGCTGTTTCTTTTTTTTTTTGTCGTCGAAAGCCGAGAACGGTCGACAGAGACCTCTTGGGGCTAGAGAACGAATCAGGAAGCAGTATTGGGATCGATTAAAGCGACAATCGCTCGATAATGTTCGTCGTTTGCCTGAGTTCTTCAAAGGTTGTTGTCTACGCCGTCTGCTGAAAGCATCTCGGCAGGTCCGAGAGCAAGGGGCATAGATAGCTAAACCACAAGTGAGGGATGGGGGCGTGGGGTGAAGTTTAGAGTGACTGAGACAGAGAGAAGGTCGAGTTGGGATCCGTCGAGGTGAGTGACCAATCGCAATTGTTCTCCTTTGCAAACTACCTCGACCCTATCGCGAGTATATGTGTACGTACCCAGCTGCGTACGTATCCTGCTACTACATCTATATATATATATATATGTCCTTCCCATTGCATCTGCTTGCCTTATGCATTCGCCAACTATTTTCCTGTTCTGCTGAGCGTCCGATCGTCCAGACCAGCTCCTCTCGTCCGGAGGAGCTGATCCTATCGAGACGGCGAAGTGGGAGTGATTCACCGCTCCCGATGAGAGTCGTAACATCCCAGCATAGCCGCCACCCGCCTCCTCCAACCCCCAGCCACTGTTCGTGTCTGTGAACAAATCTGCCCGCTTGCTGCGACACTGCTGTTGCTGCTAATTGGTTAATGTGAACGCTAATGCTAACTAACGACAATGCGCATGGTGACTGCTAATTGGAGATAGGGGAACACAGGGCGAAATTATGAAGCCGAGCAGAGTTCACGTCAAGGTGAACTGGGCAGCTTCGAGAGTAACGGTAAAGCTTTATTGGTTTATTAAACGAGTTGGCAATTTCACGGGAAACGGTATACGCTGGCACCGGTAGATAACGACAGCGTAACGGGTGCACCGTTCCGATAACATTTCAACCCGAAATCCCTCAACAATCGATCCCCTACCCGCTTCTGTAGTCGGACGGCAAGAAAATCGAATTCACGATTCAAGCATAGTGCATGCACCTAGTGTAACTTGCTACTGATCATAATAATAATGCTCTAATTAATATCTAGGATAATAACAATGATGATAATAATAATATTATTCATCACTGTCGAAAATGATGACGAGGATATATCAGCGAGCCAGCTGGTGGTGATATCTCCTGGTCACACCGCCGTCCGCCTCTACCACAGTAATAATGATAACGTGTTGTACGGTATAACGCAACAATCTCCCCGCCCCACGCCTACTGCGGCTATTAAAACCACTCCGAGCTCCAGTTTGCTGTCCACACACACACAATAACAAGGAGGCTAACATCTCTCGTTGTAAACTCGTCGGCGTGTAATGCTGGAGCTTTTCGACCGATTATAACTAACCTGCCGAGAGGGCATCCGTCCCGATAAGCGCAACAGCTGATGCTGTGGAGCGGGCTGCGCCTCCCACCAACCCCGGTCCGATTTCGTTGTTTTATTTATCCTGAGCACAAAGACCGTCTCTGACTTGATTTTGCAGGAAGTCAACTGCTCGACGAGATGATGGCGGCAGCCGAGTCACACTCTGCTACGCAGTGAGTAGTTCGCAGACGCTACCTGGGTTCGATGACGGAGACAACCCGGGTTCAGCTGTTTTATTTGCTTTTTTCTTTAAATTTATTTTCTCTTATATAAATAGTAGTGTCGGTCCTCGACAATTAAGATATATTATCGAACATTCAATGCCATATGGCGGTTGTTAAATTCGCAATTTGTCTAGTGAAGTATGACAATACTTACGAAACATGACGATACTTATAGAACGTTATATATGCACCAAATTCGTACAGATCTGTTAGCTGATTCGTAATTTACAAATGGGGTCTAATCGACACGCACGCTTGTAGCGGCCTACATCCCTGATTTGCACATAGCTTGCCAAATGTCCGTCGGACGTCGTCTGACGCCAGTCGCTCGGTTCGTTTCGATTTCAGGACAAGCATCCGGACTAGAACGATAACAGAAACCGAGTACGATTCGGAAGGCGTTCCGCACGAGAAGACGGTGACGATCACTACGACGCGCAAGGTCACGATGGACCCAGACGGAAAGCAGCACGTCGAGGAGACGGAGACCCGAAGCTAAACAGGGGGAGCTGCCGAGTTCCGGACGCTCCCGGTGGACACCTACCGTCAGCCTGATTCGTTCAGAAGCGCGAGCGTTCGGGCTCGATCCGTGCTCCGGTCAACGACGACCACGACAACAGTAACAACAACAACAACAACAACATCATCATAAAAAAAATAAGGACAGCCTACAACCCCGACGATCCACCCATTGAATCTTCTAGCGAACGCCATTCGAGGCAGAAGAAAGGTGTGAAAACGAAAAGAAAAAAGAAGACATACGCAAAAGAAAAACCAGTGAAAGAAACTACCCGACAACACGTGTCCCTCGACGAACGTCTTGGGAGGACGCGGCAGCATGGGTACACATGTGGCAGGCTGGTGAGCCGCTACGACTGCCATCCAATTGCGCATTGTTAGCACAACGTGCGCGTACACACAGATATACACACACACACACACATACACACACTGTTGTTTCTAAGCCCCGAACGCCCTCCGGTTCTTGGCGAATTTTCAAAACGCGTCCGCCCTGCTGTTGTGTGTATGACGCCACCTGGGGGGAAGAAACGCCCCATGATTAGCATGGGGGTATATTTGTATGCACACGGGGATACGTAGATTTGTTTCGACGAGCTACAGAATTGTAGATCTGTTTATATACACACACACATATCCACAGACGCATACACGGCCTGACGGTCCGCCTATCTGCCCACACCCGTGGCGATTAGCGGGCGTTGGTTCCGGTTAGCATGGTTAGCCTGATTCGCTGGAAACGATCTATGATTGACGATCTATAGCTTGTTGCCGTTATCCGATTTCTGTATTCGATCGGCGACCTTCGAGAGCTGATGGCCGGTTACCGGCAAGGCTGGTGCCTGGAAATTTCGGCCAGATCGGGACGAATGCGTTCTTGTCTTGTCAACAGAATTCGGATAGGGACTTAGAACAGAGACCCCGTTGTTCTGAGTAGCCAGCATAAGGCTATCCCGATTTCCAGAGGAGCCTAATTCCCCCGAGCACGAGCGTAGCGCGGTCGGCAAACGGAGTACACCGAATGACTGACGGCTCGCGGAAATTCAGCAGAAAAAACATACAGCGGGCAGACAAACACATACACAAATACAGACAAACGAGCTATTCCTAGACATTAACACACACGAGAGCGTAGCCGTTGGCTGATGATGACAACGACACCATGATGGTGCCGTGACACTGATTGATTGATTGATTGACTTACTAATTCATTGTTCTATGCTCTAACGTCTACTGCCAAAGATATACTCAGAATTCAGGAGACGATCACAGCAACGAGGGCGGCCCAAGGGAAGACGCATCGAAGGGCGAAAAGGTCAATCGATGACCGCAGTTAGAAGCGAATCGATGTTTAGTACATGCAATTCTAGTTGTGCGTTTGATAGGAACTAGCAGCTGCTATGCTAATCGTATACGCGCACACACACACGCAAATATATATATATATATATATATATATATATATATATATATATATATATATATATATATATATATATATACATATATCTATATATATATATTAGATTGAGATTGGAAGCGAGACGATGCGAAATACACCGAGAGAAGGGGAGAGGCGGCTCCGACAAGGAAGAGAACAAATTAGTTCGCTAGTTTGTTGAGCGTGCCCGGACATTTTGGCGGCGTGCGCGGCTGAATGGTCGGATTGAGCGTTAAGCTTAAGCCCGCAGTGAGATCCGGAGATCGGATAGAAATCAGATACAAGCGAGAGAGAGAGAGAGATCGAGGAGAGCGTTAGCAGGCGGTGCATAGATTACGAGTGAACATAATTAGTATGGTGTTTCAGCTGTTTCGGCTGTATTCGCTAGCTGATTCTATTGGGCTAGTCCATTATTGTGGTCCTGTGAAAGAGCAACTAGCAAGTTATCATCACTGCTAAAATAAAATGTGCGCGGAGTGCGGGGTTGATAGCCAGCTCTTGGTGTGTGATGATAACAGCGTTCATGACGATTCATGATGATCATACGGCGGGTGGCGTCGCTTGGCCACTGCGCGCTCGTGGTCGTCGGGGACTTCTGATCAAGGCCGGCTCCGAAGCCCCTTAACAGCATCACGCATTGTACAACCACATGGACAAAATACTGCCGCTAACACAACGCACTGATACAGAAGAAAACGCGATAATAATCACAATTACTAATAATAATTATTATTATTATTATTATAACTATTGCTACTACTACTACAGCTCCTACTCTACGAGAACGAAAGTATAACAGATATCGATTTTTGCCGCCTACGCAAGACGTTTTCAAACATGTCGGCTGCCGCTGAAAAGCGCCCATAAGGAACGCGGTTGGAAAAACAAACGCGTATCGAACCGCAACAACAACAACAACACAACGGTAACAACGACAGCAGCTACGTACATATATACGTGTGTATACGACACTAACGAAAACACTCGGAACACAACAGAGCCAACGACAAGTCGAGATAAGATAGCTGCAATAATGAGAGCGATCAAACAAGAGCGATCAGACCTTCCGCACAAGGGATATGATGATGACACCAGGGATGAAGGCATCTTTGACGAAAGATCGCTCCGGGAAAAGTGGAGAGGGGCGCCATTCCCCGATCTCCGGACTCGTTCGTCGTGCGATACCACCAATGGCACGTAATGGCCGCGGGTTGCGCCGACAGACGGCTGGAGTGTTCGTACGCTCACACACGAACTCTAAGCGTGTATCAACTGTTTCGCGAGCTCAACAGGACACTCAACGATGCGATAGGCAGTGATCGATGACTGAACGTTGTTCATTGAATATTGAGCTAGGAACAGAGATCACGCATGCCCGATCCGGGTCACCAGATTAGAATTAGCCGTAGCTGTTTAACTGACGTGGCCGATTCATCGCTGCTCGATCCAACTAATTCGCTGACGGATTAACAGCTAGCGCTACGCGTCTCGCGGCGCCCGGCGACCCGGTGGCGGATTCGACCCATTTGGCAAGAGCGCGAACATCGCCCGTGCGCGATTGTCGGCAATGAGTTCCTCCTGATTTGCCGTTTCGTTGAAAGCGGGTGAAAAAGGCGGAATATACTAAACAATTAAGAAAAATAAAGAGGTCGAGACACAAACGACAAGCGAATCACCACAAAGACACACACACCGAAACACGAGAGCAAGGACGAGAAACTGAACAACCTGATGGATGGGTGGGTGGGGGTGCGGGTCGCGGGTGCCGACAACCTGCTTGCCTGAACAATACACAGACCTTCGCCTCGCGTCTTGCCCTGAAGGTCTCGTTTGCCTAAGAGCGATCCAAGGTAATCGTTCCATTTTGTTCATACGTACGTCAATCTCGGCGGGCCTGAGGTGGCGCGGGGGGGTCAACCGGCGGCCCGTTAGCACGAGACAAAACTGCAGAAGTCGCTGCGGGGCTCGTCCAGTATTGCCACCGCGGAAAGCCAATTGCCAACCGACAACACGCTACGACAAAGAGAACAACAACAACAATAACAACAATGACAAGAACAACAACAACAAGAAAATCGAACATCCTGAAACAGTTGCAATATATTATTATCGTTTTTGGTAACGACCGATATCCTCTCCGCTATTACCACCACTGCAATTCCTATGGAAAAACATGAATAGATGCTGATAATATATACATATATATATACATCTAATATATATGCGCGATGATGATGATGGCGGCGACGACGATTACGGTGGAGATAATGAAATGGATTACACATAATATATATATAATTACTATAATGAAACACCCGTCATAGTGCTAATTAATGAAATCCCCGCCGTACGGATTACGTGCGGCCGTCGTCCGGGTCAGCGAGAAGGAAAAGGGCGACCCTACCAGCTAACTGTGTCGCATGACACCCATACAAGGGGGAGATTGGCCACAGTGAGTATGTCCTATAGCCATTCGTTGGCTCGTTTTGTTGTTTGAGACCGGACACCGCTTTAAACACGTAGGAGCGCACTTGCAGCGCTTTTGAAACACACACACACACACGCAGATACGTCATGAAATCGAAACAAAAGAACAATGGCAAAAATCACAAACGGGATACTCCATGAGGACAACGGACTCGCCATTCATTTCAATGATTACTAATTGCTGCTAATATATATATATATATATATGTAGCTTCTCTATCGAGTGAATCTAGCACGTCGCCACTTTTCAAAAACATTGTCCTGGTGACACCGAGGATGTCTCGCAAGGCCTAGCTGTTGGTTTTTTGACCGAGGATTAAGCGGTCTTGCTGTTGTTGGACAATCGAGTAACCATAGGGAGGGGTTTACCCGTCCAGCAAGAGCGGCCATATTGTCAGATATTGTCGAGACACTAGAAAACAGGAGAGATAGCTAAAGTGGTTCGTGCTCGGCCGCTAATCACTGCCGGCTACTTTGATAATTGCTATGACGAAGTGGCGTGAATTGACAAAATATGAAGCGACGGTCACTACTTATTCGTGCGAGTAGATAAATCATAATGATTACATAATAGCTAATCAGGTGTGTTTTTTTAATCGCCATCTTGTATCTATCCGGTCGCGTCGCTGACGGAAGTGTCAATTCGTCTTCGATCGAGCAACAACAACAGCAGCAGCAGCAGCAACAACAAGAATGGCAGTAATAACAATAACAACAACAACAGCTGCATATACAGCGCTGCATACACTCGAGTTTTCCACGAGTGTCGATAGGCCTTTGCGAGAATGAAATGTAGACGACGTGACGTGGTTGCGTCAATATACTGCCCTTAAGTGATAGAGAAGGCTGCAGAATGTCTCAAATCGAGAAAGACGCCAGCTCGAACGCAACAGAACAACAGCAACAATAATGAGAATAGACTGACAGGTAGTGTCCAAAGCAAATGGCGAACTGAACCTGTCAGATTGGTGGTGATTGGCTATTACTGTAACCTATCCACACACACACAGAGAGACACACAAGGAAGTAACATCTTTGAAGATGAATTTACGTATACATATTCATATATATATATATATAGCAAACACTTAATCAACATTAACGAATAACGAAATCAAAAGCACGGGAGCTACAGCAGCTGGTGGTGGTGGATGATGGTGATGGAAACGACGGCGGTCGCCGTCAACAACAACAAATGATTGACAAATGATTCGCGGCGGCGCCGGCGGCGGCGTCATGGCCGACATTTGAGTAGGCCGACGTCACCGGTAGCGGTAGAGAATACAGCAACCATCAGTCGCGAGGGGGAGGCGAACCAGTGAAAAGTTCAACGCGTGATTAATGAGCAGCCAAATAACTAAAGACGAGACGACAATCCGGAGAATTGGACGATCGGTGTTTGTTTGAAAATGAACAGGTGGACGCGCAGCGATACGATGGTAATTACATAGAAAGCGAACAGTCATTGAGTTGCAGCAGCAGCGAAAATCTGATCGCTAATTTGCGAACAAATTTGGCAGTGGTGCTGACGTATCTTGTTATTCTATATATATATATATATAGTATATTATGCATTAGACGTGGTAATCGCACCCGGATCGTTTGCGCCGTTCCAAACGCGTTCGAAATTCGTTGAGGTGAGATCTGCCCTGCCGCAACCAACTCCACTGGGAACGAGCCGCCAGCTGTCAAAGCCCGTAGCGAACAAACTCAACAATGTCAACAATATTAACAATACACAGCCCGAACTGCAAATTTCGACCGAGATCAACGCGGCGTCATCTCTGTGGTGGCGAAATACACAAATTACATGAGTACACATTTGCATCCGGAACCTCCTGTGTCCTCCAAGTGGCGACCTAGGCAGCAGAGGAGCCTAGGGAGACAGAAAAGCCTTCCTTACTTGCGTTAAGCCAACCTTACTATTATCATTATTATTACTATTATTATTAATACCATATATATTCTTATAGAGTTATCTTATTATTGATATATGTATAACGATTGCTATTAATGAGTAACAATAATTCTTAGAGACGAATATGACATTCAAATACATATATATATATAGACACAGAGAGATACAAGTCTTTGCGAGCGTACCAAACAGTCGCAATAGTTATCAACGAGCAGCCGCAGCAAGAAGCCATTAACAGTAACCATAACAATGACAGCAACAACTATCACAGCAACAGGGAACATTTTGAGGGCAGGATGCGGGAAATGGCCAAAAACAAAAAGAAATCAGAGACAGGGCGAAACTACAAACGAATAAGATTAATTATTATCACAGCTAATCACAATAGACGAAGGATGGCTATACGGTCATTAATGACGAGGATGCGGCTCTTATGATCATTCATCATGATACGAAAATGACCAACGAACGAAAAGCGCGGCAACAAATTGATTAAATGGAACGCGAACAATGCAAGGAATCTATGGACGATTGATTGAGAATGTTGCTAAGCTTGCTAAACGTCAACACAACAGAAAGAAAAATAACGCGCCGACATGGACAGAGAGCTGGAAGGAGTGCGACAGGCGGACAATATTAAAAAAATGAATTCAAGCGGTATATAAATACATATATATGAGGAATGGAGGCTGGAACATATTCACGGGAAACTTCGTAAGAACAGCAGATGACGATAATAACAACAACAACAATAATAACAACAACTATTGTGAATGAGTGGCTCTAGATATTATTATTGATAATAACAATTATTATAATAATATAAGTATGACAATAATTAACACCACTTAATAACAATAATAATATTAATATTATTATGACGATAATAATATAATAATAATAATATATTAATAAATGATTGCGCCAAAAACAGATAATATCCACCGATGGTGTTCTTCTTCGTAGATGACCAGTACCGATATCGTGTGCAGGAGGTGTAGAGGGAGAAAGTTTTCTATTAATAAATAAATAAAAAGTAATAATAATTAACAATCAAGCTACGATGTGAACAACAAAGGACAATTATGCGAGTATCATTAATTACATGTTAGTTTCGTTATTTGACAACGGCTTTCTCAATGTGTTCACGTTTGAAAGAAAGGGAAAAGACAACTCTTCGTTACTTTTTCTTTAGGAAACAAAAGCGAGAGATAGCGATGTCTACACTAACAAGTCACCTCGGGATCTCGTGTGTCTACGATGGCGAGGGGGAAATTCAACGGGGTTTTGGCCCCTAAACAGCTATTCGTTATAGACCGCTATGATGAGCTGCAGTCACGATCTGACTGTGGACATTCTATTGCAAGTCGTTCTACACAATGCACTGCTATCGGTAAATCATATTACTGAGTAATGATTTAGTGATAGTGGTCGATAACCGTTGTACCCACTGAACGTGTGGGATAAAAGAGGTCAAGATGTCGCGTCAACACACGAGATCCACGCCGAAGGCCTGGCCCCAGAACAGGGTGTCCGAGCTTGAAACTAGGTCGTCCCTAGGTTTGAAAGGTCAGCATCGTTCAAAACTCTACTACCCGTGGCTCGCCTATTTGGCTCGCAGAAGGTCTCGTCCTCTTTGATCTGTAGGAAATTGGATGACTCGGTCCTATGGCCTTGCCAATGTCCTGAAAATCACAGCTTCAAAGCAGGGCCAATTCCAACGAGTATAGTAGAAGGAGAAAATACAAGAATATATTTCTAGTGATTTTTCTCTAGTTAACGTCTTTAATTAGCTGTTGTTGAAATACTGTAAAATATTAATTTAGAATTTTACTGGTGAACGCGCCCTCATTAACTCTCAAGGAACCTCAAGGTCGTCGAAGAATGACTGCACCGCTTAGCTGACCCCCCGAGAATATAATACATATTTCGAACTTATCCACTAATTACTGCCTTAACCAATCGCCTGGAACCCTCTGCATAACACACTCGCCGCCCATTGCTTTCAATTGCCTAATCAATAAATTACTACGATTTTAATTTTAAGCTTTTACCATCAATCGTGTTCTGTTTTTATTTCTTCTTTTTTTTCACACAATCCGGACCGTTGTTCATGGGACCCGGACGCCACCGTACCCTTCTTGACAAAACACGGTGGAGAATTTTGATAAAAAGTGATGATTCATCTGTTTTCGCGGAACATAGCCTCGTGTGGACGACGCCGTGAGGATCACATCGACAATTTACATGTCGCGGTTATCCACGCGAGCTGACACTAATGGGTCTCCCGTTATTGACGACCATTCCACGGAAAATGCCCAAGCAACTATATTGACGTCCTTACGAGCGGAGTCATAAAAAACTTCGGTGTCGGCGACAGCTTCCGAGATACGTATATGTATATACAGGATTTATAATAATAATAATTAATAATAAGACAATTTATCTAAACAAGGAAAACCGCTTGGTTCGACGAGCGGAAGGGTTGACGAGAAGATTCTCAATCTCGTCGAGGGCGGGCAACCGATCGAGGTTTCCTGGAGTAAAATGGAACGACAGAACGGACCGTCAGCGACGTGATCAAGGTGCTCAGTTTTAAAATTATTATTATTATAAGAATAATAATTAATAATAATAATAATTCAACTTCGAGCAACGCGGTTACGTCGGCGATTTACTCGTATCCTCCAGAGTTAACCACCATTATCATGATCTCATTGGGGGGGGGGGGGGGGTCATTATTACAACTGGTTACTGACCTAGAGCAGCTATCGAAGCCCGTGTGCGCAGCATCCTCTGAGCGGCCCGATGGATATCCTCTTCTTTGATGGCGTCAATTGCCTCAATGTAGTAGTCGGCATTTCGGCGTTTACCCGCCGCCAGCACCTGTCGGCCAATGTCCTCGAAAAGCACTGGCCGCTGCTCGAGGTTCATGAGTAGCATGCTCTGCAGCTGCTTCTTGGCGCGGCCCAATTCCACCTGTGTGAGCGAGACGAAGACAATCAAGGTGGATCCGTACAAGCACGGCATATAATGACGCTGTTGCCTTGGAAAAGCCTCCGACATCGAGCACACGTTACTGATTTATACCCCACTGCTGTGAAGCTATCTGATTGATTCATAGCGCTCAGCTGAAACGCTCCGGACGCCCCTCACCCGCCGCCACATGATAACCTACCTCGCCGATTCGGCCGGTCAGCATGGCAAACTCGTTGGAAATAATACCGACGAGCTCGGTCAGCGCGGAGGGATCTGCCGACGCGTGGATACAGAAAATGCCGGTATCGTTGTAGGCGTGATTGTACGCGGTTGCGTTGTACATCCAATGATACCTGCTCAATTAAGTCGGGCGTTGAAGAGTCGTTAGACACTGCAGGAAGCTGACACTGTTCAGAGTCGAGATCGTCGCGAGGATCGACGCACTGCTCATAGTCATTAACTAAGATGAACACTAACAATGAGCGTCATTGACAACTTGTAAGCTTCTTGTCAACGAGACAGTTAAATCCGTAGCAGAATAACGAACGGGCGGTTACGTAGACGAATCTCTCATAGCGTGTCTCACCAAGGTGACCAGTATAGGCCAGAGGGAGAGAGAGGGCCCGGTATTAGTTACATTATGGAGGGCTGCCTCTTGGATTTACAGTCCAATGTTCAATGACGTCCCCGAACTGCGCTTCCTCTATTACCGAGGCCTATACTATTCATTACAGATATACATCTTCATTTCCAGCAGCACACCCACCTGTTGAGGACGTTCGTGTAGAGGCGTGAGTACATTCCCTTGCCGGGGCCACCAGAAGAAAAACTGCCACCTCCTCCCATTAGCATGTTGATCACGCAGAACGTTATGAATTCGGGGTCGCGGTGGGAGGCCGACTCCAATGCAAGAACAACGTGCGCGAGGTTTGGTATCGGAGTTGGGCCCAGTGACATATTCGACAGATCTTTGGTAACCTGTAACCGAAGCGGATCAGGCGAAAGATCGGTGAGGAATAACCGCAGAATTCGATGCCGAATCCCGTCACGCGGAGGCGAAGCGGATCATCGTCGAGACATCATTAGGATTTGAGAAATTTTATTACCATCACCTTTGTCAGGTAGGGTAATCAAATAAAGTTATCTCCACGCGAGAATGAGAGAGAGAGAGAGAGAGACAGTAGTGTTGGTAAAGGTTTATTAAAGGAGCTACAATGCTTAAGCACTCTCTTATATGTCATCACACAGCGGGGCTCGAACCTGCGGTCTCTGGCTTCCGATAACCGGGAGACTTAGCCGTCCAAGCCACACGCTGACGTTGACAAATGAATTGCGAGCGACGACGTTTGCCAGACGCCATCGAACTGATGTTACTCACTTTTAGTACACCTCCGGTGTACTGTGAAATTGAGGCGTCCGGCTCAAGCGAAGCGTCCCCTACTAGCGATGGGTCCTCTATCCAAATTGCTTGCTTTTGTACGAAATGCCTAAAACGATCATAGGAAATACAAGCGTCATTAGAGGATTAGAGCATTAGAAAACCGGATCCTTCAATGTGAGCGGTGTTTCTATGAAGGGTGCTTCCTTCAGAGCTGTAAGCGCAAGCGTCGCACTGCGCGATACCTCGATACATCGATCCGCGCGATCCACTAGGAATACCCCCAATAGCAGGCGGACGCCTGGCGTACTCATACCATGGCATATAG
Organism: Stratiolaelaps scimitus; assembly: GCA_019614645.1. Taxonomy (NCBI): domain Eukaryota; kingdom Metazoa; phylum Arthropoda; class Arachnida; order Mesostigmata; family Laelapidae; genus Stratiolaelaps; species Stratiolaelaps scimitus. The sequence continues at coordinate 8,104,638 of JABWDB010000012.1, forward strand.
CGTAAAATGAAATCGTGGTTCGGCACTTGTTCATCTCGAAAGGATCGAACAAAAAATGCTAGACCGTTGGGACGTGCATGTACCCAGGGGCGACGACCTACATACTTTGCATCGACGTGACGGTGTTGTACTTGTTGCAAAATAGCGGCAGATTTACGCGCCCGTCTCGTTTAAGCCCCCCTCCCCCGCCCCGCCTCCACCCCGACCTTGGGCGTCGAAGAAGATTCTCAAACTCACACAAAGCAGAATTCAGGAGAAGCTCACCACTCTCGGTGAGCTTGTCACACTCACTTGTTCACTGACGCGACGAGCTGGTCATGGTCAACGCCCACACCAGAGATAACCATATGCTGTGGGGCATATCGCTGCTTGAGAAAGGTGAACAGCATACTTCGATCGATCGTTGGTACGTTCTCCGCCGGGCAAAGTTTCGGCAGGCCTAGCGTGTTGTTGTTGTACGCAGCACTGTGGATCATCTCCATGAGAAGTGTCTCCTGATCGGGCCGCATGTCAACGTCTCGCAGCTCGCTTTCGATGGCCTCCTGTGACGCTTGCAGCTCGTCATCGGTGATTCGCGGCCGAAGCGTCACCTCGGAGAGCAAGTCAATAACGCTATCGAGACCTCGAGAGTCGGCCGATGCCGCGTAAATCATCGTATCCCGAGACGACTGGCAATCACAGATACCGCCTTGTTTCTCTAACACCTGAGAACGAGGTCGACGTAATACGTCAATCGATCAATGGACGATCAATCAGCAAACGGAGACCGTCAGCCTATCCTTGTCAAACTCGCTCAGTGGAGGGTATCCTCGAGCAGCCGGCACGTATGCCCGTAATTTCGAGTAACCTCGACGGTGTTGAACAACATATTAATTAACTGCGATAATAGTCGATTCAGCTCAAAATGCTACAAACGATCAAATATTACAAAATCCACGAGCTAAACATGAAATTACCTCACTCATTCGTATGCGGCTTCGTTTAAATCATACAGTAAGTGAGTCATCAGCTAAGTCTCTCACACAGAGACAATAGCAGCTCTAGTGGTGAAATTTCAAAAACGAACCTGGAGAACATCGTCCCGACACTCAAATTTGCTTGTGGCCCCGAAGGCGAGTTTCTCGAGAAAATGCGTTAGTCCTGATGGGAAGGCCACCTCGTAACGTGGGCCCGAATCAATAACAACTGAAAAATATGATACAGCAATAACAACAATAACAACACATAGTAATTAGTGTTGCGTTTAATCAACTAACAACTGCATATGTGATCCAGAGTGGAGTAAGTATAATCGTTTAGCACGTGGTCATCGAAGCCGGGACGTCTTAGTGCAATATGTCACTCGTAGAAGTCCGTCTTGTACAAGTGAATCTTGGACCATAACATTTATAATAAATATAATAATTATGGCATGTTAACATACCAGCCTCCTACACATGGTGACGGTTCAATACGATATGGACACAGGGTTGCGTAGCGGTGTTCAAGGCTCGGCGCGATGGTTCGAGCCATGACTCAAATTGGCACAAGCTCTTGTTGAGTTCGGCTGACGACGCCAAAGGAGGGTCACTTGAGAGTATCTCGTGACCAATGCCAACTCGCACAGTCAACATCGGCCGTTGCCCGAACCGCGGCAAATGCCATAGATATTAGCTATCCATCTCGCTGTGTCGGTCCAGCCGGTGCTCGTTTCCGCTCAACTCTCCAATGGAGACAACGAACGAGAACTGCCACCCTATACGAGATCTATCTGTGTACGATGTTCCCGAGAGCGATGACGAAGACAACCACCGTCACAACAAACGGATCCTGTGCACAAGTCTCCCAGGCTGCCGATACCATCAGATCGGTGAGTCCAAACACGTACGTGTGGTGGCCCCGCTGAGAGCGACGTCGGCGAGGCGTCCGCAAAAGAAGTGTCCGCAGTGCTCACTTATCACGCGAGATTTATTGAGGCACATGAGGCGAAAACACCAGAGCACATTGACAGCCAGTAAGGTCAAGGACGGGCCGTGCCTCCCACTCGAACGCTGTTCCGGTTGCGGCTGCGGTACGGCTGATATTCAGTCGTTCGTCGCCCACGTGAAAAAAGCTCACCCCGTGGAATGGGCCGTCGCATCGTTCCCCTGGGGGGTCGTTAGAGCTAAGCGCCGAGGTGATCGGCCACCAGACCTCTTCGGGGGTGAGCCCAGGAGAAGACGTCAGCTCCCCGGATGATTTATTGTTTCAGTTTGAGTGCACCCTGACGGAGTCGGGTCCAACTGACTCCCCGTTGAGATTTCATCATTGACATAACGCTTACGGATTAATGACGGGTCCTCTCGAGTCGAATGAGTTATTCAATGAGATTTTGTCTAAATCGAGTGACCGTATGAGAGAAGGACAGGAACTAATTGTTATGGTACTATTCACATCTCATCCAGTCATCGAGTAAAGTCAAGCTACACATCGTGACACGGTCCCAACGGCAAGATGTGATCTACTGGAACGAACGGTCGATTACGATGCTTTATAATTGATGATAGTGATATAGCCGTTTGCAGATTGAGGCGTTTGTTGTTGTTATTATTGTTGTTAGATAGCTCGAGCCGGTAACATCACCGTGACACGGATCACTCATTAACTATGTCAACCCACCCTGGCTCTGAGACGCTGAAATTAATGGCTCAAGTGCACGCAGAGGCCACATCGACCTGCTGTGCAATACCGATTTTCGGATTTGGTTGGCGACCAAGCGCAGAATTGGTGCGACACCGATAAATGGAAAAATTGACTGGGATGCAACGAGCAGGTGCGTATGAATGCGGATAGCGATCGATACAATATAGGTGTCATGTACATCGAGACTGAACCCCGTGTCATGCCTCATGCATGTATCACAGTCGTATAAGCCTTAGCTTAATATAAGCTTGAGAATATATATATATATGTATGTTTGTGTGAGTACGACTTTGATTGCATCATGATACTTTGGCGGTGAGGGATTCCGTTACAGCATCCCGTATAGACGGGTCTTGTCAAATGACGCGTGTCTAAAGGCGATCACTCGATATGCGTCAGCATGTCAAGGTAAGTGTGCAATACGATATTCAAATGCATGAGTATCCACACACATATGTAGACGATAATGTTGGAGGCCGACAAGCGCAAGAAGCCATTCGATGATTTCGAGAAGGGTGCATACGACGACTTCTACCAGTGTAGTGAAATGAGACTAGGTATGTGTCAGATTCAAGTCAAAGCTTGTGTTGTGCTCGTTGGACGTGTTTTGAGATTCGGATGCGCCTCATCATCGTGATCGACCGGCCGCCCGCCCGATGGATTTCAAGCCAGCCATCCTCTGCGGGGAGCCTGTATTCATCGAGGGTATTCAAATGACAGCGAGCAACGAACCGGAACATAAGAAAAAGCTCGGAAGGAAATTCATCCAATCAAAGGTCGAACACATTCGTTGGGCAATCAGACACCATAGCCCATGAGGGGGAGGAGGATATCTCGGCTCTTCACAGTTACGGTAACTAGTGTGTTGTCTCTTAGACAGAGCGAGGAGAAATCAACCAAGAGATAAGGAAGTTACATTGTATAAATGAGTAATGTTGTTGCTCCTTTGCCGCAATGTGATTTTATGACCAATCTGCGAGGATGAAATGCGAACTCAATTTAGTAACGTAACGTGCTAATTATCTCATAGTACGAATTTCGGGATATGCTTCAATATCGTTTTGGACACAACAGATTTAATGTATGTTTCATTACCAGCGACGGCAGCTACAGTATCGCTGAAAGGACACTTACCTCCCACAGTGCAGAAATGTCCGAAGCGATTCTGTGACGCAACCCGAATGCCGTTATCAAGCGTTGTGACGATGGTCTCATCCCGTTGCGCGGAGGGCTTCGCGAACGTAACCACCGGCATACCCGGCAAAGGCTCCGAGAGGGGAACCTTCGTGAGGTCGACAGAACCTCCCGAAGCTGCCTTGGACTGACATCCTCGTACGGCTAGCCTGTATCGAGTGAGAGGTGATGCCGCAAAGGTTGTCGTTATTATTACGAAAGGTCCGTTATATTTCTGTTGAAGGGGAGAATATTGTGTGATATCTTACTGCACATCAACGCTTCTAAAAGTCCGCCCACGAGAGGTCGAGATAGAGAGAAATCGGTTTGGCATATAATTGAGGCACAACTTAGTCCGTTCGTTTGAAGCAATATGGTCATGTACAACATGTACTAGACAATTAAGATTAATTTCGCTGATACTGACGAGGACGACGATGGACGGCACTGTCAGACTGGGATATATGTATGCCTCTCGCTAGTCACGGAAAAGCTACGAAGGTCAGGACGAAATTGAAACGCAAGTGAAGGCTCGACCACGGAGATACCCGATTCAAGCAGAAATACAAAAGAAATAGCGTTCCACAGAAGGTCTCAGAAATGACAGCAAATAATCCCAAGTAACAAATAGCAAGTTATGATTAAGGGCCGCCGACCCTGGTTGCCTAAAATATGTTCACATCAACAGCTTCGTGTCTATGCTCGAAGCTCTGCTCTCATAGCTGAGATGTTCCGGTCTGCAGCTACTGCTAATATTGATGTAACGTCTACTGTATCCAGTACCTTCACGGTACACAGGGCCCGGTTGCGTCATTCTGAGAATACACCGTCGATCGGAAAATCCAGCCAGATTACTGCCACGATTATTAGGAGTCTAGTCAAGCATGGTCACACAGTGCAGCCTGTGCTGAATCACAAGGCAAGCACATTTGTCGTAGACAGCTGCTTACTCGGTTATACGGAGGACACAGGCAGGTGGCTGTATCGAATGATTATGGCATTTCACGAGTCTTAATTAGCCTGCGCAGTATTCGTATCCACAACGAAACGTTCCGTATAATCAACACGCGCTCGTGGCTTGCCTCCGTATTTGCTGTGTCCGTTCGTGTGTGCGTACGACACGCATAAAGTAGGAAGGGTAATATGCCGTTGGGATAAATCCTGGGAGAAACCGCGCCTGAGTTCTCTAAACGACATTCGCATGGTGTTTCAGCTTTTTGACGCCTTGGCGGAACCGAGTGGGCCATCGTTCCAAGGCGCTACCCACTGAACATATTGACATCTCCAAGGTTGGGCCCTGTTTACAAGAATCATATATACCTTGCGTGGGATAAAACTTTCTGTCCAATTCGCGCACCGGACCGAAGCATGCCGCCAGCCGACATCTTTCCAATGGATCTGCCGCTGCGGCTATCCCAGATATGTGCGCGCGGGTATCGCTGTGTGTTGTGATTTAGTGATGTGTACCACTGATCGGTGTGCTCTGCTGATCGGTGATATTCCTCTGATGGAATATAGCTGCATGCCGCCCCACTACTGGCAGTTTCTGTTCCAATTGGCTCCCGCAAAACCCGCGCCCCGCGCAGTTGCTCATTCTCAACGGTAACTCTCGGAGGACGTTGTAATGGGTCCGACCGTTCCGCACCCTTATCTTGCTCTGCCGGGAAGAGAGAGAGGCGCTCAGTGTGATTTTGCCCACCACCTTACATAACCACGAAAACCATGTAGCTCGTATATAGCCGAGTTGTTCGAATAATTAATTGGCACTAATAGGTCACGCCTGTGTAAATGGATTGTAAGGACATAGTTCGATTTGCGGGGCAGACCTTGCCAGCAACTTGTACGCAGTGCTAATTTGACTCGTGTAATTAAAAGTGTTGTTCGAAGTTGATCTGTTCGGACGGAACTCCCGCCGGCGCCCGAACGAATATCAACGACACCCGTGTAGCAACAAATCGCGGAGTATCTGTTCCTGGACAATGTGTGCCAATACAGTAAATGCAGTAAAATATCCATTGGCATAATGAGGTGCGGTTTGTTGGCCACTTTTATTAATTATCATCAGAATATATATGTATGAACATTTAAGTTAAAGGAGAAACTAAGTGAGCGAGTTAACATAAAATATAGCTCAACTCTTATTGTAAGTTCGCATCGTTACCTATATTTGATCTTATTATGACTGGAATAGTGGCGCTGTTTATCGTGCCTACGTTCCATCTTCATTGAAACCTATTCATTTAATTGCGTATTTTAGGCAGCACTTGACAATTGTTAGGTTCGTTGTAGCAGTCACGTTGAGGCTCGTAAACTAACACAATGTAGAAATAATTCATTAGAACTAGAAATAAGCTTAACTGAATGTTTTCCTCAATATGATTATTCATAGTTTTTCAACTTGGACTGGCGTGTTCGGCTAGCTGATTATCGAGAAGGAAGCCACAATAGCTCTTCATTGAATCTCGTCTACAACGATCCTAATCACCTGGTGATCGTATAGTGGTAGAATTGCTACCAAGTGCTACAGCCCACTGACTTGGCCACGGGGGGGAGGCCATCTAACGAATAACACATGGTTAGCTTCGGTTAAATTAGCTTCGGACCTAGTGCTTCACAACGTTAGGTACTACCTGGGGGGACCTATCGAGGCCAACTTGGCCAATATTTTGTCTTTTCTCTCACCGGTTGTACCTGGCAATAATTCGCAGAGAAAAAGAAATGGAACAAATCCAACGATTGTCTGCGTTGTGTGTCAACAGATTTTGATCTCAATCCGTAAGTTCCTCTTGTTTATGACCTTCATATGACCTGATAATGTCAGCGTGAGAGAGAATTTGCTTTTCTTCACAATGAAATTCAATGGGAAATTACAGCGCTCAGCGTAACAGTTGCACTAGATATTATTGTCGTTCTTGAGAAATACTGACACTCGTGTCTGCCCTGACCCGCCGCGGCTGCTCTCGCGACGTAGTGAATATGGTTACAGCTCTAGCGATGAGTGATGTGATACGTTGTTATCATAATTAACAATCGGAATCTCACGATCTATTAATTAATCACTTGCAGGTTATGAAGCCGTAAGCGAGACGCAGGGGCAGGACAAGAACTCCGTGGAATAATAAAAGCAAGGCAAGACTCTCGTAGACGATGCGTCTAAATGAAGATACTGTCTTGATCGGTGCTCGGGTGGTGCTCGTTCCGTACGAAGTTCATCATGTTGACAAGTACCATAAGTGGATGGGAGACCCAGGTCTACAGCTTTTGACCGGCTCGGAACCGCTCTCGCTCGAACAAGAGTATGACATGCAACGCAAATGGAGAGACGACGTGGACAGTAAGCGAACGGTGGCTACTACTTGTTTGAATTAGAGGTTTGCACTTAATTTGTGGGGGGGGGAGGCGTCGTTACCTTCCAGGGTTTTAGGTGTAAACCTAAGAAAAAGTCAATTTTCCTTGGCTGCCTTAAACATTTAACGTCCACGGCAAATTCTTGCTTGAAATTTCCGTAGACGCCGAAAAACATGGTGCATCGACTGACCTGACTGTTTCTTTTTCGAGCTGACCCTCAGCTGTTCCCTTATCTGACGGGCCTCAGTTCCTAACCTTTTAGGTATTACTATGAGGACCTGTCGGGGGGCCACCTTGCATCGACTGACCTTTTTTTTTTAGAGGAGGAAATTTTCTTCAAACGCACGGCATCGACTGACCTGGTTGAATCTAACTGATCGTTAGTTCCAACACTATCCTTTATTTCGCTGAAAGACGAAACACAGCTGTTAAACAGAATGCGTTGATCAATAGTGGATCATTTTCATATAATTAGCGTAAGATAATTACCACACAGCACTAGAATTATATAGTATTCCTAACTTCGTCCTGGTGTGGTGCAAGATGAAGCGGACCTTCGTAATTAAAAGAAAGTCGAAGCCTCCCACGTTAGGTAGTCAAATGGCTTGTTTTTTTCAACTGTTGCCTTTATTGTTGCCTGTGTGCCTTTCGTGTAGAGTGTACATTCATTGTTTTGGATCGCGTCGCGCTCGAAGCTGATCGCGCAGATGAGGTTTCAGCAATGGTCGGCGATGTAAACCTATTCGCAATTCAGGCCGACGATGGTAACTTGGCGGCGGATGACGAGGGAGACAACGAACAGCAGCAGCAAACACAGTCCTGCGAAGAGGTAACTGTCTTATAACAGATGCAAATATCACTTTTCTACAATATAAATGCACCAATATTATCAGTATATACCATGTATTAACACAAAAGTGGGCGACAAAGTTGTACCCGCTCAACGTGAAATGCATCTAAGAATAGGCCAATATATATATATATATATATTGGCCTATTCTTATTCCCCGGGCAAATTCTCGCTCGCAGTTGCAGTGGACGGTGATCGAGCATGGACCACATGCACCAGACGTTTTGCCATCTCGTGTACATACATACATATGTGTGTGTGTGTGCGCGCGCATGTAGCAGAGGGCGTGTGAGGGAGTATAATTATTGTTTGACCCTGTCACTGTTCCCCTGTTTCTCGTTAGGGTGACCGGACTCCCCGCTCGAAATCTCCACTGTGGCAGGCGGCCGAGTGCGAGATCATGATCGCTGAAGAAGCCGCCAGAGGGAAGGGCTTCGGTAAAGAGGCTATGCTCCTGATGATGAAGTAGGTGGTCGAGTTTCCTCGTTATCAGCAGCTTCATATGTAGCCGTGTGTTGATGCCGAGTGATAAGGTTCACACACACACGGAAGGCATCAATAGGTAGCCGTTTGAAGAGGGGGCGTATCATATCTCAGGCGTTCTGCCGAACGCACATCGAGTCGAACGAAACTGTACGAGGGGAGAGATAGCGAGATCGCGGTGAAATAGTCCCGAATGCTAATTATTGGCTGATAATTTACAGGTACGCCGCGGAGAACTTCTGTCCCCGGATGTTCGTGGCGAAGATCAAGATCGGCAATGTCGTATCGCAAGCGATGTTCGACAAGATTGGCTTTGTGAAACAGTCCGCAAGTGAGATCTTTCAAGAGGTTACCATGATGGCGCGCAGTGAGAAGCTGACTGTGCACTTTCGTAGTGTAACAGCGAAATCATGTAAATACTCAGCCTGGAGACAACGGCAAGCAACGGTCGAAGCAAATACATAGCAGAGAACGAAAAATGAAACAATGAAGCTGTGATATAACGCACGTGTACACGCTTGGCAGGATACATCAGTGAACCGCCAATGTTGATAATAAAGGTCTGCTGAATATAACTACATGTTATTATGAGCAGTTCTACAATTGGAGTAAGGTAGAGAATAAGCATAGGTGGCCCTGACAGGTCCTCATAGTAATACCTAAAAGGTTAAGAGCTGAGGCCTGTCAGCTAGGGGAGCAGCTCGAAAAAACAGTAGTTCTACAATTGGACGGACAAAAGACATTTGTACCTTTTCTAGAGATAGAGAGAGAGTGTCTATTATAGCGAATTCGGCTATGGACCGGGGTTCATCTCGAGAGAATTTCTATAGGAGCTTATGTGCGGGAGAGCCTAGATGAATCAGAGAGACATACGTGTGTGTATGTTCACGTAGTTGAGAAGACTATAGGTCCCGCGACGTGGGCAGTGGACCCCCCCAGGGCGGAGTGAGGAAGAGAAACTACCCTTTCCGTATGGGGAACGAACGTACCAGACACCATTGTCGGCTGGATTCGATCCTCACATCGTAGACACGACAAAATGGACTAACTGAAAATTATAATGAGACGTCTCGGCCATTTGCAAGAAGGGAAGAATCTTCCATATATACACGATAGCATAAAACGCTAACATAAATATAAGAATAAAAACAAAAATAGAAGTAAAGATGCTGGCAAGCGTCGTGCGCCGAACGAACCACAACAACTGGTACAATACTGGAGTACGTTTCAATGAACCAATAAAACGTTTAACCTGTTATGCGTGTTCCCGTCAATGCACACGTCTCGCTCCAATCATCATTATTATTATCATTATAATTAATACATTGTAATGACTACCACTGATAAATTTTCCGGGCTGGCCCACAGCCAACATTTAACGTCCACGGTACAACTGCTTTCGGCATTAAATGCAAACGTGCAACGGTAGGGATCGAACCCGACGAATGACTACAACTGCTACTGTGTGAATTCTTCTGAATTTGAGCCACATTCGAGCATAAATTCGCTAATAATGTGTTTAGTTTCAACTTTCAACATTGTTATCACGGCCCGACCATCGGCTGCTTGCTCCACCATGGCCGCGCCGCCTCCACCCATTCGCCGCCTCCACCCATTCGCCGCCGCCAGCTTTCATAGAGATTAGCTACGCGCATGCGCTGGTCACGGTTTCTGCGGCCGCTGGGCGCGCTACGACCTCGATCATCGCGCGCGTTACCCACCGTATGGCCGACGGAGAGCTGACGACACTGTTGGGGGGGGGCTCCAGCAGACGAACGTCACACCATTGACGTGCTACTGTCCGACGGCACCCCGCGCCAGACATACGGCAGCCGCATACAATACATACGGCCGCGAGTCAGTGGATACTCTGGCGAAGCGTCGACGGCCGCCACAGCGACGGTGGCAGCAGCGACTGTAAACGGCGCCGGCAGCTCGCTCGATCAGGCGTCCTCTGCCGCGTCCGCCGTCGGCAGGGTCGCATGGACGCCAACGGACACGGACAGCCGCAGTCAGTTAGCTGTTCTCGCTACGGCAGCGCGGTCATTGCTGCTACCCAGCTCCTGCCAGTGTCCGCTCGATGGGACTCGGATGATCTCGTCTTAACTATCCTGGCTCCGTCCTTCCCTCTCCTCTCTCTCTCTCTCTCTATCTTGGTTTCGGTCTGCTGTCGAACGTAATGCGACTGCGATAGACAACGTATACAACCACCTACCCAACCAGTCGACTTAGTGTTTGCATTTATTGTCGTCGACCTGCCGCGATCCCGCATCGCCCGTGAAGACTTACTTGTCCGTGGTGGTATGGTGTGTCAGTGGTGTCGTATGAGATGAGGCGTATATGAAGAATTGTGAAATTTTTCACTCGAAACAGAGTGAAAAGATAGAGCGAGTCGTCGTCGTTCGAGACGTCCGAAACCCTGTGGGACGCCCCAGAACGAACCTTGGCTGGAATCATTCGTCTTGGTAGACTTCTTGGCGAAGTGTTCGACACTTCGTTGGAAGCGTTCGTTTAGAGACTGAACTGTACGAGAAAGCGCACCAGCTCACAATGTCTGGCATATTTAGCAAAGTGAAAGCGGTGTTCCGCGCGCGGCCTCTTATAGCCAATGCGGCAACGTATACATCAATGATTTGTGCGGCAGAGTTCACCCAGCAGACCATTCTTAAGCGATATGAGCCTGGCAGGAAGTACGACTTCGCTATCATCGGTCGGTAAGTGGTGGTCCGCGCCATTCGAAGGCAATTGCCAACCCGCGCATCGTTTGTGTCGAATACGATAGATGTCGACGGAACGACTTTCGCGTCTGTGGTCAATGGCATATCAGTTAAAGCCGCAATAGGGAAAGTGAGAGCAAGGGGTCTACGGACAATAGGCGAGGACTAAAAAAACAACAATAATAGTAACCGTAATGAAATAACAATACTAGTGATACTAATGGTGATATATATATATATATATATATATATATATGTATATATATATATATATATATAATTGTTTTTCGAGCTGACCCTCAACTGTTCCCCTATGTGGCAGGCCTCAGCTGTTAGCCTTTTAGGTATTACTATGGATATATATATATATATATATATATATATTATAAACAGAAAAGCTGTATATAATTTGCCAGTAGCCGAATCTTGGAAAACGTGAAATCACTTTTTGATCAGCTGCGTATTACATGATATCGATATCGGGACGCGCAGTTCTTTACACACAGTTTTTGGTTTTGACAGAGGATTGGTTATAATTTCGATGTGCATGACTCCCGTATTGTTAATCTCTTGAACAATAAATAATGACCCTGTCAATAATGACTGGTATCGTATATGGTCGCACTTTTTTATTCACACCACAAATTAAGCCACAGATGCTGCAGCTGCAAAAGCTATAATAGTTAACCGCATCAGGACAATCAGTTTTCAATGTTCCCCTCATGAAAAAAAAGCTTTGTTAGAGACAAAATGTTTGATTAAACAAGTCCCCTGTTGCCTAAAAAGATTCATTAGGGACAAGAGAGAAAGAGAGAGAGAGAGAATTAAATTAATGAAAAACCCAAAGTGAAATAACAAGAGCACACAACATATATATATATATATATATAAATTGTGTGCTCTTTCTTCTAATAACTCGTTTTACTTAATTGTTTCACTTGTCTTGTGCTGCGTTTATTTGCCATCGAAATACAGCTACGCGATTATCGGCTCCTGCATCTATGGGCCCACTCTATTTCACTTCTACCGAATATTGGATAGGACATTACCGGCGAAGACCGTTGTCGTCTCCCTTCAGAAGGCTCTCATTGACCAGGCTATCCTGTCATCGTCGCTACTCGTCGCGTTCTACACAGGTAAGAGACAAAGCTTTGGCTTCCCCGTTGATCTATCGGACTGATATTGGTTCCGAGTTGAAATGTTGTCAGGTACCTATCAACGGTTGTCCTATTTATTAAAAATAAGTAGCTCCACAAATTGTGTAAAGAGCTAAAAAAGGTGGCCATCTTCATTCGTAATCATTGTATCTCCCTTCAGTTTGATTCGACCTGTGCTACTCGTAACATCAAAAATCTGTTTTCTCCCTGTCATATTTCATAGCAATGAGCGTCATGGAAGGAAAGGAAGACATTTTCGCCGAGACGAAAGAAAAATGGTGGCCCACATATAAGGTATGTATGTAGCTTTTACGTGCGTTGAAAGCAAAATCTAACGCAGACAATAGACCTCGCTGCGGCGTGCAGCGCCCGTCTGCCAAATGGTATATCGTCAACTATATTTAGTGAGTGATAAACGTAATCGGATTTGATCTACTTGGAACACGGTGTATAGCATAGTAATTTACATATATATATATATATATATGGAAATGTTATATTTACTGTACCAGCATAGCACTGCGTCCGAAATATCTGTGCGTTATCTTTTCAAGTTATCCTGCTTCTTCTGGATACCTGTCCAATGTTGCAATTTCTTGTTTATGCCTCCGGCGGCTCGAGTTGTCACCGTGGGAGTGTGCTCCTTCATCTGGGTGAACATTCTGTGCGTCTGTAAACGGGGTGTAAGTGTCGATGACATTTCCGCTTTTTCTCTGTAGGAAAATCGTGTTTGTGTATCACTTTTGTATGCTCCAAAGATAGACTTTCACAAAGTTAGTTTTATCAAAAAAGTATACAAATTTCATAATTCGTATCTATCCAAGAGTTCATGGATCTATCACAGACCCCACTGTCCTGTACAATAACTCGACTTTGTTGGTTGTTACCGGGGTCGGTAGGATATCAATACCGTGTTTCTATATCTCACACACGCAGAATAGCGAGAAGAATAAGTATCTCAGGCCGTCGCATACAAAAGTTGATTTTTAAGTAAAAAAATCATTATTTAAAAGAAATAATTTGTAAATTAATAGGGTTTTATTGCGATTGCAGAAGGGGGCCACTTTAGGCGAAGAGAACAAAGCGGATGCCTCGGAAAGTAATGCAATCGTCAAAGCCGACTAACTCAATTCGGAACCCGCGTAGCACCAGCGGGCTACTCTGTTCTGCTCAACGTGCAACAACCCCTTCCCCCATTTAACAATGACCCAAAAAGGCGCCCAAGCTCTGTCAGAGTAGCATCCTCTATCTGGGCCATTGTGCAGTGCTTCCCTGGTCCTTGAACGCCATTAGTGGTCAAGTAGCACTACTCATATTATCTACACAACTCATATTGTTTGTGCCCCCTCTTTTCCACCACTTGCTACCCGAAGACCGTGTTTCTCGTCCATTAACGCAATCGACAGAATGACATAGATCGCATAGTGCTAATAATTGCGCTAAGTGTTATTATATATATATTACAGTAACAATTTGCATGAGTACAGTAGCAAGGTGGTGCCCTGCGTGCGGACAATGGCAAGTTATGCATACACACTTTTTATGGGGGCAAGGCCGTGGTTTGCCCTGGGGTTAAGGTCTCACTTTGCCACCTAGATACACTTTAACATGAGTGAATGGTTGAGGATGGCGTCGTCAGCCCCCCGAAACTGCCATCGTAAACGAACAGTGGACCAAATACGTATAGGTAAAAACATTTAGGAACATATTTAGAACTAGCTGAGTATAATAAATAACCCGAATAACGTTGTTGTGAATTAGCATATGGTTATCCTTGTGTTATTTGGCGCTGTTTCCGCACTATAGCTCGGAACTCACACGCGGAGGTGTGGCCCAGGCCAATTTTTTGAAGTAGGTCTTTAAATTTGAAAAATTTAAGTAACAATATCCAGAGAATATAAAAATCAATTTTCTCGCTAGTCGATTATGTACAAAGAGACGAGTTTAATAGACGCCAATTAAATTCGTATTATATGTTTTCTTGTCCTGCGCCTATTGCTTCCGTGTTAAAGCGGGCGCCATATTTCCAAACCATGATCTGTGGGTAGATTTCGACATGACACCGCCGACACCTGTGAATATCATTCTTGTCTCCTTTTGAGGACAGCCACAATGCAGCATCTTCAATTCTTCTACCTTCCTCTAGCAAATCTTCCGCGTGAAGCCATATGAAAGGGTAGTTGTTGAGAAGCATTGTACAAATTGCAGTTCGTTTAATAAACCAATAAAGCTTTTACCTTTACCTGTTGACTGTGATCTGGGAGCAGCTGAATAGAGTACGATGGACGAAGTACGTAATTTCCGGGTGAGATTTTCACCGGGTTTGTGATCAGCCAATTTGGATAACATTCTGCAGGTCAATCTATGGCCAGTTTACAGCAGGGCCACGAGGGTAGGTAGAAAATCATGAGATGTAGTTCGTTGGGTAAGTCAGTTAAATTTCTAATTTTAAGCATAACCTTTAGGCAAGGGCAGCTGGACACGAACGCACTTACAATGACACCGGGCTCGACTAGGCACGAAATCTGGCCTGCTAATTTACCTATCTTAATGAGGTCATTGCAAAGCTTCGTGACGACTACGGTGTGATCAGTTCGTTGACCACTTGCAATTAGAGTGGCTATTTCATTCTAAATACAAGATAAACCGACGCGAAAATCTGTATGCCCAAGGGCTAAAGTTCGTTTCAGTCGTTAAGCCTACACTCGCAAAGCCTACACATGACATATATATATATACAATTAGTTTATTAATGAATTATTTATTAATTTTGTTACTAAATACAATCAACAACGAGCCCAATACTCAGGTCGTCTAGTCGTGCGTCCACACGTCGAAGGTCCATTTCACTTCTTCGCGGACATTTCCAATCAGATTTCCAGACCATCGTGCCTCGAATCGCTACAACTACCTCTCCGCAGCGGTCCGAACTCCTCAAGCATCGTCCTCCGGTCGGGGAAACAGCCCAGGATGAAGACAGTCGCATCGAAAGCGGACACAGTCATGCGGGTGACTAACGCATCCCAGCGGGCCATAAGTATTCACGCAATCTGCTGAGGTTCTACAGTATGAACAGTCTGAAAGGATGAGAGACGATCAATTGGCAATCGTCTTTTCTTTACGATCAATGCAAAGTAAAAACGACAAGGTAATGAGAAGCATACTGGCGACATTGGCCATTTGACCTGATAGGCTCAGGTGTGATTTCTTTCGGATGTGGATTCTTGTGGAGTTAGGTTTTATCGGCACTGTGTAACATCGTAGAGTAATGTGTTTCTTTTCAGCATACTCCCTGCATCTAATGATATCGAATGCCAGCCGGCGAAAGTTGAGTTAAGCAGCAAGTTGTCAATTTAATAGCTACGTTGAATCTATAGGTTGGCCACCGAAGGATGAATCGGTTACCGATTTTCGTTACGGTGATAATGATGATGAGAACATGGTGAATTGTTCTAGCAAGTATTTAGTGGTAAGTACGCAGTGTACTCAAGTATATGGCACTTTTTATCATCGCATGAAGTGGTACCAGGGATTTTTCACTATCGCTCACTTTCAGCGCACGCCAACTATGCCTACAATGAGGGCTAATTACCAAGAGCTAATTTGGACATCGCAATGAACCACCAGCCGCTAGACTTTCGACGGCAACGCATGGCTGTACAATACACATGTATCACACCTGTATCCACATATTATTTATATATCATATAATATTCAAATACAGCATGATCCACTCAATCAAATGATCTAAACATGATTTGTGTGCTCGACATTTGAGTGACTATGCAAATATTAGACTCACCCGGTGGCTTTGTCACGTTCCGGCATACAAGGCGCACACATTGTATCGTACACGGGTCCTGCTGAGGTGAAATGCTGAAGCAGTCCGTGTCGAATGAGCAGAACTTGGGTGCTTCGCTACCAACATCTGCTTGTCAAACGAAATCGGTTAGGCGATTACGGTTAAGTAAAATGAACCTCATACTAGTGAGAGGTGATTCTGAGGTTCGTCACATAACATGGGGGAGCAGCTGAGAGTCCGCAGCAAAAAAAAGATGATAAAATATTGTCCTCGTTTGAGGCGAACGTTTTGTTGAGCTTACTCCCTATCTTTCTCTGGGCTGTTCCCCGATATGGCAGGTCTCAGCGCTTAGGTTACCTACTAAGGTAGCTAGGCCTCAGCAGCAGGTATTACTCCGGATCTGTCCCGGGGGCTTGTGACTGTTTTTCAAGCTAACCCTCAGCTGAGCCTCCCCTATCTGACAGGCCTCAGCTCTTAACCTTTTAGGTATTACTATGAGGGCCTGTTGGGGCCACCTCTGCTTATTCCGGGGGTTTGTGGCTGATACGCCCTTCTTGGCCGTCGTTTCTCATCAGATATTTCTCAGTGCTTATTCCTATTATGTTATTTCTACGAGAAAATGAAGTTCGGAGGAAAACGACACAAATTGAATAGAAGATAGGACTAGGGCGTTACAGTTCTTACCTAAAAGGCCTCAAGACTGTAGGGAGTAAGGCCTCAGCCAGTGTACACAGGTGGCTATATGGCCTCTTTGTGTTGTACCCGTAAATTCGATTTAAATATAAAATAAGCTAGAAGTAGCTCAATCCACCGATCCTCCTATGAATCTCACGCCAATACCAATCATCAGATGCGTGGCTCGCAAGGACCTTCTCCTCTGTTAATGAATACGAACGAATAGCGAATCCTAGAACTGTTTGAAAACGAAACAGGACTACTAACTGGCGGATAAAAAGAATAGTCGATCCGAGGTCGAAACGACTCTATACGCGACGTTTTCTGCTGCATATTCACATCTTACCATTACTAGTGAGTGGTTGGCCAAATACGGAGACAGCTAACACAATTGCTCTTGAAAACGGTAGCCGCATATTCGACGTCCGCACTCGGGAGAACTTATCCCTGTCCTCCGAATCAAGTTATCATGAACAGCGGTTCGGGCTAGGTGTATAAACGGAGACGTGTGTGTTGGGATATTTTGTTCCGAATGCTTAGTCAGCGGGCTCTGCTCCTGCTTTGACGGCATACCACCTGGTCGTCATGGTGGTGCTGCATTATCGCAGACCAGTTGCGCCTTTTCAAGGTGAATCAATTCCGCTTGAGGGTCGCCTTTTAACGTACGAGGCGTCACCCACTCCCAACGGTGTGCTATGCCGTTTCAAGCGCGGTGGCTATCAGTACGTCTCTCACAGGGCTCAAATCATTCGGAACGATACTCGAAGAGCAATATCTCGCAGAAGCCGCCGCGAATCTCGGTTAATGATCTATTCACCTCGTCCGAATTGCTCACAGTCGGAAAGTGTTTGCAGGAAAAGCCTCGCCCTGCCTGCTTTCAAGCTGTCGATTTCTCATTTCATGCTGCGGCCGCCGCCAGCCGTTCTAAGCGATTGCGGTTGACATAGTTTATTATTAATTATTATTATTATTGTACTAACGAATCTATTATTGCAGACATCCGCTCGCCTTTGTTCTGAGGCTCCCTGCCAGAACAGTGAAATTCGATTACAGAGCAAAACACTTTTTTGACCGAGAGAGGCGAAGATCCATATTAATCAAATGTGAATCTTAAATGGCGATATGCAACCATATGTCAGTTACATATGATATGTTAAATTGCAACAATATAGCACACATTTCTTTCTGTTATTTTTACGAGTGAATTTTGTGTTCGTTAATTAGTTCTTGAAGTAATGAGAACCGTACCGACGTAGCACCACAGTACAACCTCGCCTCTGCCCGAGTCGTCAAGGAAACAGGTGCTCTCGAATGTCCAAGAAAGCCGAGAATATTTGGTTGTCCTTATGACGAGGTCCAATACCAGCATATCGTATGATATGACCATCAAACCGCCAATATTTGATCCAATAAAGACAGGACAGATCTTGATAGTATCGAAGTCTTGAGCTACATCTACCATATCTAGAATGAACACGGATTCAATGAGACATTGCTCAATTTGAATAGGCTTTTATTCTTTAACCTTAATAGGGTACTACAATTAATAATTTAGACTATGCAAGGGACGTTGTTGAGGTCGGCATTTCAGCGTATTTGAAGTACTTGGTTGTAGGTAACCTACCGCCAAAGCAGATCGTCTATTTTGTGTCGCTGCACGACTGAACATGAGTCTTCCGTGCGAGCATACGGGCTGACTGTTTATTCGATTAATTAAGGAGGCCTGATGGCCGTTAACTAATATTTGACCTTGTGCAATGCAATCAAAATTTCTGCAACTATAAAAATGGGCGACACTTACACCGACAATTTACTAGACGTCGTGATCGACAGCGGTCGTCCTTCTCAACCGTACCACAGTGAACCAGTAGAGTATGCCTTGTTGCTTTCTCCGGAAAGTATAGCCGCCTCCTTCCACTCGAGTATTGTACAATATCATCTGTTCATTAGCAATCCATACGAACTTTTCGCTTTATTAACGAACCTGAACTCTTTTTTTACAACGCCGAAACGCTGCAAGTTTTAAAGACAGACTGAACTAATTAAGAGGGGGGGAGGGGGAAGGGGATCTTCGCGACGAACTCCTGTGCACAGGGTAAAACAGTCGAATTTATACCATTCATTACCCTCAGCATAATGAACATTCAGCCTCATATCGAATCCGTAATTAGCACTATATCGTAGTGCCATTCCAATTACTTGATCATACAGGGCCATATTCGTCTGTCGATGCTGGCCGCACACTTCAATTTCTCAACCCGCGAAATATTCCACTTTCCGCTTCCCGTAGAGGCCTCAAGTAAATCAGTGAGATGATCCGTGTGTGCGTGTTTGTCCGCGCGTACGTGTGTATATGGAATCAGGAGCAATGGTGACGTTTCTATGACCGGCGAATTGGGTCTATTTGATTCATCATCGGACTGCAGAGAAGCGCTGTCCGTCGTTGAGTCGAGCCGTAATACTCGGAGTCCCCGGCGGCGGTCCGGACCGGCCGGCCAAGATATCCCAACCGGTGGCGATAGCGTAGTGAGCAAGGTAGCAGCCGAGCAGTGCGTTCTGTCCGTATATATATATATATATATATATATATATATATATAAAGAAAAAAATATATATTTTTTTCCATCTATCTATCTGACTGTGTATCCGTCCGTTGATTCCGTTAGATTAATGTGCCGCCAATCAGTGGTCACCGATCATTGGCGGCCGATCCAATCGGACGATGTGGTCGTGATGTCACACCGCGCGCTAAAGTCCTCGCCGAATGGCGGCGGTCGAAGAAGTGCCGAAGGCGCATCGCTGGCGAGCCAGAACACTGCCGCCGAGTCAGAGAGAAGTGGTAGGAATTTTGCAGAAAGTAACCAATCCACAAGAGTTACATATATATATATATATATAAATGGATAGATAGATAGAAATAAATAGAGAGAGAGAGAGAGCAAAGAACGCCGAGGTAGCGATTGCGGAACGCGTGGACACGAGGTTGGGGCTGACGGCAGAGCTAACGGAGGATGGCGTACGGAGAAAACAACTTTGGCATAGATTTTTCTGAGATGACCGTCGCAGAGAGGAGCCGAGGGGGGCGGGGCTGGAGAGGGGAGCGATGAGGAGAGGCTCAAAGGTTGATGACCTAACGTTGTAACCCTGTCGTGTTTCTGTTTTTTTTGTTGGCCACATAGGACGTCCCGATTTCGATGTGCTCCTTCGAAGTCGCGCGTCGGCGACGACGCTGACTGCGATGATGTGGGATTTTTTGCGTATGCCAAGGTTCCTACTACTACTAGTTGTTAATTGTGCTTGTGGTAGATTTCGACTCGTCTATCCCGTGCTCAACTGGTAAAATGGAATCGTGGTGCAATAATTGGCTATTTCTTCAGTAGAAGCGTATATTACACTTTGGATAGAGGGAAGATGTATATATATATATATACATATATGTGTATATATAAACACACAATCGATGTCGACGAAGATTTCATGATTGCCGTATTGCAATGAGGTATTCGAGTGGCAGAGAATGAAACGGGGGTAATGTTGCAAAGTTCTTGCCTATTTGTACGAACAAGAGAAAAACATTTGCAAGCATGTTAAGTCGATCGAGTTGCTTTCGTTTTCAAGTTTACACACGGCTACCGTCATTGACACACCACTGCCATTATTCAATTGGAGTGTTGCCTTCTCGATTAGCCTCTGCATGGTTGAGTCGTCGATTTAAAAATGAAACACGATTACAATAAAAATGGTGATTTATTAACGAAACTGCAATTGCAGTAATGCTTAAGTTCTAATAAAATATGGATGAACAAAATACTGTTGTAGTTCTGTAACACAAAAAAAACCAAATAAAATTACCACAAAAGTGTTTTCCGGCCGATTTAACGACTCCGTTCCAATGACAGGACTGGCGGGTCTCTCTGTGATTTCGATAAACCCTTTATACAAATGTGTCGATGAGGGGCGGATGCAGTTATTATCTGAACAATGAAGATGACATAATCTATGAGCGGAGACAGCTGGTACAATTCAATGTATTTTGTGAAATGTGGGTGTCAAAATTGACACAGTCCCGGCACAGCGGGACGCAGCGGGCAACCCGTTCACCGCCAACTGGAGCCAGAGACAAAAAAAAAACGATGAACGCCACCAGAGGCAAGTAAAAACTTGAACTCATTCATTTAATCATAGAAATTGAGGTGTATTGATGGAAGTGCGGTTTTTACACTGCTTACGTTCTCCGATAAGCAAATACTAAATTGTAAGGAATGATTAATAATAAAAATAATCGTAGCTATTGACACATCGGCATGTATAGACCTTTACGCTTTTGGGTGGCCTCTTAGATTTAAACATTCAAAGTCCACGGTATTGATGGCGCCTTGCGTCGTACGACGGACCCCTAAGTGCCAATCTTCAACGGTGGGAATCGAACCCGTCTACCTACGCGCACCTCGCCACCGTACTCGACGCAAGCATAGATCTAATCGGTTCGTATGTGCCCTGCGGGATTCGAAGCAGAGACCCGTTAAGCATTACTGGTGTATTAAGGGAGCTGCAATTTTACAATGCTTAAGCTCTCTTATGTGTCATCATCACGCGGCGGAGCCCGAACCTGCGGTAATCTTATAATATAGTATGCCAATGCGGACGAGTTTCGGTGGAGAGTCGATGGGTAATATCCCAATGGACCATGTACACCATCCGTTGAATTCTGAGTTAGCTGCAAACGCTCGGGCAGATCCCCAGCGATGGCGTCCGTCCTTGTTCGATGGGACCCATTCGTTCGATGCTGGCCTCGTTCGATGTCGGCACCAGGCAACGCGAGGCATCCAACGCAGCAGCTTTCATTGCTTGCGGGAAACCGGGCGGCGAACCTAGAGCGAACCTCAGCGAAATCCAGCAGCTTCTTGTGACGACAACGGGCGCAGCCATAACAACGACGATCATATTTCGTTCACCATCACACCCGTTCGTTAGGCCCTCGTCAGTCCCGGGCGTCACCCCCAGCGCGCGCGAAACCCCACCGGGCGATCGTTCGAATCCCCCTCCCCATTCGTATCTAGCGTTTGTACCCTTTTCGGCGACGCGTTCTTCCACCATCGGCCCGCGACGAATGAAACCAAAACAGACCGACGATGAGGCGTTGTCAAACACCCCTTCGAAGAATGGACACACCGAAAGCTGCTCACGTCCCGGATCGACTTCGCACTTCGGGGAAGTACACCGCTCTACCGCAACTGCTACTGCATACGGCGGCCACTGGTGGTCGTACCGTTGGCAAAAGACACATATACACACACACACACACACCGATTCAAACGTATGCATTTCCATCCATCTCTCTCTCTCTCTCTCGAGAGAGAGAGAGAGAGAGAGAGAGATGGATGGATAGAAAAAGAGGCAGCCGCAGCCGCGACAGCAGCATCCGCCGTGCATCAATAGGGCTACCGTGATCGGCCGCGTGCTATCCGGGATGGGATATGCGACGATCGCGGGGAGGGAGGCGGCGACGGGACGAAACGCGGCAAATGGCCGACGGAGCGGCTTCTGTGTGTTCCACCTATCAAAATTTGCTTGGGTTCTTGCTTCGGGTGTCTTTCTCTCTCCCTGTCTCTGACTCTCTCTCTGTCTCTCTCTCTATCTCTCGCGTCCTTTCGCCTTCTGATATCTCGCGTTTGGCCTCTGCCCGTATCGGCTGGTATGCTGCTTCGCTGGCTTGGCCCGCTACGACTCGCTTCTCTCGTCGCTTTTACTTAGACGAGCCAGCAGACAGACTTCTGTGGCGTTACCACGTTCGCGGCCCGCTCGAACTATCCGTTGTGGGCGCGACGGCAGCAAAAGGAGAGAGAGAGAGCCAACCAGCCGGCCGGCCGGCCGGCCAGCCAGCCAGAGCAGGCGGCTATTATAGGTCCCCGCAGCGTTGGCAAGAGACGCCGCCGTTAGTTTGCGCAGCGCCGGCGACAGTGACCCAGTTCGACATTCGGCGTCGGGTGCCGAATCGGTCGACGCTCGCGGCCCGGTCGACGTTCGTTCGGAGTCGTTGAGTACTAGCTGCGGCGATGGGCCCCGCAGGCCCCCGTTGGGACCGCTGAACGACAACGCAAGTTCCTGGGTACGCGGTAACGACATCGCGACAGAGGAGGGAGGGAGGGAGGCAGAGCTGCAAAACGTAGCCTCTCGTATGCGGCGTCTGGGTTGGCGGCGAGAGGTTATGTGTATAACGGTCATCGCGTACAATTGATGATGGTGATGACCAGCAGCAGAAGAAGCGCAATGATGAGAGCGTATCAGGAAAAAACGCCGCCTGTGGTGTGTGCTAACGGCGCAGTGGTGCGCAGACCGGGCCGGGCCGCCCGCCTGCCTGCCTGCCCGTCTGCCCGCTGTTTGTCGTCAATGCGCTGCTGCTGTTGTTGCTGCTGCTGTTGCTGCTGTTGAGCTGAATAGGATATCGCTGTAATCAAACACCTGCTCTATCCCGTAGATGCATGTGGCCGGCTACAAGCGGCGGGAACGAGCGTCCATCTTATATGACGACTTCGGAATGGGTGACATAATGATAATAGTAGTAGTAATAATAATAATAATCATAATAATGATACTGTTAATCATATCGTAATGACGCTGCTCACCTGAAAACGTAGACGAGATCAGAGATCGAAAAAGAAATGAAATTAGAGTCACATGGAGCGTGTGCCTGCATCAATGGAATCTTCCCGCTGTGTACACTACGATGTGACCGCGTTTAACCGCGAGTAGATCCTTGAACATACGTACGCTATCGGGGCGTAGGGGAGGGCGGCAGCGTGTATCAGCAATAACAGCAGATGCACAAAACATTAAGTGCGCTTCATATATTGCGCCCCCTTGCAGACAGTTTTCAACTTCGTAACTTCCCATAGGCATGAGTGGCGTACTAGTTCTCGCTTGCGGAGAATATATATATATATATATATATATATATATATATATATATATATATCGCAGTCGTCTCTCATTCAAACAAAGCTGTTTGCAACATTCGCCAATCGGCGTCGGCCTGCTGCAGAGGTCGCAGGTCAACTCCCACCGCCATTGACCCACCGCCACCGTCAGTCACTCTCGTAACGGTCCCATAAGCACAATTTCGCACACACTGCTCCTGCCTTATACTGGAGCGATCTCCGAGCGATAAATACGGATCGATGGCGAAATCGGGAGAAAACTCAACAAGCTAATTGTTCTCATTTTCATCATCATGAGCTTGCTTAAACACCTCGTTCTCGTCGATCTACTGTTGACATATAGCTGCTCATAAGTCTGATGAGCCACGGAGCTCTGCTGAATCCTATCGGAGAAGGCGGACTTAGCCTGACCATGTGTTCTCTTACGATGATACACTGTGCTCAGTGCAACCCCCCTCACTCTTTTCGATATATATATATATATATATATATAAGGCGTTTTGCGATATGGTCACATACGTGCGTCTGCACGTGTTCCACAGCCGGCAATGAGGTGTCGGGATGAATGACTTGTGTCAAATGAATCTGCAATCTTTCTGGATGCGCCTTCACTTCTGTCACTATTGCTCGTCGGTGGTTAGGCGAGACAGTTCGTGTCAGCAGCCCGTGTCCGCTATCTATCCCAGTGTATCTGTTTACATCTGCAGAGGCCAAGCGCGACAGCTGAGGCCCGCCAATGGGGGACGGCTTTCCGTTTCTGCCATCGCGGCTGCCATCGCAACCTCGCTGGTAAGCAGGCACAGGACAACCCCAGCACAGACCCCCCACCCCACCCCACCCCCACCCCCGAAACCCCATTTCCCTCGATGCTAGTTGTTGCAGTAGCAAAAATAAGTGCCGCGGATCGCCGCGTTCGATCGCTCGTCGCCGTCCGAAGCTCTGATTTGTCGTCGCCGCCGGCGGCGGCGGCGGCGGCCGCGGCGTCGACAACGAGGTTCGCCGTGCGCTGTTGATGCTGCAATTTCGGCAAGCACCGTTCACCGTTCGACGCCACACGACGCGTTCGGCTGATGCCGCGCGATTTCTAGTTTCTTGGCCCGTGCGTCCCGCTCGACGCCGCCGATCGACGCCGCCAGCGACCACTGCCGTGTCGATCTAGCGACGGACACCGCAGACACGGGTCGGGGTTGATCGTCAACGCTGGATGCTCGCCATAGCAGGCTATACTGTCCGCTTTCATGCCAGCTAGCCCGTTCGTTAGTCCGCTCGATCGTGCCAGAATCCTATGTGGATCAATTTTCTGTTGATATTGTACAATGAACCCGTTATATATATATATATATATATATATATATATATATATATATATATATAACCCGTTATATATATATATATATACTGGCTTTGCCGGGAATCCTGTTTGTGTGTTTTCGTCTGTCTCTCTGTCCATGTGTCCGCCGCGCTGTCTGTCTGTGTGTCCATCTGTCTAAATGTATGTCTTCCAGTCGGCCAACCAGCCAGCCTGTCTCCAATGCTGCTGCTGCTGCTGTTGCCGGTCAAATTAGACGATGGTCTGTAGCTAATGCGTCGTCGTCGACGACGACAACAGAGTGTTCGTGTCGGCGTTAGCGCGAGCCAAGCGTGAGCGTCCGACCGACCCGTCCGATTCGCCGCGGACGACGCATGGACAGGGCCCGTAAGTGTCGCGCACCGCGATGCTGTGCCCCGTGCTTTGCCAACGATTGCTCAGCCTCGCTCAGGTAGGTGGCGGGATATTTGTCTGTCCGACTGACTGACTGACTGACTGAGCCGACGAAAGGCGGAAGCCGCTACCCCAGCAGCAGCTACGAGCTGCAGCCATCTGCGGGACCGGGATCGGCGGTCGCCGGCGGCCGCGACAACCGCAACAGCAGCAGCGATGGTAGCGGTGCTGCTGGTCGGCCGAAGCGACAGAACAGTTCGAGATATTCTGCAGCAAGAGACGAAGCACAGCAACGAAGTGCAGCGAATTTGCAGCAGCGGCAGCAGCTGCCGCTGCCGCCGCATTGCTGCTAATAGCCGCATTGCCGCGATCAGCAGCGGTTGCCACGAACACGCGGAGCTTGGCCCATCGAATAGATCACACATCGAGTCACACAACCAGTGGCCGACATGTGGCGATCAAAATGAAGCGGAATAGCTAGACAGATACGAGCCTACGTGGCCTGCTACACGTCGGCCTGCTCGGCCTGAAACACCGGGTGATATATATATATATATATATACGAACGAGAAGATGACGAGGCAGGGGAACACTCTTCCACTTTTGGCGAACATGCGAACAGCACACATACGATGGTGGTGGATATAATACCGTGCGCGATTGGAGCGAATGTCACGAGGCCTCTGGTGTCCAGGTAGCGTGGTAGAAGGTACATAATTCCTGCCATGGGAAAAAGAAAAAAAAACGAGGAGAAACTAATCAATGAATGAATGGGTGGATGAATTCATTAAGGGATGTCTGTGGGTTGTGTACGTAACGTGGTTATGGGCAGCTGTTTGAGCGAGTGATGTATGTGTAAACGATAGTGCTCGGACGATCGTCTGGCAGAGTTTGGTGGGTGGAACTTCCAAGTTGCGAAAATTGACGATTTGGATTTATATACATATATATATATATATATATAAGAGTGGGGCTTGGGGTTTAAGAGTTACACTCGAACGGCAATGATGACGTTATTTCAGTTCGTTCCGGGATACCCTGCCAATGCGCCCTACGCTGCGTTTGTCTGAGAGGCAGTAGAAACATTTAATACGAGGAATATTTTGTCTCATATGCATATAACGCATGGTATATCTATCATGTAGAGGTGAGAGCGTGTAAGACGTTTATAAAGCATATCTTGTGGCAGGAGGCTAAATGCTGTGAAACGGACCTCATTGATACCGTCTGAGCTCGTACTGCCTATGGGACATGGCCGTCGATGATTTCAGATCGATCTGCAAATGGTGATATACATTATATTTACATATATCAAATGCTGAAGTTTGCTATTTTATGTTCAGTCATTATTAGGCTATAATAGTATGCCAAAAAGCAGAGGCGATACTTTCGCTGATACGAGATACCAAAAACAGTCAACTGCTGCCCTCTGATGTCCAAGACCGTCGAATCGAATGCGCATTAACACATGTCCTTGAGTAGGGTATGTCCTTGAGATTCGGGCTCGGCCCCTCGGACTCACTTGGTACAGACACTTCGCGCATCCCTCTACCTTGGACACAGAGCTGAGTCCGTCCGCTAAGCTCACGTCCGTCGCTGAGCGGCGACGCTCGGAAGCTTCTCCTCTCTCGGGGCTCAACTCATGCTTAGATGCATAGACTACCCATGATTGATCTTGATTTTCGGATTCGTCTCTCTCCCTCTCTCTGTCCCTCGTGGTTCCCATCTGATCTCCTTCTTGTCTTCCCGCCGACAACCTCCTCCTGCTGGTACCTCTACCAGCAATGAACACGTTGTTGCTGTAGACGAAACTGTTACCGCCGCCAGCGGCGGCGTCGGCATCGCCAACGAACAAATCGTCGCCCTCAGCAAATCGCTCTTAGCGTCGCTATCGCTGAACAAGCAACCGAAGACGAACGTCGAGCGAACGAGCGTTGCGTCGCCGGTGGGGACAGGCATCGATTCTGGGAACGCCGTGACTCCTCGCTGGGTCCCAGCCCGATCGCCAGCGGTCAACCGTTGGTAACAAGCGACAGAGAGCCGGGAGCTCGGAAGCTCCGGAGTCGGTCAGACGTCGGATCATAGGAGTCTGTGTTGTTCGTGCTACGCCGCTTGCTTGTTCGTGCTGTGAGAGAATACCGAATTGCCATGCTGGCCGTGTACCAGGAGACGGTGTCGTCGGCACCCGGTACAACGGTGGGGCGCCGATTGCCGGCTGATCGAACACTCTCCGCGGCTCTCCTGGCAGCGGTGGCGCACGGTGGCGGGGTAGACGCAGCACCAGCAACAGCAACTGCAGCATCGGCGCTCAGCTGAGCGACGTCCGAGGGCGCGCGGCACCGTCGGATCGGATCGGACGTTCTGCATCCCGCTTCAGAGGCGTCGCCCAGTGTCAGCACACGCACACGGCACAAAACAAGCGCAAGATCTCTCTCTTCTCTCTCTCTCTCTCTCGCGCTCTCCTCTGCCCTGATCATCTCTGCCATTTCGGCGCTCGTCTGTCTACGGCCTGCGGCAGATTCCTACCCCTGGCCCCGTCCGCTTGCGCTATAGCGGTCGCGCGCACTACGGTCCAACTGCTGCGAGAAGGTTGTTGGGCAGCAGTTGCTGCCGTTGTTACTCCTGCTACTGCTGCTGCTGCTGCTCTTGTTTAGCATCATCATCGTCGTCGTCGTCATAGACGTGGCAGTAATAGTGGATGCTGCAGTGGTTATATTAGTGCATGCGTAGCCATTGCGTTGCCCGGCGTCTTCCACGATGGAAAAGGGGGAAAAGCTCTGATCCACTAACGATAGATAGCCAAGAGCGTTCACACTTCTTTGCTTGCTGATCCGACGCGGTATCCATTCGCCTTCTCGCTGCTGCTGCTGCTGCTGCTGAACCCCTGCCTGCTGTTAGCGTTAGAATAATAGCGCGCCTACTGGGCCACAGCCTAAACTGAGCCAGTCAGTCGAGCCGGGCCCCGGGGAGGAAGGAGGTTCGAACGGCTGCGAGGGGAAACCACCGAACCGGCTGTGAGATGCGTGTCCGCGTGAGATGCTGCTTGTTCTCGCGCGTTTGTCAGAGCATCTGTCTGCGTGCGTTTGCGTGTGTGTGTATGTGTGTGCGTATATGTGCGCCGAATGCTACACCCGAATGTTACGGGTTGTGTAGCTTCTTCGACTCGAGAGCCACAGCCTGTTGGCCGCGCTACGTTGCGCTCAAGCTGCTCCTGTTGCAGCAGCAGCTGCTGCTGCTGCTGAAGCTCCACTCACTTGGTGTGCAGGTTCCATCCCGGCTGCGATTTCAGCTGCCACTGCAATGGCTGCGGCAGCCGGGCGAGCGGCCGGCCAGCCGTCAGAAACGTGTTCGCAGTCGGCCGCAACTTCTCGTTCCTCTGTTTCGCTGCCCTCTGCCGAGACCCTGCTGCCTGTGGCTCGTCAGAGCCGACCACCGCAGCTGACGCCGAAGTCGGACGAAGTAGACCGAGAAGCCAAACGAACCGCTGCCTGTCTAACGTTGTCAATGTGTGTCTGGCTGCTGCGTGGCCCCGCTGGCATCAGTGGTGGCGGCGGCGGCGGCGGCGGCGGCCTGGTCCGACCGTCGGCCCCGTAATCGAAGTAGTCGTGCCTGTTGCTTGCGTTGCACGGCCAAGTCCATCGCGGCCGCTGTCCCGCTATCTCTCTCTCTCTCTCTCTTTTCCAGCCAGCCCTGGCCGCTGGTGGTCGTGCCCCGTTGCTTCTTGTTGGCAGAGGGCGAGTGCATCCGCCTCGTTTGTGTTTGTCTGTTCCTATGTGTGTGTGAGTGTGTGTTTGTTTGTATGTGTTTGTGTGTATTTCTGCGTCTGTGTTTCTGGCCCTGTGTGGCCGTGTGTACATGAGAGATCGCTTGCGTCGCGGGCTACGGCGGCAGCAGCAGCAGCGGCGGCGGCCGCCGCCGCCGCCGCCGCCGCAACTCTCGGCCCGGCCGCCTCTCCGACGATCCCTCCCTCCGTCAGCTGCAGCAACTCGATGCGCGCCCGCTGCCGACTCCGTACACGGACTTACTGCCCGTGGCCCCGTCCGTCTGTCTGTGTGTGTGCGCAGCCCGCTGTCAGCGGTCCGCCGATCAGCCGGCCCGTGTTAGCGGAGGAGCCGGAGCTGGTGTGCTGGAGCTGGTGTTGAAGTCGACTTCGAAGCAGCGGCCGCCGCCGCCGCCGCGGCACCGTCAAATTCGTCCATCGGGTGGCCGCCGCTGCCGCCGCCGCTGCCGTGGCCGCTGCCGTGGCCGTCATCTGCCGGTCGACAGCCCCGTTTGTCAGTTCCCGTCAGTGCGTCCCGGTCGTGGTGAGCGGAGGCCGCGAAGCAGTAGTGCCTACCGTTGTGCGTTAGCTGAACGTCCTGTGTAGTAGCTCCTGTGCAATAGTCGTTCGGTCTTAGTGCAGTCTAGTTTAGTATATATATATGGTCTATCTATATATATATACATACATATTTAGTATATATATATATATATTTATATGGTGAATACAGTCACGTCGTTGGTCACGTCGTAATTTCTTGTGTGCAATAATAGTTCATTGGTTGTGCAGTTTACCATCGCTCATTCGATCGGTGAACTTAATCGGTCCTCAAACGCATCCTCTATCCCAGCTAATCTGTCCCGAAGCACCAACTCCCATCATCATTTCATACTGACCACTTGTTCGTGACGTTCTCACCCCAAGCGTTCTTAGTCATCCTCAAAAAGCAGCTCTGTAACCATCTAAGATCGATCGGAAATAGGCCGACCTGAGATCCTAAATCCAAGCTGAGTTTCCCAGTCCGAACTGCTACGTTCTTCAATCTATCGAGCATGCTCACTCGTCCCTTTTCTCATTGTTAGCCTCGCACTTCGAACGACCTCGAAAGTCCTCGAAGACAGGCAGAATCCCACCCTCTTATTCGATACAAAGATCCCCCTTAATCTTCGTGTCAGCCAGTGAGCGAAGTTGTGTCGACCGTTCTCCAACCCACCACCAACAACCACACAGCTCGACAGCGCTATCGACCTGTGGCGCATTGACATGTGTATGCTCGCTAAAGCTACGATCAGCATTATCCAGAACAACGGCAAGAACGACGCCAGTAACACGTAAAAAAGCAACGCCGCACTCTGCAACAGCAGCAGCAGCAGTAGCAGCAGCGACACTGTCGTCATCAGCATTTGTGCAGCAATCCCGAACTGTTTGAACGTTGTTGAACGCTTGCGTGTTTGTGTGTGAACCCCCCTCCCCCCACCTGATCGAGGAGTTTAACCAGCTCGTCCGTGCCCCTCCGTGCCCCATCCGTGCTTTGTCGTGCTGCCCGAGTGACGTCGTGCAATCGAAACTACTCGTAATCGCTGTTGATCAGGTCGCATCATTTGTGGGTCAGTCAATCAATCGGCTTCGCTCTGTGTCCCCTCGCCTTAATCCCTACCACGTTCATCGTTCTGCCAACGGTCGAGGTGTGCAAACCTTCAGTAACCTCCAACATTCGTGGACAACCTCTGCAATATCGGAGTACGAACTGGTGCTCCGAGTTCGTGTTTTCTTCGGTGAACATTTCGAACGATTCAGTCTGTTCAGTACGTCAACGCGCACCTCCTCGCCTCCCTGTGTCCGCTACACCCCGTGTCCTCGTCCATCCCACGGTCCACAGCTCTCCAGGCCTTTGAACTTGTGCTCGGTGTGTGTTTCTCAGGATTTCTACTCAACATTCTGGCCGGAGCCCTACCCGCCACCTGCTGCCTGACGTATATATTTGCTCTATCGACATCTTTTTTTTTTGCTGAGCGTCAATCCGCCACCTGATCCAGCTGTCTGATCGATTTGATCTGATCGATATCTGTCATCACATTGCGTCCGTCATTGGGTCCTCTTGTCTTTCTACTGATTCTTCGGCCCTTCGATAAGTCTTCCTCTTCATTGACATCGTAGTCGCCAACGTGAATCAACAGAGCCCCACCACCCAAGCGACGAAGCGCTCCCTCATCCACAACCACCTCCACAGCAGCATCTAGGAAGAACGACTTCGGTGTTCATGAGTGGCGCTCAGTAGCAACAGCAGCAGAAGCAGGCAGTAGAAGCAATTGTGTGACTCCCGCGCGTTACTGAGGCAGCCGTGCGCGTTTACTCGAACGAACTACCACCTGCTATCTGCCATTATATCATTTTGCTGTTCGAAGCTCACCACCATCACCACCACCAACAACAACAACCAGCAACAAGAATAACAGCAACAACCAGCAGCAGCAGCAGCAGCAGAAACAACTCTGTCGTCGCGTGCGAGTGAGTGTGTGTGTGTGTGTGCGGGCGTGCATGTGGCGTCAGACA
This sequence comes from Stratiolaelaps scimitus, assembly GCA_019614645.1. Lineage (NCBI taxonomy): Eukaryota > Metazoa > Arthropoda > Arachnida > Mesostigmata > Laelapidae > Stratiolaelaps > Stratiolaelaps scimitus. The sequence goes on from JABWDB010000012.1 coordinate 8,136,457, forward strand.
CCCTCGGAGCATCGGCACCCTTCAGAGCGACGGCACTGGCAATCGGATCGGATCGCAGCCGACGGCGAACTTGACGGCTCTCGGTAAGTTGAACAGCGCGTAACAGCGCGTAAAAGACGGGTAGCTTGATGGCGTCAGCCAGCCAGTCAGACCATTGGCCCGACCGAGCGACCGACCGACCGACCGGCAGCGCTTCGCAGGGGGGGATTTCTGCAGGCGCCAATGGCGCGGTGGCGGCATCCGTTAGGTCAATACCCTCGCGGTCTTCAGCAGATCGCTCTTAGCAAATGACACCAGCCGAGTGCGTAGAGCGGCTAAAGAAGCTGTACGCTTCTAGGTAGCCCGGTTTACTTTACATTCTACCTTCTAGTCTTCTCATAATCTCAGCGAACCTCCTCTAGCTCTCTCTCTCTCTCTGTCTCTCAATCGAGAGAGAGAGAGAGAGAGCATCGGGTGTGCTGACAGGCGGGAAGGCAGTAGCGAGTTGAAAACGATTGCGTCAGCGAACACTGATGGTATCCAGAAGAATTGCCGACTTTGCTTGCGACGGTAGGCATCTTCTACCCCGTTGCGCCGCACCGCGCGAACGAACGCCGTCGATGACATGTCGATGTGTCTCTAACCTACTTTATATCTGTGGGTCTTTCATCTGCATCGATGGCAGTCGATCGTCATGGAACATACTTGATTTTTCTTATTTGCACCCACCAAACATATATATACATATATATATATATATATGTACTCTGGTGGTTTTCCAGAGGGACATTCTATTTAGCGCGGCGGGTGCCTTGGACAGTGGCTGCGTGTCCGACTTTGAATAGCTGGAGGAATCAGGTTGGGTCTCGTCACCTGGTGGCATATCGGGAGCTTCAATCTTGTTAAACGTTGTGAAAAACTTCAGCTCAGTTAACAAGCCAAAAACGTTGTATATTGTATAAGGAAATGCTGTTTCTCGCGATATATGACTGGATACATAGTGTATTCTTGTCGGTTGTTGTTAGTGAGGATGCTAGCGTTTGACACAAATTGATCACACAATTTGGGATTAGCACGTCGACTGTGCGGGAGCTACACTCTAATGCAGTCATGTATATCCTCGGCTTGACATTGATATCACCCGTGTACGCAATTTGAAAGTCTCTCCTTTGGCATAAGCTACGCAGGTACCCTCTGGTAGCATTGATAATGATCAGAGCCTAACCCAGTCTGGCTAACGCAGCCGCATTAAACCCTTGTTGCAATTCATAGCGTTGACACTCAATGAACTCACTCCTCGTTCAATGGATCGTTCTCAGCCCGAGTCGACAACCCGTGTTGTGACCATGCAACTCAATGCGCCGGGAACAGATGGTCGCAGCTGGCCCTTCATTGCAAATCGAGCCCGACCGCAGAAAATCCGTCGACGAAATGCAATGCTTCTTCTGGCGTATGTCAGACGTCGGCGGTCTGAAGCCTAGCGGAGTTTGCCAACAGTTGGCGTTTAGTGTGCTTTGCCATCGTCATATGCGATCTTGTCAGTTTGCCAGGGTCCCGAGGGTCGTGAAGCCAATGAGCGGTTCGAGCTCAGTGTTCACAGCCATCCGCCGCTGTTCGCTGCGGCTCTGTTCCGCTGAACGGCAGCAACACTTCTACTTCTGAGCGAATTTCAGCATTTTAGCAGCTCTCAGCTCGACTCACTTCGGCATCGGCGGCGGCGGCGCCGGCGGCGGCTGCTGCTATCCAGAGTCAGTGGTATAGCGCGCCAATCACTCAGTCAGCCGTGTGTAGCAAGCGTTAGCACGGGGCCGAGCGCCAGCGGTGCTGGAGTCACCGTGCCACCAGCGCCGGCAGAGGTTTGTCGAGCGCCGGCCGAGTCGAGGGCCGCTGACCCGGTCAAGAGAAGAGAAAACGAGGAGCCGGCAAGAGAGATAGAGAGAGAGACACACACAGAGAGATACCACCCGAGCAGTCAGCCAGGCAACACCAGCAGCGGTAGTCGCTGCAGCAGCAACAACAAGCGCTTGCTGCTGCTGCTGCTGATGTCGGATTGCCGAACGAGTTTGGTTGGCGCTTTGGTTGCGACTCGGCTATTGCAGCCACTGACAACCGCTGGATTTCCACCCTGCCGCGGCAACATGGATAACAACGAACAACAACAACAACAACAGCAGCAGCAACTCTCTATCGACAGCGGCGCACAGTCGATGAACAGCGGTGGGCCGACGTCATGACCAGCGGAGCCGAAGAGCTTGCCGACGCAACCAGTCAGGGCTGGCAAGCGGAGATAAACAGACCGCCGGTAGTCGGCGCGGCCGGCCGCACGAAATCAGCATCACAGCGACGTGGACAGCGACAACGATGAAGACGCCAGCAACAGCCGCTGCTGCTGCTGTTGGCTTGCACCAGTGCTGGTAGCACGGCTGACAGTGCTGCGGATATCGTTGCTGGCTGTGCGTTGCGTCGACGGCGGTTGGCAGGAGCGCGTTTGCGAGGTCCCTCCGAGTGGCTCGAACGACAACGGCGATGGCGGTGGCGGCAGCGGCGGCGGCGGTGGTGGTGGTGATCGGCACCACCAGAAATGGGCTCCGTTTGGTGCCCGGGGACAGCCAGGTGTAGCCTGCGGCGAGCGATGATGCGGCGGTGGCCGCCGCTATTTGGCAGGCACACGTCCGTTTCGATATGTAGCATGTGGCCGTCGGGACTGAGGCATGCTGCTGCTGCTGTTGTGATTGTGTGCGCTTGCCCGGCGGAAGCGTTCACTGCGAACAGAAAGAGACAGAGAGAGACGGCGAGAGATTAACAACTCAACGAGACAACGAACCCAGTCTCACGAAGGTAGATGACGATACGCAGACGGGCAGGATTCGCGGATCCCGCCGCCGGATCAGCTTTGCTGGTGCTGCTTGTGGCCCGAAGCAGTGGCACCCCCCTCCCAGGGGATCGGGAGGAAGAGGCTTCTCAGTGACGAGGAGACGTCGCAGAGGCGTACGTTGAAGGGCGTACGCGAATGCAAACGCACACGTATTCGCGGTCAGGCGGTGGATGAGCAGACTCTGATAACGACGATGCCGAATGGGGAAAGGTGTCGAAGTTGACCGTGTTCATGCAGAACCTCAGAGGTGAGGGGACAACTGTTCTGTCACTCATATAAGAGAGCTTAAGCATTGTAAAATTGCAGCTCCTTTAATAAAGCAATAAAACCTTTACCTTCAGCTCTGAAGCGGCGGCGGCGGCTGCTGAAGAGAGACCTGGTGAGTGTGCGAGGCCGAGAAGTTAACGATCTTGGTGTTCGCGTTGTCTGTCGAGGTGCCGAGCCGTTGTTGAACATCTTTTCAGTCGCGCGTCCACCTACCTGAGATAAGGCATCCTAGCTACCTGAGAGATAAGGCATGGTACGACGGCGGGCTCGCGAGTAGTTCACTTATGTGCTAGAACCGGCAGGCGTATAATTGATGCACTGAACGACCTGGCCCTGGAAGATTATGGCAGAAATCCATTTTTTGTTATGACCGTGGTCCGTGTGGTTCGACATGCTCGAAGTTGGCTGTCGCTGATCGAGCTACTTTGGGTCGTTGGCAGATGAGCAACTTCTTATCGCTACATGCGTATCGTCCTGCGCGGCACGCGCTGAGAGCGTGCATCTCTGATCGATCATAATTCGAACTGTTTGAACAAGACGAAGAAGTGGTCGTCTGCGTGGGACGATTCGAATGACGCTGGAATGCATTCTACAGTATGCCACCACTGGAATTGATCAGCTAACTACATCGAATATATGCAACCCGTGCAATTCGTCACTCGACAGACTTCAACGTACTTAACGATACGCTCGAACGAGGTGCACTGTGAAGCTTGTCGTTGGTCCGCGACGCCACTGACGAAGCAGATATGATACCCGTTACAAATCTCTACCATCACCTCTCGTGTGCAAGGTTCCCCGACGCGGAGACATGGTTTGCTCCTAAATTTACGAATTAGTCTCAGCAAGACGAGTCTTGCCTTTCCACGAGAGAAATACGAAATAAGAACAACAGCCGTAGCTAGAGAAATCTTCACGTAATAGTCAATTCGGCTGTTGGGTGACGCCGAGGAGTTCTCCCTCCGTGCTTCCATTGCAAAGCGGCATCTTAGATTCGCCTGATTTCTGACCGTATGGTGCAGCTCGCGATGATGAACGCTGACGCGACTTCGTCTGACCCATTTTAAAGCTGTTTTGCGATTTGGGATCGGTATCTGATCTGCCTTGCCACTGATCGAAGCAAAACGAACAGCGGCGGAGGCGGTAAACACGGCAGGTGCAGCCCCAATTCGCCTCTGGTAGAACTTTAGCCGAAGGACGCCGCCGCCCACCCGAAAGAACACAACGTAAGAGAGTCAGCCCCGGCTCAGGCGGGTCATAGCATGAGACAGGCGTTGGCAGTGACACCACCATCGTCGCCACCAATATCAGATCGTAGGTAGACATGTAGGATATATATATATATATATGCTAGATTATTCGTCTGGTTCCAACTACGGCCTCAATGGCGGATGCTACGGTGTCGACCGCCACCTGAACCAGATCAGTCCGTTCGACGCTCTTAAATGGTCCGCGTTACAAATGGCACCGGGCGAGAAGAACACAAAATGAAGAACAACAGGAAGATTGCCACTAGCAGCGTCTCAATGAATAAGCCAACTACCTGTAAGATTGAAGAGAAGAGAAGTTCTTCTTAGAAGACAACAGAATTCAGCAGTCGCACAGCCGAGTCGAGAGAACACGGGGTGGGGAACTTTCTGAAGACTTTACTATTTTTTTAATTTTTCTTAAGAGGATAACGATTTCTTTCAAATGCATGGACATCGCCAGAGGCGTTTGAGAGCCAATCGAAACCGGGTCGATCCAGTGTAAGGTTGACGTCGTAACTGTCTTTCACAGAGCAACCTAACGAGGGATTCATAGAGACAGCTGGAAGTGACTCGCTGACAGGTGAAACAATAGGTGGATCTCTGACGTAGGCTTTGAATAGGTTCCGCATCAGAATTCGCTGAAAAACTCGAGCATATCAAATACATCCTTGGGAAGCTTCTGCCCTCGCTGGGGGGCATCTATTATATATATATTTTTTTTAATTGACTTCGTTTGTCTAATCACACTCTCATACTGAGTATGTATGTGCCACTTCACGGGGCTCGAACCTGGGTCCTCCCGGGCGCTTTTTACAACAAGAGACTTGACCGCCCAAGACACCGTACTATAAAATGTATATATATATATATATATTAGCCAATTGTAATATGACTATTGTTCGCGCGCTAAGTGCCAAACCGCTGCTGCTCACTGCTCAATCAAATAGTAATAGTGCCTTTGTGGGTCGCATCTACTTTATCATCATAACATATTGTTGGAAGAAACATTTTAGAGATAAAGATCAGTGACCACTCTCTTATGGATGGCCCTTGTTGGCCTTTACTGTCTCCGCCAACATCAATTAACGCTTGGCTTTGACACAACATTAATAATAAGTGCGAATTCGTCCGATTGTCCGCGTTCTAATCGTTCTCCGCTGTTTGAGGTAGGCAGCCTTCATCGTTGTAGGCCCTTACAGGTTGCACGCTTTGAAAATGATGATCGCATACGAGCTGTCTGGGGACGCTCTTCGGCCTATGCCAACGACCAGCTTACCAGATAGAAGGTAGAGCGGAAATGCATGTTGGTGTCTGCGCTCGCTGCCAGCAGCAGTAACTGACTCGCCGTGTACTGCCCCGCTCTTAGGCGGGTGCCTCGTATCTTCTTAAGATCCTACATATCTTCCAGATAGAGCCCCTCGATGTCTCGGTCATCCTCCCGCGGCGTCGCGAAGCTATCTCGACCGAGTGGCGTTACCGCCGACGACATGTCCCTGCTCGAAGTGCGCCCTCAACCAGCTGTCCTCAGACCGGAAGACCCGCCAGCCTGCGTCTGAGGACCCCGGCGAGAAATGGACAGTCGCCCGTTGTTACTACTGCTGCTGCCGCCGCCGCTGTTGTTGCTCACCAGTGAAATCTGCACCGAGAATACAAGCACGAGGCTGATACCAATGGTGTACCTTGATGCGCACGCTTCCTGGGTCGGACGTACGACGAAATCGAGATAGTATTTGCAAACACAGATATCCACAGAGCTTGTCAGCGGGTGAATGATTAGGTGGGCGGCAGATGGCTGTATTCATTATAGCCATTTGAGACAGTCCCTTCATAGAGAAACTCTATCCGATGTCCTATTATCGTGGTTCCTGAACTCTATAACGGGATGGTCGCTAGTCACGTATCCACTATTCGATAGGTTTACATGAGAACGACTCCGTAGGCAGAATGCAGCCATCTGCGAGGCCTTACGGCGACGTGTAGCAGTGGCCGTTCGCTTCGTGAACCACTCTTCGTATTGTATTGCGAGCACAATCAGAGCCCTATCCGTTTTTCGAGGGCTTTGGCCGGCAGACAGTTGGACCGAGCCGGCCAACGCACTGCCTAGCAGGAAATTCGTTGCAAGGTTATTTCGATTTGATTTATACGCATATATATGTTTCGTATTAAATCTACGATGCGATCCACGAGCGGTCGGCGTCGGTAGCAGAGCCAATGGGCTACGTCGCGTAGATGAGTGATTTTGCAGGAAAAGTTGTTGTGACAGCACCGTCCATTTGCCTTACTAATGTCAAATACTGAAGTAGACGGCGCCTTCTCGCTTTCTCTTTGTCTCTCTGTGAGTGATTCGCCTTGGATTTGTCGAAGCAATGGATAGAGTTTGGTTGGTAAGCCAATTTCGGCCCAATCCGGTTTACTCAATTTTCGAGTCTTGACCTTAGCTGTTTTGAAATTTCGTCAAGATTCCGTTTGTACTAATTAGTCATGAATACACACACACACATCGACCACCACTAATGAACTGAGGGAGGGTTTTTGCTACAGAGCTGCTCTGGGTACGTCTCCTGTCGTTCTGTGCAAGCTGGCCCTCGGAGGCAGCCGCGAGACGCCGCGTCGGCCCCTCTCAGGTCCCTCCGAAGTTTCTCTTCATGTTTCGGATGAAGAGCAAGCGACTTCTGCGGGTCGCAGCGTCTTCTCACAGTTGAACTGCTGTTGCTCCCCTGCACTACATACTATACAATGCATGCGTTCGGCTGGACGAGCACCGCGCGAATACCCGCAGCGCTGTCGTATACGGAGGGGTGCGCTGTGCGTAATTACTGTGGGCTAACTGCTGGCGGCAGTGCTGGATCGGCATGGCAGACCGAGAGGCTGTCGTCACGGCAGAATTTCTCGATGATGTTTGGATTCGGTGACGACGATGTTTCACCATACACTTTTGTCTTCTGAGATGTTCATGTGAAATAGATGAATTTCAGAAAAAGCATAAGTATGCTTCCTTGCGGCTTGACGAGCAGGATGACTCGTTTTTGTGTCCGCAGCTATCAACGATTAAGCGGCTTCATTCGACTCTTGTGGGAAAGTTGTCGCTAATTAGTCGTTCTTCAGCGTCCCCTTCGTCATCGCCGTAATGACTATGACAGCAATTAGACTGTGGGATCGTGGTCAGCGTCACGCGTCTGACATGGTTTCAACCGAAATCTGTTGCAAGATTCGACATGCTCACAGTCGAGGGATATGCAGCGCAGCAGGCTGCACGGCTGGCGGAGCGGAGAATCGACCTTGATTCGATCGATGTGTCAGTCGAAACTCAGCGTTGCTGCCGAACACTTCGTTCCTCTGGTAAGGAGGCTTCCGATTGTCGCATCTTCTTGCTTCGGCATCTTCGATTTCGGCTACGATTCGGGTCGATTCAGGGCGGACCGACCTACTGGACCTGCTCACCAACCAGCAGCCGTCGTCGCTCGCTCGTCGCCACCACCGCTGCTGACGGTCGGAGGCGCGGCTAGTCATTGACCCTAACGGTGCTCCGCTGACAGACAGAAGTGCATCCTTTCGCTCCACTTCGCGTTGAATGCGTTTTCTTCAGACGGCTGCCGCCACAGCGGCAGCCAGCGAGAGCAGCAGCATCAGAAGACTTCTGATGCCAGCGGACGGACACTGCCGAAGGGAGGTGGTCAACAGTGGTCCACCGATAACTAGCATGGCTATCGGGCGGAAACGTGGCTGCCGTTTTGTTCCCGGGGCGAGCAGAGGTGGCGAGAAGCAACCCGAAGCGAGGACCACCACCCTCATCGTTCTCCATCGAGATAGTCATCAGTGATCGGTTTGTCCACTGCGGTACTTGAGGCAAGCGATTCAGCGACACGAGCCCCTGCGCTCAGCATCAATATTTCAACGACGAACGACCGAGCACAATTTGACGCCAACCGCGATTTCAACTGCCATCTCGTTTCGTCCAACCGCGACGATGCCTACCTTCCACAATGGCGGCGACGGGTGGCCATTTGCAATTGCTCTGACAGGAGACAGCAGAGAAGTCGGGAATTAGGCATTGGAAAATCCATCGATTTATTCGTTGGTCTGACCTAACCTAACCCTCTGTAACCCTCGTGTCCGTTCGTGGCTTGTTCCGTTGTCGAATTGTTCGGGGGGGGGGGGTGGGCAAAACTGGTCCGGATAGTTTCTCCGGGGGTGACCGTCGTTGACTAACACCCCAACACATATACACACACACAATGAGTGAGCGGCGATATCTCATTGACGCAGGCGTCTTCCTATGATAGGTCCAATTGATTGGCTGGCCGTATCGACGACGGCTCTTCGTGGTCACCACGGTGTGTGACACTTTCTCGGACTGCTCATCGGCGGACTGCACCGAGGCCGCCGAGGAAGTCCCTGCAGCCAGGTCTCACTCTTCGTGTGTTCTTCGCTCTGCTCGGCTCGTTCTTCGAAATACAGCAGCAGACTGTGGCGTTCGACGGGGATGAGTCGACGATTCGATGGTCGGTGTTCTCGTCGAACGACGCGGTCGATGCTGCCGCTGGTCCGCTACGGGATCGCTGACGGAATTAACTCAGGTGTTCAACACGTCTGCGGACGCTAACGTCAACGCTCGACGTCGGCCCACAGTCGGTTCCGTTTTGCCGAGGCGTGAGAGGCATGACGATGCGATTGCTAATCCGCAAGCGTCAACGATACGCCTTGGCCTCGTCTGTGGCCGGGGATGCCACCAGCTGAGCTAAATCGCGAGCGTCGTCGGTTGCTGCTGCTGCTGCTGCTACTGGCGTAGTTTCTGCCTATGGATAATCGGTGGCATGGCAACGCCGCTGGCCGTCTATACATACAGGGTGATTGTAAAGGTGCGATTCACTATGCTGATTCATGATGCTGCACGAGCAAGGTGGCCAGGTGCCATATAAAGCGAAATCCTCTATCGTTGACTAGAGTCAATTAAGCCTGCATTGCTCGTCCTAATGTTCCAGGCAGAATAGTTAACGCATCGAAATAACGCAACAGCAACAACAACAACGACGACAAAGGTGTTCTCAAAACGTCTCTCTCGGTCAAGCAAACAACAACAATATACAAAATACAGGCAGTATGTACACAGCGCCTGTTTGTACCATTGTCTGCATCGCAGCGTCACAGCAGCGGATTTTTTTGCGAATCTTTTTTGAATTTTATGAAATCCCCGTATAATCGGTAAACTTGTCCATGCTATGCTATATCCAGCCGCCGCCACCGCCGTCGGTTGTGCTGCCGCTGGACCCGCGGAGCTGGACCAGCGCAGCGTTTGCGGGTCATTTCGTTGGCCGTCTCGAGAAGCGAGCGGGTAGCCAGCGTGCCGATGTCCGAGGGAACGCCGTGACCCTGATTCGGGCCCGGCATCGAGCCGGCGTAGAGCCAACGACGGATTCGTCGTCGGGTTTGCGGTGGACCCGGGAGCCGCCAATGCTCCCCGGTTCTGCGCTGCAGCCTTCGCTCGAGCGCCGGACCGGCCGAGCGAGCAGCGAGATCCGACCAACCAGTCGATCCACGAGTCTAGCCCCATGTCTCCTGCGAACATCGCGCGCGATACATCGAAACGCCGGCGCAAGCCCCGTCCCATCGAGTCGGCGCTGGCCACCGGGCGGCGGCGGCTGCTGCTGTCGCCTGCTGCTGGTGCTGCTGCTGCCGTTTGACGATGGCTCGACGTCGCTCGACGATTTTGTTACATTCTCGTTGTTCCGCAGCAGAAGCGGGACGGCTTCTGTGTTGTTCGCCTGGCTCTCCTCATTAGTCTCGTCCCTTCTTCGCCGTGTCGCGTCTCAACATACATCCACCTTTGTCTGTCTGCACTGACGTCAACAATAACAACAACAACAACAAAAAGAGCAACAACAGCAACAACAACGGCCACCAGCTTGGCCTGCTTGGTCGATTCCGAGCTGACGACGCGCGAGAGCCGAGAGGTGGTGAGAGTGGCAAGCGTTGCAAGCGCATTGCCACGCTAGAAACAGAACATTGCGTTGGGTCGATAACAGCCGGCAGTGGCAACAGCTTACGACTATGGGAGCTGGCCTATGGCTGGCTTGATTCGGACTCCCTACGTCGTCGTGGGCTCTGCCGCCGCCGGCTGAAATCGTCATCGTTGCTGTTCGAGCGTAGGCGGTGCGGCTTCGGGTGGTGCTTCTTCGGACGGTGTGAACGAGCGAACACATAGACGCTTTTGATATTGCTTATACTGGTTGCGGCAAATGGCGGCAGATGAAGTGCCCGGCGGGATGGGTCTGCTCAAGCAAGCGCAGCGAACAGACCGAATACGGCAGAGGCGGCGGCGACAGCAGTAGCTCAAGCCGATCAGCGGAGCAAACGAGCACCGGCGGCTGGAAGGGAGAACACTTCAGTTACTACTAGTGTTTCCATCCATCCCATAGCTATGTGCCCCATTTGCTGCTGGGCTTGGCTGCGGTTGGCCATGCCGCAGCTCGCGTACGCTACGATGCACCCAAGAGAGGTCGAGAAAACCGTTCGAAGAGTTCAGTGGAAACAGGGGTCATCCCCGCGGGTTGCGAGGTTCGCATGCTCTCCACGCAGCGTTGGCAACTCTTGCTTGGGCGTACTCGCTGCTTGCGGTGCTGCCGAGTTCCATTTCGTTTGCGATGCCGCAGCGCATATACATACATAAGTGGCAGCAGCGATGATCCTGGTCGCTCGCAGCACTACTGGCTCCGGGAATGCAAACGCCACGTAGATCTTGGTACGGATGCCACGCACCAGGACGAGGCTGCTGGCGTCGCAGCGTTGCGGACGCCCGAGCGGCCGGGCTGACTGAGCTTGTTCACGAGTGTACGTGTCCACGGGTGTATGATCGCAGCGTTGCCATAGCAGCTGTACGCGCGAGAGAGTGACTCGGCCGATGATCGACACTACGTCGCGGGGTAGCGTGACGCCATTCGCACTATGGTCCGCCATGCGATCGCTCCAACTGCTGCCATTTGGCTGCTTCTGTCGTCGCCGTGGTCGCCGCAAAAGGCCCTGTTTGATGACGCGACACTGCAGTCCAGCGATAGGCTAGAGACGCCGATGCGCTGACGACGACGACGACGACGTGCACTTGAAGCGAGCCGTCGCTTCGCCCGGCTTCGTGGCCGGGCCGGGCCGGTCCGCGCCCGTGACGCTGATAACGATGCTGCAGAGTGGCAGAGAAGAAAGAAGAAGAGCTGACGAGCGGATCGGAGTCGACGAGTCGAGTTCAATTGCAGCGCGCCACCATTGCAGGGCAGACGCTCGGCACGAAGTCGCTGACGCGCGGGGTAGTCGCCGGCTACCGCGGCCGACGTTGACGTTCGGAACAGAAGTTGGACGAATGGAGACGAGGGGAGACTGAACGACTACCAGACGTTGAGGCTGGCGAAGCGGCCTGACCGGCCTGACAAAGGCCAGATATTGTAGATAGGAAGGTGAACGGGCAGACCACGCGAGCAATGCAACCCAAGCAAACTGTGGCAAGCGACATCTCGGGGGGGCGGGGAAGGGGGCTGCAGAAAAAACCCCGCTTGCTGCTTCTGCTGTTGATGATGATTATGATGATGTGATGTTGCCGCTGCCGCTGCAGAAGTTCAAGCCGCGGAAGCTGGCGCAGGAGAAGCCAAAGTGGCACAACAGTGCGACGGCAGAGTCGTCGGCTGATTCGCTGTTCCTTTTTCATCTGTAGCTAACGCCGATGGCGATGCCACTCAGCTCTTGGCGGTGGACGCGCGCCGTCACTGAATGGTGGTAGAGTTGTGGCGGCGTTCGTTGCTAGACGCGGCCGGGCCCTGCCGGGGTCTGCTCGCCCATACGTAGACGCGCTCACACACACGCACACACAACTTGAAGTAAGCACAAGAAGTGTGCTTGTGTGTGACTCTACACGCGTGGTGCTCCAGTGCAACGAGCGCAAAGCTAGCGAGCCAAAGAACAGGAAGAGGACTAAGAAGCAAACACAGATAGAAAGAGAAAGAAAGCGAGAGAGAGAGAGAGATGCGAACGAACGCCGGGCTGTTTCTGCAGCAAAGTATGACCATCTGAAATGGGTCTAGCGGACCCATCGCCGCCTCTCAGCTTCGTTGTCGGCTGTTCGACGTCGACGTCGGCCGACGCGCTGGTGGCGGCAGCGGCGTCGGCTGCGTAAACTGGGTTGAATGCTGAGGGGACGTTGAACCGAAGAAGCCGGAGCTTGAACAGCGGGTACGGACACATCAGAGCATCCCAACGTCGGGCTCACTCGATGTCTATGTCACAAAGTGTTGCTTGCGTGCGCTGCACTCTGCCGCCAGTCGATTGCTGGTGGCGCATGATGAGATGGAGCACCGGTGTCCGGTGCCAAGACGAGCACGGTCAGGCAATGCGGATTTTCGCGAGAGTTTGCTTCTTCGACGGCGCTACTACTGACCACCGCCGCCGTCGTTGCCACAGTCACCATCATCACCACCACTGAGGATGTTATAGTAGCTGATGGCAAGGCGTCTGTGAGCCGAAGCTGCAGTCCAAGTCATCTGGAAAGAGTACGCCACGTCTGCTTGGACACAGGCGTCATCTTTGGCAAAATGTGCGATCTGCCACGCAGGCCGATTGGAGAGAATTCTGTATGAAATGATATGGTGAACGTATGATATGTCATTATGTATATATATATATATATATATATATATACATACATATATATGTGAGTAAGCATGGACAGGCAAATACCTGCTTTTAGGGAGATATACAGATGGGCCAAGCAGCAAAAGTCGAGTTAAAGCAAATATGAATGATGTCGAACTGATCTCCTCATATTGGCCTGAATAAATATACAGTCTTGCTATCACATCGCTCCACGCTGGGCGTTGTATCATACGAGAGGTACACTGAACATGTGGCTCTCAAAAGAAAAATTTCCTTCTGAGAAGAAAGAGGAAATGAAGAAGAGGAAGAATAAAGACGCAGCAACAAAGGAGGATTTCGGGTCCGGACGAGGTTTGCAAACTTCGGGCGAGTCTGGACGAGGTTTACCGTCATGGAGAAATCGTCCAGGTTTGGCTTCGATCAAAGTGGTCCGTATCGGCGCCTGACTGACTGAATACCCGAGGTGCCCACCGCTCGAACCGTTTCAATCAAGGCCGCTTTCCGAAAGTGACGCCGTGTGAAAGTAAACAGCTCTACAACTGTATCAGCTTCGGGGTGGAGCACTAAGCGTAGCCCAAGACACAAGAATTACGCCAACACAATATACGAATTGAGTATGTGCGTGCGCACGTGTGATGTGTTCGTGCGCACGTGTGGTGTGTATTTACACGTATATGTGAATGCTACAAATCTATAATGATACATGAAAAAGTTGTAACAATGTAAAATTGATCTGCCCCGCTGATCGTGCTAATTATACCGGCACAAACGACGCGATTCTCACTCGTATCTGATACCCCTTGGCTAGTCTGCTGGCAAAGGCTAATAAGGTTAACAGCGGAGGCCTGTCAGATAGGGGAACAGCTGAGGGTCAGCTCGAAAAGCAGTTAAAGGCTAATACTCTAGCTGTGCAGTCGTAAGGAGGAAAATCGATTATAGTTGCACAATGCGCAGCACTACAGTGACTCTTTGATACACTGGGTGTGATGAACAGATGAGCACAGGTTCGTCAGATTATGAATAGATAAAAGGCGGAGAACATGCATTATCTATGATAGAACATGTTTATGCCTCTCACACATATAAATGTAAATATTGCCACCAAAAATTAATATGTATTATCGTTGTATTAACAATTAATACAACAGATTAACTATACCGCGCTCTAGAGGTCGGAACGGTGGGGTAGGGTTCTCACAGTAGACATACAGACTTCATCTCGATTCGTGTCCTCCCGCAAGTCAGTACACATCTCTCGACAGCAGGGACATGCTGTGGACCCCAATGAATTGTCTTCAATTATCCTCGACCGACCCGTCTCTCTGTGCTGTTCCCATCGTCGCAAGGAGTCTGAGTGTCCTTCCTTTGATTATTCAAGGGTAGGGCCGCGTCATCGCACTAGGGAACCGAAGACACAATGTACTCATACTACAGTGTATTAGAAAAATGTGTATATATATATATATATATATATACTGGAAAGCGATTGCAAGTATCAACGCGAGTTGAGTAGTCTGGCCTATAAAACATTGCAGGTTAGACAAATCGGTCCGACGGTGTCGGTGAAAGTTGGCGATTAAGCCTATGGGATCGGCAGTCCCACACGATCTGCTGTATACATATATATATATATATATATATGCACGCGTGTGAGTAATTAAATAGACAAAAGCTGACCATGTTAAAAAGAGGACATTGACTCGGATCGTCGACAGGCGTGGCCCGTCCAATCGAGTTCCGGATCCCCTTCTCGTCACAGAGCTCTCGTCTTCGATGGCTGACCACCGGGCAATGCCCGGCCAACACATGATAACAGCCGTTTACTGCATAGAATTTGTCAAGAAAATGTCGACAACAGCAGAAGTGCATCCGACTTCATAATCCTCCGGAGTGTGGTTTTCGTTACAACGGTATCAGGCCATCAGAAATGATCCAACCTGCTGGTTCCGCTCGCGTGGTCATACGTCTGCAGGGATGACGTGTTCATGTCATATGAATGTGTCCAGACCATGAAGGTCTGTAAAGGATTTGAAATGATCCCCTGAGCGGCTGGACACGAGGGTTTCGAAGACGCGAGCAGAAATGCAGAACACAGCTTTGAGTTCATAGCACCGCAACGAATATGGGCACAATTCAGATCTTCGTTCGGTATCATGGGCACACGCTGATTGGGCAGATCATTTGAGAAATCGATATCGGCGCTCATGTTATCTAATGTATATATATATATATATATATACTGAGGAAACTTGGGAATACAGAGCAAATTCTGCTTGGCATTGACCTTTAAGAGATTATACGAGTCATATTTCCTGTTACTTGCTTCATAGAATGAGTATCGCTGCTGAACGACGCACGCCGGATTCACGAATAAGAGGTGCCGGGTTCGATACCCAGCGGGGACGATGCCAACCCACTGAAATTTCCATAGGAAAACACGCCAGCAACCTCTCTCTCGATCGTTTGATCGAGACCTGTTGCACGAAGTGCCGATTTCAGATTCGTGTTGCGATATCATTTTTAGCTTGGCGTGAGCCGAAATATCGGACTCAAAGAGGGAATTCGCTTCGTCACTGGTAACCACCCCGATTTCAATACCATATTGGATAGCCCGTAGAAAATCAAAACCGTAATCTCGGGATAACTTTTTGACCAACAAATCTGCTCATACGGGTCGCATCTGCCTGACACCGTCGGTGATATCCACTATCCAGAGAAGAGTGTGATCGACCACTACTAGGGAGTATGCTCTTAACTTAACCTGCTCTCGTTGTCAGTGATTTTTCGACTAATTCGCCTCTTAGATATCAGCTCCCCGCTCAGTTCTTCACTTCACTCTGACCAGGACAAATATCGGTACACTTCCCAACTCGTGCGAACTAGCGTATCCGAAGCAAGTGCCCACCGTGCCGTGTGTCCACGGACCCATCGAGGGGTGGGTATCGGTGCTGAGCATTGGGTGTGTATTGCTTGTCCTCGCCGAGGAAACACAAGCAGCTTTTTTCACATATAGGCGAGCTAAACAAGCCGTCGCATGCACCACCATCTCATGGCCATTATCAAATAATAGATCCACAGTATCGTCATGCTTCCATCATTTAAGCTATATATTCTCAAAGGACATTTTCGACGCGTGCTTGGAGATTGCTGTCTCCGGCCACTGAACCTCCCGTCCGATCTCGCTACCAGCACCGTCCAGCCGCCCATAGGGGTAACGCTTGAGCGATTGAACCATTTTGCCAACAAACGCTTAGCTTCGCCCAAGTGTTCACGCTGCGTTCCGCCGAGTGTGGCGCGGGATCGTGGCGTCGGCTCATGCGACCATTTCGTCCATGCCCTAAACGTGTTCTGAGAGCGCAGGCGTCAGGCGATCGAGTTCCACATTCGCCTTAGTCGTCACTCTGCTAGAAAAAGCGAAGGACGCGGCGGCCGAATGAGCCGCCAGCGAGAACATACGTAGGCAAGCCCTATATCGTCGGTGGGAGTTCTCGATATGTACTAATAGTCCTACAAAGGGTGGTCTCTTCTCGTCGGCATCGTGTCAGCATCATGCCAATCTCTATGCGTGACGCAGCCGCCGACGACGATCATTTGCCGTCATCGTTAGCCGGTCGTCCGCCCGTTAATCTTCGCCCGATGAACGCGAAGCCAGTTACCTCGAGCGAGGAACAAATCTACTGCTTAGAGGAGAAAAGATGGCAGAGACAGCCATCAGCACCGCCACCGCAGGCGAAGGAGCGGGCAGACCCGGTCAGGCAAACATTAGACACAACTAAACGCTCATTCAGAGACATATTCACACACACACACACGCACGCACGCGGCACACACTGATACAACACTCACACGCTTAAAGACGCGCTGCACAGACAGGCTCTCTCGCACACGACACAGACACCGGGAGACGGCTGAGCCAGGTAAATGGACCTGGCAATACCGCTCCTATAGTTGATGCATAAAGCTACGAGTTGAAGTGCTCAGGCTGCTGCTGCTGCTACTCCTGTCAGCAGATCAGCAGCGAGGCCGGCCCTCGGCAACCTACCCATAAGCTTGCCCTACCCGTGTCGAAGTAAACCAACGCCGGCATCATCCACCTGACTAGACATTAAGAGGCTACCATGAACGGAGAAAGGTGCACGAGTGCGCCGTCGATAGGGGTGGAAATCTGCCGCGCGCGGCTGCTGTGAGTCGACAGAGCGAGTCACTGACTGACTGACTGGCCCTTGCAGAACTGGTCAGTTCCATGCTCGCTCACCGGCTCGCTCCTGCCCATAGGAACAACAGGACGCACGGGAACAAAATCGTCTCCAAGGGAAAATCGTCTCCTGGCTATTCCTTCGCCATCATGATTATCTCGCGCGTGGTTCGCGGCGGCGCGATGTATCGCATCTGTCATTCGCTATCCGTCTCAGGGAGGCTTTCGGCGACGGGGGTTTCCTCGATTGAAATCGGCCATCGCGGGTGCAACCGCCGACTCCGGCTTGTCGCGATCTGCTTGTTCGTCTTTCACCGCCGGCCGAAACAAAGGCAAACCCGTCCAGGCAGGCAGAGATCGCGAGAAAGAAATAAAGAGAGAGAGAAAGAGAGAAACAAATAGACACCGCGACATATTGGCCGTGTTGTGATTATCCGGACACGAGGAAGGTAGTCGATCGAGGCAGGCCACTGACGCTGTCGGTGCCCAGGACGAGACTGCGTTTGTCGTCGAGTGGGCATGCACCCCGGTTCCTTTCGCCGCGTCCGTCGCCGCCGCTTGATATTAAGCCGTTACATAAAAAGAGGCGTCGGCATATACTATAGCCGTATTAGGATGAACTATATATATATATATATATGTGTGTCTTTCCGCAGTCGCTCTCCGGCGGAGAGAAGATGCTACCGAGACGATGCGGTCGACGAGAGCAATCTCGAGCGCAATCGTACTCGGAGTGGTCCGGCTGAACGCGCGCAGCCTTGCGCCTAAGCACATCGGGAGACATCAAGACTGAGTGGGTGTTGATGCCGAGACGCAACCGGGCGGTAAGAACGAGGTTGAATGCAAAATGCGACCGCCGGGTTCAGATGTGAGATCTGATCAGTCG
Organism: Stratiolaelaps scimitus; assembly: GCA_019614645.1. NCBI lineage: Eukaryota > Metazoa > Arthropoda > Arachnida > Mesostigmata > Laelapidae > Stratiolaelaps > Stratiolaelaps scimitus. Next base: position 8,154,540 of record JABWDB010000012.1, read on the forward strand.
AGGGACGCACGAACCCGATGGACACAAGCTGAGAGACAGAAGGAGACGGCGAGATTCAACCGTCTGAGTTAGCTAAAATGATAAACCAGCCGCCTCCGATATCTTGTTGCACTCTGCTGATTCTCCGATCCCAGGTAGCTGTAGCATTAATAGTAATAGTAGCCGTTGTATTCAGCAGCATCGGTGCTGTTCGCGGTGCATTCATGTCAGGCTGGCTCGCAATCGAAGGAGACGGATGCGGGTGTTCACATGGTTTCGATCCCCCGATACCGGTGGACATTTCCATGGAAGAAAGCGAGTCCGTCTTGTGAAGCTATGCGGAAGCGGTTCCGTACTGAACTGAGTGAAATGTGTAAGGCCGAGGGTCAGGCCTCCAAATAGTTTCGTTTAGTAACGAATACTATATATATATATATATATATATATAGGGTTTCGTGCTGGGAACCGCATGTCAACGGAGAGAGACGACGGTGCTCGCGCCACCGGTAACTCTCCACCTACTGAGCTACTAACGCCGGCTGTACGTGACGCTAAAATATCGTATAATTAATTGTGGTAAGAAGAATGATTTAATTAACTTCATTTTCCTCCTGTTGTTCCTCTGTTGCTGTTGCTGCTATTTGCTTTTCGTTATCTTACAGGTATCCGCTAATTCACTACTGAGCGCGCACGTTCGATAGAGTTCCAGCTAGCCATCTACTGCTGCCGCGACGAATGTTGCTATTCCTGTATAAGCAGTAACCGACCTGTGCCAGCGTCCTTCTCGCCTATCTGTGTGAACATTGCTCGCTGTTCCCCTCTCTCTCTCGCTCTCTCACACTATCTCTCGGTAGAACGACATCGTCTGGCTCAGCGGCCACTGTAACGATCACCGTAGACGACCACCCAGCGATAGCCCAGCCACGAGCGGAAAGCCGCAAATCAGAACCTCTGCCGACCTGATCGCTCATCGGGTGATTACTCGTCAGGCGAGAGCGGGCGTACCACAAGGTGCCCATAGAAATATCGCAAGAACGAACAAGATACGAAGCACCAATAAAAAACAACCCATCTGTAACTATCCATTCAGTGAACGCACAGAAGAAATCATCACTCATTACGATTAATTAACTAGTTCGTTAGTTCGTTAATTAATCAAACAATCAATCAATCAATCAATCACTTCATTGATCACACCATAAATGCGAAGGGTGTCATTTTGAGAGTGGAAGGCCCCCAAATTGATTCGATTACATCGTACGTCTATTTACGAACCCTAACAAAGAGGAAGCACGCGCGGCCGGCGTGAGGGTCAGTGTTGAAGTCGCTGAGGACACACCAAAAGGAATTGAAGAAACGAAGACTCTCGTCGGAGGATCATCACCGCCGCCGCCGCTGTCCTCATCAGCATTCATCAGTCGCTGCTGACGTGTGAGCTGACAAAAACGCCAGGAGGATGAGGTCGCCACAACAGACACCGATTACGCAGGAGGCGATCGGGTAAGTTGATAACATGCGCAGTGCAATAGTTACTAGAGAGCTTGATCGGACTCGAGCTGTGAACTAATTGAGTGAATTACTAATTCTGTATGCCGCATAGCAATCATCGTTGCGTTGAATTTCGTCGACATTTACACCACCCAGCTCGGTGGATACGATTGGTCCCAACCGTTGCAAGTGTGATTTCATCGCACACACACACACACACACATATATATATATATATAGATATATATATATATATATATATATATATATATATATATATATATATATATATATATATATATATATATATATATATGTATATATATATATATATATACGCTCTACTTCGTTAGTTTTGTGTTAAATCTTCTATTCTTACGATTCAATTTCTATGACACAGTGACAGAATGATCTTTCTTGTTGGCTCTTACCCTCTGCAGGCCTCTGTCGTGGCCGGCGGATACAGATATCTATTATAGATCTTAGATAAGATCCAAGCAACGCTGTCAGGCCTGGTATCTAGCGCACTGACTAGGCTCAAACGAGGCTCAACGAAAGGGAGCTTGTCCTAGTCACCGCTTCAACAGTGATGATCTTGTTCACATTTAGGTACACGCGACATTTGTCGACGTTATCTATAGCACCAAAGATTTTATTCGTCCACGTATCCATCTATCTGTGTGGTTAAGGCAAGCGATCACAAGCTAGCCTGCAGCGAAGGACGAACCATTTTTCGACCATTTTTAGGACCGAGCACTCGAATCGAAAATTTAGATGGGTATTTTTCGTGGTGTCGGAACGAGGCATAGGGGTTCCGGCCAGGAGGTCTGAACGCCCGCCGAAGTATGCCCAGCCGAAGGTTCGGTGGTGCGCAAGCACTTCGTCGATACAGACTATTATCTACAACGCTATTTATTGGAGCGCGAGAGCTGTTGAGCTAGCCTGCGAGCTCTGATAGCGTTCGTCGTCAGCTGGAGTTATACAATGCTATATGCATGCGTGAGTCCACCTGCTAGTTCATACCGTGCAGGCATACACCTGTAAACCCCATAAGAGTTACATTGGACACGTTGTTGATGAGACCCCCGTGGCAGTCCGTCAAAACGATCGATGCTGTGCGGCTGTAGTCATTCGCCGAAGGCCAGCCACCATCAGACAATTGACGTGAAATAAATCCCAACTCGCCTGTCCACAAACCACATAATAAACATATATAAGAATAAACACAAAAACCAAGTGAACTATACTTAGCGCACAGGCGAAGAACACACGAGGACAAGTCTAGAATAACGTCGTTGTTAATGTGCTTATATATCGAGTGGGGCGGAAGGCATCTCTGGTCGACGGTGGATAAAATTTTATTAGTAAATTTTTTATGACATTATAACCTAGTGGATTTTGCTCTCCTCGCTTGATCACCTCGATCCACGTGGAGTCCACTGACTGCTAGGAGAAACTGAGAACGGCGGACACCCAACTATTAACGAATGTGTCAGCACCATTGTTACCCATCGCATTGCATAGAAATGATCCGCGGCATCACTACAGATAGACCTATATATATATATATATATATATATATATATATATATGCCGTGGCACGCATCAGACACGTGCAGCCGGGACATGGCATCGGTGGACGGAGGTGGCGGTGTGGGGTCCCGATGAGATCCCGTCACGAGCCTCTCACTAGTGAAGTCGCGAGCTGCTACAGCTGCTGTCGTCGACCGACCGATCGCTTCTGTAATAGCTTCTAGAAGGGCCCGGAGAAACGACAACTCGGCCGGCCCTCCCGGTGGCACGGCGAATCGACATCGCGCTGGCTCGACCGGCACAGCGAAATCGCCTTCTGCAGCCAGGCCCCGCAGCCGACCGGAGAGACGCCGCTGAAATTGTCGGTAGAACAGCTCCTTGACAACAATGCCGGCTGATCCACACGATGATCGGTGGCGGCGGCGACGGCAAATGGGGTATATTGCTCGTTTTCCTGAAGATCACCTCTCGCCGGGAAGATCTCTCCGAGTCTTCTTCGCCTCTCTGCCCGGTCCCCATATGCGGTGGTGATGAGTGTGCGCTATCGTTCTGCAGCAGCTGCAAACGAATTGTCAATGATCTATCAGCTATGCTTCTCTATTCGGCTGGCTTGCTATTGTACCGCACGCTTGGCGCGCATGCGTGGATGTTCGAGCATGTTTGTGTGGTGTCGTAACCATGTTATGTTAACCTGTTTCATTTTGATTTTCAACTATGACAAAAAAAGGATCAGGTATATTCGACAAACACGAAACGGAAACATTAAAGAGAAGCCCAGTGTCCGTGTATTCCTGCTGTTCGAAACGAGCTGAGCATACGCACTCGAGTCATGTGGACAACGGCGTACATATTCATCAGGAATAATACGTCCAGAATCAATTGCGCCTGCTCAGGCGGAATTTCCTCGTCCCACATAGGCGCTAGCTGGGAGAATCAGTACGAGTCGACGGCGTAAATCTACTCTAAACCTAAATTTCCCCATGGGTAATAACGATACGTTGGTAAACCGGTGGCAGTCGACAGCAACAACGAAGCATCGACGATGAGACCTCGAAAGGCAACCGAGTCCAATGAATCTCGAGCGACCCCTATTCAAGTGAATATCACACGCTTATCAACGTTGCCCCCAAACGTGTCCGGAGTTCTGCTTTGATAACGAGCCTCGAGACTACACAGTATTCTCGTATACGCTACTGTGCCCGATCGAGTCCGACCGGGCTCGCTATTGTACGTGTTGGCACTTTTTCTTCTTTGTGACATAGGTGTCCAGCAATCGTTGAAGCAGCAGTTGGGATTTTGTTCGCCAGGACATGCGCAATGATTCTCATCCAATGCACAGGGATGTGCTTGATTGGGTGTGTCTCGTTTTTTTTTTTATATTCCTGTTCGTCCTCTCCGCCATACGTGGAACAACACGAGCTCTGGTAGAGGGATAACAAAAATACATCGATGAATATTCGAGATCCATTAATTACATCATATAGTACAACAGGCCTGTGTGTGGTGTCGTACGGATATATATATATATATATATATGGCACGACCGTTTATTTATGCGTAGTAATGAGTTGCTGGTTCGTAGTGACCAGGAACCGAAGAGGCGGTAGTGCTGATTCGAGCATAAACGCCGTATGCTCCCCAGGCGTACGTCTGCTGTGCCGCCATGTGCAGGACCCACATGAGCAGCATAGATCGCCACCGTCGTGTGGTTCGGCGAAGATTGCCATCCCCTTCGTGCTGTCCTGTGCCATAGCTGAAGTTCACGCTGCTCCACGTTCCCCCTATATATATATATATATATATATATATGCCAGCAGAAAAAACCCTGTCTTCTTACCCCACTAACGTTCGTCTGCTTGGTCTTCACTGACGAACCGCACCGCTGCTACAATCGACGGCAAGATCAACGACCTCTGTTTCTCTTCTCATCGGCCGCCAGCTCCCGAACTCGAATGAGCCGAGACTTCGTCTTGAGCCGGGGCTGCGGTGCCACGGAGCGACCGCCGCTTCTCGCTGCGAACATCCCCGCGAACGTCGACCAGCGATCGGTCGAACGGCGACGCCGTGGCCCGCTGCGGTGGCCCAACTCTTCGTCGCCGCCGCCGCCGCCGTCAAAGTAGCACACCAGCGGCACCAGCAGCTCGCTGCTGGTGGCGATGCAGCGCAGGCAGTTCGCGCATCTTCGGCCGTCAGCCGGTCCAGCAGAGCGATCGACTTTCGGTATAGTCTTCGGTGCCGGAGAGCCGGCCGACAGACTTGGGGGTTATTTGGCGATTGCCGACGGTGGACGCCGTCGAGCCATCGGCAACTCGTTATTGAGTGCCGCACCGAAGCCGAAACGATGAACGAGCGAGGTTCGCCGTGAGCGCGGGAGCGTCCCTAGGGAAACAAGACAGACGAAGGGAGAAGCGGTTGCACACGCAGTTGGCGACGACGCTGCCGCCGCCGGGCGCCAGCTGTGATACTATATCATAGTAAGCGAGCTACAGGAAAACGGGATAGAGCGCGAGAGGAGAGAGAGAGACAGAGATCTAGCTTACAGAATTGCACGCTCCTCTGTAGCTGTTGTTGCTGCAGCAGCAAACGCAGGAGCGTTGCCGTGCGCCGTGGGACGGGGAGAGCGCAAAGGCAGCACTCACGAAGAACGTCGCAAGAATCGCCGGACTCATCGCGGTGCGGCCAACTGACGGCCGGATCGGCTCAGCAGCGAGTCGTCCGCCGGTGACTACACGCTGCTGACGCTGGTGACCGACCGAGCTCGTATCAACTGAACAGTTGATAGGGGTGGGTAGATGGAGGGGTTGCCAGCCGCCCCCCAGGCCGTTGGTAGCCAAGCTAGCAGTTCGAGTGCGCGAGGCGAACATCTGCCCGCAATTTGCGCCTGTGCGCCTGAGTATTTCCCTCCGTGTGTCGCGTGTCGTGGCGAAGTCACCGTGTCCCAGCGGCAGTGACGTTAGCAAGTGTTTGCCGGGTGCCGGAGATCTGGACGGGAGGCAGTTGGTGTGTTGAGGGAGGAGTGTACCGCAATTGGGTATCGAAGAGCGCGTCGTCGTTACCTGGAAACTCGCCACTGGGCGACAATCGCAGCACACGCGGTGCGGGGTCCGAAACTTCACTGATCTTGTGGAGGTACCTCTCGAAACATCCGGATGAGTTCCTCCGACTGCGATAGCGATCAATGCTTATCGTCCCTTCGTAGTATTTACGATTGCTTGATCACTTTACAGCGTCGTTGCGCAGGGGGGACAGGTCGACGGTTGAAACATGGAAAAGTACGAGAAACGCCTTCGAATATCTCCCTCGTAGATGTTGGCCTCAGTGCGATAGGTTTGTCGGTGCCCGAGTGTCCCATCGTTCATCGAAGCGGATCCGGACTCCGGGGTTCGGTTGAATCGAGATAACCAACTATTCGCCATTACCGGCCTGATGCCGCCGGCGTTGTCGACGGAGCCGATTGACGACAAGATGACGAAGATGATGATGCTTTTTTTGCAATTCAAAAGTGTAACTTTACTGCAAATCAGCAGCAAATGGATCGCGCTTACACGATCGGGTAGAATGTTAATGATGATGATAATAATAATATTAATAATAATAATAATAATCACTTTCATTTGATCAGTGCATTTAATCTGCAAGGGCAGACGAAACGCTGGCGCACGCTTAAAATCACTGATGAATTCCCAAATTATTTCCACTGCTGCAAAATTCAATCCAACTCGCCGGATCCAACAGCTGCTCATTTAGTTGACGCGGTGCGTCGTCTCCAGCTGGCTGGGTTCCCTAACGGTCCCATGCAGGGTTAGTTGTCACTTCATTCAGCTCTATCGTTGTCCCGTTCTCGGCTCGTTAGTATCAAAGTCGCTGTCGTCTCGCTACCGTCGCCGTGCGATTCGGCTAATTCCGGCCGGGACGGCTCAATTCGCCTGGCGGTATATCGCCCAATCGACGAAGTATTCCAGCGGGGAAGAACCGCGTTCCAGAACGTAGAACATTGCCATTTCGCTCTAACCCAGTTCTGCTGCCGCCGCCGCCGCTGCCGCGGCCGAGCGTACCGCCATGATCGCCGTGATCCGCACTGAAGCCATCGGCAGCCATCGCTGATCATTCAGTCGGGAGTCCCCCGAGTCGTCATCGCCGACCGGCCACCAGCAGCAGCAGCAGCAGCAGCAGCAGCAGCAGCAGCAGCGGCTCTTCGTGCATAAGCAGCGCAATACACGCGAGCTGAAATCAAATAAAACAGTGTCTGCTACAATGACGATGACAACAACAACAACAGCAGCTGCCGCTGCCGCCGCCGCCGTCGTCACCGGCAGTGCTGCTGCTGTTGCCTACCGCTGTTGATTACTGCGATACGCTATGACAAAGCGTGACGTCAAAATAGCGTTCAAAACATGGTGGCGGCCGCGTCGTCGTTGTCGTCGAAATCGCCGCCGCCACCGCCGCCACCGCCGCCATTGCCGCGGGGCCCGAAGTGCAGAGGGCGCGGAAAGCTGTCGTTAGCAGCTGCGGCGGCAGCTGCAGCAACAGCAGAACCCCAATGGACTCAGCATTGACGATGATGACAATAACAACAACAACTGCAGCAGCAGCAGCCGGCGTTGCAGTAAAGATGAGCTTGTGCGGGTACCACGCTCGGTCTGGCCACACCGAGCGTCCGTACCATCATCCCGTAGCTTTAATTGGGCGCCGCGCGCGCGATGCCACCGCGGCGAGATATCATAGATCGATAGATGGGTATAATAGATAGCCTATACATATAGTGTTGTTGTTTCTTCTACGCTTGTTTGTATCCTTGCTCGCTTCCTGTGGAACCTTGGTCACGAACGTCTCTGATAACGATATCTGTCGATGTGACGACAGACGATAGCATTCTAATATCTATGAGATATAAGAATGTGATAATGTGCGTGTACGAATTGAATGACTTCACCGATAGATCTGAATTTGGACCTCGAACGGGAGCCATGAACCGTTTCCTTACTGGAACTACTCGATCCGATACGATTATTATTATTATTAATTGTCATTAATTAAAGTCGAACTATTCTCGCTTTGCCGTTCACTGTACTCACCCTTGTAAGGGAGTAACTAAGTAAAATCAGTTCGTTGAGCTGACAGTAGCAATCTTCAGCTTCGAAGACATCGACGGTCGTTCATCCCCTTTTGATTATGCTATGCTAAAACCACTAATTACATCGTGCTTCCATGACCACTAAGCACTACAACCGTTACCACTATTAATATATATATATATATATACTGACATATAAGAGAGCTTAAACATTGTAAAATTGCAGCTCCTTTAAAAAACAATAAACCTTTACCTTTATGTATATATAGATATATATATATATGCATATATTCTATAGTATATATGTATATATACTATACCTAGTAGTTTTATAGAATTTTCCTCATTTTTACCAGTTGTCAGTTCCTCGTCTGTTTTGTATCATATTTTCCCAACAAGCATCAACGGACTCCTCTCTCTCTCTCCGTCTCACCGGCGATGTTCCTGTTGGCGGGCGTTTCTGGAAGAACACACCCGCGAACAACAGCAGCAGCAGCTTGGCGACGCCGATCGACGCTCCACGTCCAAGTTCCTTCCCTGGAACTATAGACGCTTGAAGCTATAACGCGTTAGCTAGCAACATTGGGGGTCTCGAACAGGCCGCGGTCTGGTTGGTCGGTGTGTCGCTTGCTCGCTCAGTCGGTCCGTGTGTTCCCGTGTTCCGCGTCTGGAGAAGGAGCGGCGGCGGCGGCGGCGGTGGCAGAACTACACTGGCGGCAGCCGCCGCCACAACGATGTGACGGTCCAGATGTAGAGACGAAGCTATGTCGCTGGCAAGCAATCGGGCGAGCTTGTGTTCGCAGAAGTAAGGCAGCCAACAGCCGAGAGCAGCTATGGCATCGGTGTCAGCACCAGCGGCGGCGGCGGCGGCGACCAGACAAGCAGGCCGACCGGCCGGCCGGCAGAAACGGCACCATCTGCACCAGCAGCAGCAGTAGCAGCGTTTTACCGGCGCTAGAAAATCCAGCGTCATTGGGTACGCGGCCCGGTAGCCGCCGCGCGCCAGCAGATTTCCTCTCGCTCTCCCTTCATCTTGCTGTTCGCCGGGCCCAAGTCTCGACTTGTCCCAGGTTCGCCTCGATTCCAGCAGCAGCTGCAGCAGCGGCCGCGGCAGCAGCAGTAGCAGCATCCACATCAACAGAAGTGGCCCACCTCCGATAGAGAGAGAGAGAGAGAGAGCCCGCGAGACGGACACATGAACATACACACAGACGACTGCCGCCCCGGCCCGTGATGGCCCAGTGACGCCTGACGCGGCGTTGTACAGCGTAACGTTGTTGTGTTGCGTCGCAGCGCTGCGCCGTGTACAAATGGATGAAACAGCCGATGAGTGAGTGAGAGTGAATCTGTGTCACGGGAGCCCCGGGAGTCGAAGGCAAGCAGCGCGGCGGATCGACGTCGCGTCGAAGCCGCACCGGCATACACAACGGCGCGCGCAGACAAACGCGCGGTCTACACCGCCTGTATTGGGAAGATACTCGCTGCATGCAGACCGCTCAACGCTGGACACTCGCTGGCAGATCGCTAGATAGATATATATATAGAAACAGATCCGTGTGCGCGTTATATAGGCAGACGGATGCGGCGTGCAGAAGCCGATAGCACGCTTATGTAAAGAGCCAGCATTGCCGGAGTCGCTGAAGGCAAGCAGGCAGGCCGCTGCAGCAGCAGCAGCAAATGCGTCAGGTCAGCGCTTCTGATTTGGCCGCGCCGCCGCCGCCGCCGCCACCGCCGTTGGTGGCTGCTGTCGTCATCGACGTTGCTGTCAGTTTCTGCTGCATCGTTATGGGTACGATACGTGTCGGCCGTTGGCAGGAGAGCCTGGCGAAATGTCAGGAAGAGTCATGAACGAACACTGCTGATGTCCTCGGGGTGTGAACCGCTATGAGGCTGCTGCCTGTTGCTATGAAGCTGTACGAGGCAACGGCAGAACGCGGTGCAATGTGATGAACTCGTCGTGGACGACCCATCGACTTGGGGGAATGACGAGTGGCGCGTACTCATTTATCCAACTAATAATAAAATACAAAGGTTTTGGTGTAATTTAGGGAAGTGCACACTTTTGCAACGCTAAAGATGCTCATAGTTAACTGGTGGAGATGAGCACCAGTTGCGTACCTTGGTACCGGGGTCCGAATATCGGAGGGATGAGGTAGGGATGCTTCGGATTCGTGGCAGACCCTTGAGAAAAGAAATTCGCTGCTGTGATTCGATATTGTGTATATTCCAGAGTGACTACATATATAATATATATATATATATTTTTTTTTCTTATATATATATTCGTCTGGACGGAGTCAGCGAAGGACAACGAAGTTGACTGGCAGTATCTATGATAGTGTTATCGTTTACCCGAAACGTTTGACTCCCGAAGCCTGACCGTTTAGGGCAGCTAGCTAGCCAACCTAGCCCCTGCAGGCCGAATCCATACGAAACACCGAAACGGGCAAAAGCGAGCTTCGACCGCCCTGGCGCAAACTACACAGCGCCGATACATACAATGACAATAACAACACCACTAGAAGCAGCAGCAGACTGGCATTCGCTGCTCTGTATACGTTTCTGGCCCAGTAGGTAAAGACTATGTCAGTGTTTAGCTCAACTTATCCCTTCGTTGCGATGCTGGAGGATCGATCCATCGGCGGAGCAATATCTGGCCCCCGACCGGCGTTTTGTCGCCGAGCAGCCTCGAGCCAAATGGAACGAAGCGGCATCACAGACGATCACAATGTTCCGGTCGCTGCTGCCTCCTCGCGATCGTCGCCGTTGTCCCAGTTCTCTCTCTGTACGACGAGCTGCCTCGGCATTATCATTTTCGTCAGGTCTCTCCTCCGGCTGGGCTCGAACCTTCTGCTGTGGCTGATGCCGCTAGAGTTTTCCTGGCGTTCCTGCTGCAGAACCTACCTGTTTCCTCTTGTGGAACTGCCACACGGTGCTATGATACGCTGCACTTGGGTTGGTTCAGCGGCTGCTGCTGCTGCAATGAAACGTCGGCAGCAGCAGTAACAGCAGCGGAATCTGTGTCTTGTCGAATCGGGGCTGCAACTTGCAGAGCGACCGTCAGCGAACGCCGGGCGGATCGGGATACAACGTCGAAGCACGAGGGTAACGACAACCCCGGCTGAGCCGCAATCTAGCTGGCCAGGGTAGGCCAGCGAGGAGAGGTACGAGCAGACTGGCCAACGAACGACCGAGCACACTCGCACCCAGATCATCGGCAGAGGGACAATGCTGCGTGCAGGCGGAACCACCATAGTGCCGTAGGGAGACGGCCACCACGCAGGGGATGCCAGCATCCCCGCAAGGCGTCCGAGGAACGCGGCGATCGAGGGGAGGAAGCCAGTCGTTGACTTCTGCAAAGCGACCCAATCACGCTCGCCGTGTCGGTGCCCTATCGGCCTCTTTCGACGCGGCGAAGAAAGGCTCAACGAGTAGGGCTGCTCTGCTGGCCGAGCGGGAGAGAGAGAGAGAGCTGAAAAACAGCAGAAGCAGAGCAGCACTGAACTGTTGCCGGCCGGCCGCCTTCTGACGCGGCCCTGCCGTTCGTACTACCTTTGCCTTTTGGAGCAGTGCTCGCTCGTTCGCTGTCCAACCGGTGGCGGCACCGGGCGACTAGGGCCCGGGCCGTGTGTGCCGATGGCAACCGACCGATCACGTTCGGTCGACAGCAGAGCCGAGCTGCGGCGCTCCGCTCGCTGCGTCGGAGGCTGTCTGGGACCGTTACCCGTTTCGCGCACCCGGTCACGACCGACTATCGGCTGGTGTGCGCGTTTGTGTGCGTCGCTGCCTCCGCGACGCTGTTGCGTATACCTTACTGCTCGCGGTTGACCCGCAGTTGCTCAGACGAGGACGACCGCCGCTCCGAAGCCTCTTACGCTGGACGCCTGCGGAGAGATGCGTATGTGTGTGTCTGTGTGCGCGATGATGGCGAAGTCGACGACGTCAACCATTTACCAGAAGACGCTCGCAGTCAGTCGAAGCCACGGTTGCGTCGATCTCTGCATGAGTGTGTCTGTGTGCGGCGATCTGGCCGCTGAACGTCTGAAGCCGAGGGTAATGCAGACGAGAGGGAACAGTGTAGCTGGGATAGATGTGAGATGCATTGGCCGCTGGTTGGGTTACGCTGTGAGAAGCCGCCGGCAGATACGAGCACGAGGCGGAGGACGAACAGCTAAGCACCGAGCTGGCGGGGTTCGGTTTCTGCTGCTGCTGCAGCCGCCGCCGCCGCTATCACTGCCGCTTCCGTTGTAAACTATATAACTAGGCCAGACAGAGCTACCCCAATTACAGAGCCGACGCTGCGACCGCTGCTGTTAGCTTGTTGGATACCACCAATACGGACGCGCATTGGCGGACCCGCAGTCTATTGACTATGGCGGACTACGTCTGTCCGATGCAAGTGACGTGGGTCTTCCATTGTCGAAGACACAGAAGATACACTGGAAGACAAGAGAGAGAGAAAGAGAGAGAGACACTCCCGAGCGCAAGATGGATGCGATGAGACAATCGGGAAGAAGAGCACAGCGGCAGCAGCAGCATCAGAGTAGCAATGACGCTGGCGAACGCAAGATTCAGGACTCGGGAGAGCGACTCCGAGCCGCCGGGGCCAGACGAGTGAATGAACAACTACACCGCCGAACTAGACCCCGAAGCGCTATAACAGTTGCAGCAGGGGTAGCAGCAGCTGCTGCTGCTGCTTCTCCAGCATTGGAACGCCTCTAGTCAGTCTGGTCGGCCATTACAAAGCGCTTGCGTCCGACGCGTTCCGTCAATACAGCGTCGCGTTTCCCCGCTTGCGCGATACGACGCGCAAAGCGCCGACCTGAAGATGAGACGCGTTGCCGTTGTTCGTCATCATAGAGCGAAAAAAAAAAAAAAAACTATACCGTCTTCCCAGAAAAAGATATCTCAACACGAGCCCCGCGTTCACTGGCTCTCCGCTCCAACCGCCACTCTCTGGCCAATTCCTCCCCGCCCCGGTCTCGGCCTCTGCTGTATTGAAGTGTAACTACAACCGTAGCGTTTGGATAGTACCACTACTACTACTAGCAGTTATTATAGTGGCAGCTCCGCTGCTGAGCACTCATCCGATTCGGAGTTCTGGAGCATCCAGAACACGAGCAACAGCGGCAGGAACAACGAATCGGGAGAGGGGGCGAGAGAGAGAGAGAGGATCGAAATTGCGGCCAAGTACAACACGTTGCCCGGTTACTATATATATATATATATATATATATATGTGTGTATGTATATATATATATATATATATGATATATGATGATGATCAATGAAGGGCTATGGTAGAGATCGGTTAATTTTAAATGTGTTGTAACAACAACAGTCATAAACTTTCGAAGGACAACCTCATACATATTACACAGTCGCTACAGTGACGCTTACTGAGGGCGGCGGTCCATCAACTGGAGTGGCGCAGTGTTAAGATTATACTATCTTATCTCGCTGCGGAAGCCAAACAAATCTAATAGCAAAGAAAACAAGCCACCTCTCCCCACATTGGAGTCGATCGACACTCGATTGATTGCCCGTGCCGTCGCGTCAGACGGTGACCACTACAATTAGCCGAAGAGGAACATTGTACTACAGAGTCGTCGCTGCTGCTGGCGCTGGTGTGTGTTGTGAATCGCCTTTAAGCGTCTTAGTGTGACGACATGATCCGAGATCACAGAACTCTATAGCTATCTCTGCCTCTCGCGGTCGGCCTCTTCCGTTGTCGGTTCCGTCCCTCGGGCCTCGCCGGCCCGAGGTAGGGTTTAAATCGACTCTTAAGAAGGTCGAAGATTAACGCCTCGCCTGCTCTTGTTGCCTTGACGATTGCCGACGCCTCGGTGGTGGCTGCTGCGGCTCCGGCGGCGGCCGCGGCCGCGGAACGTGATCGATTCTGCCGGTCGTGACATCCACCTTCCCCAGTACACAGCCACACACGCACGCGCAAACCAATCGCAGACAAGGAACAAATCGCTTGCAGCAACGAAGGCCCCGACGAACTTACCCGTCGTCGAAACGGTGGCCACGCCACAGGTGCTAGTCTAGCCGGCGAGAGAAACGCTGGCAGATCGAGGGCTTCTTTTCACACTCGGCGTAACGAGCCTCCTGAGCGACTGGTTCCCCATCCTGACATCCTGACTGACACCAGTCGATAACAACGGAAGTCTAGCAAAAGAACACTACACGCCTAGCTATGCGCAATCATTTTCTTGATACACTCTCATCCAAGAGACGCGAGGCACTGACGCGGCAGAGGTGCGCACTCAACGGTACCGCAAACAACTGTCTCCTACGAGGCGAGAACTCGCTCACTCAGCGAGGCGTGCCGTCGTCAAGCGCCCGAAAAAAACACACGCACATACACACCCCTTTGTTCATATTCGTGGCCAGCGTTCTACCATCGCGCTACCGGGTAGTGCCGTATGGGCAGTGTACGATAGTGTACCATTATCTAGTTGGCTCATCTGATGATATAATATATAATACATCTGAGTGTTAGATGACTATGGGGTAGAATAAGCAAAGGGGGGGGGGGGGGCATTAACAAATTTGTCCGAGGGCTTATATCCCTCGCTGGCGTATCAAGGATGAGCATTTTGTCAGGTGTTAATCAAGGCGTGCCTGTTGTTATGAACGGTTGGCCTGGCCGCACTGATGCGACAGGCGATAGAGGACCTATGCAGGATGATGGTGATTTCATCTGCAGCCCACTGTTTCTCACGGTGGTCGAATATATACATATATATATATATATATACATGCGTCACCAGATGATTATAAAGGCAGTTAATGCACTGATTGCTGTTCAACGAGTCGACATGTTTGTCGGACCCTTGATACCACCGTTTCGCCATCATCTGCCTATAACTGAGAGCGCTCTAAGAACAAACGGACCTGGCAATTGTGTTTCACTAACGTCGTCATTATATTGTATCTAGTTGTCAGGGACATCAAACATCACAGCAACGAAGACTTTTGATCGCTCCGAGAAAATGACAAAGCCTCTATAATGATGGCCGGTGCGCGGAGTTGCTGATGAGCAGGTTTTGTAGACCACAACACAATAAGTCTCTCTGTTCCGCGAATTAGCACTCTCGTATATTGCGGCCTCAGCTATCATTACCCCATCAGTGCTAACCGACGAAGCTATCCTTATGGGGATAGGATAACTATGCTCTGACGAATCGTTCTGATGTATCCTGAAGTCTGCCTCACCGATGATCATTTAGGTTACATGATTTTCTTCAGGTTAAGGTGGTGTTAATATTATATTGGTTTCGATAACTGTCTTCGAACAGCTGAAATGTCTATTCGATAGCGCGATTCAATAGGTCGCGCCCGCCCGCCCGCCCGCCCACAGCGATCAATGCTGCCTCATGGTCAGCAACGCCGAACGACACTTTGTCGACACTATTCTACTTCAGTAGTATAATGTATGGGTAGTCCGACGACTGCGTCGATTCATGAGGTGCACTCATTTCTGTCATAGCTTATTAGCTGTATATATATATATATATATATATATATACATTCATTCTCGCTCAAATCGGTAATGGTGACAATGACTGCGCTCAATGGCACCATGTTCTGTATGCTCAATGGGAACGTAATGGACACGGGGGCTCCCCAGGGGTCAAAGGCGCTATTAACGAGCGACCGGATCACGGGGTCCAGTCACACACAAGCATCAGGTTGTCTAGCTTCCTTCCATATAGGAAGATTGCCTCATGATGTCAGTAACGATCGACTCGAAAAGCCTCATCCACAAGAAAGCTAATTGACTAGGCATTCAGACAGAGGCCTTTGCCGTGGTTCGGGGGCGCGGGTATTGGAAGGAGGATGTGCTCGTATAAAGGATCTTCTCACAGTGGGACACGGACTTGATGTCGGCGTCTCGCGGACGCGTGCGTGCACACTTCCAATGTGTTCACATTCAACGATCAAGCGATACAGGTTTCTCTATCAGTCTGTCAGCCCGACAGGCAGTGAGCGGGCCCGCCAATCAGAGTTGGAAAAAAAAATCGCAAAACCCGCGTCTGTGATGATTGTCGTAGCAATGCATAATAATAGCCATCTGTCCGTAGCGGCACCAGCGGCGTCAACACCGATACCAAAAGGGTTACAGTTGTTTCTCTCTCTCTCTCGTTCGTTCCTTGCTTTCTTCTATCTCCCTATAGAGTTCAATAACAATGGCTGCACGTAGTATCTAGCATGGGTGTGTAACACTGCTGTGCGACAACGCTGTGTCAGGGCACAGGCACAATGACAAGGCAGAATAGCCTGCCCCGTGTAGCGATCGTGGATTGGCGGGCTCGCAGGCCCGCCGGCGCAATCACCGCCAGGCTACGATAACAACGAGCGATGGTAAGCGGCCCCCGTGCCATCTGATCGGCTCAGTAGCAATCAGCCGGGTCACGCGGGCGCAAGATGGTGCTGGTGCTGGTGGTGGTGGTGGTGCCAAGTGGCCTGGTGTCAATCCGCACCACTATGATGCTGTCCTTGCGTATTACACCGCGCGGTTAGTGGGACGATGAGTAGGTGATCAGAAGTCGTCAAGTCGCCTGTTCGTGGCAGGTCCAGCCACGTTCACTGCTCTCAGCTCCGAGAGCAGCAACTCGGCATGAGGCGGTGGCAGGCCAAGCCGTCGGTCCTTCGTTGCCCTATCACGGATACACAGCGTATCGAAGTGTCAATCACGATATATCTGTAGCTGGCGAAGATAGCGATGTGATGTGGACACGCGAGAATCATACCCCTGCCACAGCAGCAGCAGCAGTGTCCTGCGTACGTGTGCGCGCGGGTCGATGCGGCCTAGCCTAGGTGACAGGCGACGCGGGCCTTGGCGATCTTCTGCGGCGAACGCGGGCCGCTGGCTTCTCTGATCGCGCACACCTCATCTCATGGACGAGTCGATGTCTCTGCGCCTCTCCGTCTGCCAATGTCCGTGTCGCTATCTGGCAGAATAACTGACTCGCCTTTGACTGACAAGGAGGAGGTGCTGCTGCTGTTGCTGCCAGAGCTAGAGAAAACACCATCCGAATGTGATGCCGAATGCTGACCGCGACGAGATCGGTGCTGATCGCTGGCCGAACCGGCGACCCACTGCAGCTCAGCCTGGTCGATACACACCCACACAGGCAGACCGACAGCAATATGCGTGCCCCATCGCCAACGCTGACTGCAGCGCAACATCAGCACGAAATGCTCCCGAGATGTTTTCAACTCCACACGGAGAAACAGAGAGAGAGTATGTGCTCAGCTCTGTGTGTTCGGCAGTGGCGGTGGTAGCGGCGGCGGCGGCGGTTAGCGCGGCTGTAACATCACAATGTCACGGCAATGTCTTATGGGTTAACAGGCGACTGGTCTAGAGTCGACGATGGTCACGCCACTCAGCGTAAGAGATGCGTCTACAGCAGGGCCGCCTCATGGCGTGTCTTCATTTTCAATCAGGAAGCGATAACCACGAGACGCGACAAGTGAACAACGATATCGTCAGCCATAGCACCGAATTCGGTCAACAGCATTGCTGCTGCTGCTGCTGGTACTCTTCCGTTGCGGCGACAGATCCCTTGTGCTGATATTGTGGCGGTAGACGAGGTTCGTTTGACACGGCGCACTCGCTCCGAGATCGGGGATCAGCCGATCGGAACGCATCGGCGGTGGCGGGGCCTGCCGGCGGGTTTCTACGAAGGACCAGTAGAGAGGCATCGAAAACATATCAACAGCTGTATTACTAAGCTGATAATCTATCCACTTGGTTTGGCTTAGTAACTCATATAATGGCGTAGCGTGAACATCGTCGGCGAGGCTACCGCATATATGTCTGTAGTGTCGTACAAATACGCGATTGGGCTTGGACTAGAGGGTGGCGTACACTTAGGTATCCCGGCATGTAAGTTTATATAACCGTTGAAAGCAATCCTCTCAAATGTTAAGCAAACTGCTTTTCTAACTTCAAACCTATGTTGCGAACATAACTGTGCACTGGCTGTAAAAAGCCAGAGGCCGCAGGTTCGAATCCCGCTGCATGACATATAAGAGAACTTAAGCATTCTATGCAGTTCCTTTAATAAATCAATAAAGCCTTACCGTACCTTTCGTCTACCTATTAGGAATCGTTTCCCCCTTGAAACAAATGTGCTCACCACGTCGCCGGGGGTTTTCCCGCCTCCGGGGGATGTATTCCGCGTCGACGAAGATCACCCCCCACGAACCCCTAATGGATTTCCTACAGAATTAGCAACGGATCCTGGCTCTGTTCAACGGTCGGCAATAGTCTTGTCTTTGTCTCTTGTCCCGTGAGCGCAGAACCAGAAAGCGCCGAGACGAGCCGAGGCGCCGAAGCTAAAAGCTGAAATGTCCCTCGTCAATTTGCAAAAATGGCAAACATAACCACTAGCTATACTGTTCATCGCTACCGTATCCCCTACGAAGCATCGTCTGTGTCGCTCTCTGTCAAACAATTAATGTGAGATAGGTGCAACTAAGTATGATATATATTGCTTGAAGATCGCTTCCTCGGACGGCGTTAAGTCCAATGGCTGTTAGCAGCTAGTTATTGCATAGGCCGCTTGGCTAGATCTACGCGCCGGCCGTTCGAAGGGGGATGACGACAAAGGCAAATACAGGAAAACACGAAAAAGAAAAGGTCAAGAAAAGACGAAGCGGACGGGAGTAATTTGCTTGCCCTCGATTTTCCTCTCAATGTTGTTTTTGCAACAGCGATCTCTGTGGAGCTCGCTACAGTTCATGGAATTGTCAGCCTGGCAGTATCCCGTAGGGATACGGACACTGCAACCATATATATATATATATATATATATATATACATATATATATACATATGTATTTATATATATGCAGTCGTTATCGAAGGTACGATAAGCTCGCGTGCGCGCTCCGCCGCGGCCACCATCGTCACCATCTGACATCGTCGTTGTCACAATTGTGTTACTGCTGCTGCTTCTGCCGGCGACCAACGAGGACGACATTGACAACAGTAGGCAGACGAGCATCCGCGCACTCATCCCGATAGATGGGACAGGCGGATATTGACAATCGAAGTCGCTCTCGTTGAACAGGGTGGACTCAAGCCAAAGCACGGGCGGCCAACAGCCGAGCCCAGCCGAACCGAACCGCGCGAATCGCCCCAAGCGATCGCTCGCCAGCCGGTGTAAGAACGGGTTAGAACGGCCTCCCTCTCGAAAGCCAAGCCTCTGCCTGGACCTCTCGAACCCTCTCTCTCTCTTTCTCTCCCTCTAGTTCGTTCTCTCTACTTGTCTATCGCGCGTTGGCGAGAGCCATTCGCTGCTGGCGCTGCTCTCCCATAGGCTTCTGCACCGCAAAAGAGATGATCTGCACCGTGGCCGCCGCTGTGGAGCTGCTGCTGCTGCTGATTATCTCATTGTGGCTAGTACGATGGCTGGCTGTTACCGCGACCGTTGAGTTGCCAGTGAGCAGCGTCGACGATCATTGTCGGGGTCGGCACTGCCAGCTATTGCTACGAATGACTACTGTGTGACTTTCATTGCGCTGCCTTCTTCTCCTCTGTCGTGCACAGCTGCGTAGCAGCAGCAGCAATAGCAGCAGACGCAATAGGAAGCCTAGCATGTCTGCTTGCCCTACCCTGTCCCGCTGCCTGTGCGGCCCGAACGGCCAACGAGAGCCGGACCTCTACCTAAGCTCGGCTCGGCGGTGGTTGTCTATCGAAGCCGGGCCCCGACCCGCGCTCGGCGGCCGTCTCATGCCAGCACGATCACTCTCGATGTAGTAGTCTCCGGAGGCCGAGACCGGTCTCGTCGGCGCGTTCAAACGCGGGACATGAGCCCTCCGAGCGCCAGCCCACCGAACGGGTGTACGAGGCGACGCTCGACTCAACAGGTGATACAGCCTCTGCTCGAACAGCTGCACATGGTCGCCGCGCGCCGGGAGCCACCCTTCGTTAGTCTCCGCCGTCCCCAGGGTCTCATGTTTGTCGGAGGCCGAGGGTATCACTCGGCATGAGCCGGTGTCACTGGCGAAGTGCAGCTCGGCTAGTGCGCTTCATGGTGGCGATGTCGTCGGCGGCGGTGGCGGCGGTGGTACTGGTGTAGTTAGGCTGTGCATTGGCTGGTTCAGGCTGGTCTTCCTCGACTTTTTCCCGCTGCACTGCTTCGCCTGCTTGCTTTTTCCCTCGTTGCCTTGCCTTGCTGCCGAGCCGGCGTCTCCCTCCACCACAGGGTTCTACCGCCCTCTCTCGGCAGGGAATAGTGCTCTGTGCCCGCCCGCGGCTCTGCCGGTCCCCAGCGCTATGCATGATACCCGGCTAGCTCTGTCGTGCCGGGCGCTGTTGGCCTCCTCCGCCGCCGGCGCCGCCGCCACCACCAGCCAGAACATCATCGCTGAGCGCGACAGCCGCAGAATGACTTGCCGTCTGCGACAGGGTTCAGCCGTCGGGTCTGTGTCCACGAGCAGAAGCAGCTACCGTGCGAATGATCGTGGAGACTGTCGCCGCGAGAGCAGGGCCAGGCCAGGCAGAACAGTCGCGCGAAGCGGTGCTCAACGCGTCGCGCTCGTCTCATCGCGCTGCTAAAGGCTATTGAGCGAGAATCCCGAGCCGGGCGTCCGACCGACTGGAAATCGAACGGGCTTGTCCAGAGACTCCGGAATGGGAAGATGCGCTCCTCGTTCTTTGAGCGTTCCTCGCCGCGGACGCTCGATTTCCTCGTGAGAACAACACCGTGACGTTGCCGACAATAGCGGAGAAGTCTAGTGAAGAATCTGGTGATAGTCTATTGGCCGATCTAGTGCTGTTGCTTGTGCTGCCAACGACTAAGAGTCGAAGATCACTGTCCAGGAGATTGCGGGGGGAGGCGCATCCAGCTGGCAGGAACGACGCCGGCTGCGTCGTCGCAGGCTTCACGAGCTCCGTCCTGCGCCATCCCTGAATGAAGTCCACACAAAGTCGCACATGCCGAGAGTCGACACCAGTCAAAATACGATGCGGTGGTTGACACCGGAGAGCGCGGTGTAATCACAGAGCCACGACGAGCGAGATCAGCACGGATCGCTCGGGTCGCTCGAGAGGGAGGGAGATAGAGGAAACACGGGAAGAAAACTGAAGGAAACGAGGCGAGGGAATAACGGAGCACGGAGAAGTTGTTCGAAGTCTTGGATACCGTACGCATCTAGTCAGCAGACGTCGCACTCGGACAACCCCTACCCCTTGTCGCTCCGGCTGCATCTGCCCGTTAGTGTCTGTGCCCCTCTTGACATTGTCGGATAGTAGCACAAGGCCATGTGTGCTCGAGTTAGTGCAAAGCAATGGGATCGCCGTAACGAAACAGAATCCTCGGCATTGGTCGGCGTATCACCGGGACCATCAATCGACCATTGTCACCATGCTCGGTTACGCAACTGACGCGATGTGCAATTGATTGTGTCACTAGGCTCGCTTCGTACATCGCCGGGTCTGGATGATTAGGAGCTGCGCTCGGCGGGACGCTGACAAGGTTCAGCTGTGCGCCTACAAACGAAGCTTGTGTACGGCAGCCTGTGTACTGTAACCCTTGGGAGCAACTCCTGTAACAGGTTGCCGGGGCGATCTTGCACGATCATCTGTTGACGTCGATCTCAACGACAACACTGCCGTGTCTGTCAATCTGTTCGCCTCTCTGCAATCACTAGCAGCAACAACAACATCTTCGAGGATTACGTGACATGTTAGCCACGGATGTCCCGTATGTCACTCAGCTCATCCAGGAATAAAGAAGCACTCTCCTCCAGCCGATAGCCGGCCAAGGAGGTGGCTTGCTCAAGTGCAATCTCGTGTATAGTGTCCTCGCGTACGGCGTCCGCTGCGTGCACAACGATCGTGCGGACATCAGATCAAGGGTTGTGCGTCCGATTCAGTTTCTCTTAGTGATTGCCTCCTCGTGGCACAGCTAGGAATGACGGTCAAATTTGATCATTCACTCGAGGATGTGTTCCACTGTAATCGTTCGCAAATCATTGCTTCGTCCCACACATCGTGAAATTGCCTGTGAGCGTCTCTTGTCGACTGAAATTCATTCGCGTCACCTCGGCATCGGCGCCCACAGACGACCCAGCAGTGCTCATGAGAATGGGAGCCGATGAAGCCGTCCAACAGCAGAGCGAGCTCAGATCGCCTACGGCGGAGCAAATCAACACGCGTAACAGCAATAGCGACGACGTTAATTAATGAGCAACTCGTTAGCGAGGAGAGATTATCCCAGTGCGCGACCAGATGGCTACGGCCATGCAACGGCCAGGTGATTACAATGTTGCTCTGCTTAGTTCGATTCATTAATAATAATAATAATAATAATAATCCTCATCATCATCATCGTCATTTATCAAACATCTCTGAGAGAGATCAAGATGCTCGATCATCGTTCATTTACCTAATATTGATTGATCGATCGATTTCGTTGAATTTTTGCTTGATCGATTTATTGAATGATTGATTTTTGTCAATTTATTCGATCATTGCTCGATCAATAAATTGAGTGCTAGACAGATCGAGTGGTGTGGCGCAGCTGACTCACAAACCTGCTGCTCTGACAGCTCGCTTATCTGTCAAAACTGTTCAGAGTCGGAAGTCCCGGCGAGGGATTGACGGATGTCGAAATCTGTCACCCCTCAACGCTGCCTATGAGAACCGTGGCGTGCGCCTGTGCGCGTGTACCTGTGTTCGTATGAAGGTGACGACAAAGCTCGAAGGCTACTCATAGTCGTTAGTAACGGTTAATCGCTGTAATAGTGGAATAGTTATTCATCTGATCAAACCCGTGGTGACCGTGTTGACAAGGGACAGTAGACGATTCGTCTTGCCAACAATGACCAAGGTGTGCGGTGTGACCATACTGGAGGTGTGCGGGTGCTCTATCAAGATTAGCAATTAAGAAAGAGAGAGAAAGAGAGGGAAGGAGAGAGCTATGCATTCGGTCGTGCAACGTACGATATGCGTCTGCGGCCGACGACATGTGCACAGTGATATATCTTGAGGCACACATCGGTGAACAGATACCCCCGCCCCCCACACACACACGGGGTGCACTCAGGTAGAGGGGAACATATAGGACGAG
The DNA here is from genome assembly GCA_019614645.1 of Stratiolaelaps scimitus. Classification (NCBI taxonomy): domain Eukaryota; kingdom Metazoa; phylum Arthropoda; class Arachnida; order Mesostigmata; family Laelapidae; genus Stratiolaelaps; species Stratiolaelaps scimitus. The sequence goes on from JABWDB010000012.1 coordinate 8,177,706, forward strand.
CACTTCGTTGTCGTGAGTGAGCACTTTGTAGGTCTCATTTGCAGCCTTCATTTCGTCAGCGGTCGGCGATGAAGGCGCTGATGCCCACCAGAATTAACCAGGTTGTTACTCATGCACGGCCCCCCCATAGCGTCTCATACAACAATGGCAATGAAACAAATCCAAGGCGTTGTCAGTTGGCACCGGCCTGCGCGAGGCAGTGACCCTCGTCATTCGGTCCTGCTCGTCTCATAACCCGGCCCGGAGGGACAGGCCGTTACGGCCTAAGAAAATCATTTCGAAGTGTCTGTCTATATTCCACCGCGATGGGTTCCCTTTCGAGAAATTCAAAAATTGATGAATTGCTAACAAGCAATTAGTTCAACAAGCATATCTCGTATTATCAAATTTCGCTAAAAAGCAGCTAGACACGAAACGATTTCGATACGACAAAACATCAGCGGCAGCACCAGTGGCAGTGCCCGTGAAAATCTTATGATTGCAGTGTCGGTTATGAACACATATATATATATATATATATATATATATATGTGTGTATAAGTCTCGCCCTAGAAAATGCACATATATATATATATATATATATATATGTATAAGTCACTATCTAGAAAATGCAGCTCAAGTTGTGAAAGCTGAACAGCGGCCAAGTACAATGATACAATGATTCATGCAGTTCCTACAGCAAAAGTTCGCGTCGCTGCTGTTGGCGAACGTCTGCGTTCACACCATTACTGCTGGTGTTCTTTGCCGGCGTCACACGAGCGGAGAGAGCTGACTCACGTTGACGTGGGAGGCTGGACGTCACTTCGACAAAAACCTAAATCATTTCTCAAAGGACTGAGCACTCCGTTGCAGGACCGTTCCACCCGTCCTAAAACAGGCCGCCTCGCGCTGCTTACTGATCTCTCCGTTTGCTCACCGGTGATCTATACATTTCGCAGGGACACGCCAGTGTCAACAGGTTTGCCTGGCGGGAAACCCACAAGCATGCCCATGGATTACGTCGATTCACATGACAGCGAAATCACACTGTGAACGAACGCATGCACTAGAGCCCACAATGAGCACGATTAAGCGTCGCTCAGATGACGGGACTAGGGGCTGCGCAAGACGAAATCACCGAGACTCTCTACATCGCTGCATTACAACTGCTGTCGTCGGGTTGAGCCAGCGGCGGTTAGGGAGCTTCCATAGGAGACAGGGTCTCGATGGTCAGTCCCTCTCTCTCTCTGTGTCTCTCTCTCTCTGTTGTTTTCGCTCGCTAAATTCAGCTCGGCTCATGCCGGAGGTGCCGGCATCTTGGTGTCCATGCAGCTGGCTCTCGTGTCGACCGCCAACAGGTTTGAGCCGAGTCCGAGTCGCCGGCTGGGTATTCGCGCACGACTGCAGAAGACCCGCTGGCGTAGGTAGTTGCACAGACAGCCATACGAGCAAGGATACAGTCGAATGAGGGAGAGAATACACCGCGCACACCTCGTGAACAGCGAGCTCCTCCTGGTGCGCGGGATCGAGGCGCGTACTTAAGGCTGAGGTCGAGCGTATGCCTGCCGGCACGCACGCAACAAAATCATGCTAAAAATACAACAGAACTCGACCAACGATGTTGGATGCCTTGTAGAACCAAGAGCTGCTTAGCCGGAGCTTCTCCGCACGCACCCTCCGAAATCACAAGAGGAATCACCCCACCCCGCCCCCCGGGGGTTCTCTCACCTGTGAGCCCCCAAACGAGGACGAATGCCCAACAACAGAGAAACGACCAACGTGCGAGTTAGCTCCCAGCCAATGTCTGCGATGTGCGGCGAGGCACAGTCGAGCTCCAAGCAGCAAGCAAGCACTAGGTAGTTATGCCGCTGGAAGAGCCACACGGCGTGGCGTCGCGCCGCGTTCGTAGTTCAGTTCGTAAATCTTCGCCGAGAAGCTGACCACCAAGACGTATCACAGTCCCTGCCACAAAAATCAACGTAACCCGCGATTCATCGTTAGATAGCTTGGTAGTGTACTACTGCCTGCTTCGATCCAGCCTCCGTTGGGCCTGTTAGGAACGTCCAGCAGGTGATCGTCGAGCGGTGCACGTCCAACGGACGACAACATATTCACTCTATAGTGAGAGTTGTTGTTGCTCCTGCTGCTGCTTCTGCTGTTATTACTGTTGTTTCTGTTACTGGCCATCTCCATCGGACGAACTCTCTATCCGATAACTACTCGCATCATACACGCCTCTCCGAGCAGTGAGATCACGGCAGCATCGCCGAACCGCAATTGGCCCCTTCCTCCGTTCGACGTGACGCGTCCAAGCAGCTAACTCGTAGGGCAGAGCAGAGCACACAGCGAATGTCGCACCCCGTAGACGTCCTCGTTGGCCGGAGTCTCCTACAGCGAGACAAAGCCGCCGCTGCCGCCGCCAACGCCACCGTCTTGGTTTCGTGCCCTGCCTAACCTGTGCGCGTCTCGCCACCTCTCGCCATTCTCTGTGGCATCTTTCGTCAAGTGTGGCCCGCGCAGTAATCTCACAGCTCACCGTGTACCCGACAACCCCTCCCTCCCCCCTGCCCGCTACCAGCCCGCTCTGGCGCGCATTGGCCCGCCGTTGGCCGGCCATTGCTGCCGGCGTTATCTCTTGACGCTACGCTACTCGGTGGAGAGAAGGCTATCGTTATCAGTATCGCCCGCAGTGGAGCTACCGCTGCCACCACGGCCTAAGTCTTTGGTATCGCTGCCCGCTGATCCTGCTGCCGCGGTTGCTGGCGACGCTCGTGTAGAACATGACAACTCCTTAGTGTATTCCCACTGCGTGTTCGTCGGCAGCGTTTACGGCGGCTAGTCCTGTACCAGGACCGAGGCGTCGGGCAGGCCGATTCGGCTGCTAGCACCCGTCCAGTGGACGCTAGAGGGCGCTTTTCGCGGTTTTTTTCCTTTTTTTCATTTTGTCCTTACGTCTCACGTCTGGTTCCACCCCATAAGCATCGGTGAGTTGCAGCCGGGCGCGGACTGCCCAATCGACGTATTAGTGAACGCGACAGTATTAAGCAGTGTAGGCTAGACGACCAAAAGGGTGAGCGCACTACGCTCCAACGCCCGGCGTGACCCAAGCGTGCATGGTTAGTGAGCGCTGCTGGCCTAGCGCGCTGGTTCGGAGACACCCGCATCTTCACAGGCGGACATTGCCGCACCGTACGGTGTGTCCGTCTGCTGTTCAACGACTGGCAACCCGAGCGCAGCTGGTTGAGGAGGGGTAAGGGCAGCTTGCTTGCGCAACCTAACCTGGCCACTGAGAGGGCCACAGGTTGAGGGTTACTAGTTTTCGTTATTGTGGACATCGTCGTCCATCTCTCATACTTGGCTCGCAGCAAAGAAGACATTGAGTTGTTGTCGTCGTTGGTGACGATGTGTTGACGTTACCGGAAGCGGAACCTCGCTCGCCTGCGATTCGCCTGCATGATCCTGCGTAAACGTGTATTGTTCCCGTGCAAGTGCCTACCCCCCCCCCCCCCGCGAATGATTTTGTAGCCGCTGTTCACTAGCCTAACCTCTGTAAAAAGACACCTGTGCTTCGTATAGGCTTCCGCGAGGATCACCCACCTGCTCCAGAATCCCAAAGTGCTCCAAAATTCACGTGTGCCACCCACGTTGCCACCGATGGCCCATTCTCCGTGTCAAGGCTCAGCGTCGGCGGCCTTGTGTGCCCCCGTACACCGATGTCCTGCTGATCGCCGCGCGAACTGTGCGCTTGTCAATGAATACACGCATGCTCCGAAGGTGCTTACCTGCTCAACCACGCCATGAGGCGGCACCAATGAACAATTTGATCGATAAAAGCGCGCGCGCGCAGCCGTCGATTTAACCTGTGGCAAACCCAAAGCAATCACGGCTCAACTCTCACCATTCAATTGAACCAGCCGTCCGTGGCCACCTGGTGAGCGATCTGCGCACGGGTTCCAGAGGTACCATGGTTATTATGGCGTTATTTACTCGAGCTCAGCTCGCTCGCCTTAGAAATTGCTTGTTGCTGTTATTGTCACTGTTGTTGTTGCTGTTGTCACGAAATCGTCTACGGGAAGTTTGTGTCCCAACGTTGTTGAGTGTTAATCACCTGTGTCTCCCTCGTTCTCAGTGATGTTTGCCTTCTATGTCGATGTGCACCCACGGCGTACTTCGATACATAATTCTACATTATGCTATCACTATCGTGGCTTCGAATGCGATCTGAGAGTCGGCTAGCGCAATGGTGACATGCGAGTAACGATTTGTGTGATTTGTCCGGCCGAGTCAGCCAGCCAGCCAGCTCGCAGAAGCTGGCTGATACACTGACTAATTAATGAAGATGTAACAACTACCACCACCACCACCAACAGCAACAGCAACGACAATAGCAAGAATAAGCAACCTTCCAAACCATCAATATTTTCCCCACGACGTCCACCAATGGTGTGAGTTTCTAGTTGGCGCGAACAATAGCCACAAAGCATAGACATACGTATCTGTCTGTGTTGTCCATCCGTATGTGGCTGACACCCCTCTCATATAAGCTTGCACGACCCGACGAAGCGGTGCCGGGCCAACGAACATCGAGCATTGGTCATTCCATTTTCGTGGACATACGGCCGATCTATGGAACTCAGCCGAGTTCCGCGTGGCGGGGACGCATATACGTTCGCGTTCGTGTGTGGCCAACTTGAACGCCAAGCCGAAATTGCGCCCATTGCACAATGCCACTGTACAATGAATGTGTTCCGTCACTCAGCGGCTCGCCGGATCAGCCGCCCCCCTTCTTAACGTTATGGGTAGACCTTTCGCCAGCGGGTCGTCGCCAGCGATGAATGGCTCGGGCGGTCACACGATGCTGGCTCAGGGATCAAGTTGCTTCCTGTTCGCGGCGACAGCAATAGAGTCTGCTGAGGAGGCGGGCGCTGAAGTCAAAACTTGTCTGATTGTCGGACCTGCTTACGCGATAGTCTAGCCATAACAGTGCATGGATGAGTACAAGACAGCCAATAGATGAATTGTCTCGCGCTCGTTGATAACCAGAGGCGTTAACACGAGAGCGGAAGTCGAGTTGAACGAAATATAACAAGCGGAGCTGTCGGCTGCTGTTGCGGCGGCCAGCTCGGCAAAAGCTCGCGGTTCGCGGTTCATAGCCGCGAGTACAATAGCGCTCTCGCCGTCTCTCGATTCTATGAGCCAAAAATCGTCACATTTCAATGTGACCATGAACGACTAGTGCCAATGCATATACTCGAATCGCTACAGCGTTCGAATTCTGCGCGGAAACGTGCGACAAAAATCGCATCACTATTAGCACTATTAGCATGACACAAGGTACGAAAGACAGGCACAGCCTGCCTGGCGATATACAGCACGAGAGTCGGATTCTCCGAGCAGCAGATCATCGCAGATCTGATCTGATCTCGCAGTGCGGATAGTTTCTCGACCAGGGCGTATAGTCCCACAGCGTATTATCTACCGATAGACAGCAGGCTCCTCCTTGGCGTCCCGTTACTTTTATCCGTCGCGAATCTCAGAGACTGCCTCACCTATGTGTACAGCAGTAAACGACGACCATCCTTCGGCCGCCGGAGGAGGAGGCGCCGCCGCTCCACAACAGAAGTGCCAGTGAGTGTCGCCGCAGCCGCCGCCGCCGCCGCCGTTGTCAGCTGCCAGTGTCGGTAATCAGAGAGAGAGAGAGCTGTGAGAGCAAAGATTACTACAATACTACCTCGGAGGAATCGTAGCAGGGACATGTAGTGGCTCGGTGGTGTGCTAATCTTGGCCAATTTTCTTGGCCTCGCCGCCTCCTTATGTACCTACATATCTATCTATCTATCTATCTGTGTATGTGTTCGCCGCCGCCGCCGCTGCCTCCGCCGTTTTGCCGGACCTGCATGCCTCAGCAATATGGATATATCTACAACGAATGCGTGCAACTGAGCCGAATCGCCGATTTCTGCTGCCGCGGAGAGACAGACCGACACAGAGAGAGAAAGAGAGAGAGAGAGACAGAGAGGGAACTCTGAGTGACGAGAAAGATCAGGAGTCAGAGGACACCTTGGAACGGACACCTTCGGAGTACGCGAGCACTGCTGCACGCTGCAGCTATGCTCATTGTCCTTATCTTTACGATAAGCTGTGCGTTAGTGATAGTCGTGGTAGCTGCGTTGTTCTTGTTGATGTTGCTGTTGTTGTTCTTGTTGTTGCTGCTGTTGATCGGGATCTGTCCCGATGTGTGCATGTATGTTTGGGCGCCTCAGCGGCGCTGTGCATAGGGTGGCGCGTCATGATCAGCTTTGATCATTTGACCAAGTTCCTGCGATTGGACTCTGAAGGTCGAGCAACGAATGATACGAATCATACCGAGGCGAATGGGCCCGGTCGATCCGAGGGACTGGCTAATGACCACTGTTTTGGCATGTGTACACAATGAAGTACCCCTTCAATGACACTGCATCGCATTGAGTGCCATGCGGCGGTGAGCAGCTATCTAATGTGCGTGAGATGAGAGGTATAATAGATGCGCGCAGAGAACATCTGTCCCAACGTCTATCAGAAAGCGCTGAGAGACCAAGGCGGCATTTCTTCGAAATGGTCCAATGTTTTTGCTACACGATTTGCCCAATCTGATTGGGGCCGCCGCGACGGTCAGTCGTATTTGGCTAGGGCGCGCGAACTCCCCGAGTTGGGACCACGTTGCATCGAAATCGCGAGGTACCCCACTCGTAGCTGTCTAGAAATTTTCGCATCACCCTGTACCTGTTCGTGATCGTTCGATTCATTCGATTATACATTGTCGTAACCAATCGGGGCATTCGTAGCTTGATTAAAAAGACAAATGTGGTTTTTTTTCGTGATTTTCTGCTCGCGTGATCGTCCACTTCGCCTTTCGAATTCTCAGTTTAAACGAATTAGTCGCACAAATGAAAGTTTCCACTCGAAGGCGTTCGGTATGAGATTAGAAATATGAAACCTGTGAAACCTACCTACTTCCTCATTTGCATTACACTGATCATCACTCAGACTTTATTGACTCTAAGAAAATTAAAAGGAAAAACTCTATGTCCTCGAATATATATATATATATATCCAACACATATAAATGTCCATCGTTCTCTATATTCCTCTCTCTGTCTTTCGCCAGCGATCATATAGTTTCGTGACGAACAAGCCCGCTAAGATCATTTGACATCAGCCATATATATATATATATATATATATATATTCTATAATACGTAGACAAGACACTTTAATACAACTGTATATTTATTAGAGACAGTAGTCTCATTTGCTCATTTCCGGTTTCGATGAGAACAACAACAGCAACAACAACAAGAGACGCACAACACGACACGGCGATCTCCATCCCCTTCCTCCTGGGGTGTCACCAATTCGTCATCTGTCGTTCGCGCGCCGATCGCCGCCGCCGCCACCCAACAACCGCATCAGCGCTCGGGTGAACGGTGCACAGCAGTGTCGTGTGCGGCGCCTGTAATTCTTACACCTACTAAGACGAGCAATATTCACTCAAATTGCGCTCTCATTGGCTTTCACCTCGCAAAATAGCCACTTAATGGGTCTCCCCCCCCCCCCCCCGCCCCCACTCATCCGCCTGTATACCAGCGATATCATGCGATGCAAACCCCGAGACCTCGATGGGCTCTGGGTGAAATATGAAACAGTGCCATATTTTGTCGTATTTGTTACCTAGCTCTTCGGGCTGGCCGCTGGTTCTGCTGCTGCTGACCCGCTATTGCCCTCTATGTTATCGCTATTCTGAATGTAATCTACGACCGTGCTGGCGACAGGTGCTGTTGTCGTCGTTGTTGTCGCGAGCTCAACAACGGTCCATTGTGCACCGCCGGGCCGGATGATGAGCTCGAGCAGCAACGCCGGTGCGTTGTATCACCGGTTCTTGTTGTATCTCGCTCGAGTTTCGATGCACGACAACGGCCGCGGCTGTGTCGTCATATGCGCCAGCCTTTGTCAGCCGACTCGTCAGCCTCGTCTCGAGACATAATATCAAATCGAATTAGAGTCATTACTCTCTCCCTCCATCTCTCTCTCTCTCTCGCTCGCTCGCTTGAGCTCTGGTTGTTCGCGCGTGTACCTGCAAGAACACAACTCACTGCTACATCGTCCATACACACACATATATATATATATATATATATATATCGCTGGCGTCTCACGTGTGGCAACAACCCGGTAGCCAGCCAACAGGAACAGCCGTGGTAGTGTATCGTAGTGAACCGCATGACACGACCACTCGTGGCGGCATCATTTGACACCATGCCGTGCTCTGACAGGCAGGCCCACCCACACACATCAACAGATACACATACTTATATATATATATATATATATATATATGTATATATATCAGCATAGCAGTAGCAGCAGCAGGCTCAGGCAGCGATCTACTGACAAAGCGAGCAACCAGGCAGCAGCTAAGCAGGTGATGATCACCCCGTGGTCCGCTCTGTATATATATATATATATATATATATATATATGGCCAAACAGGGATATCGAATTGGCCAGCCGACTGAGGGGGTTGTTTGCGGCCATCGATGTGTTGATTTTTCCTTCCCCGTTTGTGTCCTATCCGTCTGCGTTTCAGCTCCGTTTAGCAACGGAGCTTCGTTCATGCATCATACCGCCCTTGTCATACAGCACTAGCGATCCAGCAGGCCGCCGCTTGCACGATCGTCCGATGCCGTAACCGCTGTCAGAGGGGCTATTGTGCTGGCTAGGTATGCTTTTGCTAGCTGTATGTCGGACTGTCGATGTCGCCGTGTAGCGTTGTGTTTCCCTCTATCATCCTCATTGTCAAGCACCCCTTGATAGTCTTCTTGCTCCAAAGAAAAAGAAAGGGAGAGAGAGAGAGAGAGCGAGCGAGAGAGAAAGAGACTTGAGACTTAACGAAATCTCGAAGTCTCCGGGAAAGAACGCTTGATTGGAGGCGGCGGCAGCGGCTGCGGCCGCTTACAGCAGCAACAGCACGGGTTGTATCTATGAGCGAGCGTGTAACGCGGTGGGTAGCCACGAAATCACGATGTGGACAATCACTGGTAGAATATCGTTTTCGAGTAAACCGATGCCTCCGGTCTTGCCACGCTGGACATCTCCTCCCAGGACACGGACAGTTCCACCGGCAGCTTTGTCCCGTTGTTGCTGCCACCGCTACAGTACCCGCCAGCGCCAGAGTCTGTTATCATATCGTCTATATCCGTGTCTATGTGTGTCTGTTTGTGTGTATATATGTGTATGTGTGTGTGTGTTTGTTTGTGTAGCTGCTCGCTAAGGGTGTGCGCCAATTGTCGGCTGCGATTGCTTAAGGCGATCACCACGTAGACGATTAGTATATCAGTAAGCTGACCGATCCCGCGTTCTGTCTCTCTCGCTCTCTCCCTTTCTTTCTCAATTTAAGTCTTCACATAATGTGCTAGATTCACATGATGCTTGATGTGCTGTGTAGATTTACGAAATGATCAGGTGAGAAATACTCGGCGGGTCAGGTCGTTTGTCGATGCTTGCACATTACTACTACTACGTATTCTTGTCTGGGCATCGGAACTTTCGCATCGATTTCGGCATCGTGAAGGAGGCTTTGCTGGTAGCTCTGCAATTAGAGAGGGATCCAGCATAGTGGATCTCTCTCTCTCTCTGTCTTGCTTCTCAAACTATAGAAATCGTTTTTCGCTATAGGATAGTAGCAATTAGGCAATTAGGCCGAAAACGGATAATGACATGAACAATGCTCGTACGATGATGTAATAAGAGCCAGACAAACAGACATATATATATATATATATATACATATATAAAGACCACCAGAGACAAAGTTAGTCAGAGAGAGAGAGAGAAAGATACTCACGGTGCGATATGTGGTACAAGAAGCTGATGATGCATGCGCCGTAGCATGCAAGCTCGTCTTTAAGTATTCCATATTGGTGCTGTTGTTCTCATCAAGTGACATTTCGATATGGTCACCATCCGCCCGCTTCGGCCGGGTGCCAACAATCATCCATGGACCCGTTCACCGCTCGGCTCAACTGTGAGCAGTGTGCACAGGCCAAAAGAGTGGAGTTTGTGTCTCCACATTCGAGCGCGTCAAACCTGAGCGTGTGTCGCTCGTCATTTGATCGTCAGTCGCTCTGATCTCTGATTCCATCAGTGATAACACCACGATGTCAACTGAACCCCCATCTCACCCCCGGTAATCTCTCCCCTTGAATGAAGTCATTGGTTCACCTCAGTGAGTCAGTGAGTTTTGCTATTTGAGTGCGCTTCTGTGAAGGCGCACTGTTTCGGTACCGCGACCCTCAACGACAACATCGACTGCTGGGATCGCAGGTCGTCGCCAGGTGTGTCCCAGCGAGCCAATGACGCGCTCGAGTACTCGTGTATAGCCAGCCATTCAGGTGTATTGTGTACGACAGGAGCGAGAACGACGACAAATCGCTACTCCGCCCCCCCTTCAGTCGTCTCCTTATTGTCTCCTTTAGGAGTGTTTGCGTTTTTTGCTGTTTAGGTCCAACTGTCTGCCTATCCTCACCTCTGCTTCACATGATTGGCTCGGGCTAGATAACCCGAGCACACGAGTTGACGCCACGCGATCAATCGCACCGTCGGGACCGGCGGGGCGCGATTGCGTCGGGAGCTGTCGCGTCCGCCGGGTCGTCGATGGCGCATCGGCCATCCAGCACCAAGGCAAGGCAGAGGGGAGGGGGATTTGCCGTTATCGCGACGGTCAATTAGCGACGGGAGCTGCTCATCACGTTAGCGAAACAAACACCGAATGATCGGCGTTAGTGCTGTGCAAGTGTGCCTTCTCTGCATCCGTGTGCGAGAAACAACGGGGCCGTCATCAGCTAAGACCCCCCCCTCCTCTTTAGCTCAGCAGCAGCAGCCGCTGCCGCCACCGCCGAGAGTGCCCGCCACGAACGTGTCAGGCAGCTCAACAGCGACGCTGGACCTGCAGTGGGCGTTGTGGTCGGTTGGCCGTGTGATCGACGTTGTGCAATCGCGTCCCGGAGAACGAGAGAGGAACATTCGCCGATTCATTGTGCACCGCCAATCATCGTGCATAGTGTCCGCTCGTCGAGCGGGCTGGTCTTCGAATCGGCACTGATCAGCTACCGGCTGCTCCTGCACGAAATACGTGCAGAGGCGATCACGTGCACCTTGCACAGTGGCACGTTTCGCGGTAGCGTTAACAGCAATAGCGATCTGGCCGGCAGTCGAATGGATCAGTGATTCGTCGCTGATAACAGCAGATCCCAAGGGCAGCTACAGCTGATTTGCACTGAGACGAGTGTTCTGTCTCTTCACGGGTCAAGACAATACCATAGCACAGCACGATCGTCGAGCCGAGACATTGTGAGGCCGAACGCACGGATTGTCCCGTTGACTTGTTGCCTAGAGCCGATTGCGCATTGGGCACCGACGCTGTGTTGGCCACTCGGCTGATTCTGTGGCCGCACCAGAGCAGCGTCTGTACGCGAACTCCTTTCACGGGATCTCTGCAGCATCTCTGCTGAGTAAAGGTGTTTGCCCGACCCCTCACTGAATGGGACGCCCCCCGCCCCGTACGGAAAAGCGACGATAGTGTCCGTTCGATTGATCAAATCGAAGCTCCCCTGTGTGGCACAACTACGTTCAGCCAAGCTCAGCCCGCTGCAAGCGACGTCGTCGATCGTGAGACCGTTAGAACTGCACGTCAGCCCGCCATTGGCTGATTCCTGATTTGATTGCGTCCTCCTCCCCTCGCGCCCGCCTCACTAGTTAATAGTTCCCCGGTAATTGTGTCCGTGGCCGTGAACGCCTACGCACTGTGACTCTGTGTGCGTGTCTGTGTCTGTGTGTGTGTATATTGTGTGTATCTGCGTGTTTGTGTGTATTGTGTCCGTGTCAGCAAGCCTGTCATATCATCGTTTGGCTGCCCTGTGTGGCTTGTGTTTTGGCCTTTCGTAGAGTCCGCCGCCGACGTGGTGTGTCGTTCCCATCGTCTGGCAGTGTCGCCGTCTACAGCCGACTTCGTCGACATTGCCCGGAGCGTCAGTCCCGCCATGAGTACCGCCCAGGCCATCGCCGATAGCGTGCCGTGCCAGTTGGCGCGTCTTGACACGCTAGCGAGCGTGCTTCTTCCGCCGGAGGGCTCAGCCTCCCTGGAGCAAACTGACAGACTGAGAGGAGACAGGTTCGTCCGCTGCCAAATGTGCTGCGCCATTCGTCATTTCGCTCCCGACAACAACACCCGCAAACCCCCTGATCCGTTCCCGCTACAGCCCACGACATCCAATGCACCCACGTTTGTCCCACCCATCGATCCCTGGACCCACAACTCCTTGACCTTATCACGCGCCTTGTTGCCACAAACAGCCATTCCCCGCTGAGAGGAGACAGCCCCATCCCCAATGAGATGTGCTAGTTTTGCTGGGTTCCTCGTTCCATATATATATATATATATACACATGCAAACAAATATTATATGTCAATTCGGTATATCTGTATACGCCATATATATATATAATATATATATATATATATATATATATATAATATATATATATATATATATATATATATATATAATATATATATATATATATATATATATATTATACATTATATCTATATATATATTATATATATATATATATATATATATATATATTATATATATATATCGCGTATACAGATATACCGAATTGACATATAATATTTGTTTGCATGTGTATATATATATATATATATATGGAACGAGGACCCAGCAAAACTAGCACACTCATTGGGGATGGGGCTGTCTCCTCTCAGCGGGGAATGGCTGTTTGTGGCAACAGGCGCGTGATAAGGTCAGTAGTTGTGGGTCCAGGGATCGATGGGTGGGACAAACGTGGGTGCATTGGATGTCGTGGGCTGTAGCGGGAACGGATTCAGGGGTTTGCGGGTGTTGTTGTCGGGAGCGAAATGACGAATGGCGCAGCACATTTGGCAGCGGACGAACCTGTCTCCTCTCAGTCTGTCAGTTTGCTCCAGGGAGGCTGAGCCTCCGGCGGAAGAAGCACGCTCGCTAGCGTGTCAAGACGCGCCAACTGCACGGCACGCTATCGGCATGGCCGGGCGGTACTCATGGCGGGACTGACGCTCCGGGCAATGTCGACGAAGTCGGCTGTAGACGGCGACACTGCCAGACGATGGGAACGACACACCACGTCGGCGGCGGACTCTACGAAAGGCCAAAACACAAGCCACACAGGGCAGCCAAACGATGATATGACAGGCTTGCTGACACGGACACAATACACACAAACACGCAGATACACACACTATACACACACACAGACACAGACACGCACACAGAGTCCAGTGCGTAGGCGTTCACGCCACGGACACATTACCGGGGAACTATTAACTAGTGAGGCGGGCGCGAGGGGAGGAGGACGCAATCAAATCAGGAATCAGCCAATGGCGGCTGACGTGCAGTTCTAACGGTCTCACGATCGACGACGTCGCTTGCAGCGGGGCCGAGCTTGGCTGAACGTAGTTGTGCCACACAGGGGAGCTTCGATTTGATCAATCGAACGGACACTATCGTCGCTTTTCCGTACGGGGCGGGGGGCGTCCCATTCAGTGAGGGGTCGGGCAAACACCTTTACTCAGCAGAGCTGCTGCAGAGAGCCCGTGATCGGAGTTCGCGTGCAGACGCTGCTCTGGTGCGGCCACAGAATCACCGAGTGGCACACAGCGTCGGTGCCCATGCGCAATCGGCTCTAGGCAACAAGTCAACGGACAATCCGTGCGTTCGGCCTCACAATGTCTCGGCTCGACGATCGTGCTGTGCTATGGTATTGTCTTGACCCGTGAAGAGACAGAACACTCGTCTCAGTGCAAATCAGCTGTAGCTGCCCTTGGGATCTGCTGTTATCAGCGACGAATCACTGATCCATTCGACTGCCGGCCAGATCGCTATTGCTGTTAACGCTACCGCGAACGTGCCACTGTGCAAGGTGCACGTGTCGCCTCTGCACGTATTTCGTGCAGTGAGCAGCCGTAGCTGATCAGTGCCGATTCGAAGACCAGCCCGCTCGACGAGCGGACACTATGCACGATGATTTGGCGGTGCACAATGAATCGGCGAATGGTCCTCTCTCGTTCTCCGGGACGCGATTGCACAACGTCGATCACACGGCCAACCGACCACAACGCCCACTGCAGGTCCAGCGTCGCTGTTGAGCTGCCTGACACGTTCGTGGCGGGCACTCTCGGCGGTGGCGGCAGCGGCTGCTGCTGCTGAGCTAAAGAGGAGGGGGGGGTCTTAGCTGATGACGGCCCCGTTGTTTCTCGCACACGGATGCAGAGAAGGCACACTTGCACAGCACTAACGCCGATCATTCGGTGTTTGTTTCGCTAACGTGATGAGCAGCTCCGTCGCTAATTGACCTTCGCGATAACGGCAAATCCCCTCCCCTCTGCCTTGCCTTGGTGCTGGATGGCCGATGCGCCATCGACGACCCGGCGACGCGACAGCTCCCCGAACGCTCCGCCCCTCCGTCCCACCTCCCCCACCAAGCACACACTTACAGAGTTCCTTCGCACTGCGAAACCGCGCACAAAGACACCAGCACACTCTGCGCACCCGTCGTGACTGTGTATCCCTCCCACCCATCGGGGCACATACACAAGAGTTTCCCCTTACAGATCCACTATAACTACCCTCTCCTGTCAGATCTACACCCTGCCAACCCATCCCTGCTCCCCCCCCCTCAACCCCCATCCCACGAAACTTCGCCCCACCATTTCAACATCCAATATCCAACACCCCACACCCCCCCTCCCTCCCCCCACCACCCCTACCCCCCCCCCATCCATACCATCTCTAATCAATAAATCACTCGCTTCGCAAAAGGAAATCCTATAGTCACCCATCCCACCCAACACCACCCACTCCCCCCTCTCTTCCCCACACCTATAACCTACCCTCCACCCACTCCCACCCATTTGATCTCCGAATACCTCTCCGTCGACTCATTACCTATCAAGGGCACCGACATACTGCCCTATCATCCTTAGATTCGTTTCGAACCTAGTCTATTAAAAGGGTGGACACCTTACTATACTACTCTAAAACAAATTCTAAACAAAATAAAGATTGAGTCTCTCATTAAAAAACCATCTTTGTCAACCACCCAAACTCGCTATATTCCCTTCCATCTATAGAAATATTGTAATTCTACTAAAGACCCTTCTATTAATAAATGCAAGCCAAGCACCACTTTCCTGACGTTCAACCCTCAAAACACCAAACAGACAACTCACAAATGCAAGCCACTTATCCCAAAACCTCCGAGGCTCTCAGCACAAACACAATCACAGCCCCACAGTGCAACATGCCCCCCCCTACCACACCACCCGACACAACACAACAACCCAGCACACCCCCCTCACCAACTCCCTACCCACCCCCAACGCAACCACCCCGTGCCGCCACGCCACCCCACACCCCATCCCCAACAAGCCCACCCCACACACCTCCCCCCCCTACATACACGCGCCTATCGCGCAACCCAAACTCCCCCCCCCCCCAAACCCAACCCACAACCCCCTAGGCCCCCAACAACTGCACCCACCCCACCCCACTCCCCACCCAGCCAACTCCTCCAACCCCCCACCTCCCACCCCCACCCCCACCCTCCCCCCCACCCTCGTTCTTTCCCATGGCGTGTGAGTCTCGACTCTACTACCCCCACAAACGACCCACAAACAACCACCCACCCTAGCGCGTCTCGACCACACACCACACAGCTATACAAGCACACCACACAGAACACTGCGCTGGGGAACCAAACACAAAACCTCGACAGGCAAGCACGTGAAAAAACACACTTCAACACTCAACGAGCTCTAAGTCACCGCAGGACGGCCGCCAACCCCCGTCCCACCCCCCGGCAGCTGGGCCGCCAAAAACAATCGGTACGAACACACCCCCTAACCCCAACATAACGCTCAAACCCCGGAGGGGATTCCACTAACCCCATCACCCCCCCCACCCCCCACCACCTACACCCCACACACCCAACTCACTCCCGACGACCTCCGCCCCCCCCACCCCCTCTACCCCCCCCCCCAACCCCAAGCGAACCTCCTCCCCAAAAACCCCACTCCCACCCCCCTACACCAGCCTCCTCCTCCCCAGTCTCTCCCCCCCAAATAACCCACAACCCTCCCCCCCCACCCCTCTCGAAGAAAAAACTCCCCCTCAAAACCCCCCCAAAGCAAAAAACAAACAAAGAAACAACACGACGCACCATACCACCCCACCATCCCTCCACATGACCCTACCCTCCACACCCAGACTCCCCCCCTACACCCACCCATCACCAGCCTCCACCCAGCCCCCGCCCAATTCACGCACCCCTCCCCACCACAAACCCTCCCCCCTCCCTCCCCCCCGTACTCCTCCCCCCCCACATCGCCTCCCCCCCCCTCCCCCACACCCTTTCCACCCCGTCTCAACCCCACCACCCGTCAATCCACAGGCCCCCCACTCAACCCCTTACCCCCCTCCTCTCCACCCCCCCCCATCCCGTCCAGCCCCCCCATCACACCCCACTCCCACCCC